>CM057454.1:1188770554-1189970554 GCA_016271365.2 Neoceratodus forsteri
CAGGCTGATGGTGCTGGGCAGGAGGCAGGGTGCTGCCAAAACTCCAGGGCTGGGCCTACAATGGCTTTGACTACTGGAAAGGCCTTCGTCAGAGAATCCCCTTTGTCCAGGATATCTGTTAGGAGATATCGAGCCTGCTTTTGAACAGGATCCAGAGGCATCCCCGTGGATTCAGAGATGAGATGGAGGATGCCCATGAAGGATGTGGGGACCCTCCTCCATTGAGAGACCCCCCAACAACTCCTTGTCGAGCGGATGGGAGTGCAGCGAGGAGCCCTCTTGACTCTGAAGAGCCCACATAGAGCGGCTGACCACTCATGTCACCCTCTACCTGCCACAGATGGTCAGGCATAAGAGTAACCAACAGCCTGTGTGGAAGACCCTTGGCAGGCTGAGACTCCTTGACTGGAGCCCCCGAAAGAGGCTGTTTGGGTGGTAGAGAGGCCAGCTTCGGCCAAGCCAGGAGGGCCTTCACCAGCTCAGCAGGCAGAGGGACGTTGTTGGCATAGACCTGACAGGCGACAGTCATATGATGGCCAGTGTAGCAGCCATGGACAGCTTCGGACCAGCCAACACCAACTGTTGCCACATAAGGTCCTCATAGCATCGGCGCAGCTTGTGCTGAAGCCTCTCCTGAAGAGGACGAGGATGAATAGCGGCAATGCCGCTTCTTGTAATGCCCAGAGTGGCATTGATGGGATTTTCTCGATCTTTCAGACAAGGAAGACTGAGATCTCGACCGTGGCTGCCAGGGGGACCACCGGAGGTGCTCGGAGGGAACCAGGGAGTTCTGCGGCTCCTCCAGGTCATGATTAGGGACTGTAAGGAGGTTCCCAGTGGGCTGGGTCTCATCGGTAGGTCCCTGTACGTCCAGAGCCCTAAACAGGAATTGTCAACCTCACTGGAGTGCCAACAGATCGACGGGGTCGATGACAATTTCAACAGGTCCTTGTCCCACGCCTTTTGCCGGCTGGCCTCACAGGGGCACCATGAAGCCAACAGCCAAGGCTGCAGTTTCGACCAAAGTCAAAAACGGAGATTCCCCGATACCGTTCTCAATCCCAAGAATGACGACGACACGAGTCTTCTCCTGTTCTCTTGACTCCTTAGAATCCTCCCGCCCTCGAACGTCAACTGTGCGCTGCTGTCGGGTCCTCCCCTTAGTCGGGAGAGACTGGCATAGCTCCTTGAAGGAGCCTGTAAAGGTGGACCCCAATTTCAGCAGAACAAAGGCCGAGGCCAAAGAGGACTGATCAGCAGCCCGAGCTGCCTCCTCCTCCTCGAAGGCCTTCATCTGCTCTAGCTGCTCGGCGAACCTCGCAACTGCAGAGACCACCCAAAGGGCTTCCCTGGATTTGACCAGCAGGTTCCGTTTTTCCAGATGGCCAAGCTGTAAACGGGCGAGACAATCATCGCGTACATTAGGTTGAAATGAGCAACAAAATTTTCAGGCCTGAGTATCATGCTTAGAACCCAGGCAATAAACGCACGTGTTGTGCGGGTTGGTACGCGACATCATTTGCCCGCAGGGGCAGTGGCAGAACCCAGGCGGGGACTTATCCTCCATCATAGTCACAATCAAAGATGGTTCAGAAAAAAACATGTTTAAATTTTGGAAGCAAATCTGAAAATATGAGCGCCAGGGCCTAACAACATGGGAGCGGTAAGAAGGGAACCTGCTTCTTCCAGCAGAAAGGAAGATCTGGCGTCATGGGGTGATGCCAAGGAATATACCACCCAGGTGGGTGGGAGGAGCCAGATTTATGACCTTCTGGCAAGATTTAAAGTGGAAAGGACACTGCCATCAAGTGTGCATAGAACATATCCACGTCCCTAGAAAAGATGTCACTTCTGCACTCTAGAGAAGAAATTAAATACTCATCCGAAAATGGTGGTTGACTGAAATAGCATTCTCTGTGAGGTTAGACGTGTGCAGGCTGATGGCAGGAAAGACCTGGAGGGCGGGCATGGGGACCTCCCACTATATAGTGTCACGCTGACATCCATCATGTGACGTCCCCCGCCAGACACTGCTGAAGTTTTCCACGTGGTCCTAGTGCCTGGTGTCTCTAGTCCAAATGGTCATTACTACTGCAAGAATACTCTCGAAGTAAGATCGATGTTTTCACAGGATGAAGCCAACACATGACGTGTTTTGTCTCTAAAACGCCTATGCTGTTTACCCAACTACAGGACATGGACTGAAAGAGTGTGTGTCTACCTCCATGTGTGTGACAACTTGTCACACTATTCAGTAAGACATTTATTCTCTATTCCTCAATACGAATTGCTGGGATACGGTATATTAGTGTATGCTACAGTAATCACTTTTTGGTGTTCTTTCTTTCTTGCATTCTTTCTCTTTGCCATAATTTGAAAAGGAGTTCTTAGTGCTACAGTTCCTTTGAAGTGTGAGAAAACAGGAGGAGAAGGCTAATGTCCAGAGTACTGGGAGGGAGGCATACCTGGTTCATTACCAGGGCTGTGCAGTTTTGCAGCAGCATAGCCTAGAGGTTAGAGCAATAAGCTGTGAACGAACTTGGTACATCCTGCAGACCAGACCTAGGTTTGATTCGGATAACCTCCACTTGCATACTTTGTGACTCTGAGCAAGTCACTTAACTGCCAAGTGCTCCCAGTCCACCCCTGAAAGCAGGCACTTGTGCCTAGTGGGTGCCTTACCCGGTTACCAAAGACTAAAATAAAAAAAAAAAAAATGTTCTGCCTACAGAGGGCGGGGCAGTGCATCAGAGGCCTCTGCAGGGTGGGTGTACTTAGCCAGGCATGAGGGGAAATTCGACGCACCACAGGGATGCAGGAAGGTAAACCACTAAAGAGAAACGGGAGAAGTCTAGTGACATGGACACTTGGCCTGAAAGGGGGGGGGGGCAGCAGAGACAGGTGGGGTAGGGAGGAGGATGGCAGAGACTGTAATCTTTAGTGATAGGAATGGGGAGGAGCCAAGTGGAGACGTTGGTTCAAGGTTTTTATTGCAGCTGTGCCCTTGACTGTAACATAAACATAGAAACATTGAATTTGATGGCAGATAAGGACCGCTTGGCCCACCTAGTCTGCCCATTTCCCCTACCTGATGGATAAGCTGCAGATTCTAGTTAACAGCTTACTTCCTCCTACCTCCCACTAGAATTTCCTCATGTCTGTCCCATTCATTGTTGAATTCTCCCACTGTTCCTGACTCCACAGCCTCCTCAGGAAGGCTGTTCCATGCATCCACAGCCCTCTCTATGAAAAATGACTTTCTTACATTACCTCTGAGCCGTCCCCCCTCCGTCTTCAAATTGTGCCCCTTGTTCTTGCACATCTCTTTTTCTGAAAGATGCTACCCTCTTGTACATTGTTAATTCCCTTTAGGTGCTTGAAAGTTTCTATCATGTCCCCCCTCTTCCTCCTTTCCTCAAAGGTATACATATTAAGCTGCTTTAGTCTCTCCTCGTATGTCTTCTGGTGCAGACCCTGCACCATTTTGGCTGCCCTCCACTGAACAGCCTCCACTCTGTTTCTTTGCAGAGATGGGATCTCCAGAACTGCATGCAGTACTCCAGATAGGGTCTCACCAACTGTCTGTACGGAGGGATAACAACTTCCTGTTTTCTACTATTGATGCTTTTCCCTATGCATCCCAGTATCCCCCAGCCCTCCTTACTGCCTTCTCACATTGCTTGCCCACCTTTAGGTCATCTGATATAATTACTCCTAGGCCTCTCTCGATTTTTGTCATCTCACCCCCACTGGATACTCTTCCCCTGGGTTTTTGTTTCCCAGATGTATTACCTTGCACTTCTTTGCATTGAATCTGAGCTGCCCGTATATTTGACCAGTCCTCCAACCTTGCCAAGTCCCTTTTCATCCTTTCCATCCTATCTTGTGTAGCAACCCTGTTGCAGATCTTTGTGTCGTCTACAAAGAGACATACTTTTCCTTCCAGGTGCTCTCCAATGTCACTTATAGAGACATTAAAGAGAACCGGTCCCAGTACTGAACCCTGTGGTACCCTGCAAGTTACCCTCCTTTCTTCACTGTGGACTCATTTACTATTACCCTTTGCATCCTGTTGTCCAGTCAGTTTTCTATCCAGGCTACCACCTTGGGACCCACTCCAAGGCTGGCTAACTTGTACATTAATCTTTTGTGTAAGACTGTGTCAAATGCCTTGCTAAAATCTAGGTAGGCCATATACACAGCAGTCAGCACCTCCCTGGTCTGCTACTTTGGTCACCCAGTCAAAGAAATCTAGTAGGTTCATCTGACATGACCTTCCTGCTGTGAAACTATGCTGCCTTGAGTTCTGTGCCCCACTGGCCTCTAGGTACTCAACATTTCTTTCCTTTAGAAGTGATTCCATCATTTTCCCTACCACTGAGGTCAAACTAACTGATCTGTAGTTTCTTGCCTCTGCCCTGCTCCCACTTTTGTGACGAGGAATCACATCTGTCCTCCTCCAGTCCTCAGGTACCACCCTGGCCTCCCAAGATTTGTTAGAGAAAGTAGTCAGTGGCATTACTAGTTCTACCCTTAGTTCTTTTAGAATTCTGGGGTGAATCCCGTCAGGCCCCATTGTTTTGTCCACCCTCAGTTTCAAGAGTTCTTTCAAAACCCTTTCTTCTGTGAATGGACTGGTATCGCGTCCCCCCCCCCCATTCAGAGTGTTTATCTTGTTTGGTTTGGGTACCTCCCCTCCTCTTCTGTTGTAAATACTGAGCTGAAATATTTGTTCAGTATCCCTGCTTTTTCACTGTCACCCTCTGCCCACATTCCTTCCCCTTTATTAAGTCTCTGTAGCCCTCCCTTGGTCTTTCTTCGCTCCCTAATGTACCTATAAATCATACACATCAGCATTGTTAGCACAGTGCTAAAAGAAATACAAGGATTACATGGATTATTCAGGATAAAAACAAATACGTTCATGGCAGACAACACTTGGGCTGAAATTCAGAGTATCCACTGGGTGCTGTGACTCAGTTCTTATGTGCAAACCATCCATTACAAAAGTGAACATTTTGTGCATTGCTTTATTTTTTGAAGGGGGGCTGGTTCTGTTTGTAAGTTGGCACTGGCCACCCACTAACTGCATCTATGTAAACTACTGAAGCAAGCTGAATCAGGTTTGTGGTGTTGGCTGCTTTGTCTCCTCAGAAGGAACTGGAAGGGGACAGGATCAGTTGTGTTCCAGGATAGTAGCTGCTTCTTGTTGTTTTTACAGGGTTCTTGTGGATTTTACTTGGTAGAAGGTTATTTCTTTGCTTTCTTACTTCTAAGGGGCTAGCAGGGTATTGTTTTGCGGGCTGTTGGAAGTTTGAAAACTGGTTTGGTGGCTGTAAGTGGGCTAATTTGTTGGATGTTTCACTGTGTAACAGTCTGCGCTGCTGGAGGCCTATTTCTTCTGATTTAAAACCTATTTGGTGGGATTTGCTTGGGCCTGGGTATTTGGCTGCTGGGCTTGGAGGGGAGACACAGGGCTGATGCACTCTCTCTCGAGTCGGGTGTCTGCCCAAGACCCTCCCTCCCCAGAGTTCTGCTAATTTATAGGGAAACACCTGCCCTGCAATTGGAGGAAAAGGCTGCAGGCGCAGCTCATGTAGTTCTAGCTGCTGGGGGTTGGATTTAAAGGTCGGGAGAGAGGAGCTTAGGGAGTTGTTCATTTCCCTTATAAGTTTACTGTGTTGTACTGTACCTAGTAACAGGGTTACCGGTGTACTGTGGGACTGTATCTAAGATTAGTGGGTGACCTGATTAGGCAGTAGGGGTGTATCTTGGACTGGGGGGAACATGGTGGCTCACCCAAGGAAACCTACTTGGAAGGGGATGGAACCACATGGCATTAGGTCCGGCATCTTTGGGAGGGTGGTGGGGTGCACAGGACGTGCAGCAGCCATGATACTGGACTGGGCTTGGAAGTTTGGTGGTTGCCCAGTGTGCTACCAGCTGGCACAGCTTAGAGAGGAGGTTGCGAGGATTAGGAGACAGCTGGGGAAGGGGGAGGTATGGTTGGGGAAGGGACAGGGATCTCCCACAGGGTTGCACCAAGCACTGGGGGCAGTGACACAGGGAAAGGAGTGTAGGAGAACACTCAGGGGTCACATAAGGACCCTGTCAGAGGGGGTCCAAAAGGACACTACCAAGGAAGCAGGCAGGTAACTGGGGACCCTCACAAAGGAGGGACAGAGGGACAACATTCTCAGGGAAGTAGGCAGATGGCCAGGGCTGGACAGAAGGAAGCAAGGCAGGGAGGTGGACCAGATCTTACACTCAGTAACGCTTCAATTCTCTTCTTCTGCTAGGATGAGGGGGTGATGTAGCCATGACAGGGGTGGTTAGAGATGGAAAGGGAGTGGGGGCAGGAGGCAGGGGCCAGACAGCAGGAAGAACAGGGGGGAACCTGGAATACAAGAAAATGGGGGGAGCATTGAAGCAGAGCAGGAGGGGCAGGGGGAAGAGGGAGGAAAGCGCAAGGAGAAGGACCAGTTGAGAGGAAAGGTAAAGGAGAAGGACCAGAAGTACAAGGAGGATTTAGTAAAGGGAGCTGAGGGTTTAGGCCAGAGGAGCACAACAAGCAATGAGGGACTAAATGGAGACAGCAAGGAAAGGAGGACGAGCCAGGCTAGTTTAGCAGATGGGGGGAGAAGGACCTGTTGTGAGCAGTGAGGGGGGAGTTAGCAAGGTACGGAAGGATACTCAGGAGGAGGAGAGGCATAGGATTGGAGGGAAGGGGGTGGCATGTGGCACCCAGATGGGGGAGGAACAAGGAGCTGGCTGGATGGAGAGGCCAGTAGAAAGGATGAGGACATAGAAGGGGAATGGAGGAAAGGAGCAGTCAGAGTGCTCCTGTTGGGGAATTCTCGATCAGGGGTATCAAATGGGATAGGAGGGAGAAGCCTGGCCAGTTAGAACAAAATGCTTCCTGGACTAGCGGTGCACAGGGCTAAGCATGCGGTATATCAGCTGGCAAAGGATTGTGCGGATTCCCCGGACATACTGGTCCACCTGGGTACAAATGACATTGAGGAAATAGCAAGCTAGAGATACAGGCAAGATTCAGGAGCTTGCCAAGGTCTGTCATGACATAGGATGCACAGTTTCCTTCTCAAATCCTGCTGGTGCCAAGGGCTGAGTGGGAGCACAAAGGAAGATTAGGGAGATAAACCAGTGGCTCAGGGCGTGGTGTGAGGCCAGAGGGTATGGATTGATGGGGGATTGGGGGGAGACCTGGGAGGATAAGGAGCTGTATGCTAGAGATAGACTCCATCTCAATTTGGAGGGGGAATCCTTAAGTTGAAAATAGAGGGGTTCATTGGTGAAAAGTGGGGTTTAAACTTGTGAAGGGGGAGGGATGGGAGAAAAGGCTGTCAAGGGGGTGCCGATAAAGGAGGGACTCTGTCTCCACCCCTGGGAGCTGGAGGATTCGGGAAAAGGCCGACTGGTAAAGTGCAGACCAGGGAAAACAGAATCCCCAAGGAACACAAGCAGGGAAATGGAAGTATAGGGAAAGGGTGAAGGTTGTCCTGCTAAATGCCAGGAGAGCTTGAAAATAAATGCCTGAGCTCCAGGCGATGCTAACTGAGGGAGCAGTGGATGTGGCAGCGGTCACTGAGACCTGGGCCACTACAGGACACGATTGGGACCTGAACCTGGAGGTTACACTATGTTCAGGAAGGACGGTGGGGGAAGGAGGAGGGGTAGCAATGATAGTCAAAAACTGCATTGGCATAGGGGGAGTGAGAGGCGGAGGGAACCGTGGAGGCGATTTGGGTCACCTTGATAACAAGGGGGCAAGAAGTAAAATAGGAGTGGTGTATAGACCCTGCCCTGGCGGAGGAGCTGGAGGAGAGTCTGGTGGCAGATGTTGGGAGACACTGTAGACTGGGCAGAGGAACGGTGGTTGTGTTGGGGGACTTAAACATGCCAGGAACAGACTGGGAGACTATGACATCTTCTGTGACCAGGGAACAGCGGTTGTTGGATGTCTTTCAAGACATGTTCCTAACTCAGCAGGTGGGGGAACCGACCAGGGAGGCTCGGGTACTGGATGTGGCCCTGGCAGACAGTGACCAGATAAGGGGCCTGGAGGTAAGGGACCCGTTGGCGGGGAGTGACCATGCCACGGTCTGGTTCTGCCTGGACCTAGGAGGGCTATAAGCTGCACAAAGACGGAGGTAACAGACTTTAGGGGAACGGATTTTAAGGAAATGGGAAAGATCCTTAAGGAGCATTTGGATGTGATTGGGTCAAACATGGACGCTGACAGTAGGTGGGAAATCATCAGGAGAGGGGTGCAAGATGCTACCAGCACCTGTGCATGAGTAAGACGAAAATGTGGTAGGGCCCAAAAACCCTGCTGGTGGACCAGGGAGGTCCAGGAGGTGGTGCAGGGAAAGAAGGCAGCCTATAGGCAATTCAAGTGCTCAAGGAGTGAAAGGGATCGAGGGGAGTATGAGCTGATGGCTACAAGGGCCACTAGGGTGGTGAGGGCAGCTAAGGCAAGGAAGGAGCAGAACCTGGCCAGGGAAATTAGGAGAGGGGACAAGGGGTTCTTTAGATACATTGGGGAAAAACGAAGGGTGAAGGGGCAGATTAGCAGGATTAAATCAGGGGACAGATGGGCACAAGACCCGGAGGGCAGGCTGGGTACTAAATGAGTACTTCACCTCGGTTTCCTAAGGAAAGCGAGGTGCTGCATCATACATGGGAGGAGACAGAGATACTGGGGGACACTTGCGATTGGCGGGTCTGGGGAGAGGGGGAGGCATCACTGGCAGGAGGGCTTAGCAGAGAGAAGAGGTACTGGAAGTGGAAATCACAGCAGAGAGAGTGAGGGAAGCCCTCAGCTCCCTTAAGACGGAGAAAGCACCGGGGCTGGATAAATTACATCCCAGAGTGCTGAAGGAACTTGAAGATGTCCTGGCGAAACCCCTGGCAGAGCTTTTCACCGTCTCTCTGAGGACAGGGTGGGTGCCCCAGGACTGGAAGGTGGCGCATATAGTGCCTATCCACAAGGGGATCAAGGAGGTGGCAGAGACTACAGGCCTGTCAGCCTGACATCGGTGGTGGGCAAGGTAATGGAGGGCATTGTCAAGGAGAGGCTGGGGGACTTGGAAAAGTAAGGGTGCCTGGACGATGAGCAGCATGGATTCGTCTCGGGAAATCGTGTCAGACAAACCTTGTGGAGTTCTATGACTGGGTGACAAGTGCCTTGGACCTGGGTAGACCAGTGGACGTCCTCTTTCTAGACTTCAGCAAGGCATTTGACTCTGTTCCTCACATGGTCCTGTTGGATAAGCTGGGAGAAATGGGGTTGGGGAACCAGATGATCAGATGGACAGGCAGTTGGCGAGATAGTCTCATCCCCAAAGAGGGTCATTAGTGGAGTCCCACAGGGATCAGTCCTTGGGCCCCTCCTGTTCAATGCCTACGTCTCTGACATAAGGACAGGAATCAGGAGTGAGATGAGTCTCTTTGTGGATGACTCAAAACTGGGGGCGGTGGTGGGAGGAGGGAGGTGGCCCTACAGGGGACCTGGAGCTCTGGAAGATGGTCTAAGCGGAAGCTGAGGTTCAATGCAGGAAATGCAAGTGTAGTCTCGATGGCTGAGAGGGACCTGGGGTGGTGGTGGATGTCAAGATGAACAACTCGGAGACTTGTAGGAGGGCAGCAGCCAAGGCCAACAGGATGCTGGGATGCATCGCTGGGGATCACCTCCAGAAGGAGGAAGTGATGCTCCCTCTGTATAACTGCTTGGTGAGGCCACACCTTGAGTACTGCATGCAGTTTGGAGGCCACACTTAAGAGGGACATTAAACTCCTGGAGAGGGTCTAGGGAGGCAACAAAATGATTTGGCGCTTGGGGACCAGGACCTATGAGGAGAGGCTTGAAGAGCTAAATATGTACACATTGGAAGAAGAGAAGGGACCGGGGGGGACATGATATAGGTCTTCAAGTACATGAAGAGGGTAAATAGGGGAGGAACAGCCAGGGTGCCTCGAGAAGGAAGGAGGGGCCACTAGAGGGCATGGGTGGAAGCTGGAGGGGGCGATTCAGGGAGAAAGGAGGAGGTGCTACTTCACTGAGAGGTGGTGAAACATGGAATGCACTGCCTAGGGGCTGGTGAAGGCAGAGGCAAGTGGGGTTCAAGAGGGCTGGGACAGGTACAGGGGAAGGGTTCTGGAAGCAAAATCCAATGCAGCAAGAATATCCGGAACTGGGACAGGAGAAGCCAGAGAAGGCGAGGGGGGCAGTGAGGTCAGCACCCAGGGTGGGGGCTGACCAATCGAGCAGACTCTAAAGACCGTTAGGCCTATTCTGCTGGCATTTGATCCCGCTCCACAAGAGTGGTAGCAGGGAGGAGGCGGGGAACTACAGACCGGTCAGTCTTACCTCAGTAGTGGGCAAGATTATGGAGGCACTCCTTAAGGAAAGGATAGTGCAACACCTGGAATCCATAGGGGCACAGGATCCAAGACAGCATGGGTTTACAAAGGAAGGTCCTGTCAAACTAATCTCATAGATTTCTTTGACTGGGTAACCAGAGTGGTGGACCAAGGGGAGCAGTTGATGTCCTACCTTGACTTCAGCAAAGCTTTGACACTGTCCACATAGAAGATTGATAAATAAGCTGGGTAGGCTCGGGGTGGGTCAGAAGTTGGTCAACTGGGTGGCAAACTGGTTGACTGGCAGAAAACAGAGAGTGGTGGTAAATGGTATACAGTCAGAAGAGATGCAAGTCACAAGTGGGTACCTCAGGGATCAGTCCTGGGGCCAGTCCTCTTCAACATCTTCATTAGTGACCTTGCAGATGGACTAGAGGTAAGGCTTGTCTGTTTGCAGATGACACCAAGATGCAACAGAGTAGATGATCCAGATGGGGTGGGCAGAATGAGAAGAGATCTGGATAAACTAGCAGAATGGTCAGAAGAGTGGCAACTGGGATTTAAAGCAAAAAGTGCAAAATCATGCACATAGGGAAGAGAAACCCTGAAGCCACCTATAGGCTGGGAGGAGTTGCTAGCAGTCACAAAGGAAGAAAGAGACTTGGGCATCATCATCACTGATGACCTAAAATCATCCAAGCAGACCTCTAAAGCAGTAGGTAAGGCTAGGGGGTGTTAGGGTGTATTAGTAGAGAATTATCACAAGTCGTAGAGGGAGGTAATAATCCCTCTGTACAAGACACTGGTTAGGCCCCATCTGGAGTACTGAGTGCAGTATTGGAGGCCACACCTTCACAAGGACATTAACCAAATTGAGGCAGTCAGAGAAGGGCAACCAAATGGTGCAGGGACTGCATCAGAAGACATATGAGGACAGATTAATGGAGCTCAATATGTATACCTTGAGCAAAGGAGGAGAGGTGATATGATCGAGGCATTCAAACACCTTAAGGGCATAAACAAGGTGAAAGAGTCTAACATGTTTAAATATAAGAAAAATAGCAGGACAAGAGGACACAGCATGAGATTAGAGGAGGCCGATTAAGGGGAATGTGAGAAATTCTTTTCACAGAAAGGGTGGTAGATGCATGGAATGGCTTACCACAGAAGTGGTGGCTATGAATACAGTGCAGGGCTTCAAACAGGCATGGGATAGGCATAAGGGAGCAATACAAATGACTATGAATAGATAGGCCACTGACAGAGCAAAGGCCAATGGCACATTTATAAGGTAGAAAAAGAAATGGGCAGACTGGATGGGCCTTGCGGTCCTTATCTGCCGTCAACTTCTATGTTTCTATTTTAGTATGTTAGTAAGCAAGTGTAGTGGGAATCATTTGGTGCTAGAGTTGGAGACAAAGGACATGAATGTCACGTTTCACTTGCCTTAGAGATACAGCCTTCACAGTTTTTGCATCAGACAAGAAGAGATCCATTTCTTCCTAGTGCTGCATGAAAGACTCAAACGCTATTTTTACATGCTATATGTCCTGTTAAAAAAGAATCGTTAATTCTTATGATCATAGCTGCAGGGCATTTAAAACCAACTACAGACAAGAATAATTTCTTAAGAATTCATCTGAAATGTGACGAACAAAATAAATGAACCACAGTTAAGCATGTTATACCTTAGATTGCTATTTGTAGAGGAGCAGCCAGAGCAGATGAAGACCAGGCGACAGTGATTCAGTTTTCATGCAAGCATCCTCCGTAGTAAAGAAAATTAAAACACAGGAACAATCTGAATTGTACATTATATTCTAACTTCGTAGTGTGTTTTTCTAAGTTTTACCGGTACCAGAGGCTCATGAATGTCACCCAAGAAAATAAACCCCCTTTGTCAGAACCTAAAAAAAAAAAAAGATGTGAAATGAAACTCACAGGCAAATGTTGGCTTTTTTTCAGTAATAAGCTCTTTACTTGGTTAAGGAGCACATTGTAACAAGCTACAGAACTGCCACCACTGTCTTGGCAAACATGACAGGCCTCACAGTCGACACAGGTTTCAAGCAACAGGTGTCAGATATTCAGCACAGAATATAGGCAGCAGGCTACAGCGGTTATATCCTCACATAACACCTACGGTATTTAAGTGCACTGGGACACAACCCAGGGCACATACAGTCCACACATATATATCGCTACATGAAGCACAGACATACACAAAAAGTTAATAATGCAAGCAAATAAACACAATTGCTTCCTAAATCTACTGCCTCTCCTTTGGGATGGGCCAGAGAGGGGTTCACCACTACCAACAATGCACATATACTAACAGCCCACGGAACACTAAATGAGTACCTGCAGGAGCCCAAGCAGAGCTGACAGCCTTTTTTCTTTTATTTTTTCTTTATGCTCCTGCTCCCCCTGGTGGCACTTCTCAGCCAGTAACCTCCCAGTCCCGCCCCACTTTCTTGGTCTCTCACCCCCACATCTTACCACAAATTAACCCTTCACCCTTCATTGGTGGAGCTACTGGGGCCCAGTTTAACCTCCACAGGACAGTCAGGTTCGGGCTTATGTAATGAGCTGTTGGTACTGTGGCGCCCGAAGGAGAAATTTTCATACTTACTGTGATGTCCTTTTCTTTTAGCTCCACCATTGTCAACAGGGAGAGTTAAAACACATGGGTAATGTGGGTAGGTGGCACAGTCTAAACTTTCAGACTGTCCCAGCAACATGAACATTTCAAGTGAGTCAGCCAGTCCACATTTTTAGAATACAATTTACGAAAAAAAAAAAAATTCCTCGATCATGAACGAGGGTGAACGCTTTTCAAAACATGCAACAAGACAACATACATCTCAGATTCAATAAATACAGGAGACCCTCCCTTAACCAGGTGGTAACATCCATAGCTGTACATCTGTGCGATTCCTTCCATCTAGAGGACCTGCTCAATATTGCTCAGAAAGTGTTTTCTCTTGAGCACATAAATACTACTTGGTCACAGCTCCAGATTGCAACAACAGGTGGAAGCCAGACACCCCCAAGATGCTAATAATTGTGTAGATGAGCTTTACAGCATTTAATTATGTTCAGATATTGCTGTAAATCCAAACAACTGGAAAAACCATACTGAAATTCTTGACAAACTTGAAAATATTCTCACTGGAGCCAATGGCTCCAGAGAGTAGCCCGACTGGCAATGTTGGAGCCAACAGAACAGGAACTTATGGTTAATATGAGGGAATTTCTCCTTTCTGTATTGCTCCACATTGTCAATGAAGAGTTAATATATACAGGTTCTAAGAAGCAGTATCCATTTCAAGTAGAGAGGGGAGAATATTGTTCCATATATGGCCTGAAAGAGCAAATACTGGATTTTTCTTTTCACATCTGCCTGCAAAACTCTGCCAGAAGGCCACACCAGCTTAGTGATGAACATAAAGTCTGTACTGCTTTGTAAAAATGTGGAGGGCCATGTTGCCGCCTTGCACACATCAGTTATTGATGCCTTTGTACTTTCTACCCATCAAGCAGCAAATGCAGTAGAAGAAAGCGTGCTTACTAATGCTGGTACCCTTTTTTTCACAATGTATGCCTTTGGGATGCAGGCTCTGACTCACCTATCCAAGGTGCACTTAGATGCTTTTTGACCTTTTCGTTGCCCCCCAAACAGCACAGAAACAAGTCTGACTTCCTGAACTCCTCACATCTCTTCAAGTGTGCTTTACTGCTCTGGGTAAATCATGTTTATGTAATTCATTCCCCTAGGATTTGCAGGTTTTGGACAAAAGAAGGGACAGCACACCTCTTGGTTCACAGGAAAGACTGTGGGAACCTTGGGGATAAAAAAAAAAAAAAAGGTGAAATACACAAAATTACCTTGTCCTTGTGCATTACACGATAAGCCTACTTATGTGAAACCTGTTGCAGTATGCAGATTTGGCTGGCTGAACAAATTAAAGCAAGCTTACACAGTGCTTGTAGCTCCAGGTCCAGATACCAGACTGGAACAGGGACATGGAAGGATGGTCATGACTGACCAAGCACCCTAAGGAAGCGGATGAAATCCATCTTGGTTCCTAAGGAGGAACCAAACAACTATCCCAGGATGGCTCAGACAGCCGACACCTGACCTCACCAAATGCTTAAACCTAATCCTTGGTCTTCTCTGGATTTTAAGGAATCTGATCTGTGGAACCCTTGTGCTGGAGGACTTATCCCATGCTGTGCCGCGGACTGATATATCAGTCCAGAATTCCTATATGTTCTAAATCTGTCAGCAGCCTAAGGGTTAATTTACCATCGTACTTTGCATCTGTTCTCTTCTCTTCCCCCTCCCCCATATCTTGAAAACGACCCAATGCCAGCTCAGTATGACTTGAAACTTATAAAACTTTTGAAATAAATAACTATGGCCTACTCAGAGAATAATATTTCACACCCTGTTGTAAGCTGCCGAAGACTTCGAGGCCATCAGCATGTACACAACTTAACAGTTACCAGAACAGTAGGTCTTCAGGAGACTTTCCTCCATTGGGCCACATCTTTGGAACTGTAAGCCATCAGTATCAGTGCCCTTTGGAAACTTTTGTAGCCGGGGGCCACCCACAATGATGCTCAACGTCGGCACCTACATAATCGTGGATGACCCCACTGCTCCTTAGTTCCCCACCAGCAATAAGCTCATATAGCCTATTACTGTAGGGAATTACGCTCAGAAGGCCTATCACTCTGAGGGACCAGACCACCAGACCAGTACAAGGCACACAAGGAGAGGCATGGGACAGGAAACAGAATATACATATGGAACTTATGGACAAGTCCAACAAGGCGGTGGACAAACCTGCCAGCTGATACCTTAGAAAGAGGGAAGGAGGGTGGGTGCACTGTGGCCCAATGGAGGAGATTCTCCTCAACATAAATTATGGTGATTAACTGTTCTGTCTTCATTGAGGATGTCTCCCCCACTGGGCCACACTTTTAGGACAATTTCCAAACAGCACACAAGGTAGCCAGGGAAGATGGAAAAGTTTGACAAGCAATCAGGACAGAAGGCCTTGCAACACTGCAAGACCAATGCCAGCATGTCTTCGAGAGTTGATGTCTACACTATAGTGCTTAATAAAAGTATGCATAGTGTTCCATGTGACAGTAGCACATATGTCAGCTACAAAAACATTCTGAAAATAAGCAAAAGAAATGGCCATGCCACATGTAGAGTGACCACGCACAGCACCAGAAGTTCCTTGCCGTACTTCTCATAACAAAATTCAATACAGTTAGGCAGCCATTTGGACTGGCACTGTTTAGACACAAGGACACTTTCTTTTCCAAGGGCAAACAAAACAAAAAGCGGAGAAAACTTTCTGCAGTCCTTGGTGCGATCAAGACAGAAATGTAGTGTTCTATGTACATCAAGTGTATGGATCAATGCCTCACCCTTGCAAGGCCAGAAGAAGCCACTAATATTAGGGTGGTATGCTCCATGTAGAACCCTTTGAATGAATGGGATAAGAGGAAAGGAGTAAAGGAACCTTCCTTTCTAGGAGAGGGACAATGTGTTTCACCAAAAACCTCCAGGCCCTGGAGAGAGTGTGGAAAAATGCAACAGTTTTGCATTGTGTGGGAATGCAAAAAGGTTCAACTCTGGAGGGCCCCATCTTGTGGAGAGGTCATTTACTATGCAAGTCAGCAGTTCCCATGAGTGTACCAAGGACTGAGACCTGCTTAACCTGTCTGCTAAGATGTTCTGGACACTTGTGAAAAACATGGCAGATAGCTGAAAGCCATGAGATATTGCCCAATATCACACACTCATTGCTTCTCTGCACAGCTGATATGGCACCAGTCCAGACCAGGTTGTTGTTGTCAATCTTGTCCCCAGCATCACAGAATGACCAGGACTAACAACCTGGTCTGGACTGCTATCATATGGAGCCACGCCAATGGTACTAACTCTATTGCAGCCATCATAAGGCCTAGCACCTGGAACATCTTGGCCCAAATAGTAAGTCATTAGAAAATGGCACTTCACAATTTTGATTTGGAAGCCCGGCTGGCAGAAAAGTGACAGAACCAATTTTCTTGTATGGTTGACACTACAATGCAGGTAACGCGAGCCAACATGCATAAGCTGTCCACGACTGGGTATCCTATTAATGAAGGGGCCATTAATATGAGATGCACTAAATTAGCTCTCGGGGATATGATAAAACTTTGACTAGCACCAGTACTCAAGTGCATAGCAGTCTGGAAATTATGAATGACGCATCCATTATTCTAAGGTTTGCTCCATGTGCCATAAATGCAATTCGGCATGAGGAGTCCATTTTCTTGTCACGTGCATCTGAAAGAGCCAATGACCCTTCCACGGGAACAGCTATGTGCTTTTCTGTGTTGCAAACCAATCTGTCAGCCAGTGTGGTACCCTCCCATTAAACAGTGGCTCTGTTTCTTCTTTCTTGCTCAACTATTGTATTTAAAAGTGCTGCGGCGTTGATCTAAGTGTGTAGTATCCTCACTTTATGCTCAAGAATGTTACTGTGAACTTGCATGTGTGCGTATATTGACCCGGCATCGACTAAAGATGTCTGAGGTATGCACACCCCTCTATTCACAGAGCTGGGCATGTGATAAAGGTGCGACTAAAGGAACCTGCATGCTTTGGGACCCGGCTACTTGAAAGACATCCTCTCCAAACACACTCCATCTGCCCCCTTTGTTCTTCTGATGTGGGTCTCTTTAAGAGTTCCTCAATCCCACTTGAAATCTTCAGGGGAAGTGGGCCTTTAAGACTGCCTCCCCATTGCTGTGGAACTCTCTTCTGCCCAATATCCTTGGAGACCCTTCGGTCTCAGTTTAAAAGTTTGATTAAAAACACATTTATTTAACTGGGCATTTAGGTCAAATCTGAATTGTCCTGATCAGCTGTAATTTATAATTACCATATTTCGCTGATTAGAAGCGGAATCTTTTACATTTAAGTTTTCTAACCCTGGCTTATAATCAGGGGTGGCCTGTAACTGAGGGCGACTTTTATTAACAGCACTAATTTGAGAACTGTGTCATATCCTATCACTGACTTTATAAAACATCTTTCTGTGTGTAATGCCAAAGCTGTAGTTGTTTTGGAAGGTAAGGTTACAAATGTGACTGTCTTCTAAGCAGTTTAACAGAACAATGGCAAAGAGGAAAGCTCAAAGTAATATTTCAGATAAGTGCCAAAGTTGCAAAAGTTGAGATGCCAAGAAGTTCAATAAACTGCAGAAAACAACTGTTTGTATTTTGTTCACTGTTACATCACAAAATATTTTCAAAGTGCTATCTCGTACTATACAAAAGCCAAGGCTTATTCTATTCAAGGATGGCATTTATTAATGAACTGTTTTATTACTGTCCTACGATCTTCCTGACTTTCTTGTAAATCCTTCTGGGATTTTTCTGACTTACTGAACGGTGTCTGGAGTCATATGGAATGGGCACCTAATAAATAAATTGCAATGCCTTCATGACAGCAACTGCTAGTTAGGTGCTCGAGGGCTGCAAAGCACGCAAAAACAGTGCAGCAGTTTCTAAGTGCTGAGAGGCAGTAAACCAAATGAAACAGCACATAAAGTAAAAAACCACAAAGTTGAAGCCCTAGATTCTAACTTGGATACCACCCCACAACACACACACACGCCAAGATAACTAAAGGGAACCAACCAAGCTGCAAAACTAAAATGTTCAAGCTGCTGGGGTTCTAGTATTGCTGGGGAAGTGTAAAGGTTTAGGCTGTACCACTTATATGGCAGGGATGCATATTACCCATATGTACTAACCCTCCCCATTGACAACGTGGAGTAGTACAGAAAAGTGCTGGTGTCAATGCTGGTGCTCGTCTGGGATGCTTACTTCTCAGTTTTTCTCCCATCTTCAGAACACTTAACGATGTGGCTCTGTGGTGCCTATATCTGCTTTATATGCCTGCAGCTCAAGTTGTGAGCTTTCCTGCCCTGCCGCTGTACTTTTGACTTTGTCGCCAGGTATTGCACCAGTTATACAACACAGGCTGTCCAGAAGTTCAACTACCTGTGGCAAATCCTGAGAAGCAGATTCAACTGAGTGAAACAAGAATCAAGTACTCCCCACCCCCGCATGCACACCATCTTCTAACCTATGTAGACACCACAGCTTGGACATGTGGGAGAATCATCTCCATGAGACCAACGCCAGGCTGTGCTAGTAAGTTGGTCACAGGAGCACCTTGTAGTGGTCTGTGCTAGCCCCTCTTCCTTCAGCTGCTCATGGAGAACAGATGAACTGCAAAGGAGATGTGTAACAGAAATAGCGCATGATCTTCACAATGAACCAGTCCTTAAGAAGCATGAGACACCTGATAGGGCTGCTTTCGAAACAGTCTTCACAGTCTCCCAGGCAGAAACAGATATAATGCGCTACTGCCAAGCCTCCGGGTAGCTGGTATTTTATTTTTTATGCACCACAATACCATCTGTGAGCATCATATTGAGTCAACACCATTTATAAAAGAGGACATCTGGAACTTGTACATTAAGGAAGATAAGTCAATGTGGCCTAGCAGTAGCACTTCTGCCTCTGGGATTTAAAGGTTGTGGGTTCAAGGCCCAGATCGGTTAACACATACCCAAACCTTACACTGGAATACAGGTGGTGCACTGTTGTCCAAACAGACGTAATCACTCCTGTGTATCAGCTGGGCATGGGCAACAATAGTCTGCACTCAGTCTGCAGGCAGGAATGCACTGCCCACTGCTGTGTCCAGCACCACACCAATATCCTGGAGGCGTTGATAAGGAACAAGTGTGGATTTCGATATTATCATAACACCAAGTTCCTCTAACAAGTATCTTGTTCTGGACAATGTGTACACAATTGCTTGCCTGGACAGAGCCTTCAGGAGCCAATCGTCCAGATACCGGAAAACAAAGTCCTTCCTTCAAAAGTGCTTCTGCTACAACCACCAAGCATCTAATAAATACCTGCAGTACCGAGGATAAGCCAAAGATCAAGACTTGGAACGGATAATGGCTGCCCTCCAGAATGAAGCGGAGGTAACCGGCTGTGGCATTTAAAATTTTGATCTGAAGGTATGTGTTCGTCATGTTGAGGTCACAAAGCCAATCTCCCTTTTGTAACAGGGGGATGACAGCCTAAAGAGACACCATCTGAAACTTTTTGTATTTGATGAACAGGCTTAGGTCTCTCAAGGTCCAGCACAGGACACAGATCTCCCATCCACTTGGGAACCAAGAAGTATCTGGAATAGAACCCTTTGTTTCTATCTTGGAAGGAACGGGTACTACAGCTTGGTTGTGTACGAGTGACTGAACCTCCTTTAGCAGAAGGGACAGGTGACCCTGAGGATAAAGAGGTGGAGGATGAATGGGAAAGGCAGACAACAACTCCAGGGCATGCCCCTTTTCCATTATTTCCAGGACCCACTCATCCATTATCATTTCCCTCCACTCTGGCAGATGAAGGGAGATCCTGCTCCCACCAGCATCTCTGGAGGTAACACTGAAGGGAGAGGGGCGTCAGACGGTACCTGGCGCGGCAGGGGCACCACCTTGCATGGGCGCTAGGAGGGAGGGGGGCCCAGGAGGGGACCACAACAATGGTTTTGTGCATGGAGCTGCTGATGGGAGGCAGGCAGTAGGCATGGTCACTACAGACCAATGGCCTGCAAAATGAGCCCCTACCATGCCCCCTGGTGGGTTGAGAAGTCAGAGATCTGAGTAAACAAAGTCATTCTGGAGGACTGATGCTCACATAGAGCACTTCCAACGTAATTGCCAAACACCCTAGGGCTCCAAAAAGTGGCAACCAGCAGTCAGTTGTACACGAGTAGTAAATCCAGCTACCTTAATCCAGGAATATCTCTTAAGGCATATGCCTGAAGCAGCAGCCCTGGCAGAAGCATGATATGCAGAAAGTAACATATGCCTTCCAATATCCTCACAAACTGAGGCAACTTTAATGGTAAACTGCTGAATCTAGAAGTATTTTTTTTTTCAAGCAGAAGCTGTTTTCTTAAGTACTGGTGAAAATTCTGTTACTGTTCCATCTATATGGGCCAATTAGTAACCCCAGTGGGTGTTCTGGTTTACACTCTGGTGGTAGGCACCATTTTAGAAAAGTGTGATGTAATTTATGTTCCTCTCAGCTACAGAGTCGCATAGTAGAACACAGATGCATTGTGCCAACAACAAAGAGCATAACAGGGACATAAACAACATCATACAGTTTCTTACCAGCAGCATGTTTTTTTTTTTTTTGGAAAGTTGGATTTACAACCTTGTATTTTGTACCAAGCATGTAAATCAGAACCATCTGCTAGGATAACTGAGAAGCCCATGTAGCTAGAAAACAAACAATTTGAACAAGGATTTAAAAACAGCGTGCACTGTTAAAAATTACTTCTAGATTACACACAGTTTTCATTTAAGCAAGGCAGTCTTGGCAGGACCATCGGGCAAAGCCTGAATAGTAGACACAGCAGATTTCCACAGGCTATTCAAATATTTAATCCTGTATGCTTGGCAGTAAGCAATTTCGGCCTAAGGCTGTAGAGACATCTTTGCCCATAATATCCAACCTAATGAATTATTTGTCAGGAAGCAAAGTGCTGGCTCTGGAGTGGTCATGAGCTGCCACGCAAACCACAGAATCAGCTTTAGGCTGGGAAGCATAACAAGACTTCACAGATGGAGCAGGGTCAGCATCAGCATTCCTAGACACTGCAGGCAGCAAAGGTAGCATTCTCTAAGGCAGAATATACAGGAGGAGCTACAATGGAGGGAGCAGTGGGAACATCCAAAAATTCTTAAAATTTTTCTTACTGGAGTTTCCTCCTCGGCATCAAACCCTATGACATGTTGGATTTGTCCAAGTGAAGTCTGAAAAGAGGGCACTTCAGGATGAGACCTGAGGATACATACCACAGAGATCTCCCACTATGAGGAAAGGATTATGCTGGAAGGCAAACCCCCCTCATAAGGATCATTTTCACTTTCTTCAGCCTCCAAATCCGCCTCCATGTTAAGGAAATCAGGATTATATTCCACCTCGTTGTCTAGAATGATAACGGAAACAACTGATGGAGATGGCTTCTGTGACAGAGGAATGAAAGGTGTGCTTCTGGAACCTGTTGACGTTGCAGATGGATGAGGCCCAGTCAACAGGATAGCCGATATAGTCGGCAGAAGCAATGGCAACAGGCGTCTACATACTTCAGAGAATGATGCCAGCAGAACCTGGAAGTCACGGACCCAGGACAACCAACATCGAGGGGGTGGACCCAATGATGGGGGCTGCATACCATCCCCGTAGTGGGGCCTGAAGTTGTCACCCATGATTATAAAGGCGGCGATGTTGCATGTCATTGTGGGTGGCCCCCAGTTAGGAAATGTTTTGGAATGGTCCTGTCTGCGGCTTACAGTTCCAAAGGTGACAACCAAAAGAGGAGATTTTCTTGATGAAGAGCTTCCATTTCATTACCTCCATCTGGGGAGCACCTGAGAAACGAGTGGGTAGGGTGACTGCAATGCACCCTGCATCCCAACCTCAAAACAGCATCCCTGGGAGCAGGAAGGGGGGAACCAAGAAGGAACAAAATGAAAATGTTATGGAGGCATGACGGCCTTACATCCTCCATGTGCACAAAGGGTGCTCTCGTCATCCTCAGAGGTCTTCAAAGGCAAGAACAAGTCCAACTAGGGCTCCACCATTGAGTTGGGTACCCATGGACAGCAGAGTGGTTCCCCTAGATGGTACATGGACCAGTGGGAGGTTAAAGAAGTTTCCAAGCACTCTCAGATATACCAGAGATCCAAGCGGCAAGGGGTTACCCCCTCAGTGTCCCTGCCAATATGCCCTCTCAATGAAACATGTTTTAATGCAGCTGTCTATAACTGCGGTGTTAATGCCAAGCACAAACTGGCAGCCTTGCTTGCAGCCACTGCATTAGCTGCATCCAAATCACTGCTTAGACATACTTCTTGCACAAAAGGCATCGGGTAGATCCAAAATCAATTCCACAAATGTTTTGGGGAACTAATACGGGGCCTCTAAAAAGCAATGCAGGAGTAGTATCTGGAACCTAGGAGAGATTCTGCTGCTACACACAAATATTTTAATATTAACAATGGGCTAAAAATGTAATTTTTTTTATAAAGGGTGTCAGCTTCATGGCTCCAAATGGTGTGTACCACTCTGGAGGCTGGCGACCGGGGTTCACATCCTGAGCCATCAGGAGTGGAGACTGACAGAGGAGGTGAAGTTCATCAGGAAGATGTTGATCTGAAAGCTTGACTGTCTCCCCCCAATGTCAATGCCAGGTGAGATGCATAGTTCAGGGGGGCATCATGATGCCCGATCATAAGGAGATGCAACACCGCATCCTTTAACTACTAGTGGGGGAAAAAAAAATAGAGGAAAAATGAATGGGGTCTCGCATAGACAGATAAAGTCCCTGCTCCTCTCACTTCAATGGTTCGCCCCACTGGTTCCACCCTCTCTGGCTTCACCCAGCACAGACTGGTGCTTACCATCATTACCCGATCTGTCAGTAGGGCCATGTCTGGGAGGGAAAACTGTGGAGCTTCAATGGCCGCCAGTGACAGGAGGAGAAGTGAGCCATCTAGAGCTCGAATATTATGACGAGCAAAAGGGGTTAATATATCTAAAGGTGGTATCACTGGGCATTTATGAGTAGGTGGAATAAAAAAAATATTATTACAAAGGCAAGAAGCTCTCATGAACAACCTCAAATATCTCACTCCAACTCTCATCACTTACATACAGTTAGCAAGACAAAAATCCATTTGCCTAGTTCATTACATGGCGTTCCAGAGCATAAAGTACTAAACAGAAACGCTGTTCACTTTGGTGCAGTTTACAAAGCCAATCTCTCCATTCTGGCTCTCAAGAGTGTTAACTCACGCCCTGAGGCTGGGCGTCCCATTTCTTGTTCAATTCTAAAATGCATTTACTTTTTTGGTTTAAAGAGCAACTGAAGCCCCTAGGCCAATATTGAAAATTATATTATCTAGATATAATTCAGATATCCTTTCCAGAAGTTTTCGTTTATTGTTCTTTTCCCCTCACTCATTTACTGCTCAGATCATTGCATGAAAATAGGATATCGGCACTACATGTTATCTTCAGTTAGGGATACTGCAATCTGTTGCTTTGAGGATTATGTCATCCCTTATGTTTCCAAGTCCAGTCAGCCGTAGTAGTAGTAGTAGTCCAAGAGAGAAACATCCTTTTTTCATGCAAATGCTCTTTTGTAATAACAGATGAGGGATGTGGAACCCCCTCCCCCCCCAAAAAAATGAATTAAAAGGTGAATTGTTAGAGATCTACTGATGCCCCAAATGCACTGCATTATAATTTTACTATATAGGGGGCGGGGGAGAGAATATTGGATCATATACTGAATTTTATATAACAGCTTTTAATTAGATTCAACATGGAACCAATTTATGAAGGTTTGTGTGTAAGGGTTCCTTTCTTTTTTTTTTCCCTTCCGTGCAGCTTCTTAAACCAACCTCACAAAATCTGGTGTGCTCCAGTTGACAAGGACTTTTGCCTTCTAGCCCAACATTCAAACTCTGTGTGGAGGGGTGTCCGTCTCACTCAGGATAGCAGCCAGAATAGCATATTGGTTAAAGCACATGTATATGAGCCAGAAGATCTAGTTTTGAATGCCAGCAAAGTCTTAAAACTTTTTCATATCAACTAATATGTCTTTTGCACAACATGATTATTTCATCCCTGCTTGTGAAACATTGGGGAGTGGGCAGATATGGTGGACTTAAGAGTCCCTTCTGACCATAAATAACAAGGTTATTATCTGTGCATGTTGGGTAAATGTCTGAGGTTGGAATTTTACTGATGAATGGAACCACCTTCTTGAACAAGGGGTTCATTTGCTTCTGTGGTGTCATCAAGTCAGCCTTCAAGCCCATAACTATAGACCTGTACATTATGTGTAGTCAACTGTACGAAGACCCAACCCTCCTTCAGACCTTGGAATATGGAATATTGTGACGTAATGCCTTTCATTTTGTAACTCCACCGAGAAGTATGCAGGAGTGTTCTTGTTCTCACATTTAGATCTTTTGAGGGGTCAGTCAATAGCTCAAAATCTGTAAATCACAGGAATGTCAAGCTGGTTTACTGTTTGCACTTTATTACTACCCAACGTCGGAGAACTTTACAGCTCATGCTCAACCATCCAAGGTATTCCTTGCTCATCATTCTGGCTCCTTGGGGTTCAACTATGGCTCCTTTTTCCGCCACTGGCTCAATTTCTTCTCTACTGCATCCTCCACACTGTGTAAGCTGACCTAAAAATTATTTCGGAGAACCTGTCTCAGCCATACTTCACCGCGCTGTCAGAATCGTTCTTGACCATTTACAGATGCTCCCCTTGATGGCTATCATATGAGCTAGAGAGTCATGTCATGTTATTCTTGAAGTCTTTGCTGTGTCAAGAATTCAGTTTGAACCTATAGCTTAAGCTGATGGTGATGCTACTTTGCAGGGCACGTACAAGACAGATGAGAAACGGTGACCGGGCGACACCCTGGAATATTCCAGCCATTTTTATCATTCCTGCAGAGTGGCTGGCCACGGTCTTATAGTGATGATAAAGAAAATATATTCGATTGGGACAGATTCTCTGCATTTCAATGCATTCTAAGATTCAGGAGTGCGAGTTTCTCTCAAATACAATTTTCCAATCAGCCCATGCAACACACAGATAGCGACCCTTCCTCCACTCTGCATCACGATGCTATTCAAAATAAGCCAGTCTTTGACACTGTACAGTTTTCTTGCATTGCCCTTTTGTTCTACTGCCATAAGGATTAAGTCTCTATCCTAATGTGTTTAAGTGTTTTTCTCAGACCAAGCTGTCAAAACTATTTTTAGGTAGTGTATTGTATTTATAGGGAGTCTCTTGGGGCACTGTTTCTAGAATTGGGTTTTTACATACCCATGACATTAAATCAACCTCATTCTTGCACTGGACAATGTCCAGCCAGTCAGTCTTTCCAATGTCATGCAAGAGCTCTCCTCTCTCAGAATAGTGTCTTTCTGCAGTTCACAGTATTAAGTAGGTTTAGGCAGCATATTTACCTCACTGATCAGCCCTGCTACACAGATAAATAAGGCAATTCCTCCATTTTTCTTCATATTTTAATTGTCTCTGATTGCATCTTAATAATTAATATTATGCCGCTCCACACAAAGTGTTGTAGTTCCTAGGAATCGACACTGGTATGAGCAAAGTTACTGTCCATGGTTTTTTTGTTTTACTACAATGTCTGCTTTTCTGCCATCAACTCTTACATGATTTGGCATTACATGCCTCTTCAGGGTTAAGTCTCCAACTGTGGGTGGGGTGGGGGCTGCTAATCACGTGACAAGAATTAAGATCATTCTTGAGTAAGGGTATGTTCAAAATCAGTACTGTCTTAGTTTCTCTGATTTGCTAAGAGCTTTTCTAACACAACATTCCTCAGATAGCTTCCTTCTGTGGTTCTTTAAGTGTCACAACTGGAACTTTATTATCTCACTATGAATTCGCTGGTGTTCTCGGAGATTGTCCATTCTAGAAAAAGTCTTGTTGCAGTCACTGCACTTATGTGGTCTCTCCTTAGTGTGAGTCAGCTGGTGGCTTTTCAGATTGCTCATCTTTTTAAAATACAGGCCACAATCTGTACACTTATAGGGTGTCACTCCAGTGTGAGTCCACATGTGTTCCGTCAAACCTCTTACATGACTAAAACCCTTTCCGCATTCAGTGCACTTATGTGGTCTCACTGTACTATGAATTCGCTGGTGGTCCCGGAGATTACCTATCCTAACAAAAGTCTTCTCACAATCTGTACATTTAAATGGTCTTTCCCCAGTATGAGTTAGCTGGTGGTTTCTCATATTGGTCATCTTTCTAAAACACATGTCACATTCTGGACACTTAAAAGGTTTCTCGCCTGTGTGAACCCGCTGGTGCTCAATAAGTTTCCCTTTCTGACTAAAGCTTTTGGGACACTCGTTGCAGGGGTATGGCCTTTCTCCTGTGTGAATATGCTGATGTCTTTTGAGACCACTCCGATTACTAAAAGCTCGGTCACATTCAGAACATACATATGGTTTTTCTCCAGTATGAATGCGGTGATGCATCCTAAGACTGTCCAGGACCCTAAAAGTCATCTCACACTCAGTACATTTATATGGTCTCTCTCCTGTGTGAATCCGCTGGTGGACAATAAGATGCCCTTTTTCTATGAATCGCTTCTTGCACTCATTGCATTCGTATGGTCTCTCTCCTGTGTGAATGCGCAGGTGTGCTTTAAGTTGCCATTGGTTGCAAAAGGTTTTATGACATTCAGGGCATGCTGGTCTCTCTCCTGTGTGAGTCCACCAATGGTTTTTGAGACCACTCAGATAACTAAAACTCCTTTCACATTTAGTACATTTATATGGTCTGTCTCCAGAGTGAACCTGTTGGTGAATAGTGAGGTCACATAACCGATGGAAACTCCTCTCACACTCTGCACACTGATATGGCTTCTCGCCAGTGTTCTTCTGGGAGCGTTTGCTGACAGATGACTGACCCAGGCTCTCACTGTACTCAGGCATGCCAACTGAAAAAAAACCAAAAAAAAAACAGTTGTTTAGTATTTTGTCGTTAGCTGGTGACAAAGAATGTCTTAATTGACAGACATTTGTTATTCATTTTTTGTTTGTTTTCAAGAGGATAAGTACAGTGTACAGAAAATGAAAGAACCAAAATTTAAATGCACGAGTAACTCATATACATAATTACTATACATAGATATCTAATAAAAATTAAAGCTTTGTTCCCCCGGGATCGAATCCATGGGTTACCTTGTATCATTACCCAAGCACATGTCCCTCACACAGAGTTTAAATGTTAAGGTAAGTAATAAAATGTTAAGACTAGTATAACCCCAAGAAATAGAGCAGAACATGAATAACGACTGTGGTCATGTTTTAGAATCAAAGGAGAACTTTTCATTTGATTGATTAGTTCACTGCTTTGATTAGTTAGTTCTCTGCTGGCTTCATCTCAGTAATGAGTACAGTATTTTGCTTATTTTGTCATTTCTCCAATTCAGCTTTTATGAATGTACAGAACACGATGAATCTGTATATGCAATTCCTTTTCCCCCCATTAAAACTATATGCGAGTCTTTCAATTTCAAGGAAAATTATCAATTCAGGTTTCCATTCTGTGACTAAGTGGATTGTTACCTACCCGTACCCAATGTCTTAAAGGGAACGAGTATGATTCCCTATGAGATTATTTCAATGGTTACTATAGTTATCCACACACTGGATTTCTAGGATACAGATACATTTAGAAAACGGCTTTAGTGAAACACTGGAAAATACATTTTAAACAGGGAGATTCAGGAATCCATTTTGCAAGCAGGAAGGGTGTTGTGGTGATGCGACTGCCTCACCAGCCTTAACAGTACACACTGCAGCAGGCAAGAACAATTGTACTGAGCGGATTGTTTTCTTTATAGCATAATAGACCCCAAACACATTTTATGTTTGGCACAGTGTAACAAGAGTACCCAGTGTTCTTCCTCACAACTGTTTTGTAGGAGCAGTTTATTTTAACTTACTCCACTGCACACTGTCAGGCTGGTGAAGCAGTGACATCACCACTGCACCCTTCCTGTCCACAAAATGTATGTTTCCACATCACGATTTTAAGCATACTTTTTCAGTTTTACCGAAAACATTTGCTAACTATAACCAAGCCATTTACATACTTGCTCTATATAGCAACCATTACAGTATTCATAGACTGAATGGTACACATTCCCTTTAACATTAATTTACATAAGTTTATTTTTATTTTTTTAAGCTTTATTTGTATTCAGTTTCAGAAAAATATACAGCATAATTCCAGACAAGAAACACTGAAGTATTGTGAAACTGTAGTACCACTGATATCTAGATTAGACAGAAGCATCCCTTTGAATTACATTATGTCCATGCGTGGGGAAGGGGATGTAAGAATTATCAATCTGAAAGCAATGACAAATAGCATAGACTGTGGGAAAGGAGCCGTCCAGGACAGTATGGCAATCAGTCAAATTTAAAATATTAAGTTCTGAAAAGAAAAACCCTGTCCCTGAAGAGAGACTTGGTTGCTATGCACATCTTAAGAAACAATAGTCCACGCAGACTAATGTCCTCCGAGTCACTGAAAATACCCACACATCGCAAAACACATGTACATACCAAACATGATTGCCAGTAAAATAACCAGTTATTTAACTAATAAAAATGTTAACAAAGGTAGCAACATTGTGGTCAGTAGAACACATTTTCAGAAGTGCCTTGCATGAGACAGTTACATTTACATGTTACTGGGAAATTTACAGAAAAGCTAAAAATACATCAAGTCAGACAAGCAAAAGTAAACTATTTCAGAAAGAAAACAATGGAAGAGGCATCCAACCCACCAACATTTTGGAACCTGATTCAAAATATAAGTGGAAAATTAATCGTCAGGACCAATATAAATCTCAAAACTGAGGAGGAAAATTTTTAAATAGTGAAGACATGGCTGATGCATTGAATTTATTTGTTAATTGCAGCGATTTCTTTTGATACCAAAAAAAAAAGGCAGAAAATAAAAAAGCAGGAGGCAGCTAGATAATAAACCAGGGACTTTTAAATTTTCCAAAATTGCAGAGTATGAAGTACTAGAATTACTACTAAAACAGAAAACTATCATGGACCTGATGATCTTTCTCCCCACCTAATAAAAATATCAGCATGTCAAACTTGTATGCTCCATTGGTCCCTGGAATCTGGGTATCTCCTCGAAGGGTGGAATCTGGCTAAAGTGGCCCAATCTTCAAAGGTGGCAACTCAATCAAATGACCAACTACAGGCCAGTCTCCCTCCCTCCTTACAATAATCTCTAAATTGTTGGAGGGATTCGTTTCTTAAACAACTTCAGGACTACGCAGAGAACAGCAGCTAACAGGATCCCTATCACTCTGGATTCAGGAAGAATCGCAGTACAATTATCTCCACATCGAAGGTCTTGAACATCACTAAAGCTACAACTTCAGATACAATACTGGGGCCATCTTTGTTGACCTCTCTAAGGCCTTCAATATGACAGATCATTGAATGCTGATAAATTAGAAGATATTGGGCTGAACTGTAGAGTCATCAACTGGTTCACCTCATATTTTCATAACAGAAAACACTGCACTGCAGTCAATGGTCATATCTCAGGGAACTTGGGACATTTTTAAGAGGGGTCCTCCAGGGCTTAGTACTAGGTCCCATCCTTTCTACTATAAACGGGGGGGAGGGGGGCTGGGTGAAAGTATAAATAACAAACTACTATATCTACGCAGATGGCATGGTCATCTATGCTTTCGGGAGATCAGTCTCAAATGTTCAGACTGCCTTACAAAGTGGATCTGATGTTCCCCTAAACATGTTCATAGATTCTAAACTAAAACTAAATTCAAACAACACTAAATTGATGCTTTTTGGTTCAGCTGCTAAGTTACAAAATGTGCTAAAGAGCTCCATTATAACCACTTTGGAAGGCCACTCTCTCGAATTGCTGGAGCAATACAAATGCTTGAGGTTTGGGCTTGAACCCAGTGGTACAGGTAACAACCATGTTGATTGTCTAGCGAAAAAAAACAGGAACTAGAACTGGTCTAATTTCACACACAAAAATTGCCCATCTTCTGAACTGTGACAAAAGATAGTTCAGACAGATAATTACACTCTGATTATGCAGATGTAATTTACGGCCACTCATCTATTGACAAAATAAATTAGATGTGCTACACAACATACTAGCCAAACTAATCCTGGACCATGACAAAAAACACCCATCACCGCAGGCTAAATAAAAGATTGGGGTGTCTGTCAACACAATCAAAGGGAACTGCACAAAATTGCATTGGCAGTAAAAAATGTACATGGGCTAGTGCAAAAAAGGCTTGTTTAAAGGAGTACTACAGTCAACATTTGCAAAAAATGTGTGTTGTGCACAGTGTTGATTGTGTGTGTAGTCCTGAGTCCTTCCCTTTGTTTGCTGTTAGGAGTTTTTTTTTCTAAATTTGCCTGCTAGTTTAATGGCCCCTGGGATCTCTGTGTTTAAACATTTTATTGCACTTTTTCCTACAATGTCTCCTGTTCCAAGTGACAGAATCGAGGACCACTGATTCAGTGAGGGAAAGCTGCTGCAGCAGTAATACACAGTTAGGCTCCCAATGTTCTGGCTTAACTAAATAACTCTGAGTCACTCTTTTTAGATATGTGTCTAAGACTAGCCTGTTGGAGTAAATGTTTTGTTTTTAAAGCTCTTCATTCATCAAACTACACACACACAGCCACAAAAAGGCACACAAATCACCCCAGGTCATCAGTGCTATAATTAGTGAAACACAGAAATGTAGAAGGTGACGGCAGAAGGAGACCAAGGGTCCATCTAGTCTGCTCAATGATTACCTGGCACCCAATGCCAGTCCAGGGTCCTATTCTCCCTCAGTATTTTTGTCTATCCCTTCCCCATTTCTAGGTTTTTGTTGAGCCCTTGCTGTATTCCACCCATGCTTAAAACCTGCCAGGGTCACTGCACCCACCACTTCGGCGGGCAGTCTGTCTCATGGCTCCAGTACACTTTCTGTAAAATATTTTTCTCCACAAGTTCCTCCTGAAGCTCCCTCCCCTCAGATTCCACTCATGCCTTCTTGTTGTGTTGGCATTAATGTTGAAAACTTCTGTATAGGGCACTTTATTTATGCCTTTCAGGAACTTAAATGAATTGATCATATCATCCTCCTCCTCCTCCTTGTTTCAAGCGAGTACATGTTCAGAGTTCCTAGATGCTCCTGGTAGGAGAGTCCCTGGTGGCTGTGAATCATTTTCGTCGCTATTCTTTGCTCGGCCTCCAGCCTATCCCCGTCCTTCCTAAGGTAAGGACTCCAGAACTGGACACAGTATTCCAAGAGTGGCCTTACCAGGGCTCTATTAAGGGGGAGCATCACTTCTTTGCTCCTACTATTGATTCCTCTCCACATACAACCCAACATCCTACTTGCTTTACCATACACCTTATTACACTCGCTTAATTCTTTTAGAGTGTCTCAAAAGATAACCCCTAGGTCCCATTCTTCAGAGGTGGTACTAAGTTTCACCCCATTTAGCCAATACTCTGTCCTTGGGTTACCTTTTCCCCAGGTGCATTACTTTGCACTTCTTGGCACTGAACTTCAGCTGCCACACATTTGAACATCTTTCCGACCTTTGGAGGTCTTTCTGAAGCTCCTTAACCCTCTCAGCACTGTCCACCCTTCCGCATAGCTTAGGGTCATCAGAAAAGAGGGCAGGCGTGCCCTGGATTCCCTTGCTAATGTCACTACTTGGTTACTTGGTTGGAGTAGACAAAGATGGCATATGCCCATTTAATTGTCTCCTACATTGGTATGTTTATTTGTCCAAAGCCCCTGTTAACAACAGTTCATTTAGGGAGATTTTAAAGCTTTCAAAGTTACTAGCTTGTACTAAATTAGATGGTAAGGTGTTCCAGATCCTAGCCATCCGAACCATATAGAAATTAAATCTTTTCACAGTATTAACTCTAGGCACATATAGTTGTTTTTTTATGGGACCCAAGATTGTTCTTTCTGTCCTTAAACTCAATACCACATTGTTTCATCAAAGTCTGATTTTACAATATTTTATAGAGTAATAGCAAGTCACCCCTTTTTCTTCTTGTCTTTAGTTTACATAAATTGAGCTGCTTTAGATATTTTTCATATGATAGACTTATCATACCCTTAATGGATTTAGTCAGTTTCCTTTGTATTTTTTCAATAAGGAATCTCTCTCTTTTATGATACGGGTTCCATAATGGGGAACTGTAATCAACATGTGGTATAATATACGTCTTATATAACTTAAGTAAGCAATCTTTATTCCTGGTGATAAATGCCTTCTTTAAAGATCTTATTATTCTATTAGTTGTAAGTGAGATCTGAAGACACTGGTCAGCTAATGAAAGTTCTTTGTTAATTAGAATTCCTAGGTTATTTTTCCCTTGTAGATGATTTTAATATTAAGCCATTCAACTCATAATTATAGCAAGGGTTTTTGCTTCCAAAATGCATCATATATATGTAAAGACTAGGAATCCATTAAGCAATATCCCAATGTATAGAAGCTTTAATAGACTAGGGGACAGTATGCTCCAGAATAGAGTAGAATTAAGTTGGAATGGTTTGACTGAATCACAGAAAACAAATTTAGATTTTTTTAAATTTAAAAATGAATTGTTTAATAGTTTGTATTTTTTATGTATGTGTTTTAAATAATGTATGTATGTAGAGTGAAATTATGTTTGTTTGTATTAGTTATGTTAAATGTCAATTGTTAATTGGTAATTGTATTAGAATCTACATGCGGGACTTTGTTGTAAACGGGACTTTGTCCTAACAAATGAATTTCCTGTGAAAAAATAAATTTTTAATCAATCAATCATTTCAGTACATTTAGAGTAATTTCATATTATTTTTGTTTCCCCATTCTTTGATCTTTTTTAAATCTGTGCATATGATTCGATGCTGTTCCAAGGAGGAGACAGTTCCACCAAACTTTGTGTTGTCAGCAAATCTTGAAACAAAACTGTACAAACCTTTACCCATATCACTAATACATAGACTGAAAAAAAAAAACAGGCCCCAGGACCGATCCTTGGGGCACTCTGCTACTAACAGAACCCTCATCTGATAAGACTCCATTTATTCTTACAGATTGCTTTCTGTTACTAAGCCAGTCTGATATCTAGTTAACAATGTAACTATTTAAACCCATCTTGATTAGTTTATTAATTAATAAATCGTGAGGGACGGTATCAAATACCTTCTTTATGTCAAGCAATATGACATCAACTGGGATAGCTTTATCTAGGTTCATGCTTACAAATTCATAGAATGAAATCAGATTTGCGGTGCAAGACAACCCTTTTTGAAATCCATGTAGGGAATAGTCAGTTGGGCAGAGTTTAATTATTTCCTTATCCATCTCTCTTTTTTTAGTAGTTTTTCCCAATAGCTTCCCACAAATTAAAGTGAGACTAATTGGCCTGTAATTTGCAAAACATGTTCTGTTACCTTTCTTAAAAATCAGAATAATGGCCCTTTTCCAATCCATGGGAACCAACCCAGATTAAACTGATCTATTAAATATAATTGACAGGGGTTCAGCCAGTACACTGGCTAGTTCTTCAAGTACAGTCGAATTTAAGTTGTCAGGCCCCGAGGAGGTAGATGTTTTAAGTTGTAGTAACTGCTCATAAATCTGTTTATCCTTGAATTGTAATAAATTACTTCCATCTGGACATAGTCCAGATGCAGTATTCCCTTTGGTGTTAAATATGGATACAAAATCATTAAAACACTGCGCAATGTTTTTATTATCAGTAATCTCAAGCCCATCATGTGAGATACTTGTAATTCTATTAGTTGATGTTTTGTTATTTATATATGCATAGAAGCTTTTATTGTCTTTCTTTTGGGCCAATTTTAGTTCAAGATCTGATTTGGCATTTCAAATTAGTTTTTTGACTTTAGTTAATCGATTCCTATATAATAAGCTTTTAAGCTCAGGGGATGGATTTTTTTATTTTCTTAAAAGCACTGTATTTTTTTTTTATTTGATTTTTGATCTTTTTGTTAAACCATAAAGATATTACACCTTTCTCATTGCACTTATGTCGCATAGGAACATATAATTCTAAAGCCTCATTGATAATGTTTTTAAATGTGTTCCACATACAGTATCTTCCACATTTAACCCATCTAGTAACCTGGCCCATTCTGTGTGCCCCAAGATTACTTGTAGTTTAACCCAGCTGGTATTTTTATAGTCGGGTATTTTAGTGTTATTATGAATTACTGTCCTTTTAGCCAATAAAGTACACGGAGTTATATTATGATCACTGGATTCCAGTGGGGCACTAACCAGAGGATTAATCGAACATTCAGGGCAATTTGTTATTATTAAATCTAGGATTTTTTTTGCCAACCTACACGTGAAAATTGATTGATCACAGCCACAAGATGTTATAGTGTCAAGTAATTCCTTTTCAAAATCTGTTTTTACCAGTTAACTCATTCCAATTAATACCTGGGGCATTGATGTCACTCACCACGATGATGGCACCAAGTTCAGATATCATCTCGATTTCATGCAATAACATAGAGTTGTAGGTGCTGCCACTATTTGAGAGACAATAACATATCCCTAAAATTAATTTAAGCAAATTGGTGGGTTTTAAAGTGAGCCAGAGGGTTTCTAAATCTGATTTGTGGTCAACGTTCACTACTAAATTGGCGCAAGATAACTTGTTTTATGTATTTTTTGTTAACTATTTTTATTTTCCTAGTGGCAGGTCTACCTCAGCGTCCGCCGAGCCTACCGAACTCTGGGTCTTTTGGGGACTTTAGTGTCATGCGCACACCAGCAGATCCCTGGAGTCGGTCCGGGGGCATAATCCATGCTAGCCTCCACTGTTTCCTCAATTTTCTCCCCGAGAACTACCCCGGGACCCCCAGAAGCGGTGGCACATGTGCGTGGAGGCGCACATGCTCACCACAGCTCTGGACCAGGTCCCCTCAACCCTCCCCATCTACCTATGTCTAAGCTCTCACGTGGCACCCTCCCTCTGGCCTCCACCAGAGGGCGGCCGAGCTCGAGAGCGCTGGATACCTCCTCCCGAGGTGGAGTGCTGCCAGCCGGCAGCTTCTCACATCTCTCCCTCCCCGCCCGACGATCATGGGCTCATTCCTCAACCCAGGTCACCAGCATAGCGGTGTGGCATCCAGCGCCCGACCCTCAGCACCACCGGCCGGCTAGATAACTCGTTCGTGACACAGCAGCAGATGCCCCTACCACGTTTATGCTTTCTATTTCTGTAAAACAGCTGAAATCCTTCAATACTGTTACTCTAAGACATGGTGCCATCCCACCAGGTTTCAATAACACATATAATGTCTAAATGTTTATTCTATTTTAATACCTGTAATTCTACCAGGTTGGAGGTGCTCAAACTGTGAGCGTTTAAATTCAGAATTTTATAATTGTGTAATGGTGCACGGTTTTGTGATTTTGTTAAATTATGGTTAACAATTATATTACCCGTGTCCGTGTCCCCCAGGTCTACTAGTTTTACGGATGCAGTAAAATGTTTTCAGAAGTTTTACCAAGCTTGAATGCTCCTCTTTTGCTAAGGTGTAATCCATCCCAACAGTAATAAAGTTATTTATAAAGGACTCCCAATGTGTAACAGTATGGAACCCTCTCTGGAGAGTCCACTTCCAGAGCCATTCATTGAAAGTCTATTTGTTTTTCTTTGATGTGATTGGCTCTTGGGATAGGTAGAATCTCAGAAAAATGTACCTCACAGTCTAGGCTCTCACTAATGACCATGCTGTAGAGTACTGGACCTAAAAACGATCCCTGAGATACTCCACTTGTGACTTCTCCTACTTTTGATCTCACACCATTGACAACTCGCTGCTGCCTGCCCACAAGTCGATTTCCCACTCATTTGACTGTGTCCCTTGCCATACCAAGGTCTTCCAACTTCTTCAACAAGCGTCTATGCGACACAGAGTCGAATGCCTTGCTGAAATCTAAATAGAGGAGGGCCACTGTGTGGCCCCCGTCCAGTTCCTTTGTTACCCAATCGAAGAAGACAGTGAGGTTTGTCTGACGTGACCACCCTGCTATGAACCCATGCTGCTTGCAGTCCTGAAGACCATTGCTTTCCAGGTATTCCATGATGTCCTGCTTGATGAGGGTCTCCATTAATTTCCCCACAACAGATGTCAGACTAACTGGCTTGTAATCTCCCACCTCCTCCCTGTCCCCACCCTTGTGGAGTAGTACCACATCTGCCACTTTCCAATTACCTGGTACATCTCCCGGCTGCAGGAAGCTGTTGAACAAATGTGTTAGAGGGTTAGCCAGTTCCTCCACCAGTTCCCTCAGCACTCTTGGGTGCATCACATCAGGGCCTGGTGCTTTGTCCATCTTGAGGGCCGCCAGCCCTTGTCTGACCATATCTATGGTGAATATAGGTGAATTCATTTGTTGGATCCCTCTAGCAGCCGCCTTGATGCCACTTTCAGGTAATGGGCCCATATCTTCCTTGGTGAATACAGAACAAAAGAAGCTGCTGAGAGCAGCAGCATTCTGTCCATCGTCCTCTATCATATTACAATTGTCTAATAACCTAATGATTCCTTCATCCTTTTTTTTCCAATATCGGAAAAAGTGCTTTTCACCATTTTTGATCCTCACAGCAATTTGAAGCTCTGTGGCTGCTTTCACTTCCTTAACAGCTTTCTTAGCTTCTCTATTTTTCTGGATGTATACCGTCCCACTCCACCTCCCCCTTGTTCTTTCTCAACCTGTGGAATGCTTCCCTTTTTGCCCCAATTGCTTCCTTGACCTGGGCAGAGAACCATATGGGTCTCTTGTGCTTATTTCTTTTTATCACTGTTCTGACACACAGTTTCATAGCTTCCAGGACAGACTCTTTATAAAACACCTCAATTCCTTCCACCTGTGTTCTATCTCTGACTCTGGCCAGTTTGTCACTGACCAACAGTCTCATCCTATCAAAGACTGCTTCTTTGAAGTTCAGGACTTTCACCCAAGATTGAGAGTTTTCCTCCCCTAATGATAACTCAAACCAGATGGAGCAAAAGCGGAGGTAATGTCCCTAGATAAAATGTCGCATACAAAAAGAAGCGGATAACACGTCACTGTAACAAGTCGTAACGCACATATTGGTTGCGTAATTAAAATATCGCCGGACCAAATGTCGTGGCTAAATTCAGGCATAATTGATGCCAATGTTCTATCACTCTCTTGTAGGTGATTTGGCCAGAAAGGGTCGAGCTGCAGTGGAGGTGCATAAGAGCTGATGGGAGTGAGACAGTATAGCATGTTCTTGTACTTGAAACTCAGGTTGTGCTGTACAGGGGCATTAAAACGTTAAGAAAACTTTTATTAAAATCTTTGATGTTTAAAAAGTTTTAAAATATGCAGTTAAACAGCACTGATCTCAAGGACACTGGCAATGTCTTGAAGGTACTTCATTGGCGTTCTGTTTGGAAAAATCACAGCAGATGTGTTTGTACACTTTATTTACTCGTACGTACTTAGTTTCTTCTTGGTGGATCCTGACCAAGCTCCAATTGCCTGCACTGAAGTGAAACAGCGTGCTGCCTTTCTTGCCATTCTGGCACGGGTAGGATGGGCGACTGTCACAGTTCTGGAGAACGCTCTGTGCTAGGCTTATAGGGCGTTATTGCTTCTTGGCAGGTCATTAATCACTCCCTTGTATTGGCTCCAGAACGCTACTGGAAACCTTGGTTTGTCATCTACTCTTTCTACTTCTGTATGGTCTGCCGATATATGTGTCCTCAAAATAATCTAGTATTTCTTCAAGATCTGTAAAGGTGTCATTATCTTGTAACATCTCAAAAAATCTCTCCACACAATCAGGTGGTACGAAAGCCAGAGCCAGTACACAGCAAACCTTTAGGGCAAAATCCTCATCCTTTATATATTGCTGTTGTAAACCAGCACTTTGAATGTGGCACCACAAAGCTTGTCCCAGATGGAAGTTGCACCCATTTAGCTCATCATGTGGGACAACCTTGCGCAGGACATTTACTGCGGCCAGTTCAAAGTTGAGCATTACACTTTCAGGTGCTAGTTTAGTACTGAGTAAGGCCTCTAGGTTAGTGAAAAACTTATGGTATACAGCCTCACTGCGGCCTGGGAGAAGTACACACACACATGGACGGTTAACCCCATTCATTAAAGTGTGCACAGTGTACAGCTGGTCATCACCCCTTGGCGCAACACTAAACGTACCATCACAAAATCAATGTCTGTTATCTGCTAAGCATTTTAGGTCATTGTCGCTAGCGAAATTAACGATGTCCTCATTAAAACTTAAAAACGGCTCACTGCTGACAGTTTCAGAGAACTCTAGTATGTCACCGTTCTCACTGGTGCTGCTTTGCTGCTGCTGGCGATGGACGTCTCTTCTTAAGGTGTCCTGAGAAGGCAGCAAGTGCGGGTGGCAAACAACAACCTCCTGCAACCCCCGATGCAGAACGTTGCGTGTGGGCTCCTCTGTGTCTCTTGCTCAGCGCTTGATGTTTGTTCTGGCGGCATCAACGGATACCTTTCCGTGGACCGGTGCATAATTATGCTCTGTAGGCTCCTTGCTGATAGTGTTTCCCACAGTGCGGAGCCATGCATGGCAAGATCTCAACTCGCACTCCCAGATAATTTTGCTGACAGCACCATCGCTTTCCTTTGTGTAAAAAGTTATCTAGTGCAAGTTTAAGCTTGCCTTTCTGACTGGGGATGGACTGCATGTTAAACAGATGAAGGTTACAGACCTGGTGCCTGCTTGAACACACATTGCCTTAAATTAAAGTTGACACAGGTGAGGATGTTTATGTTAACTGACTGATTGATTTCTATTAAGCAAATGCTTTAGCACTTCTTGGCGCCCGGAGAAAAAAGAAAGATTTATTTCTATGGAGTAATGAAGTAATGCAATACATTGAAGTCAGCACAGGTTACAAGATTTATATTAATTAATGGAGGGTCATAACGTTGCTGTTTGGGTATGCAGCAACATTACTGCTACGTTTTGTCTGGCAATTAAATATCCATGCGGCATTTAGACCGCGACACACTTACCGCTACATTTAATCTGGCGACATTTCGTCCTAATGCCAGATGGAGTTATAGTCACTGTTGGCTAGTGGCTCCTCCACCCTTATCTGCTTCTGTATTAGTGAGAATAACATCCAAAATAGATCCTAATCAGCTGTGTTAGTAGGCAGTCCAGTAGGGCCTCTAGTATAGCTAGACTTCTCGAGCATCTTGCCACTGGGACATCCCAATCCACATCTGGCAAGCTGTGTTCGCCAACTACCATGGTCTCCCAGAGAAAGAAACACAGGTGAACCTGCACTCTGAGCGAGCGGGTGCTTAACCCCCTGATGAAGTGTCTCGTTTAGGACACGAAGCATTGGAGTAAGTGCTGCAGTCTCTATATACTGTGTATGGCTTTCAGTTTTTGATTTTACTAGCAACATCTTCGTTAGTAGCAGAGTGCGACCTTTTGCTGCCTTTTCTGTTACCATCATCCACCCCCCCACACCTGTCACCTTTTTCATTTCCTCTGTAAGATCCCTTTCCCTCACTTCTCCCTGTCCAGGTGGTCACAATATCACTCTCATGTTGATTTTGCCTGATGAGTTGTGAACTGTACCCACAGCGACTTGACTTCCTCCTTATCACTTGTGACTCTGTCATTAACCGTTACTTTAATACCTTCACAAAGACAAACACAGAGTGCTACCCCCCCTTGCCTCCCTTTCTATCCCTTCTAAACAGCGAGTATCCCGGAGAGTGAGGTCCCAGTCATTTTCCATGGCCCAGGTTTCTGTGATGGCAACAAAGTCCACACTAGTATCTATTACCAATGTCTGCAGCTCACTGATTTTATTGCCCAGGCTCCTGGCACTGAGGCAGATCCCCCTCCATGAATGACCTGTCTGTTGTGTGATAAGAGACTTCCATTTCTCCCACTAGGTCCTTTTTGCTGCGTAACGGCTATATTGCTTTCTTTGCATTCCCTTTTCTTACCTGCTTAGTTTCAGTTTTGGGCTGATTAATATGCTTGGGCTCAACTTGTTTATTTACAGCTCCCCTTGTGGCGTGGGGGAGTCTGCTAAGTTAGCACCCCTTTTACTGCCTTCTAAGTGCTTCCTAGCTTCATTTTCCCCCTCAGTTAGTTTAAAACATCCAATATGGATGTCACTCTTCTGCTGTAGCGCATTCCCCCTTCCCAGTCCATCACACCTGAAAAGCCGCCTTTCCTAGAAATCCCCCCCACCCCACCGACACCTACAAAATGAAAACATTTTGCATTACACTAATTTCTTAGCCACATGTTAAATTCATCGATCTCGGCTTATCTGACTGTCTTTACTCCCCCCACCACACCCCACATGGAGGACTTTAGTGAAGGCCATGGAGGTCGATCGTGCTGCCAGTCGTCTGCCCAGTTTGGCTGACTCCACCGACTGGTTCGCTAGGTCCTTTGTTCCCAGATCAACCAGAACTCCCAGGCCTTCATCTGCTTGGTCCACCACTCTCCCAATATGCTCCATGTGTCTTTTGGTTAAGGCACCAGGGAAGCACCCGAGTATCACATTTGTTGTGTTACTCTGTTCCTCTAAACAGAGTCCCCCACACCTAGGATTTGTTTGACCTTTGTTTTGCAGTTTTTTTCTCTGCTGCAGGATGACATTTTAATGTCCTGCTTTGGAATCTTGACTGACCTGTTGTAACCCCACGCAGAGTCAGTTTCCTGTTCTTCTGCAAGGGTTGCAAAGTGGTTTGAGGTCAGAGTGACTTTAGCATGAACAGTATTCATAAGGTTTGTCCCTTTCTCATTTAGTGTGCCTCTGTGGGAGTGAGCTCCAGAGCAGCTGATGACACAGCCTGGATATCTCTACCCATGCTGCTTCCAGCTTACCCCTTAGCTCAGAAAAGGTTTTATAGATGGGGCACTGACCCACCCTCCAGAGCAGTTCTAGGTGATGAGTGTCCCACACCTGCTACAGTTCACAGTCCCTATTCGAATCTGCTCAAGTCGCACTACTCAATGGCTACCCTTTTTGGTGTTCGACCTGGTTGGTTCAGATAACAGACTGCAGCAGAAAAAAGGGATTAACACTCCCTCATTGCTCCCCTCAGAGTACAGACACTCTAAAATTCGCTGTTTACTTTTAATTACCTCTCCTGACCTTGCTCCTCATGCGGCCCACAACAGTTTTTTTTGTTTGTTTTTTTGTTGTAGTATTTCTGCCTTGCCCCGGCGGCACTACTGCCTTCAGCTGCCCCACAGCACGACCCGAAGGATCAGACCCCTCATGGGCCCACGACTTATCCTTCATGGCAGGGTGGTAGGAAGCATCTCGATCCACCCACAATGGATCCTTGCCAGGGAGGTGCCCTCTCGGGGGTGGCACCGCGGGGACAGCGTCATGTAGCCAGGACTTATTTTCCATTTTTCTCCCTTGTGTGGAGGTAGGGCATGCAATGACGCCTGCGGAGAGAGCGCGCATGCTTCTGCACGCACTCTCTCCAAGCGTCTGCCCCATCTCCTCCCCTTGTTGCAGCGGCAGCATTCTGCAACCCCCCCGTCAGCCGCTAGGGGCCAGTGGAATGCCAACTACTGATGGCCCCCCCTCCCTGGAGGAGGAGAGCAGTCCATCGGACACTCAATCCTTCTCTTCCCTGCCAACCCCTGACTGCCTGTACTCATTCCCGAACACGGGTCACCGGCGTAGTACGAGGTAAAGTGTCCAGCGCCTCAGCCTTCAGTGCCACCAGGCCAGCTCACAACAATATTTAAGCCCACAACACAAGGGTTCTTATAGAAGAACCCACTCTCAATTATCTCTCAGCTGTCTGAGAAATGCTAAATGTAGCCTTTATTAGTGCTCACCATACCTCTCAAGTGTCCTGATTGTTTTGGGAAATCCCAAATTCAGCCCCCCCCATGCCAAAGTCCCGACTGCTCCATGCAAATTCACAAATTTGAATGCTGCCATTGTGCTCTTGCATTCTCTTCCATGGCTACAGATTCCAGCTTCCTTGCTGAAGATGCTAATCAGTGTCTGATGCCATGCGAATGCACCCATAGCCAATCGGGTGCATTCGTCCTTTAGTATGTGTTGATTCCCCAATTTAACAAAACAAAAAAATTTGAATGAAAGTAATCCAAATCAAAGATTTATTGAAGCTTGAATGGCTCCAACACTCCTACACCCAGGAATGCTGCTACTGGTACCCCGGCGCTTCGCCAGTTAAGGCTTCATCAGGCATTCACGTCCCCAGTGTTTCCGGATTCCTGGAAAACCATGTCAGCAGCCAGACCCTTGGCCAAAAGATGGTTCAAAAATCCGGACAAGGTGCCAGTAGGGGTCATATACTTGAGGACCATACAAGCAGAGACTGCCAGGCAGGAAGCTGTATGCTGCCAAAGGTCAGGCACAGGTCCTAAGATGGCTTCAGCCATCAGAAAGACAAACCAAGGGGAATCATCCCTGTCCAGGATCTCAGTGAAGGTATATTTCACGCTTTTCTGGACTGACTCCAAAGAAACCTCCATGGACTCAAGACACGAGTCTGAGAAGAGTCCTGAAGCACACTGCCCCATAGCTGGCAGTCAATTCTTCAATCAAATCCCTGTCAAAGGCATGAATCCTTGAAGGCTGAGAGAACCCATGAGAGACAGTCAAGGAATCCTTGAACACGGCCCTTGGCCATTTGCTGCCATGCACCACCTGGGGCTCAGTCGAAGTGCGTCATCTGCACAGACAACCAGCCTGCCAAGCCAGCAGCCAGATGGGAATCCTTGGAGGGGTTTCCCTGTACTGGCTGTCAGAGGCAGCTCCACCTGCATCAGTGGCGAGACTCACGTCGATGGCAGCTGTCTCAGCAGGACCAGTACAGGCTGAACTGGCGATTGCCAGGTAACTGCAGGGGTCTAGGGTAGTGCCCAACGCTGCCCAACCAAGGCCCATTGCTGCTAGAGGAGCTGCTCATAGCGATGTTGCATATTATGGTGCCTCCCAGTTGAACAACACACAGCGTGAGGAATACTTTGACCTCGACCAAGATCTCTAGTGTCAATGGAATAGAAGACGAGAAGAAGACATGGCCAGAGGGGCAGTACAGACAGCCCGCACAGGCTTCGACCATTCTCCCCTTGGAAGAAGACAACTCCTGAGTGGAGACAGCTGGGTTGGCTGACTGCTCCTGGACCTCCTGGTTGAGGCCAGACAGGACCAGGGCCCTGGAGATAGAGTCACTGTCAATCCCTTCTTGCAGCGGGTTGACAGGATTTAGAAAAATCCTGACTGCCTGCTCAATCCCTGTCGTGACCAGCAACCTAAACAGGGCACTGTGGAACAAGCGGCCACAAGCTCAGACAAAGCCAAATGCTCAACAGCAATCGAGCGATCAGGAGAGCTGAGGGAGTGGGAGGGACACTCTTTTGGGATCCCACAACTGACAGGATTTTTTCAATTTCTTTATCTTACTGTGATGGGCAGGGCTCTCCCTGAAGGTCTGTAGGGTTCTGCACATCTCTCTAAAGTTACAGGCGAAAACCATACTCACGCTGGCCCCCAACAGAAGCAACCTGGAGACCAACAAGGTACCTGCTGTGGCCTTAGCCACCGCCTTTTCCATGGCTGCCATCTGGGCTGCAGACCCTGCAGCTGCAGGGGCCACCTTATGCGCCTGTTCCAACTTCACCGGAGAGTCCCATTCAGCTGACCAAGTAGAAAATGGGTGTAATGGTTTTCTAGGAAGGACAGAAGCATAGCCTGGCACAGGCCGCAGGCAGCAACATCGTGCTGGTCACTGAGGCAGTTGATGCACAACACAAGCGGACATCTTCTGGCTACATTGGACGCAACACTTGAAACCAGGAGTTGGTTTAAAATACCTGTGATCCATGAAGTCGACACTGGAGACAGAACCAAGGATATACTTTGTAGAGCTGAAAAAAGAAGTTAGCCAAATGGTGCACTTGAAAAGATTTTTCGGGCTTACACCGTACACGAGCTGCAACACAGATCTGACTCTTCCAGTGGAAAGGAAGATTTGATGTAATGGAGTGGAGCTGAAGGATACACCACCAGGTGGTGGGAGGAGCTTAGCTTGAAGACTGTCTGGCAAGAACAGTTCTTAAAGGGAGACTGCTTATGTGTGGATAAGTAAAAACCATATCCACCACATCCCTAGAATCCTGTGTTCTCACGGAAGGGAAACCAGCTGAGCCCCTCTGATCTAAAAGACTATGTTTTGGGCAATAAATGACCGAGCCACTGTGATCTAAAAGAGCCTAGTTGTTTACCATAAATGGCTGGGCAGCCAGTGGTACCCTGCCGGGCTTCGACACATGGGAACAGAACACTAATCCAATTCCACACAACCAGTCTGGACCAGTTCTATCCTGAAGCTGAAAGCTCAAAGAACTGTCCAGGGTGTGATGTATGAGGGGCAGGGCAGATGATGTGATCGAAGGGGCTGGCCTGCCAGGGTCTTCTGTCTTGTATTCTAAAAAACAAAAAAAGGGCAGTCTTATCTTGGGATCTGGAAGCCACACCATCACTGTCCATTCTGCTAAAACTCAACACCTCCCAGCTGGAGTAAGCTTACATTATCTACCTACAAGTTAGGTTATTCTGCACGAATTCTAGCTGTTTTGCCATATGTTTGGTTTTCCATTTCTGTGGTATAATGTATTCCACATAGTCTTTAGTGTGTATAATCCTGTACCATACTACATGTAAATATTGTGTATTATTTTTATATACTTTTATGTTCTTTGTGGCTGTTTTTAAAGCAGCAGTACTAGACAAAAAAAATAAATAAAACAATGTATCTTTTGCAAGTTTGTTTCCTGTGCTCTGTTGAGCACTTATCTGGTAATCCTTCTTGTTTTCGCTGTATTTTCAGCCTGTAAATTGTTCAGTTTTTTTCTTTGTTTTTGTTTACATTTCTCCCACCCGTCACGCTGAACTGGAACCCTCTGCTACCAACTGAGTATGCGCTCGACTTGTAGTACTTACTACAGAGACCCAGCGGGAATGCGCATCACAGGGTCCCACAAAGCTCAGCTACAAATTAGGCAGCAACCATAATTTACTGTGGATCCACAACAATGGAAATACATTTTAAAACACCTAAAACACTAAAGATTGCTAGAAAAAAAATATTCACTGATATGGAAACCAGAACTATGGCTGCATGCCTCCAGCCAAAACACAGAATTTTGATAATCACTTCCTTATTATCTAGTGCTGCTACTTGAAAGGTATAAAATCAGGGTAACTGGCAAGTCCGTGATCAGTTTCCGCAGAGACAGGCTATTAAACTGTCCAAAGCAAAGTGTTGTAGCTGTGACTAAAGGGGAGGGTGGTTTGCAATCATATCATCATTGCACAATGTTATAACCTCAAGAAATCATCTCATCTCACCATTGTATGTTTACATTAAAGTAGCAGTTATTTGATAGTCACCAAGTATTTTTTTTTTCAGTAATAATGTTTGCCTGGTAAAAACAGCAACATGCCCATTTTTAATTTTTGTTTTCTTTCATTCCTGAACTAAGATGCAGGATTTTGGCGTTTCCAAAAGTTCCTACTCACGTGCCATGCCCATATCATGAAAAAAATAAATATCATGGTGCAGTGATGTGCTGTTCAACATCCGAAATATGTGGGAACAACATCCTAATCCATCTACTGTATGAATTTAGTACCTACATTCACAACAGGCAGCCTCAATGGAAGAGATTTCTAAAAATTGTAAGTGGCGGACATCTTTAACACCACAAGTTTTATTACAAAATTAGCTATAAAAAGTTTTAAAAATACCAGAGAGAACTAAAAAATATACACTGATGATGAATCTAATAGTCAGAAAAATGTTTTTGCTGACTTCCGGTGGTGCCATGGCGGAATAGGCAGCAGCAATATGGAGGGCTCTCCCCCTAGAACTTTTAATTACTAGCTTTTCCCCCTAAAGACCTCCTACTTCACAGAGAGAACTGGTCGCAACGGTAAAGTACTTAACCGGAGAACCTATATGCCCTTTCAATCGGAAAGAAACAATTCCTTTTGGGTCTTTGCTACAGACACCTCAGACACAGATTCTGATACCGGGATGGTGAACTCAGAGGACCTGAGGCGCACCAGGTAGGGGAAACACCACAACCCCGGGAAGGCACCATCAGCAGTAGCTCCCACTATTTCATCCCAGGACTCTATTCTTCAGGCCATACAAGAATTCCAGTCGGAGGTTAAAGAATCCCTTCGGGACTTCCGATCAGATCTGGGCTCGCTGCAAAAAAGAACTGAGGAGGCAGGTACCCAAATCACCGCTAATATGGTGCACCTGGATGAACTTCAGGCCTCATTCACTGAGCTGGCCCATACGCAGTTCTCAATTATCCAAAGACAAGAGAACTTTGAAAATAGGGCAAGGAGGAAAAAAAAACATAAGGCTTTATGGGATCCCAGAGAATGAGGAGGGCCCAGATATGCATGCCTTTTTGGATCACTTTCTGCGGATCACACTGGATTTAGATCCTGAATACCCTATTGATACTGAGCAGGTGCATCGCGCTTTAGGCCCGCCCACATTCTATTATAATGCACTTTCTAAATTATGTACAAAAAGAGACCCTTTTACAGAAGGCCTGGTCCCAGAAACAAATATTTTAGCTAACAAGAGGGTCCTTTTTGACAAAACAAGAGACTTCGACGAGATTACGCTCCCCTGTTGTCTTGTCTGCGGGAGCATAAACTTAAATTTAAAACCCCTTACCCGGCCAGGCTGGTTGTTTTCTATGACACAGGCCCCCACTCCTATACAACGGCAGAAGAGGCGAGACAGGACCTGCAGGACAGGGGCTTGTTAGACAGAGAGGCAGGCGGCCTTGCGCTAGCCAGGAAAAGCAGAGTCCTGGAGAAGCCTGGGAGTGCCATCCCCCTCTCGGGAAGACCGAATACTGCGGTACAACTACAATCCTTGGAGGAGATACTAAGAAGTATCCAACAATTTTGAGGTCATCGGTAGTGAAGGATAAAGGCTGAGGCATCTACAGCGACCTGAACAGTTACCGGTGGGTACTGGTGGCTGGGGGTAGGTTGGCGAGCTAAGTGCGGGGACTAAGGGGGGGCTCAACATCCACTTTAGGACCCCCTTCTAATAAGAAGATTTGTTATATAGGGGAAGGGAGACAGGGGGTCTGGACCTGGGGTCCTACCTGCATGTACTATTTGGACATAATAGCATTCTGGTCTCCCCCTATAATTTGGCTTTTCGAGATCTCTCAATGGTGAGCACTTGGGCTGGTCCGGGAGCCTAACTCTAAAGTATATACAGTGGGTGGTCTGTGGATTGGGCTTCTCCAGTCCCTGTCTTAGTCCCTCTCTCGACTGGCCTCACCTCTGCCTCCACCCTCAGTTTATTTGTCTTCAGAGGCTTATTCAGTATCGGGGACCCAACTGTGATGTGAAGTGGTTCTCAGACTGGTGGGACTTGAAGGACTAATGAACAGATATAAAGTGAAAATATATTACAGAGATACAGAAGTTGCAAAGAAGACGACTGTGGGGGATTCTACCAATTGATGTTTGGTAGTTTAAGGACTGCAGTCATTTACTTTACTGCTTCTGTCTTTAGTCTAGCACCTTTACCTGGTTTTACTGGGGATATTGAGCTAATCAGGGATCCCTCTGACTTCCTGTGGTCTAGGGATAGAGTTTCATGAGAGTGGTTCAGGCTCTCGATTTTCCCCCCCTTCAGTACATCCTTCTTGGTTTGTTTGGGTCGGTGGGTGGGGGAGGGGGGGTAACATTCAGGGCCCCCCCCTTTTTATTGCAGAAGCAGTAGATAAACAGATGTTGGGAGTCTGGGTTTGGGTTGGAAATAAGTTTTAGTTGATTGGTTGGGGGAGGGGGAGTTCTAGGGGGTTTGGGTAGATCTTAAAGAGATGTGGAGGATGAAAAGAGGATACACAATCCTTATTCTATTGGGTTGGATGGTTGGAGTGGGGATATTTTCACTCTTTACCCCTTTTTAAGGGGTATGGGGGAGTCCTTCGTTGGATCCTGATTTTCTTCCCCCATGTATCCACTATGCTGGGTGGGTTTATCGCTGCTTGCGGTGGCCCTCCCTTTAAGGAGCTTATTGGGTTGCTGTATAAATCTTTATTGAAGGGAATACAGTCTGGAGAGGGGTGGGAAAATGCCGACTACCCACTTGGTTGCACTATAGGGTGGTCGCCTCCCTTCCACTCTCCCATTCATTCCTTTTTCATTCTTCTACCAAGGGAGAATAGCAGTTAATCCAGTTAAAATATTTTCTGTAAATATAAATGTTTTATAACTCTACTAAACGTAAACGCTTGATGCAAAATCTGAAAAGGCAGGCGGCCAACCTATATCTTCTCCAGGAAACCCATCTTTCTGATCTAGAACACCAAAAGCTGAAGTGGGGAAATAGGTACGAGGTTTATGCCTCGTCCCATCGATGTGCGTTTGGGGGGGGGGGGGGCAATTTTGATTCCTGCTTCTACTCCTTTTGAAGTACAGAAAGCAATTACTGATTCCCAGGGCAGGTACGTTATTCTCAAAGAGAGACTTTTCTCACAGAAAGTTACTATAGTGAATGCCTATTTACCCACTCGCACTTCTCTCTCAGTAATTCGTTCTTTCTTACCAAGGGTAATAGACACTCTCCAGGGTATCCTAATTATCGGAGGAGATTTTAATGTGGCATTGTCCCCTCAATTGGACTCCTCTTCTCCAAAAGCACAAAGATCTACTAGGGTGCTTAAGTACTTAAAGGGGACACTTTCTCACCTGGGGATAGGGGACGTATGGCGGAAGCTTTTTTTCTACAAATCCGGGATTTACCTATTTTTCTCCATGTTTTCAGACACACTCTTGCCTCGATTACTTTTTTTTTTTTTTTTTTTAAATCACATTTAAACATTTTTCCCTTGTCCAGGATCTTACCCTGGGGCCCGTATCATCTCTGACCATCACCCGTGGAGCCTAAAAATATTAGTGGGGAAGGCACCAAAATCAAAAACATGGTATTTGAATCCATCGCTGTTAAGAAATCCTGACTATATAGAACTAAATACTAGAATACCTCAAGTTTTAAGGGATAACGATATGGGGGATACCTCTAATCTGATTTTGTGGGAAACTCTTAAAGCAGTTATCAGGGAGACTATGACATACTCAACTCGGAAATGGAGGGAATTAGAGGCTTCCTATAATTACCTGGTGGAATAGTTACAGTCTTGTCTTAGCTTTTGTATAGGGAGGAGGGGTCGAGTTCTACAGAGAAAGATCCGACAAACTAAGCAAGAGATACAAAAAATGCTGGCTCTATGGGTGATTCAAGCTCTCTTATATATAAACAGTCCAATTATGAAGGAGGGACTAAGTGTTCCCACTTGTTGGCTCATAAATTGCATGCTCAGAAGTGAGCGGCAACTGTTCTGAAGGTTAAACATCCAATTACTAAGACTCTCCCACTCGGATAACCATATCAGGGCATCTTTCTTCTCCTATTACCAATCCCTTTATGTTTCTCCACTGAATCCACCCCTTCCCCAGAGGACAGGAGAGCTTTTCTTTCACATCTCTCTCTCTTCCTACTCTTACAGAGACTCAGAGGGCCTCTCTTGAAGCTCCAATTGGCCCAGACAAGATTCTTACCCACATTAAGGCCCTACAACCAAATAAATGTCCGGGGACGGATGGAGTTACTGCAGAGTGGTACCGGAAATTTTCTGGTCTCTTTCTTCCCCCTCTCCTATTGACATACAGGGATATTGCAGAGTGAGCCCTCTCTGCCTTCATGGAGTTATGAGATATTATTTCCAATCCTTAAACCAAATAAAGACCCCTCTAATGCATCTTCCTACCGCCTAATTTCCATTTCAAACGTGAATTACAAGATTTTTATGGCAACATGGGCCTCAAGATTAGAAGCAATTCTCCCAAATCTTATTCATCCCGATCAATCTGGTTTCATCAGGTCTCAGAATACTACAGACAATATCAGGCAAACCATGCTACTGTTGGAATACGTACATACTAGACAAATTCCTATGGCTTTATTAAGTTTAAAAGCTTTCGACAGAGTCTCTTGGAGTTTTCTCTGGGATATGCTAGAGGCTCTGTCATTCCCTAGCACTTTTCTTTCCTGGCTCCAAAATGTATACCACCAACCGAGGGCCTATATTAGCGTCAACTCATTTGCTCCTGGTAGCCATTTTGGGTCAGATCCAGCAATGGATGGTTCTGACGCCATACGGTGTCTATGGGAACAAATGAGTTTTAATAGGGTCTGTTCCTCCCCAGTTCTCTTACAAGGTACAAGACAGGGTTGCCCCCATCCCCTTCTTTATTTGCTTTATACATAGAACCCTTAGCATCAGCTCTACGTGCGAACCCTCTAATAGAGGGAATCCCCCCGGACAAAAGAGCTATAAGATCTCTTTATTTGCTGACAATGTTCTTCTTACCCTTCTTTCTCCAGAGTCTTCCATACCTGCTGCATGGGATATTCTTCAGAAATATGAAAGTTTAGCCAACTTCAAACTAAATATACAAAAACTGAAACACTAATGCTTCACTTTCAACCATCTAGTAAATTGTGAAATTCTCTCCCTCTGAAGTGGAGGTGCATTAAGATAAAGTACCCAAAAATACATATTCCAGTCAATATGCTACATCTGCAATTGGTAAACTATGAACCAATCTCTATTCAAATTCAGGAAGACCTTACAAAATGGGGGAGGCCAAGGATAACCTTTTTTCACCAAACAGAAACAATTTGTATGAATATTCTTCCTAGACTTCTATATTTTTTCCAGAATGTCCCACTTTTCCCAGCTAATTATTACTTTAAATCTTGGAATAAAATTATCTCTTCCTTCATTTGGGTGGGTCAGAGACAGAGGGTTCGTTATTCATTATTATGCTAATCACTGGATCAGGGAGGAGTAAATCTTCCAAATTTGAAATTTTACGCAACAGTGGCTTTCCTCAAAATATTAATAATCTGTCTCTCGTCTGCAACTTCCCATATTTGGAAGGATATTGAATTCCTTATTAATGATGTTTATGATATAGAGAAGGTGGCTTTTGCCTCCAGGGCATGTGTTCCCCCCCCATGAGGATTTTACTGCTCAGGTCCTAAGGATATGGCATAGGGTAAAGCAACACAGAGCGTTGAAACAAGCTTTATTTTTTTTTTGTTGTTGTTTGTTTTTACACACCAATATCGGCCAACGACAGTTTTTTCCCTGCTAGTACTAACAATACTTTTTGATTATGGAGGAGTTTGGGCCTAACTATTTCTACCAGTTCCTTAGCAATGAGGGTATCTACCCTTTCGCAGATCTTCAAAGTGCCTTTTCTCTCCTGGGTAGGGATTTTTTCTGCTATACCCAGGTGAGAAACCATAGTTTACGACAGAAGGAAGTCACAGTGTATCCTTCTCTCCCTTCATCTCCCCCATCTTTTTTGGTTTTTACTTAGAGACACCCTGGAGGGCAATACCTGGGGAAAATTAATTTGGATTCCCTAGGCGATGCTTCATCAGTGCTAGAAACATGGAATAGAGACCTGGATCTACAGGTTCCTTTTTCAGTCTGGCAGCAGACAACTTTGAGAGCTATCAAAATAACTTCTTCCAATATATGGAGGGAGTTTGCATGGAAATCACGGTTCCAATATTTTTGATCCCCAGCAATCTTGGTAAAATATCTTCTGGCCTCCTATGGGGCCTGCTGGAGGGGATGCAACTCCAAATTGGCTGACCTGGGTCACAATTTTTGGTTTTGTCCCAAGTTGACCCCGTTTTGGTGTGGGTTACAGCTTCAGTTGGGAGAATGTTTGGGAGAGGATACTGAACTGACAGCTGAAATTGTAATTTGCTCAATCTAACCCCCACATAGACCATGCTGGGACCGAACCTTGTTCCCAGTTTACCTCCTTGCTGCCAGAAAGGCAATAATCCATAAATGGATGATGGCCTTGACTCCCTGGATAGAGGACTGGACACATAATTCAGGAGATTTACACAGCAGAACATTTCATAGCCAAAATACATAACAAATTACCCCCACTTGAAACAAAATGGAGTAGATGGATGCTGTATGCATCTTCCAGGGATCCGGAATTCATCCCCTGAAAGGGGACAGACTGAGATCAAGGGGTTCCATTCTGCATGGGATCTGTTGGAGTTGGCCAGCCACCTGCCTTTAGCGGGGAAAAAGTAGGGTTGGTCTGCACTACATAAAATTTTGTCACACACCTAATGTGATGAGATTTGTGATACATAAAAGACATGTCATATAATTAGCATAATATTATAGATACTTAGACTCTGGCACTGAAGAATGGTATTTTTTCTTTCTCCATGTAAACAGCCTCTTTGAATAAAAATAATTTATACAAAAAAAATTTTTTGCTAAAAAATAAATAAATTACATTTTCTGTCAACTAATAAATACTGCTGATTTCTATCACACTGCAACAGACTGGTCTCTCCCAGACTCAACCCATACACTGTTACCAGCTTTCTCAAACCCTTCAGAAGCCTGCAAGGGTACTTCCGTAGATGTCACCACTCAGTATATACAGTCCCTTGGGGTATCCTTAGGTCCAAGCCCCCCCACGGCCACTGCCCACAAAGTACAGTGCTCTTTACCAAACAGCAAACGACCTACCTCATCACAGCTGATAACATCTCATTTTAGAAACAAAATGTGGTAACCATAGCCTTCTCTCAGAGATGGAAACAGTTTTATAGGCACCTCAAAGAACTCAGTCACAGAAACATGAAATATTTAAAAAAAATTTTAACACTTCAAGATATTTACACACACAGATAGAATAATAGATGGGAGAGTGTCTATTACAAGGGAATAATACCATCGAGAGGTTCTGGGGACAAGAGAACCTCGCGAGCGAAGCTCGTGAGGTTCCCTTGCTCCCAGATCCTTGAGATGGTATTATTCCCGAGTGATAGACACTTGCCAATTTTTTATTTTTTGTAATATATGGATGCGAGTTTACTTTGCAGTTTGTGAGGTGCTGACACCAGGGGAGTCTGCCGTCACAGGGAGGACTCAGGCGCTGACTCTGTCTCCACGCCCACCCGCCCACTCGCTCGCTTGCTCACTCTGTGTCTCTGTTGAGCTACTTATTTTTTTAGTCAGTCCTACCTTTCATTGATTTCCTGCATTGCTGTATGCAGGATTATCCAAACAGTTGTGCGGCAAAGAATCGGCAGTACAGCGAATGGATAATTTTCTCTCGCTAAGCGAGAGACAGATGCCATTTTTTTCTAACTGTTTTACCCTCCCACAGAGACACTGTGTCTAATGAGGAGGCACGATTTGTGGTACGTCACCACGCACTAAGTCTACAGTATTGGAGGGTTTTGAGATTGCGCTGTTTTGGTTTGGTGATAATACTATCGTTCAGAGCTCGAACGATAGTATTACGAGTTCTGAACAATAGTATTATCACTTAGCAACGATATTATTATCACTTTGGCTGCAGCGTATTACACAGAATTTTTTGTATGCTTTAGAATACCATTATTTTAATTACCCATATATTACAATATACAGTATACCACACTAAGGCTGAGGGAAACAGTACTTCTACAGAGATAAAAAAAAATTATTTGAACAGTAAAACCTGACTAAAATTTTTTAGGGTCTGGCAAGTCCTCAAAACAATTCTGCTGCAAGCCCCCCATGAAACATCAAGTATGTCACTCTGACAGCATAGATTCAGCATTTCCTTTGTGTCCTGAGAAACCGCCAGTCTGGGAAACTGGTCCAAACTGGACTGGTACTCCAGATCCTCATTTTGTGGATTGCGAGGTCCATCCCTTTTGTCTTCTTGTTTGATAAAGTCCATGGGGTTTCCATCTTCCTGCTCGGACTTTGTTTACACATAGTACAGAGCCCGTGATTATGAAAGCAATTCACCTCTTTGGAATGCAGTTACCCGTCAGCTTACAAGAATGCTACTGTTTGCTCAAACTGCCCCTCTTTGGCTGCCTCAGGCATGGGCTCCAATGGCAAGAAACTAGATTTATCAGACATTTTTTATCTCGTCTGAAATACTTGCAAGAGGTCTAGCAGATAATAAAAATTAAACACAGAAACATGAAAAAAAATAACACTGCACAAACTGTTACACACCAGAACATCACTATACATAGCACAGTCAAAAAGAGTCTGCAGGTGATCAAAATCTGTGACATACTGACTCGATTCGATAAAAGTACATGTTGTGTCTCTCTTCCAAAAGCTCTTAAAGGGGACAGGAAATTTGTATTAATTGGTGGCAATTAGTAATGTTCCTGGTTACAGCAATAAAATCAAAACCTCCAAATGACACATCTTTAACCCTTAGGCTGCCGACAGAATTAGAACACATAGTAATTCAGACTGATATATCAGTCCGTGGCACAGCAAGGGTCAACAGCACCTGAATAAACACTGATGTGAAAAGTTTTTTTTTTTTTTTTTTTTATATTTTAATTATCCTCCTCGGCCTGCTGGTGATGTCCATTCTTTTCATGGGCAATATGCTGCACAGTTCTTTTCACAGAACCAGTAGTTCGGGGTTTTTACTACATCTTGGTTTGGGTACAGAATGCCAGTTATGAGCTGCTGACCTATCCGAACCTTGCTCAGAGTTCTGTGCACAAACCATGACACAGCTAATGCTCCAGATCCAAGCTTCATTAAGAGAACTGTAGCAGAATACTGTCCATAAAAACACCACAATACAAAATACGTTCTTTTTATTCCAGCACAGTTAAATATGGATAATTTACGGGAATAAATATTGTTTCTGAAAGTAAGAACTTTATAAACAACTGCAAATTAGAAATTTTCTGTTCTCTTTAAATTCCACTACTTGGCTCTGGGCCAACTTGCAGAACTGTTAACTTTTAACTGCATGCAGGAAAAACACAGTAACATACATCATTATATGATATACAGAAGTGGAATCAATTACCAAAATTCCAATCAATTCTTTTTTTACATGCCCCCTGCAACAGCAAACTGTATTCCTCCATAGTCCTTAAAAGGGCTTCTACATTTCATCAATTATCTGCTGCCCCTACAAAGTCCTTAAAAAGATTTTGTTATCCAGTGTATGTTTTTTCTATGCCACCTGGCCTTGCACACAGTAAGTTGTAACTGCCAGTAGCACATAAATGTCATTTTATCCGCTTGTGGGAGCAGCACAGGAAAATCCTTAAAAGGACTACTGCTTGTCTGGAGGAAACAGCCCTTAAAGGTGTTGTAAAACATTAAAAACTGCCACTGCACCGTGACATTGCTCTGCTTCTTAACTTTGCTACTGCCTTTCACAATTTTAACTGCCATGTAGTCACTCTGGCACCTGCTTTTGCTCTAATGTGGGAAGAATTAAACAGTCAGCACTCCATTCAGCCAGTCATCTGCAACACTAAAGGCATTCCTTTGTCTGTGCACATCATTATGAGACTAACATGCCCAAGCCAATCGGCATGCTTCTGAGCATGTGCCAGATCACTGCAGTCACATGATGGTCGCTCCACTCTGCTTCTCTAACACTAGGGGGAACAAGGCGAAGTAGAATGCCCTATGCCCCTAAAGTTAGAATAACAAAGGGTAAGTCAATCCCTGAAATGCCTTAATGCAATCTTTAAACTAAACTGTTTTGATGGTTTGCTTAAAATTTTCATTGTTTCATTGTCCAAGAGGGTTTCCAGTCATTATAACCTATTCAGAATACAATCAATTAGACTGCTTCATTTCAAGTCATATTTTTTTTATGTCTCTCATCAAACAGGCCACAAAAATCCTGTGACCTCACTGGCTGAAGCACATCACTTGACCACTGATTATTTTCCAGAAACTGCAGACCTCACTTGAGCTACCTTTTTTTTTTGTTTATTTTAACTTTCTCTTTTATAGTCCCCCCAGCACCGGAGTCCCTGCTCAGTCGGGAGACGCCTAGGAACCCCCCACTTCTCCACCTACCTGTATCCCCAGAGGACCCCGATGGAGCCGTGGTTGTACCCCCCCAGGTGGGTACGAGGTGAGGCCCGAGCACCCTGAGAACATTCTTGTTTCGTCAGGTCCCTCAATCGAGGTCAGGCAGGTGGGAGCAATAAGGGTTCGTGCCAGCGCTCCTTCCCCTCGGTTCTCTGGTGCTTCTTTCCACCATTTTCTCCCGTGTGTGGCGTGTGACCTGACAAAAGTGCTACGCACAGACGTCCACCACACCCCTCGACTTGTCCCTCCTGCGACTTGTCATAACCCAAGCTTCTACTCTGGGTCAGACAAACTGCGGACCATGGTCCCCTCACTCCCCCCAGAGAAGACGAGCAGTCGTGGGACACAAGCCTTCTGCCCCAGCTGGCCCTCCAGTGACCCAGTCTCGTTCCCAAACCGGGGTCGCTGGCATCGCAGATGGAAATCCAATCGCTGTGCTGATGGGCCCAAGCTACATTTTGTATATATACACAAACATTAGTCCATTTTATAAGTGGAATAACACACTCCCAGGTTTGTGAACATAAGAGAATAATGCACTTCCTCAGATGATCATGGTACTCTGCTACGCCTCATGCCTAACAGGCGTAGTGTACATTATTCCCCTTATAATCACATACCTGACTCCTTCAAAAGATCTCTGCACTCTGACTTCGTAATGTATTTTTAAATTTGGTTGTATGGGGTTGTTACCATGGCAACAGTATAGTATATAAGCACCTGGGGTATGGGATTTGGTTACACCCCCTGATGAAGTTGGGAGGAACAAAGCACTGGAGTAGTGAGGCGCAGCATGGCGTGTGTCTGGTATTATATTGCATTGTCTGCTATGTCACGTATTTTTGCACAGACATATTTTTACCTTTGTATTTTTTGCACTTGTTCATTTAAGTGGAGCAGGTCTCAAAGAAAATTTTGCAGAACTTCACAGAAGTCTCGGCAGTATGTTTGTTTAATGTTGGACCAAATGCCACATAGCCAGATGAGAGTGCAGAGATCTTCTGGAGGAGCTGTGTATTATTATAGAGGGTTTAAGCCGACCCCCGTCTCTTGCACCATCCACTTATTTTTAAGTAAAGTGCTCACTGCTTATTTTGTTGAAACTGTAACCACATGCCTGTCATGTGTTATCCATTACATACCCACCCAATAAATAATTTCATTCTACCGTTATACAGTGTCTCCAAGTAAATCTGTCTTAACACGGCACTTGTAAATACAGGATCAAGACTTAGCGACATCATTTTTAGCTAGCAATACGGGTGAAAATATTTCACCAGGAGAGTACAATTTCACAATGAGTTGAAACAAATTCAGGTCCACATTTTGGCAGAGTTTTTATTTTACTCCTGTACTGTTACATTTTTGTTAAATAACAACCAACATTTACAGAAGGTGCAGGAAAAAGAACTGGAGATCCTTAGTAAACCATGGCAACATCCAGACGCATGGTCTTAAGAACCGAGTCTCAAAAGTAAAATCTGAGAGTGTTCACAGAGCAAGGATCCGAAACTAGCTTGCAAGTTACATCTGGTTTTTTTTTTTAAACAAAGTTCTCTGACTGAGTCTCTGGCAACTCTTATGCACCTTGGACTGTTAAAAAAAAGAGTCTCTTTCACTGCATCACAAGGCTCTGGAAACCTCCAGAAGCTCGGCACGGAATATGAGGCTCCAGCTTTTCATGAAGTCTAGGGACCTGGGAAAAAAATGATCACACATCAACCGACTCATGCCAAAAAGATTTTTTGATTTTATTTTTTACCTCTACTTTTGTCTATAATCTCCCCCCGGCCCCCCACCCACATTGGGCTACACAGACAGCACATGACGTATGCCAGAATATTTTAGTCAACCAGCTGCAGCGAATATTCTACAGCAACATGTTCCCAAGCCCCCCCCTTCATTCAAGAGGACCCATGGTCCATTACCACAACTTTTTCACAAGACAATGGCGGGGGGGGGGGGCGCGACGACAGCAGATTGGAGCTTGTTCTTCACCCCAGTTCCCACACATTGTGGGTGCAACCAGCTGCAGTGCAACCATCAAATCGGCATGACGCTTCATCAGTTGAAACTCTTACTTTTATAAGACTAAGCACTCAGGAGTAAGACACTGAAAGTGCTCACGGTCTCTTATGTTGACCAAGCTTCCCCACGGGGCAGTTGTCTGTGATGTATGCATAATCTGTGCAGCAGGGGTGCATTCTGCATTCCACAGCTATGCAAAAATGATTGTGTCCATCAAATTATCCAGTGGGGATAGTCCTGTGGATCCAGGGCTCACAAGGGGTCATAGGCCTCCAGCCCAGAGACTGGCAAGAGAAGACAGTAATGTTGCAGAGATCAAGTGCTGAGCTCCTGAAAAAGACAGGGTCGCCCCGCAGCTGCCCAACCCACTACTGCCAACCATAAACGGTTTAATCTTACAACTGTGGCAAATTCAAATCACCCACCCTCCCACCAGCTCATGGTCAAAATGAGACTGTTGCAACCCCAATTACTGAGGGTGGGGCAGGGAAAAACCTGGGTCACGACTCAAACAGAAGACAGCCCACGTGACAAATAAGAGCCTCGAGCGTAAGATCAGCCATGACAAAAAAGCTGGGTTACACCAATCACTGATGCCTTGATAAAGCGCACAGAGATTGAATGAAACTTAAACGGGTTGGTAGGGTGAGTGGTGCTGTCTGAATTTTCAAGATAAACCTATTTATATAAACCTAGAATCAAGGTGTTGGTTTGTGGTGTGTCAGTGATAAATGTAGCTCAGCATTTTGCTTGTTTTGGAAAACCTGACGCAAATAAGGTGTTTGGAACACAAAATTGACACAGAAAAATACAGACTGCGCTGAAGATTAAGTAATGCAGTGCTAGATTCTGAAACAGCACCCACAGCACCTCGTTGCATCAAACCGGAGAGCTGGGAGGCCTGGATTTGGGTCCGAGAAGCAGAATACCCCAAAGAAGCTGTCGAGTATAAGCACTTTCAAAGGGGAAACGCTCTGCGCTCAGAAAGGGAGGGTGCAGACTAGCCAGCATCAGTGTGCACTTCCTGATGCCCAGTCAAGAAGCAACGCTGGTGGTTGTCAAGGCAACTGCTTTTCTGCCATTCAGGCCAAATGATGGGTACAGCAATAATGGCCCCGACTGTCAGAATGGGGTCATGACCCCGATTGTTAGTGTGGGGAATGGGGTCAAGGGGTAATAAAAATTGGTATTTAACAAACAAATGCATGGGCAACCCATCATGCTCCTGCACCAGTGCCAGAGTTCCGGAGCAAACTCGGGTGCTGGGTCGGGCAACCAAGGGGGCTGGGGTAGCCCTACAGCGCAGCACCACACCCAGTTGGGAAGGAATGATGCTGTGGTTCTTCTACTGCACTGACCCCCTGCAGAGGGTGTGGATCTTGCCTCCCCTCGTGAGGGTGTCGCTCCGTGCGTGGGCATCGCCTAGCATCGGGGAACTGGGATGCTCTGGGAAGTGGGAGAAAACAAACAAAAAAAAATCCTATGACTTCAAACAACATGAAGTCTTGCTGTATTCTGACATAATGCAGTTAGCCCCAGCACTTGAACTGCCCTGGAGAGGAAAGAGTTGCAGAAGCATAGAACGTTGAGCTCGAGCTCGGTTTTCAAACCTCTGTCTGTGGTACTACCCATTGTAACCGTCAGATTCTTTACTCCGCCCAACAGTGAAGTCGCTCCTGAGATTCCTCTGATCGGTTCGGTAAAGTTTTAAAATGCATTCGGTTTAAACCATTCTATTTGTTATTTTTCGGATTTTCAGCCTCTGTATACGGTACAGGTAGTGTAGTAGATAGGTAGTGACTGTGTTTTATTTTGGTAAAAGTGTGGAAATTGTTCTTTCTTCAGTTTCTTATTGGTCAGTCAGGAACTGACTATTTCTACTACTGTTCAAAAAATTTTATTTTTCTGGGATTGGAGTGGTGTTCCGGTACCGACTGGTTTCAAAAGAACCGGGCCTTTTCTGGTTCTTTTTCAAAACCCATGACACGGTTTGTAACTGATCAGCTATTACCTGGCTTGAAAGCTGCAATAGGGTAATTTAGTAGGTTGGCTATGTCTGAGAAACCCAAGAAAAAAAACAGTCCCACTGGGTTTCAACACTGTACTGAGTGGGGGGAGGCCTTTGCCAAGGCCGATTCCCACCTCATCTGCGTTTATTGTCTGGGGTTTGACCACCTCAAGCCAGACTGCCAAATTTGCAGAAACTTTCCTAAAGCCACTCTAGAAAAAGATTGAGTAGGCTGAAGAAAAGGGAGGCTGAGAAGTCCATTGATCTGGATGGCCAGCCTGGTTCGGTTGCGGCCGAACCCGAGGAGGTGCCTACTGACCTAGGCAATACCTCCTCGGGAAAAAGGAGAGCCTACTCTGAGGGCCAGTTCCGTCAAAAAGGAAACGAAAGTCTGCCAGTTCGGATCCAGTAACTCATACTCCAACCGCGGATGAGTTAGCCAAAGCAATTAGCATTGTTCAATCGCTTCGCCCGGTCCCATCCGAACCGGTACTGCCGGTTAGGCAGTTGGATCAGTCTGCTTCGGATTACGATCCAGATGCTTTTTATGAGGAGTGGAAGGGAAATTAAGACTATCCCGTCGATGAAGATGAAGAGGACGACCTGGGGGGTCTGGATGTGCCCATTGAACCGGACGTCTCCTCAGACAGGCCCACTAATGTCTCACCTCTCAGGCTTTCTGAGTCCCCTTCACACGTCTTGTTCTACAAGAAGGTGGCCGAAACCCTCCAGCTCCCTATGGTTGAAGCTGCTGAGGAGGAAGTAGAGCCTGATTTTGTGGAAATTATGGACATCCCAGAGTCCAAAAGATCGTCTATCCCTCTTCATAAGTCCTTGGGGAAACAGACTCAAAAGATTTTACAAACTCCTAACTCATTACCTCCTGTGGATAAAAGAATGGACAGGAGGTATATGTTATCAGGCTCAGGTACAGAGTTCCTTTATACTCACAGCAGCCATGTTGGGGTAGTGCAGGCCGCAGCCTGTGACAGGGCTAATATTCCTTTGGCTTCACACTCCTCAGACAAGGACTCCAGGAAAGTTGATGCCATGGCCAAAAAGCAATATTTGGCATCCTCTTTTCGACTCAGGCAGGCTTACTATATGGCCTACATAACCAGGTACCAGAAGTCCAGGTGGGATACTGTTCTGGAACTTGTTAAACAGACCTCCCCCCAGCTAGCCAAGGAGCTGGAGGAGGTGACTGCGGATGGAATTGAGGCATCTAAAGTACAATTTCACACTGCTGTGGACTCGTGATGTGGCATCAAGAGTCATGGCTACATCTGTGTCTCAGAAGATATGCTTGGCTCAGAAGTACTAGCCTATCACAGGATACCCAGACTAAGGTAATGGATTTTCCTGTAGTTGGTAACTCTCTGTTTGGGGAGCAGACAGAGGCTAATATGAAGAAAATGGATGAATACAGGACCACTTACAGGAGTGCACAGGTCAAGGAAAGGCAAGCCACTCCACAAAAGCAGCAGTCCAGGGGCAGGCCCTTTCACAGGCCTTTTTACCAAGCCCAGGCCTCCTTTCCCTTCCCACAGAGGGTTTTTTTCCAAGGGAGGGGCAGAAGGGGGATGGGCAGGGCTGCTTCCTCCTCCCAGTCTAAGGCTCCTGCCAAGCAGACACCCTGATGTGTCAGCCCGGGTCGACTCCCCAATCCCAGTAGGAGGCAGGCTGGCTTACTACTTTCAGGCCTGGAAGTCTGTGACCTCAGACAAGTGGGTCCTGGAAGTAGTAAGCCGGGGGGGACTGGCCCTCAGCTTCAAAAGGTTCCCAAAAAGGAGGGCCAGGTCTTTTCCACCTGCATCAATATCAGAAACCCTTCCTTAGAAGAAAAAATTACTCACCTTAGTAATGTTGTTTCTTCTAATGGAGTCTTGCTATATTATAGACATTAGCAGTTTGATCCAGCTCTAGAACTGCCCCGGAGTGAAATGGTTAAAACCATTAGAATTTTGGCACGAGAGCAGCTCTATCTGTGTCATTTCAAACTTGAACTGTCAAATCTTTACGAGCCAAACTCACTAAGGTCTGTGTGGAAGCTGTAACCTACACTAGCCAAATGGCTACCTAAATAATAACAACCATTGATGGTCCCAACACTCAAGACTCAAGTCAGGGGACCAGAAATACTAACACCATTCTAATAATATGAAAATGGAACATAAGTATAATAAAATACACACACACACACATGCGTACACATACACACCCCCAAAGTCCCAAAGGGGACAAAATGCTAACAGGACATAAGTAGTGCCCACACTAAGTTGCCCGCACCCCACCAAGTAGAGGTTCTGAGAGGGGCTGGTTGAGGGGGAGGTCTATAATATAGCAAGACTCCATTAGAAGAAACAACATTACTAAGGTAATTTTTTCTTCAAACAACATGAAGTCTTGCTATATTATAGACATTAGCAGAATACACAGCAGTACCTCCATGGAGGAGGGGCAGAACCTACTTAGGGAATAGGCTCTGAAGAACAGCTGTGCCAAAGCGAGCATCTCTCCTGGCCTGGACATCCAGGGAGTAATGCTTGGTAAAAGTGTGTACCGTTTTCCAAGTAGCAGCCTGGCAAATCTCTAATAAAGGGATATCTCTGGCAGCAGCTAGAGACGCAGCTGTACCCCTGATAGAATGAGCCCTCAAACCAGGGGGGGGCTCTGCCCACTTTCTGATAACAAAATTGGATACAAGAGACAATCCACCTGGCTATTGATCTCTTAGTGGCAGGTTTGCCTTTCCCAACTTCACCATAGGTAAGGAAAAGTTGGAGGGATTCGAACCTGTGACCTTTGGTACGCCCTATATAATAACTAAGAGCTCTCTTAACATCCAGGCTGTGCAACCTTCTCTCACCCGAGGAGGAGTGATCAGTGAAAATACTGGAAGGGAGAGATTGATTAAGATGAAATCTGAAACCACCTTAGGCAAAAACTTCCTATTAGTCCTAAGGACTACCTTATCCCTGTGGAAAGAAATAAAGTCAGTCTCCACTGACAAGGCTTGCAATTCACTTATCGTCTGGCAGAAGTGATAGCCACTAGAAAACAGTTTTCCAAGTTAGGTACTTAAGCTCTGCAGAAGACAGAGAGTTCAAAGGGGTTGCATTAACTGGGCAATGCAAACATTAAGGTCCCAAGCGAGGCCGGTTCCGAAGAGGAGGATTAGTATGGAGTAATCCCTTAAAAAACTTGGAAAACACAGGATGAGAGGAAAGAGGGATGACTTTCCTGCTGACACAAAAGCAGACACAGCTGCCAAATGAACTCTCAGGGTAGCTGGTCTGAGACCAAGGAATTAAGATGTACCATGTAATCTAACAAAATGGGCAATTCAGCAGATTCTGGGAAATATTTTCCCAGCACACCAAATGGAAAACCTTTTCCATTTAGAACTATAAGTAGCCCTAGTGGAAGGCTTTCTGGAAGCCTTTAGGATCTCAAGAACACCCTGAGAGAGGTGTAAATCAGCAAACTCTAACTCCTCAAGAGCCAGGCCTTGAGGTTGAGGGATTTGAGGTCCGGATACCAAACCCTTCCCTGGGCACAAGTCAACAGATTGTGATTCCTGGGGAGGCACAGGGGAAGATGGACTGTCAGAGACAGAAGGAGTGGGTACCAGGGCTGCCTGGCCCAATCCGGGGCAATCAGAATCACCCTGCAAGGCTGAGATCTGATTTGACTAGTACTTTGAATAGGAGAGAAAGGAAAGCATGAGGAACTTCCTCCCAATCCAGAAGAAGGGCATCCAGGGAACTGAGCCCAGCACTGGAGGCCTGCAACAGAACAGAGGAAGTTTGTGATTGTCTGGGGCTGCAAAAGATCTATCTGAGGATGCCCCACCTGGCAAAAACTATCCCCAACTTGAGGATCCAAGGACCATTCGTGATGGCCCTGAGAAATCCTGCTGAGGGCATCCGCTAGGACATTGTCCTTCCTGGAAGATGAACTGCTATGAGGGAAGTGTTCAGGGAATAGGCCAGAGACCACAACTTCATTGCCTCGGTGAACAAGGCCGAAGACCGAGTGCCCCCTGTTTGTTGATGTACCACATTGTTGTGGTGTTGTCTGTTCTGACTTGTATCACCTTGTCGTGGACAGATGCAGAAAAAGCTTGAAGAGCTAAAAAGACAGCTCTGAGTTCCAGCAAATTGATGTGGAGCAGAGATTCCTGGAGGGACCAAACTCCCTGAGTGGAAAGGTCGCCCATGTGGGCTCCCAACCCAGAAGGGAAGCATCTGTAGTGAGAGTCAAGTCATGAGAAGGGAAATGAAGGGACCCCCACTCTTAAAGTGCTCTGATCCTGCCACCACTGGAGAGCTAGGATCAAGGTTCGAGTCACTGGGACCAACTTGGAAAGGGGTCTCTTCTCTGAGACCAAAGGTTCTCAAGTGAAACTGAATGTCTCTCATCTGAAATCTGGCTCCCTGCACAACAGCTGTGGATGCAGCCATGTGCCCCAGGAGCTGCAGAAAGTGTCTTGCTGGTCGAGAGACCTGCAGAGTGAAGGAAGAGGCCAGAGCCACTAAATTCCTTACCCTTTCTGGGGAAGAAAGGCTCTGGCTAGCTTTGTATCCAATTCTGCCCTATAAAGGTGAGTACCTGGACTGGTTCCAGAACAGACTTTGGTAGGTTTAGCAGAAAACCAGGGAGGTGAGAAGCTGCTGGGTGACCTGCAGGTGAGATTTTACCTGTTCTAGGGACTGGCCTACAATGAGCCAGTCGTCTGAGATAGGGAAAAACAGCAATCCTCTGCCTCCTTAAGTGGGCCACTGCCACTGCTAGACACTTTGTGAATACCCTTGGAGCAGAGGTAAGGCCGAAGGGCATTGCTCTGAACTGGTAATGACCTGAGGGCAGTTCGAATCTGAGGTACTTGATTGGATCTTCTGATTAGGACATGGAAATAGGCATCCTTGAGGTCCAGGAGGCTAGCCAGTCCCTGGCCTTAGGGAAAATAAAATCATTGCCAGAGTTACCATTTGAACTTTGGTTTCAAAGATGCTTGTTCAGATATCTGAGATCTAAAATGGGCGCCATTCTCCTGTCTTTTTGGGGTAAGGAAGTATCTGGAATAGACCCTGACCTGATGCAGGGAGGAACCCTTTCTACTGCTCTGAGAGCTAACAGGGATGAGACCTGTTTCCAGGCGAGGTCTCTGAAGCACTTGCAGGTAGAAAAGTCTGCTTCTCAACTTGGGAAACTTTTGAAGCTGAGAACCAGACCCTGGCTTACTACTTCCAGAACCCACTTGTCTGAGGTTAAAGAAGCCCAATTCTGACTGAAGTAAGCCAGCCTGCCCTCCACTGGTACAGGAGAATGGCCCTGGGCACCCCATCAGGTGCCTGTTTCAGGAGCTTTAGGCTGGGGGTGGGAGCAGGTCTGCCCACCCTCGTCTGCCCTGCCTCTGAAGAAGCCCCTCTGAGCATAGGCAGAGGAGGCCCGAGTCTGGTAGAAAGGCCTGTGAAAGGCTCCCCTACCCCTGGGGACATGCCTTTGAGGAGTGGCTTGCGCGCTCCTTAGCCTGGGCACTCTTGTAAGTAGTCCTATATTCATCCATCTTCTTCATGTAATTCTCTGTCTGCTCTCCAAACAGAAGTTTCCCACCACAGGAAAATCCATAGCCTTAGTCTGGGTATCCTGTGACAAACTAGTACACCTGAGCCAGGCCAACCTACGAAAAGCTACAGATGTGGCCATGACCCTAGAGGAAACATCATTAACATCCACAGCAGCATGAAACTGAACCTTAGAGGCTTCAATGCCATCAGCAGCCACCTGTTCTAGTTCACTAGCCAGCTGGCCATGGGCCTGCTTGGCCAATTGCATAACAGTATCCCATCTAGATTTCTGATACCTAGCTACATAAGCCATATAATTTGCTTGCCTGAGTCCCAGAGAGCTGCCATATACTGTTTTTGCCAAGGCATCAATCTTCCTGGAATCCTTGTCAGGAGGATGTGAAGCCAAGGGAATATTAGCTTTATCACAGGCAGCAGCCTGAACTACTAACATGACTGCATTGCTGAGAAGAGATTCTGTATCAGGGCCTGACAATGTACACCTTCTGTCCATCTTTTTATCTACAGGAGGCACAGAATTAGGAGCTTTTAAAATTTTAATTGTTTGTTTCCTAAAAGACTTATGTAAAGGAATAGACAATCTCCTAGACTCTGGAATATCCATCATTTCTACAAAATCAGGCTCCTCTTGCTCATCCACAGCCTCTTCTAAAGGAAGCTGGAGGTTTCAGCAACTTTTATAAAACATAAAATGAGATGGGGTCTCAGACAGCATGGGGAGATTCTAAAGGTCTGTCTGGGGAGATGTCGGTTCAATGGGCACACCCAGACCTTCCCAACCACATTCATACTGTTCATAATCCTCCTCCCCTCCTCTGGTTCATAAAATTCCTCAATATCATAATCCTGAACCACTGGGACCGGACGAACCGACCTTTTACCAGATAGTGGTGGTTGGACGGACCCTGAGACAGTGACTGGACAATTTGTATGGCTTTTGCTATCTCTGCAGCAGTTGGAGAGAATTTTGGACTCCAGACCTGCTGATTTTCTTGTTTTCTTTACTGGAATTGGTTCCTCAGAACCAGCTTTTCTTTGCCGAGGAAGTCTGGCCCTGGTCAGAGGGCACTCCCTCTGGTTCGGTTGGCACCGAACCGGGCTAGCATCAGGTCAGCGGACTTTAGCCTCTCGTTCCTGAGCCTGCCAATCTTTTTCCAGGGTGGCTGCAGGAAATTCTTATATACCTGGCAGTCTGACTGAGGTGGTCAAACCCCAGACAATAAACACATTGTGTGTGGGTCAGCCTTGGCAAAGACTTCCCCACAAACATCACAGTGTTGAAACCAATGGGCCGTTTTCTTTTGGGTTTCTCAGACATAATGCCAGCCTAACCAAAAACTTGTCCTTTACTTGGCAGATGAGGCAAAGACACCCTTATCGGTTCCTAACCATGTCACGGGTATTGGAAAAAACCGTAATAAATCCGTTTTTTTTTTAGAACCGATAAGAACCGGGAACCACACTCTAAAATAGTAACTTTTAGTTTTAAATGAGTTTTAAACCCACTGATCGGTTCAAAACCGAACCGATAACTTACAAGTTCCACACAGACAAAACCTTCATTTACTTCGGTTACCATAGATAGAGCTTGAACCCGACGGTTTTTGCGGTTAAAATAAAAACTATTCTCGGTTAAATCAACTGAGAAAACACTTTTAAACCGAGAAATGAACCGAGCAGAAGGAGAAATCTCCGGAGCGACTGTTCACTGAGGCGGAGTAAAGAATCTGACAGTTCAAGTTTGAAATGACACAGATAGAGCTGCTCTCGTGCCAAAATTCTATTTTGGAATGGGTTTAACCATTTCACTCCGGGGCAGTTCTAGAGCTGGATCAAACTGCTAATGTCTATAATATAGCAAGACTTCATGTTGTTTGAAGCAGAAGTTTCCTCTCTTCTGGCTCTCAGAGATGTAGAGAAGGTTCCTACTCAACACAGGTAAAAAGGCCTGTACTCCAGGTACTTCCTTACCCCAAGGAAAACGGAGTGGTGACCCATCCTGGACCTAAGGAATCTGAACAAGACACATCTCAAAACCCAAATTCAAAATGGTAGCTCTGGGAATAATCCTTCCCACTTTAAGGCCAGGGGATTGGCTAGCATCCCTGGACCTCAAGGATACCCACTTCCATATCCTTATCAGGTGCTCCCTCAGAAAATACCTCGGGTTCGAGTTGCCTTCAGGCCATTATCAGTTCAGGGCCATGCCATTCGGTCTAACATCAGCTCCAAAGGTGTTCACAAAGTGCCTTGCAGTGGTGGTGGCTTACCTCAGAAGACAGGGCATCACCATTTTCCCATATCTGGATGACTGGCTAATCATAGGTTAGTCATCAGACCAGGTCAGGTCAGCTCTGCAAACCACCCAGGACTTGCGCAGTTCTCTAGGGTTTCTTCTCAATGTTCCAAAATCTGTCCTCGAACCAGTACAACTTCTCACCTTTATAGGGACAGAACTGGATACTATCCAAGCAAAAGCTTTCCTTCCCTTGGCAAGGGTGAAGGCCCTAGTAGATCTTGCTTCCTCTTTACGACCTCAGGTTTCTCGTCCAGCGAGACAGTTCCTCCAACTCCTGGGCCACATGGCAGCCTCCCCTCTGCAATGGTGCGTGGGAACCAGATTTCAGATGAGGGACATTCAGTTCCACCTAAGGTCCTTTTGGTCACAGAGGAAGGACTCTCTCACCAAACTGATTCCAGTGACTCAGACTCTGGTCCAGGCTCTCCAGTGGTGGCTGAACCAGGACAACCTCAGACAAGGAGTTCCATTTCTCCCTCAAGTCCCATCAGTACTGCCGGCCTGGTGGCGTGGAGTGTTGAGGTGCAGGACGCCACACCTCATGCCACGCCGATGACCAGAGTTCGGGAGCGAGCTCGGGAGTCGGGGGTCGGCAGGGGAGGGAGACGGACTGAGCGCTCTCTGGGCAGCTCTCCTCTCCGGGTGGGAGGGTTAGGGATGCCCAGTGCTCTGGCGACCCCCAGTGGAGACTGGGGGCACCTTCGAGCCGCCGGGCTGCACGTCAGAGCATGGCTGACGTAGGCAGGGTTGCCATGTGCCGGCATCAGACATGCCCACGCAGGGGGAAGGGGGATCTCTGTGCTAACTACCAAAAATACCCCCTTCAGCCCTGGATAGGCGATGGTCCCTGCCACAGCCACTGCCACACTCCCAACGCTGGTTCCCCGCCACTGCCCCCGCGGTCTCTCAGGATTGACCTGCCCAACCCAGGGAACCACAACGACCTTGAAGACGATCGGGGAACACAGTGGGAGGTAAAGCAAGCTGGCGTGAGCAGGAGGCCTGAGAGAGTTCCAGGCTGTGGGGCAAGAAACAGTTGTTTAAAAAAAAAAAAAAGAAGTCCCATCAGTAGTTCTAACTACAGATGCTTCTCTCCTAGGTTGGGGAGCCCACCTTGGAGCCCAGACAGCTCAAGGGGTCTGGTCTCCACAGGAGTCTCTCCTTAATATCAATCTCCTGGAACTCAGGGAAGCTTTCCTAGCCCTTCAGAGCTTCTCAGATTCAGTCAAGGGCAAGGTGGTCCAAGTCAGAACTGACAACACCACCACAATGTGGTACATCAACAAGCAGGGAGGCACTCGGTCCACGGTTTTGTGCACAGAAGCCATGAAACTGTGGTCTCTGGCCTATTTTCTTCAGACTTCCCTTGTAGCAGTTCACCTTCCAGGAAAGGACAATGTACTAGCAGATGCCCTGAGCAGAATTTCACAGGGACATCAAGAATGGTCCCTGGATCCTCGCATTCTGAAGGTCATCTTCTCCAGGTGGGGTACTCCAGAGATAGATCTCTTTGCAGCACCGGACAATCATCAACTTCCTCCGTTTTGTTGCAGACCTCCAGTCCTGGGGATGGTTTCCCTGGATGCTCTCATTTTGGACTGGAAGGGCAGGTTTCTCTATGCCTTCCCTCTGCTGTTCAGCTTTCTGATCAAGATCAGAACTCAACCCTGCACAGTGATACTAGTGGCTCCAGACTGAGCCAGACAGCTGTGTTATCCTCTACTGCTGTCCTTGACAGTGTCACGTCCCCAGTCTCTTCCTAGGAAATACAATCTCCCGTCGCCTTCCCCGGGGCAAATCTGGTACCCCAATCTCCAGTCTCTCAACCTCAAGGCCTGGCTCTTGAAGAGTTAGAATATGCAGCACATCATCTCTCTCAAGGAGTTCTGGACATTCTGAAGGTCTCCAGGAACCCTTCCACTAGAAAAACTTACAATTCCAAATGGAAGAGATTCAGTATTTGGTGTTCTCAGAAAGGCATTGTGCCTGATTCTGCAGACATCTCCACAGCCTTAGATTATCTGGTTCATCTGAATGGTCTAAGCCTTAGGCCTGCCACTCTGAAGGTTCAACTGGCAGCTGTTTCTACATTCCTTTCAGCAGGGAAGGGCTCTTCCCTGGCTTCTCATCTTGTTTTCAGGAAGTTTTTCAAAGGTCTGGTTCACATTAACCCTAGCTTTAGAGAGCCTACTCCGCCTTGGGATCTTAATGTCTGCATTGCTCAGCTTATGCAGCCACCCTTTGAACCTCTGGCTTCGGCCAAGTTGAAGTACTTGACCTGGAAAACTGTGTTTCTGGTAGCTATTACTTCTGCCAGGCAGATTAGTGAATTACAGGCCCTGTCAGTTGAACCTGACTTCATATCCTTCCATAGAGATAAAGTGGTCCTAAGAACCAACAGGAGTTTCCTGCCCAAAGTGGTATTGGATTTTCATCTGAACCAATCTATATCTCTCCCTGTGTTTTTCACTGACCACTCTTCAGGTGAAAGAAGATTACACAGTTTGGATGTTAAAAGGGCTCTTAGCTACCACATAGGGCATACTAAGGCACACAGAAATGACAGTCTTCAACTGCTTCTCATTTATGGTGAAGTCGGGAAAGGTAAGCCTGCCACTAAAAGAACTACTGCCAGGTGGATTGTTTCTTGTACACAATTCTGCTATGACAAATTGGTTAAAGACACCCGCTTCAGGCCTGAGGGCTCACTCGACTAGGGGTACAGCTGCTACTCTAGCTGCGGCCAGAGATCTACCCTTGCTAGAGATCTGTAAAGCAGCCACCTAGAAAACAGTATATACATTCACCAAGCATTACTCCCTGGTCATCCAGACTAGGAGTGATGCTATGTTTAGCACAGCAGTACTGCAGAGCCTGTTCCCAAAGTAGGTTCTGCATTCCCTCCTCCATAGGGAACTGCTTGGTAGTCTGCATTATGTCAGAATACAGCAAGACTTCATGTTTAAAGAAAAAATTACTCACCATAGTAATGTTGTTTCTTCTAATGGAGTCTTGCTGTATTCTGACCTCCCCCCTCAGAACCTAGTTCTTGGGAAGTGGGCTGGCAGGTACAGTGTTGCACCTCAGAGGTGTACCTTGTACCCTCTCTCTTAAGGGTGGGGTAGCTGTTATTGTTACTTTTTTTGTGTTTTTATAGTTAATTACTGTCACTACCTTTCCTTCTTGGATCCTCGACTTGAGTCTTTTGGATCCAAATTCTTTGCCCGTTGGCTCTATGTTTTGAACAATTTCCATAGTATAGTAATTAGTTTACGCGTAAGAATCTGACAGTTACACGGGAAGTACCACAGACAGAGGTTTGAAAACAGAGTTCGAGCTCAACGTTCTATGCTTCTGCATAGAGTTAACTCTTTCCTCTCCGGGGCAGTTCAAGTGCTGGGGTTAACTGCATTAAGTCAGAATACTGCAAGACTCCATTAGAAGAAACAACATTACTATGGTGAGTAATTTTTTTCTTCTGGATCACCTGTATGTCAGCCGCTGGTACTCTCTGCCCCCACACCTTGTGGATCCCCCACTAGCTCTGCTGGTGGGGGAGCAGCAGATGGGGCTGGGGAAGTCACTGGCAAAAAAGGCCCCAAAAAGACATCTCATCAGTGCTGCAGTGGCGCTACCACTCAAGAAGCAGACGACCCTGGTTCGAAAACAAACCTGGGTTGAAGGGCCAACCAGTGGAGGACGGCTGAGCAAGCCAGCAGACCCTAGCTTCCTCTGGATAGAAGAATGCCTGGTCTCTGCTGCGACACTGCCAACAGAGTGGCCACAAAGGGCAGTACAAACTGGAGTCAGTACTCAGGGTGGGGGACATCAGGGCTCTGACGTACACAGCACACGTACGTCAAGCCTGGGCCTCCGGAAGGCCAAGGGATGAGGACCGCCAAGTGGAAAATCCCCCGACCATGCACAATGCTGCCACCACCTAATGTAGGCCCCACACCACTGACCGGGCTTAAACTCCAGAAACAAACAAACTTGGTCAGGCAGACAGGCCCCACTTCCAGCAGCCCTTCCCAAAGTGAGGAGTCATCATTGGGGGAACACTGAAAAGTCCTGCAGATGGTGGGTGACACGACTCGGTGGAGCAGCAGGCTAATGTAGAAGCCAAACTGGTGTGAAGGGGACAAAGTGTGCTAAATTACATACACACACACACAAAAAAAAAAAAGGCAAAGATGGTGGTATGGAGCAAAAAGCTCAATAGCAAAAAAATACAGGTTACTCACCTGTAACAGGAGTTCTAGGAATGGTATATATTGTTCATCCACACTGTCTGGCAGGTTCCTTGCTGCTTTAAATCTTGCCGGAAGGTCTTCAAACTGGCTCCTCCCACCCACCCGGGTGGTAAAACTCTCAGCTCCGCCCCATGACGCCAGATCTATCCCGCTGGAAGCCAGGTTGTGCGCTGAAGCCAGGGAGGTCGGGTGGGTCGTGTGGATGAACAACATATAGTATACCATTCCTAGAACTCCTGTTACAGGTGAGTAACCTGTATTTCTAGGGACATGGCTATGTTGTTCATCCACACTGTCTGGCAGACTCCTAGCAGTTCTCCGGGAGGAGGGAGGCAAGGCGCACACCCCCTACTTAGGGAATAATGACTGGAGAACCGAGGCCCCAAAACCAGCATCCCAGCGTGACTCAAGGTCGATGTGGTAGTGGGTGATGAAGGTGTGTGCTGACTTCCAGGTAGCAGCCCTGCAGATTTCCTGGATAGGGACATCCCTGGAAGCAGCCACCCATGCAGCAGTATGGCGGGTAGAATGAGCTATTATCCCACTGGGAGGCTCCATGCCCACCAACCTATAGCAGAGATCTATGCAGGAGGTGACCCACCTGCCCCTCGTCCACTTGGCTGCACGTCTGCCAGGTGCTGCTTTAGCGTAGGTGACAAACAGCTGGCAAACCTCTCCTTGAACTTCAGCCATCCGCTCCTTGTAATAAGCGAGCGCTCTTCTAGGGTCCAAAGTATGGAGCCTATATTCGGCCTCCGAGGTGTGATTGGGGTAGAACATCGGCAGAGTCAACACCTGGTTAAGGTGGAACTCCGACACCACCTTCAGAAGGAATTTCGGTTGGGGGCGCAGGACAATCTTGTCCCTGTGGAAGACCAGATAAGGAGACTCTATGGAAAGCGCTTGGAACTCTCCCATCCTTCTGGCTGACGTGATAGCCACCAAGAAGGTGGTCTAACACGACAGGTGAGAGATGTCACAACTGTGCATCGGTTCGAATGGCTTGCCCATGAGCTTAGCCAATACCAGCACTAGATCCCACGGAGGTGGAGGTTCTCGCACCAGAGGGGATATGTGATCAAGGCCATTGAAAAAGCGCCTAACCATCTTCTCCTGTGCCACCGACTGCTTCCCGGCCCACACCCAATAAGCAGAGATGGCTGCCAGCTGCATCTTAAGGGTCGTCGACCGAAGCCCTTGCTGAGAAAGGGACCACAGGTAGTCCAAAATGCTTGCCAAGAGACAGGAGGAAGGGTCCAGACCCTTGCCCTGACACCAAATGGAGAATCTCTTCCATTTGAAGGTGTAGCATTTTCTGGTCGACTCCTTATGGGACACCTCAATGATGTTGAGGACCTCGTCGGAAAGACCCGAGGCCTGGAACTATAGCCGCTCAGGAACCAGGCAGTCAGGTGCAGGGACTGAAGGTCTGGATGGAATACCTTCCCCTGACTGACTGAGATCAGGTCCGGGCAGGCTGGAAGCCGCCTCGGGAGCCTGGAGCTGAGACGGAGGAGATCTGGATACCAGAACTGGCGGGGCCAGTCTGGGGCTACCAGAATCACCTGCACCTGGGAGAAAAGATCTTGTACTACCTCCGGCAGGAGAGACCACTCGTGAGACGCAGCCCCTATCCGACTTAGGACATCAACCAGGGTGTTGGAGGCTCCTGCCACATGAATGGTGAGGAGATCCGCCTCCAGGCTGCACACGAGTGACCAAATGCAGAGAGCTTACCTGCACAGAGGCATGGAGTGCGTCCGGCCCTGGCGGTTTAGGTAGTACATGGCCGTGGTATTGTCCGTCTGGACGTGAACCACTTGACCCCGTAGAAACGGAGCGAAGGCAGTGAGAGCTAGACGAACCGCTCGAAGCTCCAGCAAGTTGATATGGCATCGGGACTCCCGAGGGGACCAGAGGCCGTGCGCTCTGTGCTTCCCCAGATGGGCACCCCAACCCATTAGAGAGGCATCGGTCGACAGAGAAACCGTTGGCTCGGGGTGGACAAATGGGATGCCCTCCTGCAGATGTGCTGGAACAGTGCATCAATGGAGAGCGTTCCACATCCCCTGGGTCACTGTCACTAGCTGATCCAGCGGATCGAAGTGCTGTGACCATAGGCTGGCCAGCCCCATTGAAGGGGATGCATGTACCAGGTGGGCCCAACCGACCATGCTGGTGCAGGCTGCCACGAGGCCCAGGAAGTCCCGGGCAGGGCACGATTGCCCAACCTGAAATGACTGGGCAAAGGAGGAAAGAACCTCGGCCCTGTCCGCCAGGAGCCGTGCTCTGGCTCGTAGAGAGTCGAGCTCTGCCCCAATGAATTGTATCACCTGCTTTGGTACGAGTTCCGACTTGGCCTCGTTGATGAGGAGACCAACCTGAGAGCAAACCTGGAGGGCCAGATCTCTAGACCGCTCCACCTCCGCTCTGGAGGGGGCTGCAATCAGCCAGTCGTCCAGGTAGAGATACACCCGGACCCTTCAGCGCCGCAGGAATGCTGTCACCACTGCCATGCATTTGGTGAAGACCCTAGGAGCTAGGGAAAGGCCGAAGGGCATGGCCCGGAACTCGTAAAGGGATCCCTTCGCTCTGAAGCGGAGGAATCTCTGGTGAGACGGACGGATTGGGACATGAAAGAACGCATCCTGAAGGTCCAGAGAACAGAACCACACACCTCGTTCCAATGATGGGATTATCTGAGCCCGAGTGACCATCCTGAAGGTCCGAGACCTTAGGAACCAGTTCAGGTCGTGCAGGTCGAGAATGGAACGCCAGCCCCCCCCCCCGTCCGTTTTGGGACGAGGAAGTACCTGGACACAAACCCCAGGTCTGGAGGAGGATCCGCCACCTTCCTGATTACCTCTTTTTCAGGAGCAGGGCAATATCGTTTCAGCGAGCCGACAAAGAGGCTGTGGACCCCATAGCGGCCCCCCCCCCCGAGGGGCGATGGCTCGGAAGGGCGGGGCCTGCTCGAACTCCAGGGGCAGGCCCTTTCCTACCACCTCCAAAACCCAACAGTCCGTGGTGATAACGGACCAAGCGGAAAGGGAAGTGACGGAGCCGTCTCATGGGGAACCCAGGGGCTAGTGACGAGGCAGGGGGTGACACCCTCAACCCGCACTGGGCAGGCTTAGAGGAGGGTCTAGCTGAGGGACCTCCTGGGCCTTTACCTCCCTGCTTCCTGCTGGAGGAAGCCGCGGGCTTGGGTTTGGAATGCCAAGCGCGAGCCTGCTGGCCCTGGTGCTGTTGGGCCGGACGTGCCGCAGGCGCAGAAGGACGAAAGGACTTGTGCTGCTGCTGTCGGTGGCCTTTGTCCTTCTGGGTGGAGGTGACCGAGTCCAGAGTGGCATTGGACTTTTCGATCCGCTGGAGGTAACCTTCCACTCCAGGGCTGAAGAGGTCAGTCCCCAAGAAGGGGACATCCGCCAATTTGTGCTGGGTATCCGCCGTGAAGGTGGATATCCTCAGCCATGCTCTGTGGCGCATGGCCACCGCGGCCACAACCGATCTGGCACAGGAGTCTCCGATGTCCAGAGCCATTTAGAGCTGCTGCTTAGCCACTGCCCTACCCTGGTCCCATACCTGCCGGACCGTGGTCTGCAGGTCGGCCGGGAGATGAGGGATCACCTCATCCAGGGAACCCATGAGGGCGTGAGAGAAGTGTGCTATCAGCACGGCCGAGTTGGACTGGCGGAGGCCAAGGGAGGACGCAGCATACACCTTGCGCCCGGCATAGTCCAACTTTTTGGACTCCTTGTCGGGGCCCTTGTCCACATCCCTAGCGTTCCCGGAACGCAGGAAAACACTGTCGCTGACCAACCCCTCGGCAGAGGAGTGTTCCGAAAAACCGGGCAAAGAGCCGGTAGGGACCGCATACTTCCTGGCCATCCTGGTCGAAGGCGCAGGACAGAAAGCAGGCCGCCACCAGAGCTCCAAGGCTGGGCCAACAATGGCTTCAGCCACCGGAAAGGCCTCAGTGGGTGAATCCCCTCAGTCCAGTATCTCAGTCAGAGGATACTTGGCCCGCTTGGATATGGGCTTGAGCTGCATCCCGGTGGACTCCGAGATGAGCTGAAGCAAATCCATGAAGGACGATGGGCTTTCGTCCATCGACTGGCACCCGGAGGACTCCAAGTCAGTGGGCCTGGAGAACAGGGAGTCGTCGCTGGACTTCGAGGAGTCCGTGAAGAGCTGCCTGGGGCCCGAGCCACCCTCCACTTGCCGAGGACAGTCGGGAGTGAGGGTGACCGACAACCTGTGGCGCAGGCCCTGACCCGACCGAGAGTCCTTGGTCGGCGCCCCAATTTCGGTTGTGGAGGCGGAGGTTCCACCACGATCAGTGGCTTGGGCACCTCGGCTACCGCGAGGGGTTGTTTCGGCCGCTCGGGTGACAGCCACTTGATGGCCAGGGAAGGCGACGGCGTCGGCTTGTTCCCAGGCAAAAGTAACTGCTGCCACATCAGGTCCTCATAGCGTCAACGCAATTTGCGCCGAAGCCTCTTCTGAGGAGGAAGACAAGGATGAGCGGCGGCGCCGCTTACCTCGGTGCCGACACCGAAACCGCAGATGTCGGCGGGATCGGCTGGACCGAGACAATGTCCGAGACAGAGATCCTCGGTGTTTCCGAGGATGGGTTTGGGAAGGGGTGGGGGACACCCGCTCTTCCCTCAGCTCGGAAGCCTTAACTGGGGACTGCGGCACTGGAGGCACAGGCAAATCCTCAGTCTCCACCGGGGGAACCGGTGAAGAAGGGTTGTCGGCTTCACCAGTCGACAGCCCATCCGACGGGTCGAGAAAAATCTCGACCGCGTCGACGGGTGGCTCGGCCGGCTGGCCTGATAGGGACACCGTGAAGCCAGCGGCCTTAGCCGCAACCTCGACCGAAGTAGACAGTTGGCTGTTTGGGGAGGAGACCTCTCCCGCTCCCACGAACGTCGACGATGGGACTTACCCTTAGAGTCCTTCTTTTTTGGACAGAGAGGAATGTCCTGATGGCCCCTCTCCCTTCGTGGAAAGGGATTGGCAAAGCTCTGAAAGAAGCTGAATATGAGGTACCCAGTGAAAGTGGGATAAATGCCACGTCCGAGGAAGAGGATGATGCGGCCTGTGTCGCCTCCTCCTTGAGGGCGATCATCTGCTCGAGCTGCTCAGCTGAGCCAGCCGCCGGGGTAACCGCCCAACGGGCCTCCTTCGACTAAACCGGCAGGTAGCACTTCTCGGGGCACCCAAGCTGTAACCGAGCAGCGTGGTCTTCCAGGACGTTGGCCGAAAATGAACGGCATAACTCGCAGGCCTGCGGGTCATGTTCTAGGCCGAGGCAGTAGACGCACGTGGAGTGCGGCTCCGTCCCGGACATCTTCTGCCCACAAGGGCACCGCCAAAATCCAGGAATCGATTTGTCCACGAGGGAGAAACTTGACCAAAGTCTAGAAAATTTTAAAATAAAGTTTTGGGCGAACCCAAGAATTAGGATCCAGTCTACACGCAGAGCGTTAAGGAGGGAACCTGAGCTTCCAAGCGGTAAGGAAGATCTGGTGTCATGGGGCGCAGCCGAGAGTTTTACCACCCGGGAGGGTGGGAGGAGCCAGCTTGAAGACCTTCCGGCAAGATTTAAAGCGGCAAGGAACCTGCCAGATAGTGTGGATGAACATATCATCCATGTCCTTAGAAACACAGGTTACTCACCTATAACAGTAGTTCTAGGAGTGGTATATGTTGTTCATCCATACTTCTGGCAGTGTCCTTTCCCTTTAAATCTTGCAGTCTCAAGCTAGCTCACCAGGTAATGGCACAGCTCCGCCCATGACACCAGATCTAGCCAGCTGGAAGCTCGGTGTGTCGTCCAGCTTGGGGAGGTCGGTGGGTGGGTGAATGAACAACATATACCATTCCTAGAACTCCTGTTACAGGTGAGTAACCTGTATTTCTAGGGACATGGATATGTTGTTCATCCACACTGTTGGCAGACTCCTAGCAGTTCTCCGGGAGGAGGAGGCAACGCACACCCTACTTAGGGAATAAAGACTGGAGAACTGAGGCCCCAAAACCAGCATCCCGGTGTGACTCAAGGTTGATGTGGTAGTGGGTGATGAAGGTGTGTGCTGACTTCCAGGTAGCAGCCATGCAGATTTCCTGGATAGGGACGTCCCTGGAAGCAGCCACCCATGCAGCAGTATGGCGGGTAGAATGAGCTCTTATCCCTCTGGGAGGCTCCATGCCTGCCAACTTGTAGCAGAGATCTATGCAGGAAGTGATCCACCTGCCAATCGTCCACTTGGCAGCAGGTCTGCCAGGTGTGGCTTCAGCACAGGTGACAAACAGCTGGCGAGCCTCTCCCCGAACTAGAGTAGTGCGCTCTTGGTAGTAAGCGAGCATTCACCTCAGGTCCAGAGTATGCAGCCTGCGTTTGGCCTCTGAGGTGTGATTCAGGAAAAACACCAAGAGTCATCACCTGATTCAGGTGAAACTTCGACACAACCTTCGGGAGGAACTTCGAATTGGGGCGCAGGACAACCTTGTCCCTGTGGAAGACCAGGTAAGGAGACTCAACTGAGAGTACCTGGAGCTCACTGATCCTTCTGGCTGACGTGATAACCACCAGGAAGGCGATCTACGACAGGTGACACATCTCACACCTGTGCATCAGTTTGAATGGCTTGCCCATGAGCTTTGCCAAAACCAGCAACAGATCCCACTGTGGTGGTGGTTCACGCACTGGAAGGGAAATGTGATCCAAGCCTTTTTTTATTTATTTTTTTTTTTAAAGTTATTCATTTTTCTCCCCTTCGGCCTTGGTCTGCCTACCTCTACCACGTCCCTGGCATCTCCCTCGGGTCTTCCGGCCGCCATCTCCAAGGACCTATGGCTCCCATTCGGGTCCCGCAGCTAGTACCCCGCGGCTTACCCCCCACGGCGGGGCGACAGCGGGCCCCCCTACACCCACCGCCGAGACCGGATTTAGTGTCGCTGCGTACCTTCGGTGCTGTATGCTCCCGGAGACAGCCATCATGCTGCCACAACCAGTGCCAAATTTTTCCATTTTCTTCCTGGTTCCCCACAACGCGTGAAGCGTGTAATGACGCCAAGGGACAGGGGCATGCACGCTTCCGCACACATACCTTCCCGGCCATCGGCTCCAGCGCATCCCCCTTGACTTCCTGTGCCACTGCGTCACCCCAGCAACCGCTAGAGGCCACCCGAGCACCGATGGCAGCAAGGCCCCCTCCCCAGGGAATGAGAGCAGTCCAGCAGACGCTCAATCCTTCACCCTCCCCGACGACCCCCTACGACATAGGCTCATTACCAAACCCGGGTCACCGGCGCAGCGCGAGGTGTGGCGTCCAGCGGCTCAACCCTCAGTGCCACCGGGCCGGGCTGATCCAAGCCTTTGAAAAAGCGCCAGACCACTGTCTGGCCCGCACCCAGTAAGCAGACATGGCTGCCAGATATACCTTAAGGGTAGTTGACCGAAGTCCCCTTGGGTGAGAGACCACAAGTAGTCCAAAATGCTAGCCACCGGACAGGATGAAGGGTCCAACCCCTTGCCCTGACACCAAATGGTGAATCTCTTCTATTTAAAGGCATAGCATTTTCTGGTTGATTCCTTTCTAGATCCCTCCACAACAATGAGGACATCTTCGGAGAGACCCAAAGCCTGGAACTCTAGCCACTCAGGAACCAGGCTGTTAGGTGCAGGGACTGAAGGTCCAAGTGGAGTACCTTCCCCCGATTGAGAGCAGGTCCGGGCATATGGGAAGATGCCTTGGGAGCCTGTTGCTGAGGCTGAGGAGACTGGGGTACGAAAACTGGCGGGGCCAGTCCGGAGCCACCAGGATCACCCAAGCCTTGTCCCTCCAGACCTTAAGTAGCACACTGTGGATCAAGAGAAGTGGAGGAAGGCACAGAAGAGGCCTGGTGTCCACAGCCTCGGGAAGTCATCCCCTGCAGAAAGCCTTGCTGGGTGGGGGTGGGAACAAAACAGCCTGAGCTTTGCATTCTCCCTAGAGGTGAACAGGTCCACCTGAAGAGTGCCCCACTGGGAGAACAGACTGTGTACTACCTGTGGATGGAGAAACCACTCGTGAGACACCTCGCCCACCTGGCTGAGGGCATCCACCAGTTGAGTGGAGGCTCCTGCCACATGGATGGCTAAGAGATATGCCTCCAGGCTGCGCACGAGGGTCCATACATGGAGAGCTTCCTTGCACAAAGGCAGGGGGTGTGTCCTACCCTGTTTGTTGAGACAGTACTTGGTCGTGTGTCACTTGACCCCGAACAAAGAGAGCGAATGCAGTCAGTACCAGTCAAACTGCTAGGAGCTTCAGCAGGTTGATGTGGCATCGGGACTCCTCGGGGGGGGGGGGGTCCAGAGCCTGTGGACCCTGTGTTCCCCCATATGGGCACCCCAGCCCATGAGAGAGGCAGTCGTCAGGATGACAGTCGGCTTGGGCAGACAAATGGGATCCCTTCCTGCAGATGCTCTGGGACAGCCCACCACTGGAGGGCATCCCATATCCTCAGGGTCACAGTGGCCAGCTGGTCGACATGCCCTTTGCGTCGAGACCGCTGGCTGGCCAACTCCCACTGCAGGGAGCACATATGCCAGTGGGCCCATTGGACCACGCCGGTGCAGGCCGCCATGTAACCCAGAAGGTGCAGGATGTCCCGGGCAGAGCGCAAGTGTCCAACCTGAAATGGTTGGGCAAAGGAGGAAAGAACCTCCACCCAGTCCACTGGAAGTCTGGCTCTGGGTCGGCAAGAACTGAGCTCTGCCCCGATAAAGCTGATCACCTGCGAGGGCATGAGTTCTGACCTGACCTTGCTGACTAGGAGACCAAGTTGGATGCAGGTCTAGAGGGCCAGATCCCTGGATCGCTCCACCTCCTGCCTGGAGGGACCTGCTATCAGCCAGACATCCAGGTAGGGGTACACTCCGACCCATTGGTGCCTCAGTTAAGCTGCCACCACTGCTATGCATTTGGTGAAGACCCTGGGGGCAGAGGAGAGGCCAAATGGCATGGCCTGGAACTCTTAGAAGGTTCCCTCGGCTCAGAAGCAGAGGAATCTTTGGTGGGACGGATGAATCGGGATGTGAAAGAACGTGTCCTGTAGATCCAGGGAGCAAAACCACATGCCCTACTCGAGATGGTATTATCTGGAACAGAGTTACCATCCTGAAGGTGCGAGACCGGAGGCATTTGTTCAGGTCATGCAGATCTAGAATGGGGCACCAGCCCCCCGTGCGCTTTGGCACCAGGAAGTACCTGGAGACAAACCCTGGGTGTTACGGAGGATCCGTTACCCTGACCACAACCTCCTTCCAGAGGAGCTGAGCTATGTCATCTCGAAGAGCCGACCGAGTGTCTGCAGATACCAAGTCCTCTCGTGGGGCGCAGGCTCAGTTTGGAGGGCATTGCTCGAACTCCACAGGCAGACCCTGGCTGACCACTTCCAGAACCCACCTGCCCATTGTAACAGTGGACCAGGCAGAAAGGAAGTGGCGAAGCCGGCCCCTCACTGGAGGACCCAGGGGAGGTGTGACTGGCATGAGGGTTGCAGCCCCATCCCGTCACTGTGCAGGCTTGGAGGAGGAGAACCCACCTGAGGAGCCACAGGGGTCCTTCCCTCCTGGCATTCTGACCACTGAAGCCACCAACCTGGGCCTATGGCACCAAGGTTGAGCCTGCTGGCCCAGCTGATGCTGGGCTGGTTTTTGCCACAGGAGTAGGGGACCGAAAGGGCTTGTGCTTCTGCTGCTTGGAGCCCTTGGGATCCTTTTGGGCAGATATAATAGAGTCCAAGGTGGCACTGGACTTCTCGATATGCTGGCGTTGACCCTCCACACCAGGCTCGAACAGGTCGGTGCCTAGGAAGGGAACATCCGCCAGCTTGCATCGAGTGTCTGCTGTGAAGGTTGAGATCTTCAGCCAAGCCCTAGGCGCATGGCGACTGCAGGCACCACAGAGCGGGCACAGGAATCCCTAATGTCCAGAGCCATCTGGAGTTGCTGTCTGGCTACAGCCCTACCCTGGTCTCAGACATGCTTGACCATGGTCTGGAGGTCCGCAGGGGGAAATGAGGAATCACTTCATCCAGGGAGCCCAAGAGGGCATGGGAGAAGTGTGCCATCAGGATGGCCGAGCCCGCCTGGCAGAGGCCGAGCAAGGCGGCAGCATAGACCTTTTTGGTAGAGTGGTCCAATTTCTTGTACTCCTTGTCCAGCAGCCTGTCGACATCAAACCCCTCGGCTGAGGGGTGTTCAGTGAACCCAGAGATGGAACTGGTGGGTACCACATATTTGCAGGCCATCCGGGCCGAGGGAGCTGGACAGGAGGCAGGGTGCTGCCAAAAATCCAAGACCAAGCTGACAATGGCCTCAGTCATCAGGAAGGCCTCTGGAAAGTCCCCTTTATCCAGAATCTCTCTGAGAGGCTGGCCCGGTGGCACTGAGGGTTGAGGCGCTGCACGCCACACCTCGCGCCACGCCGGCGACCCGTGTTTGGGAACGGGCACAGGTTGCCGTGGGTTGGCAGGGAGGAGATGGATTAAGCATCCAGTGGACTGCTCTCCATCTCCGGGGAGGGAGGTTTCCTGCGGCCGGTGCTCGCCTGACCCCTGGCGGGGGTTGGGGCTCAGTGGCATGTAGCTGCACACCATGCGGGATGCAGCAGACACTTGATTGGGGCGCACATGGAAGCGTGCGGGCACCCAGTTGCTGGAGTCATTGCACACCATAAGCCCACGGGAGAAAAGCGGATAAAGGGGAGTATCCATTCGCAGCGGTTTGATGGCCGCCTGTGAGCACCTGTGCTGGCTCCAGGAGGGGATAGCCAAGTGTGGATCCGTATTAGGTGGGGGGGGGAGTTGGCTGCCCCCTACCTCCCCGCCATGCGGCAACTGGGTGGTTGCCCTCCACAGAGACCTGTACGAGTCAGATGGTGGCCGGAGAAAGGGATGCGAGGACAGACTGGCCGACTGGAAGCCCCAGGAGACAAACAATACCCGCAAAAAAAAAAAAAAAAAATTCTCTGTGAAGGGATAGCGAGTCAGCTTCTGAATGGGCTCCACAGGCATCCCTGTGGACTAAAAAGATGAGACGTAGGATGCCCATGAAGGACGTGGGTCCTTCCTCCATCGAGAGGCCCCCCCCCCAATCGACTCCATGTCAACTGGACAAGAGTGCAGTGAGGAGTCCTCTGACTTGGAAGAATCTGCATAAAGCGGCAGACCACCCAAGCTGCTCTCAACCCACCGCGGACAGTCGGATATGAGAGTGACCGACAGCCAATGGGGAAGACCCTTAGCCAGCCGAGACTCCTTGGTCAGAGCCCCAGTCAGAGGCTGCTGGGGTGGTGGCTCCACCACAATCTGCGGAGAGTCCAACTTCGGCCAAACCGAGGTGGCCTGAACCAGTTCTGCAGGCAGAGGAACGGTGTCAGCTGGCCCCTCCGGGGCATCCGTATCGGCCTGTTAGGCAACAGCTATGTGATGGCCGGTGTGGGAGCCGGGGTCCACTTCAGACCGGACAACACTAACTGTTCCACATGAGGTCTTCGTAGCATCGACGCAACTTGCTCCGAAGCCTCTACTCAGCCAAGGAGACTGGAGATGGCTCCACTTCCTGTGGCATCGAGAGCAGGACTGTCGGCTGGATCTGTTCGATCCACTGGACGAGGACAACCTAGACCTTGACCTCTGCCGCAGGTGGTGCTGACGAGGGATTTTGGAGGGAGCCGGGGAGTGCTACAGCTCCTCCTGGTCTGGGTCGGTGACCGGAAGATCCAGCTCAGTGGGTTGATCCGCCCCTTCGGTGGTCACCAGCAGGACCAGAGTCCTCAATAGAGAACTGTCAGTCTCATCTAGTGACGAGTTGACAGGGTCGAGAAAAATCTCTGCCACATCGCTGGCACGCATCTCAGCCAGCTGATCTGACGGGGGCACTGTGAAGCCAGCGGCCAAGGCCACCGTTTCAACAGTGATCAAAACCGGTGATTCCTGGGACCAAGATCGCTTCTCGATCCCAAGAACGTCAACGGTGAGTCTTCTTGTTGTGTTGAGACTCCTCCTTGCGGGAGCTGTGCAAACCCGAAGGGCCCTGTCCCTTGATCGGGAGAGACTGGCACAGCTCCTTGAAGGAGCCCAATAAAGTGGAGCCCAATTTGAGTGGAAACAAATGCCATAGCTGAAGAGGGCTGCACAGCAGCCAGAGTCACCTCCTCCTCGAAAGCCTTAAGTTGTTCCAACTGCTGGGCGGCTCCCGTGGCCACGGAGACCACCCAATGGTCATCCTTGGATTTGACCGGCGGATTCAGTTTCTTCGGGGAGCCCAACTTCACGCAGGCAAGGTGATCCTGAAGTACCAACAGCTGAAACAACCGGCAAATGTCGTTGCCCAGGCAGTAAATGCACATGGCATGCGGATCGGTATGCAACATCTTCTGCCCGTGTGGGCACTGGTGAAATCCAGGCGAGGACTTTTCCTCCATCGTGGTCGCAATCGAAGATCGTGCTGAAGATGGAACTCTAACAAGCTTAAGTTTTGGAAGTAAATCCGAAGATTTGAGTGCCAGGGCCTACTCAACGCGGGAGCGGTAAGGAGGGGAACTTGCTTATTTCAGTGGAAAGGAAGATCTGGCATCATGGGGCAGAGCCGAGGGTTATACCGCCCAGGTGGGTGGGAGAAGCCAGCTTGAAGATGTTCTGGCAAGATTTAAGGGGAAATGACACTGCCAGAAGTGTGGATAGAACATATCATCCATGTCCCTAGGAAAAAAAAAAATTTAAATAAATGCATTTTGGGTAAATGAAAAATCACTTCATTAGCCTCCTGCAGTATGGAGACTGCATCAGGAATCCCAGGAACACCTACAACCGGTTAGGCAGATGACACACTGCGTAAACCTGTACCTGGTTGAGCAGCCTTCTCTTTGGATGAACTAAGGGAGCAAACAAGAAACAGGGCATTACATTACTGTTTACAAAGCAACCGTAAGAGAGACTTCAATAAATTCATCTGAACGCTGAGGCTCTGCCAGGTGTGACATCTTACCGGTAAATCTCAAGCAGGAAGAAAGCCAAATCCTCATCTTTTTCAAAATTGTGCGCCTGTTTCAACTGTATCCAGCGCTCTGCTGCCTTGCCCAAGTTGATCAGTTTCTTCTGCCGTGCTCTATCCCTTTCCAGTTTCCTCCTCTTGGCTTCTTCGGGCAGTAATGTGACAGGACGGCCTCTTTTCCTTGTTTGTTCACACACGAATACTATATTAATTGAAATACAGTATGTCCCATTAAGGCTTTGATCAATTTTGAAGTGATCGAATTTCCATAACAGAGGAAAACCATTAGCGCCCGAGTATGTGCTACTGCAACTGAATGCACTGTCATTGGTTTTGCTTTTATTCTTTTATTCTTGTTTTTCCTTTAAAAAAAAAAATCTTTGTGCACGGAATAGACAAACCGCGATGCAACATTCAGTTCCCACTGGGGTTAAGCTTCCACCCAACTGCAAAGCAGCATGGGACTGGATCACAGGAAGGCCAAGTGGCTTTGCTCAGGGTCACAGTGAGCAGGTGGCAGGGTTTAAACCTGCAAACCCTTGGTCCACTGGCCTCTGCTCCAGCCACTGGTCTGCACTGAAACCTGATCACAGTTGCACCCTCCTGTGAGTATAAGAACCCGAACTCAACAGTCTAATCAAGTCGTTACTTACTTGTAACTGTAGTTCACAAGATGGTAATCATTCCATATCAACACTGATGCAGTATCCCCCCCACTGGGCATTTAGAGGCTTCAGAAAGTCCACATGGAGTGGTCCCATCAATTTCACTGGACTCGCTATCTTCAAGTCTCCAACCTCAGATCTTTAGCTAGAGAACTGTAGGAACTAAATAACCCCCCCCCCCCAACATACCTCCTAGCCAGGGGAGACTGTGAGGGTTTGGGCAGATGAGGGGCAAATGCCACCTTATAGAACTGAAGTTACAAGCACTGTAATAAGTCAATGTAGGAAGACCAGGAAGTAGCCCTGCAAATCTCAGCAAACCAGATGCCCCTGACAGCAGCAGCAGATGAAGATATGTTCTGGAACTAGGAGGACAATGTTCCACAAGCCTCACAGGGATGAGATAAGAGGTCAACTGGAAAAGATGAAGACAGAACACTATCCAGAAGGACACAGTCTGCTAAGAAGCAGGAGCAGAACGACCTTGTAGAAGATCCTAAATGGTCACAAAGACCTTGGTTGTTCTCAGTTCTACATAGAATGACCCATGACAGGGCACTGGGTAGATTATCACTCGATTTGCAGCAGCTGAGATGGTCGTTCACCTCTAGAGTAATGATTCAAATCCAGCCCAGGCTGACAGCACATGAATCAGCTACTATCAACCAGTGACATTGGGGTGTGTATCTGAAAGAAGTTGCACCTTTTCTCACTCCAGTTCCTAGAGGCAAGTGTACACATTGGGGGAGACAGCAATTTATCTAGCACTAATCTGGCAACCTTGCTGGTAGCACACATGAGAGGTGAATAATTAAATGATCACAGAGTCTGAACTACCTTCTCACTCATTCGAGACGGTCCCTCCAGGAAAGGGTTGAAAATTATGTATCTAACTGCAATTCTGAGGAACACCTTACCAGAGAGGCATATGTAGCCCGATGAAGTGGTAGACAGGACCTTGAAAAGGATGACCTCTACCAAAAGCCAGGACACACACCTACATGGAGGTGACTTGGGCCACCTGATACAACTAAGCCAAATGTAGCAGAAATAGACAGCATGCCTCATGGTGCAAAAACCAAGGACAAAGTTCAACGAAGCAAAGCGCAGGGGTGTCTGGCCATTTTGGTCAGGCACGAATCTTGTTTCAAGGACTGCACACTGCATGCTAATGTATTCTATTTTGGATTTGATAAATGAATGAACACACAGCATTGCTTTTTTATGTGGACCCTGCAATTCATGTTTAAGAATTCTGCTTTATAACTGTGAATGCAGATACTTCCTCCCTTGGTTTTAAAACCAAGCCGTCCCCTGCTTCTTCAATTCCCATTCAAATCGGACTGCAGACAGCTGAGCTGTAAGTGGCAGCAGCCATAATCCCAAAGGAAAAACATGGCTAAGAGCAGAAAAATCTGACTAAGGGATCATTACTTCTAGCTGCATGGACCTGGCCCTGACAAGTCAGTCATCCTAGTAGAGATACAAGCACTTGGTAAAAAAAACAAGGACAGAGGAAAACCAAAGCGCACTGCCTGGAACTCTAACATAACTGTCTCCACTTGAAGCCGCAGGAAATAGTGATAGAGGACTCGCATGTAAAATAGCCTTACACATCCTTGAGATTAAGGGAGTAAAGCCAATCCCCTTATTACAGAGGGGCTGGAATGAATTGGTCTGAAACAGGACATTTAATACTTCTGCTTCCTGATACTGATTCAGAAGCTGAAAGTGTACAACTGGCGACACACTGCTGTTTTCTTTGGTTTTCAGAAAGTACTGCACCCTGTGAAGAATCACTGATCACCTACCCTTCACGGTACTGTGGCTCAGCTGTCTGTCTTCGTCGGACTCTGAGCATACAAACTCATAATGGGGCACATCTCACAGTCAACAGAGAGGCAGCCCTGAGGTTCTGACAAGAATCCTAGGGATGAGTGGTCAATTATGTCCAGCATGCACTGGTCTGAAGTAAGCACAGACTAAATGGGATGAAACATGGGACCACTTGTCACATTCTAGAATCTAAATGTTCTGCTGCTTCATGCTGGAGTTGCTCCTGAAAAAGGGACAGTCTACCAAGTTAACTAATTAAGCAATAATGACCGAAGAGCTGGTCATTTCTTCAAAATTAACGATCGGCTGGTGGGGAGAAAGGGTGGCCCAAGGTGCAGCCGAGGGCCACCCCCACCTAGCCAGTCAATATTCGAGGACATGACTGGCTCCGAGGTCATTATTGTTATTGAAGTTTAATCACAATAATGAGATCTTTTTAAAGACATTTACTCAACGTTTTCTGCGGCGGCAGCGGGAGTGCCACAGCGGGAAGCGCAAAGCAGGTACCACGCCGGTCACTTAGAGATTTCAGACCAGTGCAGCAAACAATCATGAATGGTGCTGCTGTCATGAATTAATTAGACTTATAACAAACAAATTAGGAAGACATCCAAAGAGAACACTTCAGCAAGGATAAGACTGATACAAAATAGTGCATCCTGGGACTTGGCTTACCTTCCCAGCTGGCAAGAACCCCAATCTAACCCAGAGCCCTAGTTACCTTGGGTTCAAAGTCCCTCTAGCCTTACTCTACTCCCCAAGGAGGTAACAGAGGGGAGACTAGATGGTTTTTTTCATGAGGCACTAAATGGACTACAAAGGGGCATCAGAATCCTAAATCTCTCCTCCATCTGTGGCACAAAGAGTGGTGATCCTGTAATACAAGATTAGATACCTGCCGCTGAATTTCCACAGAAAGGATACAAGGACAGCCAGGACAAATGGCACAGTGAAATCACCATAGTAACAGATGTAGTAAAGTACATGATGGACACAATCCACATGTTAAGCTTTCTGGGTCCACTGCTCAGCAACACGATGCACTGGGCCAAAAGCTGCAGAATAAAGGGCATACAGGCAGAATATTATGTATGCCACATGAGAAAGAAACAAAACGCTTATCAAATATGTCCAGCCTGGCAGATCCCTCATCAGACGATGAGAAGTCAACCACAAGATCTATTTTTTCTTGCCAACAGAGACCACCCAAATGGCCAGGAAGGGAATACACTCAGAGGAGCAGAATCCCACAGGAAGGTAAACTGTACCTGCAGACTGCACTAATCACTATCACAAGAACCAAGATACCCCATTAACAGCAGTTGATGGGGAATTACCCACTATAAACTCCCTGCAAACACAGACCAAGAGCTACTACCAGCACATGCTGCATGGCTGAAAAAGAATGAAAATATTTGTGAGGGGGTGGACTGCACTATCCAGAACCACATTCAAGTAAATCTCTGAACTGGAACCAGAGACGGAAAGCAAACAATACTCACCTTCTGCTACAACTTGGCACAGGTCCAGGTAGTACCAGATAGTGGTATACAGACTACAAACTAATCACACATCCTAGAAACCACATATACTGTAAGGATTCGACAAAAACTGCCAAAGGCAAGGACAACAGCTAGAACTCTCATAGTAGCAGTAGGATCCAACCTGGCCAAAGACCTCACAGGTCAGTAGGCAAACAGGTGAAATGGACTCCAGATTCCATGGAACCACCTGGACTTCCTTCTAAAAGACTTGGGTCTAAGTTGGCATCACTGCCTGAGCAAAGCCCCCAGAGACTCAAAACCCTTCTGAACCTACTGAAGGTGAAACAGGTCCCTTAGGTCAGCTTTCAGGGAATTCTCACCCAGAATCACCAGATCTTGATCTTTCACCCAAGACATCAGCACAATCACAAACTGGATCTGGTCTTGGAGACTTGCTTCAGAAGCTAGGTCCCTGGTAAAGGGCTGGGCTGGCTCTCTGCACTCAATCTCCGAACCACAATCTAAGATTTGAGCAACCAGCCCTAACACATTGTTGCCAGGGCTTCCCAACTATCGAAATATGTCATCAACCTCTTAAGAGTTCTTAGCCCAAGACTCATTTTCATCTCTTCCCCCACCCAAACCGATGCCGGTGTCCACAGCAAAACTCAACGCAAATGAAGGGTTATTCTATCCTTGACCCAGCAGAACTGGACTGGCTCAAAACCACCCAATCTGAAAGATGAATATTTGAAGAGCTTGCCCTTTACAGTTTAGAACTCTACAAGTCCTAATAAAAGTACACAGGGTCCAAAGTCCTAAAATAGCTGATGTTATAACCTAGTCCTGGAAAGCGGAAAGCAGTTCAACTTGACCCATGACCTCCCCAGAATTTCCCTTAAACAGGGAGGGCTCAGGTTCCAGACTACTCAATCACCCACCAAAGGGCAATGGCTTTTCATACGAGAGGTTATAACAGAACTATCTCACTGACTCCAGGAGACTAGATCAGAAACTAGCAGGAAAACAGGCAGGCCTTAACTACCATGGATGAAATCAGAACATTACTGAAAATCATGGAACATACAAGACAAGGTAACAACCTGTCCAGATGAAAGATTGAGGTAGTAGTGGGGAACTGAGGGTCCTGTCATGTAGGCACTTCACATTCGTTGGACTCTGAGGCCACAGGGAAGGGGATACTGTACCTGTTAGGATAAAGGAATGAACCCATAATGACAGAAAGACTAAGCTACTTACTTGTAACTATAGTTCTACTAATTTTATTCCTTCCACATTCATGTTATAGCAGTCCCCACTGAGCATGTGGAAAGTCCTAGGAAAGCTAGTGACAAACATGGAGTCCTGCCCTTTTGAGTCCCCACCTCTTCCCTTTTTCACATCAATCATTACTACAGGAAAGTGAGGAGCCGCCTTAAGCACTCAAAGGGGTGTAGCCAGGGGGAAGACGGGTAGATGTGAATGAAGAAGGAATACCAGCAGAACAAAATAAAGCTACAGGTAGTAACAGCCTTCTAACTACCTGGATTCCTTCAAAATTCACACTTTAGCGGACTAAAAGCAGTGCTTAAACTGGAACAGCTAATTCCCTCATCTTACAGGAAGAGAGACCTTAAGGCTGAGGAATAAAAGTAGTATTCCTGCATGTTTACAGGTCTAGGCTGCAATGTGTTGTGACCATGTGAACAGAGCAGAAGAGCAGGTAGCAGTTCCACAGATCTCACTCAGAGGGATGGGACATGGTCACAGCAGCCAAAGCTGCTGTATGCCTGGCAGAATAAACCTGACAAACCTCAGGAGGCAAACATGAGGCTAAGATGCAGTAGTCACTTTAGCCACAATACTAGCCACTGAGAGTCTCTACACAGGTCACAGACAACTGCTTGGGTCCCCTACCTAACCGAGTCGGTCCTCTGAAGGTAAAGCAGAAGCACCTTTCTGGCATCCAGATGATGCAGCACTTCCTCAAAGTGGCTAGCATGTGGACCTGGGAGAAAAGGACACAAAGCTCTAAGAATTGGGTCAGAAAAAGCTCAGAAAACCCCCTGAGGAAAAAAATTCAGATTAAGATGCAGTACAACCGTGTCCTTGTGAAAAACTGTGCAAGAGGCAACCAACAGTGAGCAGCTGCAGCTCTCTGGGCATAAGTAATCACCACCAGGACAACCACTTCCAGGACAGAAAACCTAGGTCAGCCAGAGGCTCAAACAAACAGTTTCTTCATGAACTAGACAAGGACCAGGCTGAAGTCCTATGGACGAGGCAGTTCATGAAGAGTGGAGAAACAAAAGCGATCACCTCTCAGATCCCCAGGTCCCTCACTACTAGGGCAGCGTGATGCATTCTGGGAAGAAAATGTGGTTCCGTTTTCCTCCAACAACCCTGAAATCAGTAAGAGACCATTCCTTTTCCAATATCTGCCCCACTGTTCTGGAAGAGACAGCCCACTGAGTTTCACGAGGAACCCCCTCAGGGTAAAGACATGGCTTTTTAGAAAACCTTTACTTAGAATCATTTAAATTTTCTGTTACTTTAATTATTTAAAAGGCAGTTCTGTGATATGATTCTACGTTTGTACTGAGCCCAGAGTACTAAGGAAAGGCGCTAGAAAATACTGATCTAGCTAAAAAGGTACGTTCATATACGCAACTCAACAAAAAGGTGTGGTGCTGCTGCCGATTAGTAGAACTTTTGTTAAAAAAAAAAATAAAAAAAAATGCTCTCCTTACTTTGCTGCTTATATATTTGTAAAGGTGTCTGGCTGATCCTGTCATCCAGTATCCCTGAAATGTTATGTTCGGTGCCATCCAGGGCACATTTCAGAATTCCCCACAGCAGACATCACCTATGAGTTGCAGCTGTAGGTACGCCATCGCCGCAGCAAACACATTACAGCGATGTAGTCAACAGGGACAACGACGACAGATCACTGTAAAGTCCGCTCGGGACGCTGGTACGGCTTCCCCGGGTGTTGCGCTTCCTCCCCAAGTCAGCTCCAACCTGGAGTTGATAATAAAGTGCGTGCGTGTGTGTGTGTGTGGGGGGGGGGGGGTGCCCCTCACAAAAAACATTACTTTTCCGACAGCACAATGCTGACCAAAATTGCAGTCGACATAGTGCTGTTGCTGTAATGGCGGTAGACAGATTTTCTGTCGAACAGGCATGGAAGAACTACAGCTGTAGGAGATTCAAATCGCCGTTAATGTCAAATACAGCTATGCAGAACTCAGTTTTGTCAGTTGCTGGTCCAGGAGTACTCCTGTGGCTAAGTACAGGCTGCATGATCATAGGTGTGGAGCTTCCTACATGGGAGTTTCCCCTTTAAGCCAAGCTAGGGAAACCTGGTTTTGCACTGCAATCCAAAGAAGAAGAAGGCTTGAATCCCAAAGAAGGTAAAGACCACAAGGAGTCAAGGATCTTGAAGAGCCTGCATGCCACTGGTGACCATCTATGCTCCTGACTTCAGAAGAAAAGAAAAAAAACTCTTCCACATTAGCATAGGCTTGGTGGGTACAAGACTTCAGAGAAGTCTCCAACACCATAAGAACCTCATTTGAAAAGTCTAAAGCTACAAACATAAAGGAACTACATCATCAAATGTAAGGACATTAAGTCTGCGTGCTGCATTTTCCCCTTGAAATAGATGAAAAAGGTTCAGACTAAGCGGAACAATGATTGATTCAGGGCAGAGACGAAGCAGGTCTGTACACCACAGCTGACATGACCAGACTGGTACAATTAGCATCAACTTGAGCCCACTCCTGGCACATTTTATCAAAACAGACAGAATTTGTTGGCAGAAAAGGACCACTTAGCCCACCCAGTCTGCCCAGACTGTCCCTGCCTAGTCCATCTCTGTAGACCCTAACTAGTCTCCAGTGACCCTCCCTCTTCCCTGTCCATTTCCTATTATTTCCCTATGTCCATCCCACACATGCTTAGGACAGACTTGGGCAACCTGAAAGAGGGAATTCCCCTTCTTCCGCTTCAGCAGGTGACCCATGTGCAGGCTGTGCAGCCACCATATTATTATGCATGGAGGAAAGGGGTAAAGGAACTTGCTGCTCCAATCTGTGGCAGTGGAGTCATCTAGGATTGCACTCCTTACCAGAAGAGGGAGAGGGTACAAAAAATAGAGGCAGCTTGCAGTTCTCCCAGGACACGAACAAGTTGAGAGAATTTCTCATCAAGAGTTCCTCATCAATAAAACTGTCTACTGCTTACAATACTGTAGCACAGAACCACTCCAGAGACAATTCTCATATGGCTGATGCTGTCCACCAACTCACTGTCCAACCCTACCAGATGGGTGGCCCCTAACCAAGTGCTGAGAGTCAACCCCACTCTCCATGTCTCCCAAACCTTCCTCGCACATCCTGAAACAATAAGACACACTGACTTCATCAGGCAGAATATTTTACTCGCTGAAACTGACCTGCCTTTGGCAGGGTGAGCACCCGCAGATCTGTATCGCTCTCTGCAGGAGCACACCGTTGTGCAGATGTTGCTATGGAGTCCAAGGTCTGTGCATCTCCAGTTCTGTCAAAGAGAACCACAGTTTGTGAGGGAGGCATCAGCAGTCTGAACATGTGGGGTGAAGATGAACAAGGTGGAATTCCCTCTTTTAGGTTGCCCATGTGCAGCCACCAGAACAAAGAATGAATCATCCAAAGAGTGACCACCACTGTCTGGGAAAATGGAGCATTCATTGAGACCACTATGGCTTCAGCTCTCACCGAATGCAGCATATCAACAGACGGGTTCATGTAATTTCATAGCCTGTGGCCACCATCAGAACCAGGAGCTGCAAGCAGTCTCTGGTAGGGAATCTGAAAGTTGTAAGCACAAGTCTTCCAATTTTGAGGCCTCTGAAAGAGTAGCTTATTGTTTATTTATTGAATGTTGTTGACCCGGTAGGCCCACTGGGACTAGAAGTCCCTTTTTCAGGGGCGACCGGGGGGAGGGGGGATACAGATGATAAGCAACTGAAATTGAACCAGATTAAGCTGTTGGTGGTAATTTTAGTGAATGGGGGAAATTTGGCCAGGACACCGGAGAAATCCCCTACTCTTTTCAACAAGTGCCATGGGATCATTTTTTTTTTTTTTAACTTTCTTTTTATCCCCTCCTATCTTCCCTCGGTGCCCACTCCTTCGGGCCGTTCATCCCATGCCAGCCTCCTCTACTCAGGATCTGCCCCTAGAGCATCTTTCTCCTTCTGCCCCCACTTGCACAGCGGGGTCTGTCCTGGAATTGGTGGCTTGGATGGCATGAAACGGCCATCATCTATGACAACCAAGGGTGTTTTTCTGTTTTTTCTGTTGTCCCTAACCCTCTGAGACACCAGCGCGAGGACGTACGTCCAGAGAGGTGACGTGCTGACGCACATCTCTCCCAAGCGCCCAACAGCGTTTCCCCTCCCCGACTCCGATGAACGAAGCCGCCAACCCCTCGTGAGCCCATGTTTCCACTGGCTCTCTTAGGGTGTCTGGTGTATACAGCACCCCTGGTATCCCACCCCAGAGGGAGGACAGCATCCATTGGGACGCTCAATCCTCCCTCAACCAGCCGACCCGAGTCTGTTCCTGAACCTGGATCGCCGGCGTAGCACAAGGTGTGGCATCCAGCGTCTCAACCCTCAGCACCACCGGGCCGACCAGTGCCATGGGATCTGTAACATCCACCTGAACTACCACCAATCCATGCAGAAGGGATCTCGGTTTACCATCTCATCTGAAAGACAGCACCTCAGAAGTGCAGCACCCTCCTCATGCTGCACTACAGTGTCAGTATTGGGATATTAACCCAAGTGCAGATGTGGGAAGTGAACCCACAGCTCTCTGATCTCCCGGCCTCAAAGGCAAGTGCGCTACCTATTGAGCCACTGACACTGACCTAGGGTCTCTGGAGCTCCATATGCATCAATGAATATTAGTCACTAGAACAACTGAAGCTCAAGACTTCTGTATATTCAGGACAAAGCTCAGCCTAGAGAAGGTTCCAATGGTTAAGCGGAGAGCTTGCTGTGCATCCAACTCCAACCTGCCTATGATCTGCCAGTTGCCAGCAAAGGAAGGCTGCCAGCATGGAAAGGAACTTGTGGTGCCAAGGAGAGGCATAAAGGGCCATCATCTGGACCTGGTTCAAGGTACTGTACATCTGAAACTGTATAAAGCACCAGTGAGAGGACCTGATTGCAATGTGAAGTACACATGAACATCCAGGGTGCAAAACCAATTCCCTTTGTTCTAGAATTAAGATGATCTGCCCCCATCATGACACTACTGAACTTCTGTGTTCTGAGGAGTCTGGTTAGGGTGTGCAGTTCTAGGATCTGGCACCATCCTCCAATCTGAGTTACCAGAAATAAACATCCCGACCAACCCCTTTTTGGTGGAACCTGCTCTATGGCATGTAAACTGAGCAGCAGGAAACCCCAACTCCTGCAGAACAGCCAGAGAAAAGGGAGAAAAGTGGAACCACGAGCCTTCCACCTTGAAGGCTCACACAGCCATGCATCTGGAGGCAGCATCTGTCTGACATAAAGCTACGCACAACTGGTGCTTAGCTGTTGCCAATACCTACCTAGTCAATCTAGCAGGAGGCAGATACCCATTGCTCTGCTGGGACCCTATCTCCAATCTCCCAGACTGACTGCCAGAGAGTAATAACTAGCCATATAGCCCAAACAGCTCACTTGCCAAACAACCAGCACAAATGAGATATATACCCCCCGTGCAACTGATCCAAGAACCAAAGATTTCTTCTCAGAAGGATGAGAAGGAGAACCTGCCCGGGCCTTGGCTGTACTTCAGACTGAGCTAGCCACAAACTCTCTGGGGAAGAATGTTCAGGGAAGGGCTTGAACCCATGGGACAGCAGAACATCTGCCATGCTTTTTGGAAGAAAAACTGGAGGAACTATCTTCATGGGTGTCACGTCTTTTAAAGGACTGTAAAGATTACCCAACATTCACTTATTTTTTATTTTAAACTCTATTTTTGCTACCTCTGTCCGTCAACCGGGACCTCCTTCCACCAGCACCACCTCCACCTCCAATATTCCTGAGGCACCCCTACCCGGAGCACTGGGATCCCAGTTCACCAGCAACACACAACTGGGTTGTTTCCTCTTGGCCTGCCCCTCAGCAACTCCCCTCTGAATCCAACTGGCCCAAAGAGTGGAAGTGAAAGTCGAGGGAAACAAAACCCAGGCCGGAGAGGCCCAGCAACAAACAAGATGGGGCCCCCAAGGTGCAACATCACCTACCCAATCAGCAGCACTTAGGAGTGGATGTGCAGTCACATCAGAAACGTTGCTATGCACATCCCCGCATACAACATATCAACATCTGTCACTCCTCCAACCCATGTCTGGTGGTCCCAGACTTCCTCTTCCCCAGCTACCACTAGGAGTCAGACAAATATCCACGTCCTCCATTCTTCAAGAGCTGTTCCTCTGACACTTGATCCTCCTTCCCCGGCTGTCCCTCAGATAGAAACGTAGAAACATCGACTTTGACGGCAGATAAGGACCCAGTCTGCCCATTTCTCTACCTACTGGATAAGCTGCAGATTCTAGTTAACCAACAGCCTATTTCCTGCCACCCCCACTACAATTGCCTTGTGTCTGTCCCATGCATGTTTGAATTCCCCCACTGTTTTAGCCCCAACAACCTCCCTAGGAAGGCAGTTCCATGCATCCACCACTCTCTCCATGAAAAAATATTTCCTCACATTACCCTAGCCGTCCCCCCATCTTTAAATTGTGTCCCTTGTTCTTACACATTTCTTTTTCTGAAAGATGCTACCCTCCTGGACTTTGTTGATTCCTTGAGGTACCTGAACATTTCTATCATGTCCTCCCATCCTCCTTTCATCAAGGGTATACATATTAAGCTCTCTCAGTCTCTCTTCATATGATTTCTGATGAAGACCCTGCACCATTTTAGTTGTCCTCCTCTGGACTGCTTCTATCCTGTCTATGTCCTTGCGTAGATGAGGTCTCCAAAACTGCACACAGTACTTCAGATGGGGTCTCACCAACTGTCTGTACAGAGGGATAGCCACTTCCCTTTTTCTACTTGTGATGCCCCTTCCAATGCATCCCAGTATCCCCCTGGCTCTCCTTACTGACTTCTCACATTGCTTACCAACCTTTAGATCATCTGATATGACTACCCCTAAGTCCCGTTCCATTTTTGTTGTTGTTAGTACCTCCCCTGCTATTGTGTACTCTTCTCCTGGGTTTTTGTTTCCCAGGTGCATTACTTTGCACTTCTTTGCATTGAATCTAAGTTGCCATATGTCTGACCATTCCTCCAACCTTGCCAAGTCCCTTCTCATCCTTTCTACCCCCCCCTTATGCATCAACTCTGTTACAGATCTTTGTATCATCTGCAAAGAGGCATACCTTTCCCTCCAGACCCTCAGCAATGTCACCTTATAAAGATGTTGAAGAGGACTGGACCCTGAGGTACTCCACTAGTGACCCCCCTTTCTTCGGAATGTGTTCCACTCACTATTACCTTCTGTGTCCTGTTGTGCAGCCAGTTTGCAACCCAGGCTACCACCATGGGACCCACTCCCAGGCTGGCTAACTTGATTAATCTTTTGTGCAGGACTGTGTCAAATGCCTTGCTAAAGTCTAGGTAGGCCATATCCACAGCCCCTCCCTGGTCTATTACTTTGGTCACCCAGTTAAAGAAATCTATTAGATTCGTTAGATGTTTCAGAACCCAGGTTGTCAGCATCACAAGTGGTACCACCACTGCTGCGCTGGCGGGCCAGGCTCACTTAAGCCATTTAAATGTTCCCTTGGCTAAATGAGCTTTGCAACTCTGTAGATTTCCCATCCTGTCCGGCTGCTTTTTTTGTTTTGTGTACAGCTAAGAAACAACAGTGTCCATATAACATTAATCCGAGAAGCAGTTCTGCTAAAGATGCGGTTTTTGGTATACATTGTTCAGTTAACTTGTGTTTTGTAAGAAAAAAACTAGTTGTTCCTAATGCACAACAATATTTGGCAATGAGGGTCAGATGCTTCAAGCTTCAGAAAAGGGGAACTAGTGCTGTATATATGAAAAGGCAGTTTATGCAATTCAGCACCATCTAGTGGTGAAAGAGGTGAATTGACAGTTAAGGCAGGGTTGAGTGACTAATGGCTAGAGACCACTGGGTGTGTGGGTGTGCTCTGAGACAGTGGGCATGTGAAAGGTAATGGACCACTCTATAGCCTCCTAGCTAGACAGATATCCCTTTAGCCGAATGGTTATTGCTGCTGCCTTTGGGACTCACAGTCCTGAAACTTATTTGCAGCGTGCACTTGAATACCTGACCACAGTGGAGGACAGATATAACAATTAAGTACAGTAATCATTTTGTTTATTTGTCCCAGAAACACACACAGAGCCAAAGCACATTTCCAACATGAGATGCTTTGCCCTTAGAAAGGTGGAGAGTAGTGTGTGTGTGTGTGTGTGTGTGTGTGTGTGTGTGTGTAAAACAGTGCCAGCTAGTGGCAAAAGCTGAGAATAAGTCAATGGAGTGCTGAGTAATCATTAAACAGCAACAGAATTCTCTGATCTCTCAGCTTTGGGGGGGGGGGGGGATTTTAGTTAAATGGTTAGAGCGGCTGCCTTCAGGACTCTAGGTCTCAGGTTCAATTCCCAGCACAGACGAGCAACTAATCTGCCCTCTCTATTAGGGCAGAAATAAACAGCCTCCCAAAGCTGAGCTATGTCCAAGAAACTCAGGCACCCATCTTCAACCAAGTGGCAGTGCTCGAGGTCAGCAGGGGCCATGATGCTCTGGGTTGCAGGCCCATATTTATGTGGCGTGATCAGGGCCGCATCCGACAGGCAGGTGACGTGGCAGCTGTACATCTTCAGCCACACAGTCAGACTGGACTTGGGAGTGCTTGAGGTCATGAGTCTACCCCAGGCAAGTCAAGACATAAATCATGCCCAGCCACAACAGACACTCTGGTTGCCCAAGCGCAATTCTTAAAATTACAGCCTCTAGGACCACACTGTTCACATGGCCCAATGAGAAAACAGCTTACCTTAATGGCATCAAGGAATGCATGCAAAATGCTCGACTGGCTTCCAAGGGTTCCAACTAAGAGAAGGTGGGGGGGGGGGGGCGCTGAATAAGCACACAAATTCAGACAGCATAAAGATATTAATTAATGGGGAAGGGAAGATACAGCAAGACCAAGCTCTTGAAAGAGGACCTCTTGTTTTCGTAGAAAGAAAAGATCTGGAGCATGGAGTGGGGGACTTGAGAAAGGGAAGAACAGTGAGGTTCCAGCAACCAGCTTTCCTCGGACTGCAAACATGCTCAGTGGAGAATGCTATACTGTAAATGTTGAAGGAATCCCATTTGTTACACTTCATTTTTGGTTCCGATTTTTACTTTACAATTTATTCCCCTTACATAGCCCTACCAAGATGGAACATCTCACTTTCTGTGGGACCGTGCTCCTACCTAGGTTCAAAGCAGGGACGAACTAAAACATCAGGAGGTAAAATAATGTGCTCAAGGTCAAGCAGGGAATCACATTTGGTGACGAGATTCAAACCTGTGAGATCAAGTGACTTGCTTGGTGTTGCACTGAAGTCACGGTCTCTGGTGAGATTCAAACCTGATTATCCACATTTTTTTGTGCTCCAACCTGCTAGTTTGTTCACACTCACACACGCTCTCTCACACACGCGCGCATGCTGTCACACACACGCACGCTGTCGCACACACGCGTGCTCTCTTTCCCCTTCCATTTCACTCTCTCGCTCCCTCTGGATAAAAAGAGCTATACACTACACAGTTCAACGCACAGTGTGTTTGGTAGATCAGTACCAGAATGCAGATTATAAGCAGCCACTAGCCAAATAGCCTTTTGCAGAGCATTCCTGCATATAACCATACTGGAGTAGCCAAATTGTAGCAGTTCTACAGACTGCCAGTCAACATCCAATGACGTTTTTCAAGGTTTGGCTGAGATTTTCCCCATCTGGTTTAACAAAGTACAGGCACCACTTTGCCAAAATGCCATATAGTTTTAAGAGTCCCACCTGAAACACCAGCATGCTTCACAGAGGCATTGAGAAATGCAGCAGTAATAAATGAGTACAATTAAGGAGTTTCACAGGAAACTACAGCACTTGAGAATGCTTTACAAGTGCAATTCATTTTAAATACCCACACTGGCCTGGGAGTACACTTGTACCCATCGACCAGTGTTTTGTACAGGCAGATGATACAGAATACTCCATAGACTACCCATAAATGTACGTATACATTGCCATATTTTTACTGCAAATTATGCCGTGCTCCAGACAAGGTGAGTACTGGCCTAATTTACTCACTATACTTTAAGACCCATTCTTTAACAATATTTATGTACCAGTCATCATCCCAACACTAGGAAATGCTCCATAGATGATTCAAAAGGAGTGGTCTTCCCAAGTTTGATGCACTTTTTACTTTTACTCACCCACTTGAATGGCAATGTTATCTGGAACTCTGACTGTATGCATCACATTGAAATATTTTTTCATTAATAAAGCAGAGTCCAAAAAAAAAAAAAAAGCAGCTAATGTAAATGTGGCCCAGCAGATGGTCAGTTAGGACCAACATTTGCTACCGTAAGAGAAGACCAGGGGTCGAGGTGTGATCAGAGTAGAGAACGGCACACTGTGAACTGAAGGAAGTGAGACTGCTACTTCTAAATGGTCACAGCAGAGATACTAAAGTACCGGACTACAGCAGGAGAAAAATGTGGGTTACTGAGGGTGAGCAGACCGGAGTATCAAAGACAGCAATAAAAGCCATAATGTATAGTCACAAAAATATATGGTAGACAGGCACAGCAAAACTAGTGTCATCAATTTCTGTTTTTTAAAATGGTATCACTATCAGACCATTTCTCTGAATTGGATTTGCGCTCTGCTGCACACACATACACTGCTAGACTCAAACTGTGACATGGAAAACATGAGCTGTCCGGGAGGGTGGAGGCAGCTAGTGAAGAGATGGGGTGGCCATATTGAACAACAGACCTCTCTACTTTGTTCTTCGGCAGCTAGATATTATTGTTGATTCTCTAAAGGATTTATGTCCTTTCTGTTGTAACCCTGGGCCCAATTTTCAAAAGGCTGGGACTGGCACAAGGGGCTGGCAGCACAGAGAAATGGTGCAAAGGGCTCCTTGTGCCACACATTGCACCAGTCACAATTTTGTAAGAAACCATGTGCCACTGGGGGACCACCTGCACCAACTGGGTTTGTGCTGTCCTTGCCATGGCCACAACAGTGCGCAATGATGGAAGGGGGCTTGTGTCAGGGCAGGGCTGCAATATCCCCTACATTGGGATTTTGCAAGACTCCCCTAGGTGCGCACGGACCCTGCAATCAGACCAGCCTGGAACTGGTCTAAGCTGCCTTGTACCACTGCTGCAGCCCTCAATGGGTGGGTGGGGTGGTGACCACGTGCCCCCTGGGAAAGGCACCCAGACAGCCTCCAAAATCTGCCAGACCACCTCTGAAGTGCCCAGTGCCCCCATGGCAGGTGAGAGCCCAGAACCCCCAGTGGCACTGGTGCATCCACCGCCCCTCCCTCACAGACCTGCACTGTTCCTGCCGTCTCCAGCAGGGTTAGTCACCCTTCCCTCCCCCGGGTGATCCACGGCATCCTCCAGACAATCTACCAGCCACCAGAGCAACTGGCTGGCAAATTGCCATCACTGGCCACTGATGCCGCAAGCTTTTGCTGCAGCTTACAGCACACACAGGGACTTTGGCACTGCGACCCCTGTGCTTGTGAAATCTAGTGCAGGGTCCCCGGCATACCCAAGTCTGCCATTGGTGGCGGCCCACTGCAAGATGCAATGATCTAAAATATGCTTTTTTTAAAGATGGAGCCCCATTTCTAAAATCAGAGGCGTTTCATAAGACTCCTAAATTCCCCACTAACCTGGAACTCTATGACTAATGGCCTTCCTTCCTAAAACTGTGTGTATTTAAGCTGACAAAAATTATAAAATTACATCAGTAAGGACAGCTTTCTGATTGGCTGGGAACTAGAGCTGCGGGGGATGAGAATTCCACTGGCAGAATTTGTGTGTTCCAAAACGCTTTTCTGAATTTCAACTTAAATTCCATGGAACCCCAAAAAGCATTTGTATGTACAGCAGCACCAGCCACAATGCAACAAAGTACCGTGTGGTAAATGGCATATCACAAAATGCTGCATGACAGAAGGGTTCCACTGCTACTGAACTGCACTGTTTCCTGCAGAAAACTGCAGTAATACCGCAAGGCACTGCACTGCGTCCTGGCTGGCACAGGACTATGTTAATATCGCCACTGAGACCACTCTTACGGTTATGAGAGTGGTCTCAGGCGCATTCTTAGGGTACAAGAACTGCAAACTACGCCTACAATGTAAAACAGAATAATTTTCTGTGGATTATTCAGATAAGGAATCTGCGGTTTATTTAAAACAGCAGCTTACTAATTCGCTAAAACATTTTCTTTTCAAAGTCTCAGAATTAGGCAGAAATTTCGAAATGCCGCCAACCCAGTGGCATGAACAATTGCAGTACTGGACACCCTACTTCCTGCCATTCCGGTGGTCCAAGTTAGGGAGTGAGCTTGGATCACCGAAGGTTGAACAGGTGGGAGAGGATCAAGCTCCGGAGAACTGCTCTCCTCTCTCAGAAGGGGAGGGGTCTAGCTGCACTGCTCCAAGACTGCCATACCACGTGGAAGCATTGTGGCTGGGCAGCCGGCAGAGCTCAGCAAAGGGACGTCTAGTGGTAAATGCATGGTGCATGTGTGCCTCTACATGCACGCACAGCTGCGTCATGGTACACTGCTGGATGGGGTAACTGAATGAAAGAAAACCTGATAGGTTGGAGTATGGATACCCGACCCATCGCCCTACCTGCTCAGTCACCTGAGACACGATTATCTGGATGATGCTCTAGGAAGGGAGAGAATGGACCTCCCCTTCCTGACCCTGCCACCGGGGGAACCTGGAGGTAAGTCGTGGGGTAGACAGGCGCCAGTTGGGTGTGGGTAGGGGCGTATGGCCACAGACACCAGGGCAGATAAATAGCTTAACTGCAAAAAAAGGAAAGAAAGAAGAAGAAAATAATTTTGTGACTTTCCATGGGATCCCTTTCCATTGGAATTTGAAAATTTCATGCAGCCCCAGCTGGGACTCCTGTAAATACTACCACACAGGTTGCATGCTTTCTGCCACTGTATGATGCACAGGGGTGTAGAGGGGAGCTGGAGTTGAAACTCCTTACAGCTTTTCATAACAGCGAGATGGAACTCTGGGGGTGCATTATCAATTGGCATTCCCATCCACATGGCAAACAGCACTCGCCATGGGCTCCCACTCCTACTGTGCCTTGCCATTTGAAAGAGGGATGCCCACCATTTATACAGTCATTTCTACAACTAGTACAAACATGATTTGCTACCCATCAACTAGGGATGTCACAATAACCAGGTTCCTTGATAACCATGATCATTTTCACAGATTATACTGAGATGATGTCTCTTTTCCTATAGCTCAATAACTGTTTTGAAGGAGGGCTGGGAAGATATTGGGATGCACAGGGAGAGGCATCACCAGTAGAAAACAGGAAGTTGTTATCCCTCTGTACAGACAGCTGGTGAGACCCCATCTGGAGTATTGCGTGCAGTTCTGGAGACCCAATCTCCACAAAGACAGACAGAATGGAGGCAGTCCAGAATAGGGCAACTAAAATGGTACAGGGTCTGCACCAGAAGACATATGAAGAGAGACTTAAGGAGCTTAATAGTACATTCTCGAGGAAAGGAGGGAGAGGGGAGACATGACAGAAACTTTGAAGTTCTTCAAGGGAATCAACAAAGTCCAAGGAGGGCAACATCTTTCAGAAAAAGAGGTGTGCAAGAACAAGGGGGCACAATTTGAAGATTGAGGGAGGACGGCTCAGAGGTAATGTAAGGAAGTATTTTTTCATGGAGAGGGTTATGGATGCATTGAACAACCTTCCTGAGGAGGCTGTGGAGTCAAAAACAGTGGTGGATTTCAAGAATGCAAGGGACAGTTATAAGGCAATTCTAGGGGGTGAGGGTAGGAAGAAGTAGGCTGTTGGTTAACTAGAATCTGCAGCTTATCCAGTAGGTAGGGAAATGGACAGACTGGGTAGGCCAAGTGGCCCTTATCTGCCGTCAAATTCTATGTTTCTATGAAAGAGGGGCCGCCCAGAGGCTCAGTAGAAGCACCACGTGCTTCCATGGAAACTACCCAGGTTTGGAAGGGGACCCAGGAAATTGATAGGGTGGCAGGGGGAGCGGTTACGGTAGCACTGTCGTGCGGCAGCACTACCAGCCAGGGGAAGGAGACACCTGGTTGTAATGCCATAGCGACCCCTGTGGTGGGCCAAGGGAGCTTGCCTGCCCTGCAGGATGTCACTACATGTGGTCAAGGTGGCATGGTTGGGAACACACTCCCTGCACCACTAGGATGTAGGGATGGGGGTGACGAGGGAGAAAAACCCATGTGTAGTGGAGGTCGTAAATGATGACACCAGTGCCCTCAGGATCACGGTTAAGGGACAGCAGGGGGAGTGGCGGTTGGGACCAGGAGTACTGGATTGAACTTGGAGCAGGGAGAAGTGGCCCCGGTGGCCAAAAAACTCAGAAAGATACAACATGATACGTCATGATAAAGCATGAAAATTCAGTTTCTCAGTTCACTACTACATCCACACCCCCCCCCCCATATTTGGGATGCAGAACGCCCTCCCAGAAAGCCCAAACCAGATGCTATAATTTGTGATAACACAATAACTGACAATTTTATCATGGTTATTATACTGTGAAAATGTTCATATCGCAACAGCCCTAACATCAACAGAAATCCTTTAACTAGTCCTGTCCTTGGGCCATGGTACACACTACCCCCTCCTTTCCTCCTACAGTAAGATATTGATTTTGTGTTACAAACTTATGCAACGACAGCTCAACTGAGATTCAGATGCAAGTGTGTGTATGTGTGGGGCGGAGAACCATTTTTATGGTTAAGATAAGCGGGACTAAAGCACCGAGAGGCAGAGCAACTCACTCACGGTCACAAAACTCTAAATATGACCCGGATTAAGCTCATCGGCATTGACTGGTGGAAAACTTCAAACTCCACATTACTGGTTGGATTTTTTTTTCTTTTTTGTTGTTGTTAAATCACTTCCCACAGCTGCTTCCATCAGCACTCTGACACGGCACCCTCCAAGCCCCACCCTCACCTTATCCATCACTTACTCTGCCTCCTTGTGGGGTAGTGGGAAGCTGCTCAGGTTCCCACTAACAACAGTTCAGGGCGGGGGGCTGGCAAGAGTCGGCAAGTTAGAGTCAGACAGTGCTGGTGGCTCTTTATTCCAGGTCACTGCAGGCTCCATTTGTCCCCCGAGAAATGCCACCAGGCGGGATGAGCAAGGGGCATGCACATGCGGAGTGTGGCCATGCACCAAGCCAGCCTATTGGTGCCTATCCCCGCCCAAGTGATGTTCCTACCGGCACCATCACCACCCTCCCTCCCAGAGGACAGTGTCCTTTGGGATGGTCAATCCTCTTCCCCAGCCATCTCTCCGACAATGTGGGCTAATTCCAGAACCCGGGTCACTGGCATCATGAATGGCATCGCTACCACTGTGGCAACAGGCCGGCAACTGGCTGGGTCAGAATCTCTTGTTCGACTACATAGGCATGAATGTAAACCAAAAGCAGGGCCTACGATTTCCTACACAACTGAAAACAAGGCCAGAAAAATGGAATCTGCCATGGGGTAGAGGGGTAGAACTGAGGATATATAAATACTTTGTGCTAAATTTAGCATTTAGTACCAATTTTAGTGAAAAGAAACTCACTCAGACAACTTTTTCAAAACCCCCATTAGTACCACTTTCTAATAAAACCACCTGCTCAAAACTTTTAGGAAACAAAAGCTGAAATACAGGCTGACTATAAGCAGTATTGTCTAGCCCTCTTTTCCCAGTCAAAAACTAATTAAAAAAAGTAAAAAAAAAAAAAAAAAATAAATAAAATTCCCTATCTGCAGTTTTAGGGGAAAAATATGTTGGCACCAAAGTTAAGCACTAACACGCCAATTTATATGCAATTTGGTTTAAAAAAATGGATATTAGTTTTGCTCAAACCAAATTAGCCATTTTTGAAATGGCAGATCAGTAAGCCTACAAAAGCTGGGTGCCGTTTACTGGAACACTTCCTCAGAGTGCAAAGAAAACTGTCACCCCCTTATTGCGCCACCACTCGGGACTACGGCAACTGCCCACATAGATGCCCCATGCAGGAGAGGGGCAATAAGACGGAGACCTACAATTACATCCATGGGATCAGCAGAGGTGACTGGCCAATTAAAGCATCTTTTCCACACCCACCAGCAGAGCAAGAGTTTCCTTTTTGTGGATTTCCTAACTTATACAAGCTGATGCAGTGTTCAGGAGGTGTGCAGACACTGTGCATTATCCACTGGTCAGAAAGGAGTGGGGAGTGAAGGAGTCATTCCTATTTATATTGTACTGTTGCTAATCTTTAGAAACACAGAATTCTGCTGGATGTTGACCTCTGCCCATGCCAGCAGCTTGGGTTTGGAAGCGAACTCCAGCCCCAGGGGTTGGCTGGGGAGAGACAGGATTGAGTGTCCGGAGGACTGCTCTTCTCACCCGGGGAATGGGAGTTCCTACTGCACTGCTCTTAGACATCACTACGTGGAGGTGTGGTGGCAGGGCAGCGGGTGCAACACGATGGGGGATGGCCAGTGGCAGTGTGTGTAGTGCGTGCATGTCTCCACACATATGCGCACTGGTGCAGACTGCATGCTGCCAGGTCAGGGAAGAAAACAGAAACCGCTAGCAGATGATGCCAGGCTTGTCGTCCTCCGGCCTGCACCATCACCCCGGGACTCCCTATGGAATTTGGATGGGGAGAGCACTCCATGGAGATGGGGGCTAACTACCACAGGTGAGCCTCGAAGTGAGGCGGTAGTTAGCTGGGGATGGGGCGAGGATGAAAACCTTGTGGGGAGGGGAGACAACAACAACCACCACCACCACCACCACCACCACAACCAGCACCACCACCACTGCAACCGCTTAGCCAGACCAGTAAACATACACCAACATTGCTTCATCAGTGTCTCAGGCTCTGGCAATGACTGTAGGCTACATCACCATATATAGCGTCACTCCTGAATTATATATTTGCTTTACTGCAAACAAACGGAATTAAACTCTTAAAGAAGCAGTAGCGCCCAAAACAGCAGACAGTCTTTTTTTTTTTTTTTTTTTTTTTAAATGTAGTCAGTAATTACTTTTTATTTCTGAAATAATTTTCTTTTACCATTTGATCATTAGTAGGTTTTCCCCCCGACAGTACTGGGTGCGATGTACAGAGCAGCACTCTACCTGGAGACTGGCATCTCTAGCTCTACTCCTCTTCGTAACTTGTCAGCATAGAGACATCACTCATTATGACATCACATGACCAATCGGGCAGCATGGGACTAGATCTTCTTGGTCAGTTGTGAGGTCACAGACAGCGACGTCACATGGCTGAAGACGCAAGACGAGGAATATAATTTGCCATCCTGGTCAGTTGTGCGGCGAGACAGTGAAGTCACATGGTTGAAGCTAAATGAACAGAACTACCTCTGCTAGCCTCCGGGTAAAGCACTGTTCCTCACATCACACCAAGTATTACAACGCAGAAAATCTTCTAACTAGCGTAAGGGAAAAGAAACCAGTAATTTAGATAAAAGACGTAATAATTCACTACCTTTGAAAGTTAATTTCTGGCAGTATACTTTAATATTTCCTCTTTGTATAGATTGCAAACTGTTCCATTAACTCCATTTCTAGTGGAAGCGATACATGGCTCCCTCCAATTCTCCAAAGAATCTTACTGCAAGCACTGGTGTAGTAATCCATCTGTGCGGTGGTTCTGTTCTAAGATCCAGTTGGGTTGGGACTCCCTGCAGGGTTTCTTTATATTGTAGGTCAGAGGATCAGGAGGGATCTAATGTCTTGCATATCCCACTGGGCTCCCCTCATGTTGCTACTGCCCATAAATGCACACACACTCCATGACAACAGTTACACACACTGCTGCCAAATCTCAAGCCATAACAATATCTCCGTTTGGTGTCAATGGTTTACCGTCCTGGTCAGAGAACAAACTTGATGTTACTAAATACTAAGAAGGTGGATTCCCATGACCTCTGGCACAACGATTTTGTGGGATTACTCTTTACTATTTAATGTGTTTTGTTTTTCCTACTAATACTGTGCCTTATTGGGCTTAACAAATGCACTGCTTTTGTAATAATCTGCACTATTCCAGTACATCACATTTCTAAAAATAATTAAAAAAATGTTAAAATAAAATCTAATGGAGACAGAGAGAGGGGTAGGACATGACTAAAATGTGCTAGTATCTCCATGGGGTTAACAGGGTGACATGCAATGCATTGTTCACCCATACTACAAACACAGGGAGGAACCCACTAAAGCTGGCCGGGGGTTCAGGAGGGATATCTATAGGTACGTTTTCAAAGAGTGGAGGACAAGTGACAGGAACAGCCAGCTGGGGTCGTGAGGGCACACAGGACACTGCCTTCCCCTGCCGACTGGACAGGAACCCCGAAGCACAAGAAACTGCACAGGGATCAGAGGGGCACACAGGACACTACCTTCCCCTGCGGACCGGACCACGGAAAGCCCCTCTCCCCCCCCAAAGCACAAGGTCCGGGAAAGCTCCACAAGAAGCGTTCTTTCTGGCGCCAATTTCAAACTTCCGAACAGCTCTTCAGAGGGTGGCTTCTGCTTCTCTGCGCTGTGTGTGGTTCCTGTGTAATTTTAGTCATTGTAGGAGTACAGATAGTTTTTGTGCCAGTACTTTGTTACCCGTTTTCCCCTGAATATACCTGTTTATTAGTAGGAGCTTTAAGAAATCTACTGTGTTCCTCACTAAATACTGTATAGTTTCCATTAGTGCCTTAAGACCTGTATTTATTCCCCTTATGTAATTTGTGCACTGTGTTACTGTGGTAATTTGGGTGGAATTGCAGTTATTCAGCTCTAGATCCTTCGCGACTGTGTACAGACGAGCAGCTTGAGCACAGCAGCTGCCTAAACTCCCGGGGAGCGTTTGTCCCCAGTTGCCTTGCTCACTTCTCTTTCCGCTGCACAGTATAGTGCGACCACGCCGCGGCCATTAATCGCGTGGTCTGCTAGGCACCCACTCCCCTTTTTGTTCTCCAAACCCACTTGCTCCATTGAAATTTATTTTTGCAATTCCCCTGCTCCAATTGCTGCTCTCTTACCTGAAACTGCTCTTTTCTCCTCCCACTGCAGTTAGTTATAAATCCCTCTTTCTCTCCACAGAAACTGCACAGGGTCGTGAGGCACACAGGACACTGCTTCTCCTGCCCGGAACCCCCGGCTTACAAAGTGGAAGCTCCTCAAGCGCTCTTTCTGGCGCCAATTTCAAACTTCCAAACAGCTCTTCAGAGGGCGGCTTCTGCTTCTCTGTGCTGTGTACGGTTCTTCCCCTCCGGCACTCTGTGCCGGCTCCTCACCGCCCCCACCACCTCCCTTGGTCGGCTTTTTCTTTTATAGGCAGCTTGCAGTCACATGACTAGCAAAAACCTAATCAGCCCACTTTTCCATTTGCAGCTTATCAGCCGCTTCCTCTAGAGGGCATAAATCAGATCCTAATACAGCCTTACCAGTATACTTGTCCCAGGATGCTGTTTCTTACTACCTGCTTTGCCTCTCTATGGCAGCACTTTCTCCTTACCCTCCTCAACCCTCCCTATGCAGGAGCCTTCACCTGCCCTGCCCCCGCTGCTCCCCTCAGACACACACCTATTCCTCCCTTCAATTGCCGGCTCAGGACTTGCCCTCGACCACTTTGGGATTATCAATGCCGCAGTGCCTCCCTCCTTTTACCAGGGCTCTTGATCTTAATACCCTCAACCCTCAGCCTCCCACCAGCCTCCTCTCTTCATTGCTTAACTAACACACCCAAAACCCATTTCAGGACTAAAACAATGCATCTCTATACCCTTCTCCTACTCCTGTCAGGGGACATAAAGACAAACCCAGGCCCAATTTCTACCAACTCTCCCACCCCATCACTCTCCCCAAAGGCTTACGCATATTACACCTAAATACCTGCAGCCTCCTAGCCAAAATCTCGCTACTACAACCTATCGCCTTAACAATGCATCTCGACATACTGACCATCTCTGAAACTTGGCTAAAACCTCACCACACGGATACTGAAGTCTCCATCCCAGGGTACACCATAATCAGGTATGAAAGGTGAGGGTCTAAGAAAGGTGGGGGCACAGCCATATAGATCTCAAACAGTTGCCAATTCACTACGATGGAAATCCCCTCCCTTCCTGCAAATATAGACACCTCATTAGTTAAACTATCAATCCCATTTTCTGCCCCTATATACGTGTCTAGTACATACTGTCCCCCATGCACACCCACTGAGGACATCCTCTCCCACCTTACCACGCTACAGTCCCTAACCAAAGGTGGGGAACTCCATGCCACAGGGGACTATAATGCCAACTGGCTAGGAGCTGACAAAATCCACCTGAAGACTAAAATAAAAGCTCTAAATCTCAAACAACTCATAAGCGAGCCCACCAGACTCAACCATAAGTCTAAAAAACACACCCTTTTGGACTGGGCCCTCACCACGCACCCAGATAGAATCCTTAAAGCAGGGCTACTTCCTGACGCCATTAGTGATCACCACATCATATACCTGATCAGGAAGGTACACCCCCAAAAGATGTTACGCACCAGGTCGTACAACTCCCTGGACCTAAATTCTCTCCTAGCTGACCTTAGAAGGGTGAACTGGTCCTGTATCACCGAGGCCTCTTCCATTGACTCTGCCTTTAATGCATTTCAATCCAGCTTCCTAAAAATCTGGGACAAGCACGCTCCTCTGCATACCAAAAGAGTTAGAGGTGCACACCTCCCCTGGATCACCGCTGACATAATCAGGAAATGCCACTCCAGGGACCTTGCCTGGAAAGCCTATAAGAAATTGGGCTCCCAGGCCTCCCTTACTACTTACAGAGCCCTAAGAAATGCCTGCACAAATACCATACGCCTAGCAAAAAAGTCCTACTTCCTATCTACCTTTAGTACTAAATCTAATCACCACATGGACTTTTGGAAATCCCTCAAATCCCTGCTCTCTCCCCCAACCCAACCACCCCCCCACACTACTTGTAAATGGCTCCATCATCTCCGACCCAAGCAGTGTTGCGGAAGCTTTCAACACTCATTCCTCCAGCTGCGGAGACAAACTTCTATCCTCCCTCCGAGCATGCATTCCCCAGCCCACCCCCACCCCTCTTCCCCTAGCACTCACCCCATAACCCCTCCTTTCTTTTTCCAACCAATCTCCCCAGTAGAAGTCCTCCACTCCCTGCATGCACTTAACCTGAACAAAGGTAAATGCCCATCATCCCTGGATGCTAAGATGCTATACCTATCAGCCCCTGCCATAGCCTCCCCCCTGGCCGCACTTCTCAACCTCTCCTTCTCACTGGGCAAGGTACCAACAGCTTGGAAAATGGCCACTGTCATACCCCTCCCTAAAGGCGGTGACCCCTCATCCCCAAGCAACTATAGACCTATCTCCCTCCTCCCTATCCTAGCAAAACTTCAGGAGCGACTTGTCTTGTCCCAACTCACTCAGTACCTGGATTCCTCCTCCTTTTTTACTCCCTACCAGTCTGGCTTCCGCAAAGCCCATTCTACCATCACCTCCCTACTGCAAGTCACCGTGGACATCCTCACTGGCATAGACAATGGTCACATCACCACGGCCATTTTTCTAGATCTAGCCAAGGCGTTTGATACCATCTCACATTCCCTACTCATCTCCAAACTCTCTGATGCAGGGATAGCTCACCCAGCTATAGAATGGTTCCAAGATTACCCAGCAGGTAGGATGCAATCGGTCAGACTGACCACGCACACCTCTCACCCTCTTCCAGTCACTTCAAGTGTCCCCTAAGGGTCTGTCCTCGGACCGATACTTTTCTCTATATTTCTAAATGGCCTCCCTGCAGCATGGTCCCAATCATCCATCCAAATGTATGCCGACGATACTGTTCTGTACGCTTCTGGTCCCTCAACTAGCAGTGTGGCATCTCTCTTCAGGTGGATTTCTCAGCCGTCCAACACTGGTTCATGTCAAATCAGCTATCTCTTAACCCAACAAAGACTGTGTCGCTTACATTTGGCTCCCAACAAAAACTCTCCAGCCAAACACCCTGTCCCCCGTTCATTACCCTCCAAGGGGCACATCTTGAACAATGCACTAGCTATAGATATCTGGGCGTCTGGCTTGACCAACACCTAGATTTCACCTCCCACATTGACTTCCTGCACAAGAGACTGCTCCCTAAACTGGGGGCTCTCTTCCATAACAAAACCTGCCTCCCCAAGGAAACAAGGCTTGCCATAGTCCAAAAAATGATACTCCCAGTTCTGGATTACGGTGACATAGTATATACTACTGCCCCTGCGTCTACCCTGTCAAGTCTAGACACCCTGTTCCACTCCTTCTGCCACTTCATCCTCGACTCCCCACCATCCACCCATCACTGTACGTTATACAGCTCCCTAGCCCTGCCATCTCTCCATGACCGGAGACTAATAAATTGTGCTAGGCTTGCTGCTAAATTCTGGACTCCCTCCCTCCCTTGATTCTACCATCTCAACAACCTCCCTCAAGGCATCTCTTAAGAGGCGCCGACCCCAGACTTCTACATGTCCCACTAATGCGCACTAGCAAAGGCCAGTCAGCTTTCAAATATAGGATCCCCCAGTTATGGAATGCCCTTCCAGCCCTCATCAGACATGCACAAAATCCCGGTCAACGCACCAGACTACTCCAGGCACACTTCTCCTCCAGCTGCTTATGCTAATTTGCAGTTAGCCTGCTACTAGGTAATCATAATTTGTTCAGGAGTACTCCTGGTTGCGATATGTATTCTGTCCAATTTCTTTCCTGCTTGTGACTGCTCAAAAACTGTACTACTCTGTTATGAAATCATAGACAATGTTCGCTATTTTCATTTCTGTATTTTAAATGTTCTACTATAGACATGTATTGGGCTAGGCCCCCAGGTCGCATCTGGAATCGAGCATGTTGCTCAGTATGCCTTCCTGGTAAATCTCGTGAATAAATAAATAAATAAATAAGTTGTAGTTGTATCTGCCAAAACAGTGTGTGGATTTAAAAATGGGTGGTATAGGCACTAGGGCCTGTTAAATGCAGCAGGAGGTATGGGGGAGGGAGAGTGGGAAGAGAAATAGGAGGGGGTGTAAAGGGGAGGGAAAAAGGAGGGGGTGTAAAGGGGGGGGACAGGAAAGGGAAATGGAAAAGGGAGGAGGATGGTCATTACAGCCATCGTGCGAGTAATAAATAAGGTTAGACTGGATGGGTCAGTGGGCCTTTCTCTGCCCTCACGTTCTCGGTTTCTATGTCAAGAGCTGTGTACATCTTGAGGAAAACTTTGAAAAACATTATTTAAACACAGTTCAGCTTGTATTTTATGGACTGTATCTTTCATAGATTTCTACGCCCCACTACGTGTTACTAAGGAAAGTTGAACAACCACAGGATTTTTATCCCAGAAGATCATTCTCCAGTTTAAAAAAAAGCAGGTGTTCACGTCCAATAAATATTGGCTAGTTTGTTTAACGTGTTTTACTACATTAGTAATTAGTTACCAGGACAGTTTCTCGCACACACTCCTCATAAAAGGGATGCTGAAGAACAATAGTTCACATCAAAAATATTTTACTAATCCAAAACAGACCATTTCCCACCAGACATGTTTCGGACACTGGGTCCTTCTTTAATGGCGGAGGAAATGATAAACCACCAGTGTTTAAATAGGTGAACAGACACCATGTGATGCAATGACACTCCCACAACATGGATCATTCTGATTGTTTTAGTATCTTTTAACCATTCTTAAATCTTTAATCAATCATACTTATTAAAAAAAATAATACGTACCAAAATAAGTTAAGCAAACTTTACACAATACACCATAGACATCATGTGTATTCCATCATTATACATCATATCATAAACACTGATGTGATTTAAAAAAGCTACATGCACCATATAGATTACACGACCATTAAAATCATCTTGATAATCATATGATAAGAGGGAAAGTAAAGGGGATTGGATGGGGGATAGCAAGAGATAGAGGGAACATGACCAGAGAAGGAAAACTGGACCAGCGGGGGTTGAGGGGAGATAAAAGGTTGATCATACAGTGCATTTACATGGGGACAGGGGGTTATTGGGAGAGGGTTGTGGAAGGAGGGGAGGGTGGTAGCAGAATAATGGGCCAAGACTGGAGAAAGATGGAGGACAGGATAAAGTGACAAAATTTAACATTAAACTGAGCAATATGCTCATTTCTACATATCACCATCCATCACAATTAATAATCATATCCTCACATGTTTTAGAACTTCAATCCATTTTCAGCTTCTCAAAAAATTACAAAGTGAAAAAAACAGATCAGGACCCATAAATAATTGGTTCTGCAAAAAAATATCTGTTCAGAATGTCTGCCTTTTCCTGGACCCCCTCTACAGTCCCCCGTCCCTTTTTAACCTTACAATCCCACCCTGGTCTTCCTCCTTTCACTTACAATACTAAAAAATGTCTTGTCCCCATTCACCACCTCCGGAGCTGCTCTCTTCAGTTTGCAGCTTTGCCCTCCTTACTTCTCTTCCTGCTTTAAAGAAGGACCCAGTGTCCGAAACATGTCAGGTGGGAAATGGTCTGTTTTGGATTAATAAAATGTTTTTGGTGTGAACTATTATTCTTCAGCGTCCCTTTTATGAGGTGCGGATGCGAGAAAACTGACCTGGTAACTGTTGCAGTAAGTTTCTCAGTTTTGTATTAGTAATTACTTTCTATTTTTATAATACAATCTTTGTGCACTGAAACAACTGGGCTTTCACCTCTGCTTTCCACATTGCTGGTAAACAAAGAATGTAATTGAATTCTGGTATTGTCTGAAACTGCCAACTACTTAGAAGCCAAATGTATGCCCATGAGAAACTACAGATCGCTGTCTATCCTTTTCAAAAGGAATAGATGCTTCTTTCAGCAGCAAACTGCCTTTTACAAGTTTACACTACTGTTGCATTTGTAGGATTTTACAGTAATGGACTTCTCTTCCAAAATGAAATCTGGTTATGAGGAAAATGTCACCTTCTAAATAATAACAAACGTCACAGGTTATGAAAAAAATCACATAGTTCTATTAAATATATATTATTCGTTGGCAGGGTGTGTTAGTTCTCTACAAAATCCTAAAAACAGGTTTGCAGTTTCCCACTGAAATACATTGCCAGACTTGCCAGTAAAACATTTCTGACTTCAAAATACAATGATTTAATTGGACTCTTTTTTAATAGTACTGTAGTTGGCAAAATACAAATTAAATGATGCAAACATAATTAAACAAACAAAAGCAAACAAAATGAATACAGAGGTATCTAGAGGCCCCAAACCTTCATTCTTTACGATATATATCATTACTAAGCACTTGCTCTTTAAATCATAACCCTCCATTTGTGGCATCACAATATGTTGACGTGACAAGGACTGTGATATAAGCAGAGTGATATGACCACAGGTGTGGGATAAGCAATAGGAACAGATTATGTCAAGGAGCAAAGATACCATTTTTTATGAAGAGGAACTCGTTAAAAAGGGGGAAGGGGAGTACAGAACTAATATGATGTACAAGCTGAAAATGTTAATTCTTCAGATATGTTTAAAACAGCTTTATTAATTTTGTAATCAATAACTCAAGTCAGTAAAGGTGTCCGCCACTTAATTTTTAACAAGCTCTTCCCTTGAGGTTAGTCTTTAACAGTACATACTCCGCTCCTACTACAGTGCTAGCACTCGGCTCTAATGGTAAACAGGACGGCATCACACACCAAGATGTTTCGTCTATTCATGGCTCAGTGCGAGGCAAACGAACAGGAACATTTAACATTTTCAGAACCACTTATCTTAATTCAGCAATAAAATGAAAATAAAAATGGATATATTGTTTTTGTCAGAAAAACTTTAATAAAAAACAAATGGTGTTTTTCCCCCACCCCCCACTAACATACTGCAGCTTTAAAAGTATATTTCAGAAAAATAAATGTTAGTATTGAGAACCAAGTATACTGTTTCTAGAACTATTTCTATCTCAGTTTGTTCTTTTGATTGATTAGTTTTGCACATTGCAACTGGCCTTGAACCATGGGGCAGTCAGTTCCCTAACACAAAAACACATGCACTGTTTTGTGCATCTCTCTCCAAACCACGCACACATACCGTACCCTCAGGCCGCATTCCTAGAGCAATGCATCATGGGTATAAAAATCCTTGAGCAAGTCAGGCTGTCAAGGCTTCACCAGAACAGGCATTGCCTTTTACATAGCACTGTACATCTGAGCTGATCCAGCATAGGCGGAGACTGTAACTAGGTATGCACGCACACATGTATGTATGTGTTCATAAGTAACTGGGTTCTTATGCACAGCCTTTGCTGCCTGTTAACTATACCTCCCAGGAGATTCATGGAAGCAAGATGAAACAGTCTGCCCCACAATGTTGCCTAAGTTCAGTTTTAAATGAAGAATGAAAACTTGAAATACCTGTACTTTTTGTAAGCTTTCCTCTTTTCTTTCACTGCCATCCCCACTTCACTTGTGTACTAGAATGGTTTCTTTGGTCTCTTGGGCTTTCCCAGCACCCTAAAACAGGGACCCGTATAATACCCAATTCCTGTGTGTGTGTGTGTGTGTGTGTGTGTGTGTATATATGTATATGTATATATATATATATATATATATATATATATACATACACACACATACACACACACACACACACACACGTATTAGGTATGTATGTCTGCATTAAACAGCATTGTATGTGAATGTATATGTTTGTGTAACTGATTGTTTATGCATAGCCTTTGGCACCTCTGAAAGGAACAGTCAACACCAAGGGTCCCCAAACTCAAGTATAGGGCTGGTCCCAATGTGCACTTCGTATGCTAAAATGTTCTGGTTTACTCACTGTTAACTTTAGCATAACAGACTGTATCAGACTAATTCTGCTCAATTCTAGGCTGACATCTTCTGTTACTACAAATCCCAGAATTCCCTGCAGTTGATAGAGCAGTAGGCAGCAGTGGGAGATTCAATAGCCTGCAGTGCATGTTAGAGCTTGTATAATCTCTGATCAGGCATTTTCCAGACCTGCTGTTCTCCAGGGGCTAAGCAGTCCTCTGTGACTGTCCTTAGTCCAGGGAAGATAGCAGGACCAGCAAACAAAACATCAGGGGCTAGATACTGAAAAGTTAGTACAGGCTCCAATGGGTGTCTGCCCCCATTAACTAGGATTTGTGACAAGTTCTGGGGTGGGGTTTATATTTTCAGACCCCTGTGGAGCAGGCTAAACCAGTTACCACCCAAGCACTAACACAACACTGTGCCCAGGAGAATGAGGGCCCCCCTGTAAGGCACAGCAGCAATTTCAAAGGTTTACGTCAGCAGTAAATGGCACTCAAAGCAGTGCTATTTACCACCTCTGAAAGCCTAGTCTTAACTGGGAACAAAGCCCATGCCCAGACCCCACAGATGACAGGATGGCTGTACTGCAACCGCCCACCCTATTCACCAGCCCCCTGAAAGAGATAAGGCTCCCTGTTAAGTAATGGCACCCCCCACCCTCCAAGCACCTGTCCCAGTTCTGTGAATGTTTTTCCTGGTATCTAGTGGCACCCCCCACCCTTCCATCCCCCATCCCAGTCATTTTACATGAAGCCCTGGAGTACAGTGGCATCACCCACCCTCCGATCTCCTGTCCTGGTCCTTTGACAGCATTCCCTGGCATCTAGTGGCGTCTCCCACCCCCCTGAACACCCATCCTGGATAGTGTAACTGACATCCTGCTATCTAGTGGCACCCACAACCTCCACACAACCCATTCCAGTTCATTGAAATGATGCCCTGGTGTCTAGTGGTACCCTCCACTGGCCAAGCACTCATCCCATATAATATGCCCATCACTGGTGCCTAGCAGCATCCCCCCCAGCCCCGAACAACCATTCCGTTGCTGTGAATATAGTCCTTGGTGACTAGAGGTCCCCACACTCCCCTTTTTTTTTTTTTATATATATTTTCTCTTTATGCCCCCTTCTTACTGAAGCACTCCCATTCTTTGGGAGACGTCAATGGCCTTGTACATCCCCGCTCATTTAGCCAGCTGCCGGTGCAGTCCATTCCCCCACAGAGCCTTGGTTATACCCCCCAGGTGGGTACAGGGTGGGCCCCTCTACACCCCGACATGTCTGTGTTTCGTCAGGGATGCTGGCACAGTTAGGGGCACTGGGAATCAGGGCTTGGTGCTGTATCTACTGGGAGTGCTGAGGGTGTTTCCTGGTTTTCTGGTCCACCCTTCAGGATGTTGGCTCGTTGGGAGAGCCTAAGGGCGGAGCACGTCAGGACGTGCATACGCTCCGGCTCTCAGCCGACGTCCTCCCTCCCTTCTTTCAGTCGTCCCGCTGCACCTCCACCTGTAGTTACCCAGGTGGCGGTATAGCGGTGGGACAAGTGACCCACCCACCCTGGAGAAGGAGAGCAGCCTCTGGGCGCTCAATCCTCCTCCCCCCGGCTACCCTCCAACCGCCAGAGTCCATTCCTGAACCCGAGTTGCTGGCACCGCAAGCGGTAACCCTACCGATGTGCCAGCCACCCATGTCCTTGAAAGTACTACTCACCCTGGGGTCTAGTGGCCCCCCCAACACCCATCCTGTTGCTGTCAATATAGTCCATGGTGTCTAGTGGCAACCCCCGATCACCCGTCCAGCTGAGTATCACCAGATCCCGGTTGTCTGGTGGTACCCAAAACTACTCCAGTCTCCCAATCCATGTCCCCTATACAATTCCTGTCATCCAGGGGTACCCCCAGCCCCACCCCTCCTAAATGCCAGTCAACGAACACACTGGTGCATGTTGGTGGACCAGTGCCCCCCCAACTGTCCTGCCCGCACCCAGCACAGCACCCATCCTCACCAGGCAAGACTGGGACAGGCAGTGCATCCTTCTATGGTAACCAGGGCAGCTCTTCTCACACTTCCATGGGCAGCTACCACATGAGCTGCTGTTATGTGTACAGACTGCTGTATGAGCTGCTGTGAATGCATGTACAATACACACTCTCAAAGCAGCTCATACAGTGGCTGGCCGTGAAAGTGCAAGGAAGGCTGTGTCGGTCACCACAGTGGGACGCACCACATGTCCCTGTCTTGCCCAGTAGAAGGTGTGGAGGGGGCACTGCTGGACCACCAATGTGTTTGTCAACTAGCTTTTGGGGGGTTGGGGGTACCAATGGACAACAGGGATTGTATACGGACATGGACCAGATCAGCGGAGACGGGGTGCCACTGGACACCAGGGATCGTACTGACAGCAAAGAGGACGGAGTCAGGTAGGGGGGGGGGATGTTGCCAATAAACCCCAAGGTAAATGTTACCGCCAAGGGGACAGGTGTGTGTGGTGGGGGCCTCTACGACATCAGGAAATACAGTCACAGCGACAGAACGGTTGTTGGGCGTATTATATGGAACAGGTGCTCAGGGGGTAGGGGGGTGCCACTAAACACCAGGGCATCATTTCAAAGAACTCTAACAGGGGATTGTGGTAGATTCCAGGGCATCAGCTGCACTATCCAAGTTGGGAGTTTGTGGGGTGGGGGTGCCATTAGACACCAGGGTATCATGTACACCAACAAGGACAGGGGATTGGAGTGTAGAGGGGTGCCACTGGATGCCAGGGCATCATTCATTTAAACTAACCAGGACAGGTGCTTGGGAGGTGGAAGATACCACTAGACACCAGGGAACACTGTCAAAGGACTACAATGGGTGTTTAGGGGTGGGAGTGTAGACGGCCACCAGGGATGACATCAGAACAGGTGAAACCAGGTTGTTGCTTCCAATGCAAACGAGCCCATATGGGCATGCTAATGGCCCCTTAGCACCCAGCATGCCCAATGGGCTCATCTGCATGCTGCAACTGAATATCATGCCACGGCTGCTGCCACGATCCGGTCTGGGGGTGCAACTCCCTACAAGCTGGATACAGCCAGGGTACATGTCCAGGCAGCACAGACTGACTGAATATCTGCCCATGTTGGTGCAGCGCTCAGTCAGATAACACAAGTACGCTATCCGTCTGAATATCGCAGCCACTCAGTCAGGCACAGTGCAAACATTTGCGCCCAACTTTTGCACTTTTTTGAATATTTAGCCCCATAGCTTATATAAACTCTCTAGTATGCACTGTGTTCTCTTAATTGTACCTCCCAGTACACTTCCATAAGCGAGATGAAACAATTCACCTCACAGAGTTTTCCCTACTTCCATTTTAAATAAAGAATACAGACTGAAAATAAAATCAAAGCCGGCTCTGTGGTGCAGAGCAAAGGGGTTCGCTCGGCACACTGGCGACTCAGGTTCGCACCCGAGCCCGGTTGCCAGGAGTGGAGATGGGCAGGAAGGGGTTCCAGAGCATCACTGTAAGCTTCCCTCCGAGGGGTTAGCAGGCCTTGGCACCTGCAGGTGGATTGGAGATGGGCTGGGGGGGAAACATGCAGCCTCGACACACACCTACCGCCGTTCCCACAGACCCAATCAGGGTTGAATTGGCGGGCCAGAAATAGTGAAAATGCCCCATGGCCGACCGGATGATGACCACCAGTGCCCCAGAATGCCACGAAGCCCAGTGCAGACCACCCAGCGCCACCGCTGATACCAGGGCTAAGTAATTGTGTCTCTGAGCACTTATCCCCCAGAGTGGGGGGGACCCACCCAACAAAGGGTTACTTCGGGTCATCCAGGGGATCAATATAGGCAGTTGCGGGGGCAGCTGGATGGTGACCAGCGGAAGAAGATGGCCGTGGGTGCCCAGGTGGCCTGAAGGAGTCACTGGCCAAAGGGGCCACGGGAGGAGCAAAAAGAAAATCATAATACATTTTGAGCACAAGGTGTCTTCAGATAAAGGCTTCCCCAGTGACCAATATATTTCACAAAATGTGGTGAAAGGGTTCCTGGGGTTTGCATCTCCCACTGATCTGGGTGAAATGTTACTTCTGTTAGATGCCATTTCTGTGGCACCACCATCGTCTGCCTGCAGCACCGTGGCGGCTGCACTTTCAGCCACTGAATCCATCTGCCCTATCAGTACCGCAAGTCACAGACTGGACTGAAAACTGGTGTTCTGTCAGGTGTGTGATCCATGTTTAAACCTGGAAATATCAACCAATCTGAATAAACCTGACCGACTTGCCAAAGATTGAACAAATAAAATAAAGAAACAGATTTAATTTTATGAATTTTTATCAAAATCCTGAACACCAACATTTTAGGGGCTAGGTCACTCATTCAGGGCTGATTAACAGATTACCGAGATTCCCTTGGGAGTTCTCAAAAATTTTCTGACCTTGAGCCCCGTGTGCACCTGATCCTTTCAACAGCTTAAATTAGGTCACACCTGATGTGGCTGTACACCCTCGCCAGAATTTCTGCAGGCATCAACAAGAGGACTAGACGAACAAATTCATTTACCAGCAGAAGACTGCCTTACGGTCCATCAAATTTATTAAATAAATGACTCAACTGAAGCCTGCATGGTGTGTGAGGGTAGTCCACACAGAAACCGATCAGGAAGACTAACTTAAGCCGTTTACGCAATCTACTTTAGCTGATCCGCTAATCCACCCAGAGATGTTGGTGGCTAGAAATTTTTTTTTTTTTTTTTACAAATTTGCAACAAAATAAGGAGAAAAAAAAAGTGTATTCCTCCGTGAATCAGCTTTATTCAGACTTGCTTTATCATTGGTCCGTTACAGGGATACTATCAACCCCTTTAGGCCGCAAAGTGTATTTAGTTTAGAAATCACATATGAAGACTGCTCACATTCTGTAGAGATCGCTGATGTAGCTGGTAGTTTGACTCGTATTCCTTTTTCCAAGTGCAAAGAGACTTCCCACCAAACTGGTGTTACCACACAAGTATCTTCTAGCATATGATTACGGCTTATTGCAGATGAAAATCAGTGGCTTTCTAAATCATGTTGTACGACAGTTCAAAAGTCAAAAAAGTTGTTGTACCATCATTCTGACATCACATCTATGGTAAAACAACTTTTCAGCCTTGTCCTGCCACCTGATTGGCTCAATCATGGTGGGTGGCTCCAATGGGGAAACACAGGAAACGTGGTGGGATTTAGTAGTGCCGAGCAACAAACCGACCCATTGTAGGCACCAAGAGCAGCACACGGCTGTGTGTCTGTCTGGCAAAAGTAAATTACATTTTTTTTTTTCATTTTAAAAAGAAACAGTGTGGTCACAGAACTACATAACCACCACACATGAGCTTGTCAGACTGACACAGTTCAAATGAGATGCCGCAGAGAGTGGGAGAAGCCCGAACGAGCGAGAGCAGCACCAGACAACAGTGAGGCTAAGTACAGGGTAAATTATTAAAAAAAAAAGCAACCATATACTATATGAAATAGCGGATGGGTGACCATTCACAACTAAAGGCCGTTTCCATCTCAGGCGATTGATGACATCAGCGAGATATTTCGAGCTTTGCTCTCAAGGTCTCTATGTCATCAACTCCCTCGATGGAAACACAGCCTTGTTGTGGATGGTCACCCATTCACTATTCTACATATTGTTTACAGCCCTTGACCAACTCCTACTGCATCTTTCCTGGAGCTAAGAATACCCCCATAACTGTCTAGCCACTCATGGTACAGTGGGGAAGCGAAGACCATTGCAGCATGAGTAGCTGCACTGTTTGGAGATGTTCCTATTGTCCAGCAGCACGAGTAGATCAAGAAGTTGCAACAAAGTAAGGCTGGATATAACTACACCATTAGCATGCATTTCAGTTCTACTAAGAAAGGAAGCAGATAAAATTAGCAACTGCAATGAATGTTAAGAAAGGTAAGCAATCAGAAAACCTGGGTTGTCAACTAGAAATAATACGATGCAAAATGGGTTGGCTGTGCCCCCTTAATAAAGCATGCTCCTTCTCCTACTTTTTGCAGGGCCAGGGAGGCCAGGCTGCTTCTGACTTACATAAACCTGGAAACGGACAATACTTGGGTAAATGCAGTTTTATGTAATATGTACTGTAATCTGTAATCCAATATCTTTATGCCACTACTGCCATCCTGGGCAGAGCCCTTAAGCTACCCTCCAGGTTTAGTAGGCTAGCATGCAAAAATATTTTAAAATAAATATCTGTCCACCTGACTGATGTTCAGATCCTTCTTTGCCTTGAGTCTCTTTGACTGACAAGGTGACTCGGGCTGCAGTTTCACCAAGTCTTGTACTTACTTGCCAGGCCCTTACAGGAAACAGTTGTTACGCCATCTACTGTATTTGCTGGTTCTCATCAGTCTGTACTCACCTGTAACCTTAGTTCTAGGAGTGGTTATCTATGTCACACCCATACACTGGCACTTCCACTAGAAGTGCTGATTAGTTGGAATGTCTTCAAGCTACGCTCCTCCCACCACCCGGGTGGTCTACCCTCTGGCTCTGCCACCGACGTCAGATCATGCATGTTGAAAGCAGGAATCCATGTGCCACTAGCCGGGGAGGTTGGATGGGTAGTGCAGATGTGAACTATATGCCACTCCTAGAACTACAGTTACAGGTGAGCAACTGTTTTTCTTGCGACATTGATACAGTTTACTATCCACACACTGGCAGACTTCCAGCAGTTCTCCGTAAGGAGGGAGCAAGGCATGCACCCCTATTTGGTGAACAGGAATTGGAGAACCAAGGTACAAAGACAGCATCCCAATGAGACTCTAGGTCAATGCTATAATGGCAAATGAAGATGTGTACTGACTTCTAGGTGTCAGTCCTGCAAATCTCCTGGATAAGGATGTCCCTGGAAGCAGCCACTGAGGCAGCGGTATGTCTGGTGGAATGAGCCCTCAGCCCTACGGGAGGCTCCCTACCAGCCAACCTGTAACAGAGGTCTGAGCATGATGTTATCCATGTGCCAATCATCTGCTTTGCTACCAGTCTGCCAGGTACAGCTTCAGCACAAGTAACAAACAGCTGACGAGCCTCTCCCCAAACACCAGCTCTGTGCTCCTTATAATAAGTGTGCGTCCTCTGCAGGTCCAATGTGTGGAGCCTGCGGTCGGCCTCCAAAGATGGGGTGGTAAAATATACCTGAAGGTTCACCACCTGGTTAGGGTGGCACTCTAATACTATCTTCGGGAAGAACTTCAGGTGAGTGCGAAGGACGACCTTGTCCCTGTGAAAGACCAGATATGGAGATTCCACCGAGAACACCTGAAGCTCACAGATCCTTCTGGCTGACATAATGGCCACCGAGAAGGCCATCAAACATGACAGATGTAACATCTCATACTTGTGCACAGGCTCCAATGGCTTGCCCATGAGCACAACCAACACCAGCAGTAGATCCCATGGAGATAGTGATGGTTCACGCACCGAGGGGGAGAGAGATGGTCAAGGCCTTTGAAAAACGCCAGACCACCTTCTCCTGGGCCACCATCAGCATACCAGCCCACACCCGGTATGCAGAGATGGCTGTCACTCGCAGTCCCAACTCAGAGAGTGACCAAAGGCACTCAATGATATGGACCACTGGGTAGGCAAGGGGATCAATCTCCTTGCTCCGACACCAAATGGAACATTTTTTTCATTTCAAGGCATAGCACCAACAAGTTAACTGTCTTTGGGAGGCCTCCACAATGTGCAGCATATCTTCTGAAAGACCCACAGTCTGGAACTCAAGCCACTCAGGAACCAGGCTGTGAAGTGACAGAATGGAAGATCCAGGTACAGGACCATTCCCCCATTGTATGATCAGCAGGTCCAGGCAAAGAGACAACTGTCGCAGAGGCTGAATGCCAAGACTCATGAGGACTGTTTTGGGGGGGGGGCCTCAGTCTGGCATTCTCTGGTGAAGCTGTTTGCCTCCTGAGAGGAGTTCCCCACTGGAAGAACAGGTGTCTTACAACTTCCTGATACAGGGACCACTCATGCAATGTCTCTCCTACCCAGCTGAGAGAGTCAGACAGCTGACTGTTCACCCCTGTGACATGGATCTCCAGGAGCTCTGCACCTAGGCTGAACAGGGGAAGGGAGGGCATTCTGCCCTGCCTGTTCCAGTACAACAGGGTCGCAGTATTGTCCATCTGGACCAGCAAGACCTGACCTCTGACTACAGGACTGACTCCACCAGAGCTAACCACACTGCACAGAGCTCCAGCAGTTGATGTGGTGACAAGAACCCATGGGCTCTGCAGTCTCCTAGGTATGACCCCCATCCCACTAGAGATGCATCCACTGTGAGCAAGAGATGGTTCTAGGTGAACAAATGGATTCCCTCTTCCGGATGTTTCAGCATCAGTCACCACTGGATGGCATCCCACATCAGCTGGGTCACTGTGCCCAGGTGGTCCAAGTGACCTAGGCAGTGGGACCACTGAAACCCCACTTCCAGTGCAGGTGGCATATCCTACAGTGGTCCCAATGGACCCACTGGTGTAGGAAGCCATGTGCTGTACTTCAGATGACGTAGGAAATACTGGACAGGGCATGAGAGCCCAACCTGAAATGACTGGACAATGGAGGTTAAGATCCAGTGCCTGGTCTGGAGGGAGCTGGGCCTTGGTCCACAGGGAGTCTAGTTCTGCCCTGATAAACCCGATTACCTGCAAGAGAGTTTGGACTTGTTTGGATTAGCCAGCAAGCCCAAGTCTCTGCAAGACTGAAGAGCCAGCCCCCAGCCTGCTCCATGGCCTCCTTGGACAGCTTGGCTACAAGTAAGTCATCCAGGTAGGGATACACCCAGACAGCCTTGCACCGCAGGAAGGCTGCCAACACTGCCCTGCACTTGAGGAAGCACCTGGGAATGGACAAGAGGCCAAAGAGTATTACCTGGAACCAATACAGAATCCCTACACATCGTGAAGATCCAGGGAGCAAAGCTGCCCTGTTCCAGGGCTGGGATGATCTGATTCAGAATGACTATCCTGAACTTGCGCTTCCATATGAATTGATTCAGGTCATGCAGATCCAGTATGTGATGCCAGCCCCCCCCCCCCCCAAAAGTCCTGTTTGGAACAAGAAAGCACCTGGATATGTACCACTGACTTGCCAGGGCATTAGACACAGGCTATACCTCCTTTTGCATGGAGCAGAGTGATGTCCTCCCTTAGGGCGGACAGTGTCCTGGGACACGGAGAATTCCGGAGAAGCATGGGATTGGTAAGGCAGAAGGAGCCTCGAAATCAAGAGGCAAACCTCTGCCTACCATCTCTAGTACCCACTGGTCTGTAGTAAGTGCAGACCAATGTGGCTAGAAGTGGCACAGCTGCACCCCCCAAGGGAAGCTGGTGTAGGGGTTGGACAGGTAGGAGGTTGACATCCCCCAACACGTCACTGGGCAGCTTTGGAGGGGGCTCTGGCCACTGGGACTGAAGGGGCACCACTTCCTCTACCCCAGCCTCTTAAGGCCACCTAGCCAGCAAATTTAGCCTTGGGATGCCAGGATTGGTACTGTCCCTGCTGGGGCTGCTGCCGAGGCTGTTGTGGCTAAAAGGACCGAGACTGAAAGACCTTTTTTTTTTTTTTAGGTTTCTGAGCCTTAGGGTCCTTCTGGGATAAAGTCACTGAGTCCAGGGTGGCACTGGCCTTCTCAATCCTAGTGAGCCGTCCTTCCACCCCTGGGTCAAACAGGTCTGTGCCCAGGAAGTAGACATCTGCCAGCTTGTGCTGAGTGTCCGCTGTGAAGGTGAACAGTTGCAGCCTGGCCCTGTGAAGCATTGTGACAGCTGCTGCCATGGCATGGGCACAGGAGACACCTAAGTCTAAGGCTGCCTGGAGCTGGTGTTTAGCCAGTACTTGACCATCACCAGCAGCTGCTCATCAGCCAGAAGGTGAGAAAGGATTTCATCCAGCACTCCCAACAGGGAGTAACCGAAGTTGGCCACCATTACAGTGTAACTCGCCTGGCACAGATCAACAGAAGGAGCGGTGTAAACCTTTTTTGCCTGCATGGTCAAGCTTCTTAAGACTCCTTGCTGGGAGACATCAACATGTCCCTTTGACCTCCAGAAAGTCAAGTCCAAAACTAATACCTCAGCCGAGGGATGATCAGAGAACCCCGGAAAAGGGACCCCGCAGGGACTGTAGGGATGGACAGTGCTGGGCAGGATGCTGGATGCTGCCAGAGTTCCAGGGCCTGTCCCAAGATGGCCTCAGCAATGGGAAAGGCAACCCCAGGAGAGACGTCCTTGTTTAAAATGTCCGTGAAGGGGTATTTTGCCCTTTTCTGGACTGACTCCAAGGACACATGGATGCCCTCTGAGATCAGAAAGAGGAGTGCCCCAAACGACAATGGCCCACGGTCGATGGACAGATCCTCGACCAAGGCATGGCAAAGGGGTGGGTCTTCGAGGACAACATTGATGACTCATCTGGGGACACTTGAAAACAGCCTTTGGCCTTTTAATGCCCAAGACCACCCAGGAGTCTCTCAACTGGCCAATTTCCACAGACAGCTGACCCGGCAAGCTGGGTGCTGCCTGGGAGTCCTCGGTCAGGGCTCCTACCAAAGGCTGCTGTGAAGGCAGCTCCACACACCAGGGAGGAGAAGCAGATACCATGGATGTCTGCTGAGGGTGGACTGGCCTGGGCAGTACTAGTGTCGACCAGATGACCAGAGGTCCAGGGGATAAAGCCATAACCCCAACCCCCAACAGTCCACTGCTGCCAGAGGAGTTCCTTGTAGCACCAGTGCATCCTGAAGCTGTGCCTCTCCTCACCCAAGGAGGATGAGGAATGTTGACAGCACTGCCTCCTGGTCAAGTGAGATCAACAGCGCTAGCGGTGCCTCAACCAATACCCAGAGGGCTGAGACAGAGGAGAAACCACCAGAGGGTTGGTATAGACCACATGTCGAGATGCACTGATGAGTATCTGCTTTAGCGGCAAGACTACAAGTTGAGGTTGGTACTGAGCGGAGCCAGTCAGGGACACCAACCGGTCCATGTCCTCATGGGTGAGGAAGAAAAAATTACTAACCATAGTGATGTTGCTTCTTCTAATGGAGTCTTGCTGTATTCCGACATAATGCAGTTAACCCCAGCACTTGAACTGCCCCGGAGAGGAAAGAATTAACTCTATGCAGAAGCACAGAACGTTGAGCTCGAGCTCGGTTTTTCAAACCTCTGTCTGTGGTACTTCCCAGTGTAACAGTCAGATTCTTACGAACAATCAATCAATCAATCAATCAAAATCTTTATTTAATCAGTCGAACATCATTGAGCATAGCTCATTTACAAGATGGACCTGAGAACAAACTAAGTATGGAAATTGTTCAAACATATAGCCAAAGGGCAAAATATTTTGGGTCCAAAAGACAAGTTGAGAACCCAAGAAGGAAAGGTAGTGACAATATTTAACTATAAAAACACAAGAAAGAAACAAGAACAGCTACCCCACCCTGGAGAGAGGGTACAAGGTACATCCCTGAGGTGCAACACTGTACCTGCCAGCCCACTTCCCAAAAACTAGGTTCTGAGAGGGGAGGCGGGGGGGGGTCAAAATACAGCAAGACTCCATTAGAAGAAACAACATTACTGTGGTGAGTAATTTTTTCTTCAAACATGAAGTCTTGCTATATTCTGACATAATGCAGACTACCAAGCAGTTCCCTATGGAGGAGGGAATGCAGAACCTACTTTGGGAACAGGTTCTGCAGTACTACTGTGCCAAACCTAGCATCACTCCTAGCTTGGATGTCCAGGGAGTAATGCTTGGTGAAGGTATGTACTGTTTTCCAGGTGGCTGCTTTACAGATCTGTAACAAGGGTATATCTCTAGCCGAGCTAGAGAAGCAGCTGTACCCCTAGTCGAGTGAGCCCTCAGGCCTGAAGGGGGTCTCCAACCCAATTTGACATAACAGAATTGTATACGAGAAACAATCCACCTGGCAATAGTTCTTTTAGTGGCAGGCTTACCCTTCCCCACTTCACCATAAGTGAGAAACAACTGAAGACCGTCATTTCTGTGTGCCTTAGTATGCTCTATGTAGTAGCTAAGAGCCCTTTTAACATCCAAACTGTGTAATCTTCTTTCTCCTCTTGGAGAAGAATGGTCAGTAAAAAAAGACAGGAAGAGATACAGACTGGTTCAGATGAAAATCAGACACCACTTTGGGCAAGAACCTTCTATTGGTTCTTAGGACCACTTTTATCCCTATGGAAAGATATGAAGTCAGGTTCTACTGACAAGGCCTGTAATTCACTAATCCTCCTGGCCGAAGTAATGGCTACCAGGAACACGGTTTTCCAGGTCAAGTATTTCAGCTCAGCTGAAGCCATGGGTTCAAAGGGGGGAGGGGGCTGCATGAGCTATGCAATGCAGACATTAAGATCCCAAGCAGGGGTTGGTTCTCTAAATGGAGGGTTTGTATGAACCAGACCCTTGAAGAACTTTTTAAACACATGATGAGAGGCCAAGAACCCTTCCCTGCTGAAAGGAAAGCAGAAACTGCTGCTAGGTGAACCTTTGCAGTTACAGGCCTAAGACCTAGACCATTCAGGTGAACCAGATAATCTAAGGCCGTGGAGATGCCTGCAGAATCAGGGGCAATGCCTTTCTGAGAACACCAAATGGTAAACCTCTTCCATTTGGAATCATAAGTCTTTCTAGTAGATGGTTTCCTGGAAACCTTCAGGATCTCCATGACTGCCTGAGAAAGATGCAGGTCTGCATATTCTAGCTCCTCAAGAGCCAGGCCTTGCGATTGAGAGACTGGAGATCGGGATATCAGATCCTTCCCTGGGAAGAGGACAGAAGATTGTGTCTCTTGGGAAGGAACAAAGGGCGAGACACTGTGACAGGACAGGGACAGGAGCAGAGGGTACCAAGGCTGTCTGGCCCAGTCTGGAGCCACTAGGATCACTGTGCAAGGCTGAGTTCTGATCTTGATTAGGACTCTGAACAGCAGAGGGAATGGAGGGAAGGCATAGAGGAACCTGCCCTTCCAATCCAAAAATCAGGGCATCCTGGGGTACAGTTCCCAAGAGTGGAGGTCTGCAACAGAACAGAGGGAGTTGGTGATTGTCCAAGGCTGCAAATAGATCTATCTCTGGAGTGCCCCATCTGGAGAAGATAATCTGCAGTAGGAGGGGATTCAGGGACCATTCGTGATGTCCCTGGGATATTCTGCTCAGAGCATCTGCCAGTACATTGTCCTTCCCTGGAAGGTGAACTTCTGCTAGGGAAGTCTGAAGAGAATAGGCCAGAGACCACAGTTTCATGGCTTCCGTGCACAAGGCCGAGGACTGAGTGCCTCCTTGCTTGTTGATGTACCACATTGTGATGGTGTTGTCTGTTCTGACTTGGACCACTTTGCCCCTGACTGAATCTGAGAAGCTCTGAAGGGCTAGGAAGACTGCTCTGAGTTCCAGGAGATTGATATGAAGGAGCGACTCCTGTGAAGACCAGACCCCTTGAGCTGTCAGGGATCCCAGGTGGGTTCCCCAACCTAGGAGGGAGGCATCCGTAGTTAGAACTACGGATGGGACCTGAGGGAGAAATGGAACCCCTTGTCTGAGGTTGTCCTGGTGCAGCTACCACTAGAGAGCCTGGACTAGAGTCTGAGTCACTGGAATTCATTTGGTAAGTGAATCCTTTTCAGCCCAGAAGGACCTTAGGTGAAACTTAATGTCCCTCATCTGGAACCTTGCTCCCTGCACCACTGTGGTGGAAGCTGCCATATGGCCATAAGCTGGAGGAAGTGTCTTGCTGGGTGGGAGACCTGAGGTCGAAAGGATGAAGTGAGATCCACTAGGGCCTTCACCCTTGCCAGGAGAAGGAAAGTTTTTGCTTGTCCAGTGTCCAACTCTATGCCTATAAAGGTGAGAAGTTGAACTGGTTCGAGGACAGACTTTGGAAGACTGAGAAGAAACCAGAGGGGACTGAGCAGATCCTGGGTGATCTGTAGAGCTGACTTGACCTGTAGAGACTGCCCCACAGTGAGCCAGTCGTCCAGACAGGGGAAGATGGTGATACCCTGTCTTCTGAGGTAAGCCACCACTACTGCAAGGCACTGTGAACACCCTTGGAGCTGATGTTAGGACAAATGGCATGGCTCTGAATTGGTAATGGCCTGAAGACAACTCAAACCTGAGGTATTTTCTGTGGGAGCACCTGACAGGAATATGGAAGTAGGCATCCTTGAGGTCCAGAGATGCTAGCCAATCTCCTGGCCTTAAAGAGGGGAAGGATTATTCCCAGAGTTACCATTTTGAACGTTGGCTTTAAAATGTGTGTATTCAAATACCTTAAGTCTAGGATGGGTCGCCACTCCCCTGTTTTCTTTGGGGTAAGGAAGTACCTGGAGTGCAGTCATTTTCCCCTGTGCTGAGCAGGAACCTCCTCTATAGCTCTGAGAGCTAGAAGAGAGGAAACCTCTGCCTCTAGGGAAATGGTTTCTAAGGCTGGTGCAGGTGGAAAAGACTTAGCCCTCTTTTTTGGAAACTTTCTGAAGCGGAGGGCCAGTCCCTGGCTTACTACTTCCAGTACCCACTTGACTGAGGCCTGGAAGTAGTAAGCCAGCCTGCCTCCTACTGGAAATGGGGAGTCAATCCGGGCTGACACATCAGGGTGTCTGCTTGGTAGGAGCCTTAGACCAAGAGGAGGAGGAGGGAGCAGCCCTGCTCATCCCCCTACTGCCCCTCCCTCTGAAGAACCCTCTCTGTGGGAAGGGTGAGGAGGCCTGGGCTTGGTAAAAAGGCCTATGAAAGGGCCTGCCCCTACCCCTAGACTGCTGTTTTTGAGGGAGTGGCTTGCCTTTCCTTGGCCTGTTCACTCCTGTACATGGTCCTGTATTCATCCATTTTCTTCATGTAAGCCTCTGTTTGCTCCCCAAACAGAGAGTTACCCACTACAGGAAAATTGATAGCCTTAGTTTGGGTATCCTGTGACAGGCTAGTACATCTGAGCAAAGCATGTCTCCCGAGAGACACCGATGTAGCCATGACTCTAGATGCCACATCACTGGAGTCCATAGCTGCATGAAATTGCATTTTTGATGCCTCAATTCCATCAGCAGCCACCTCCTCCAGCTCCTTGGCTAGCTGGGGAGAGGCCTGTTTAGCCAGTTCCAGAACCGTATCCCATCTCAATTTCTGGTATGGCTGTGTAGGCCATATAAGTAGCCTGCCTGAGTCCCAGAGAGGATGCCAAATATTGTTTTTTGGCCATGGCATCCACTTTCCTGGAATCCTTATCTGGGAGGTGTGAAGCCAAAGGAATGTTAGCCCTGTCACAGGCTGCAGCCTGCACTACCCCAACATGGCTGCTAGGACTATAAAGGAACTCCGCAGCTGAGCCTGATAACATATACCTCCTGTCCACTCCCTTGTCCACAGGAGGTACCGAATTAGGAGTTTGTAAAATCTTGTGTGTCTGTTTCCCCAAGGATTTGTGAAGGGGGATAGACAGCCTTTTGGACTCTGGGATGTCCAACATTTCCACATAATCAGGCTCTTAATCTTCCCCTGCAGCTTCAACCAAAGGCTGCAGGGTTTCTGCCACCTTTTTGTAGAACAAAAAATGTGAAGGGGACTCAGAGAACCTGGGAGAAGAGACACCCGAGGGCCTGTCTGGGGAAATGTCCGGTTCAATGGGCACATCCAGACCCCCCTGGTCGTCATCATCAACAGGCTAGTCTTCATCCCCTTCCCACTCCTCATAATAAGCATCTGGATCATAATCTGGAGGAGACGGATCCGACTGAACCTACCGCCTAACCGGTCGTACCGGTTCAGACGGAACCAGTCTAAGCAACTGAACAATGCTAATCGCTTTGGCTATTTCGTCAGCAGTTGGAGAATGCGGTACAGGGATCTGAACTGGCAGACTTGCGCTTCTATTTTGATGGAACTGGACCCTCAGAGTCGGCTCTCCTTTTGCCCAAGGAGGTATCGCCTAGGTCAGTAGGCAACTCCTCAGATTTGTCCGGAACTGAACCGGGCTGGCCATCCGGATCTATGGACTTCTCGGCTTCCCTTCCCTTCAGCCTACTCAGTCTTTTCTCTAGAGTGGATTTAGGAAAGTTTTCACAGATTTGGCAGTCTGACTTGAGGTGGTCAAACCCCAGACAATAAACACAGATGAGGTGGGGGTCAACCTTAGCAAAGGCCTCCCCACACTCAGTACAGTGTTGAAACTCAATTGCACCGGTTTTCTTCTTGGGTTTCTCAGACATGGCCAACCTAACAAATTACCCTATTGCAGCTTTCAAGCCAGGTAATATAACAACAGATCGGTTTCAAACAGTGTCACAGGCTTTTTTAAAAGAACTAGCAAAAGGTATGGTTCTTTTGAAACCGATCGGTAACAGAACACCACTCTAATCCCAGAAAGAAAATTAAAACAGAATGTAACAAGGTCGGTTCCAAACCGGACCGACTGGAAAGAAACTGAGGAGAAGAACAATTTCCACTTTTTAAGAAAAATAAAAACACAGTCACTACCTATCTACACACTACCTGTACCGTAGACAGAGGCTGGAAATCCGAAAATAACAAAAATATGCGGTTTAAAACTGAATGCTTTTACTTTTTACTGAACCGAGCAGAGGAAATCTCCGGAGCAACTTCACTGTTAGGCGGAGTAAAGAATCTGACGGTTACATTGGGAAGTACCACAGAAAAAGGTTTGAAAACAGAGCTCAAGCTCAACATTCTATGCTTCTGCACAGAGTTAACTCTTTCCTCTCCGGGGCAGTTCAAGTGCTGGGGCTAACTGCATTATGTCAGAATACAGCAAGATTTCATGTTGTTTGAACCAGAAAAACTGGGTTCTTGGAGATCAACTCCTTGTTAATCTCTTCCAATGACTGGTTGGCAGGGTCGAGAACAATCTCGGCCTTATCAGCTGGTGTCGAGGTCAATAAGCTTGACAGGGCCACAATGGAGCCGTCAACTGAACCCACAACCAAGTGCAGCTCGACCAGAGTCAAGTACTCGACACACACTGAGGGGAGTCGAGGGAACAAGATGACTGATCTCTCCCGATCCCATAACCGGTGCTAGTGATGCTCATGATTCTTACTGCAGTGGACAGGGCTTTCCCCATAGGCCTGGAGGGCCAGACACATTTCAAACAAGTCTTCCATGAAAGACCTCAGCCAGGACCAGGCCAACATGGTGCCCACCACAGCAACTGCCACTACTTATTCCAGGCCCACAAGCTAAGCAGATCCTGCCACGACAGAGGCATTCTTATGACCCTTTGGCCAGAGTTTAGAATTCCTGTCGGTCTATCAGCTGAGAAGAAGTCTGGAAGCACAATCTCCTAAAGCGGAAAGCATCGCCTGACATAGACCAAAGCCACTAACATTATGCGCTGCCCCCTAAGCAACAGAGGCAAGACACGTGTGGGTCTGTGTTCTACATTTCTGCTGACATGAGATGCAGAATTTGAAGCCGCAAATCGGAGTTAGTCTTCTGTCAACCAGGCAGAGACGGAGAGAGGGCGAGGAAAGCCATCCAAGAACAGGGCAAATCTCAACAAAGTTAAAACAAGTTTGCCAGTGGCACACTTTGGTAGGCTACAAAACTGCAGAGCTGCGAAGGAGGAGACTAGACTCTTCCAGCAGAAAAAAGATCGGATGCCATGGTGGGGAATAAAGAATATACCACCCGGGTGGTGGGAGGAGCTTAGCTTCAAGACGTTCTGAAAAATCAGCACTTCCAATGCAACTGCCAATGTGTGGCTAATGAACTATATCCAGGGCCCCTGGTGTTCTGCGGCAGAATTTTCTGATTTCTGCAGCAGGGCTCCCTGACTTCTGCTGCAGCATTTTCTGATTTCTTCGGCATGATTTATTCATTTCTCTGGCAGAATGCAGTCCTGTCATTGGCCAAATATGATGTGATGTCATCATATGCTGAGCATAGAGGAGGGGCTTCAGGATAAACAAGGTGGGAAAGAAAGCCTGACACTATGGAAAAACAGTATATTTATATGAAAATTCACCAAAATCAATGAATTCTGCGGCACTATATATATTCTGCGGCATGATGCAAATTCTGCGGCAAATTCCGCAACCGCAGAATTCCAGGAGCCTTGACTATATCCATGCCTTTAGAAACAATGCATTTCCCCATTATAACGCGAGCCCTGACTGATTACTCACCTCATTCTCTACTTTACGCATCTCTTTAATTGACAAGCTGACCCAGGTCACTGCTTGACCCTGACTTGGGCTTGCCTGGCTCCATCTCACAGAAGCCACTACCCAGATTACTCACTGGTTCCCAATGTATTCCCCCAGCATAAAGACAGCCCTGATTGATGGCTCAGCTCCTTCTATGCCTTGAACATCTTTCCGATTGACAAACTGACCCCGACTTGTGCTGCCCATCTTTATCCTACAGGAAACAATTCTCAGACCATCTACGTAACGGTTCTAGCCCACTATATACAGTGTAATTCCCCAGTGTGGCAACAGCCCTAATAGATGGCTCAGCTCCTCCTCTCTCAGCTTTAATAAGCACATAGTTCCTTAGATAGATCAAACGTTTTTAATTTATTTTTTACAGGTTCTAATGTATCACCTAAATTTTAGGCTTCCTCAGGGAACCGTCTAAATTCAGTAAAAATAAAACCTCTAAAACCCCTCTTCCTGCTGTTTAACCCACCCAACCCCCTCTTTGTTCCTCTCAGCACCTATACTCTTCTTCCCTCATCCTTTCCTTCCCCTCATGACCCCTCCTAGTAACCCTCCTCCTCACCCCTATTTGGCCATTTTGGGCTACTGGCCAATTAGCTTAATTTCTCTTTACCCCGTCCCTCCTCTTCTGTTTCACCCCTCTTAACATCCCTCTACCCCACCCAGCCTCTACCTGCCCTTTCCATGTACAGTACCTCTCTTCCTGTTATTTTCCTTTGATAGACAAGGCTCTTTGGGCTGATTCTCTTCTTACCGGCTGACTAATTCAATTGACATATACCATATAATGGAAGCTTACTGTACCCCAGCTCACCTCCTGCCGAAACAACTGGCATGTATCACACAGTATACTGTGTATCTATACTATCCGCTATGTTAAAAATATTGAATCTTTGTCACATCTCAGGCCTCCTGGTCTCATGTAGGACTATGCTTAAACTGCACTGATGCACTTATTCATGTTTTTTCTGTTGCTTCAATTGTGTGTAGTGTGTTTTATTTGATGCTGAACCTTTATAAAAGAGCTTCTGGCTCAAAGGTGTTTGTAATCCAAGTCCTGAAATAAATAATAAAATACATACAAGATATACACACTATTTCCTCATTTCTCACTCACATAAATCTCTCTGCTGTAAGATACTGTGATACCTTAAAGAGCATGTTCCTAATAATAATAATAATACTGTAGCAGAAGCCCCCAGCACGGTTGATAACTGACCTGCTCAAGAGGCCGCTGATGCAATGTGGCAAATTAAATCCTCCTCAAATAAAAGTTATTCCCCTCGTAAACTTTGGTTTCAGCATAGTCCTGAAAAAAAGACAGACTTCCCGGTCTGAAAACCATGCCCCACACCAGCCCGCAGCCATACTGTGATGTCATAAAAGCGAGAGGCTGCTTGAGCCGCATCACTGACTTCAACCCATAAGGTGTTCACTTATCCATCGCGGCAGGGGAAAAAGAAGACTGAAGTCTTAAATTTTAGAATAAGTTTGGTTTAACCCGAGCGTGTGGATCAGGCCTAAAGCGCTAGCGCTAAGGAGGAACCTGAGCTCCCAAGCGGTAAGGAAGATCTGGCATCATGGGGCGGAGCCGAGAGTTTTACCACCCGGGTGGGTGGGAGGAGCCAGCTTGAAGACCTTCCGGCAAGATTTAAAGCAGCAAGGAACCTGCCAGTAAGTGTGGATTGAACAACATATCCACATCCCTAGAAATGACTGCGCCATATGGAAAGTGTGTACCAGTGCTGGCCGAGGGTCATGCCAGGGAATCCAGGATACAGAGAGTACCAGTTCCGGCTAAGAGCCTAGTATGTTCAGAACCTGAGGGCAAAAGTTGTTGTGATGATCAAGAAGATGTGTTCTGACCTCTATAGTTCTGCATAACCCATGAGTGTAGCCCCAAGGGGGTCCATCTTGCTTTGTATTCCTGTGTGTAAGTGAATAAAAGCTCCACTTTAGAATCCCACTCCTGGTTTGGACATTTACAGTTCTTGCTTCATGTGTCTGGAATTACTTGAGTGCTCCTGTCCAGAAGTACAAACCTAACCCTGATGCCGAGCGAAAGTTTTCTCCCCGAACCCAGGCTAGCCAGGTAGTGGGTTACAAAAATGGAGGCATTGGGTGCTAAATAATAACAAACCCCAACCCACACCTTGGTTACATCTACATAAAACAGTATAATTATGTACTATACTGATGCGATCTGAGCACATAGAAGCATAGACGTGGTCAGCAGATAAGGACCGCTAGGCCCATCTAGTCTGCACATAATCCGATCATTTTAACTTCTGCCAAAAATGGCCTTTAACCCTTTCACACATCTGTCTGGGAAGTTTTACCACCAATGCACTTCTCTCAAATATAATGTTCCCACTCTTGAATGGAAGTATGCTGTCCATATCATTTTTAAAACATAACACCATTAATGCTGGGAACTTTACAATTTTCGAAGGGCCAAGCTTGAAGACTTAAAGACAAAGAACAAGCTGTAAGTGTAATATCCCCCAATGTGTTGTATTGCGTGCTTAAGATCAACATCTGTTTTAAGACAGCACAGGCCCAATATTCAAAAAATTGCCCGTGGGCAAAGTTTGCACTGTCCAGCTGACAGCACTAGTCCATGGCCCAGTGCATGCAATATTCAAAGGCACAGCCCCTGTGCAAACACCTCTGAATACAGGGTGAACATGCAGGTGTTTAAAGTACAACCAGAGTGCAGTGCAAAGACAGCCCTGCAACGAAGGTGGCAGATGGGCTGTGCAGACTACCACAGCAGCCCAGGGCACAAGGGTAGGGCACAGGGAACCCCCCCAAATATGGAGCATGTGACTGCACAACAAATGGCAGACTGTGTGGGGACACAAGGGATGGACGGCAGTGACACCCACACGGACAGAGCTACAGACACAACCCATACAGAGGCCGTCACGGCAACCAACACAGGAGGGTAGCTGCCTGAATGACAGGTACTGTCCTGCCCATGACAGACAGAAATGGCCAGGATGTGGGCCCAGTCACCTCCAACACTGTGGAAACAGGTTGCGTTCAGCAGCCATGTAGCATCTGGCCACAAACCCTGGGCTAACGGTGGGCAACAGGCAAACTTTTGAATACTGGGCTCCAAGTTGTAAATGTGACTATTTTTACACTAACAGAAGAGCGAGAACAGCTTACAGTTGAGAGAAGTGGACTGGAGGCAGCAGCTTCCCTAACAAGTGTGCAATAGGGCAACAGATTATTTTTGGCAGAAGTTAAAAATGATCGGATTATCTGTTCAGATGATACCAATACAGTAAATAATTATACTATCTATTCTAGGTAGCTAAGAGCTATGAAATATGCTTAAAAGGGTTAACTGCTTGACATTCCGGAAGCAACACACCTGCTCCCCATTACAAAAGTACTCCAACTGGCGACTGTGTGTTTGCAACAACATGAATTAAAGTTCAACTACTTCTCTACCTGGAACATCTCTAATTAGCACCTACCATGGATTATGTGTTAAAACTCTACTGGACTATGATTGTATGCTTATGTTTTGTACTATTGTGTACTTTTCTGCCATTGTCTCAGTCGTATTAGCAATACTGTTTACATCATAGAACATTGTGTAGATTTTTTCTTGTATGGTTGATTACCCCTGAACCATATCTGTTATTTGTTTTGTCTGCTACTTTTGTATTGTAACCTCCCAGGTCGTGTTTGAAAATAGTCATTTTGTGGCTACGACACCTTACCCGGTAAACAAAAACTAAATAAGAATAAAACAAATCGATTTGACAAGCTGATCCAGATCACGGAGCCGGACTTGAGCAGTCTCTCTACTGTACAGGAAGCAGTTCCCAGGTAGTCCGTGTACTGGTTACCAACAGTCAATATATTCTCCTCTACCCCTATTATTTTGAATCGTTATGCACTGTACTAGTCCCCAAATGTTGTAGAATCTACTGCACACTTATTTCCTTGCTCTCTTTTCTGCATTCTTATCCATCTTTCCTGTATTATTGCTACTATGTATTCGCTTACACCTCTACCAGTTTTTCTTGTGTAATTACTCATGCATCATTCCAATCCCTACCACTCACATAATTGTACTTCAGGCACCTTTTTTATTTGAATGTTTTTACTTCATTGCAATTCGTCTTTATATATGTACTACCCTGCTTCCCTTTCCCCTGGGTTGCACCTGGAAACAATTTTCAGCTCAGTGTGCCTCTCCCAACTACCAACACGTTAAATAAAATATACACTATATTTCCCCATAATTATGAACGCCCAGACTGATGGCTCATCTGCTTCCCTGCCCTGGAGCATACCTCTGACTGTCGAGCTAACCCAGGTCCCTGTCTGAAGCCTACTTGGAACCCTTGCTCTTTCCTCCACCATCGGTCTACATATACTGCCTACCCGAATTATAATGAGAGTCCTGACTGGCTGGTCTGCTCCTTCTCTGCCCTGAACACTTCATTTGATTGAAAAGCTGGTCCAGGTCACTGTCCGACCAGGACTTGTGTCACTGGTCTCTATCCTACAGGAAACATTTCCCAGGTCATCTACTTACAGGTTCTCATCCGTCTGTATACAATGTGTTCCCTCAGTATAATGGGAACTTGACTGTCGGCCCCACTCCTTCTCTGCCTTGATCATCTCTGATTGACCTGGGCCAGCCGGTTACAGTCTGAGCCCAACTTGTGTCACCAGTCTCTATCCTACAAGAAACATTTCCTAAGCCATCTGCTTACTGGTTCTTATCAGGATATACCATGCATTCCATCAGCATTATCAGAGCCCCAACAGATGGCTCCACTCCTTTTTTTTTTTAATTTCTATTTTATTCTCCCCCCCCCCGCCATCCCTGACCCATCAGGAGAGCCAAGGCAACATCCCACTGCCATACACCCTACCCCATGAAGCCACAGCTTACCCCCCTCCAAGCGGGGACGAGGTGGAGCCTGAACACCCTGAAACTTACATTGTGTCAGTCCGGAGCAGTTGGGCAGGTGGAGGCACACTGTGGGCATGTCTCCAGCTCTCCATCTCCCCGGAGAGGACAGGCTCTTTTCTCGTTTTATTGTGGGCGTTGCACTTGCCCAGACGTCAAGGCGTAACCACCGACATCTGCAACGCCCTCCCCCAGCTGCCTACGAAGAGTCATTGAGCCCCAGACCTTCGCCCGGGGGGTCAGACGCCGAGGCACTCAGCATAACGCTACACCCCTGGCCGAGGCCAGGGGTCAGCAAACACCGAGCTGCTCCCAAACCTTCCCCTGGAGCAGGCGAACTGCCAACGGACGCTTCAGCCTGCTCCTCCCGGCCAGCCCTCTAGCGATTCGAGCTCGCTCCCAAACCCGGGTCGCCAGCGTCACAGATGGAAATCCAACCACTGCACCAACGGGCCGGATCTCCACTCTTCTTTAATGGTTAAGCCAACCCAGGTCACTGTTTGACACTGGCTTGTGCTCGTCTGGCTCTAACATACAGGAAACATTTCATAGGCCATCTACGTTTTGGTTCCCATCAGTCTGTATACAAGGTATTCCCCCAGTGTAATGACAGCCCTGACTAATGGCTCAGTTCCCTCCCAGCCTTGGAACACTACTTTGACAAGCTGACCCAGGTTATAATCAGTTAGAGTTGACTTGTGCTGCCATCTCTGTCCTACAGGAAACATTTCTAAGGCCCTATACTTACTGGTTCTATCATACTATATACAATATATCCCTCCCGCCCAGAGTAATGAGAGCCATGACTGATGGTTTTCCTCCTTCTCCACCTTGAACATCTCTGATCATCAAGCTGACCCACGTCACTGTCTTATCCCGATTTGCATCTCTCTGGCTCCATGAAAAATGAATCCTCAAATTCTCTAACAAGATCAAATGAGCTCAAGTCTTGAGCAAAGAAGGTTTTTTTTTAACCCCAAATGACCCATACACAGCTGAAGGTGTTAGCGATAACTGTGGCACTATTCAAATTATAACAGCTTCTTAAACGCTCAAGTCAGTGTGTGGTGTATATTAGTTGACTGTAAGGCAATGCAGTTATTACAAAAAGGACTAGTTCCCAGTGGGCTCTCCTGGTTGTCAAACTAAACATATCAAGCTGTTCAGGGAAAGGGGGGGAGAGAGAGAACATATTTGTCAGGAATGCCTTCAGCAGTTCTCGTTAAAAGCAGCATTGTTGAACCATATGTCATCTCCTTTCTCTGAATAAATACAATATATATTTAAAATTTAATTAATAAAATTAAATACATCACCACTGAACAAAAACTACTAGAAACATTACATTTTTGTTCCATATGAAACACTGCTTCCAGGCCGTCAACTTACCAGTGCTGGCATTGCCTGCTTTTCTTGCAGGAGGCTGCTGGTTTGCAGTTACTGTCCTCTGCAATGAATCACGTAGCGGGGTGTCTTCGTCTTGCACAACAAATGTCAATATGTCTTCAGTATCTGGAAGACACACCAAGTGTTACACTGCAAACTCCATTCTGCATGCTAAGTCATGCACCTTTGTCAGACAATTTGACAACTTTTACTCTGCCAGGCAACAACCTGAAAACATCCTTCATTAATCTACTTTATAAAACGGACAAGAAAAATCCTGCCATTGGATTTGGTCTGTCTAGGGGCTTTACCCTGAGTAAATCTCCAACATACACACAAATACATTTGCAGCTGTAAGTTTTAGTCTACTCAAGAATCCCCCCTTTTTTGTTTTCTTTGGGCCCATGTAATAACTGCAATACTGCACTCCAGGAGGTGGATTGTGGGATTTAACTACTTCTTGTGTGGTACTCGGCTGCAGCTTGTGCTATGTCAAAAGATGTAGAAATCCCACAACGTACATGCTGTTGTGCATTACTGCCTAAATACATAACAGGGTGGAGCCCCTCGAAAGCGCTAGTGATCCGGGTTTACGAGCTGGGTGAGGCAGTCAAGGGAGCCAGCGAAGCGCTGCCACACAACTGCACTCCCAGCTGGGGGGTGGGGGCAGTGCTGGTTTTGCCAAAGCAGCGTCTCCCTGTTGTGGGCTGGGCAGTTTACCGCTTCCAGAGGGGTGTCGCTGCGTGTGAGGCCGTACGCTGTACTGCCCAGTGTCAGCTGGAAGTGGGTGGCATTCAAGGAGAGGGCAACAACGTCCTGAAAACCTCCACATCTTCAGGATGACTATGTGACAGCCGCTGGCACACTCAGGGAAGTGGCTGATGGGACCCCATTTTCCTGATATTGGGTGAAATGCTGAGAACATAGGCCGTATGAGGAATAAAATGTATAAAAGCACCACAGAAATTTCAAACAGAATTTCTGTCCTTTTTTTATTGCCCCCCTTCTCTTGTGGAGAAAACTTGAATGGGACCAGGAGGTTGCCAGTAATCCTGTTGTGAACCTTTTTTTTTTTTTTTGAATGACATCCTATTCCTGCTGTCGGCCCTGTACTTTTTCAGAGCAGGACAAGGTAGAAACAAAAGTTGGTCGTGGGTGATCTTGCTTATATCAGGCAGGACCCATAAGAGTACTCGTGCCACCACGGATGGTCAGGTCTGGAAGTCAGTCAGGAACACAAAAGAGCAGCCATTACAAAAAGCATGCAGAACTGGAAAAAAAAAAAAGCTTGAACGTGGAGAACCACAGGGAACTTTAATGCATCACTGAGAACAAATGCTATAAACGTTAAGCTACCAGAACATAATTATGAGAAAACTATGGAAATAAGCTGTAAGGATGGAAATGTTAAGAAGCTACTATGATAGAACTTGTGCAGTATAAATGGCTATGATGGGGATAAATAAACATACTGTTCCACAAGTGAGGTGGTGGAGAGTGAGCAAGTCGGGATACTTCCCAAGATAATAGTGTGATTAGGAACTAAAGCAGTGTGTGTGGAAATATGTGATAAGATTTCCTTTACAGAAACCACTGAGAAAAGGGCTATATATTGTGTAGAACAACATAAAAGAATCACATATTCAAGGTATATTTTACAGCATGGGAGAACTAGCAGATTTCTGAATAGGCAAGGTTAACAGTTTTGGTGCATATATGAAATATTAGTAATTACTTCTTTAATTTTCAGAAATTAAGTCCCCTGAAGAAGCTCTAGTAGGGCGAAACAGAGCAGATGTAAAATAAACTACTGGATATCGGAACATTCTGTGGAGGACATTTTTTACTTGTGTGTGTGTGTGTGTGTGTGTGTGTGTGTGTGTGTGTGTGTAATAAATAGAATAATAGATCGGTTCCAGTGAATTACAAGGCTGTAATTCCATCGAGAGGTTCTGGGGACACAGGGAATCTCGAGAGGTTCCCATGTCCCCAGAACCTCGAGATGGAATTTACAGCAGAGTGATTAACTGGAACCTGTTTTTCTATTTTTTGTAATATATGGATACAATTTAATTTTTTGTGTACAGCTCTTTGTTTATGGTGTGCTATTTGGCTGGGCACCTGCTGTAGTGAGGACTCACCGATTCTGTCTATGAACACCCCCCCCCCCGCTCGTTCCCTTGTTTGCTAGGGTCTCATACCTTTTAGTCCTGTTTGTAGGATTCAGATACTTCTGTGGAACTGGGAAAGATAGGGGGAAAAAAAAAATCTTGCCCCAACATTAAATGCCTTCTACTATCCCAACTTATCTCTGAACCCACTCATCACAATCTCAAATCTCTCAATTATTCCTTACTGGACTGAGTCCTCTCCTACCATCCCCATCATACCATGGATGCGGGTACTTTCTCACATGACCATCATATGGTCAACTATGTGTAAGATTCATTGTCCCAGGCCAGGTGGTGTGGAGGGATAAGGCGCTGAACACCGTATTACCTCCTGCCACGCTGGAGGACCGTGTTTGAGAACATGCACAAGTTGACAGGGGTTGGAGAGGATCGAGAGTCCCAGGGACAGGTCTCCTCTCTTGGGGTTAGTGGCCGAGCTATCATGGCCCTTGACTGCTGCTGGGTGGAGACCCGATGGTTGTGAAGACACAAGTGATGCAAAAGAAGGGAGCTTCGGTGACGAAGGAGGAGTATGTCTCCACATACACATACTGGCACCACAGCATGGAGTCAGGACAAGAAAAAAAGGAAAAAATGGGGGGCCTACATGGGCTTTGAAGCACTGCCAGTGCTCCAGTTGTCTGCCTTGCCACTTCGGATCAAAAGGCGAAAACTGGATAGGTCTGCCGGGGGAGTGGAGGACAGTCGTCCCCCTCCTGCCATGCCACAGGGGAAAAATCTGAGGGGTTACGTGCTTCCCAGCATGGAGGAGGTACGGAACAACCACTGAAGATGGGAGATAGGGATGATATTTGCCCAGGTCTGTCGTGGAAGATAAAAAAACCTCTGTGGAGGGAGATTCATCGCCCCTAAGCTCCCCACAAATGTATTTAATAGTCCTTACAACTGCTGGACATGTTCTCTCTCCATACCGATCTGGTAGCTACAGAATGGTGCCCCATCTCTGTAGCTGGCAATGTCTATGATGCCCTCCAATTTTTTTTTTTTTTTTTTTTTTTTTTAACTTCTTTACTGAGAACATAGCAAACAATAAAGCACATCATTGCAACGTACAAAAATATCTAGCCGACAAAGTCATGCAAGTAGAAGTGCCAATGTACAGAAAAAACATTGAATCCTAGGATAAAATCTGCCCTAAAGTAACCTGTTATATGGCAATCAAACAGGACAGGAACAGAAACTCGACTCATCTATCTGATCTTTGTACTCTGTTCTCATTAGCCCTCCAATTCTTCACCTCCAAATTAAAGTTCGTCTGGAATCATTACCCCCCCCCCCTTTAAAGGGACACTGTCAACCCCCCTTAGGCCTCAAACAGTCTCTAGTTTAAAGGGGACAGGAAATTTATCCTAATAGGAAGCAGTTAATGATGTTCCTAGTAAAAGAAATGAAAGACTTGCCTCCAACCGAGCTATATTTATCTGTATTTTAATAAACAATGTGAAGAACTGTGTTTCCAATTGTTTTCTTTTTATGGACAACATTCTCCACAGCTCTCCTCAAGGAACCAGTAATTTGGAGTTTTTACTATGTCGCAGTTTGTGTACTGAATGCTAGAAGAGAGCTATTGTCCTATCAGAACCATGCTTAGAATTCTGTACACAAACCAGTGATCTGGAGTTTTAAATGTCACGGTTTCAGGAAGAGAACTGTAACAAAATGCGGCCCATAAAAATAAAATATAAAACAGTTTTCATATCACTTTTTATTAATTTACAGTACCATATAGATAATTTAGGCATATAGATAGCATTTCTGTAAATGGGAACATTATAAAATCTGCGAATTAGAATTTCCTGTCCTTTTTTTTAAAAAAGCACATTTTATTATTGTTTACGTTCTGTATAATGTGCTGATGTAGCTGGTAGTTTGATTCAAATTCCTTTTTACAAAGTGAAAAAACAGACTACCCACCATAGTGGTGTTACCACACCAAAATGCATTTGTTTACATTCCTTAAAGGGACACTGTCAACCCTCTTAGGTCTCAAAGTGTCCCTAGTTTAAAAAACATATTTTATGATTGCTAACAGATGTAGCTGGCAGTTTGATTCTGACTCATATTTTCTTTAAAAAAGTAAAAAACAGACTGTCCAACATACTGGTGTGATCACACCAAAACAGGTTTGTTTACATTCCTTGATCAGCAACAAATGCACCTTTCCTGGACTTAGGAACACTCACAAAACAGTCCAGCCCCTCGTGATACAATGGGAGTTTAGGAGGCTACTGCCTCATGAGTGACTGAACTGTTTGGGTGTGTTTCTTATGATCAGGAAGCATGCAGTAAGAACAGAGCCAGGATTGTAAACAAAATCAAAGTTGCTTATAAATATACATTGCCATACATTTCAGTTCTACTAAACAAGGAGACAGACAAAACAAACAGCAACATCAGTGAATTTTAGAGAGGGTAAGCAATCATAAAATGTGTGATTTCCACTGGAAACAATATGATGGAAAACAGGTTGACAGTGTCCCTTTAATCAACTCCTACTGCATCTTTCCTGGACTTGGGAACGCTGCCAACACAGTCTAGCCACTCCTTGTGCAGTGGGAGGAGAGGAGACTATTGCATCATGAGTGGCTGCTCTGTTTGGGGGTGTTCAAAGTTACATCAAGAATTTGAAACAAAACAAGGTTGGGTATAAATACACCATTAGCGACCACTAGATGGGACCAGGAGGGTCCTAGCCATGCAGCCAAGACTGTTTCCTTTTATTTAAAGTGGACTGTGATGAGCAAGTACTGTCGGGGGCAGCCATCTTTGCCAAGGTTGTTTGAAGACAGCGTGGAATCTTATTGGAATCTGCAGTACCAGAAAACAGGACGTGGAGCTCGAGTCTAGTGTGGACCAATGAGGTGTCGAGATTCAAACCAAACATTCTGGGGTTGAGAGTTTGACCCTGGGTCATTTCTGTGAGAGCGTGGAAGAAGAAACAACTGATTCTGACAGCTCCTACTGCTGTCACAGAACAAAACTAAAGTAGTAAACGTGGCAAGATATCCCATTGCCAGTCATTATTTGTATATAATCTTGTTACATGTATGTTTTTTTTTTATGGAATTTCTGCTTATGAAACATGGCAGTGTCAGCAAGGCCATAGGAAGAGAGGTTTTTTTTTTTTTTTAAGAAACAGGCCAGCCGGCCCATCGGCGCAGCGGTTGGATTTCCGCTTGAGACGCCAACGACCTGGGTTCGGGAACAAGCTCGGGCTCTGGAGGGCCAGCTGGGGGAGGCAGCTTGAGCATCCCACGACTGCTCGCTGTCTTCAGGGAGGGAAGGGGCTGCGACCCGGTGTTGAAGCGACCACTGGTGGAGGCCAGGGGTAGAGCAACACGTCAGGATCACTGGGGTGGTGCGTGACAGACATCGGCTCTTGCCTTGACGTCCGGACGTCACGCACCTTAAGTAAGCCAGGAAAATCGTTCGCTGGCCACCGGATGACGGCTCTCTGTTCCCTGAGGGCCTCCAGCTCCTTCCCAGGGCCTCCTGTTCCTCAGCAGCATCCCTGGGCACTAGAAGTGTGTGCTGGGGTCATGCCTTTCCCCCGGTGCCTTCCCCCTCAGAGGACTGGGACTCGCCCGGCGAAGGGATACGCCGGGATATCCCAGGGGTCGTCTGCAATATGAGGATCAGAGGAGGGTTGGGTAAAGGACAGTAGGGGCTGGGGGGGGCTTGGTAGAGCCCAAAGGAGTGGTGGACCAGCAAGCATGGGGGCAGAAAAATAGATCACACACACACAAAAAAAAAAGAAACAGGCCTGACTTTTTGACCCACAGGCCGCTGGAAGTGAGATGGCTAAAGGTTTTTAGTTTTTTTCTTTAACACAGATCTGCCAAAACCCCTGTGAATGTTATAAAAAACATGTTTTTGGAAGCCAAGGCATTGGTCACTAGAAGCAGTTTTATCACGTTACATTTTATGGGGTAAAAAGAAGAAAGCTACTTCCTAGTAACTCTGTAAAATTTTACCAGGACATGTGAATTAACTTACAGGATGGAATAGCGGTACATCAAAGTTCTGACTACAGCAGGAGGCTGTGAAATTAGCCTACCAGCTGGGACTCTGAAAACAAAGTTTTAAATGTGACACTAGTCATGTTACTAGTTAATTTTATGCAGGATGAGAGTTCTCTCACAGCCAGCATCAAGAACAAGCTGTGTCACATCACGAAATGGGGGGAACATTTTTTTTTCTCTCATATTGTTAAGTCTTGCTGAGAGGACAATGGAATACACTTCTGTTTTAGACTCCTAAGAATCAACCAGGCACAACTGCAGACTGCAACTTCATGCTTGTAAGGTAGAACTTTAACCACTTTCAGGGTGTTTCCTGTATACTGGTCCATTGCATTTTCTGACTGTAACCTAAATTTGTATATGTTCTCTTTTTCTTGTAACTGCATTTAATTATTTTAGAAAATACTTTGTGTTTCTAAAGAATTCTGCCTATATGAGATTTTTTATAATGTATGCGTGACTGTAGAAGTTTTAGTACAAATCTGTGACAACTGTTTATGCTTTGAAGGGTCACCAAATAGCAACCAAATTGAAAAGGTCAGTGGAGACATCCAGTCGGATATTGGGAGAATACCAGAGTCTCATACGGGTCTGCAGGGATTGTGAACTGGGCTACTACATGTGCTGTAGGGTGGAGGTCAAATCAGGTATTTGTGCTGCTACCCTGAAGAGAGCGTAATTATCTGGGCTATCCTCCTAAGTGTAATAGCCACAAAAAGGGTTCATATTTGTCCACGAGACTCGAGACTGGTATTGTGCTGGTACTGGTATAGAGGAATACTCTGGGGCCTCGTGGCAAGTGTTCAGTTGTAAATCAAGCGAGCACTCTGGGCGTACACGAGGAGGGTATCCCCGTTTCCCCACTCCCTGTCACGGATTGCACTTAGGGGTGGACACTGTGAGCTCAGTGATCTGACCCTCACAGGTGGGTTTGTGACAGTTTGTGGCAAAACAAACTGAGGACATTTTCAGCTTGTTCCTAATTGACTGGTAAATCCCAGAGACAAGGGGAGTTACCCCAGCCTGGACCAGATTGCTGATATCTGGAAATCCAGATATCAGTGACTGCTGAAAGAAGTCTTGTTTGTGCTTGTGCGAGGTGACAAATCCACTTTCTCACTGTACTGACACAAGAGACAAATTCCTGCCAGGGTACTTAAGCTCTGAGGTCCTTCCTGCCTGTTCAACTGCCTACCTACTGCCAAGGTGGGTGAAGACAAGTCCCACTGTGGGGTGAAGATGATGGCCTGCTTACCAGGCGAGGTGGGTGAAGACAAGTCCCTCTGTGGGGTGAAGATGATGGCCTGCTTACCAGGCGAGGTGGGTGAAGACAAGTCCCTCTGTGGGGTGAAGATGATGGCCTGCTTACCAGGCGAGGTGGGTGAAGACAAGTCCCTCTGTGGGGTGAAGATGATGGCCTGCTTACCAGGCGAGGTGGGTGAAGACAAGTCCCTCTGTGGGGTGAAGGGGATCATTGCCTACATTCTGCGCCAGTTTGCCTGTTCTTCCAAAACTGCTTGTAAGAGGAGACGCCCACCAACTTCTGCATCTCCTACTTACCAAAAGGCTGCAAGTACTGGGTTTTACCCAGCCAAACAGTTTTCCAACTGTTCAGCTAGCTAGCTAGTTAACTTTTCATCTGGGCTTCCTGCGCAACCTTAGCTATGCCCACAGCAACAGTTACAGCCAGGATAAACTGTATTCCTACCCCCCCGGTGTAGTTTGGTACTTTGCATCTGTAGCATCCAACCGTTACAACGGCACTACACCCAGTGTCCACTACCCACAGGCCTGCAACTCCTCAGTGAGCACACAAGGTACTTGTGAGTTCCCACAGTGACTGTGGGGTTAAGTGGTGCACCAGTGGGGGAAGGGGGGCTGGGACAGGGACTACTGGGTTGTAACATACTGGGTCAGCTGTTTGTTCTGCCTACATACAGTTTTTATTATAAGGTTCTTGTTGAATGTTTTATTATCCTTTGCTTTCACTGTCCCTTACCTCATTATCCTGCCCCCAAAATAAACCCCCTTGTTTATGTTACTGCACTTGTTGAATTATTTGCATTATTGTGTAGTGTAATATTTGCATGCTTAGAGTGATAAGTGGGGAGGGGAGTGTATATTCTTCTACCTGTTACCAAGGGAGGGGGTTGTATTTCATTTCCTGTGGGAAAGCACGCTGCTATAAGGATCCCCATAAGTGGAGGCACCGCACCACTTTCTAAGCCAATCATAACCATGAACCCAGGCGCCAACCAATATACTAACATACTAAAACGCTAGCAGAATAGGCCTTACGGTCTTTTGTGTCTGCTCGTTTGGTCAGCCCCCACCCTGGGTGCTGACCTTGCTGCCCCCCTCGCCTTCTCTGGCTTCACCCTTCCCACTTCCGGATATTCTTGCTGCATTGGATTTTGCTTCCAGAACCCTTCCCCTGTACCTGTCCCACCCCCTCTTGAACCCCTCCACTGTCTCTGCCTCCACCAGCCCCTTAGGCAGCGCATTCCATGGCTCCACCACCCTCTCAGTGAAGTAGCACCTCCTCCTTTCTCCCCTGAATCTTCCCCTCCAGCTTCCACCCATGCCTCTAGTGGCCCCTCCTCCTTCCGTCAAGCAGCCTGACTGTTCCTCCCTATTTACCCTCTTCATGTACCTGAAGACCTCTATCATGTCCCCCCCCGGTCCCTTCTCTCTTCCAATGTGTACATATTTAGCTCTTCAAGCCTCTCCTCATAGGTCCTGTCCCCCAAGCCCCAAATCATTTTGGTTGCCCTCCTCTGGACCCTCTCCAGGAGTTTAATGTCCCTCTTTAAGTGTGGACTCCAAACTGCACGCAGTACTCAAGGTGCGGCCTCACCAAGCAGTTATACAGAGGGAGTATCACTTCCCTCCTTAATATCCCTTAGGCAGCACCATTTGCAGGTGGGTGTGCAGAGAGAAGGGAAAGGGTGGTTACACATGCATTTCAGTTCTACTAAGAAAAGAGGCAGATTAAACCAGCAACACCAGTGAATTTTACAGAAGGTAAGCAATCATAAAATATGGCTTTTCAGCTAGAAATAGTATGATGCAAAAAGGGTTGACAGTGTCCCTTTAAACACGCACAAACAAAAAAAAAAAAGGGGGAGCAGAGGATCTCACTGGCTTATCACTGTGTCTGTAACCTTGTCAGGCAGACCTACAAGTCCAATGACTGCTTTTCTGATCTTACTAATTACTGGGCCTTTCACAATGCCTGTGCAAGTGCTACTAAGCTTGTGAAGTCTGAACACTTTGCATCCACATCCCAGAACAACCCTTCTAAGTTCTGGAAGGTAATCTATACCCTCTTCTCACCAACTCAATCACATCCCCCTGTTCTTAAGGTCTGCGATTCTCCCATCTCCGACTCCACTGCAGCCGCCTCCTCGTTTAACTCCTTTTTCACCTCCTGCACCTACTCCCTCCTCTCGTCCTCCTCCTCCCCTTCATCTCTCTCTCACCTCAACCCTCACCCCCCCACCTCCTTCCTTTTCTTCTTCCCTCCTACCACTTCTGCTGCTTCTCGTAAAGGGAAACTCCTATTGAGCCCCCCACGTGCAGCAGCAGCTGCAAAAACACCCAATTAGGGCTTTTAACATAAAAGCACATTTTTTTCATTACCTGGTGTCCTGGAAAGTGCAGTTACGTACGAACTTACCATAACAGTAGATCTTCGAGAAGAGTTCCTGCAGCAGGCTACATCTTAAGGACTATGCTGTCATGCACTAGGACTCCACGGCAAACTTCTAGCCAGCAGTACCCAGCTGAGGTCCGCCCACCAACGTCACCCTCGGTATAAAGGGGGCAGTCCCCAGACCCACCTCAGTTCACCCGCCGGAGACCTGAAGGATGATCAACAGGAGGAATCTGAGGCAGGTGCCACAAATTCCCATCAGGAGAAACTAATAGGGAGATGAAGGGAGGGAAAATAGCGCCTGCTGCAGGAGCTCTTCTCGAATATCTACTGTTAGAGTAAGTTCTTACGTAACTGTACTATCTTACTTAGAGTAACAGCTCCTGCAGCAGGCTACACCTTAAGGACCAAGTCCCAAGCAGTGTCCCAAAAAGGATTACAGGGTGGAAGGGAAACCCTCATTAAATGATTAGGAAATTAGGCCCTGGAGCACAGCTAGGCCGAATCCTGCCTGTTTCCTGGAAGCAATATCCAGAGTGCAGTGCTCATCAAAGGTATGTATAGAGTTCCAAGCTGCTGCGGCACATATATCTGCTGCTGAAACATTTTTTTTAGAGCTGCAAGGGATGCAGTTATCCCCAGCGTAAATGAAGACAATGCAAATCTTCAACCGTTTCAATATGGTTTGTTTTGTCACAGGTTTCCCCAAAGTCCTGTGGGCAAAGGAAACAAACAATTGATCTGATTTCTGGACTGATTTGGTGCAGTCCAGGTAATAATGAAGAATCCTATGAACGTCCAACGTGTGAAGGAGGGCCTCCACCCCGATTTGAATGCTCAGGGTAATAAACTGGAAGCCAGACATCTTGATTTAGTGTCAGCTCGGACACTACTTTCGGAAGGAACTTGGGATTAGTTTGAAGGGACACCGGTCCCTATGGAAAATTAAATAAGGTTCTTCAAGCATCAGTGCTTGCAACTCTGAATTCCTTCAAGCTGCAGTAATGGCAACTAAAAATAACACTTTCCAAGACAGAAAGCGGAGGTCGCAGTCCACGGCCAGTTCGAAGGAAAGTAACGTTAGTTTCTCTAGAACAAACAAAAGGTCCACTGGGGGACAGGATCACTAATTGGAGGTTTTATATAAAGAATGCCCCGAAGGAATGTTAGGGAGAGATCCAGCTGAAGGACATTCCTGTCTTCCACTGGTACATAAGCTGAAATAACGCAGAGATGCACCTTAATGGAAGAGTATCGCAGCCCCGCGTCTAAAAGCAATAGGAGATAATCCAATACGGATTTCACTGAGCATGTTAAAGGGTCCAGAGAACGTGCGGCTGCCCATATGAAGAAGTGTTTCCATTTCATGGCGTACGTTGCTCTTGCAGACCGCCTTCTAGCCTCTAGTAGAAAAAGGGAAGTGGTTATCCCTCTGTACAGACAGTTGGTGAGACCCCATCTGGAGTACTGCATGCGGTTTTGGAGACCTCATCTACGCAAGGACACAAGACAGGATGGAAGCAGTCCAGAGGAGGGCAACTAAAATGGTGCAGGGTCTACATCAGAAACCATATGAAGAGAGACAGAGAGCTTAATATGTATACCTTTGATGAAAGGGGGGACATGATAGAAACTTTTAAGTACCTCAAGGGAATCAACAAAGTCCAGGAGGGTAGCATCTTTCAGAAAACGAGATGTGCAAGAACAAGGGGTACAATTTAAAGTTAGAGGGGGCGGCTCAGGGGTAATGTGAGAATTCTTTTTCATGGAGAGAGTGGTGGACTCATGGAACCACCTTCCTGGAGAGGTTGTGGGGTCTAAAACAGTGGGGGAATTCAACATGCATGGGACAGACATAAGGCAATTATAGTGGGGGTTACAGGAAGTAGGCTGTTGGTTAACTAGAATCTGCAGCTTTTCCAATAGGTAGGGAAATGTGCAGACTGGGTGGGCCAAGTGGTCCTTATCTGCCGTCAAAGTCTATGTTTCTACGTTTCTCCATTAGAACCTCGTCCACGCTCAGAGACCCCACACCTGAAGACAGTCAAGTCTGCAGGAGTCATGCATGAAGGTGTAGGGACTGAAGGTCTGGATGAACCAGTGTGCCCTGTTCTTGAGCTAGCAAGCTGGACGACAGAGGTAGCTGAAAGGGTGGTTCCACAGCCAACTGCTATAAGTGAGGGAACTATATTTGTCGCGGCCAAAGCAGAGCCACCGGTATCATCACTGCTCCCTCAGCCTGTATCTTGAGCAACACTCTCTGTATTAGGTGAAAGGGAAGAAACGTATAGAGGAACCTCCCTATCCAACAAAGGGACAACACGTCTCGCCAGAAAACACCAGGCCCTGGATCTAGCAAGCAAACACTAGGCAGTTTTCCACTGCACGGGGACACAAACAGGTCCAGCTCTGGACGTCCCCATCTTTCGAAAAGACTGTCCACCACTTCTTGAAGCAGCTCCCATTTGTGGTTCCTGAATCAGGAGAGGCCGAGCTCGTCTGCCAGGACGTTTTGGAGGCCTGGGACATGGACTGCCGTCGGCGTGATTCCGTGTTCCAGGGCACAGTACTACACTCTCATGGCTTCTCTGCAAAGAGGGTAGGAGTGAGTCCCCTCCTGCTTGTTGATGTAAAAGACCACCCACATATTGTTGGTCTGTAGAAGCAGGGGCCCCCGGGAAAGGCTAGTTTAGAAGGCCTGCATGGCATATAGAATTGCCCTCATCTCCAAAATGCTGATGTGCAGGGACACTTCTGTGTCTGACCATGTGCCCCAGAGTACGGCAATTATGAAAATGAGCTCCCCATCCTAGACCTGATGCATCTGTAGTTAGGATTTGGCTCAGTGAATTCAACTGGAACAGGATTCCTGCTTCCAAGTTGGAAAGTCAGCCACCATGATAGAGTCTGTTGAACAGCCCTCAATACACTTATGGGATGTTCAAGGTAGTCAGACCTCTGGTCCCACTGAACCCATAGGTTCCCTTGTGGGACTCTCATATGCAAGCGTGCTAGAGGTATCGTGGGTATGGCTGCCGCCATGTGCCCTAGTAGATGCAACATGGTTCTTGCTGTGATACGGTTGGTCACAGCTACTTCGTAGGCAGCTGGCTCTGTCAGGTGGGTGGTAGGCTCTTCCCTGTTGTGTCCAAAATGGCACCTATATACTGCAGCCTTTGGCAGGGCCAAGGACAGGAGTTTTGGAGACTGATGGTTATCCCCAGCTGCTGGAACATTAGGAATGTATCCAAGAGGGTGCAAATTAACTGTTGCCTTGAGGGGGCAGTTAGAAGCCAATGGTCCAGGTAAGGGTAGACAAAATATACAGGTTACTCACCTGTAACAGGAGTTCTAGGAATGGTATATGTTGTTCATCCACACTCTCTGGCAGGTATCCTTGCCGCTTTAATTCTTGCCGGAAGGTCTTCAAGCTGGCTCCTCCCACCCACCCAGGTGGTGAAACTCTCAGCTCCACCCCATGACGCCAGATCTGGCCCGCTGGAAGCTCAGGTTGTGTAAAGGCCGGGGCCGGGAGAAGAAACAGGATGAACAACATATACCATTCCTAGAACTCCCATTACAGGTGAGTAACCTGTATTTCTAAGGACATGGATATGTTGTTCATCCACACTCTCTGGCAGACTCCTAGCAGTTCTCTGGGAGGAGGGAGGCAAGACGCACACCCCCAATACTTACTTGAGAAAGAGAGATTGGAGAACTGAGGCCCCAAAACCAGCATCCTGGCGTGACTCGAGGTCGATGTGGTAGTGGGTAATAAAGGTATGTGCTGACTTCCAGGTAGCAGCCCTGCAGATATCCTGGATAGGGATGTCCCTGGAAGCAGCTACCGATGCAGTGGTATGGCGGGTAGAATGAGCTCTTATCCCTTTGGGAGGCTCCATGCCCGCCAACCTGTAGCAGAGCTCTATGCAGGAGGTGATCCACCTGCCTATCATCCGCTTTGCTGCAGGTCTGCCAGGTGCGGCTTGGCATAGGTGACAAACAGCTGGCGAACCTCTCTCCGAACTTCAGCCGCCCACTTTATAGTGGGTGGATACTGCCCAGTCCAGCATGGAGCCTATACTCAGCCTCCGAGGTGTGATTGGGTAGAACACCGCAGAGTCAACACCTGGTTAAGGTGAAACCCGACATCACCTTCGGAAGGAATTTGGGTGAGCGCGAGAACAACTTTGTCCCTGTGGAAGACCAGGTAGGGAGGCTCGATGGAAAGCGCCTGGAGCTCTCCCATCCTTCTGACTGTGATGATAGCCACCAAGAAGGCTGTCTTCCACAACAGGTGTGAAAGATCACACCTGTGCACTGGTCGAATGGCTTGCCCATGAGCGGCCAGCACCAGCAGTAGATCCACGAGTGGAGGTTCGCACTGGATGGGAAATGTGGTCAAGGCCTTGAAAAGCGCCGACCACCTTCTCCCCTGTATCACTAACTGCTTGCCGGCCTGCGCCCGCAAGCAGAGATGGCTGCCAGGTGCACCTTTAAGGGTCGCCGGACCAAGCCCTTGCTGAGAAAGGGACCACAGGTAGTCCAGAATGCTTGCCAAGGGGCAGTCGGAAGGGTCCAAGCCCTTCCCCTGACACCAAATGGAAAACCTCTTCCATCTGAAGGCATAGCATTTCCTGGTCAACTCTCCTTACGGGACGCCTCAACGACTTTGAGGACCTCGTTGGAAAGACCCAAAGCCTGGAACTCTAGCCGCTCAGGAACCAGGCCGTCAGGTGCAGGGATTGAAGGTCCGGATGGAATACCTTCCCCTGATTGACTGAGATCATGTCCGGGCGGGCTGGAAGCCACCTTGGGAGCCTGGAGCCGAGGCTGAGGAGATCTGGATACCAGAACTGGCGGGGCCAGTCTGGGGCTACCAGAATCACCTGCGCCTTGTCCCTCCTCACCTTGAGAAGCACCTCGTGGATCAAGGGAAATGGGGGAAAGGCGTAGAAGAGGCCCGGGGTCCACGGTCTCGAGAAGGCATCCCCCTGAAGCGAGCCCTGCTGAGGGGGGCGGGCATGGAACAGACTCAGCCACGCATTCTCCCTGGTGGCAAACAGGTCCACCTGAGGCGTGCCCCAGTGGGAGAAGAGATCTTGTACTACCTCCGGCAGGAGAGACCACTCGTGAGACGCAGCCCCTATCCGGCTTAGGGCATCGGCCAGGGTGTTGGAGGCTCCTGCTACGTGAATGGCTAGGAGATCCGCCACCAGGCTGCGCACTAGGGACCAAATGTGGAGAGCTTCCTTGCAAAACAGCAAGGAGCGCGTCCCGCCCTGGCGGTTCAGATAGTACTTGGTCGTGGTGTTGTCCGTCTGGACCTGAACCACTTGACCCTGTAGAAACGGAGCGAAGGCGGTGAGAGCTAGATGGACCGCTCGGAGCTCCAGCAGGTTGATGTGGCATCGGGACTCCCGAGGCGACCAGAGGCCATGCGCTCGGTGTTCCCCCAGATGGGCACCCCAACCCATCAGAGATGCGTCGGTCGAGAGAGAGACCGTCGGCTCGGGGTGGACGAGATACCCTCCTGCAGATATGCTGGAACGATCCACCATTGGAAAGTGTTCCACATCTCCTGGGTCACTGTCATGGGCTGGTCCAACGGATCGCGGCGTTGTGACCATTGGCTGGCCAGTCCCCATTGAAGGGGACACATGTACCAACAGGCCCAATGGACCACGCTGGTGCAGGCCGCCATGAGGCCCAGGAGGCGCAGGAGGTCCCGGGCAGGGCGCAATTGCCCAACCAGAAATGATTGGGCAAGGGAGGAAAGAATCTCGGCCCTGTCCGCCGGGAGCCATGCTCTGGCTCGCAGAGGGCCGAGCTCTGCCCCGATGAACAGAATCACCTGCTTTGGCACGAGTTCCGACTTGGCCTCGTTGATGAGGAGGCCAACCTGAGAGCAAACCTGGAGGGCCAGATCTGGACCGCTCCACCTCCAGTCTGGAGGGGCTGCTATCAACCAATCGTCCAGGTAAGGGTACACCGGACTGCTCAGCGCCGCAGGAATGCTGTCACCACTGCCATGCATTTGGTGAAGACCCTGGGAGCTAGGAGAGGCCGAAGGGCATGGCCCGAACTGTGATAGGGATCCTCTCGCTCTGGAAGCGGAGGAACCTCTGATGGACGGACCGGATTGGGACGTGAAAGAAGCGTCCTGGAGGTCCAGGGAGCAGAACCACACGCCTCGTTCCAAGGATGGGATTATCTGAGCCAGAGTGACCATCCTGAAGGTCCGAGACCTTAGGAACTTGTTCAGGTCGTGCAGGTCGAGAATGGGGCGCCAGCCCCCCGTCCGTTTTGGGACCAGGAAGTACCTGGACACAAACCCCGGGTCTGGAGGAGGATCCGCCACCTTCCTGATTACCTCTTTTTCGAGGAGCAGGGCAATATTGGCCCGGCGGGCCGACAGCGAGGCTGCGGACCCATGGCCCCCCCGAGGGGCAACGGCTCAAAAGGCGGAACCTGCTCGAACTCCAGAGGCAGGCCTTTTCCTACCACCTCCAACACCCAGTGGTCTGTGGTGATAGTGGACCAGGCGGAAAGGAAGTGGCGGAGCCGTCCCCCCATGGGGGGAACCCAGGGGGGAGTGACGAGGTTGGGGCGGCACCCCTCAACCCGTCACTGGCCAGGCTTGGAGGAAGAACCGGCCGAGGGACCTCCTGGGCCTTTACCTCCTTGCTTCCTGTTGGAGGAAGCAGTCGGCTTGGGACGCCAAGCATGAGCCTGCTGGCCCTGTTGCTGGTGCTGCTGGGCCGGTCGAGGAGCAGGGACCGAAGGATGAAAGGACTTCTGCTGCTGACGACGGCCTTTGTCCCTCTGGGCGGAGGTGACCGAGTCCAGAGTGGCATTGGACTTCTCGATCCGCTGGAGGTGTCCCTCCACTCCAGGGCCGAAGAGGTCAGTCCCCAAGAAGGGGACGTCCGCCAACTTGTGCTGGGTATCCGCCGTGAAGGTGGATATCCTCAGCCACGCCACGCATCGCATGGCCACCGCGGCCGCTACTGACCTGGCACAGGAATCACCTATGTCCAGAGCAGTCTGGAGCTGCTGCTTCGCCACCGCCTTACCCTGGTCCCGCACCTGGCGGACCGTGGTCTGCAGGTCAGGCGGAGGTGAGGAACAATCTCATCCAGGGAGCCCATGAGGGCGTGGGAGAAGTGTGCCATCAGCACGGCCGAGCTGGCCTGTCGGAGGCCGAGGGAGGACGCAGCGAACACCTTGCGCCGGGCAAAGTCCAGCTTTTTGGACTCTGTCGGGGGGCCTGTCCACGTCCTGAGCATTACCGGAACACCGGAAATGCTGTCGGTGACTAACCCCTCGGCAGAGGGGTGTTCCGAGAAACCAGGCAAAGAGCCAGTAGGGACGGCATACTTCCTGGCCATCCTGGCAGAGGGCGCAGGACAGGAAGCAGGCCGCTGCCAAAGCTCCAAGGCTGGGCCGACAATGGCCTCAGCTACCGGAAAGGCCTCCGTGGGAAAATCCCCTTGGTCCAGAATCTCCGTCAGGGGATATTTGGCCCGTTTGGACACGGGCTCGAGCTGCATCCCGGTGGACTCCGAGATGAGCCGATGCAGAACCAAGAAGGACGATGGGCTATCGTCCACTGACTGACCCCCGGAGGACTCCAGATCGCACTGCCTGGAGAACAGGGAGGAATCGTCATCGGATTCCGAAGAGGCTGCGAAGAGCTGCCTCAGCCCTGAGCCACCCTCCACCTGCCAAGGATGGTAGGGAGTGAGGGTGACAGACAACCTGTGGGGCAGGCCATGACCCGACCGAGAATTCTTGGTCGGTGCCCCCGACTTGGGTTGTGGAGGCGGAGGTTCCATCACAATCGATGGACCAGCTGGTTTCGGCTTAGCAACCAGCCCTGGGGCGGGCAACTCGACTGGAACGAGTGGTTGCTTCGGCCGTTCAGGCGACAGCCACTTGATGGCCGGGGTCGGCTCAGGCCCAGATAACAGCAACTGCTGCCACATAAGATCCTCATAGCACTGGCGCAACTTGTGCAGTAGCCTCTCCTCACCCGAGGAGGAGGACGAGGAAGAACGGCGTCGCCGCTTACTTCGGTAACGAGACCGAGACTGCCGGTGTCGGCCGGAACGGCTGGACCGAGAAGAGGTCAGGGACCGAGGGTGGGTCTGGGAAGGGCCGGGGGATACCCGCTCTTCCCTCGGCTCGAACTTTAACCAGGGACTGCAGTTCCGGCGAGCAGGCAGATCTCGGTATCCACCGGGGGAACCAGTGAAGTAGGGTTGTCAACTTCTCCAGTTGACAGCCCGTCTAACGGATCGAGAAAAATCTCGACTGCGTCGACGGAAATCTCGGCAGGCTGGCCTGACGGGGGCACCGTGAAGCCAATGGCCTCAGCCACAACCCTGACCGAAAGTCGACGGGTCGGCTGCCCGGGAGGGGACCTCTCTCCACTCCTACAAACGCCGATGATGGAACTTACCTTTCGATTCCCTTTTCTTGGGCCGAGAAGAATGTCCCGAAGGCCCCTCTCCTTTCATGGAAAGGGACTGGGAAAGCTCCTTGAACGAAGCTGTATATGAGGAACTCAGAGAGAGCGGGATAAATGCCACAGCCGAGGAGGAGGAGGAAGAAGATGCGGCCTGGGCTGCCTCCTCCTCGAGGGCGATCATCTGCTCGAACTGCTCAGCCGAGCCAGCCGCCGCGGACACCGCCCAACGAGCCTCTTTGGATTTCACCGGAATTCGCGGGGCACCCGAGCTCAAACGGCAGCGCAATCATCCAGAACATTGGCCGAGAAAGAACGGCAACTCGCGAAGCTCGCGGGTCGTGATCTAGCCTAAGCAGTAGATGCACGTGGAGTGCGGATCCGCCCTGGACATTTTCAGTTCACGCAGGGCATCTCCCGAAAGCCGAACAGATTTAACCATCGCGAGCCGCGAGGAAGATGAAACCAAGTTTAGAAAACTTCAAAACCAATTTCGGACGAACCGAAGAGTTAGGATCTGGTCTAAAACGCAGAGTGCTAAGGAGGGAACCTGAGCTTCCAAGCGGTAAGGAAGATCTGGCGTCATGGGGAAGAGCAGAGAGCTTTACCACCCGGCTGGGTGGGAGGAGCCAGCTTGAAGACCTTCCGGCAAGAATTAAAGCGGCAAGGATACCTGCCAGAGAGTGTGGATGAACAACATATCCATGTCCCTAGAAGACAGTGTTTTCTTAAAGCGGCTGCCACCACCGCAAGACACTTGAACACCCCGGCACTGAGGACACATCGAAAGGTAGAGCCCGGAACTTGTAGTGGTTCCCCTGAAAGGTGAACCACGGGTACCTCCAGTGAGCTGGAAACACCGGTATGTGAAGATACGAGTCTTGCATATCCAGGGAACATAAACCAATCCCCTTGATGTAGCATGGGGATCAGACCGAGTAAGGTCACCATCCTGAACCTCTTGTATTCGATATGCTGGTTCAGCTGGCTTAAATCCAGAATGGGCCTCAAGTCCCCGGTTTTCTTGGGAACGAAGAAGAAGTGGGGAGTAATACCCAGTTCCCTGTTGAGAGGTAGTAACAGGCTCAATGGCTCGTTTTAAGAGCGAGGCCTGGATATCTTCCTGGATGACAGCTGTATGGATCGGGGAGTAATGGGAGGAAGCTGGAGGATTGTCTGGAGGAAGTTGGATGAACTCCAGTGTATATTGCTTTTCTGTGATGCCCCAAGCAACTGATGTAATGTTGGTCCACCTGTCTAGGTTGAGGGAGAACCAACACCCTACTGCCTCTCCCATCGCTTCTGCTGGAGGAGGGGGGCTGGCAGGGAGTCATGCATGAGTGGCTGAGGTAGGAAGCGAGGGCTGGGAGATTTGGCACTCCTAGGCCCACTGTTCCCAGATGGTTGTGAGGGAGCTTTACACTTGAAGGGACCTCAGGGCTGTTGGCCTCTGCCTGTTGGTACCTGGGCGCCGAAATGGCTTATGCTTGGGATGATGGAGCTCAGCTCGGTATATGTGATGGACTGTCTGCACTGCCTTGCCAGAGTCTTGCAGATCCGTAATTATCTTTTGTACCTCCTCTCTGAAGAGGACAGAGCCATGAAAAGGGGCATCCAGGATGGAATCCTGGAGGTCCTGCCTGAACCCAGATACCCTCAGCCAGCAGTGACGATGAAGGCAGATCCCTGTAGCTGCGGCTCAAGCGGCTGTGTCTGCCGAGTCATAGGATGCCCTTAGAACGTGCTTTTCCTATGTCCAGTCTGGACTGACGGATGTCCAAGTGTTCCATACGAGACAGGCCTTCAGGCTGCTTTTGGGCTAGCTCCAGGGCTTTCTTCCAAAGAGATTTTTGGTAAAGGACCATGTGTGCCAAGAAATTTAGAGGCCACATGGAACAAGTGGAAGAAGTATAGACTCTCCACCCGAGCTGGTCCAATTTCTTAGACTCCTTGTCAGGGGGTTGTGAGTTCATGGGTTTTGGCTGTTTGGTCCTACCATGTGCTGCTGTTAGGACCATGGAATCTGCCTTCAGGTTTTCTCCCATAAAAAGCTCGGCTTTAGAGGCTTTATAAAGTCTATCTGCCGCCTTAGGAATTGCTGAGAAGTAGGAAGGGTCCTCCCAAGCCAATTTGGCCAAATCCTGGAAAGGGGGGGACCAAAAGGGGAATGACCAAAGGTTTTGGGTCGCTCATGCCTAAAAAGGTGTGGAGCCTCTTCCTCTCGGGATCCAATTCCTCAGTGTCCCATTGACTGAGGAACTGGATGTGATGCATAATATCCATTAAGGTCGGGTCGTCAGGGGGTGGAAGGAGACCTAGGAGAGAGTTATGGGAACTCACTGTCTAGAGGAGTAAGCCTCAAAAGAAGAATCTGAGGAGTAAGGGTGGTCTCCGGATGAGAAGGCGGCAGCTGATTAAGGCGGCCAATTTAGAATGCTTACGCCTGTGCCGCTGTCTGCTCCTTTCGTCCGAAGACAATGATCTGGAGAAGGAAGAATGACTACATCTGCCCTTGCACCTGTGGTGCTCCAGATCTGAACCTGGCAGAGCTGGACTTCTAGGTAAGGGCAAAGACAAGGACTGGGACGCTGAGACTGTGGAGGGGAGGGGGTTATCTCTCGAGTAAGTCCCCTTTCACTGTGTTCCACCAGGACATGAACAGCTGCCCAACGTCTGCTACGGGAACCATAGGTATGTTCAGGGTGGCATACCCTTAGGTGCCGTGGAATCCTTTGGCAGGATGCTGGCTGGGCCCTGGCATCTCCCAAGGGCGTACGTCAGGGCTCCGCAGTTTGTTAGGGCCTGTTTGGTTGCTCGTCGACTGGTCTCCTGATGCCTGGTCATCAGGTACTGGAGGCGAGGACGTATGGCCTGAGGCCGAGTCAGCTGGCACCCGATCGTCAGGCCGACGGTCCATGAGAGACTGCAGTCCTGTCATCAGGTCTTGAGGCGGACGACTAGGGAGCGTGTGTGCTGGAGTAGACGCCCCAGACGTCTGAGCACTTGACGCCTGGTCTTGTGGAATTTGCCTCCGATCCTTCCGTTTGTCAGAAGGTCAGTCGTCCAAGACCTGTGTCGGGGTTCTTGCTTTGCAGTCATGTCTCGGGGGGGGAGCGTTCCCTAGAGTGGAGTGCTCCCGGCGTCTACGCCTGTCATCTGTGGACGATGATGAGCTATAGTAAGAAGAGGACTCTGCAGCCTTATTGGCTGTAGTCCCTGTCTTAGGCTCCGAATGTTGCTGGAAGGGCCTAAGGCTTAGGGAGGGACCCAAAGGCCCTTGCCCCACCAAGAGCTGCTACCCCTGGAGAGGGTGATGGCGGGAGCCTTCATCGACGACAGGCCGGAGGAGAGGCCTGACGGAGGGGCAGAGTCCGCTCTCTTGCCAGAGTGCGGAGTGGAAAGGTTATCCTTCGAACGGAACTCTGGTCTACTGTGCTCCCTGTGGTGGTACTTCCCTCCAGAGTGTTTCTCCTTGTGGGAAGACAGCAACCTGGTGGCTGAAGGGCGGTGAGCTGCTGCTCCATGATGTAGGCCTGAAGTGTCTTGCGGTGATGGATACGGGTCTGCTGGTTAAATTTTGCACAGTCTGGGCAGGTGTCCACATTGTGGTCAGGCCCCAGGCAGAAGAGGCACTGGGAGTGGCAGTCTTTTGCCGGAATCTGCTGTCCGCACAGACACTTGGATTTCAGTCGCTTAGTGGGAGAAGACAGAGGAGACATAAAACTGTACAGAGAAACGACTATATTATGAAATAAATGGTACTTTTAGGCTAAGAGATTAAAGATGGCAGTCAGCAGATGCAACAAGGCATCAGAGGAGCCGAAGCACATGGGTCGACAGCGGGAAAATAACTGAGGTGGGACTGGGGACCACCCCCTTTATACCGAGGGTGACACTGGTGGGTGGACCGACGTAAGGGGCGAACCCTAGCTGAGTACTGCTGGCTAGAAGTTTGCAGTGAAGTCCTAGTACCCAACATAGTCCTTAAGGTGTAGCCTGCTGCAGAAGCCCTTACTCAAAGTAAGATTTTTAATTATGCTTGCTCCATAATGGTGACAGAGCCCCAAGTGGACATTCCATGCACCCCAGGTGACTTCTGCCGAAGGTTATGCTAATGAGGCTACCAACAAATGGCAGATGCCTGTGAATTGCTCATGTTGTTCTATTTACTTACAAATTACTGCATTTTCTGAATCATTGTATTTTGTAACTGCAATGTGCTTCCTCCCCCCCCATCCCATATAATATACAAGGAAATGAGCCGATACCAGCTCAGTATGTCTTTCCTGGTAAACCTTTTAAGATACTGTAAATCAATCCATCCATCCCAAAGGATACATTTCCTGAGGCATCTGCATACTGGTTTCCATCAGTATATTTTTATACATCACATATAAAATAAAACATAAATACTTCCACCCTTGTGTAATCAGAACCCTTATTTATAGCATGTCTCGTTCTCTGCCTTGAACATCTCTGAGTGACAGGCAAATTCTGATCACAGGCAGAGCTGGACCTGGGCTTGTCTGGCTTCATCCTACAGTATTACATTCCCAGGACACCTACTTACCGGAGAGGTTTTCTTCATTACGCTGTAGTTGTCCAGTCTCATTGCTGCTCCCTGAATCACAATCCTCATCTCTGTCAAACAATTCCAAACAGTGATCTGGTATTTCAAAACCTGTATGAGATTAAAAAAAAAGTGAATCTAGAATGCTCACTTCTAAGACGGTAGTTAGAAATCTTGTTCAAATAGAGGCCACACTACTGCACTCCATGAGCAAATACAAGGCATGCCGTCCACATGCTCCTTAATGAAGCACATGCGGTGCGAAACCAGCTGGAGGTTTCATTGGGACCATCCATTTTTTCCTGCCCTCTTATGTAGCCAGCAAGAAACTGCACTTAGACATATCATGCACTTTTCTGAATAAACCTACATTTTCAGAGGTGATCTGGTGCGAGCATTTGTGTCCGGCTGCCTACATGGTGCTTTTATTTTGTAAACATATTTTATTGGAATAATGCATATTCCAGGAGTACAGCAGATGCAGCATAACAACATGCAAACAAAAACACAGAAACAGACAATGGCAGAAAAAGACCAAAGGTTCGTTTCCTCTGCCTGAAATTCTCTATCTACCCGGGTACCTATTGTCCATACAAAGTTTGATCCTTCCTGGTTTACCCCACCACCACCACCGAAACATAGACTCTTACGGCAGATAAGGACCACTTGGCCCACCTAGTCTGCCCATTTCCCTATTTATTGGATAAGCTGCAGATCCTAGTTAAGCAACAGCCTACTTCCTCCTACCCCCACTAGAATTGCCTTATGCCTGTCCGTAGCATTCTTGAATTCCCCCACTGTTTTTGACCACACAACTTCCTCAGGAAGACCACTCCATGCGTCCACAACCCTCTCCATGAAAAAATACTTCACGTTGCCCCTGAGCCACCCCACCCCCCCATCTTTATATTGTGCCTCCTTGTTCTCGCACATCTCTTTCTGAAAGATGCTACCCTCTTTACTTTGTTGATTCCCTTGAGGTACTTGAAAGTTTCTATCATGTCCCCCTATTCCCTCAAGGGTATACACATTAAGTTCCTTCAGTCTCTCTTCGATTGGCTTCTGGTGCAAACCTTGCACCATTTTAGTTGCCCTCCTCTGGACTGCCTCCACTCTGTCTATGTCCTTGCAGAGATGGGGTCTCCAGAACTGCACAAAGTAGTCCAGATGGGTTCTCACCAACTGTCTGTACTTCCTGTTTTCTACTGGTGATGCCTCTCCCTATGCATCCCAGTACCCCCTTCCCAGCCCTCCTTAATGCCTTTTCACATTGCTTGCCTACTTCTAGGTCATCCGATATGACTACCCCAGGTCCCTTTTCATTGTTGCTGTTAGTACCTCCAATTGTGTACTCTTCCTCTGGGTTTTTGTTTCCCAGGTGCATTACTTTGCACTGAATCCAAGCTGCCATACTATTGATCATTCCTCCAACCTTGCCAAGTCCCTTCTCATCCTTTCCACTCCCCTTGTGTATCAACCCTGTTGTAGATCTTTGTGTTGTCTGCAAAGAGGCATACTTTTCCTTCCAGTCCCTCCACAATGTCACTTATAAAAGACATTAAAAAAGGACTGGTCCCAGTACTTGAACCCTGCGGTACCCCACTAGTAACCCCCCTTTCTTCAGAGTGAATTCTGTTTACTATTACCCTCTGTGTCCTGTTGTCCAGCCAATTGTTTACCCAAGCCACCACCCTGGGATCTGCTCCTAGGCTGGCCAACTCATTTATTAATCTTTTACGTGGGACTATGTCAAATGCCTTGCTAAAAGCCTAGGTAGGCCATATCCACAGCCCCTCCCTGGTCTACTACTTTGGTCAATCAGTCAAAGAAATCAATTAGAGTTGTCCAACATGACCTTCCCGCTGTGAATCCATGCTGCCTTCGGTCCTGTGCCCTACTGGCCTCTAGGTATTCAACAATTCATTCTTTCTTTCGAAGATAATAAGCACCTCAGTGCTGGAGTAGCGGGCCTCTGGTGAGAGGCGGTATCTGTTATATAACTTTGAGCAATATACCCGACTGTGCCTTTATTGCGATTTATTGAGATTTTGTTTAACTGCATTTAGACTGGTAGTGTCCGCTTTACAGACCTACCTTCTTTGGTGGCTCCTGCTGGGTATTCAGGGACACTGGTGGACTCCAGTATACATCTACACCACAGTGTTATTCCCAGCCAAGATACGTTGGATTGCACAACGTAACACAGCTTTGTGCACAACTGGCTGCCTCCTCATAACAGGGGAACACTTTTCAGCCTAGAAATAGGCATTTTAAACGCATTTGGGGTACCGTGGAACCGGAAGTTGGCTGCACAGCATACTTCTGGTTTTCGTGCCATTTCTGGACCCTGCTAGCAAGTGGGGTGAGCGTGTGCAGAGACACGCGCTAACGCATGTGTCTTCCATGGAAGCCGGCGATAAAGGGCACCAGTATAATCAAGGGGTAAGTTGAATAATATTCATCTAAACAGCCACCAATATTTATTGCTGATCAAGCTAGAGGACATCAAGACCCAATTATGGGTTAAGTAACTATACTATCATAGTATTATTTGAATAAAGCTACAAAGACTATAATGAATACCCCTGAGAATTATTGTCAGAACTGTGGTATGTACAGTCTTAGGGAACAAACATGGGGTTACACTTGCAAAAACTGTGTACTCATTTCTACTCTCTATGATGAAATAGTAAACTTGCATTCTAGGATGACAGTTAAATCTGATACAACCATCCTGGAGAACTATATCGATTCCATGGTAAATCTTGAAATCACAGCAACCATGACGATCTCTGAAACCAATATAAACAGTATCATTCAAGTTGAGACAAACTTATCAGAACCAATAGGGACAGATGATGCATGGGCATTGGTGCCAACAAATAAACATAAAACAAAAAGGAGAGGTGGTCAGGTTTATTCCAGTACCCCACTTTTACCTCTAAACAACAGATCTGAATCACTACAGCTAGATGACCCCACTTCCCAGGAAACAGAGCCAATTCTTTCAGACACCCCTACTATATCACATAGCATCAGCCCCAACAAAACACCAGTTGCAGCACTTTCTGAACACACAAACCTACCAAACACGCTATCTAGAGAACACATTTCATCACAAACTCCACGGACCAATAGTCAAGATAGCTTGAAATCTTCCAAAATTGCCCACAGACCTAAATCAGTTTTTGTTCTGGGTGACTATTATTAAGCACACTGATAGATTAATATGTAATCCAGACAAAATCAACCGTACATGCTCTAGTTTCAGAAAGGCAAGAATATCTAGCATTACTATATTTACCAAATCTATACTTAAAGATCAATCAAAAGGGTCACTAGTGATACTCCATGCTGGAACGAAGGACATCAATAAGACAACACTAACTGAACTTAAAAAGGACTTCGTAGCCTTGAATAACGTACTGGTTGACAGAGAATATGATTTGTGTTTCTCAGAAATTCTCCCAGTACCTAGAGCCACCACAGATATCACAAATAAGATTGAGGCTTTAAATAAGTGGCTTAGGACGTGGTGCCTTAAACAAAACATCATATGTTTAACTCACTGGGAAGATTTTTACAACAGACCCTCCCTCTACTGTTGGGATGGTCTACATTTAAGTAGGAGAGGAAGTTCCATCCTTTGGGGGCACTGCTACACTTATTCACAGTACTTTAAAAATAAAAGGGGAGAATGGATCCATTTCCACGTCTCAATAACAAAATGAACAGTCACACATTTCGTAATGTATTATCTCTAAATGCAAGATCATTAAACGCTCTTAAAATTGCTGAACTTGAATCTAAAATCAGTATTCTTAACATCGATATTTCAATAACCGAAACTTGGTGGGACACCTATTCTGAGTGGACAAGACATATACCAGGTTTTAAGCTCTATCACAAAGACAGAATTAACAAAAAAAGCGGAGGAGTCTGCATGTATGTTAGAAATAACATCCCCTACTTTGAACATAACATGCAAACAGATACCAAAAGCCTATGGGTTACAATCCAATTTAAAGGGCAACCACAAATACTTTTTGGGACATGCTACGGACCACCCAATGTGAAACTTGAATATACTAACTTATTATTGACAGAAATCAAAAAATTAGCAAGCAAAGGAAATGTTGTAATATTGGGGGATTTCAATTTACCAAACATCAACTGGGAAAATCTAACTGGAAGGTCAGAAACTCAGAAGACCTTTATCTCAGGATTAATTGACCTGGGACTAGAACAATTAGTATCAGAACCCACTAGAGGAACTAACATATTAGACCTATTGTTGACAACCACTGATATTCATATTTCCAACGTATCTATATCTAACCCTTTTGGGAACAGTGACCACAAATCCTTATTATTTAGTCTACCTTGTCATCAACACTATTCCAGGAACACATATTATTAAAAAGCTATGACAAAGCCAACTTCAATCTAATAAATAATCTAAAGAACATACAATGGGAACATATATTATCACCTTTAACTGTGGAACAAGCCTGGAACAAATTTAAAACAATTATTTTGGATTTGGAATCCAAGTATGTTCCAAGAAAAAACAAATATAACCACAAAGGCGGTATTCCCACGTGGTAATATAATAATATAAAGAAACTAATCAAGCAAAAAGAGATTTTTTTCTAAACTTAAAAAAAATCCAAACAATAATACAATTTTATCACTATACAGGGCTTCTATAAAACAATTAAAATCAGCAATCTATAAATCAAAGCAAACCTGGAATTCAGAATAGCTCATTCTAAAGATGGACACAAATCTTTGTTTTCCTAACTGAACAAAAAAAAAAGAGAATGTTAGACAAGTTGGACCATTAATAGTTGATGACACCAATAAAATCTGACAAAATCACAGCTGATAAATAAACCAAATATTTTTGTTCCGTCTTTTCAAAAAGACATACTCCCTTTAAACAGTCATGAATCCAATTATCCCATAACAACCAATCACACAAAAGATGTATTAAAAACACAACAAAAAAGGAAGTCCAGGACCAGATGGGATTAGCCCTAGGATTGTCAGAAACCGCTAATACGGTCCTTCTCCCCTTAACTATTATTTTTAATAAATCATTTAAAGAATAAACAGTTCCCACTGACTGGCTGACAGTCTATGTGACACCCATCTTTAAAAAGGGAGTCTATCAAATCCAGAAAACTATCGACCCATAAATTTAACCTCAGTATCCTTCAAATTATTGGAAAAAATCATCAAAACTTTAATGGAAACAGAACTTCAAACTCATAACCTTAGTAAAATCACCCAGTATGGTTTCAAACAGGGTTACTCAACAACTGCCAACCTAACAGCCTTTTATAATCACATTCATCGTAAGATGGATGTTAGGACTCCCATGGATATTATTCTTCTAGATTACAGCAAAGCCTTTGACCGTATATCACACGTAAAATAATTAAACTTACACACCTAGGGATTTCCATTAATTTAATAAAATGGGTGGACCATTGGTTGACAAATAGGACACAACAGGTAAAAATTAATGGATTTTTGTCTGAGCTCGGTGAAGTGACAAGTGGAGTTCCGCAGGGCTCCGTTCTTGGACCTATCCTGCTCAATATATTCATTTCTGACATGCAGACTAGTTCAAATACCCTTTTATCAAAATTTGCTGATGACACCAAATTGGGAGGAAAGATGGATTCACTGGACAATAGAAATCAATTGCTTACAGACTTCTCTAAAATCGAGGAATGGGCAAATACAAATGGTATGGCGTTTAATATCAATAAATGTACTGTACTTCACCTAGGCAATAATAACCCACTTCAATCTTACAAATTAAACAATATCACGCTCAAGGTAACAAGTAGTGAAAAGGACCTCGGGATTATTGTCAACAGTCAACTGTCCTCAGTAGACCATTGTAACAAATTAGCTAAACACTCCAATGGGCTACTTAGAAGAATAGAACACACTTTTGTAACAAAACTAGAACACTGCATCATTCCCCCTTACAGGACATATATCACACCATACTTGGATTATGGGTCACCCTTTTGGAGCCTGTACCCGAGTAAGGACATAGCAACAGTTGAAGGCATCCAGAGCAGAGCAACACAAATGATGCCCCATTTGGCACAGTTATCATATACTGACAGGTTAAAAAAATAAAACTTCACTCTCTGGAAACAAGGCGGCACAGGGGAGACCTCCTGTTCCTTAACAGAACATTAAAAAATTCTATCCTAATGCAACAATGCGGTATTAACTATACTAACAGAAAACTTGTACCCAGACTACATTCTAAACAACTTGCTGTCCCTAAGGCAAATACCAATAAGAGATTACATTTTTTACTGTAAAGGCCTCAAGAGCATGGAACAAGTTACCAGGTAGTCTTGTTAATAGTCCTAATTTTGAAACATTTAAAACTATGTTAGATCTTTGGTTGAACATTAACATTAAACAATGATCCACAACATTGTGGGAAGCATTCTCGATGGGCGTCCTGCCTTCTTATGCTCCACAATACCAAGTAATACCAAGTAAGTGATTCCACTGTTTTCCCTACCACTAAGGTCAAACTAACAGATCTGTAGTTTCCTGCCCTGCTTTGCTCCCACTTTTGTGAAGGGGTATCTTATCTGCTCTCCTCCAGTCCTCAGGTACCACACCATCCTCCCATGATTTGTTAAAAAGGGTAGTCCGTGGTGCCACTAGTTCTCCCCTCAGTTCTTTTAGAATTCTGGGGTGAATCTCATCAGACCCCATTGCTTTGTCCACCTTCAGTTTTAGGAGTTCTTTCAAGACCCCTTCTTCTGTGAATGGACTGGTATTGACCCCCCAATCCAGAGTGCATCTACTGATTGGTTTAGGTACCTCCCCCTCCTCCTCTTCTATGAATACAGAGAAGTATTCATTCAGTATCCCAGCTTTTTCACTGTCACCCTCTGCCCACCCTCCACTTAAGCCTCATCATCCCTCCCTTAGTGTTTCTTCGCTCCCTAATGTACCTATAAAATGTTTTATCCCCCTTCTTAAATGAGCTTTGGGCCTTTGCTATTCTGACTGGCTTCCCAGCTTCCTTCTGTTTTGACTGGCACAGTTCTCTGTCCTGCTGCTACCGAGTTTCTTTATTACTTTCTGAATGCTATCTTTTTCTCCTGTTCCTTCCCTGCCACCTCTTTTGAGAACCACAGTGGTTTTTTCCTTCATTTTGATTTGTTTATTTGCTTCACACGCTTCACACAAAGGCTTGTTGCCACTGTGATGGCAGTTTTGATTTTTCTCCATTGTTCCTCCATTCCTCCTTCTTGCCAGTTTGCTAGTGCTTTTCTGAGGCACTCTCTCATTTTGAAAATGTCAGCCCTCCTAAAGTACAGTACCCTCACTTTTGTATGGCTTGACTCTACGACTGTGTTTATCGTGATCCACAATGTTTGGTGGTCACTTGTTCCCAAATGACTACCCACTTCTAAATCTGAGATCCTCTCTCCATCCCAGTTTGAGAGTACCAGGTCTAAGTGCTCCCTCCTGAGTGGGTTCCAACACTAGCTGTCTGAGGTATGCCCCCTTGTAGGATATCGAGAATGACCCTGCTCTTGGATGTGGCTGCAGCAAAGGTGCTCCAGTTAACATCCGGCATATTCAGGTCCCCCATCAACAGTATCTCCCCTTTTTCTGCAATCCTGAGGATGCCTTCCATCATTTCCTTGTCCATTTCCTGCCCCGGAGACGGTGGTCTGTATACAACCCCCGTGCAGACTGTGGTGACATTTCCTGTCTCCAGGGTGACCCACAGTGCCTCCTCTCCTCCCTGTTTACCCTTTAGTTCCATTGCTCTGATCCCTTCCCTTATGCAGAGAGCTACTCCTCTTTTACACTCCCTATCCCTCCTACAGATTGTGTACCCTGGTATGCTGACATCCCAGTCATGGTTCTCTGTGTACCATGTTTCTGTGACTGCCACGATATCCAGGTTTTCCTCTTCCATCAAGGCCACTAGTTCAGGGAGTTGGTACCCAGACTATAGGCATTGGTATTCATTGCCCTCCATTTTCCTATGGCCGTACCCCTTTTAGCCCCATCCCTGTCCTTACTGTCTGTCTTTTTCTCCATTTACCCCGGTCCTTCTCCATATGGACTTCTCTACCATCACTGCTACCGACCTCAGCAACCACTAAACCCTTCACTCAGTCCCAGCCATGCTTGAAACTACTTACCGTTTTGGTGGACACCCCTCAGCTGGCAGACTATTCCACGGCTCCACCACCCTTTCCATAAAATAGAACTTCCTCACATCCCTCTTAAGCCCCAACCCCACCTGTTTCTACTTGTGACCTCAGGTTCTTTACTCTGTACTCCTGCTAAACAGTTCCTTGCAGTTCACCTCATCTATGCCCTTCAGGAACCTGAAGGTCTGTATCATCCCCCCACATCTGGTCTCATGTTCAGTGCCTCGAGAGTCTTCTCAAGATCTGTCCTATTGGCCCAGAATCATCTTGGTCACTCTGCATTGCAGTCTCCAGCCTGTCTTTCCTTAGGTTAGCTTTCCAGAACTGTGCACAACATTCCAGGTGTAGCCTCACCAGTGACCTATATAGAGGGAGTAACATCTCCCTTTTCCTGCTGCCAATACTCCTACCAATACATCCCAGCATCCCATTAGCCTTACTATAGGCCTTATTAAACTGGCTTGAGTAAGTCAGGGAGTCACTGATGAGGACTCCCAAGTCCCTTTCCCTTCCCGCGTGCTCAGTTTGCGCCCCCACCCCCCGTACATAACCTTGCATGTTTTGGGTGCTGAATTTCAACTGGCAAACCTTAGACAAACCTCTCTAGCGTTTTTATATCCCTCTGTGCCTCCCTGATCCCTCTGTCATGGTCTACCCTACCGCAGCGCTGCATGTCATCTGCAAAGAGACACAGCTTGCCCCAGATGCCCTTCCAATGTCATTGATAAACATATTGAAAGAGGACAGGACCCAAGAGAGATCTCTGCGGCACCCCACTCGTGACCTCCCTTCTCTTCCATTTTGACCCTGTTTACCACCACCCTCGGTTGTCTGCTTTCAACCAGTTTCCTATCCATCTATGTCTCCAGCCGCACCCATGTGTTTCAGCTTCTTCAGCAATCTTCTGTGTAGCACCAAGTCATAAGCCTTGCTGAAATCAAAGAAGAATAAATCCACAAAGTGGCCCTTATCTACCACCTTTGTTACCCAGTCAAAGAAAACTATCAGTCTGACAAAAACACCCTGCCATAAACCCATACCGTTTACTATTCTGTAGACCATTGCTTTCTAGGTAGTCCAAAAGGTCCTCCTTGAGCAGCAACTCCATCAGCTTACCCACTACAAAGGTAAAGCAGACAGGTCTGTAATTCTCCAGTTGCTCCTTGTTCCCTCACCTTGTGAAGCGGGACCATTTTTTTTTTTTTTGGTTCTTTTTTCCCTCTGGTGCATTACGGTGGGGCATCTCTCAGCATCCTGCCTGTTCCTACCCATCTGATTTCCCCTTGAACCTATGCCTCCTCTCCCCCCCAACCCCTCCCACAGCCAGCACCCCCAGCTTAACCCCTCCAGGGTGGGGCCACCCCTCCTTGTTGGGTGCTCTCACACACAGACTCTGGCTGAGGGAGTGGGCCCTGGGCAGAGGACCTGGAAGGCCAGGCCGGGTGGATACGGCGATGGGCATGGGAGTCGGGTGCCATCGCCTCCCCCTCAGAGATGGGTTTTCCTTGTTCTTGGTGCTCCTCTCCCTGCACGGTGCACCTGTGATGCTCTGGCGCAAGGCAACCCTTCCGGCGGCATCCACGCTGTACGACGTGCAGCCGATGCACTGCAGCGCTGCCGATCTCCACCGGGACCTGCTGGCGCGCCGAGCTATCCCCTGTAGGAGAGTAGCCCCACAGGCGCTCAATCCTCACCCCGTCCCTGCTGACATCTGGCGCCCAAGCTCACTCCCAAACTCTGGTCGCGGGTGTGGCGTCCAGCGCCTCAACCCTCAGCGCCACCGGGCTGGCCAGTAGTGGGACCGTTTGCTACCATTCCTCTAGCCCTGTCTAAACTGAACTACTGAATAACTCAATTAAGGTTCAGCTAGTTCCACAGCCAATTTCTTAAGTACCCTTGGGTGCATCCCGTCCAGCCCCTGGACTTTATCTACCTTTTAGGACTTCAAGCACCTGCTAGACCCTTTATTTGGTATATACTGGATGTCTCCTATCAGGAATGCCCAACAGTCACCTTGATGCCACCTTCAGCCAAGTGCTCACTGTCCTCCTTTGTAAAGACAGAGCAGAAGTAATCATTAAGGACAGCGGCTTTTTGTTGTTCTTCCTCTAGTACCCTTCCCCATGAAGCCTAACAATACCCCCCCCACAATCTTTTTTCACCAATATATCTGAAGAACTGTTTCCCCCCACCCTTTACACCAGTCACAATACACAGCTCCATGTCTGCCTTTGCCTCCCTGACCACTCTTCACTTCTCTAGTTTTTATCTGGTACTCTCCCCATTCCTCTCCACCCCCTTTCTTGTACACTGTCAACACATTTAATATGCAAGACATCAAGTGCATTAAAGTATCTAGAATACAAGTTCATTAGACTGTCAAACATTTTAAAGTTGATAATACATTACTTTACATGAAACAAGAGATCTAAGAAAAATCCAATGGAATGGCATTTTTTAACCTTTTTTATCCATGTGGACGAGGGGCAGAGTGGCCAGCAACTGACAGAACAAGACAGGTTTCCTTGGAGTTCCTGGTTCCATCGCGGATTAAAAATAAAATGCATCCCTTTTTGACCAAAAATAGTGGGATCTGCTAGATGAACCTTTAGAATGCTGCACTAGAGTGCATTCTGGTGGATTTTCAAACAGCAAGATGGGAAAACCACAACAATATCCAGCACATGAGACTGGGAAAGACAAGGTGTTTGATAACGCAGTTAAAGGCCTTAGTGGAGAGTCTCAGCCAGCTTTGGGGACAGTGCTAAAAGCTGTGCAGGACTCCAAGCCTTGGATAAGAAAGCGGAGTACCTAGACAAAAAAGTTGACTCCTTTGCACGAGATACTTTGTCAGAATCTACTATAGATGGTTAAAACTGAAATGGCACAGACTGCAGTAGCCATAGATAAATCTAATACGGCCAGGACGCGCCATTTTGTTTGAGCATAAATAGGGGCTTCTGTTTGCTGATAAATTTCTGGCAGTTTCTAACTTGGTGTGTCTGTACCTTCAGCAGCAATAACAGCAGGCATCAGATTTTAGGTGACTGCTGTGTGTCTTCTGAGTGAAGAGCAGTGGTTTACCCTGTTTTGTAACATGGGGAAGAGAACGGGTTGCCCAGGATTGGTCCAACAGCATCAGGTAACCGCTGATTAATTCTCAAGTAATCCACAGTTGCTGGAGAATTAATCAATGATACAGTGCACACACTGTCTTCCCCATGTCTGTTTCCTGTCCCTACTGTGGTACATAGCTGCAGTACCAGTAGTGAACACATTTTGTTTTCCTCAAAGTACCACAAAAGTTACACACATCACAGAAGTGTCTTATTTCTGTGACTTATAGTTAGCAGCATATTTTTTTCAAGCTGACTGCATGATTCACTATTTCTTCACCCTTCGCTTCTCTGCTCAATTCAGTACATTTGGAAATTGATTAAAACAAAAAAATAGGTGTAAAACAGTGTGTTTGACAGCCATCTGTCGGCCAACTGGGAACTGCAGGAACAAAGAAGTTGTACTTCTTGTTACCTACAGTAAACAGATTGTTTCTGGCACATAGTTACTGATGAATAATCCCACCCAGCCCAGGCTCATCCGCCCTTATAGGCATCCAGTAGTTTACAACTTCCTGCCTGGAAACAGGAATAGGTTAGTACATACTTACACAACACAGCCTATCTGATATAGTTATTTACAAAAAAAAAAAAAAAAAACAAACACCTGGGGTAGAACTCAGAGGACTAAGCAAAGCAGCAGAAGGTGCTAGTCTAGGAATGACTAACCTTGATTTAGAGGGGAAATACCTAGAGGGTAGGAGCAAGAAAACATCCAGGGTACAGGAGACAAGCACCAAGGCCAGGAGATGTACTTGGGAAGCAAGAGGGCTTAGATAGGATATAGGGAGGTGACATTGACAGAGTAAGAGGGGAAGATGCAGGGAGTGGTGCAGTGCAGTGGGTGCAGAGCAGCACTGTTCAGGAGGACATTCTGGATACTAAGGGTGCTGCCCCATGTGCAAGCACCTCTGGGTTGCGGGTGGAGATTGCCAGTCTCCGGGCAGAGTTGGCTAGGGTGCTGGGGACCTTGCCCCGGGCAACCAAGTCCGCAGCCACTACCAATCTGTATTTTATTCATTTGAAAATAAACTGCACAAACACATGTGTCCCCTGCAAGGAACAGCACGCGTGTCTCGTGCAAGAAACAGCACATGATGTACAGACATATAGAGGAAACCTCTAATTTTATACAGGAAAAAGTATCCCTTGCTTTCTCCAACATTGGATACGCTAACTGAATGTCTGAATGCTTTATACAGTTATTTCTAAAATATGCTCATGGCATATATTTCATAGATGGTGTCCCGAAAATGTGGTACTACTTTGTCCAGCGCCTGGGCTACTGGTGCCATAAATATCAAAACATGTACTAAAATCCTTGGTATGTAGAAAAAGTCACTATTTACTAAGTTAAGAACTCTTAAGATCCAATCATTCACGTACTTATGCGAGCAAATCCCATTAACTAGGATTAATAAAGACAATTTTTTTATCTTAAAGCTTAAATAATGCGTCTTATAGAGGGAGTACTTGAGAACTACGTAAAGAAAAAATGAGGGACAACTTCCGACCTGATAGCAGTAATCCCTTAATCATTAGATCCTACTGTTCTATTCACCGAACTGTAAATGCTCAGACCAAAAAGACTAAGTACTTACCTCGCCGACGCAATCCCTCTTTGATTTCAACACTAAACAGTCTAAACAGTATTACATCATACTGAAACTGGAAACGGACAATGTATAGTGGAATAAAGTCTCCGAGCAGAGAAATTATACTAGGTAAACTAGAGCAAGGGAGCTTTCAGGTATTTTTGGAATCTTCAATGATGGAGCCGCACGTAGCTTTCCTGGCAGCTGCCATCTTTAATGCCCATTTGCCCACATCTGTTGGGTCCGCCAATACGTAAACTTTACTATCCTGTATAACCCTTAGCTTTGCGGGGAAATGAATGGTGTGGGGTATGCTCAATTTTTTCAGCGTTGCACAGACTCCATCAAATTTTTTGCACAGAGTCGGGTCACACAGGAGATATCTGAGAAAATGTGGACAGTTATACTTTCCTGACTGAGTGGTCCAAAGCGTTGTGCCAAGCTCAGGAGTCTATCTCTCCTACCCATGCTCTTGAATACAACCATCAGCACTCTTGGAAGCTCAGCTGGTGGTTTAGCATGGTTACTTGGTAAGAAAGGACAAAAGTAGGCCTTGGCCCATTGGGCTTGTGTCCCATGGATGTGGGTCTTTGTTCCTAAACGGGATTGTATGGCAGCCGTAACGAATTACTTTTTAAATGTACTGAAATTGTTACAGTCCACTAGTTTTTGGGGAAGCCTATTCCACAATCTTGGAGCCCTAATGGTGTAAAAGTGTAGCCTCTTGTTAGTCTTGGCTTTGCCAACGTCTAGTTGCCTATTATGTAGCCTTAGGTGCGGTAGGCGGTATGCTTTTATTATGGTACAGTCCTCCTCAGTTACATGGGATCAGATTTGCTCCAGTAGTCACACTCTGAGAAATAATCAGGCAGAGTCTCCCTCCAACCCTTTCAGTAAACCCACCAAACGTAGGTTCTGGTTGCGCACTTGGTTTTCCAAAATCTCCAATCTATTGTTGGTGTGCTGTTCTTTAGCACGCCGTAGAATTGCACTTTTGCACACTTCCGAGCGGCATTTCACATTCTCCAGATCCCCCTGCATTGTATCCACAGTTTTCTCTACCATGGCAATTCTGCCCGTTAAAATATCACATTTTTTATTCATGGCAGCTGAGGAGGTCAACAGCTGTTTCATTTTTTGACCAAGGGACTGAAGTCTCCTCAACCACATCTCTTCACCAGTACTGCCATGCATACAGCAGGTGCTTGGGCCTGCAGGCGGACCTTTCCCTCTGTCTTTTCTTTCTTCTCGTTTGGTTTTTATTTTGCTTCCCCATTTTGTTCTCTGAACCTTCCACTATCTAACCTGGTACAGTATTTCCAATATAGATGCTGAAGAATATTATATTTTAGCACTGAAAATCCAGTATCAGAGGAGCTGATGTGAACAGTGACTTCTCAGCTCAGGCTCCACAGTGCCCTCCGCAGCCACTACCTCAACAATTTCCCAGGAGGCAGGGATGGACCACAGTGGGCTCAGGGAGGGTGAGGGAAGTGAGTCAGAGACATGTACCCCATCCGGTCCAACTTAGAAACTCATTTCCAATTCTGAAGGAACGGGAGAGTTCCACAAGGACACCCGAGGTTGCAACCAGGAAAGATGAGCGAGTCCTCCAGGAGGGAGTCCCAGGGGCATGGGGCAGAGGATCCCAGAGAAGGGCAAGGGAAGGGAAAATTTGTTTCAGATGAAAGCTGACTTTACAGAACCAGATTAAGCAGTTGGTGGTATTTTAGTGAATGGGGGAAATCTGACCAGGATACCGGGGAAATTCCCCTACTCTTATCGAGAAATGCCATGGGATCTTTAACATCCACCGGAACCACCAGAACAGGCAGACGGGACCTCGATTTAATGTCTCATCCAAAAGATGGCACCTCAGGAGTGCAGCACCCCCCTCTTGATGCACTATGGTGTCAGTATTGGGATTTATCCCACATTCCCAGTGTGGGGCTAGAGCCCACTACCTTCCGATCTTCCAGCCTCAGAGGCAAGTGTGCTACCTGCTGAGCCAATGACAGATATGAAGCTGGATGATAGATTCAGCCAAGATGTGAGGTAGTACTTAACAGAAAGAGAGGTAAGTGATGGCGAAAATACTGTAGTAGTGTGGTTCAAGAATGGGTTGGACATCAAATAGGACCTGAAGTGATATTACAGGTAGGGAAAAATGAGCAGTTTGGTGGGCCAAGCGGTCCTTATCTGCCAGCAAAGTCCATGTTTCTATGTTATAGTGGCCTTCCGAACCTCAATTATGTAAAACCTTAAAATAAGCCATGAGAGAGCCGGTCTGGTGGCGCTGAGGGTTGGCGCGGCGGCCCAGGTTCGGAACGATCTCAGGTCACCGGGGAGCCAGCTTGGGGAGGGTTGGAGCGGGAGCGAGCCATGGCTCTCCCTCCAAAGGAAGGATGCCTGCTCTGCTGTAGTCTCGCTCCCACCAGGTGGAGGTCTGGTGGGCAGTGCAGGCGGTCGGAGCAGCGATGCAAGTCTGGGGAGGGGCAGAAGGGGCCACCTGATCCTGGCATGTGTGCGCATCTCCACGCACGTACACGCATGTGTATGCCATGACCCCAGGAGAGAAGGGGAGAAAAACAGAAATACCAAAAAAGTACGAATGAAAAAAAAATAAATAAATAAGCCATGAGGGACAAATTACATACTCTAAGAACTCCGTACCAGAACCACTATACTCTCAATCCAAAGACTATGAATACCCGGAAAGAAGGTGTTCTGTTCATATGGAGTCCTTTCTTTCTGTCAAATACAGCTTGAAGCACTGGCCTTGGCTCACCTGTCTAAGAGGAATTTGGGGTTCTACTACCCTCTCTACTTCTAGAAACTTCCATTTTGCTGAATTTTAATCCTGTTATGGTTTTAACGAGGTTTTATTATGTTCTCATTTACTGCTATATATCCTCATTTTATGTTCAGCGCCCAGAGCCTCCGGGATTGGGCGCCTTATAAATAAAATTGCCTTGCCTTTAATGTCCCGACAGAACATAACAGCAATGCACCAGAACAAATCAACTGTGTCCATCTTTTTTACTGTTCTCTGAACTGAGAATGTATACACTACCTTGAACCTATGTGTAATAAGATGATATTCAATGACTAACAACTACTGGGAGACTGCATCGAGCCCTGGCTGAGCCACTGCAAAGAGAAAAAGGATACAGTTAAATCGCAAAGATAATGGGACGGACAGCGTAGTCAACAGGAAACCTGCACAGGGTGGGTGACATCCAGTGCTGGTACTGGAGAGGAGCAAAGGACTGCTAAACTGAGGCAGGGTAACACTGTACTGTAGACGCTGCCTGCACTAACTCCTGTCTGGCATTTGATTAGATGTGCAAATTTCTACATGGTCAGCTCTAATGAGACTGATCAAGGTAAAAAATAACACTGGCTGGTCAGACCAACACTGATAAACTCATGTCTCTCCCCCCCCAATGTGTCTCAGGCTCTCTCACCATCACAAAGTCTTCGATTTTTATTCTCCCCAACCCCTCCCTTCCACTTGTCTCAACTTTTGCAGCCCACTCACATACACACATTCTCCCACCCAGGCAAGCAGGGGTGTCACAGCTGCATCCTTACTCTGGTGAATGCAGTGGACAAGCAGCGGCCTTTGTGGTTAAAGCCAATGCTGCTCCCCAAGTGGCCAGCAGAGGGTACACGAATGATGACTGGTTCCTGACCCATCACCTCCCCTCACCATGCCTCCATGATGTGCTTGGCACCTAACTGGCCTGTGTAGGTTTCCAGGTCTGCAAAAGCCAACTCAGTGCATCATACCGCCACAACGAAACTAAACAATTAATGTCGCCTCAGCTTCCTCTTCCTTCACCGCCTCCTGTGTCCATTCCCCCTTCCCTCTCTCTCCTCCTCACCAGTCTCCTTCTCTCCTACCACTCCAGTTTGTGACAGGGAGCTCCTGCCACTCTGGAGGACCGACCTTTTCTTAAATCTGTTGCAACAGTTCTTCTATTTCTTAGTCTTATCTATCCCTTACAATTTCTAGTCCATAAGGTTGGCCACCCCCTTCTCTTGACTATGCTATAGTGTCCTCTAACTTTCCTTTTCCCTCTCAGGTCCTCGTACAGGGAGGCTATTGTTGTGACCTCTGAGCTGATTTAAAACAACATGCTGTGTTCCTCGCTGTTGGATTTTGTATGTAACAGCACTACTATGTCATAAAATACTTTACTGTATCTACCTTATGTGTATAAAACCTGTAAATGTTGAAAATACCATGGCACTAGGTGTTTTTGATAAAAGCAAAAAGTACTTGGTCACTGTGTATTATAGAAATTAAGTTAGTTGTGCTATTTAAAATGCATGTAAATTGCTGTAAGTTGAACAAGTCTGAAATGTCATGATTTACATATATCCCATGATGCTTTGCATTATGGAAATGTGAGTGATATTGTGTTTCTTTGAAACTTGGCTTATTGTCAATGCCCGCTGGGGTAACCCATGTTCCAGTGCTTCTGCACTGAGGTTGTCTTTAGCTTGTTTTTTTTAATTTTTTATTTGAGCCCCCACCACCCAAGCAAACAAGGCCCACATAAGGGTGGGGGCCGAAACTCAACTGCTAAGTTAGATCAGAGATCAGTGAATCAGTAGGTGCTGACTAAGTGTAGAGGAAAGACTTGCATAGTCTGTTGCTACAAACTGATGTACTGAAGAAGGGATATGCCATTGCTAAAGGTAATAATCTGCATTTGAATAAACATCACACAGAAGATTGTGTGTTGAACTTGAAGTTCGGTGTCTGGTCCATCTGTTATCCCACAACCCCTCCACACCGCTGTATCCTTAAAGGCCTTCCTGACTCTGAGTGCCCACAAGGGTGTGAGCCCTAATGGTCTTGACCCAAAACTCCTGCACCTCTCCACCCCTGCTACTGCAATAACCATTACCTTCCATCTCAAATTTTCCTTCTCCTTAGCCTCTGTCCCTGATTCTTGGAAACAGACTACAGTTATCCCCCTTCCCAAAAGGGGGCGATTCCATCTCTCCTGGCAACTACCACTTTATCTCCCTCCTCCTCACCCTGGACAAGCTCCAGAATACCTTGTGCTACCCAGTTCTCCAACTTCCTTGAGCCTTCCTCCTCCATCACTCCTTTCCAGTCTGGCTTCCAGAAGTCCCACTCCACCTCCAACTCCATTCTGACTGGCATGGATCAGGGCAACGTCTCATTTGCCATCTCTGTCAACTTGGCCAAGGCCTTCAGCACTATTGCCCGCCCCCTTTCTCCTGGACAAGCTCAAGGCAGTGGGGCTCTCCAACTTCTCAGTTGGGTGGTTTCACTCCTACCTTGAGGGCAGGTGTCCGGACTGAAGAATCCATCTTCCCTCCACTCCCTATCAGCTCAGGTGTTCCAAGGTCCATCCTTGGCCCATGACACAGTACTCTCTGCCTCCGGTTCCACTGCCCCTGAGCTCACTGCCAGGCTCCAAATGGACCTTTCTAACATCCAGCACTGATTCCTGGCAAATGAGCTGCCCATCAATGCCAAGAAAATAGTGCCTAAGGCACTCAGCAGAGGCTCGCTATGCCCACCCCCTCCCTTCCATACCCTTGATGGTACAACTGAGAATGTCTCCTTAAGTACCTCAGGGTCTGGCTGGACAGGCACCTTGATTTCTCTGCACACACACAGATACCATCCACCAGAATCTTCACCCACAACTTGGTGTGCTTTACAAGAATAAAGGAAGTATCCCACTTCCTGTCTGTAGAGCGATCATCTCGAAGATTATATTCCCCATCTTCGACTATGTGACATAAATATGCTCCCAAGTCCACCCTGGCCAGACGGGATCCCCTCTTTCACTCATTTTGCCATTTTGCCCTGGAATGTTCCCACCCCTGCACCCACCACTGCGCCCTTTCTTTCCCCTCCATTGAGTTCAGACACCTCACCTATTGCACTTCCTTCATCTCTTAATACTGTCTGGGCTCCCTACCCTCCACCTTGCTTCCCTTCTCGCTCCCCCGACTACCATTTCCTATCCCCTCACAACTATGGCTCTCACTCTCTTGTTTTCCCCCTCAAGGCAATCCACTGCTGGTCAAGCTGCCTTCTCTTTCCAGTTCCCCCAACTTCAGGGTTCTCTCCCCCCCTACCATCCATACAGCCAATGATTTTCCATTTTCAAAACTGGCCAATTCCATTTGGCAACATTCTTCCTCATAACTAAAGGAAAAGCAGCATGTTTTACACAAAAATTTGATTCAAAATGGTGGAACCTGATCAAAACGCTGGTGCAAAAGTGGGGTTTGTCATAAAAAAAAAAAAAACTGGCTCCCAAGTGCCGTTTTAAAAATGACAAATTCCATTTTTTACTGGTGTTTTCCCATTAAAAATGGAAAATGCCGGCTCGGTGGCGCAGAGGGTTGAGGCGCTGGATACCACACCGGTGACCCGGGTTCGGGAACAGACTCAGGATGCCGGGGGCTGGCAGGGGGAGGAGAGGATTGAGCAACCCGGAAGACTGCTCTCCTCTCCTGCGGTGGGTCAGGTGGGAAGCCTCGCTCTGTAGCGGCCCCTGGTGGAGACCAGGAGCACTACAAGCAGCGGCACAGGAGGGACAACCAAGAAACCGGAAAAATAACTTCAGCTCCCGCTAGATGACGGCCTCCGTACACTATGCCACCAGAACCTCCAGGAGCCTAATCCTCCAGAGCAGCACCCCGGGTCAGTAAGGAAAAATAGAGTGCTAGGTTTCCCCCGCCCCCAGTGCCTTCCTCATCAGAGGAGGGGGACCCTCCTAACAATGGGATACACCAGGACAACCCCAGGGGTAGTCTGCAATGTGTGGCAAGAGAGCAGAGCTTGGGAAGAGGATGGCCGGGCAGTAGAGGTACTAGGAGGCCCGAAGGAGAGGGGGATGCTGGAGTGTCAGAAGAGGTAAAAAGATTACACACCCCAAAAAAAAAAAAAAAAAAATTATTGGCCCTACACCCATTCTGCCCCTTCCCACCACCCACTCACCTCTCTCCTCTGTAACTTCACTACTCACCCTACAGTTGACCCCTGATACTGGCCCCTGGGCTGCTACTCTCCACCCTCCTACTTCTTCTCCCCCTTAACCCTGTACCTACACTAACGCAGGCCTCTCGTCCACCCTCTCCAATCTACAATCATTGCTCCCACCCTGAACTCAGTACTGCCTTCTGCACACTGCAAATACTGTCAGCCTCCAGCACTTCATTGCACTGTAGTGTATTTTACTTACAGAAGCTGTGTCCTTGCACAATCATTTAAAATGCTTGCTTACCTATTTGTATTTATTGTTCTTAGCATACCTAGGTTTCTTCCTTACCCAAGGATACATCTGGAAAGGAGCCGTTACCAACTCAGTATATGCCATGCCTGGTAAAACTTTTGAAATAAAAAACAGCGAAATTTGGCAATCCTTCCATAGCTTTTTGAATCAACTCCTACTTCTTAGTGCTGCAACAGAAGGAAAACAATCTCCAATTTTTTTTTCTTCATAATTGTATTCTCCCTTTTTTTTTTTTTTTTTTTGGTTAATTGCATTATCTCCCCCTACCTTTACACCATAGCCCCATCAGATAGGGCAACCTCCCACCTGTGCCTCATCTACCACTTACCGCACCTCCATTCTACCCCAGACATCCCTGTCTGGGCTTAGGTCAGCAGGAAGCGGCCACATACTCCCCATCAAAACGACTTTCTGGAAGAGGGATGGCAGTCGGCATGTCAGGGCCCAAGCATGCATTACATCATTTCACGTGCCTGCAGGGTTTTTCCAGTGTTTACCCCATCACCAGGGACGTAGACATCTAGGTATCAGGGATGCCCTGATGCATGGCTGTGCATATAGGATCAACTGTTCCTGCTGCACCACCACCCATGGACAGCAGGTGGCAGAAGAGCAGCAAAATCTGTAACCCATATGCCCCCCTCACCAGGAGGACAGCATTCTCGAACACTCAAGCCTCCTCCCCGGCCAGCCCTCCAGCGACTGAGGCTCACTCCCAAACCCAGGTCACCAGCATCACTAATGACAGCACTACTGCTGCCCCGCAGGCCTGTTGTGGAATTCCAAAGACCAATAAGAACCTGATGGAGCCTTGTTCTTACCTAGGGCGATCATCGACTCATAATTTTCTCTTATCACCTCTCGATACAGGTCCTTCTCAGATTCCTGTAAAGCATTCCATTTGTCCTTGGAAAACACCACCGCCACATCTTCAAACGTCAAGGATTCCTGAAACACCCCACGATACAGGTCTTTAGAACTGTACGTTGATTGCGTACATCAGTGTCTCTAGGGATAATTTTTCAGGGATATCACAATACAGACTTCAGAATCTTTTTTTTTTTTTATTAAAGAAAACAGCTTCCGACACGACAATTTTTATGAAGGGCCTGGGCCTGGTCCCCCCCAAAACTGGGTTTTCAAGGGTACTGTACTGCTGGGGTTCAAATTCCAAGAAAAATCCCTTTCTGAACGACTACTATAAGAGCACAAAACAGGTTATAAAGCAGAAACCAAAAAAGTGAGGTCAAAGGGCATTTGGGAAAGGTAGCATGCTCACTGGAAAGGCCCATGGCATCTGGGGTTAGCCAGGATGCAACCTGCTAACATCCCACTCTTACTGGCAGTAGATTACCTGGAGAAGAGGAAGCCAGGGACTTCTCAGACAGCAAACTGGATCCAACTCAGGATCCAAATGTGAAACTAAATGAGCACTTGGAAGGGCAGTTTGCAGTAATCTTTCATGAGTCTTCCCTGACAGAACAGGCCAGAGTAGTCCCCAGAAGTGAGCAAGGTTGGACCCAGGCAATCTTAGTCAAGTCAACCTCCATCAGTGCTGGGCAAGGGCCTGGAAGCCATCATCAATCATCATCATCATCCAGAATAATAGAGCATTTGGTTGAGGCAAAGGTTATTATAGCCTCCTCTCAGCACAGTTTTATGAGGGGCAAGTCACGTCAAACGAACCTGATCACTTTCTTTGAGGGGTTAGAGAGGTGGTCTAGGACAGGGACAAAGATGTAGTCTATCTAGACTTGTAAGGCCTTTGACACTGTGGCATATGGCAAGCTTCTGGACAACGTACACAAGATGGGTCTACAGAAAGCATGCACAGGCTGGGTTCCCAACAGCCTTCTGGGCAAACTACAGAAGTGGGGTCTACAGAAAGCATGCAGAACGTGGGTTACGAACAGCCTTCTGGGCAAACTCCACAAGTGTGGTCTACAGAAAGCACGCACAAGGTGGGTTACTAACAGGCGTTGGGGCAAAGTACACAAGTGTGGTCTACAGAAAGCATGTACAACGTGGGTTACTAACAGCCTTCTGGGCAAAGTACAGCAGTGTTGGCTACAGAAAGCATGCACAAGGTGGGTTACTAACAGCCTTCTTGGCAAACTACAGCAGTGTTGGCTACAGAAAGCATGTACAAGGTGGGTTACTAACAGCCTTCTGGGCAAACTACAGAAGTGTGGTCTACAGAAAGCATGCACAAGGTGGGTTACTGACAGGCTTCGGGGCTCGAAGCATGTAATTGTGACGAATTGACACAACTCCAAGTGGAGAGAGGTACTAGGAAGCAGTTGGTTGTGATGAATGGGCACAACTCCAAGTAGAGAAGGGTATTCAGTGGCATCCCTTAGGGATCAGTTTTGGAACCACTGCAGCAATATCTGGGAAGATGGGGTCTCAGACAGGTTGCTTAAAGGGGAACACAGTCAGCACTAAGACATGTGGGGCTGGTTCTAATCTGCAGTTTGTGTGCAAAAAAAATAAATAAATAAATACATTTATTTCTCTACTATTTACTGCAGTACGATAAACAGTAAGCATGATTTACTGGTGTCTTTCAAAAAACTTGTTCTTCACAGTTCAGACTGCTGCCCTATCTGCATGTACCTTTCTGGGTTGAGGGAGAAGGTCCTCAGACTCCACGCCGAGTTGGCAAGGATTCAGTGGACCTTCTCCTCCACCCAGGGGCCACCAGGTCTGATACAGTTACCTCACAGGATGCCAGGGAGGAGGAGTGGCTGGACTATGGTGAGCTCAAGAAGAGTGAGGTTGGTGGGCTCTGAAGGGTGGGGTCATAAGCACAGACCTCAACCGGTACCATACAAAATTCTTAGGCCACTGACAGGCAGGACTGCCACAAGAAGGCACCCGTGGTAGTGGCCAAGGACAATATGGGGGGCCCGCCGTAGTTGAATCCCCAGGGAGGGTGGAAGTAAACACCAGAGGAGGAGGAAGCAACTTCTGGTGGGGGACTCTACTGTCAGGGGAATAGATCTGGGAATAGGAAAAGGGAGGGGTTAGGAAAGTCAGGTGCCGATGTGGCACCATGACCCAGGAGGGATGGGAAACGTATCCTAGGGAACACTAGTGCAGCAGGATGTCACTGTCCACTGGGGGACAAATGATCTGGCTACGGATAGTGCAAGGTGAGTTTATGGAACTGGCGAGTGGTTGAGGTGCTGCCTGTTTACAACGGTTGGGGGGGGTGGAGCAGAGGGTTCTCTACACCAGGACCTTTAACTCATGCCTGAAGAAAGAATGGTGCAGAGAGCAGGGGTTCAACTCTACTGGGGAACCACCTGGGAGGATAAAAACAGAAACAGACTGACAGCAGATAAGGACCGCTTGGCCCACCTAGTCTGCACATTTCCCCTACCTACTGGATAAACTGCAGATCTTAGTTAACCAACAGCCTACTGCTTCCTACCCCCCACCAGAACTGCCTTATGTCTGTCCCATGTATTTTTGGATTCCCCCACTGTTTTTGACATAGGGCCTATACAGGTGTGATGCCTGCATATACCTGTGAGAGGAACCACAGTCCTCAGTGGATAGTTTAGATGTTACTTTGAAGAACATTTAAAACTAGCCAAGAGGGTGGCGGATGAAATCAGGGAGGTAGAAGCTGCCCCCCCCAAAAAAAAACAGGCTGAAGTACAGAGTTAGAAGATCACAAGGGGAAGGCCCCCCCCAGTACAAATAAATGAAGGAAGCAGAGTGATAGTAAAGTGGGAAGGGAACAAAAACATGAAAGAGAGAGGACGGAAGAGGGGGCAAAAAGGAAAAGGGGGGTTACAAGCAGAGTGGTAACAAAATCTGGAAGGCTACATATGCAAATGCCAGAAGTCTGCAGAATAAGATTCTGGACCTAGCGGCCTTCACAGCAGAGGCAGACCTGGATACAGCGGCCATTACCTTGTCATGGTGCACTGAAAACCATAACTGGGACACAGTCATGCTAGGCTATAATCTGTTCAGGAAAGACAGGGTGGGAAGGAAAGGAGCGGTGTGGTGCTTTATGTGAAGGAAAGCATAAAAGCAACAGAGATATAGGGAACGGGGGGGGGCAGAGGTATTATGGGTCACCCTGGAGTCGGGGAAAAGAGCCACTATTCACACCAGTGGGATCTAAAGACCTCCAGCACGGGGGGAGAAGTTAGATAAGGTACTGCTGGAAGCCACCGACAAAATGGCAGAAAAGGGGGAGGTGCTGCTGGTGGGGGACTTCAACCTGCCAGATGTGGACTGGAGCCTCCAAGCTGCGGCTTCTGCTAGAAGCACGGACATCCTGGAATCCCCTGCAAGGAGCATTCCTCAGGCAACTATTTAGTGAGCCTACTCGTGATTGGGCAATACAGGACCTGGTTCTCACCAGCAGGAACAGTGTTGCAGACATCAAGATGGAAGGCCACCAGGGACCAGTGATAACTGTAGACAGTGGTTCAATATAAGGATGGCTGCGGTATCAAACCACACACTGGCGAATGTCCTGGACTTCAGAAGGGCAGATTTTATAAAGATGGGCGAATGCCTCAGGGTGACGGGGGGAGGGGAGAGAGAGAGAGGACCAAGTGAAGGCAACAAACCTCTGTGTCATGCAATTGAGCAACTGTAAAAGGAAAAAAGGCCGCTATCGTTCTGGAAAGACATGGTGGAAAAGATAAGACTAAAAGGGCAGCATTCAGAAGGTACAAGGAGACACAGAGTGGGGAGGACAGGAAGTATGGCGTGTATCAAGAGAAACAGAGGAAAGCAGTAAGGTATGCAAAGCCACAAACTGAAGAGAGAATAGTGCAGATCAAAAGGGGACAAGACATTTTTCAGGAATGTAAGTGAAAAGAGGAAGACAAAGGAGGGATTGAAAGGTTAACACTGGAAGGGGGAGGCGGGGAACTGTACAGAGTGAGACCAGGAAAATGCAGACATTTTGAACAAATACTTCTGCTCAGTGTTTGCAGAGGAAGAGGAAGGGGAAAGACTTCAAAAGAGTAAAAGGAACGTTAAAGGTGGGGTGGTAGACACTAGTCCTTCTTCAGAGAACAGGGTCCTGAAGGCACTTGTAAATCTGGAAACGGACAAAGCAATGGGGCCAGACAGGGTGCATCCAAGGGTGTTGAGGAAGCTCAGGGAGGTACTGGCTGCACCTTTGATAGTCCTATTTAACAGCTCACTGGAAACAGGAGTGGTTTCCAGAGGACTGGAGTAGAGCACATGTAATCCCACTTTACAAAAGTGGTAGCAGGGAACAGGCTGGAAATTATAGACCTATCAATCTGACATCGGTGGTAGGAAAGTTAATGGAAACACTGCTGAAAGAAAGGATTGTGGAATATCTTGATTCGAACAGGTTACATGACCAGAGGCAGCATGGATTCACAGGGGGGAGGTCACATCAATCAAATCAGATAGATTTCTTTGGGTGGCCGAGGAATTAGATCAGGGAGAAACGACAGACGTCCCTACCTAGATTTCAGTAAGGCGTTCAACAATGTTACACACAGGAGACAAGTAAATAAGTTGGGTAACTTAGGGGTGGGTTAAAAAAAAAAAAAAAAAAAAAGATAAACGGTAAAAAAATTGGTTAGGGGATAGGTGGCAGAGGGTGGTAGCAAATGGAGCTCACTCAGAGGATGTAAAGATGACCAGCGGGGTGCCTCAGGGATCAGTGCTGGGACTGGAACTCAATGTCTTTATAAGTGACATTATAGAGGAGATGGAAGTGAAGATCTGCCCCTTTGTGGCTGGCACCAAGATCTGCAACAGGTCAGACACTCGGGGGGAGGGAAAGGATGAGCAGAGACCTGGGAAACTCAAGGAGGGTCAAAGGTATGGCAGCTGGGCTTCAATACAAAAATGTGCAAAATAATGCACCTATGGCACAGAAACCTGGGGATGGAGTGGTACGGACGAAAACCAAGCAGGAACTGGATGACCTAAAGGTGGTAGCCAGGTAGTGCAACAAGGCAGTAGAGAGCTAGTGGGATGTTGTGGTGCACAGGAAGGGGTATCAGCAGCAGAAAGAGGAAGATGGTGTTGTCCCTGTATAGGTCGCTGGTAAGACCCCACCTGGAGTTTTGTATCTAGTTTTGGAGACCACTTCTCCAGAAGGACATAGGGTGGAGGCGGTCCAGAGGAGGGCAACTAAAATGGTACAGGCTCTGCATCAAAAGCCCTATGAGGGAAGGCTAAAGGACCTCAATATGTATGCCCTGGAAGAGAGAGGGGAGCTATGAGAGAGAACTTTAAATACCTCATGGGGTAAATAGGGTACAAGAGAGAAGTATTTTTCAGAAAAAAAAGGTGTTCAAGAACAAGGGGACATGCTATGAAACTAAAATGAGGTAGATTCAGGAGAGATGTGAGGAAATACTTCTTCACACAAAGAGTGGGGGATGCTTGGAATAGTCTTCCACTGGAGGTGTTAGGCATGACAAATGGTGGGGTTCAAGAATCCATGGGATAGGCATAAGGAAATCACAGTGGAAAGGAAGGAGGGGGCAGAGAAACAGCTGTAGATTAAGTAGGGTCTGCAGTAAGAATGTAGGTAGGGAACGTGGACAAACTGGGTGGGCCAAGAGGCAGTTATCTGCCATCAAATTCTATGTATTAAGAACAACATTCCACAGCTGAATCAGTTGTTAACAACACTTTAGAACATGAAGATTTATACACATGCTGTCATCGGGCATTTCAAGTCGGTCACTGAACTTAAAATAATAAACCACCACTAACCTCCAGTTGTAAAACATGTTTCCTGTTGCATCATATGCAGTAACAAACTCCTCGGCACTAAGAACTCACAGGTTCCCAACACACTATACTGATGACATCATAAGACACTCAAGCTTTGCTCTCGTGCCGATGATGTTACCACTCCAACTCGGTGCTGAGAACCTGATTGTTCTTAACGTAGAAGGGTTAAATTAGTCTCTAAACAGTAGATGTTACCAAGCTAATTCTGCAGACTTGAAAATAGGCATTTGTTGTAACAAAAATCCCAGAATCCCTTGCAGCAGACATCAAAGCTGGGCTGTAGCTGTAGAAGATTCAATAGCCAGCATATATTAAAAAAATAAATAAATAATAATTCGGTAACTGCTGGATTCTGTCGATATACTTGAGTATGCAAAGGACGGAGATCACACTATAAATTTATCAACAGGTCACTCCCAACCCCCTTAGTGGGATACTAACAGAACCTAGCCTTAGGGTGGTTTTAGTAGAACTAGCCACAGCAAGCACTGCAGATTAGAAAACAAATGGTTATGGATTCAGATTCTGGCAGCAGGGCAAAGTCTAAAAAAATTTTACACTCTTATACGAAGTCCCCACTTCTTCAATCACAAGAGTGCAGTGCGCACATTTATGTAACTAATACAAAACTGAAGGAAGAAAGAATTAAGTGTCTTAGCAGGGAGCTGAACCCAGACTGCCCGGAATACCATTCCAGTTGCATTACCAGCAGTGCAGCTGGTATTGCAACCGGAACAGGCAGCCTAGGTTCATGTCCCAGCTAAGGCACTTATTTCTTTCTTTTTCTCTTCCGTTTGTACGAAGTCCCCACTTCTTCCATTTTATTCTGTGGATTGACTTAATTATATGGGTACCTTCTCTCTGACACTCAAAATCAGCACACAGTATACGAGTTAGTTATACTGTACTTTGATTACATAAATTTGAATCCACTTGGTCTTTGTTTACCTGAAAGATCACAGACTATCAAGAAAACAGATATATATTTAATCTGGGCAATGCCATTTATTGACCATTACCTGGAACTGCACAGTTTATGTTGATTCATGATTTTTTGCAGGGCTTGCATTAACCCCCTACTGAAGTCCCCAAATGAAATTTTTTAGAAATTTACAGCATAAAGATAAAAGGCAGTGCTTCAGCATGGACCCCCTTAAAATGAAAGGTCTGCATGTTATGAACAGAAAAGGTCTGGTAAAGTAGTACAAAGACACTCCCCAGTACATTTCTGACCCCAGATTTGCCCCCTCGTCTTCCAATTGACCCCCTTCTGATGCCTCCCCCTAGCCTTCTGTGGGACTTGGGCCGCTTCCTGTTCCTCAGTGGCTTACCTTCTATGGCTAGTCTATGTCCAGTGCAGAGGTGGGTGGCATGGTCAGCACTGCAGTACTTGCTTCATCCTGCAATGATTGTTTTCTTTCCCTCTGTTTCTCTCCCCTCTACACCGATGCTGCCAGCCAGTGCTGAAAATGGAAGTCTTTAGGTGGAACTGTAATCTCTACATCTGTAGGAGGCAGAATGGCCATCCACCCTCCCCGCGCGGCTCTCACTTGTATCACTAACTTCGGTCACCCAAATGGTGGTAGTGCAGCACAGCTCGCTACACCCCCCGGCAAGGGCATCGACTGGGACCCTTAATCCTCCTCCCCAGGCCCCCCCCCCCCAGGACAAATCAGGCTGTTCCCAAATCTGGGTCATCGCCGTAGTTCTACTGCTGCGAAGAGATAACTGCCCCTCCCATTTTATGGACAGCCCCCCTCCACATTTAAAGCAGAGCATCAAATGGACCTCTACTGTATCAATGCTTAATAAAATCTTCTAAAGTCAAACAAGAAAACAGTTAATGCATTTCCGAATAATCATTTCGCCCTCCCCACTTTCTCAACACTTATCTGAGGTGTTGCTCATACAGTAGGTAAAGAATCCCTTAAAAATGTGCCTGGCCAGCCCATCGGCATAGCGGTTGGATTTCCGCTTGCGACGCCAGCGACCCAGGTTCAGGAACGGACTCGGGTGCTGGAGGGCCGGCCAGGGAGAGAAGGCTGAAGCCAGATGACTGTTCGCCTTCTCTCGGGGGCGCACAATCCAGCGACTGCTGACTTCTGGCGGAGGCTGAGGGGGCTGGCAATGCGGGGTCCTACTAATCAACAGGATACGCGAGCATCGGCATAAGCTTGAGGTTAGTGGCACACCACATCCCTGGGAGCAAACATGAAAGAGTCCCGAGGCCGACCAGATTACAGTCGCCAGCTCGCACTGCCGCGAGACCTTGGGCAGTGCACGAACCACCCTAGCAGCACCCAGGGCAGGTATGGCGCTGGCCCCCCCCCAATGCCTTCCCTCTTGGAGGACGGGGGCCCACCTGGTGAAGGGTTATGTCCGGGGGTTACCTGGGGCGCTGCAATATAGGGTGGAGAGGTGACTGTACCGAGGCAGTGCAGCACGGGTGGCATAGGAGGGCTTGAAGGGAAGGCCGGCCCGGAGCTGGGGAGAGTAAAAAAAAAAAAAAAAAAAACCTGTGCCTGAACACCCTGTCTAAAGCTCTGCACCTTAGAGACCAAGACTTACCATAAACCATAGTTTGGACCCAACAGCTAGGTTACAGCCTGGTGTTTACAAAGACAGGTGTCGTGCCCCCAAACTGCAGCTGCCAATGCCATTTCAGTTAAAACGGGGTGTCAGGCAGATAGCCAGCACTGTCTCCACCAGGGCCAACATCTACCCCCATACTGAAGAACCCAAATAGGATTTTTGAGGATGCTGAAGCACTAAAATGACAGCAGCAAGTCAACACCAGCTCAGTATTGAAAGGTTTGTATATGTACCGTAGCTCAAGCTGTGGACCCTGCAATACGAGCAGACTAGATAGACCAAACAGCCTTCTTCTGCTGGCTTCTTTGTAAGAGATGTAGTGCAGAGACATGCCAGCAAATCTCTGACCCCCCCCCTCCCAGAATCTGTGGTCTGACCTCCCCCCCAAAACAGCTGAAGCACAGCATTAAAGAACACCTTTCTCATTGCATTACACAAACAAGAGGAAGCTCCCTTACCTCCATGGGAGCTCCTCTGTGGTATTAGCAGATTTGTCTTTTTTTTTTTTGTTATTATTAAATATACTGCCAAATGAAGAGAAGGGACCACAACCTGAGAGCCTAGCCACGGGATCCCTTTCTACTTCTCGGTTGCTGGCCATGTCTGCGCTCCAGCGTTTCATGATGTATGAATAGGGAGAATGTGGGGACGCGCTCCATTCAAGTCTATGAAGCGTGATTTGTAACACCTTTTTCAGCTGTTTAAGAGGGCACTGAACCCTGGCTCCAATTTTACCAAACGCCCACTTAAATGGTCGAAACCTGTGTTCAAATCACGCTCCATAGACCTGAATGGAATGTGCCCCCATGCAAACATCAGAGCGCAGGAGCATGGGCAGCAACCAGGAGTGAAAAGGGATCACACAGTTAAGCCCTCAAGGGCAATTTACAATCCCTTCCCTTCCTTCGGGGGGTATAAAAATAAACTAAATCTGCTGATACTGTACCACAGAGGAGCTCCCATGGAGGTGAAGTAGCATCCTCTTACATGTTTTCAGTTTTTGAAAATAGCAGGAAAGGTTTTCTTTACACTGCCCCACTCCACTTTAATAGTGCTAATGCAAGCCCAGCTTCTCCATTTACAACTGTACAGAATTTGGGAATGTACCTTTCTAGGGACATGGATATGATTTTCTATCCACATTTTCTGGCAATGTCCTTTCCCTTTAAGATGCACCAGAAAGTCTTCAAGCTGGCTCCTCCCATCCACCCAGGTGGTGACTCCTTCGGTTCCGCTCCACGACGCCAGATCTTCCTTTCCACTAGAAGAAGCAGGTTCCCTCCTTACCACTTCCGCGTTGAGTAGGCACTAGCACTTAAATTCTTTGGAAATAACTTCCAAACCAACTCTTATGAGTTTTGTCTTCAACTAGACCCTTGATCGTGATGGACAATAAGTCCGCTCCCAGGTTCTGCCAGTGCCCTTGCGGGCAGAAGATGTCCAGGACCAACCCGCAGGCCACATGCGTCTACTGCCTGGGGGCATGACCACAATCCCCAGGCCTGAGACTTTTACCGCTCATTTCATCCATCTGTCCTGGAGGACCATCTTGCCTGCCTGAAACTGGGCCACCCGGCACAATGGAACCCACCAATCAAATCCAAAGATGCCCACTGGGTGGCCTCCAAGGCTGCAGGCTCCACTGGGCAGCTTGCAGCCTTCGAAGAGGCAGCGGCCCAGGCCGCGGACCATCCCTCCTCAGAGTCTGCCTTCATGCCACATCAGCTGGGCTCAACCAGTTGTCAACCAAAGACACCGATACTTCCTTGTTTAGGACCCTGGTCCTGATGCAGACCATTCAAGGGATGGATCAGTCCGCTGACCCGCCACCTCTGGTCCCAGACCAGGAAGAGCCTTGGCAATCGCTGACTCCCTCCGAGCCCCACCACCAGTCCCCCTGGCAGCCGAGGTCGAGGTCTCGGTCTTCTTCCCTTGGGTCAAGCCGGTCCCACCATCATCGGCGCTCCCGGCACCATGGGAAGCTGTGCCGCCGCTATTCTTCGTCCTCCTTGGGTGAGGAGAGGCTTCGGCACAATTTGTGTCGACGCTAAGAGGACTCGATATGACAACAGTTGGTGTTTACTAGACCCAAACCGACCCCAGTTTCTACTATGGCCATCATGAGGCTGTCGCAGACTCCACAGACAGAACAGATTAAGACTGTCCTGACTCGGCCGACTCTGGCTTCTCCACCAATCATGGTGGAACTGCCACTTAAACAGCTAACGATCGGCGCTCCGGCTAAGGTGTCCCAGCCGGCCAAGGGGCTTCCTCATCCGCTGTTGGTCACCGCCACCCCGACCATCCACGGAGGGTCAGTGGGGACTCCAGCAGTCGACTGCTCTTTGACGACTCTTCAGCGTCAAAGGGTTCCTCGATGCACTCCCATCTGGTCGAAATGGAGCCATGGGGAATCTCTCAATGGACAAAAGTCCATCCTCTTTCATGGGCCTCCTCCATTTGGTCTCAGAGTCGATGGAAATGAAGATGGAACCTGTCCAGAAATGGGCTTGTTACCAGCTGACAGATATCCTTGACCGGGGAGACTCTCCAATGGAGGATTTGCCAGTGGCAGAAGCCATTCTTGGCCCTGCCCATGAGCTCTGGCAGTGTCCCGCTTTCTGCCCTGCGCCTTCTGCCCTGATGGCCTGCAAGTATGCGGTGCCCACCAGATCCCTTTGGGGATTCACAGAGCCCCCTCGGCCAAGGGATTGGAGGATGACTGTGTTGCAGCACTCCAGCAGCACTGGGGATGTTGACAAGCCGCCTGATAAGAAGCTGAACCAAGCGGCTAAGAAGGTCTATGCTGCCTCCTCCCTTTGGCCTCCACCAGGTATGCGCGGCCCTCCTCTTGGCCCACTTCTCCCATGCCCTGCCGGGCACCATAGATGGGGTGCTTCCTCATCTGCCTGTGGATCTTCAGACCACAGTCAAACAGGTCCGAGACCAGGGCCGGGCTGTGGCCAAGCAACAGCTCCAGACTGCCATGGATATTGTGGACTCCTGTGCCCACTCTGTGGAGGCCTCAGTGGCCATGAGCTGCAGGGTCTGGCTGAGGATCTTGACCTTCACAGTGGACACTCTGCACAAGCTGGCAGATGTCCCTTTCCTGGGCACCGACCTGTTCAGGCCCGGGTTCGAGGGTCACCTCACATGCATCAAGAAGTCCAGTGCCATCTTGGACTCAGTGACATCTGTCCAGAAGGACTCCAAGGGCTACAAGTAGTATCATTAAATGGAAGCCCTTTCAGTCCACCTCCACTCCTGCAGTCAAGCCAGCCCAGCAACCGACTGACCAGCAGGCTCAGGCCTGGCGACCTCTGCCCAAGTCAGTGGCCTCGGCTATCCGTAAACCAGGCAGGAGAGGCTCCGGTGGCCCCTCAGCTGGGCCCTCCTCCTCTTCCAAGCCTGCCCAGTGATGTGATGAGGGGTACATTCCTCATGCCCATCATGCTTCCCCTGGAGGGCCAGCTCCACCACTTCCTCTCTGCCTGGTCCACTGTCACCATGGACAGGTGGGATCTAGAAGTGGTGGGTCAGGGCCTGCCTCTAGAATTCGAGCAGTACCCTCCTTGCTGAACCTGCGCCCCACAGGAGGACTTGGTTTCCGCAGACATGCTGTCAGCTCTCAAAGACGACATAGCCCAGCTCCTCCACAGGGAGGTCATGGCTCCTGTCCCAGATCCTCCAGAACACTGAGGATCTGTATCCAGGTACTTCCTGGTGCCAAAGCGGATGGGGGGCTGGCGCCCCATTCTAGATCTGCACGACCTGAACAAGTTCCTCAGGTCATGCACCTCCAGGATGGCAACCGTCTCAGATCATACCATCTCTACAGCAAAACATGTGGTTTTGCTCCCTGGATTTTGAGGTTGCGTTCTTTCATGTCCCGATCCATCAGTCTCACCAAAGGTTCCTCCACTTTTGAGCAGAGGAAACCCTCTACGAGTTCCAGGCCATGCCCTTTGGCCCCTCCTCAGCCCCCAGGATCTTCACCAAGTGCATCGCAGTGGTGGCAACTTACTTGAGGTGCAGAGGGGTCTGGGTTTATCCCTACCTGGATGACTGGCTGATAGTAGGTTCCTCCAGGCAGGAGGCGGAGTGGTCCAGGGATCAGGCCCTCCAGACCTGCATCAAACTTGGCCTCCTGGTCAAAGAGACCAAGTCAGAACTCATACCCTTGCAGATGATCAAATCAGGGTGGAGCTCGACTCTTGCAGAACCTCCTTTGCCCGATCATTTCAGGCTGGGCAACTGCACCCTGCCTGGGATTTCCTGCGCCTGCTGGGCTACATTGCAGCCTGTACCAGCGTGGTCAACTGGGCCCCGCTGGAGAATGCGCTGCCTGCAGTGGGAGCTGGCCAGCTAGTGGTCTCAGCGCAAGGAGCACTTCGACCAGCTGGTCATGGTGACCCAGCGGATGTGGGACACCATCCAATGGTGGCTGGTCCCAGCACATCTGCAGGCAGGGATCCCGTTTGGCCGCCCAGAGCAGACAGTCGTCCTGACAACCGATGTCTCTCTCACGGGCTGGGGTGCCCACCTGGGGGACACCAAGTCCACAGGCTCTGGCCCCGGAGGAGTCCCGATGCCACATCAACCTGCTGGAGCTCCAAGCAGATCGGCTGGCGCCGACTGCATTTGCTCTACGCATTCAGGGTCAAGTGGTCCAAGTTCAGACAGACAACACGACCACATACTACCTCAACAAACAGGGCGGAATGCACTCTCTGCCTTTGTGCAAGGAAGCTCTCTGTGTCTGGACCCTCGTGTGCAGCCTGGAGGCGGATCTCCTGGCCATCCATGTGGCAGGAGCCTCCAATCAGCTGGCAGATGCCCTCAGCCAGGTGGGCAAGGCATCTCAGGAGTGGTCTATCCACCCAGAGGTAGTTCAGTCTGTTCTCCCAGTGGGGCACACCTCAGGTGGACCTGTTCACCTCCAGGGAGAACGTCAAGCTGCGGCAGTTTTGTGCCTGCCCTCCTCAACAGGGAATGCTGCAGGGGGATGCTTTTTTGAGGCCCTGGACTCTGGGCCTCTTTTATACCTTCCCTCCATTTCCCTTGATCCACAAAGTGCTTCTCAAGGCCAGGAGGTACAAGGCACAGGTGATCCTGTTGGTTCCAGACTGGCCACGCCAATTCTGGCACCTCGATCTCCTCAGTCTCAGCAGCAGGCTCCCACGGAGTCTTCCCCTAGGCCCGGATCTGCTTTCCATCAATCAGGGGAGGGTAACTCCACCTGGACCTTTAACCCCTGCACCTGATGGCCTGGTTCCTGAGCAACTAGAGTTAAAGACCTTGGGTCTCTCCAAAGAGGTCTTCACCATTGTGCATGCTTCTCAGAAGGAGTCGACCAGGAAATGCTATGCCTTCAAATGGAAGGGATTCTCCATTTGGTGTCAGGGCAAGGGGTTGGACCCTTTTTCCTAGTCAGTGGTTAGCATCTTTGATTACCTTTTGTCCCTCTCCCAATCTGGCCTCGGTCAACGACCCTTAAGGTGCACCTGGCAGCCATCTCTGCTTACCGGGCGTGGGCCGGACAACAGTCAGTGGCACAGGAGAAGGTCGTCTGGTGCTTCTTCAAGGGCCTAGACCACATTTACCCTCCGGTGCGTGAACCACCACCACCGTAGGACTTGTTACTGGTTTTGGCAAAGCTCATGGGCAAGCCATTCGAACCGATGCACAGGTGGAAGATGTCTCATCAGTTGTGGAAGATCACCTTCTTGATGGCTATAACATCAGCCAGAAAGATCGGGGAACTCCAGGCGTTTTCAGTGCCTGGTCTTCCACAGGGACAAGGTTGTCCTGCGCCCCCAACCTGAAGTTCCTCCTGAAGGCTGTGTAAGAGTTTCACTTTAACCAGGTGATTAATCTCCTGGCGTACTTCACCAATCACACCTTGTAGGCAGAGCACAGGCTCCATACTCTGGACCAGAGGCGAATGCTCGCTCATTACAAAGAACGCATGGCTGGAATTTGGGGAGAAATTCGCCAGCTGTTTGTCACCTACACTGAAGCCACAACTGGCAGACCTGCAGCCAAGCAGACAACTGGCAAGTGGATCACATTCTGCATTGCTCTCTGCTATAGGCTGGCGAGAAGGGAGCCCCCCGGAGGGCTAAGGGCTCATTCCACCAACCATACCACTGCGTCAGTGGCTGCTTCCACAGACATCCTTATCCAGGAAATCTGCAGTGCTGCTATCTGGAGGTCAGCACACACCTTCATTTCTCACTGCCACATTTACCTAGAGTCACACTGGGATGCTGGTTTTGGTGCCTCAGTTCTTCAATCCTTATTTCCTAAGTAGGGGGCGTGTACCTTGCCTCCCTCCTCCCACAGAACAGCTAGGAGTCTGCCAGAAAGAGTGAATAGAACATATCCACATCCCTAGAAACACAGGTTACTCATCTGTAACAGTAGTTCTAGGAGTAGTATATGATGTTCATCCACACAGACCCATTCGACCTCCCTAGCTTTGGCGCACACACTCTGCTTCCAGCGGGCAAGATCAGGAGTCATGGGGCGGAGCCGAGGGAGTTACCACCCAGGTGGGTGGGAGGAGCCAGCTTGAAGACTTTCCAGCACATCTTAAAGGGAAAGGACACCGACAGAAAAAGTGTGGATGAACATCATACACCACTCCTACAACTACTATTACAAGTGAGTAACCTGTGTTTCCAACGTATGGATAATCTATCTTACATGGTAATAACGTCATATAATGCATTAGATCAGAATGCGCTGACCGAATCTGATCGTTCCTCACCTTCGGCCTTTTAAATCGCATTCCATCTTCCAGGTTTTGGTTCCCTTCCTCAGATGGCTCCTGCTCCTCCTCTTCGACCACCTCCACCTTCACGTCCAGCTCCGTCTTCACCTCCTCCGGCCGCACCGTCCTCGTTTCCTTCTCCATGTTTGTCTCCACTGCTGCGGGAAACCTCTGGTCCGATTATTTCATTTGTATCTAGAATAGCATGAACTCCAGGCTTCCTAAAGCCTGCTGCCTGCTCTCACCCAGTCCGCCAGCTGCTGGTCACACAGGCTAAAACCCAGTATCGACTGGGCTCTGCCTAGTCCTTGCAAGACAAGGTCCCTTGCTGTATTCAGTTTGCTTTTGTTTTTTTTTTTTTTTTCCCCCCCTCAGGTCTCTGTTCTTGGACTACAGTCCTGTCAGTTATCTAAAGCACATCCAACCAGCTACTGGTCACACTGGCTTCGAGTCCCACTATTAGCTGCGTTTTGCTTAGTGCCTCCACGACTGGGTTGCTTGCTATACTTTAGCCTCCAAGTGTTCTTCTGGATCTGGCAACCCCGTCAGTTACCACCAGCATGAGCAAGTAGCTAGCTGTCAGCACTTATAACAAAGTCTCACAGTGTCTAAATTGACTCGACTGTTGTAGGACTAGAGAATCCACTTAGCTGAATACCTAAAACAAGGGAAAAAAAAACAAAAAACTGTTGAGAGAGTTTAATCTCATGCATAGAGTCATACATTAATCTTTATAGTATGCAACACAGTACAAAATTGTTAATTTTTTCTGTTTAACATCATATTTCTCCAGGGTAGCTCAGAGACCATTTTGTTTTCTGTTTAACATATTTCTCCAGGGTAGCTCAACGGAGACTGTCTCATTTACAATGTGGTCCTGCTTATATAGTTTCCAACTACATGCACTAAAGTAAAGGGAGACTGAACTTGGCAGGAACTTCATATGCATGTTTCTGCCCACCTCTTGGACAGGTAAATAGGAACTCTGCATCTGTGTTATACTGAACAGATGATACTCAGCTGGGGGAAGGAAGAATCTAAAAAATATACCTATTTATAAAATGGGTGGAAATGCCACAGAATAAAACTGATGTTAGTACCCACTCAGATATCATAATATATTACATTCTGGGATATGTCACACTAGATATCTAGCAAAGTTGAGTGCCTCACAAATGGACTAAGGAGCCAATCACAAAGCAGCTTTCACAATGTTGATGACATCATAACAGCCATGTGAAGCACTGAGCCCAGCAGTTGAACTCAGAGAAATGGTTAAATCTCCAAACACAAGATTTAAAAAACTATAACAAGTAAACAGATGTTGCATAAATCAAACATGCAATAGAATGATTTTTAAAATATAGTTTATTATCTCTTATAAGGGGGTAGGACTTTAATCACTTGTGGCTCTGCCACTACTGAGGTACGGTTCTGCCACGTCACTCACGGCAATGAACTGCATATGAATCAGTCCACTGCATATCCACCTTTTATCAGATGAGTAACTAGCGTACGTAGAAATATACCATCAACAGGAGCTCGTGGGGTAAGTAGCCACAGTCCAGAAGGTCGAGTGGCAGTAATTAACCTCACAAGTTCCCCCCAATGGTGTATTTCAAAGTATCCAGCAGTTTTTACTTTATGTAATACCAGGGCTAGAGATTTCATTTCATTATTTACCCTGGCAGGCACACTGAGTAACACTGCCCATTTTCAAATGCATCCAGCACAAAACAAACAACATAGAATAAGATAAAGTATACACAGGCTGACAACTGAGCACAACTACAATACATCTGATCACTTAGGAAAAAACAGTAGTTGTTCTATTGGTCCTTGTACAAAAAGATGAACAAAATGGGTGGTTTGATACCTTTCACTGGATCAACAAAACTTTCAGACTACACAGAAACCTTCTTTGGAAACGTGTTAGTTAAGGAATGATAACACTTGAAAAGCTCTGAACAGAATTAGTAAAACCCTTCACATCTAGATATGGACATCTGATAAGATTTAAGGCACTGGCTGAAACCAGAGAATGAACGAATGCATGCACGCACACAAACAAACTCCCGCCATCCATCCCTCTTAATTAGGTGTAACTCACAAATTCTAACATAATGGAATACAGGATAACCTTGGTTGTTACATACAATCCTGATCTGGACACCTTATGTAAAATCATCAGGGACCTCCAAGCAATATTCTGTGAGGATGACACCTTGAAATGTATCTTCCAAGAACTACTTTTACTGTCTTCTAAACAAACAGCCACCTAATTTATCTAACCCAATTATCAGAAGCAAACTTATACCTAACCAAAACAAACAACACTACGTAGCACTAAACTTTGCAACAGTCCTATATGTAAGACATGGGCATATTTCCACCTCAGATTCTATCAGGATCCCCCAAAATAAAGAATTCAAGATACAGGGGAATTATACATGTACGTGTAACCACCCCCCAGCTACTTTGCACAGTAAGCTAACCCTTGGTACCTTCGACTGGGCACCCAAACTACTCTGGACACTTTGGTGGGGCCATCCCTCGCTTTGGGAATGTATACCAGGCTTACTACTTCTAGAGGTCAAAAAGGGGTGGGAGTGTACCAAAGCAAATTACACACATATGACCATTATACTCAGATCCTGAGGAGAGAACATGTGCTAGGGGCTATGCTAAGTCTGAACTGCTGTAAGGGTACCCAGTAATTTCACACGGGAAGCAGTAACAAGAATGCCCAAACCAGGCTGGAGTTCTAGAGTGTGGCTTTATTCCAAAGATGGTACACTAAAGCAAAGGTGGACATAGAAACATAGAATTTGACGGCAGATAAGGACCGCTTGGCCCACCCAGTCTGCCCATTTCCCTACCTAATGGATAAGCTGCAGATCCTAGTTAACCAGCAGCCTACTTCCTACCCCAACCCCCTAGAATTGCCTTATGACTGTCCCATGTATGCTTGAATTCCACCACTGTTTTTGACTCCACCACCTCCTCCGGAAGGCCGTTCCACGCATCCACAACCCTCTCTGTGAAAAAATACTTCCTTAAATTACCTCTGAGCCGCCCCCCCCCATCTTCAAATTGTACCCCCTTGTTTTGCACACCTCTTTTTTTGAAAGATGCTACCCTCTTGGACTTTGTTGATTCCCTTGAGGTACTTGAACGTTTCTATCATGCCCCCCTCTCCCTCCTTTCCTCGAGGCTATACATATTAAACTCATTTAGTCTTTCTTCATATGTCTTCCGGTGCAGACCCTGCACCATTTTAGTTGCCCTCCTCTGGACAGCTTCCATCCTGTGTCTTTGCAGAGACAGGGTCTCCAGAACTGCACGCAGTACTCCAGATGGGGTCTCACCAGCTGTCTGTACAGAGGGATAATAGCTTCCTGTTTTCTACAGGTGATGCCTCTCCCTATGCATCCCAGTATCCCCCCAGCCCTCCTTGCTGCCCTCTCACATTGCTTGCCCACCTTTAGGTCATCTGATATGACTACCCCCAGGTCCCTTTCCATTTTTTTGTTGTTAGTATCTCACCCCTGTTGTGTACTCTTCCCTTGGGTTTTTGTTTCCCAGGTGCATTACCTTGCACTTCTTAGCATTGAACCCTAAGCTGCCATACATCTGACCATTCCTCTAACCTTGCCAAGTCCCTTCTCATCCTTTCCACCCCACCTTGTGCATCAACTCTGTTGCAGATCTTTGTGTCATCTGCAAAGAGACATACTTTTCCTTCCAGTCCCTCTGCAATGCAACTAAAGACACTGAAGAGGACGGTCCTAATACTGAACCCTCAGGGTACCCACTAGTAACCCCCTTTCTTCAGAGTGGACTCCATTTTACTATTACTCTCTGTGTCCTATTCTCCAGCCAATTCTTTACCCAGGCTGTCATCTTGGGACCCACTCCCAGGCTGGCTAACTTGTATATTAATCTTTTGTGTAGGACTGTGTCAAATGCCTTGCTAAAGTCTAGGAAGGCCATGTCCACAGCCCCTCCTGATCTTTGGTCACCCAGTCAAAGAAATCTATCAGATTTGTCTGGCATGACCTTCCTGCAGTGAATCCATGCTGCCTTGGGTCCTGTGCCCCTCTGGCCTCTAGATACTCAACAATTCTTTCATTCAGAAGTGATTCCATCATTTTCCCTACCACTGAGGTTAAACTAACAGGTCTGTAGTTTCCTGCTTCTGCCTTGCTCCCACTTTTGTGAAGGAGAATCACATCTGCCCTCCTCCAGTCCTCGGTACCACCCCATCCTCCCATGATTTGTTAAAGAGGGTAGTCAGTGGTGTCACTAGTTCTACCCTTAGTTCTTTTAGAATTCTGGGATGAATCCCATCAGGCCCCATTGCTTTGTCCATCTTCAGTTTTAAGAGTTCTTTCAGAACCCTTTCTTCTGTAAATGGGCTGGTATCAACTTCTGTATCCAGAGTGTTTCTATTGTTTGTTTTAGGTACCTCCCCCTCTTCATTTGTAAATACTAAGCAAAATATTTGTTTAGTATCTCTGCCTTTCACAGTCACCGCTGCCCCCTTATTAAGCATAACTATCCCTCCCTTGGTCTTCCTTCACTCCTGATGTACCTATAAAGGTTTATCCCCTTCTTAACTGTGTTGGCTATCTTTTCTTGGTTTGTGGCCTTTGCTGTTCTGACTGCCTTCCCAGCTTCCTTTTGCTTTAACTGATACAATTATCTAGTGATCCTGATCTAGTGGACCCCCAAGGGTTTATACTTCGTGGCAGAAGGCAATGCAGAACAACAAAATTCTACAGCGGACGGAAACTCTAATATTACACATTCCATAGGACTTTGAACTCTTCAGCGGCAATGGCTTCAGCTGAACCCACATATTTCTTCTAGTGGCACTGGCCACAACAGAGCACACAATTCCTTCTAGTGGCACTGGCCACAATTTAGAACATTACCCATCTGGCATAGGATTTAAACATTTGGTGATGTGGCAACTGGCCACGATGGAGCACACTGCTGCTCAAAATTAGCACAACCCACACCAGGGGGTAAACTTTCTCCTCAGGCATTGACCACCATGTCGTGAATAAGCAGGCACCCTTGCAGAACCCGTAGTGCTGAACTGGTCACTCCAGATGGGGGACAGCCCACCTTTTGCCTCCACAAACCATACCAAGCCATTCTTTCAGAGCTACACCTCAAACTTTCCTTAAAACAATAGAACTATGCATCCAGGAATGACTTTCACCTTCAGTATTTGAAATACTTTTGAGTGTAAACTAAAGTGCTGAACAATGTACCAAGTCTCACTGGGGACTCCACAGTGTCAGTCAACTTTGAAAGGCATGAGAACAGTCTCAAAATAGAAGAGAACTTGGGGTGTGTGTCTTTTGTAGAGTACATCACAAAAGAAAACACAGGTACATTCCTCCTGGGATACCCAAAGTCAGATTACTCATGGTTGTACACAAACAGGCAGCTTCAGTGTCCTGGATCAGCGTCAGGGATTGCCTCTCTGATCCATTCTGCAGTCCTTCTCATCTCACAGTGGATGAGAAAATCAGGAACTCCTGCTAGACGGTTATCACCACTTCTACTGGCAGGCAGATGATTCTTAGCACTGGGGTGAGAAAATAGGCTCTCCTCACAGAACCCACACTGCAGCTCCTCACTCTGGACTCCACTCACAGACTAACAAAATGCTATAGCTCCCCACTCACAGCTAGCTACAGTGGCTTATGCAGCTGCAAGAGTTCTAAATGACATCACCTCTCTCAACTCAGCTGAGACCAAGTAAACAGAGAGGGAGCAGGTGAAAAAATATTTAACCAGTTATTCACCAGCTGCCTTCCTTACCTAGCATGGACACTGATGGGATTCTAGCAACCCCAGAGGACCGGGGGTTACATACATCTAGGAACATTGTTTATTACATCCAACTGGGTGCCACCTTCAAACCCGAGTGAACTCACATAGACATGATGTTAAAATGAAAAATACTGTAAAACCAGTGGGACATTTTCCTCAATCTGATCACTCAATTTCTGACTTGTCGGTCCTAGTTAAGGGGCACTTCACGAATGCACACAAGAGGCAAGCATATGAGGTCAAATTTATTTAACTTAATATATCTAATTGTGGTGTGAATATAAGCCTTGGTTTTATGACTTATTGCACAATCTGAACTCCAACTGCCGTTTTCTTCTCAGCTTCATACACAGACATACTGCTGTGCTGACCATACACACACTTTTTCCCCCAGACTTCTGCTGTCACATGCATTCCCTTTTGTTAGAATTTGAGAGTTACACCAATACATAGATACAGTCGGCAGATAAGGGCATTGTGGCCCATCCAGTCTGCCCTATCCCTCTTTCTAATGCTTAAGGTACCCTAGATGCTACAAGTTCCCCCCACTTTCACCCTAGCCTGGTAATTCCCATGTGTCTATCCCACACATTCTTGAATCTCTGAACCATGGCTGCCCCCACCACTTCCTGGGGGAGACTGTTCCATCTCTCCACCACCCTTCAGTGAAATAGAATTTCCTCAAGTTCCATCTAAGTTCCCCCCTTTTAGTCTCATGCTGTGCCCCCCTTGTTCTGCCATTTCCGTTCATGTGAAAGATGCTCTCCTCTGGTACCTTGTTGATCCCCTTTAGATACCTGAAGGCCTCTCATGTCCCCCTCCTTCCTCCAGGGAGTACATATTGAGAGCTCAGAGTCTCTCCTCATACGACTTATGCTGCATCCTAGACACCATTTTTGTCACCCTCCTCTGTACCGTATCCATCCTATGTCTTTTTGGAGTTGGGGCCTCCATAAAAGAACACAGTACTCCAGATGAGGCCTTACTAGGGAGTTGTACAATGGTACCACCACTTCCCTCCTTCTACTTGTTATACCCCTCCCTATGCACCCTAGTATTGTTAGCCTTTTGGACTGCTCTGTAGCACTGTTTAGCCACTTTGAGGTTGTCTTCTATGACTACCCCAAGATCCCTTTCCTCTGTGGTGGCCTCCAGTGTTACCGCGTCTAGTTCATACCAGACTCTAGGATTCCCTCTCCCTAGGTGCATAATCTTGCACTTGTTTGCACTGAACCCCAACTGCTAGTCCTTGGACCAGTTTTCTAGCCTCTTCAGTACCTTCTTGTGTATCTACCCTGTTACATAGCTTTGTATCGTCAAGTTCCCTAGGACTGGCCTGCTCTCTGGTTTCAGCCTGTACCTTAAATCAAATTATCGGATAAGATGTTTCAGTCCATATTTGAAGGTTTTACTAATTCAGTTCTGAGTTTTTCAAGTGTTATTCTTCAACTGCCATGTTTTCAAATCTATTTGTGGTATGAACATGGACCTTCCATGTTCGAATCTACCTGTGGTATGAACATGAACCTTCCATGTTTCCGAATCTATCTGTGGTATGAGCATGGACCGTCCATGTTTCGAGATCTATCTGTGGTATGAACATGGACCTTCCATGTTTCCGAATTGAACTGTGGTATGAACATGGACCTTCCATATTTCTGAGTCTATTTGTGGTATGAGCATGGACCTTCCATGTTTCTGAGTCTATTTGTGGTATGAACATGGACCTTCCATGTTTTTTTTTTTTACCAATTATTTTACCTGTTGAGACACACTGAGCTGAAAGCTTGTTTGCAGGTGCAACCTGGGAGCACAAGTAAGTTAAGTGACTTGCTCAGGGTCACACAGTATGCAAGTGGGGGCTGTGGGATTCAAACCCAGGTCTCCAGATTTGCAGCTCAGAGCCTTAAACCACTGCGCCATAAATGTTTCTGAATCTATCTGTGGTATGAATATGGACCTTGGTTTTATGACCCATTACATAATCTGAACTCCAACTGCTGTTTTCTTCTCAGCGTCATACACACGGACATATTGCTGTGCTGAGCCCCCCCCCATCACTGTGTTTTTTCCAGACTTCTGCTATCACTGCATTCCATTTCGTTAGAATTTGTAAATTACACCTAATTAAGAGGAAGAGAGAGTGGGTCTGTTCTCTGGTTTCAGCCTATTCCTTAAATATTATCAGAAAAGATGTCCAGATGTGAAGGGTTTACTAATTCTGTTCTGAGTTTTCAAGTGTCATCATTCCTTAACTGCCATGTTTCCAAAGAAGGACTCTGTAGTCTGAAAAAAAAAAAAAACAACATTTTTAAAATATATTTGTTGGTCCAATAAAAGGTATCAATCGCCCATTTTGTTCATCTTTCAGTAAACCGAGTAACTTTTTTTTTTATTTTTCAATATAGAGTGTGGCTGGCTATTCACAGTATTCGAGAGGTTATTGTAAAACCTTGCACAAAGTCAAGTGCTTTCTGAACACATGCTGGTCTTCTTAAACAGGACAGTGAAATGAACATCGTCCTGTGATCTAGTACGACAAGAATGATACTTAACAGAAAAAAAATCTAAGCTACCTTTCCAAGTACAAGTTTGTGAAAGGAAATTGACATTTTAAGTTTGATATGGTCATCAAAAGAAGGCAACTGACCAGTATGGGTTCGTTGAGGAAGGTCAGTTATACAATCTGCAGACTAAAGTATAGACTACTTTTATCCTGGACAGAACCCCAGCCCCAGCAAATGAACAGCATAAACTGCCATACTCACGAAGAGATAAAAGTAAAGTAAGCGGTTTGTAAGAGGAATTCTTGCTTCCAGCAAAAGAGTTTGCCAGACACAAATCAAGGAGCCTAAACGTTGGGCCACAGTTCTCACTATCTGGTCAACGTGGATGTGTCCAGGATAACTCCTAAATACTTAAACATGATCATTACCCAACCTGGGTTTGCCATCTAATGCTTTTAAACAAAGCCTGCTGTCAATTCATGTTTTGTTCCTTCCAAATGTCATGGCCTTCCTGTTTTGTTTTTTTTTTGTTTGTTTGTTTTATTAATGTTCAGCACCATCTTAGGGGCAGAGAACTGGCACACGGAGATTGTCAAAATTTTTTTTGTAGAGTATTATTGAAGCCCTCCATATCCCTTCCTTTCAACGACTGCGCCATCCACATAAAGTAACAGTTCAGACGATGAACAAGTTGCAAGTTGGGTCCTGACCAATGAGGAGTCAGAACTGACCAGATACCATTTTACAGAAGGAAATAAATGATGGCTTTTTCAATAGGGACAAGGGCCCAACCATCTATTATGTAACGAATAAGACATGATTTGGGGGGAGTATTTATTTATTTGCTTTTGGTAACCGGGTAAGTGTGCTAGACAGACCTGCCTATTTTCAGGCACGACCCGGGAGATTACAAATCAAGAACAGGTAATAACAAATACATGTACAGCATAGCACAATAGGAGTTCCAACAGCTATACACAGGTGTAAGTTACACAGCACAACAGTGGAGGTACATATCGCATGTTATAACAGGAACAAAAATGGGCACTAATGGCACAATAAGGGTTAATAATGTACAAACATGACAGTGTCATTGGCTAAGTCAGCAAAGAGACAATTCTCAGGCATTGACAGGGAAACAAAGTGCGCACCTGTAGCTCAGGTAGAGTTTGGGGGGGGGAGAGACAGAGAGGCCACAGGTAAATATAAGTCCAGGACAAGGGTAGATTAGCACGACTGATGAAGCTGGGACATCTGCAGGTGTCAAGGGAGGCAAGATAAATGGAGAGGCCTTTCCTGAAAGCGGGAGTGAGATTTGGAGTGCCTAAGGTTAAGTGGGAGAGAGTTCCAAAATTTGGAGGCACAGAAGGAGAAGGGAAGTTCACCCATCCTGGTAGAGCATTTAGGGACAGAGAACAGAGCTAAAGACATGGACCGGAAGGAACGAGGGCAGTCTAAGGGGGTGAGCACAGCTGCAAGTGTGGAGGGGATAGAACAAATAATGTTGTCAGTCAGACAACCTAAAGAATAAGCACGGCAGGAGGAAGGAGATAACCAGCGGAGGTCAAAGTAAAGTATACAGTGGTTAAGATGAGGAGCTGATAATGCAAATCTAAAGACATTGTTGTAGGCAACATCCCACATTTGAAGGGTGTTTGCCTGTGCCATAGTGAAGACAGGCAGAGCACAGCATAGTCCAGGAAGGAGAAGGCCTTGGGCGACAGAGACTCTGGCGGCACGGGTCAGGAACTGCCAGACTCGGTAAGCCAATCCAATCCAATTTTGGCATTGACTGATTTGCAGACAGCTTTGACATGCAGAGAGAAGTTAAGAGATGGATACAGCATGACCCCTACATATCTGACTGACTGGGTTACTTCCACAGGGCAGCCATCAAGACAAGAAACCTGGAGACACAGAGTGGAGGCGACGGATTTCCTTTGTGACCCAAAAAGCATTGCCTGGGTCTTGGCAACATTTAGCACCAGCCTGTGGGACGTAAGCCAGGTTTGGATAAGATGAAGATCAGAGGAGAAACAGCAGGAGTTAATTTCTTGGACAGAGTTGGAGGAGACAGAGACCAAGTCATCGGCATAGAGTAAGGCGAGACAGTGGGTGGGCACAGAAGGAAGGTTACTGACGAAAAAGGAAAAGAGCAGGGGGGACAAGTGTGGAACCATGCAGGACTCCAGAATGTAGTAGGGCTGGGGCAGAGAGAACTTTATGATGGGAGACAGACTGGGAGCTGCTACACAGATAGCTGGAGAACCAGGCAAGGGTGGATTGGGAGGCGCCAATAGAGCATAATTGATGCAGGAGCAGGTTGTGGTGAACAGAGTCAAATGCCTTTGAAAAGTCAATAAAAATAACCCCAGTAAGCTGGCCTCAGTCCATAGCACATTTGACGTCACTGGTGAATTGCACTATGGCCGTCGTGGTGCTGTGGTCTGACCTAAAGCCATGCAGAGCAAAAGACTGCAGGTTAAAGTTAGCAATGAAGCCAGACACCTGGTGATGAATAAGCTTCTCCAGGAGTTTACTGAGGGACTGCAGGAATGCAACAGGACGGTAGTTTGTTAGGTTTTTAGGACCGCCCTTTTTTGAAGACTGGGATAACCCTGGCATTCTTCCAGGAGAGGGGCACAGTACCCAAGCTAATGGAGAAGTTGAACAAACACATGACAGGGGTAGCAAGAAATGAAGCAGCTAACTTGAGAATTCTGGGTTCCAGCCCATCAGGGCCTGCGCTACCAAGAGGAGACATCGTGTTAAGAGCTCATCCGGCATCCAACCTGGAGACTGGGCTAGGCTAATGCACTAAGGGGTGGGATGGAGTCAGAAGCCCCAGGGCAAGACAGATCAACCACCTTCAGCTACATTAACAAGCATAACCCCCCCCCCCACAGGAACTGCCTTGTTCCACTTACAAAATGGGTTGCCATATTTCTCTCTCACCCTTGCCCGCCATCCCTCTCCCCCACCTGCTCTTAGTAAAAACATATTGCTCTTCGCCCACTTACTCTTGGCAAAAAAAAAAAAAAACATACTGCTGTCACCCCATCTCACTGGCCGTCTTTTTCTTCCGCCATCTCTTGCTCTAAGAAGAAAAAAAAAAACTATCGTCAGCTCTCTCACACTCCTGCTGGTTCTCTGCTCCTCTGAGGCATTGTTTAATGTGTTGATAAGGAGAGGGGGTTATTTCCAGTAGCGTGTGCTGCTCAACATGTCCGCTGATTCACTGGTAGATGACGGAGTCACAGGGAAGCAGTGTTTGGGTGTCCTGCTAGCTGGCACTAGTAGCTTGTGGTTGCAGGTTTTGTGACCACCGAGGGAAGGCTGTTCTAAAGGGAGTTTTAATGGTGATCTTTTGACCCAACAGGTTATGCTCTAACTTAATGCACCCCTATGGCGTTCTCCAACAGAGGTATGTACTATTTTAATGGTAGGAACAAATGTATTGGTCAATCTTTTAAAACAATTACAATACAGAAATATACAAACATTTACAGTACACAAGACACTTATTATACAATAGAATAAACAGAGATCCAGGAATACATAATCACTAATAGTATTTCTTACACGTTAAGGTAAGTAAAAAGGTAATTTTACGTAACACCATGTGATGGGGTTCTGACCAATGGGGAGCCAGACTGTGTCAGACCCCACTTTATAAATCTGCATACGCATGTACATGCACGCACAGATGTTTATAAAGTACTTAATACATGGTTTCTAGATATGAAGTAAACAGTTTTGTCTATGCAAATTCATCTCCAAATTAGTTAAGATTTATAGAATATTCATCTCCCATCCATTCATCAAGCTTACTTTTGAACATTTCACTCAGGGGTCGAAATTAAGTTTTGCAGCCACTAGCCAGCACAGCTAGTGACTGAGAAAATACACTGGCCCAGCCCCCCACCGACTTTCACCGGCCCAGTTGGTGTATATACTGAAGTGTTTCTTTAGTACAAGCCCGCAGGGCTAGTTAAATGAATATCTTACTAGCCCGATACAAAATCTACCAGCATTTGGCTAGAGGGCCAGTGCCAATTTCGACCCCTGTTCACTATGTCAGCTGGAAGATAATTCCATATTTTGCTCAGCCTCTGTGTGAAAAGTTTACCCCTTAGGTTAGTTTCATATTGGACCAGAAATAATAGTTTATTATATCTTTCCAATGAATAGTTTTCCTGACATTCCACCAGATCAAGGTCTCTCATCAGATCTTTATCCTCAAATATTAAAGTGGAATAATAACTCACTGTGTGCTCTACGTCTCTCTACTGTGTGTAAACTCAAGTTTCCCCAATATGTCTTAATATAAGTTCTCCAGACCCCTAATCATTTTAGTGGCCTTGTGTTGGATCCTTTCAATTTTGGTACCCCTCCCCAACATTTAATCAACCCCAAAATTGTGATCCATAATCTGTAAAAAGCCTGGTGCAAGAACAATATGATAATGATAACAGAACCTTTTTGTGTCTGTGTGCAATGTTTCTTGACAGAGTTAAGAATATAGTTTGTTTTGGCAAAGATGGTATTAACCAGATTTTTGAATTTGAAATAATTGGTTATGGTTATTCCTAGACCTTTTTCACTGCTGGATGTCTGAACTGCAATCCCATCCATGAAGTATTTCCTTTTTGAAATGTTCTTCCCTAAATGCATGCCTGTACATTTAGTGAGGTTACAATGCATTTTCCATGAAGATGCTCAGTATTAGTATTTTATTTAAATCGTGCTGTACTGTTATTGTATCTTGGTCGGTCTATATTTGCTTTTCCCCCAATTTGTGTCTCAACCGTAAATTTGCTACAAAGTAAATTTACATTTGCTCTCAAGTCACTTATAAATAAATTGAATAAGACTGGTCCAATAACAGAACCTTGTGGAACTCCACCAGCTGCTCTCCCATTATTTGATAGAGGCCTTTGATCCTCAGTTTGGGCTTGATTATATAGAGGTTTTGATATCCACAGAATGAGTAATGGAGTATTCCAAACAAATTTAATAATTCCAACCAGTTTTCCGTGGGAAACGATATCAAACGTTTTGCTTAAATCCACGAATATGATGTCCACAGGGTTACCATCATCAAGTTCTTTACTATTGGCTCTAAAATGATAATACACTTAGTGATACAGGATTTCACTGGCTTAAAACCATGTTTTATCATTAATGCCCATATCTTTACAAATTTCTTCTCTCCTTGATTTGATACATTTCCATGAGTTTGTACAAAATTTACGTTAGGCTTATCAGCCTGTAATTATCCCCATTTTATAAACTTAAATTATAATTGCACTTTTCCAATCTTTAGGAATTTCCCCAGTTGATAACGATTAGTTGTATATATGGTGTAAGATTGGTGTTAATTCCTCATTTGCTTTTGTTTTTTTGTATAAAACACACGGCTAATATCACGGCCTGCAGCTTTGTCCTCATGAATTTTCATATCTGCCTTTTTCATTCTTAGTTATAGGTACCAAACGGTTCTCATGATTGACAGAGTATGGTGTGAAAAGTGTCCTTTTGGTACTCTGAGCAGAAGTTATTTCCTTTTCCCTCATGATTATTTATCCATTTTCAGGGGCCCAATGTTATTTTGACCCTTTTTTTTTTTTTTTAAATTACTGTAGCGAGGAAAAGCCTTTGTGTTGGTTTTACATTTGGCCAGTTTAATTTTAAAATTCTGTTTATTTATTTAATCTGTTAACCGGGTAAGAGCACTGGACCGAGGATCCTTTTTTTAGGCTAGACATGGGACAAAATATACAATACAAAATATACAAATACAAAACATTCAACAGTAACAACAGACACATAAAACATTTGATAACAATTGCAGATACATTAATCAAACATATATCATTTCAAAGGCTTTTTAAAAACTTGTAAACAGCAACCAACACATAAAATGTCAGGCAAGCTGTTCCAAAAATGATGCGCAGCTACAGTAAATGCACATAATCCAGCTAGAGTTTTACAAAAACCTGCATTAAGAACCACCCCACAGGCCAACTTCAAACTAGGAAACAAATCCCTAACTTGGAAAAATAAAATCAGGAAGGGGAGAAGAAACAAAACAAAAAATATTTTTAAAAATCAAACAACCCAAAAAAACACTATATAGGATGAACCGGGGATAACCAACCAAGCTGGGAATATAACTGACAGTGATGAGTACGTATAGGAGCCAATAAAACAAAACAACAAATGTTATTATAAACAAAGGAAAGATTTTGGACCTCAGTAGAACCAAGGTAAAAAAAAAAGGTCCGATACATAATCTAAGTGAGGCAAAAGAGAACCAATAGCAATAGCTTTAGGGGATTCAAAAGATTAAAAAAAATTTCAGCTTATACAAAACTCTGATTTTTGGGTTAATATTAGAACATACAAATATGAAGTGATCAGAAACGGAAAGTAAAGGATCCAAAATAACACCAAGGTATCTGAACTGAGATACTTGCTCAATTAAAGTATTGTACTCTGATTGTCATATAACTCAAGTAAAGGACAATTAATGAACTTGGCACATGAACCAGAAATCATGGATTTTGTCTTCACATTTCAAATAAGTCGAGTGTCAGAAAACCAATTTTGAACAAAAAGAAAATCAGACTGGTCTTTAACCAATTCAGATTGCTCTTTAGCTAACGAAAAAAAATAATAAGATCATTAGCATAAAGTAAAGATTGACAATTTTTGATAACGGAAGGGAATTAAGTCTTTCGGATGAGACGTTAAACCGAGGTCCCATCTGCCTGGACTGGTGGTAGTTCAGTTGGATGTTAAAGATCCCATGGCACTTATCGAAAAAGAGTAAGGGAATTTCCATGGTGTCCTGGCCAAATTTCTCTCATTCACTAAAAAAAAAAAAAAAAAAAAATACCACCAACAGCTGAATCTGGTTCAAAGTCAGTTGGCATTCATCTGTATCCCCCTCCCCCGGGTCGTGCCTTAAAATAGGCAGGATTTGTCTAGTGCACTTACCTGGTCAACAGAAACTAAAAAAATAAACAAAGTAAATAAATGAGGCCCCAAAATTGACCCCTGGAGTACGCCTCTATCAATCTGGTTCACATTAGACAAAGCTGAATAGTCACGAATTGAGAACGATCAGTTAAATAATCTTTTAACCGAGAAACAATAATAGATTAGAAACCCAATGAACCCAACCTGAGACAAAGCATTTTATGATCACTAAGAGCAAAAGCCTCGGTCAGGTCCATGAACACGGCCTCAGTCAGGAAACCATTCTCCATACCACCGAGGATCGAGCTTGTGAACCTGACCAAGGCTGTCCCAGTCCTATAACCCTTTCAAAAGCCATGCTGTTGTGGGCAAAACACATTTCTCCAGGTAACTCATTCATTTATTCAGACACAATTATTTCAAACAATTTACTAACTGAGTTTAATATTGAAATAGGTTGAAAATTGTAAACACAAGCAGCATGGCTCTTCTTGGGCATGGGTACAGCCCTGGTACATTTCCAAGCCAGGGGAAACTGTTGAGAGATAAGCGACAATTAAATAAGGTACACAGGGGAGATGCAATAGAAGGATCGGCTAATTTAAGGAATCGATCATCCAGCCCAGCCCCACAATCAGAACCATTATGAAGGAGAAAAGAAAACTGTTTACAGACATCTCTGGGAGTAACTTGTTTAAAATAAAAAGCAGGCCAGTTACAGGAAAAATCATCACCAGAGAAAGATGAAAGGTTACAAAACCAAAAGTGAAACAGCACGGAAAAAAACAAAAGAAGACCTCACTGCTAGATCAGGATAAAAAACAGTACAAATAACATTTTTTATCCTGACCTAGCAGTGAGATCTTTTGTTTTTTTTTCCATGCTGCTTCACTTTTGGTTTTGTTGCTTCAAGTACATATGTGGTAGCAGTGGTTAGTTTCTTGGGAAGCGGGCTTCTCGCGCTTCAAAGATGAAAGGTTCCCAGAAGCAGTATAAGCACTATAATCAGAAGATTTAGAATTTAAATAATTAGCAGTTTCTAGAGGATCAGTAATCTCAATCTTTGTCTTCAGAGACTCAATCGTACTTCTATCTTTAGCGTTAATCAAATAATTAACATTATTCAAAATCAAATGACAGGGATCTGACCAATCCATTTCCAATTTTTTCTTATAGTTCTCAGTTTTGGTAGTTCTAATCAAATATGTAATTCTATTTCTTACCTGTCTATACTGAAACAGCCAGTAAACAGATGAGGCCAAAGCTAACTTTCATGGTTTAATCATTTGTTTAATATCATCAGTAATCCACTTATTTGGGGTACCCCTAATTCTCCTAATACACATAGGAAAATACTTTTCCTGAATAGAAAGAAGCTGATGGTGAAAGAAATCCAAAGCCAAATCAACACCAGGTATTAGGGCAATACGAGACCAATCAATAAGGAACAACTCCAGAACCAAGTTACATGACTTAAATACAAACGAATAAAGTGTTTTTTTTTTTTTGTGGCCTAAAAGACAAAACGCAATACACAGTAAGATGGTCACTTACAGTTTAGCTTTTCTAAATTTCCCTTTTGACTGCGATAGCTACCCCTTTTCCGTTCCGTTATGTTCTCTGGCTACGGGTATGTTTTTGCTATTTTATGTGATCTGTTTCGTTTGTTAATTAAACTATTTAATTTTTTTGCTGTACCATGGTGGGATTTTTCCTTTGCTGCTGTAGACTTTTCTACAAGGAATACATTTGCGATTTAGTTCCATTAAGTTTAGTGGCTAGCATTTCACAACATTTTCCCACTGTTTGGTCCTTCATCTAGTTTCCACTTCCAATCCTTTATCGTTTCCTTCATAGTTACCTTGATAATCCCAGTATTGCAGAGTTTTGCCTTGGTTTAGGTATATATTTCCCATATATTTTATTTCAATGGAAGAATGATCCCAGGTATATAAAACTGCCTGAACCTCATGCCCATTATCAAAATTACTGGTAATGACCAGATCTAATATATGTTGTCTCCTCCTGGGTGTAGTTATCACCCGACGTAACCTGTAAGCAGTTTTCAAATAAAGTGTCCAAAAAGAGTCTGCTCTTCTCGGAGGTTGCAGTTAGGGTAACCTAGTTAATGTCAGGTAAATTAAAATAGCCTAATACAGCTCCTAAATGTTTGCCTCTCCCGACCAGCCTCAGTCTACAGCTCGTGTTATGCCCTCCCCCACAAAGTTGGACTTCATCTCACTGCATAAATGTCCTGCAATGCCACACTGCTACCCCAAAGCTGACTATTATTTATCACTCGGGCTGCATATCTAATTACCTTAGTGCTGGCTGCTCCAACCCCACCCCCACCCGACTGGACTCAAAGGGCCCAATTTTCAAAGGCTGACACAGGGCTTGCATTAAAGAGCCACTGACACCAAAAGCGCTACATTGCAGAATCCAAATAAGCATACTCCAGTAAATCTCATACCAAAAACTAGATTTTTACGTTACTTGGTTTTAAAGTTATTAGCCATTGTGTAACTTTGATTGCACTACTTGTGCAATAAAAGCAGGTGTCAGTAAAGAGCTGCTGCTGATGTCATGTAAGGAGCTCAAAGTCTAGTAATGACAGTCAGCAAGCTTATAAGACCCATTTCTCCAAAGTTGTAAAGATCATGTACAATGGTTTTCACAAGTAAAACAAACAGCACCAGTCAGTAAACATTGTTAGAAATATTATATATGTTCCAGGTTTTGTAACAAAGTTGATAAAATTGTATTATTTAATGCTGTTTTTGTGTGGTCCATTTCACCAGGGTTGTTGGATACTAAGTCAGCATGCCTCCAGACTGCTGAAGCCAGTTAGAGTGCTACTAATTTTACTGCTGTTTGTCATTGTCTGCTTTACAACATGTTTTAATAGGAGCCTTATAACGTATGTGTTAATTCCTATTGGGGTGGAAGTGTTAGCTCTGGTAAAATAATCACTGTAATTTACAGTAGAATATAGATGAGTCTGCCCCACCCCCATTAACAAGGAGATGGGATAATTGTTTTAAATTGCCATTCTTAGAAGTTGCCTCAATTGACTGATAGGTGTGAACGAGCTCAGCCTTTCATCAGAAACAGTCTGCAAACTTCAGTGTGTTATGATACAGCATTCAGCAAAAGGACTGCAATAAAAAGGCATCCAGACAAAATAGTCAGTTTTGTTACAAAGCCTGAAACACACAAGTTTTTTTTTTTTTTTTGTTTGTTTTTTAAACATTTTTCCACTCCTACTGTCCCTTCCAACCACCACTCCTTCCGTCAAGGAGTGACATTCTCCAACCCTTACCGACCAACTGGGTCTGCCCCTAGAGTGCCACACTGCCGTCGGGGCACTTGATAGCCCGGATTACCCCCCCACTCCCTCTTTCGCTGTGGCGAGCTGTACAGTGGGGTCTGCCCTGGTCGGCAGGTTGCGAGACTGGCTCCGGAGGACTTCATCTAGGTGGCTGGAGAGCTTTTTCCTCCAAGTTGTATCCCCAACGTTGACGTGCAATGAGGACAAGGCTATCGGCGCGCGTAGAGACGCACGTTGAAGCCAGTCCTCTGCCAATGTCTACCCTTGCATAGAGCGTCTCCCCAGCTGCACCGACCACCCTGAGGTTCCCCCAACAGGTTGCAGTAACGCAGCGGAGAGTACGATCCCCCCTCCCTGGAAAAGGAGAACAGCCGTTGGGCTCTCAATCCTTCTCCCTCCATGCCGACCCCCGTCTGCCGGTGTGGTACGAGGTGTGGCGTCCAGCGCCTCAACCCTCAGCACCACTGGGCCGGTCAAAAACAAAGTTTTTAAAGCAATGTTTACTAACTCATGCTGCCTGTTTTACTTAAGAAAAAAACATTGCACGTGGTCTTTACAGCTTTAGAGAAACAGGTCCTATAAGCTTGTTGACATAGAAGAATAAACTGTGAAGTCCCTAGATGACATCAGCAGCAGCTCTTCACTGGAATAGACTTGCTTTGAACAGGTAGTGAAATCAGGGTTACAAAATGGCTACTAACTTTAAAATGAAGTAACACAGAAATCTACTTTTTGATATGAGATTTACTGTGGATATGTCTATTCTAATTCTATAATGTAGCACTTTTGGCCAGATGGCGTCAGCAGCTCTTTAAGCCCTATGTCAACCCTGATGTTTGATGCAACTGCACCAAACTCCTTTGATGGAACTGCACCCAATTCTTGTACATTTGGCACAGTTGCGACATTTTCCTCAGTTTACAGCAGCTTGCGCCAAAGCTTTGGCACAAGCCCCTTAAAAAGGTTCCCCCAAATGACGCAAGTTAGACCGGGGGAGGGGGGCTGGTCTAACTTGTGGCATTTGGCACACTGAACGAAAATTGCGATCAACACCAAAAGAATGACGCAAGACCCCTGTACCGTATGTTCAGCGCACCAGGAGCTTGTGGCATCCGCAAAACTTTTGAAAATTGGGCCCAAAGTTTACAGCTCCTGTGAGGCTACTCCAACCCCACCCCCACTGGACTAGACTCAAAGTCCACTGCTCTTGTGAGGGTGCTCCAACCCTACCCAAAGCTGAACTAGCCTCACTAGTTTGGCAGGGGGACAGCCAGGCTTGCTGGACCTAGAGTTTCTTCTGATCTTAAAACAACACCGCAACGAAACTGGCCAACAATCTAGCCCTATATTTTTTCACTTTTAAAGATTCTACACATCTTTTGGGTTTACTTGGTGATACAATTTTCTAAATTCCATCAAAATTTGACCATTTAATAAAGGTTTTAGTTTTTTCCTCAAGAAATAAAAATGTCCACATTTTGCACAGAAATATCATTACAGACCTGGCAAGGGTTAAGCTCTAGAATAGGAGGTTAAGATCTACAATAGGAGGTACTTAGACAAGTTTGACAGGTATGCTTAATATTTTTATTAATTGTGGCTAAAACGATTTTTTTGGGAAAACACTTTTTGTTGTACTGCTGCTTTAAATTACTGTGCTGTATGTATGCAGTACATCTCGTTCTTTATAAATCCTATAATGCTACTGCATACCCCCCCTTCCTTAAGTTCAACTGGCCTCAATGTACACCATTTCTGTGATGCTGCGTAACTACACCCCCGCCCTCAAGATGGACTAGTCTTACAGTCTCCACAATATTTCATGCCCTCCACAAAGTTGGATGCTCTCACCATATAAAGTTCCTGCAATGCTGTATCACTACACTCCAGGTGGGCTAGTTTTTATGGTCTGCAGCTCCTACAATATTTCAGACCCTCCCCAAAGTTGGACTAGTCTTACTATATACAGTTCCAGCAATGCTGTACTACTACCCCCCTTCCACGATAGACTAGTTTACGGTCTGCCATTTCTACAATACTGCATGCCCTGCTCAACACATGCCCGATCTCATGGTCTGCAGCTCCTCTGATGGGGTTCTCTTGTTGGACTGAACTCACTGTCTACTGCTCCAGCAATGCTACACTGGCCTGTCTACAGCTCATGCAACGCTATGTCTCCCGTCGCCCCGCCCCATTTGGACTGGCCTTATCGACTACAGCTCCTCTGCTGTTGCTTAGCCCCCAAGTCGGACTGACCTCAATGACAACAGTTCTTCTGCTGTTGCTTGCCCCTCCCCCAAACTGGCATCATGATCTATAGCTCTCATGGTGCTGCCTTACTAACTCCTCCCCACAAAATATTCCAAGTTGGACTAGTTTCAGTGTGTAACTCATAGAATACTGCTCGTCTTCTCCCTTCTACCAAAGTTCGACAGACCTCACTGCCAAAAATTCCTGTGCTGCTGCTCCCTCCACCCGCCCCCAAGTAAGACTGGCCTTACTGTCTACAGCCACTGTGGTGCTATGCTCCCGACTCCCAAACTGGAATGGCCCCACCATCAGACAGCTCTGTGAACTGGTCCCAATGTATACAGCTCAAGGAATACTGCATACCCCTTCCAGTTGCAGTGACTTCATCAACGCTGCTCCTCCCCCCCCGCCAAAACTGGAAGGGCCTTACTGTATACAGTTCCCACAATGAAGCACCGCACCCACACACCCACCCCAAACCTGGAAGTGGACTCACACAGTCTACAGTTCCTACAATGCTGCACAGCTTACCACCATCCACCCCGCTGCACTGGCTTAACAGCCTACAGTTCCTGTTATGCTACCTCCCCCAAAGTGGAATGGTCTCACTGTTTACAGGTCCTGTAGTGCTGCATAACCCCCAAGATGCAGCCAATGGCCTCCAGTCCACAGCCCTGTGATGCTGCTGCCCCCCCTCAAGTGGAATGGTCTCACCATTTGCAGTTCCTGTAGTGCTGCATAACCCCTGGAATGTAGCCAATGGTCTCCAATCCACAGCCCTCTGATGATGATGCCCCACCCCGTGGAATGATCTCAATGTAGACAGTTCCTGCAATGATAGACTAGCCTCTGTCTACAGCTGCTGCAATGCTGCTTGCCCCCCCCCCAAAACAGCTGGTCTAGTCTTAGGTCTATAGTTCCTTCAATGTTACATGCCATCTCCCCCCAAAGTTGGAGTAGCCCAACAACACCACCATATGGCAATATATCACAATAATTACCATGGACGATAATTTACTGTTAAAACAAAAATATATATACATATATAGCAAATATCATGCACTGCACAATACCATAAAAAAAAATGTGTTAATTTGCTGCTCCGGCAGAATAACCCTCTCCGGATGCAGCCATGATTCCCCAATTCCCCATCCTCCTCCAACCAGATTTTTACCATTTTTCCTAAAATTAGAACTGCTATACATTATCACAACAGGAGGTCGAAATTAAGTTTTGCAGCCACTAGCCAACAGGGCTAGTGACTGGTAATATCCACTAGCCCAGTTGATGTACTTACTGAAATGCTACCTTCTACGGTACAAGCCTGCAGGCCTAGTTAAAGGAAAATCTTACTAGCCCGATACAATAGCCACCAGTATTTGGCTAGTGGTCCGGTGCCAAATTCGAGCCATCACAACAATCAACATACTGTGATATTTTTACACAAATATCACGATATTTACGCAATACCGACAGATAAACCAGTCAGTTCGAGGATTGACAACCCGGTTCAGGGGGATGGTTAGCCCAAGGCACAGTACAAGGCCACCTCAGCGGTCATTAATCCAAGGAAATGACCTGGCTTCCAGGTTGTTATTGTGATTATAAGTCTAACTCCAATAACAACTTTCGTTTTTGCCAGATTTATTTAGGTTTTAGCTACGTGGCACAAGCTGTGCATGCCACACAGTGCAAGTCTGCAGCTGGATCAGTCATTTCCAAGAAGTTAATGACCGAGTCAGTCGCCAATCCGGAGTCTAAGCTCATGAATAATTAATTCAACTTATAACAACTGGGTATTGTTTTTTCCAATAGGGAAACCTGTAGCATAATATGCAATTATAAAGGAGTGTTTATAATGGCAAGCATGCGCTGGGTTTCTCTCGTTCTGCACATGTTCTAGTGGCCCCATCTCCCTTCCCTCACTGCCAGACATTGACTTACCACCGGAGCTTACATGGGCACTCTGACTCCGCGGTAAGTCAATAAAAAAAAAAAAATTTTTTAAAAACACCACAAAAAACAAAGGAACTTTATAAAACTAAAAAAAAAAAAAGTTATCTTCAACAGCTACGTCTGACCAAACCTGCTGAAACCTGGTCGGACGGCGGCACGGCTGCACAGGAACGTTGTCTTATTTTATATAACTGCTGTGGCAATTCTAGATTTAGTAGCACCGCCCTTGATCTTAAAATGCTCTGCCTCACCCTAGACTCAGTCCTGGCACCTCTCACAAAGATAGTGGACCTATTCTCCTCTCTAGGCCAATTCCCCTTGGTTTGGAAAGCGGCAGTTGTGACACCTGTTCTCAAGAGCAGTGACAGGGCCACACACTCTACCGCCCAATTTCCATCTTGCCACCCCTCTCCAAAGCAACAGAGCAAATAGTTGCCAACCAATTCACGGATTACCTAGCCACCTCTAATATACAATGTACCCAACATGGATTTAGAAAGGAGAACAGCACCACCACTGCCCTTCTTGAATACAGAGATTTCATTCATAATTCATTGGATCGTGGACACCTTGTGGGGTCAATCTACATTGACCTCACAAAGGCATTCGATACTGTTAACCACACACTATTGCAGAGGTCCCAACCCACCCTTGGACTCTCTCATGATGTTATAGCGTGGTTTAAAAGCTACCTGGAAGAAAGAACCCAAAGGGTAAAAATGCACGATACACTCTCAATCAGCCACCCGGTACGCTCTGGAGTTCCCCAAGGCTCAATCCTGGGTCCTGTCCTACTTAGCCTCTTCCTTAATACCCTGCCCCAAGTTTGCCCCACAAACCTGCTCCTTTATGCAGATGACTGTGCTCTTCACCAGCCAGCCTGATCCTCTACCCCTCATCAGCAGTCTGCAAGAAAGTTTTACTGCAGTTGAAGCCTGGTTTTCCAAATAAACTAATAATGAACTATTAAAAAAAAAAATTTTTTTTAAAGTGATGCTCTTTACCAACCCTCACGAGTATAAAAATGCCCAGCTACTTATCATTAACAACTTTAGCTCACCCCTTAAACAAGTCCACAACTTTCGAAATCTAGGCATAACACTCGACAGCAGCCTATCCTACACTGAGCATGTAAATATAATCTCCAGAGCTGTAAGCATCAGATTAGGGCTTCTGTACAGACACAGCCACAGCATGTCCCAAGAAGCACTCTGCTTAGCCTGTACCAGTTTCATCATTTCAGTGATTGACTTTGGGCTCATCTATGGCTTTTGCCACCAATACCACGCTTAAAAGACTAACTGTAGCCCTTAACAAGGCATGCTGCCTAGTCACTGGCACCTATCTATACACCCACACCTGTGACTCCTATGCCTCAGCGAACTGGTTGAACCTCCAGGGCAGAATCTCCTACCAAACCTGCCTGTTCATGAAGAAAATCAGCCTTGGATTAGGACCACCCTCGCTACTGCAGCAACAGGCCAAATAACCGCCACTGTACTAGAAGCGTGTCCAACCCCACCTACCAGGTCCCTTTCTGCCACACTACGCAGGCTCAGTGACCATTCACGTACAGAGCACCCAAATGGCTAAATAACCTTCCACCAGACCTCCTGACACCAAAACTGGAACCTTCAAAACCAAACTTCAGCTGCATATATCGAAATGCAGCAGCTGTGATTGACAACCTAATTATTTTGTGTCCTTTTCCCTTCCAACCTCTACCAACTCACATTACTTACTAATCTTCTCTATTTCCCTACTACCTCACCTTCCCCCACCCTGATTAAACTCACATTGTCTGCACCTCAGCTATCTGATACCACCTCCTTTCCCCAGCAACCCTGGCACAGTTTTGCATTTTTCTTGTCTACCCCAAGTAGTAGCAAGTCCCCCACCCCCTCAGCATTAACAAAACCCCACCTCCTTCCCCATTCCACCTCCTTCCCATTCCCCCCATCACCACCTCAAGTCACCCCGCCGCATATTCTGTGTCCTACTCCTATTTTCTCCTCTCCTATCTTTGTTCTTAAGTGCTTGGTTTAGAATGTCCGCACCCCTCTCTATACAATGCCTATCTGGGCTGCTCACAACTACACTCTGGATGGGTCCTAAAAACCACCCTACTCTCCCACTTCTTTAATTCTCAACTTCTGAAGTTCATACTAACATACTAAAACCCAGCAGAATAGGCCAAATGGTCTGTCTTGTCTGTTCGAAAGCCAGCAACCTAGTGGCTGCTCGCCTCACCACCCCCCTTAGCATGACAAGGTCATTTCCCTCTTACCACTAATACATAGTGTATAACTCCTGTAATCTTGTAACTCATGTAACCTAGGCAGCACTTACTATATACCATATGTAACTTGTATACTTGTTCAGCCCGCTGTACCATGTAAATTGTCCTTTTGTTCCTTCCTTACTTGACGTGGAGCCTTTGTAAAAGAGCCTCTGGCTCAAAGGTGCTGTAATTCTGAGACTTCAATAAATAAATAAAAATATCCAGCAATTATATAAAATAAAATATGGTGTGCAGTGCGCCATCTGAGGGGGCAGCTGCCTCACAAGCTTTTTTTTTTTAATAAATAAAAAAAAAATAAAACGTGCCCAGAGCTTATATTTTTGGGTTGGCTGGCAGCTGCTAATAATCCTGAGAAAACTCAAAGTTCCAGCCTCCCTTGCGGCTGGAGCTAGCCACACCAGTGAGCATGCACGGGGGAGAAGATGTGCGTGCGACGTTACATATAAGCAGGAGAAGCCTGGTGGTGATGAGAGCAAGCGTGCCGGCCTGCATGCTGCACTGCTGCCATGTTGAGTGACCGACCTGTTGAGGAGGAGGGGAGAGCGGCTGGTAAGAGCACTGATAGACTCTGTGCCACAGCACGAGACCCTACTTAAATTTGTGAACTCTCTCGCTGGTGTACACACATGTGGGATGCAGGCCACAGCGGACAGCAGACCTGACCCAGCAGACGGCAGCGAGCTCTATTTGTAAAAAAAAAAAAAAAAAATGCAGGTGCAGGCAGAATGGTCGGAGCGGGAGGCCTCAGGTCCAGGATCTGATCGGCGATCAACTGAAGAATAAAGACAGCACACACAGCAGCAGAAAAGTCAAGTGAAACAGAATTGGCGAGTGACGAATGAATCAGAATCTGAGACAAACGGACTTCCTGGAGAGAAGAGGGAGGCAGCAACTGTGAGTTGCCACTAGCTTTTCTACAGCAGGTGGGCTGGACGGTGGGGGAGGTCAGTCATGACTATGGAGAACTGCTAGGTGTAACTGCCACCACTACAATTTATCCAGTGAAGTACAAAGAACTACATGAAGTTTGGCCCTTGAGAAGAGTAATGTTCGTGGCCAAAACTCCATGAAGTTAAGTTACTAGTCCTTGGCAAGGTACAATCTGCCAAGTGTAGCTACAGCTGGGAAAAAAATGTAAAAGCCTTCTTACATGTAACAGTGTAGGAAATGTTTAACAAAGTTAAAGTTATGGATATGGTATCTATGATGTTACACATGTAAATCTGAAATCATATTGTGACCATCAAGATTACCTTCCTCCCCAACCACCTGCAATCTAGATAAAGGAAAACAAATCCCCCAACCTAGGTTATACCTGTTGGGTGATCGGCAACGGCTCAAGATACAGAGCAGCTGGCCGAACAAGTCTTACTTTGACATTTAAACTTGAGCTTGTGAGTATTCTTTTGGTGTGCCACTAACTGCTGCTGAACCTGTCTGGATATCATTGGGGTAGCCACCCTGTTTCACCCTCCTGTTGAGAGTGGCAACTCCTTTTTTTCCTGAAACTTCTTAGTACTCCAACTCCCTCCCCTCTGGGGTGCAAACTCAGACAAAAAAAAATATGGGGCAGAGAATGTGGATGGACCCTCCTCTCACCTCTTTGCCGGCCACCACCAGAAGCAATGAGGCACACTCTCAGCACCCAATGTGCAGAAGCTTCCTGGCCCATCTGCAGGTGCAGAGGGCCTGAAAAAGCAACAGTGAGCCTCCTGAGCACAGGATGCATGCACCAGTGAAGCATTTCACACCATCAACAATGTTGTTGTTTGCCCTCTCCTCACCCAATCACCGAGTTGCATCTGTCTATTTTGGATGGAAGTGGGGCAGTGGGCATGGGTTGCCAAGAGCCCAGTCCTGGAGAACTGCAGTGCAAGGGACTGGCGCAGAGGGTGGGTGGCTACCTGCCTGCAGTAAGCAGTAACCCCCCCACAAATCCAGTCTAATTTGTGGTGGCCATGGACTACATGCCCCTGGCTCCACTCCCATTCAAGTCTCTCTGACAGGCAGTTGCTGCCCCCCCCAAAAAAATCTGAAATGGCGCCCCTGATGGGGTAGTGTGTAAAACTCAAATTTTACACACACACACGGTGTTGGATGCACAGATAAACCCCTCAAGCAAGGGGTTTATCTTGCGTCCAACATAGAAACACAGAATTTGACGGCAGATAAGGACCGATTGGCCCACCTAGTCTGCCCATTTTCCTACCTAATAGATAAGCTGCAGATCCTAGTTAACCAACAGCTTACTTCCTCTTACCCGCCACTAGGACTGCCTTATGCCTGTCCCATGCATTCTTGAAGTCCCCCACTGTTCTTGACTCCACGACCTCCTCAGGGAGGCTGTTCCATGCATCCACAACCCTCTCAGTGAAAAAATACTTCCTCACATTACCCCTGAGCTGTCCTCCCTCTATCTTCAAATTGTGCCCCCTTGTTCTTGCACATCTCTTTTTCTGGAAGATGCTACCCTCTTGGACTTTGTTAATTCCCTTGAGGTACTTGAAAGTTTCTATCATGTCCCCTCTCTCCCTTCTTTCCTCAAGAGTATACATATTAAGCTCCTTTAGTCTTTCTTCATATGTCTTCTGGTGCAGACCCTGCACCATTTTGGTTGCCCTCCTCTGGACAGCCTCCACTCTGTCTATGTCTTTGCGGAGATGGGGTCTCCAGAACTGCACACAGTACTTCAGATGGGGTCTCACCAACTGTCTGTACAGAGGGATAACAACTTCCTGTTTTCTACTATTGATGCCTCTTCCTATGCATCCCAGTATCCCCCAGCCTTCCTTACTGCCTTCTCACATTGCTTGCCCACCTTTAGGTCATCTGATATAATTACCCCAGGTCCCTTTCCATTTTACTGTTGTCAGTATCTCACCCCCATTGTGTATCGCTTCCCCTGGGTTTTGTTTCCCATGTGCATTACCTTGCACTTCGTTGCATTGAATCTGAGCTGCCATACATTTGACCATTCCTCCAACCTTGCCAAGTCCCTTCTCATCCTTTCCACTCCATCTTGTGCATCAACCCTGTTGCAGATCTTTGTGTCATCTGCAAAGAGACATACTTTTCCTTCCAGTTCTTCTGCAATGTCACTTAAAGACATTAAAAAGGACCGGTCCCAGTACTGAACCCTGTGGTACCCTGCTAGTAACCCTCCTTTCTTCACTGTGCACTCCATTTACTACTACCCTTTGTGTCCTGTTGTCTAGCCAATTTTTTATCCAGGCTACCACCTTGGGACCCACTCCAAGGCTGGCTATCTTGTGTATTAATCTTTTGTGTGAGACTGTATCAAATGCCTTGCTAAAATCTAGGTAGGCCATGTCCACAGCCCCTCCCTGGTCTACTACTTTGGACACCCAGTCAAAGAAATCCATTAGATTCGTCTGACACGACCTTCCCGTCGTGAATCCATGCTGCCTTGGGTCCCGTGCCCCACGGGCCTCTAGGTACTCAACAATTCTTTCCTTCAGAAGTGATTCCATCATTTTCCCTACCACTGAGGTCAAACTAACTGGTCTGTAGTTTCCTGCCTCTGTCCTGCTCCCACTTTTGTGAAGAGGAATCACATTTGCCCTCCTCCAGTCCTCGGGTACCACCCATCCTCCCATGATTTGTTAAAGAGAGTAGTCAGCAGTGTCACTAGTTCTACCCTTAGTTCTTTTAGGAATTCTTGGGTGAATCCCATCAGGCCCCACTGCTTTGTCCACCTTCAATTTTATTAGTTCTTTCAGAACCCTTTCTTCTGTAAATGGACTGGTATCGACCCCGTCTTCAGAGTGTTTCTCTTGTTTGGTTTAGGTAACTCCCTCCTCTTCCTTTGTGAATACTGAGCAGAAATATTCGTTCAGTATCCCTGCTTTTCACTGTCACCCTCTACCCACATTCCCTCCCTTTATTAAGCTTCAGTATCCCTCCTTTGGTCTTTCTTGGCTCCCTAATGTACCTATAAAGGTCTTATCCCCTTCTTAACAGAATTGGCTATCCTTTCCTCGGTTTGGGCCTTTGCTATTCTGACTGCCTTCCCAGCCTCTTTCTGCTTTAACAGATAAAGTTCTCTGTCCTGCTCCTTCTGTGTTTCCTTATATTTCCTGAATGCTGCCCTTTTCTCCTTAACCTTCTCTGCCACCTCTTTTGTGAACCATAATGTTTTTTTCCTTCATTGTGTTTTATTGATTTGCTTTACACAAAGGCTTGTTGCCTCTGTGATGGCTGTTTTGATCACTCCCCATTGTTCCTCCACCCCTCCTTCTTGCCTGTTTGCTAGTGCTTTTCTGAGGCGCACTCTCAGTTTCCCAAAGTCAGCCCTCCTAAAGTCTAGTACTCTTGCTTTTGTATGGCTTGATTGTCGTGAACCACACTGTTTGGTGGTCGCTTGTTCCCAGATGGCTACCGACTTCTAAATCTGAGATTCTTTCTCCATCCCCATTTGAAAGTACCAGGTCTAAGATTGCTCCCTCCCGAGTGGGTTCCAATACTAGTTGTCTGAGGCATGCCCCCTGTAGGGCATCAAGAATGACCCTGCTCTTGGATATGCCTGCAGCAAAGGTGCTCCAGTTAACATCTGGCATATTCAGGTCCCCCATCAACAATATCTCCCCTTTTTCTGCCATTCTAAGAAAGCCTTCTATCATTTCCTTGTCCATTCCCTCCCCCTGAGATGGGGGTCTGTATACAACCCCAATGCGGATTGTGGTGCCATTTCCTGTCTCCAGGGTGACCCAAAGTGCCTCATCTGCTCCCTGTTTACTCTTTAGTTCTGTTGCTTTGATCCCTTCCTTTACATAGAGAGCTACTCCTCCTCCTCCTCTTTTACCCTCCCTGTCCCTCCTGTAGATTGTGTATCCTGGTATGTTGACATCCCAGTCATGGTTCTCTGTGTACCATGTTTCTGTGACTGCCACAATATCCAGGCAACCTCTTCCATCAAGGCCACTAGTTCAGGAGCTTGTTATACAGACTATGGGCATTGGTACTCATCACCCTCCACTTTTTGATAGCCTTATCCCTTTTAGCCCCATTTCTGTCCTTACTGCCTTTGCCTTTTTTTACATTTAAATCTGTTCTGCTCCCTAATAACTTCTGTACCTTGGTGTTTACTTCACTAATCACCATGTTTTGTGGGGGGAGGCTCGGATTTCCCTGCTCCTTTTCAGTGCCTCCCCCCTTGGCTAGTTTAAATGCTTGCCAATGAAGCATTTAAACCTCTCACCTAGGATCCTGGTTCCCCCCCCCGGACAGATGCAGATCTATACTGGTGCGATGGTCTGCATCCCTCCAGGTGGCTCCCCAGTCCCCAATGAAGCCAAAACCTTGAGCTCCACACCAGTTTTTCAACCACTCATTGAATTCCCTGGTGAGAAGTACCCTAGCATCTCCCTTGCCATAGACACGCAGCACCTCCGAGAAGGTTACCGTATGCGCTACTTGTCTAAGGCCCCTTCCCAACTCTACAAACTCTTCTTGCACTGCTCTGATCCCATTCCTAGCCAGGTCATTTGTCCCTAGGTGGACAATGACATCTAGCTCCCTCCCTCGTGCAGCTCCTCCCACGATCCTGAGGATTCGCTTCCTGTCCCTCCAAGTCGTGGCACCAGGAAGGCACCTTACCTCCCTCTCCCCTTCCTCCCCCACTTCTACCCCCCCAATGATTGAGTTCCCCCACCAGGAATTGTTTCCTTCCCCTGTGGGGTCCCATGCCACCCTCTTGTGGGTTTCCTTTGTGAAGGTTCCCAGCATCCTCCTTGGTCTCCACTGCAGGTGCCTCCATAGAGGAACCACTATCCACCAGAAGAGCGAATGAATTGTGGAGAGGTACAGCTGGAGAGATGCAACTCTGTTCCACCACCCTCTCCCTCCTTGAGCCCACCCTGGTCCAGCCTCTTCTCTTTCTTGGCAACCTCTGAGGTAGTGGCATTGGCCCTGGTGGTCCCTGGGTGGGGGAGGAGGTTTCACGAATCCTAGCCAGGTCAGCCTGGAGACGGGCAACCTCCTCTCTCAGACCAGAGAGGTGCCGGCAAATAGGGCAGCATCGCAGCCTCCAGAATGTCTCCCGGAACACTGCCGCCCCACAGCCATTGCACTGCACCACTCCTGTCATGTCTTATTTTGTGTCCTCTCTACTGTTTCTCTGGATGCTTATTCTCTCCTCTCCTTACAACGCTCACCCTTCCTGTTCTGGGACAGCAACTTCCTATCTTCTTCAGTAGCCTCCTTCTTCCTTGCTCAATATCAGACCACCACCAGCTAGGGGGGGAGAGTGAGCTACTTTTTTTACTTTAGGGCTGAAAAAACCAATGTTTCTCTATGATCCTTTCCTTTCTACTGCCAAACAGGAAGTTCCTGTTGACAGTCAAATCCAGTGGCTATAAAAGTAGAACTGGCTTTGGGTGGAGGGGTGGGATGGAGGGCAATTACTAAGAAAAAAGGCTAACAAAAGGAAGTTGTAATTTGACTCACCTGCTTTTATAGTGTCTAAACCACATCCCCAGGTATGCTCTCTTTCCTCCTACTGGTTTAGCAAAGTCAGCTGATACAGGACCCTTCACTGCACAGAACACACACTGACTTTCTTTCTTTTTTTTTTTTAACCCTAAATAAGACCCCTTCTACTTCTAATAAAGTTATCTACTTAATCTTAACAGACACGGACTCCTGCTGAGATATACGTTTTAAATTAATAAGAAAATGTAGCTTCTTTTAGTTAACTGCTTTCTGCTCTACAAGCAAGGCTAGCAACACCTCGAGTGTGTGTAAAATTCTTGTTACACACCCCACCCAATGGCAGATGGCGGGGAGTACAGCGCCCACCGGACCATTTTGCCTCCGAGTTTGCACCCCTTCGAGCTGTAAACTAAAGCAGCAAGTGTTGCAGCCCGCCATGCTCCCTCCCTCTCTCAGGAAACAGCGGTCTCCGCTCACCTGTAGTCTGATCAGGCTGCGGACACAAAAAACAAACTAACTGATGTCTCTCTGATCAAGACAAGTGCACCAAAGCATCCCATTCCTCGAGTCACGATCACATTGGTTCGCCAATCGCCATGCAACTCACTGCCACTGCACAACACAACAGCACAACAAAACAACACAGTGCCGAGTGGTAGTACACTACACTAAGCTAACTTAAATTAAAACATACTTGTTTTTCCACCATTCCGGGACTGGTCTGGCAGCCGGCAGGGCACAAATTAAATCAAATTCATCAGAATCATGTCTGCTCATTGCTGCCCAGCAGCCCACCTTACTTTCTCGATTGAATTTGATGACTGACCTACCCGATACCAGATCGGCGGTACAGATAGGACTGCCTGTTAAGAATCGTACGGCATGTATTTTACAGATAGAAACATCATGAAATAGCATACAGCACTTATTCTATGGTGTCTACATTATTATCTTGATTAGTTTCCTGCACACAATGAATCTGACTGACAAATTCTGGATTTGAAAAAAAAAAAGCCCACGAGTCCTGACTGAGTTGTGAACTTGAGACAGACGGTCTGTCACAAGTTCACAACTCAGTCTGGACTCGTGGTTTTTTTTTTTTTTCAAATCCAGAATTCATCAGTCAGATTCATTGTGCACAGGAAACCAATCAAGATAATAATGTAGACACCATAGCATGAGTGCTGTATGCTATTTTGTGATGTTTGTATCTGTAAAATACATGCTGTACGATTCTTATCTTGCAAATTTCTTGCGATCTATCCGATTCTGACTGCCCACACTGTCTGTCTGCTAGTGCCAAGTGAAGTGAGTGCCTCGCAACTCGCTCCTAGGAGTCGCTGTAATAATTTATTTGTCTTCGTTCTGTCAAGCAGTTTCTTCCAGAGATCAGATGGTGGGCAATGGGCATAATTAATGGCATGCATTGGTCCCGGGACCCCCACCCGTCCACTCCTGCTGTGTCCCTCCAGCTCTTCAGCTCCCTCGGGCTTGTCAGACAACTACTCTTCCTCACTCACACTCACTCCTCATTAGTGCCCCATAATTGCTCCAGACCACTGTAAGTGAGTGCAGCCACCCGCCCCCCTGCTCCAGAGTCCATCTCAGCTGTGCTGCCTGCTACCTGAGGCAAGACAACGACTGCCTGCAGTGCACCCAAGTTCCTCTGTCATGTCACTCTGCAGTGCAAACAGATGGAAAAATGCAAGGAGCAGCAGTTTAGAGGAGCTTAAAGGCAGAGAGCAGGATTCAGAAGGGAGCCAATCGCCTTACAGAAAAAATAAGGAGCCCAATCAGAGCAGATGGGTTATTGCAGGACTGTGATTGGTTCTCCTGACTGAACCAATCACAAACCTGCAATAACCCTACTACTAGGGCGGGAAAAACAAACAGTTTCTCCTGACAAATTTGCGCTATAAAAGAGGGCACTTTACGACATCTAGCATCCATTCAACTTCTTTGAATGGATATAATCACACTGTGAGTCAGTGTGAAAGCAAAGCAGTAGCAGCTGATCTTTTCCTGATGTCATCCTCGGGAGGATTCCTCACATTCCAGCTGGCAGCAGGGACATTTGGGACCACCTATCCAGCACAGAGAACCAGGAGCTGGGGGACTTTTTGAGGCAGAGATCACCTGGTAGTGGCTACAGCCTACAGAGAAGAACACTCATTGATCTACAGTTTTTGTGAGGTAAGCTGACAGGCAGGCTGTGGTGGTGAATGATTATCTCATAGAATATTTTATATGTGTGTGTGTGTGTATACATATATATATATGTACATAAATTATACTTAGTGTTGAGTACATTTTTGCACATTAATAACTGCATGAAATGTGGAATGCGCGGTCTGTTATGGGAGATCCCTTGATTTACCATGTCACGTTTTGGTCGGAAACAATGCGCGATACAGATTTTGTAGATTTTATCTTGTGTAGAGGTCTTGCTGTCATGATTAGAACACCACTTGAATTTTTATCATCTGCTACGGCTGCTGAGATATTGGCAAATTAGTGTTACAAGGGTTGCTGTTTTTGCATCACCACTTTGGGTTAAAGTGACAAACGTTGGGAAATGAGACTTTAGGGTAGAGCCTCTAATCCCCAACACCATCCACAGACCCTGAGGTGGGTGGGTGTTGGGGGTGGGGTTAGGGGGCTCTACTCTAACCTAAATCTCATTTCTCTGTCAACTTTTGTCACTTTAACCCTAACTGATGCATTTGCTTTCTTTGATGCAATTTTAGTGGCAAGATTAAAGAGTTACAAAAGAGCTAGTTAGGATTAGACAGTGCTGTGCAGTGTTGGTCATCTTTGTAGCCCTCCTGGGCCATCTCCAGCAGTGAATGTTCTTTTGAGGAGTGGGCACCAGCACTGAACTCCATACTCAAGTAGCGGCTTTACCAGTAACCTGTACACAAGGGCAGTATACCCTCCTCTCTTCTACTACTGTTCCCCCGGCCCTAGATATGCATCCTAGCACCTTCTTTGCCTTTATATGTATTACCATCACTGCACAGCACTGTCTAACCATGATTGGCTTTGTTCTCTCACCTGGATGGTGTGTAGTTGTATAAATGTTTGACCAGTGCCCATACAGGGAAAACATGTATATTTTAAATGTGCTAAAATGCTCTTTTGTTATATATCTAAAATAGTGGGAATCTATATGGTGCATCTATGACATCATCATGCAAGGGCATGGACAATATATGGACCATATGTTATATAGTTTTATATTACAAATGCACTTTCCAAAGTATGCTGTGCATTCACATTGCATTTATATGGCTTATATTTTCCTACAAGTTTATGTATTTTTAATACATAACAAATGTGCCAATTTGTTTATATTTAAAATACAGTTTTGGGCTATTTTTGGGAAATATATATTTTTTTCTGTATGGGTGCTGCTCCCTGCCCACCTCCAACCAGGGTTTAAAAAAAAAAAGGAAACCCCCTTAAGGAAGGAGTTTACTTTACCTAGTAAAGGCTTGCAGTGGTCAAGCTGTATAAAGCTTGCAAGGGTTCCATGCCTGAGTGCCACTCAGGAGTAAGCCTCTGCCTGCAATGTTAGGGGTTACCAGGTTTTTTTTTTTTGTTTTGTTTTTTTTCCAGTTATTTAACCAGCTGAGACACACTATAGCCTAGAGGTTAGAGGAACGAGGTGTGAATGAGCTTGGTACATCCAGCAGACCAGAGTTTGATTCTCACAACCTCCAGTTGCATACTGTGTGACTCTGAGCAAGTCACTTAACCACCCAGTGCTCCCAGGTCGCCCCTGAAAACAGGCACGTGTGCCTAGCGGGCCTTACCCGGTTACCAAAAGACTAAAATAAAAAATTAAAAAAGTTGAAAGCTTGTTTACAGGTGCAACCTGGGAGCACGACGGAAGTTAAGTGACTTGCTTAGGGTCACTAAGTATGCAAGTGGGGGCTGTGGGATTCAAACCCAGGTCTCCAGATTTACAGCTCAGAGCCTTAAACCACCACACTATACTGCCTCCTACAAAATTGGTTGGGAAGAGGTCATGGAGCCAGGAATTTCCCTAGAAATTGCTAAATGTGTTAAATTTGAGAAACTTTTAGATGAATGCTCTCCTTAGCAGGCTTTTTCTTAGTTATTGTGAAAAGAAGGGAGCAAGTAGTTGCATTGCATATTGAACTCTTGCTGAGTGCTGAGCTGACACAGCCTCTGAGCCTCCTCCCCCCCAAAAAAAGCATATCAATATTTTCAGACAGCTTTCATCAAGAACTAGATTGTTTAGTTATAAATTCAGTGTTCAGTAGAACTGTGGTTTATTTTAGCTGGAAATATGAGGGTAGTGGGGTGGACTGTTCTTGTGTGACTATAGAGAGCAGATGTCAATCTTGACTAGTGCAAGTTTTCCTTGGCTGTTAATGAAGTCAACAATGTCCCTGCTTTACAGTAGCAGGTTTTAGTTCTCTTGTACTAATCTCTCTGTGTTCCACTGTTCCAGATGGACTAGTGTGAGTAACACCTCTTTAAGAGCTGCAGTTATGTTGCAGTTGAAGAGGGGATCTCACAAAAGGCTCAATGTGAGTCATTATCACTCCACTGTTCAGTCTTTCAGCTGGTGTCCAGAGTGTGATCAAGGGTAGAAGTTGTTAAGTCACTAACTAGCTTCAAGTTGTCTGAATGTTTCTCTGTCTGAAAATGTGTCCCATATTATTAGGACCAGACACCGATGTGAGTGATCCCTCTCATTTCACTACATTTTGAGTGTCACTGTCTGAATCCAACATCTGTGCAAAAAAAATGAGGGGGGGAGGGGGGATACTGTGTTATTTACATGTTGCCATGGTGGCTAAGGGCAGTGAAACCAAAAGAGTGATCTGCAGCTATTGGTGGCTTTGCCAATAATTGCTTTTTTACATTTGTAGCAGAGATGTTACAATGGTTTGTTGTCATGTGCAATGTGTTTCAATATGCAATAGATAGAAATGTTTCAATGTACAGTTAACGGCCATAATAGTCACAACTTCAAATGATCACTTTCGCTCGCTACCATCTTGACACCCCTAAAATGACAGACTTGCGCCCCCCCACTCCAAAACCTGGCTCCGCCACTGACCCCACCCCATACTTTATTCTATATATAAATATCTGATATTAGGACATCTCAGTCTACAACTCTTGCAATGCTAAACTGGCCTAACTGCCTACCACTCCTGCTAGCCCAACCCCACCAAAGTTGGACGGATCTGCCTACAGCTCCTGCTGTCTCTTTCCCCTCATCCCCCCCTATTTTGACTGACTTGTCTACAGCTCCTGCTGTGCCCCTTCCCCCCAGTTGGGGTAACCTCATTGTCCACAGCTCCCGTGATACTCGTCAGCCTCGGTCCACAGACGCAATGTTGTGCCCCCTCCACATAAAGATGGACTGGTCTCATCGTACCCACGTCCTGCAATGCTGCATGCCCAACCCCTCAAAGCTGGCGAGGTCTCACTAGTTCCTGCCATCCTGCACTACTAGTTAGACTGGTCTCACCTCGTACAGGTCCTGCAAAACTGCATGCCCCCCCCCCAAATTTGGAAAGGCCTCACTGTATATCCTTCAACTGCGATCCTGCATTGCTACGCCCCCGGTGTGAGGGGAACGGTCTGCAGAACCTCCGCACTGCCGGCAATCTGAAACAAGCAAGTGCAGCAAACACCGAGCGCATCCCGTGACGCTCTCTCCCATGTACCGCTGATGTACCTGCAGCAGCTCTTTGTGGAAAAGAGGGAGAGCGAGCGAGATATGGCTATTTATTCGAGACTGCAGCTATCCAGGCCTGCAGACTGCCTTTTGTTTTCAGGTCTGTATGCACCGCCCTCTCCCGTCTGCATCCCGGCTCTGGGCCCCAGTCTGCGCTGAGGGAGAGGGACTCTCGTGCCTGCGCCTCAACCCCAGCTGCCAGCACTGGGACACCTTACCTCGGCTGCAGTAGCTCCTTCTGAAACGAACGCAGGGAAGCCCCACCAGAAGAGACTGCAGGGCCTTTGTATCCTCAGCCGGCCAACCGAGGATTCTCACTTCTTCATGGACAACCGTGCACGCTCCCTGGGAAGCTGGACAACTGTGCACGCTCCCTGGGAAATGGGACAACTATGAACGCTCCTAGGTAAATGGACAGTTGTACCCTCTCCTTGACACACACAGGACAACTGTGCACTCTCCCTGGATAGGTGGACATTCGTGTGCAGTTGGACAACAGTTCTGCAGACTACTGCGTCGTCCCAGGGAAATCTACTTTCTTGGAATCTTCTGATTCCATTCTTTACTTGTCGGATAATCGAATCGTCTAATTATTTTCGGGTGCAGCCCAGTTCAGCGCATCATACTGTAGCGCTGGATAATACAGCGCCGTAAGTTCAACGCTAACTTATTAAGCGCTGTGTTACTACAGCGCCGTCCTATCGCAGCGCTAACTGCATTGCTCTCCATTCTAAAATGAATTAACGAATCGGATATTAGTTTAAAAAAAGTAATGTATTCAATACAGTACAGCATGTAAGGTTACCAAAAAAATCCATTGCTGTACATGCAATGCTACGATCCTTACTAACATTGAAATACATGGCTGTACATTGAATGCAAAGTGCCAGGCTAAAATTGAACACAGTACAGTATTTTGTAAGCAATTTGTGGAACTAGAGCTCTAGAACTAGAGTTTTGATTCTTGGCTAATTGACAATGTGTGGAATCCTTAGCTAATTGGCAATGTGGATGGGAAAATAGAAAGCAGTGCAATAGAAAGCTTTGAAATAAGCCACGCTGAAGTGAAGCACCTGGCAATTGTTGCAGCTCTGTACTTGGTGGTGATGTAATGAAAAGCGCTGAACATTACGGTGCTAAAATGTGAAACGCTTAACTGAGCTGCGCCCTTATTTTCTACTCCAATTCCATTTGTTTCGGAGACCGAATCAAAAGGTCTGATTCTGTATCAGCCGCCCCCATAGACAAAATTAATGCCAGTAGAGAATGAAGAGAAAAGCCCATCTACACCCTAATCTCCCTCTCCCCACCCCGGTTAGGCTCTGTCAGCTGATCCACCATGTGGCAGCTACTGGCTGGGATGGTCCCGTGGGGCCCACTCCCCGTAGGATGCTGCAGGGAGGGACGGTATCAGGTTGTAGTCCGGAGCAGAGGCAGGCAACAGCATAAGACCTGGTGGTAGCTTCACCCCCCCCCCCATCTATACTATACTGAATAGTAGCTTGTTGCCCCCCACCCACAATCAGGCGGTGGCATGCACCACCACCACCATGGATCCCTGGCCCCTCGTCCTTAAGTGAGGAGGAATCCCCCTCCCCCCATCTGATTCTAGTAACAAATTAATTTTGCACTGGCAGCAACTTGGCAAGTTGAAGCAATCCATCTCATGCCCATACAGGCTTTCAGCCACACCCAGTCAGCCCCCAAGCCTCCCACAGCAGTTATAGTCCAACATGATCCACATCAACAAGTCCCCATCCTCATCCTCCAGTACACAGCAGGTCGACCGCTGACTTTCTTATAAATCCAGCATCCGTCTTTCCCATTGCAGAGAAAGCCCTGGGTTGCAGACACTACCAGATGCTTTACCTAGCAAAGCTTCAGGTGGTAGCAACCCAGGACTTAATCTCAGTATGTCACCACTCGGGGAGAGAGGGATGTTGGGTCTGTAAGGAAGTCAGGGGTTGGGTCAAACCGTTGTGTACTGAATGACGAAAGAGAGAGACTTTGTGGTCTGTAGAGGACTAAACAGTAGCAGTGAGGACTAAACAGAAGCTGGGGGGCTTGGAGGCTGACTGGGAGTCGTGCTTCAGCTTGCTGGGTTGCTGCGAGTGCCAGCTTGCACCAAAGTGTTCATTACCAGAATTATGGGGAGGATCTTCACCAAGGACTAGGAGGCCAGGGATTGCATCTGTGGGGGAAGGGGGGTTATGCGCACTGCAGCTTGCTGGGAAGGGGGTTGACACGCCACAGTTCAATGTAGCCAGTGGCAGGGAGGAGAGATGAAGCTGCCACAAGCCTTTACACTGCTGCTGTTGGTGGATTCCAAGTAACCTGATTTAAAACAGGAACCGGGATAAGCATAAGAACCATTTCTAGGTTTGACCCAGGGAGAAAACTGGCAGTCAGTACTGTGCAACCTTTCTGGGGAAAGGAAAGGGGAAATTGTTTAACCAGGAAAGGTACAATCAGCTGAAGTTTGTTTCCAGGTGCGACCTGGGAGCACAAGGGAGTTAAGTGACTTGCTCAGGTTCACACGATATGCAGGTGGGAGCTAGTGTGATTCAAACCCTAGTCTCCAGGTTTGAAGCTTAGTGCCCTTAACCACTACACAATACTGCCTCCTCTAGGTGAAACTAGGTGACCAGGGACAAACAGGGCAGAAGCCCATGGAAACATAGTTCCACTACTTCTTAAAAATTGTGTGAGAGTTCCTGCACCTCTGTTGTGTCTCAACGTTGAATACTAGGACAGTTCAGACACCTAGAAATAACAGTCCCCAGGTGGCCTGTCGGGGGTAGGGGGAGGACTGCCACTTACAATGCCAGTGACCCAGCTCCAAGAACAAGCCTGAATCATCAGTGGACCAGCTGCAGAAGGAGGACTGAACATCCTAATGGGCATTCTCCTTCAGGGAGGGCTGCTTTGCCTCACTGTGCTACTGCCTCCCGTGGGGTTGTAGGTGGTGTGGTGCTGCCATCTTCTTATGATTATTGTATGATATTTGTATAATAAACAAATGTGTCTGAATGTCTGCTTAGATGCAGCCAAGCTGGGCTTCAGTGGGTGACCCTTCCCACGGGTTCCAGTGTAGTAATAATACAGAATGTTGTAAACAGACCAGAGAAACCCTCTGAACACATCTGGGCAGGAAATAGACCTAATGAACTTTTATGGTTCCTGCAGGAAAAAGGCGGGTTGATAGCAGAAGTGTGTGAAGAGTCGTTAACCCTCAGATAACACCAGCCACAGGAAATCAGCAGAGGGGCATCAAAGATAAATGGCTGATCCCAGACATATTTGGGAAATGGCTTTTTGCTGATGTTCACATTATTTAAAATACATCCTTGTAGATAACTATGTTAGAAATAGGACCTAAGGGAGGATCTAGTTGATCTCACAAAAGGGGAGGGGAGATGGTGTTTCAAATGAACAGCTAACAGAGGGAAACAGTGACATAGTATTTCTGGACTCAACAGATTCTCTGGACTTGAAAGCACTTTGGTAGATAGGAAATATTTTAAGTTTGTGGTAGGAGTTTGTTCTGTAACTTCCCATTTTTTTATACGACTGTAAGATTTGTCATATAGTTCTGTGTTTGATTTTACATGTTTTTCCCATTTTTTAGCAAACAACCTTTTCTTTGAAATACTGCCTGTGTGTCTTCTCAGTTTTCCTTTGTATGTGATGCTGAACCTGGGTTTAAGTCTAACAGCTGTTAAAAGATTAATTGTGTTACTGAGCTTGCTTAAAATGTAAGAAATACCTAGGTCTCTTATAGAGTTGTAGGGCTCATTTTGGATACCTGGCTGGATGCCCTTGGGCAAAAGATTATACTGTATCCCCCAAAGGGAGTATTATCTGAGCCTGTCAATTGGGTATGCTAGCATAAGGTTCACAGTTTGAATCCCTCCAGAACTCAAGGCTAGAAGGTGATTTGGACCCAAAGCAGACAGGAGGGTTACCCTGTCTGTTACCTGTTCACACTGTTGCACTCTGAGGATGGCACTGTGGGAGCAGAGGGCCTGACCTGCAGAGTGCGTTTGTAACAGATTTGGTTGGCAGCGGTGTGATTTAAAAAGTATTTGGTAACACAAGCTTTAACAGTTCAGTGTGTCAGCTTAATACTGTACAGCTCACGTGCAAAATAAGGCAGTGATTTATTTTTTTAAAAAGTAAACAGAACTATATCATTTTGTTTACAGTCAAAGTTCCTCCCTGTTTTATTTTTTCCAAAAATGCAAGTTAGAGTAGCCATAGTTAGGGAAGAAGGTGGCTTCCAGCTACAGCGGGTACACTGCAGACTACCTGAGGTAGTTGTGCCAGAACAGAGGAGTCCAGCATGAGGGGAAAGCCAACAAGCAGAACCTCATGGACTCTCTGGTGGCTGCTGATGCCCAGGGCCTCAAGTCACAGTCTGTGACTGGAAAGGACCAAACCTTGGGTGTGGAGGGGCCACAGTCCAGTGCAGTGTCCAGATCTAGTGAGGAGGTCAGCAGGGCCAGTGCAAGCCAAGGACCACAGCAGCAGGGGAAGGTCACCAGCATTCTGGAGCCAGAAGAAGTCAGGCTGCAGATGGAGTTGCGGAGGATGGAGTTGGAGTTTGAACAGAAAAAGTTCCAACTGCAGATGGAAAAAAAAGAGGAAAGAGAGAGACAACTTCAGTGAGAGGTGGAGCGAGAACAGCGAGAAGCTGAGCGAGAACAGCGGGAAGCCAAGCGAGAAGAATGACAGCATCAGCAAGAGGCTAAACAAGAGGAGAGAGAGCACCAGCAGAGATTTGAACTGGAAAAGCTACAACTCCCAAGACCAGCACCAGAGTAGCTAAGTGGCCTGGGTTTAACTGGAACTACAGGACTGGGTTACAAATTAAATTCCAAATTGATAGCTGAATTTAAAGAGGGGGAGTATATGGATGCCTTTTTAAATTCCTTTTAAAAAGTTTGTATTCAGGCAAATATTCCTAGAGAGTTCTGGAGCTTCCAGCTGTCCCCGTTACTTACCGGGAAAGCTCGGGATGCACTGGGTCAAATGGACAATGAGGACAGTAATAATTACAGTAAATGGAAAACTGCACTCTTAAAAAAGTATGATTTAACTGCAGAAGCATACAGAGCTAAACTCCGTAAGCTCAGGAGAAGCCCTGACATGAGCTACGAGGAGCTAGCCACAAAACAACGTCAGTTTTTAAAACATAGGTGGGAAGGAACTGAAGCAAACTCTAGATGAAATTGAAAATGCTGTACTGTTAGAGTAGTTTTTGGGGCATGCCCAGCAGAGCTGAAAACCTGGCTGGAGAACTGAGATCCAAAAACAGTGCAAGAGGCTGCTGAACTCTCAGACCGCTATGCCTGGAGCAGACCTGCTCTGAGAGTGAATGGGGCTGGCGTGGTAACGCAGAAAGGGAAAAGCGTGCCTTCAGGGCAGCTAAAACCCTCACAGCCTCCACTGAAACCAGGTAGCCCCAGGTTTCAAAGAAAATATTTTCCTGAGAGAAGAAATGAATGTTGGGTTTGCAAAGCAACTGAGCATATTGCTAAACAGTGTCCCAAAAGAACAAGTAGTACCCAAATTGGTGCTCGAAAAGAAGTGGGTTGTTTCTGTGTCCCTGAAAGCATGCCAGTCAACATGAGGGAACATATGCACCCAATCACTGTGAATGCTGCTCTGCCTAGGCTTGCGACTTTGTTTCACCTCTCCCTCCTTTTCTCTCCTCCCATGCTACCCTCCCCACTTCTCTCCACCCCTCCATCCCTTGCTACTTCCCATCTCTCTCCCACCCCCACCTACCATTCTACCACCTCCCACCTACCATTCCACCCCTCTCCCGCTCCTCTCCTCCTGTCTCCCTCTCCCTATCACCCCTATCTCTTGTTGCTCCACCCCAGAGAACCTAGCACTTATCTTTCTGTTCTTGCACTTACGACAATGTCAAATCCTTGACTGCCTACCCCTCTTTCCCCACCCCTCCCCTCTTATCCCCCACCCCTTGCTCCACTCATACCTCTCAACCTCTTTACTCGTAAATCAGGGACAAAACTTAAAAAAATCAGGGACAAAGACCCAAAATCAGGGACATATCTTAAAAATTGGTACTATTCATTTAGAAAGCTGATAGAATAAGTGGATTAGAGTAAGATGCATTTTCTGAAGAAGAACAAGTCTGTAACTTTAATGTTTGGCATTATTTTATACTTTCAATCCCCACTGTTCTGTCACAAAAACACAAATTTTACGAGGGACAGAGGAAAATTTTGAGTCAAAATCAGGGATGTCCCTGAAAATCAGGGACAGTTGAGAGGTATGGCTCCACTCATGTCACCCCAGGATGGTTTTTATTTGTATTTGTGTCTTGCTATATGTAACCCCCAGGTGGCGCTATCCCAAGGGCTACTACCCCTGCCTGCGTAACTGCTAACAGGTTAAGGGGCCTAGGTCTAATGGCGGGTGCCTCCACCCATAGGTCGGGGTTAAGACAGTCTGGTATGACTTGGTCACAGCCCTCTGGGTCACTGCAACCCCCCCTTTCTTCCCACTAGTGGCTCACACAATATATCAGAAGTACCTTCACAGTATACACTTACCCCCAGGACTGGTTCAATCAGCTTCACTCTGGGGACCCCCTGTAAAACAGGATGATACAATGCAAAAGCCACAATACAACACTTTAACATAAATGAATACCTCAGACAGTGTAACTTTGCTGAAACAAACAGATCTGATTTATTTAGAAACATAGAAACATAGAATTTGACGGCAGATAAGGACCGCTTGGCCCACCCAGTCTGCCCATTTCCCTACCTACTGGATAAGCTGCAGATCCTAGTTAACCAGCAGCCTACTTCTTCCTACCCCCACCCCCCAGAACTGCCTTATGACTATCCCATGCATGCTTGAATTCCACCACTGATTTTGACTCCACAACCTCCTCCGGAAGGCCGTTCCATGCATCCACAACCCTCTCTGTAAAAAAATACTTCCTTAAATTACCTCTGAGCCGCCCCCTCTATCTTGAAATTGTGCCCTCTTGTTCTTGCACACCTCTTTTTTTGAAAGATGCTACCCTCTTGGACTTTGTTGATTCCCTTGAGGTACTTGAACGTTTCTATCATGTCCCCCCTCTCCCTTCTTTCCTCGAGGCTATACATATTAAGCTCCTTAAGTCTCTCTTCATATGTCTTCCGGTGCAGACCCTGCACCATTTTAGTTGCCCTCCTCTGGACAGCTTCCATCCTGTCTATGTCTTTGCGGAGATTGGGTCTCCAGAACTGCACACAGTACTCCAGATGGGGTCTCACCAGCTGTCTGTACAGAGGGATAATAACTTCCTGTTTCTACTGGTGATGCCTCTCCCTATGCATCCCAGTATCCCCAACCCTCCTTGCTGCCCTCTCACATTGCTTGCCCGTCTTTAGGTCATCTGATATGACTACCCCAGGTCCCTTTCCATTTTGTTGTTGTTAGTATCTCACCCCCATTGTGTACTCTTCCCTGGGTTTTGTTTCCCAGGTGCATTACCTTGCACTTCTTAGCATTGAATCTAAGCTGCCATACATTTGACCATTCCTCTAACCTTGCCAAGTCCCTTCTCATCCTTTCCACCCCACCTGTGCATCAACTCTGTTGCAGATCTTAGTGTCATCTGCAAAGAGACATATTTTTCCTTCCAGTCCTTCTGCAATGTACGCTATAAAGACATTGAAGAGGACCGTCCTAATACTGAACCTCACGGTACCCCACTAGTAACCCTCCTTTCTTCTGAGTGGACTCCATTTACTATTACTCTCTGTGTCCTATTCTCCAGCCAGTTCTTTACCCAGGCTGTCATCTTGGGACCCACTCCCAGGCTGGCTAACTTGTATATTAATCTTTTGTGTGGGACTGTGTCAAATGCCTTGCTAAAGTCTAGGTAGGCCATGTCCACAGCCCCTCCCTGATCTACTACTTTGGTCACCCAGTCAAAGAAATCTATCAGATTCGTCTGGCATGACCTTCCCGCTGTGAATCCATGCTGCCTAGGGTCCTGTGCCCCTCTGGCCTCTAGATACTCGACAATTCTTTCCTTTAGAAGTGATTCCATCATTTTCCCTATCACTGAGGTTAAACTAACAGGTCTATAGTTTCCTGCTTCTGCCTTGCTCCCACTTTGTGAAAGGGAATCACATCTGCCCTCCTCCAGTCCTCGGGTACCACCCCATCCTCCCATGATTTGTTAAAAAGGGTAGTCAGTGGTGTCACTAGTTCTACCCTTAGTTCTTTTAGAATTCTGGGATGAATCCCATCAGGCCCCATTGCTTTGTCCACCTTCAGTTTTAAGAGTTCTTTCAGAACCCTTTGTTCTGTAAATAGGCCGGTATCAACTTCTGTATCCAGAGTGTTACTACTGTTTGTTTTATGTACCTCCCCCTCTTCCTTTGTAAATACTGAGCAAAAATATTTGTTTAGTATCTCTGCCTTTTCACAGTCTCCTCTGCCCACCCTCCCTCCCCTTTATTAAGCCTCACTATCCCTCCCTTGGTCTTCCTTCGCCCCTGATGTACCTATAAAAGGTTTTATCCCCTTCTTAACTGAGTTGGCTATCTTTTCCTCGGTTTGGGCCTTTGCTGTTCTGACTGCCTTCCCAGCCTCCTTTTGCTTTAACTGATACAGTTCTCTGTCCTGCTCCTTCTGCGATTCCTTGTACTTCCTGAATGCTTTCTTTTCTCTTGAACCTCACTGCCACTTCTTTGAGAACCATAGTGGTTTCTTACATCGTCTTGTTTTGTTTATTTGCTTCACACAAAGGCTCGTTACCTCTGTGATGGCAGTTTTTATTATTCCCCATTGTTCTTCCACCCCTCCTTCCTGCCCATTTGCTAGTGCGTTCCTTAGGCACTCACCCATTTTGGCAAAGTCAGCCCTCCTAAAGTCCAGTACTTTAGTCTTTGTATGGCTTGACTCTATTGCTGTGTTTATTGTGAACCATACTGTTCGATGGTCGCTAGTTCCCAGATGGCTACCCACTTCTACATCTGTAATCCTCTCACCATCTCCATTTGAGAGAATCAAGTCTAATATTGCTCCCTCTCGAGTGGGCTCCAGTACTAGTTGTCTAAGGCATGCCCCCTGTAGGGCATCTAGAATAACCCCACTCTTCGAAGTGGCAGCTGCAACTGCACTCCAGTTAACACCTGGCATATTCAGATCACCCATCAGCAGTATCTCCCTTTTCTGCCATTCTAAGTATACTTTCTATCATTTCCCTGTCCATTTCCTCCCCTGAGAAGGGGGTCTGTATACAACCCCTGTGCGTATTGTGGTGCCATTGCCTGTCTCCAAATTTACCCACAGTGCTTCTTCTCCTCCCTGTGTACCTTTTTGTTCTGTTGCTTTTATTCCTTCCCTTATGTAAAGAACTACTCCTCCTCCTCTTTTACCCTCCCTGTCCCTCCTGTACACAGTGTATCCTGGTATGTTTATGTCCCAGTCATGGTTTTGTGTGTACCATGTTTCTGTGACTGCCACGATATCCAGATGTTCCTTCCTCCATCAAGGCCACTAATTCAGGAAGCTTGTTACCCAGACTATGGGCATTAGTACTCATTGCTCTCCATTTTTTGATGGCTTTACCTTCCAGTGCAGCATCCCCCACTGACCGTTCTACCTCTGTCTTTTTCTCATTTAGTACCCTGTTTTGTAGGGAGAGGCTGGGATTTTCCTGCTGCTTGTCAGTGCCTCCCCCTTTGACTAGTTTAAAAGCTTGCCAATGAAGCATTTAAACCGATTGCTCAAAAGACTTGTTCCCTTCCTGGACAGATGCAGACCATCCTGTTAGTATAGGCTGGTGTCCTCCAGGTGGAACCCCAGTCCCCAATGAAGCCAAATCCTGTGCTCGCACCATTTTTCAACCATTCATTAAACTGCATGGTGCCAATTACCCTCGCATCCCCATGCTTTTGACAGGCAGCACCTCTGAGAAGGATACTGTGTGTGCTACTCGTCTTAGGTCCCTCCCCAACTCTGCAATGTCCTCCTGCACTGCTCTAATCTCATGATGAGCCAAGTCATTTGTCCTAGGTGGACAATTACGTCCAGCTCAGAATCCCTTGCAGCTGTTCTCGTGATCCTGAGGATGCGCTTCCTGTCCCTCCAAGCCATGGCACCAGGCAGGCACCTTACCTCATTTTTCTCATCTCCCCCCAGTTCTATACCCCTAATAATTGAGTCCCCCACCAGGAGCTGCTTCCTTTCCCTTTGGTGTCCTCTGCCTCCTTTCTGTGGGCCTCCCTTGTGACAGTTATCATCAGTCTTCTCTTCGGGTACACCCATAGGGGAGCTATGCTCCCCCAGAAGGGTGTATGGATTGTGGAGTGGAACAATTGACTGGGTGTGCCTCTGTTCCACCCTCCTCACCCTCCCTGAGCCCACTGTGGTCCAACTGCTGTGCTTTCTTCGCAACCTCTGAGGTAGTGGTGGTGGCGCTAGTGCTCCTGGATGGGGAGGTTCCCTTTCTACTGTCCAGTGTGGCCTGGGGAAGGTTTTCACTACTGTCCAGTGTGGCCTGAAGACGGGCAACTTCTCCCTCAGGGCAGATAGTTGTCTGCAAATAGGCAGCATCTCAGCCTCCAGAAAGACTCCCGGAAGACTGCTGCCCCACAGCCATTACATTGCACTACTCCCCACATGTTTATCTAGTTTTTTTTATTGTATTTGTATGTGCGTGTGGTGATTTGATTATATAGATATATATATATATATATATTATACAACGTGTATGCTTATATTATCAGTGCAGTGTGCTAGAGAGGATATGACAGTGAAATGCACCTTGCACTCGAGGAAATGATGTCAGAACCTCAGGTATAAAGGAATTATTTCCAGGGTTGGGCCTAAACTGTGTCCTCACAAAACAATCGACTAAAGCTCTAACCCACTCGGCGATGAGTGCCTTCCTGTCAGCAAGATACCTACACAACAATTTGACAGAGAAAGTACCCTGCTAATCAAACAGAGAAAAATCCAGACATCCAAGAGAGAGAGAGATTAGTTACAGATAATTCGTCCAAAATAGTATATTCCACGCAGCTTCTCAGTTGTTCCCAGCACTCCTGTACACAACCTGGAAGATGATGGACTTCGATGGATTTAGGGGAATATAACAAGGACAGGGGAAAATCAGGTAATTAGTTTAGACACCTTAATAATCACAGTACTGTGCGCATGTTCAGAGTCCCAAATTGTCACTTTCACTGGGTACCCAGGATGGGGGGGGGTAGCCAGGATCGGTGCAGCTGGATGGGGCCCTGTGATGGAAAAACACTTGCACAACACCCAATTGTAATCCGGAGCTGGATGGCTCAGTTCATGAAGAAATGAAACAGCAACAAATAGATGACACACTTGCAATTTGATAAACAGATGGCAGGAAGCTACCCTGCTTTGTACTCACAAACTCAATGCTGGGAACTGGGTGTAAGGCAGATTGTCCTGGATTGCCAGGAGGAGAAGACCATGTGGACAAGGTCCTTGTGACTGGACCCCACTGCAGTTTAGAGCAAATGGATATAGTCTGGATTAAGCTGGAGTTTACTTCCAGCTTCATGCACTCAATTCACTGTACAGGGGATTTGAAACGTGATTCCCCACAAGCACTACACACATTTATATGTAAAAGGAAAGTACTATACCAGGCAGGCTGCTTCTCGATCCTGACGGCAATTACTGCACGATACCCGAGAGAATACACAGCAGCTTCAGTTCCTGACAGACCGAGCGCGATTCAACAATTTCTCCAGTCTTCTAGAGGGCGAGCCTGGTTTCTACTCTTCAGATCTCCTTGATTTTCTTCACAGGTCGGATTCAGTCCGAACAGGCGCTTGCACAAGCTGAAGACCGAAACTTAGGGCCTTACACGTGATTCCCGCGCTAAAACTACACACCGAAGAAGCACACAGTTCCCTGTCTCTTTACTGCCCAAACTGATCTGATCTTTCCAGTAGACAGAGCCGGACATTTCCTTTGAGTTCCTCCCAGTTCAGTTGGCTGGCTTGGCTGTCACTCACAATCAGACTCCCCCTGTTGGTGCAAAAAGGCGCCGAAGTCCAAACTACAATTCCCAGAAGCATTGGCCATACAGTACATAGGTGGCTGGCTCCACAATGAGAGTCCAAGTTCTGATTTGCCAGCAGCAGGCTCCATTTCAAAGGTCCCCCCACACTGATTGGTCCAGTTCAGCAGTTCAAAACCAGAATGGGGGAATAGGCAAACACAATTCTGACTGCAAAGAAAAGCAGGTTAGACAAACTGTATTTTCGTTATTACTGTAAATGATTTCTGGCAAACAGTTACATCTTTGAAAAGTGCTCACTCTGCCCACTTAGTGACGGCAGAAATGGAGCGATTTTGCAGCAGCTCGAGTGGGACTCAAGCAGGAAAACATACAGACCCCCATCCAAATTAATTATGTCTGCAGGCAGACAGCTCTTAAAGAGACAGTACCAGAGGCTCTAAAAGCACTCACAGATAAACAGTTTAGACGCCGAACACCATCCAGGCTTGGAGCATTCAAGCAAGCTCCTGAAGACTTTTGGGAACCCCCATTTGCAGGGGTTACATATATATATATATATATATATATATATATATATATATATACACACACACCTGTATTGTTAATTGTGCCTTGATATTTGCCACTGACTGTTTGATACTGTGCTAGTCTATACACATGCACTGACTTTTGCTACTAAGTTAACCTCCTGATCTGTATTGTATGTTACTTCTGCTTACTTCCATGTCAACCTCCAGACCCTGTATTGTATCTTACCACTGTTTTGCTTGCACCCCATTGCTGACGCGGAACCTTTGTAAGAGAACCCCTGGTTCAAAGGTATTTCTGAGCCTAGTAATAAATAAATAAATAAAATGGTGTACTGACGCACGAGGTAAGAGAGCGGGGGCATCACTGACTTTGGTAAAAGGGGATCTGGTAGAACCTCATCAGCTTATACTCAGTCAATTTGTGACTGTACGAGGATTCGCTAGGGAGGAGAAAACCTTGCCACTTGCTAGTGTCCTCCTAGACTCGGATGAGACAGGGGAGACTGCACAAAAGGTTGCCGTAGTCAAAACTTTAGCTGTTGATGTAATTATCAGTAACAATCTCAAACAGGATGGTGTGTGCAGTTACCCGCAGCCAAGCCGCAAAGGAAAGTTGTGGTTCCCTGGACCCCATAGAAGCCACTGTGGAAACCACTGGGAGGCTGGTTCCCCAGCCTGGGTCTCCTGATACGGAAACTAATGAAAATGGGGTAGAAATTTCCCCAGTAGCAGGTAACCAAACAGTTACAGAGGGTTCCTTGGAGGAAGGAGGGGTGACCCATTGTCGGAGGGTTGGGGATGGCAGTGATACTGAGTGCCCTGATGCTAGAGCTAGGGACTCTAGTGAAGACACTGAAGGGGACCTGTCCCATGCCTTGGGAATGTGTAAGGAGTTTGCAGCTGCTCATAAAAGTGGCCCTAGTCTAGAGAAGCTGAGGGCTTGGGCAGACTCTGATGGAGCACAGGGAGGTGACAGGAAACATAAGGTTTCTTGGGAAAACAGACTGGTGTATATGCAGGATGCTAAGACTGAGGGAGGGGTGATAGGCAGGCAGTTTGTCATTCCCCAGAGGTACCGTGTGCAGTTGCTCAAGATTGCATACAATTTTCCCATGTCTTGGCATCTGGAACCACGTGCACTATGCAGCGGTTGGCCCAGAATTTCTATTGGGCCAACCACACCCAGCAGGTGAAGGAGTACTGCAGGTCTTGTCACTGGTGCCAAGAAATACGGAAGGTGGGTTAAGAGAACCCAAGCAACCCTAATTCCATTGCCCATAGTGGAGGAGCCATTCCAGAGGGTGGGAATGGATATTGTGGGGCCTTTAAATACCCCCAGCTCCTCCGGGAAGAGGTTCATCCTGACTGTGGTGAATTATGCCACCCAGTATCCAGAGGTAGTTGTCCTATCCTCGCTGAGGAGAGACAAAGTGGCAGATGCCTTACTTGGGATTTTCTCCCGTGCTGGGTTTCTGCAGGAGGTTATCACCAATCACGGGGGTTCCTTCATGTCAGACCTGATGAAATGTTTGTGGGAGAAGTGTGGGTTGGTGTAGAGATGCACAACACCTTATCAGCTGCAAGCCAATGGGCTTGTGGAAAGATTTAACGGTACCCTTAAGTCAATGCACCAAGCGTTTGCTGAACAGCATGGGAGGGACTGAGAGAAATACCTTCCTCACCTGTTGTTTGCATACAGGGAGGTGCCCCAAGATTGACAGGGTTTTCACCCTTTGAGCTCTTATATGGACAGGATTGGGAAGGCAAGCACGCCACCCAGGGAACTCTCATAGTGGATTATGTCCTTAGGTTTAGGGAGAAGCTGAAGCAGCTTATGGGGACAGCCCAGAACAACCTGGCAGCAGTCTAACAAAAACAGAAGGTGTGGTATGACCGTCGAGCCAGAGCTTGCTCGTACACAGTGGGGCAAGAAGTCATGGTAATATTTTCCGGTCTGCAAAGACAAGCTGCAGGTCGAGTGTGCCAAGGGCTGTATGAAGTAGTCAAAAAAAGATAAATGATGTAAACTATATTACAGAGTTACCTGACAGAAGACATACACAAAGAATATACCATGTCAACATGATGAAGCCATATGCTAATAGGGCTGACATGGTGTTTGCAGTGTGTAGTCCTGGGGAGGAGACGGACGAAGGAGATCCCCTTCTGGACTTGCTGGAATAAAGTAAGTGGGAGTCCTCTGTGGAGGCAATTAAATTGTCACCCCAGTTGGCCCCAGCCAGATCCAGGAAGTAAGGGAGGTTTTAGCAGACTTTGCCCCACTGTTTAGCGCCAAGCCTGGACTAACCCCCTTAGTGAGACATGATGTGGACACAGGGACGCAGGCACCCATACGGCGAACAGCATATCGGGTGTCCGAGGCTGTCCAAAAGGACATTAGGAGGGAGGTGGAGGAAATGCTGGATTTAGCGGTAATCCAGAAATCCCATAGCCCCTGGGCCTCACTCGTAGTCTTTGTTCCCAAGCTAGATTGCTCTACTCATTTTTGTGTGGACTATCATGGACTGAATGCAGTCATGAAGTCAGACGCCCACTCAATACCATGGACGGATGAACTCCTGGACAAGTTGGGAGGGGCGACATACCTTACAACTATTGACCTGACAAAAGGGTATTGGCCGGTAGTTAACTGGCAGAGCCTGGTCAGCTTATACCCAATCAATTTCTGACTGTACAAGGATTCACTGGGGAGGAGAAAACCTTGCCACTTGTTAGTGTCCGCCTAGACTGGGATGAGACGGGGGGACTGTACAAAAAGTTGCCGTAGCTGAAACTTTAGCTGTTGATGTAATTATTGGCAACAATCTCAAACAGGTGATGGTGTGTGCAGTTACCCACAGCCAAGCGGCAAAGGAAAGTTGTGGTTCCCTGGACCCCTTAGAAGCCACTGTGGAAACCACTGGGAGGCTGGTTCCCCAGCCTGGGTCTCCTGATATGGAGACTAATGAAAGGGGGGGTAGACATTTCCCCGGTAGCAGTAAACTAAACAGTTACAGAGGGTTACTCAGAGGAAGGAGTTTGCAACTGCTTAGAAAAGTGACCCTAGTCTAGAGAAGCTGAGGGCTTGGGCAGTCTCTGATGGAGCACAGGGAGGTGACGGGAAACATAAGGTTTATCGGAAAAACAGACTGATGTATATGCAGGATGCTAAGACAGAGGGAGGGGTGATAGGCAGGAAGCTTGTCGTTCCCCAGGGGTACAGTGAGCAGTTGCTCAAGATTGCACACAATATTCCCATGTCTGGTAATCTGGGAATCACATGCACTATGCTGCGGTTGGCCCAGAATTTCTATCGGCCCAACTACACCCAGCAGGTGAAGGAGTATTGCAGGTCTTGTCACTGGTGCCAAGAAATAGGGAAGGCGGGTAAGAGAACCCAAGCCACCCTAATTCCATTGCCCATAGTGGAGGAGCCATTCCAGAGGGTGGGAACGGACATTGTGGGGCCTTTAAATACCCCCAGCTCTTCCGGGAAGAGGTTCATCCTGACTATGGTGGATTATGCCACCCGGTATCCAGAGGCAGTCACCCTGTCCTCGCTGAGGACAAAGTGGCAGATGCCTTACTTGGGATTTTCTCCCATGTTGGGTTTCCGCAGGAGGTTATCACCAAGCAAGGGGGTTCCTTCATGTCAGACCTGATGAAATATTTGTGGGAGAAGTATGGAGTGGTGCAGAGATGCACAACACCTTATCAGCCAAAAGCCAATGGGCTTGTGGAAAGATTTAACGGTACCCTTAAGTCAATGCTCCAAGCATTTGCTGAACAGCATGGGAGGGACTGGGAGAAATACCTTCCCCCACCTGTTGTTTGTATACAGGGAGGTGCCCCAAGAGTCGACAGGGTTTTTCCCCTTCAAGCTCTTATATGGACGCTGGGTACGTGGGCCCCTAGAAACATAGAATTTGACGGCAGATAAAGACCGCTTGGCCCACCCAGTCTGCCCATTTCCCTACCTAATGGATAAGCTGCAGATCCTAGTTAACCAGCAGCCTACTTTGACTTGATCCGGGAGGACTGGGAAGGCAAGCATTCCACCCAGGGAACTCCCATAGTGGATTATGTCCTTAGGTTTAGGGAAAAGCTAAAGGATCTTATGGGGACAGCCCAGCGCAACCTGGCAGCGGTCCAACAAAAACAGAAGGTGTGGTACGACCTCAGAGCCACAGCTTGCTCATACACGGTGGGTCAGGAAGTCATGGTCCTAATTCTGGTCCAGAAAGACAAGCTGCAGTCCGAGTGGGCAGGACCATATGAAGTAGTCAGAAAATAAATGATGTAAACTATATTATATAGTTACCTGACAGAAGACATACACAAGGAATGTACCATGTTAACATGATGAAGCCATACACTAATAGGGCTGACATGGTGTTAGCCGTGTGTAGTCCTGGGGAGGGGACGGACGAAAGAGACCCCCTTCTGGACTTGCTGGGAGAAAGCAAGTGGAAGTCCTCTGTGGAGGCAATTAAATTGTCACCCCAGTTGGCCCTGGACCAGATCCAGGAAGTAAGAGAGGTTTTAGCAGACTTTGCCCCACTGTTTAACACCAAGCCTGGACTAACCCCCTTAGCGATGTATGATGTGGAGACAGGGACACAGGCACCCATACAGCAAACAGCATATCAGGTGTCTGAGGCTGTCCAAAAGGACATTAGGAGGGAGGTGGAGGAAATGCTGGATTTAGGGGTAATCCAGAAATCCCACAGCCCCTGGGCCTCATCCATAGTCCTTGTTCCCAAGCCAGATGGCTCTACTCATTTTTGTGTGGACTGTCGTGGACTGAATGCAGTCACGAAGTCAGACACCCACCCGATGCCATGGATGGTGAACTCCTGGACAAGTTGGGGGGGTGACATACCTTACAACTATTGACCTGACAAAGGGGTATTGGCAGGTAGAGGTAACTGATAGAGCCTGGTCAGCTTATACCCAATCAATCTGTGACTGTACGAGGATTCACTGGGGAGGAGAAAACCTTGCCACTTGTTAGTGCCCTCCTAGACTGGGATGAGACGGGGGGGGACTGTACAAAAGGTTGCCATAGCCGAAACTTTAGCTGTTGATGTAATTATCAGCAACAATCCCAAACGGGATGGTGTGTGTGGTTACCCACAGCCAAGCCGCAAAGGAAAGTTGTGGTTCCCTGGACCCCATAGAAGCCACTGTGGAAACCACTGGGAGGCTGGTTCACCAGCCTGGGTCTCCTAATATGGAAACTAATGAAAGGGGGTAGAAATTTCCCCAGTAGCAGTTAACCAAGCAGTTACAGAGGGTTACTCAGAGGAAGGAGGGGTAACCCATTGTCAGCGGGTTAGGGATGGCAGTGATCCTGAGTGCCCTGACGCTAGAGCTAGGGACCCTACTGTAGACACTGAAGGGGAGGGAGGTGGAGGAAATGCTGGATTTGGGGGTAATCCAGAAATCCCACAGCCCCTGGGCCTCCCCCGTAGTCCTTGTTCCCAAGTCAGATGGCTGTACTCATTTTTGTGTGGACTGAATGCAGTCACGAAGTTAGACGCCCACCCAATGCCATGGACGGACAATCTCCTGGACAAGTTAGGAGGGGCGACATACCTTATAACTGTTGACCTGACAAAGGGGTATTGGCAGGTAGAGTTAACTGCCAGAGCTAGGAAGAGGTCGACCTTCATCACTCCGATAGGATTATTTGAATTTAAAGTAATGCCTTTCAGAATGAAGAATGCCCCGGCCACTTTCCAAAGGTTGGTGAACCAGGTGTTAAATGGTGCTGAGGAGTACGCTGTGATGTACCTGGATGACATTGCCATCTTTAGTGCCAGCTGGGAGGACACCTGTCCCACCTTAGGGAAGTGCTGGGCAGGATACAGAGGGCCGGGCTCACTGTCAAAGCTCAGAAGTGCCAGGTGGCCATGGCTGAAGTGGCATACTCAGGCATGTTGTAGGCTGGGGACAACTCTGTCCTAACCAAGCAAAAATAGAGGTGATCAAGGCATGGCCCAGACCAGAAATGCAGAAGCAGGTCAGGCGTTTTCTGGGGACAGCAGGGTACTATAGGAAATCTGTACCCAATTACAGTGCCCTGGCCACTGCCCTATCTGATCTGGTAAAGAAAAGGATACCTAAGAAAGTTAGCTGGGAACCAGCCTGTGAAAAAGCCTTTACCAGACTGAAGGAGACACTGTGAAGTGCTCCTGTATTGACAAGTCCAGACTATAGCAGACCCTTTATACTCCAGACTGATACCTCAGATGTGGGTATTGGGGCAGTGCTGAGTCAGACATCCAACCAAGGGAAAGATCACCCCATAGTGTACCTTAGTAAAAGGTTACTTACCAGGGAGCAGGCTTACTCTACAGTGGAAAAAGAGTGTCTTGCCATGGTGTGGGCCCTAAAGAAGTTAGAGCTATTACTTATACGGGCAGTGTTTTGAGGTACAACTGACCACAGTCCCCTGGTTTGGCTGACACAAATGGGTAAGACAAATGGTAAACTACAGTCTTGCCTTGTAAGGGTATGACATGATGGTCTCACACAGGGCAGGGGCAACCAGTAAAAATGCTGATGGCTTGTCACATCTATATGAGGAATGAACTGACTTAGGGAGCTCAACCCATGCAGGGGATAGAGACCCCAAATTCAGTCTAGGTGGGGAGGATTGTGATACTGCCATCTTCTTAAGGATATTGTATGATATTTGTATTATAAACAAATGTGTCTAAATGTCTGCTTAGATGCAGCCAAGCTGGGCTTCAGTGGGTGACCCCACCCCCCCAAGGTTCCATTGTAGTAATAATACAGAATGCTGTAAACAGACCAGAGAAACCCTCTGAACACATCTGGACAGGAAATAGGCCTAATAAACGTTTATGGTTCCTGCAGGAAAAAGGCGGGTTGATGATAGAAGTGTGTGAAGAGTCGTAAACTCTCAGATCACACTAGCCACTGGAAATCAGCAGATGGGCATCAAAGAGAAATGTTTGATCCCAGACTGTCATATTTGGGAAATGGCTTTTTGCTGATGTTCACATTATTTAAAATACATCCTTGTAGATAACTATGTTAGAAATTGGACCTAAGGGAGGATCTAGCTGACCTCACAAAAGGGAAGGTGAGATGGTGTTTCAAATGAACAGCTGACAGAGGGAAACATTGATATATTATTTCTGGACTCAAGAGACTCTCTCTGGACTTGAAAGCACTTTGGTAGATAGGAAAGATCTTAAGTTTGGGGAAGGAGTTTGTTCTGTAACTTCTCATTTTTTATTCAACTGTAAGATTTGTGATCTAATTGTTCTGTGTTTGATTTTACCTGTTTTTACCATTTTTTTAGTAAACAACCTTTTCTTTTAAATACTGCCTGTGTGTCTTCTCAGTTTTTTCTTTGCATGTGATGCTGAACCTGGGTTTAAGTCTGACAGCTGTTAAAAGCTTGATTGTGCTACTGAGCTTGCTTAAAAGGTAAGAAATACATAGGTCTCTTACAGAGTTGTAGGATTCATTTTGGATACCTGGCTTGATGCCCTTGGGCAAAATATTGTATTGCATCCCCCAAAGAGAGTATTATCTGAGCCTGTTAATTGGGTATGCTAGCATAAGGTTCACAGTTTGAATCCCTCCAGAACTCGAGGCAAGAAGGTGATTCAGACCCAAAGCAGACAGGAGGGTTACCCTGTCTGTTACCTGTGCACACTATTGCACTCTGAGGTTGGCACTGTGGGAGCAGAGGGCCTGACCTGAGGAGTGCCTTTTGTGACAGGTGGTGGTGCAACAGACAAAACGTTGGGTGGGGGGACATTGCAGAGCATTTGGCAAGGCATGTGTTGACAGTGGCACCTTGACCCTAATGCCAATGTCCCCATGGGGATTGACGATATATCTGCCATGCTGGACAGGGGAGCAAAAATACAATAAAAAACAAAGATGTAATTTCCCTGATCCAAAAAATCTAGATGTTAAGAGTTCTCCCACCTAAACATTTCATATTTAACAGCTGGTTATGAAAGAGTGTTACCAGGAGCACTGACCCCAGAGCAGACCATCAGCACCCAGCTCTTCATGGATTCCAGTATTTTACTGGGATATGCATACCCTTCAACTTTTTGTCACTGAAATTTGGGCCACAGGCACTCAAAATGTGGGACACATCATCAAACATGGTGCTATAAGATCCGCTCTGTGAAAATTAGTGCCTTTATTTGCGCAAAGTTCAGTTTTGATTTAGCGTATGAGATTATTATAAATGTTTGCTTTATATACTGAATTTACAGCACATTCTCTGTGTGGGTAGCATCCTTCTCATGTTGGATGGATGTGGGACTGAGCAATCTTTTTTTTTTAAAACTTTATTTTTAATTCTCACGTTACAAGCAATCCATGGCTCTACTGAGCCCATCTTACAGTACAGATATTATAACATACAGCAATTTGAGATGTTGGCAATATGAAGTTAATAATTGCCAGGTGGTAATGTCCAGTCTCTTTTTTATGTTTTAATATAGGATCAGCAGTCTCCCCTTGTCAATAAAGGGACTGAGGAGAGGTTCAGCATTGCCCCTCTAAAGGACCTCCCATCAACCGAGGGCACCAATCCTTTCTTTACCATGTCAACCAGACAACAAATCTCATATTAATCTTCCCAAACTTAGTAACCAATAAACAACTATTATATAAACTTGATGTGTACAGTTGTCATCATTTTTCAACCTTAAAGAGCATTTTATACTCCAGTATCCAGTCCAGGGGGGTGGGTTCCCGTTTGCTCATCTGGTGCTGGAGCTCCATCATGTCCAGGGGATTTGGTAAGCCAGGGGGACCATACAGACAACAATTTATCTAAACCCAGGTGGATGGAGGCTGTGAGCCTTTCCATTCTTTCTACTTCCGCCATTCTCTGACGCCACATAGAGATGGTCAGAGACTCAGGGGAAAGCAATTGCTCAGTAATACATTAAAGTGCCACTAATCTGAAAATGTGGAACAGCCTATGTTTCCCCCTTGCATTCACCAAAGGTTTTCCTGCTCCCAGCACCAATGCCTGAAATGAACACAGATAGGGAAATTCTAAGATGGATTGAATTTGGGCATGTACTCATTACCAAAAGGGTTTTAATTTTGGGCATTCCCAAAAGACATGCCAATGGGAACTCTCTTCACCACTGCCCCTCCAGCACCGAGGAGTCAAAATGTTTGGTACGGCTGGGAGTTAAGAAATACCTGGTAAGTAATTTCCAATTAAACTCTCTCCAAGTGGGAGGAGCAGTAACCGCCCAACCCCTCCCCAATCTCAAAGACCAAGTGACTGGTGCTAGTTGTAAGTTTGCTTCTCTCTCCCATTATGTCCTAATTTTATCTGCTGGGGAGTGGGTATGTTCCATTTGTAAGCTATACAACTGCGAGATAGGTTTTAATTTAACTACCAGCCGAACCCACCAAAAGAAAAGATCATCCAGTACCTAACATGGCTGCAGGACCAATTCTTGATGGTTGTTCTGTAGGAGAAAGTTCCTAACCTGGAGGTATCTGAAGTGATCCTCTTTTCTTAAGCTAAATTTCTGTCTAAGCTGTGCAAAACTCATGTGGACGTCCCTTGGACGAAATGAGAAAAACACACCAACCCTTTTCTCTCCCAAAGTGCATAACCTTTATCTATGGTGGGGGGGGGTGAATTCCACATGGTGCCTAATTAAGGATAAATGGCCAAGATTATTCGGGGAGCCTAGTTTGTCCCTTAACTTTATTAATGTTTGTACCATATGTTTGGTCCATGGGTTACATATTTTAGTCCAAGTTGACTTGGTGATCTTGGCCATGGGCAGTGCCCATAGAGGCAGTCCCACCAGTTGTTCTTTCTCTATCTGATACCAACCAGACTCCTCCTTCTGCCTGAGCCAGGACAGGATCCATGGCCCTTGGACTGCCAAATAGTAGCTTTTAAAGTCTGCGAGGCCAAGGCCTCCCCCCTCTCTAGGAGTTATCAACAGTTTGTGAGAGTGTCTCGGTCTACCCCCCCCAGACAAATTTCCAGATGGAGACACTAAGCTACCTCCAGTAGTCCTCGGGGATCATAATTGGAAGGGTCTAAAAGAAAAACAGAAAGCAGGGCAAAACATTCATTTTAACCACCTGTGCCCTGCCGTAAATTGATAGAGGGAGAATTTTCCAGCTGGCTAAATCTTGTTTTACCACATGTAGGAGTTTTTTATAGTTATTAGCAAAAAGCAAAGTGGTTTCAATGGATATCTGTACCCCTAAATATCTGATTGTGTTTTTCCGGGCCCAAGCAAAAAGGAAGGAGTCTCTAAATCCAAGGGGTGGGGTTCCACTTAAAAGGAAAGCCTTTGATTTACTTTGGTTTATTTTATAGCCCGCCAGCTCCTGGTATTCATTCAACACCTCTAACGGGGGGGGAGTTGGAAGGGTCAGACAGGAAAAGCAGCACATCATCTGCGTACAAGGCAATCTTGTGCTTGACACCACCGGCCTCTACCCCCTTAATCAACTCCAAGTTTCTAATTGTGGCTGCTAGGGTCTCAAGTGATAAAGCAAAAAGAAGTGGCGACAGAGGCAACCCTGCCTAGTGCCTCTACCCAAACTATATCTATCTGACTGACAACCGTTGGCCCGAACCACTGCCTCAGGTCTTGCATAGAGGGCTTTTACTGCTCCTATGACCTCGTCTCCCATCCCAAATTTATATAAGGTTTGCTGTAACAAATACCAGTCGACCCAATGGAACGCTTTCTCTGCGTCGACCCCTATAGCAATTTGGAAATGTTTTTAATTTTTTTGTGTGGAAATAATGTTAAGAAATCTCCTAATATTGTCTTGAATAAGCCTGTTTTGTATGAATCCAGTCTGATTATGGTGTATCACTGAGCCAATTATTAGTTGCAATCTGCTGGCCAAAATACCAGTAAACAATTTGAGATCTGTGTTTAACAGTGATATGGTTCTGTATGAACTACACTCCATCGGATCCTTGTCTGGTTTGGGCAGTACTGTTATTTGTGCATAACTCCATGAAGGAGGGGAAGGTTCTCAATCTCTCAATATTGAGTTAAGGGCCTTCTGCAAGGGTGACATAAGATCGGGGAGAAAAGTTTTATAAAATTCTGATGGAAATCCGTCTAGGCCCGGTGCCTTTTGGTTTTTTAAACCCTTCACTTGCTGTGCTATTTCCTCCCTTGAGATAGGTGCTCCCAAGGCCTCTGCGTCCAGTGCACTTATCGAGGGTAGCTTAACTCTCCTTAAGTAGGCATCCACATTTTCAGTATGGAGGGGGCCTCTCTCTTGTTTGTAAAGGGCTTCGTAGAAGGTTGCAAATGTTTGGGTTATTTCTTTCGGTTTAGTTACTGGCGATGCATTAGGAGCCTTTCTAAACTTGAGAACTGTCCTGTTTACCATTTCCTTCTGTAGCTGAGCTGCCACTAATGTGCCTGCCCTGTTACCTTGCTCATAATACACTTGCTTTGCATATCTGAGGTGACCCTAAATTTTTAAGTCTAAAAATTTGTCTAGCTCTCTCCTGACATCTTTTAGTTTGGACTCAATCTCCAGTTCTGGGTTTTGTTTGTGTTGAGCTTCTAAAGTTCCTATTTCTTGCTCAAGTTGGACTTCACGTTGTATTGATTTCTTTTTGAGGTGCATGGCATAGGAGATCATTTTTCCCCTCGTATATGCCTTTAATGCATCCCACACTATGGGGGAGGGAGTGGGTCCTGCCCATTATTATCAAGAAATGTCTTGATCTCGCTGACCGACATCTCCTTAAAATCCTCCCTATTCAGGAGACTAACATTTAGGCATCACGATGATCCCTTTGTTGGGGGATCAAAACATAAGTTCATACTAACAGGTGCGTGGTCTGAGTTCGTGGAGATTTCAATGCTAGTTTTTTCCACAGTATAAGCCCATTCTGTGGACAATAAGAAAAAGTTCAATCTTGCATACTGTTGATATCGCGGCGAGAAAAAGCTATAGTCTCGAACTCCTGTGTGTTGGTGTCACCAGATGTCTAGCAATCCAAATTCTTTTATAATTTTTAGTAGTGTGGATGCTGATTTGGATTTCCTCTCCTGGTTTGCACTATCGGATCTGTCCACAGTCGGGTTGAGCACTGTGTTGAAGTCGCCCGCCCGCCACAATATTCACCCCTGTTGGTTCAAATCCCCCCTAGGCCAAGACTTGCATGAAAAAGTCATGCCACTCTGTTTCATCATTCGGAGCATAAATATTTATCAGGGTAATCTGCTTATCACCCAATTCCCCAAACACCTTGACAAACCTGCCCTCTGGATCAGTCTGAACCTCCCTAACCTCAATCGGGCTATTTTTCCACAGTAAAATGGCAACACCTCTCTTTCTTGTTTGGCCTTCATAGTGTGAGGCATAAACCCCACCCACCCATGACCTCTTCAGTTTTCTGTGCTCCTCTTTCCCAGGTGGGTTTCCTGCAAGTACACTACTGCACGTAGTTTAAGTCCTTGCAGCAACCTTGTCCTCTTTATCGAGCTGTGAATACCCCTGACATTACATGTGACCACTCTGAGTACCCCCATTTTGAGTATCTTGTAATCTGGTGGCCCTTTCAGAGCCTTGACATCTAAATGTACACATTATGCAAAATAACTGCGTAACAACATTATAACCATAACTTGTCAAACAAACAGATAATTGAAACATCTCACTCTTTAACTGCTAAAAACTGTTGTGAAGAGAGTATCAAGAATTTTTTTTCTATACACTCTGTGGGGTAGATGGTCCCCCCCATATTGAATTACAAGGTGAAAGAAACCCCCTGTATTCCCCACCTCCACTCTGACCATTATTAAGGAAAGCAGTAGTGCGGGAGGAAAAGATGGAAACAAGATTTGTTTGCCCTTCTCTGGCTGAGAGTGCTCAGAAGAAGAATAGGGTAGTCATTTGGGTGCGCCTCTCCGGGCTCGATATCTCCAACCCCAGAGCCCCATCCCTCCAATTAACATTTTTAAAAAGCACATATGTGTGTATCTCGCTCTTTTGTAGTTTCTACATATGCATACCGCATTCTAATAGGGTCCTCTATGTTTAAAGGAGAAAATTAGGAAACGCAATAAGCGTCAGTTAACCCTGGGCCTTAACACTTATCAAGTAGCAGAGATGATTTGTTACTCCATCCTGCGAGGCTCTATTCATACATTACTAATATGCCTTAACCATGTACGAGTATCATTAGCCAGCATTTGATTGTCCCAACAACACTCTCTCAGTGAATGCAATTCTGATCGACCATCTCTGCGCTAGACTTCGGGTCTTCATGGTTGTGTGCAGATGGTGCCACTTTATTTGGATCCCCTGCTTCCTGCACCTTGTGCCAAAGATCTCTGGCCTTATTCTTTACACTTCTCCAGGACCTCGCTGAGCATCTCCACTCAGTGGACTGCAGGTCTTTTCCTGGGAAACCAGGAGCTGGGTCGTCCGGGGAGATTCCCAGGTCAGTCAGAAAATCCTTTGCTTCGCTCAGCTCCTCAAACCTTCTGGTGCCCTTTGATGTAATAACCCTTAGCCGTGCAGGATATTCGAGAAAAGCTTTAATTCCCTGCTCTTTCAGTTTCCTCTATACTGCTAGCACTTTTCTCCCTTGTTGTACCATTGCAGGGGTGTAATCATGTTCTAAAAATAGGCGATGATCACTAAAAAAGACCTCTCTTTTACCCCAAGCTGCATGGAGGACTTGCTCTTTAACTCGGAAGTCCATAAAAGCCATAATAATGGAGCGCTGTCTGGCAAAGACATCTTTCAGACGGGCTACAAGGGATCTGTGGGCCCGAATCAAATTAAGCTGGTAATGGGAGTATTTCCTTTAAAAGGTCCTCCACAAATGGGATCATATTGCCTGATTGGTTTTTTTTTCCGGAAGTCCATGTACCCTGATATTGCACCGCGTCTACGGTTCTCCAAATCCTCAATTCTACTGTACAGCTCTAGTTCTCATGTATGCAAGTCAAGGAGGGCAGAATTGTGTTTATCCAGGGTGTGCGGGTGCTCAGCCGCCATTTCTTCCAGCTGCACCACGCGGCTTTCCAGGGCTCTGATTTCGTGGGTGTTGTCTGCCACTAGGGTCTCCATTTTGAACAAGGTATCCCCTATTTTGTAGTTGACCTACCATCTATTTAGATGTGATAGTATACTCTTGTTCTTGGTCATTCTCCATCAAGTTATGTTCCGAGCTTGTACCTGGCCCTGTTGCCATTGTAGTCGGGGTGGGAGGAGGCTGCCAGTTCAAAGCAGCTTGTTTACTCGATTTCTGCATTGGGTTCACTGCTGATTCCTTGTATTTCTGTCTAGTAAACATGTCGGTAATAAGCAATCCTTTTTGGATGGTCTGGCCATGCTTTTAAGTCGCAGGATGGAGTCTGATTTAGGAGGTTAGAAGGAACTGGTAAATTAGGCTGTCATGTCCCAGGTCAGGACGGAGTAATTTTGATAATGTGGGATGGTTGAGTGGTATCAGTATATGGAGCAGTCTACAGGGAAATTGTTCTATAATGCAGACCGGAGAATGACAACAGCGCATCATTCAGATGCTGACAGCTAGTTGGAAAAAAGAGCTGCTGGTGCCTACTGAGCAGGACGATTTTGCTGACCACCATGGGGAGCAGACCATTTTGAATGCCGATTACCTCACTGCAATCAGCACTAGACTTGGTTTTAAAGTAAAACAGGAATTTGGCATGCATAGGAGATAATGAATGTAATCTACAGAAAACCACAGGCTAATCGCCCTGGAGTAATCGGAAGAATGTTAGGCTGACCTGGGAGCCTGGTAGACCTGACCCCAGGATAGTGCATCCAACAGAAGCAGGAAACAGCAGCCATAGCCTAGTGGTTAGGACACAGAACTGTCAGTTTACTTTACACTCATGGTTGGCCGGAATGGTGATCCATGGTCCTGTGGTGTTAGAACAGAGAATCTGCACTAAAGGGACCCTACTGCATGAAACATAAGTTGTCAACAGATGTTGGTCCTTTGAATCATCTGGTCTGCCATACCCTTGTTGTTTGGTTTTTCACTTAGCTTTTTGGTCCCCTGACCGCTGCCACATTCCTGCTTCAGACATTCACCCAGCACCTGCAACCCCATCGGTCACTCCACATGAAGTGTGACCCAAGGGCACTGGTATCACATTATTGATGACTGGTACACATATTTGTTGTTTTTTTTCTACTGTGCCCCCCCCCCCAGCATTCTGGCACAGGCCACGCATCTTTCACACACACCCTCAGATGCATGCAACTATGTAAAATGTGGGAGACAAGTTTCTTTGGCCCACCATAGGGATTGTTGCATCACCGGAACCAGAACACCTCCCCCCTCTGGCTGGGAGTGCTGCTGCACCTCAGCACTACGCCAGCCACCACAGAAGTGCAGAGCGCATCCGCTGGGCCCATGGGCAGCCTCCATGCCCTTTGTGTTTGTGAGAAAGGAATATGTCATAAACTATAGTATTGCTGGGTCAGACTGCTCCCGGATTGGACAGTCCTTGGGTCACAGCTCAGAAGAAGAATCTGGTGGGAGCAAAGTAAAGTTTCTCTGTTTATTAGCATGGACAGGCTGTTGCTGTAAGTAACATTACAGGTATCAAGATCCCCTTAGAAACCATAAAATAAGCATAATAAAGTACTGCCACTGCTGTGATAATAAGAACAGTGGTGGGAGTGATGTCACTAAATGGGTGTAATACCCATGACTCCTTGCACCCGCTCAATCGGGAACCACGCGTTGCTTCCGCGTTCGGCTGAAAGTTTTGGCAGTTTATACAAAAATAACCCATGGATTAAAATGTATGATCACTGCAGCCCCAGACTCCTGCAGCAGCATTGTAAGGTATGTGGGGATGGGAACGGGCTGCAGTGGTTCTTTACAGGTCACTTTTAATATGGTCTTGTCCCTGCCCCACAGTTGTTAGAATTTCTCACAGTTTGGGTCAATACCACTTCCTCTGGCAGGCTGTTCCACTTGCCCATCATCCTTTCTAGGAGAAAGTGCTTGTAGACATCCCTCTTGAATGTCCCCCGGCCTGTTAAAGTGGAATCCCCACGTGCTTGTGTTCATGCTTCAGATGGATATTTCCTTGCATGACACACTGTTTATCCTAGGCAGGTGTAGCCCAGGGAGCTAAAGCCCGCTTGAGTGTCTACAGGCCTGAGTTAACTGCAACCTGCCTGGGTATCTCCCAGTCAGATGGGTTGGCTGGGAGCTCCTATGGGGAGGCCAGCATCAGGGGACTTACGAGTCATAAGAAGTTGTTTTTACTCCAAGTCAGTTGGCAGGAGCTGAACTAGCTGGATACAGACAAACTGAGAGGGCTGTGAGGTCTACTTTGGAGTTAGACCCACCATCAGACTGTAGGATCCAGGCAGTGGCCATCTCACTGTGCCCTCCATAGGGTGAACACCCCATGGAAATGTCAGAGCTGTGCCGGCTTGCCGGCGCAGTGGTAGAGCTACCATTTGTGACATCAGTGACCTGGGTTCAGAAGCGAGCCCTGGTTGCTGGAGGGCCGGCCGGGAGGAGAAGAATCGAGTGCCCAGAAGGCTGCTCCTCTCCAGGGAGGGCTGCAGGTTCTGCTGCTATACTGCCACCTGGGTGACCTCGGGTGGTAGTGCAGAGTGAAGTGAGGGGAGGATGTCAGTCGAAGACTGGAGCGCAGCACATCTCGGTGTGCCCTCCCCTCCTTGGACTTCCTCACATTCCGTCACCCTCGAGGGGTATGGGGACACCAGAACAAGTAAAATTCCTACATCTGCAACTGGAGATGGGCCTCCTCGTTAGCCAGACAACTTCTTGTCTCCATGGGGGCTTGGCTGGACCATCTGATGCATTGGAATTGGACTGGAGGGAGATGACCCGGGGTCTCGCTCCTCCCCCACCTGGGGGGCTTGATAGAGGTCATAGAAACATAGAAACATAGAAGTTGACGGCAGATAAGGACCGCAAGGCCCATCCAGTCTGCCCATTTCTTTTTCTACCTTATAAATGTGCCATCGGCCTTTGCTCTGTCAGTGACCTATCTATTCATAGTCATTTGTATTGCTCCCTTATGCCTATCCCATGCCTGTTTGAAGCCCTGCACTGTATTCATAGCCACCACTTCTTGTGGTAAGCCATTCCATGCATCTACCACCCTTTCTGTGAAAGAATTTCCTCACATTCCCCCTTAATCGGCCTCCTCTAATCTCATGCTGTGTCCTCTTGTCCTGCTATTTTCTTATATTTAAACATGTTAGACTCTTTCACCTTGTTTATGCCCTTAAGGTGTTTAAATGTCTCGATCATATCACCTCTCTCCCTCCTTTGCTCAAGGGTATACATATTGAGCTCCGTTAATCTGTCCTTATATGTCTTCTGATGCAGTCCCTGCACCATTTTGGTGCCCTTCTCTGGACTGCCTCAATTTGGTTAATGTCCTTGTGAAGGTGTGGCCTCCAATACTGCACCAGTACTCCAGATGGGGCCTCAACCAATGTCTTGTACAGAGGGATTATTACCTCCTCACGACTTGTGATACCTCACTAATACACCCTAACACCCCTCTAGCCTTACCTACTGCTTTAGAGGTCTGCTTGGATGATTTTAGGTCATCAGTGATGATGATGCCCAAGTCTCTTTCTTCCTTTGTGACTGCTAGCAACTCCCTCCCAGCCTATAAGTGGCTTCAGGGTTTCTCTTCCTATGTGCATGATTTTGCACTTCTTTGCATTAAATCCCAGTTGCCACTCTTCTGACCATTCTGCTAGTTTATCCAGATCTCTTTCTCATTCTGCCCACCCCATCTGGATCATCTACTCTGTTGCAGATCTTGGTGTCATCTGCAAACAGACAAGCCTTACCTCTAGTCCATCTGTGAGGTCACTAATGAAGATGTTGAATAGGACTGGCCCCAGGACTGATCCCTGAGGTACCCCACTTGTGACTTGCATCTCTTCTGACTGTATACCATTTATCACCACTCTCTGTTTTCTGCCAGTCAACCAGTTTGCCACCCAGTTGACCAACTTCTGACCCACCCGAGCCTACCTAGCTTATTTATCAATCTTCTATGTGGAACAGTGTCAAAAGCTTTGCTGAAGTCAAGGTAGGCGACATCAACTGCTCCCTTGGTCCACCACTCTGGTTACCCAGTCAAAGAAATCTATGAGATTAGTTTGACAGGACCTTCCTTTGTAAACCCATGCTGTCTTGGATCCTGTGCCCTATGGATTCCAGGTGTTGCACTATCCTTTCCTTAAGGAGTGCCTCCATAATCTTGCCCACTACTGAGGTAAGACTGACCGGTCTGTAGTTCCCCGCCTCCTGCTACCACTCTTGTGGAGTGGGATCACATGAGCCTTTCTCCAGTCTTCTGGGACTCTCCTGTGCTCAGAGACTCACTAAACAATTCTGCTAATGGCTCTGCTAGTTCCTCCTTTAGCTCCTTAAGTACCCTGGGATGTATGCCATCAGGTCCCATTGCCTTATCCACCCTGAGCTTAGCAAGCTCTTGTAGGACCCTTTCTTTGTGAAGGGAGTAGTGCTCACCTCCCTCCCTGTGTCCATGATGCTGAGCTGTGGGCCCTGCCTACCTTCTCTTCAGTAAATACTGAGCAAAGTATCTATTTAGGATAGATGCCTTTACAGGGTCCTCTCTCTCACATGCTCCCTTTCTCCATTAAGCTTAGCAATACCCCCTCTGGACTTTCTCCTTTCACTAATGTATCTATAGAAAGTCTTGTCACCTTCTTTACTGTTCGTGCTAGTGTTTCCTCAGTTTGGGACTTTGCCTGCCTTACTGCCTTACCTGCTTCACTTAGGGCAGTTTGGTATGCCTCTATCTTCATCCGGCTGTGTCCTTTATATTTTCTGAAGGCCAGCCTTTGGCTCTTGACCTTTCTGCTACTATATTTGAGAACCAAAGTGGTTTCCTTCTTCTTTGCACTTCCTTTTCTGTCTAACACAATGGGATGTTGCTTCAAGTATTGTATCCTTAATGCTTGCCCACTTTGCCTGTACCTCCTCACCTGTGTTTCTTTTGCCAGGGCTAGCTTAACTCTGTTGGCCATCTTATCAAAGTCAGCTCCTCTGAAGTCCCATATTTTTGCCTTGGAATGGGATGATTTAGATGTAGTAGCCAAATTGAACCATACCATGTGATGGTCACTGGCCCCAGGTGACCTTCTACCTGGAGATCTGTGATCCTTCTTTGTTAGTCAGTACTAGATCTAGGATAGCCCTGTCTCTTGTGGGTTGCTGTACCAGTTGTTTGAGGCCCTCCCTGCAGGGAATCCACTATGAGTCTAGTTCTGGCAGATGTTCCTGCTGGTATTGACCAATCTGTATCTGGCATGTTGAAGTCTCCCATTATCAGAACCTCCCTTTAGCTGTCATGTTTTGTATATCTTCTAACAGTAATGTGTCTATGTCCTCCCTCTGGTCTGGGGCCTGTAGACAACCCCAGTTCTTATGGCTGTCCCATTACCTGTTTCCAGGGTGACCCACAGTTCTTCTGGCTCCTTATGTGTATTCTGAATTTCTGTAGCTTTGATATTTTCATTAACATACAGGGCCACCCCTCCCCCCCTTTTTGCACCTCGGTCTCTTCTGAACAATACATATCCAGGTACTGAAGTCTCCCAAGTGTGGTTACTGGTAAACCACGTCTCACTAATTGCTACTATGTCCAGTTTAGCCTCTGACATTATTGCCTGCAGGTCTGGGATCTTATTTCCCAGGCTGTGAGCATTTGTGTACATGATTTTCCATTGGCCAGATTTTGGTGTGTTAGTTGTTGGGTGAAGTTTGGCATTACCCCTGTGCATCGTATGGGGAGACAAACCTTTTTTCTTACCTGGTGAGGTCAGTCATCCAAAGTTACCCAAGAGTTGACTAGCAGAGCCCTGCAGGTTGCCTTGGGAGTCACAGATGAGAGGGGCAGATGCAGAGCAGAAGGGGGCGTATATCCAGAGAATATATATATTAAAAAAGGAAATGTCAGAGCTACAAAGGGACAATTATTTTCAATTGCAGTGAGCTTCAGAATATGTAACAGCTACTTGGGTGCCTCCCTCCTTGCTGGCTAGCAGGAAGAAATTACGTAATGGGATGGTGCTACAATTTGGCCAGGGATTCTCTGCCCCATGGGGGCTGGTGGTGTTAGAGGATAAAGTGGCAGGACTCCAGGATACTGCAGTCAACCAGAGAGCAGTACCCCTCTGTACCAATATCTGAATTGTGTGGTGAGCCACACAGCTCCTGGAGTATCTGGGACCACAGCATAGAATTGGTGGAGATTATGTAGGATCAAGGGCCTTATAGTTTGCTGTATACATCCTGGTAGGTGGATATACAGGAACCTAGATTTGGCTATTGTGGACCCCTTGGGTGGCAGCAGTGAAGTAGGTACGGGGTCTAGGGGAGGTGGGTAGGATGCTATCCCCAGGTAAGCTTCCAAGATTATGCTCCACAGCTTCATCCATATATTCCATTGCTTGCTTTGTATTCTCCATACAAGATTAGATTCTGCTTCAGTTTACTCCAAGCTATGTGTGTGATTCAATATCTGCTGCTAACGGAAACTAAACTGTGCCCCAGGGTTGTGAACAGCCCATAGAAAATGGGCTCTGATATAATGAGGGCTCTGTGCCCTGAAGAATTTACCCTGGGAATTATGAACTTTGCTTTGAACTTTACTGTAATTAGTAAATGTTTTCTAATTGTATGCTGATGAGCTATACCTTTAATAAATCGAGTGGTTAGACTTTAATCAAGTTATGGATATTTAGTTATTGTTGGAGACTGCTTGCTTGCCTCTGTTGTTTGCAGCAGTGCACCAGCCTGAAATCATCCAAGCTCCTGGGAGGCCACTTCAGACTTGGGAGTTCAAGTAAGTGGATTTACCGTTTTGTGGGCTCCCTCCCTGTAAACAAGTTATTGGTTACCCCTAGGCTGGGGAGGGGGTTACACAGATATTTTTATGTCTCTCTAAGTAAATAAAGAGACCACACACTGAAATGGGTGCTTGCAGTATAGACATATGCAGGGAGTCAAGGAAAACTGAAGCACTCATCAGCCAAAAGATGCTATTTACATAGCAAAAAAGTGCAAAAATACAAGGTGTCCCCTTGCAGGTACACTGCCTGGGGCTGCCAGGGTTCGTATTAGAAAAGTCTAAAGCTAACATGTTTTCTTATGGCCCCACCAGTCATTATTACATTAAAAATTAGATGGGGGGGCGCTGTTGAGCACTCTACTGAGAAGAAGTTTCTCCCACGAGCTCTGCTGAAGACTTCATTATAAGTATATATATTTGAGCTAATTTTGAAATTTCGGATCCAGAATTTTGGCACCAGTGATTGTAGGAGTGTAGATTGATACCAGACTTTGGTATGGGGAAGACATACTGTGGAGTGCCAGGTGGCTCCAAGTCTCAACCGCTGATTGATAATCAGGCTGCAACTTCCATGCTACAAGAGCACTGTACAGAGCCCCCATGGAAAGCTCTACAAAGTTCCATGAAGGCTACCGATATGAAAGTCAAAGCACTACTCAAGCGTTTTGACGCACAAGATGCAAAAAAAGAATGTAGTGAAGACTACCACGTCGGCAGAGAGTTGCGCATCCCAGGCTATAGCCGCAACATCGTAGATGATCCACAAAAACAGCCAACTACGATATCGGCTTGAAGCGCTAGAGAATGCGAACAGGGCACTGAATATCCAACTGGTGGGACTGCCGGAGGAGTCTGAAGAGCTGGATTTGTTCACTTTCCTAAAAGACTGGCTACCTGGGGCTCTACATCAAGATTTTGCCCTGGGACACCAGTTTCGGAAGGCTTACAGAATTTCCCCATGCTCAGCTGAAGCCCAAAGGGACTTACCTAGAACAGTCCTATTGATTACTGATGGAGCGCCTACTAAGGAGCTGATTCTGCGGGCTGCGCACAACTCCGACCACCTCAATTATGAGGAACATGCTCTCCACATTTTCCCAGATTTGTCATATGCAACCAGGGCCCGACGCAAGCAATTCAATGGTGTTCAGGCCAAATTGTGAAGTTTGGGAGTGGCGTACTCTTTTCTGATGCCGGCCCGTCTCTGGATTTTCTACGGCGGGCACACATTTCAGTTCAACCATCCAAGGGAGGCAGGCAAGCAAGTGGAGAAGATCCAGGCCGAGTTTAAGGCCTCCCATCTTGGTACCCAGAAGGAATCAGAGACATGAAGGATTTTATGGGGATTTAATGGATTGTTTGTGTCAGTAAGCTGAAAGTGTAATTTTCATTGTTGTTCCAGATGGTAATGGGAAGATTTTCTTTCTTCTTAAGGGACATGGGACACTGTTTTCTCCCCATTAATAATGCCTGCTTGGATGTTAAAATTGAGAACACTGGTTGCAAATATTTTACCAGTGAGCCCTTTTTCTGGGCCCTAATTAATCAACCTATGTAGTTAACTTTGATACGTAGATATATTATAGCAGAGCTTAGCGGGGGACATTACAACCTTATGTAGGATTTAAAATGTTTGGGAACTGGGGTCCAATCGACACTGGTTGTTGAGTACTGCCTGTTTGGAATTGATCATAGTGTTCTGGACTGACTACCCTTTCTTGTGGAATGTAGCTATCCTTAATAGTTTACTCTGTTTGATCTTATAATGGATAAACCCCCCAATCTATAATTGAAGTGCTTAGATTATAAAGTCCTATATTACGGAATAATTTCTAGAAATGCTGTAAAAGTCAATCAATCAATCAATCAAAATCTTTATTCAGGCGAACATCATTGAGCGTAGCTCATTTACAAGATGGACCTGAGTGGTCATACAAATAAGGATACAAGTTTTTTTACAAAGACATGAGAATAGCATAACATTAGTACAATCAAATAAATAAGAGATATATACAAAATTTACAGATATACAAGGCACAGTAAAATAACCAACCTGTAAAATGAAGAGGATAATAGATATAGCAGGGATAATAATCAAATAATAGGGCTTTTGTAGGCTTTTATATGAAATGTGATAACTGACTGGGTAGAAAAAGAAACTAAACATAGTGGATTACAGAAGGGAGGGGTGTAGGTTGGATGGGAGACTAGGCCTTATGGAAGCAGTTGCACAACTCTGGAAATAGGGCGTGTATAATCTTTGAAGGATGATAAGGGTAAGAGGGTATTCAGATTCATAGATTTTTGGAGTGAGTTCCAGACAAATGCTAGGGAATAGCTGATAGCAGCCCTCCCAAACTGGCAGGTATTGGGAATCTTTAGCATAATGAGCTTATTGATCCTTAAGGTGTATGGCCTAGATGTGATTCGGTGAAACAGTCTGAGATATAGGAGGAGTTTGCCTGATAAAGCTTTAAAGATCCAGATTGCAGCATTCCTTTTTCTTCTGTGCTGTAGGGATGTCCAATTGACTGCCATGTAAAGAGAGCAATGATGGGTGCTGGAGGGAAGGTCTGTAATAAATCTGATGGCTCTATGATACAGGGTGTCCAGCTTATTTAAGAGGGAGAGTGAGCAATGGCCGTAGAGAAAGTCAGCATAGTCAATAAGGGATAGGAATGATGCCTGGATTAATCTTTGTTTGGAGTCTCTGGTAAGGTAGTGTTTTATTCTATAAAATAGGCCAAGCCTTTGTCTCAACTTTTTTAATAGCTCTTCAATGTGGACAGAGTAGTCAAGCTTATTGTCAATCCAGACTCCAAGATATTTGAATTTATCCACAAATTCCAGCTTTTCTCCAAATAAGGTGGATAATTGTGGGGTGATGAATAATGGGGTAGTGGCAGAGCAATTCTTTGTTGCAAAGAACATAGCTTTTGTTTTTTTGGCATTTAGAAGTAATTTTTTTTCCAATAGGTTGTGTTGTAGGATGGAGAATTCTGACTGTAACAGTTCACAGGCTTTTGATGGTGAGGATTGCTGACATATAATACAGTATCATCAGCAAACAGATGAATGTTAGATTGAGAGAGGTTGGCATCAATGTTATTAATATAAATGGCAAGAGGATGGGGCCTAGGATAGAGCCTTGCGGTACACTCCTTAGCAGTGGTTTAGAGGTAGATAGTAATTTTCATTTTTACCAATTGTAACCTTCCAGAGAGATAGCACCTAAACCAATTGAGTGAGAGTGAATCAAGGCTCACAGAGCTAAGAGAGGGATTAATGATTCATGATCCACTGTATCAAATGCTTTACTCAAATCCAGGAACACAGCACAGGTACTATTCTTTTTATCGAAGGCAGTCTGCCAATCGTTAGTGACTTTGGCTAGGCAGAGATGGTGTTATGTATTGATCTAAACCAGATTGTGCTGGATTTAGGAGGTTGTTGGTGTCCAGATAGGCCCTTAACTGTGAATTTACTAATTTTTCAAGCATCTTGGATAGTACCGGTAGGATGGAAATGGGCCTGTAATTGTTAAGGCCATGGGATCACCTGATTTAAGTAGTGGAACTACTTGAGCTGTTTTCCATATGGAGGGATGGAACCAGTAGCTAGGGAAGATTGAAGAGGTGGAGTGGGGGGCAGATAAGGCGGCAATGCTACTTTAAGAAAGTAGGGGTCCAGGAGTCTGCACCTGCACTCTTAGAAGTATCTAAATTGATAGGAGGTCTTCACTTCTTTTAAGGATATTGGTTCAAGGAGAATGTTGAAGCGGCCTTTTGTCCCACAGTGGATTGAAGGTTTAATGATGATCTCAAGAGATTTGCAGGTGAAGAGTCAAATGCTAGGCCAGCTGTGGTGAAATGGTCATTGAAGGTATTTAAGATTTCTTGCTTGTCATGATTTCTATGTCACTTAGTAGCAGTTTGGAGAGTAAGGCAGGGGTGAATTTTGGCCTAGAATTCCTTTATAGTACTCAGAATCTGGATGGGTTAGTATAGGATGCATCCAATTCAGCTCTATAGTAGGCAGCTTTGGCATTTCTTATTTGTTTTGTGCATGAGTTTCTTGCTTTTCTGAATTGAAGCCAGTCTCTAGTATCCTTTGTTTTTTCTTGCCTTTTCCAGAGTTTGTCTCTGGCTAACAAAGTTGATTTAAGGTCAGCAGTGAACTAACAAGATTTTACTTTAGTTCTGACACTGGTGATTGGTGCATGTATATTGAGGGCATTAGTGATAATGTCCTTTAAGATCTGAAGAGCTGTCTCAACTGAGGTTGTAAGGTAAAATCTTGCCAATATGTTGTATTGCACAAATCATGGAGATATCCTGAGATGTTGAAATTCTTTTGACCTTTTATGGAGAAATTTTGCAGGATTGGATGGCTTGAGTGTAGCTCTTATGCCAGCTATAGGACAATGATCACTTACATCACTGGGTAGCACTCCAGCATGAGAATATAAGTGAGGCTTGTTTACCATCATAATATCCAGGAGTGAGCTGTTGGTAGTATTTTTAGGTTAATCCTTGTTGGATCTTTGATTAATTGAGTGAATCCATAGATGTCACGAAGGTGTTACTAGGGTGCAGATGCATTAGATAACCAATTTAAATTCAAATCACCAAGGATGATGGTATCTTCAGGGCTAGACTGAGTATTGATCCTAGGTGGGATAGGAGTTTGAGGCCTGCAGAGGGGGGCCTATAGCAGCCAATCAATTTAAAGGAAGACATGTTAGGAAGGGATATTTTAATTGACAAGCATTCAAATTCCTTTGGTTCGGATGTATTGATGAGGCAGGATGCAGAGATGGTTTCCTTGACGTAGATGGCCACCCCACCACCCCTGGAAAGGCAATCTGATCTGAAGAGCTGGTAATTGGGAAGGTTTATATCACTGTCTTTTGTTGTAGATCTGAGCCAAGTTTCAGAGATAACCAGGAAGTCAGGTAGGGCATGTGCAACCCATGCCTGTATTAAGGAGAACTTTTTTAGGAGGCTGCAGGCATTGAAGTGAAGGAAACTTAGGCCATTTATGGAGGTTAGATCAGATGGGGATAAAAAACTTTCAGTGGGGCCAGGATTGATTTCAATAGTACCAATACTGATCAGAAGGAAGAAGATTAGTTTGAGGAGGGCACCAAATGATAGGGATAGGGAGTGATCAGAGCATTTCCTCCTCTTCTTGGGAACCACTGTGTAATGGGTGAGGGTCCTTTATATGGGTGTGGAATTTATCACAAAGTAATAATCTGATGGACAGGCATAGTGGGTTAATGTAATGCCAAAATGGATGCAAGGCACTTGAGGAGTGTTGTAAGGATAGAGAGCTCTTTGTGGATACCCCAGGATTGCAGTGCAAAATGGCAGAATATAAATAATGAATTGGTGGGTGTCCACTGGGGATGGCAGGCCATATTCACTGCCTTAATCACCATGGCATGGGGTATATCATAATTGTCATTTGGGATTGAGGAAGATGAGAGGCTCAGAAGCAAAAGGAAGCAAAGTAGCATTGTGGAGGGAAGGTAGGGGTTAAAGTAGAGGAAGAGAAATAGCTATGGGCGTGGATTAGAGAAATGGCGGGAAAAGGTGTATAAAAAGAATCAACCGAGAGGAGGGAGAGGGGGCGGGCAAAAATTTTGCGGCTTGGCCCGTACCTTTCTGCCTGCTTCTCCTGGCCTCCTGGTTCCCTGGTCGGCTTGTCGGTCGCCGCCCGCCAGCTGGCGGCTCTGAGCCCCTCCGGTCCCTGGGTGCTCGAGGGCTGTGCCGGCTGGAAGGTAGGGGACAGAGGAGAAGGCAGTGAGCAAAGGCACTTTATTGCAGCAATCTGCAAAAAGGTGCTAAAAAGCCTGAATCTGCACAACAAAGACTGGGAGGGTATGGGGGGTTAGGCGCCTAAGCGTCTAGCCCACACAGAAACACAAAAAGGCTGTAATCACAGGCTAAACTAGATATCTACACGACCCTCAAATAGGGCACATTTAAAAGTGAAACAGCTCTTTTAGGTAATTTTAACAATAAAGCATAATAACAGAAATCCCGGCCAGAAATGGTGTTGCAAAGTCCAGCTAAAGTCTATGGGAAAGGCGCGCAATCAGAAGCAAAGCAGAGTTAGCGGTAGCTTTCCGATTGGTTGCGGCTTTTACCATTCTGCTGCCTGCTTCTCGGCCTTCTGGTTCTCTGAGTCGGTTTGTCGGCCGCCGCCCGCCCGCTGGGCGGCTCTGGAGCCCCTCCGGTCCCTGGGTGCTCGAGGGCTGTGCCGGCTTTCTGCCTGCTTCTCCCGGCCTCCTGGTTCCCTGGTCGGCTTGTCGGTCGCCGCCCGCCCGCTGGTGGCTCGGAGCCCCTCCGGTCCCTGGGTGCTCGAGGGCTGAGTGATGCCCGCATTCCAGGTATTCAGCTGCGCCACACATCTCAGCTGAATATGGAGATGTGCCGCATATGCAGGGGAACGCCCTCTCCGGATGCACCGCATACATTATCTTTGTGCTGCAGCGCATCTGGATTTGCACGGCACATCCACCCCTTTTGAATATGGCCCAGGGGCGCATTTCAGAGATGCGCAGCACAACTCAGTTGCCTGGCAACCACATGCCAGTGATGCCTGGCATGTGGTTATGTAAACTGCATGTTTAATGTCTAAAAATTAATAAACAGAAAGTACAAAAAATTAGATTAAAAGAAAACACCACCAAATATATATGTAAAAAAATGCTTATATTGTTTCCAGTAACAATAACATGCAAAAAAATGACTCATATTTCTAAAAAGGATAAGTAACAATAAAAAGAAATAGCATATTTTGTGCAAAAACAAAGCTGGTGCATCCCCCTGTGCAGTCTGAATACCTGGAATGCGGGCAGCTGAGCCACACATCTCAGCTGAATATGGAATGTGCCGATCATGGGGAATCGCCCCGGATGCACTGCATACATTATCTTTGTGTTGCAGTGCATCTGGATTTGTCACGGCACATCCACCCCTTTGAATATGGCCCAGGGGCGCATTTCAGAGATGCGCAGCACAACTCAGTTGTGCTGGGCTCATCTCCTTTGAATATCCTGGCCTTTGTCTGTTTAAAATTAAAAAATAAATAAGTTTAGCAAAAATGGTCTTGTACGTTCTGGTAATTTCCAGTTAAATCCAAAAATACAGCATGGATTCTTATTTCTGGTAAACAGCAGTTTGTGAGCTAAGGTGTAACAACTTAGGCACAAGCTAAATTAGATATGGAAAGCAGAGCATGTTATTTTGTCTTTGCAACAAATAAACTGTTTACTACATATTTCTAAACTAACTGCTTTTTTCTCTTTGTCAGAGATACAAAGTATTTAAATTGCACTAAAATTCTCAGCTCAGCCTCTTAAACACAGATCCTTTTTGGCTTTTGCTCTGGCTAAATGTTCTAGGTTTATTGGGGGTGGGGTTCTTCCTCACAACTCCTTGTATCATTGCACTTTGGCACCTTATTAATGTTTGCACATCCAAATTGCTGCATAAGTAGCAACTTTTGGCTGGTGAGTGCGTCATTTTTTCTTGGTTTACTGTATTTGTACATCTCTAACATGTGGCCCTCTCTTCCTCCTAGTCTCCATGGTGCACATGTTCCGGTCCCTCAGTTTCTCCTCATACAGAATTTATGCACCCCCATCCCCAGGATCATTTTGGTCACCCTTTTCTGTATAGATGTGTTTCTGAGCAGCTATCCTGAGTGGATTCGCATGGGAGAACTTTGAAAAGGCTACGTTTTTGGCCTGCATGCTGGTGTGCTGCTCCTGAGAGGGAGAGAAGAGAATTATTTTGGACTAAATCCAAGTTTGTGTGACTAAAGTAAGCTACTGAAGTGGGCCAGGCTCATCCTGAAGACGACTGAATATTTTTGCTGAATGCGATCGGCCTGTCAGGAATTCCAGCTACCCCTAAGCTACCGGTGTGTGCAGACTTTGCGATTGTGCCCGGGGAGCGCTTTGCCTGGTACAGCAGAATTCTGCATATGTAAATGTGCTATGAGCTGCTAGTGGGTTGTGAGGTAGCTCCCCACTGTGTGAACTGTGTTCTGCTTGCTGGAAGCTGTATCCAGCCCCAAATGGACTGCTTCCGAACTGGTCTCCATGCGGTCTGTGCTTTGCCAGACTGGCCCACTGCACAGAGAAGCCATCGATGAGAGCCCTGCCTGGGGATCAGCCCACTGCTCCATGCTTGAACAGGAACGACGCCTCTGCGACTTGTGTGGGCCCTGCTTCTCCTGGCATTCCAGATCAACCACCTGCAGTCTCGATTTTCATCCAGCCTGTGTCCAGTCTTGGGTATCGTGAGTAAATACCAGGGTAGCTCCCTACAACAACAGCTTAATCTGAGTGTGTCATCTGATTGTCTTGTTGTTTCGTTTCCTTTACAAACTGAGCCCTCTGGCTCCGGATTACAAATATTGTGTACTGTGCATGTTGTGTTTTCCATCACAGGGCCCCAACCAGCTGCAACCCCAGACAACTGTCCTGACTAGCCCATCTCTTCTCTACCTGGGTACCCAGAGGTGGACTGTGTGGGGGGACTCAAAGCACATGCATAACTGCTTGAGTGATACAACCATTAAGCTAATTAACCTAATTTTGCCCCTCCCTTGTTCAAGTCCCCTGAATAAATCAGATCCAACTTTTTCTGCATATAATCTGTCGTTCCAGTTTGTGCTCAAAGTACTGTACTGTTGCTATTTGCTGTGCTTAACCTTATTTTACAGGAGGTCCCCAGGATCGAGCCAGAGGAACCAGCCCTGGTGGAAAGTGCAAACAGTGTGGGTACTTGTGTGGTGTACCAGGGGTATTATGAAAGTGATTATTGTACAGTGTTCATGCCACTAGAGGGGAAAGAGGGTGGTTACAGTGTCCCAGAGGGCTGTGCCCAGGTTAGCTTGACCACTATCAACCCTGACCTCCGGGTGGAGGCACCCATTTCAGAACTCAGGCCCCTTAACCTGCTACTAGCCAAGTAGGCAGCGGTAGTAGCCCTTGGGATAGCGCCACCTAAGGGTTACATATAAAAATAATTAGAAAAGTTTTTTTATTAGGAAACTAAAAATATACTGATTATGAAACGGAAGATTTCAGAAATAATTTTTTTTTCTTTCTCTTTATACTCTCCCAGCATTTGGCACTCCACTCTTCAGGAGCTGCTGTTGCCTGTATGTCCCCGCTCTCCTACCTAACCATTCCAAGCAGTCCCATCCCCCACAGAGCCTTGGTTTACCCCCCCCAGGCGGGGTCGAGTTGGGGGCCCTTACACCCCGTGCTTTCAGGTCTCATCAGGATGCCGGTTCAGAGGCAGATAGGAGGCACTGGGGAATGGGGCTAGCGCTCCGTCTACCGGAGATGCCACAGCCATTTTTCCTGTTTTTATGTGCCCTGTGGTGGGCACCCTGATGTATAGAACCGACATCCACCACATGGCCCCTCTCCGGCTGGCTGGGATTGCTGTACCTCTGGTCTCCACCCAGGGTCAGTCAAACACCAGGCCATGGTCCCCCCTCCCTCCCGGAGAAGGCGAGCAGTCCCTAGGATGCTACAGCCCTCTCCTCCTGGTCGGCCCTCCAGTTTCCCGGGCTCGTTCTCGAACCTGGGTCGCTGGCGTCACAGTTAGAAATACATTTTTGCTAAAAAAAAGGGGGGGATGAAACTGCTTGCTGACACATACAGCTGCTTCAAGGTACTCCTTCTGCCTCATGCCCCCTGGTCCCACCAAACTAACATACTATTTGCCAGCAGATTAGGCCTTACGGTCTATAGAGTCTGCTAAACCTCAGATCCCTAGTTGGGTGCCGCCGCGGCCCCCGTGTTCCAGAAACCCTATCATCCATCCCCACCCCTGGGACAGGCCATCATCTGATACATCCACTTTCTGTGTCTGTCCCACCTCTCTTGAAGCCCTCCATTGTGGATCTCTGAACCAGCTCGCCAGGCAGTGCATTCCAGGGTCCATCACCTCTCAGTGAAAACCTCCTCCTCTTTTCCCTCACCCTTCCACCTTCAAACCATGCGCCTGGTGATACCTCCCTGCTTTAGTCTAAAGATCCCTCCATGTTTACCCTATTTATTCCCTTGTGAGTTGCTTGAAGACCTCAATCATGTCCCCCCTGTCTCTCCTCTCTTCCACTGAAAACAAGCAGAGCTCAAGTCTGTCCTCATACGTCAAATCCCCTAGCCCTCGTATCATCTTAGTTGCCCTCCTCTGTACCCTCTCCAGGAGCTGTATGTCCCTCTTCAAGTGTGGTCTCCAGTACTGTACACAGTACTCAAGGTGTGGTCTAACCAGTCCACTGTACAGCGGCAGAATCACTTCCTTGCTCCTAGAGGTGATCCCCCTTACGATGCATCCCAACATCCTGTTTGCCTTGCTAGCCGCTCTCCTGCACTGCTCAGAGTTATTCATACATGCATCCACCATGACCCCTAGGTCTTTTTCCCCTATTGAGGCCTCCAGCGCCTCCCCTCCCAGGGTGTACCTGTGTTTAGGGTTTCCCCACCCAAGATGTAACACCTTGCACTTGGTGATATTGAAATTTAATTTCCATGTGTGAGCCCAGCTTTACAGGGTGTCCAGGTCCCCTTGCAGGGCCAACCTCCCCTCTTCTCCCTCCACTACTACTCCCATCTTGGAGTCATCAGCGAAGAGACTCATTTCACACCCTATACCCTCCCTGATGTCCGATATGTATGCATTAAACAGGATCGGACCCAGGACCGAGCCCTCGCGCACCCCACTACCAACCCTCTAGGGTTTGAGAGCTCCCCACAGACCACTACTCTCTGGGTGCGTCCAGCCAGCCAGTTTTCAATCCATCTGACCATCAAAGGGCCTACTCCCAACCCCATCAGTTTCTCCACCAGACCATTGTGGGGGACAGAGTCAAACGCCTTGCTGAAGTCCAAGAATAATACATCCACAGGCTTTCCCCTGTCCAGTTCTGATGTTACCCATTCGTAGAACACAAGATTGGTTTGACATGATCTACCTGGCACAAACCCATGTTGCCGACTATCCAGACCTCCCACCTCCTCCAAGTACACCCCCAATCGTTCCTTTAGTATACTCTCCATTAATTTTCCCACCACCGAGGTCAAACTGATGGGTCTATAGTTACCTGGTATTTCCCGCGACCCCCCTTATGGATTGGCACCACATGTGCCTCTTGCCAATCCTAGGTGCCCTCCCTGTCTCAAGTGACCTGTTGAAGAGCTCCACCAGGGTGCAGCCAGTATGTCCGCCAATTCCATAGTACTGTGATGAATGCCATCCGCCCAGGAGATTTGTCTTCTTTAGGCCTTGAGGGCTAACCACACCCTTTGGTGGAGATAGCATCTGTCCCTCCACCTTACTGGCCTTTTATCCTTATCCTGATGTGACACCCTGGGACCTCTCCTCCTCTTGCTCCATTTCTGTTGCTCCCCTGATCCCATTCACTGCCGCTTTCTATCCCCATCGTACCTTGCTTTGTAGATATCCAATCCCCCTCCTAGTGAACACACAGAGGCAAAGTACTCATTAAATACCTCTGCCTGGTCCTCGCCTCTTCCACCCACCCTCCTTCTGATCTCAATCTGCTGAGATGGCCCTTAGTTTTTTCTCCACTCCCAATGTACCAGAAGAACCCCTTTCCCCTCCATGTATCCCTGTACCAGCCGCTGCTCTTTTGGACTTTGCCCTCACCATCCGGGTGACTTTTCTAGATGCAAGATGGTACATTTCCTTATCCCTATCCCCTCTTGTTGTTTTATATTTTTTGTAGGCTGCCTTCTTTTCTCTGACCGCTACCTGAACCTCACTGGACCACAAGCATGGTTTGTGTGACCTTGCTCCCTTACGTTTCACCTTAGCGCAGGTCCTGACTGCCTCATGAAGTCCCTGTTTTATGACCTCCCATCTCCTTTCCACATTTGTCATTGATGTAATCCCCTTCAAGTGATCCTTGAGAATATTTCAAACTACCTAGAAGGACCCCATCTGCCCCCCCCACCATGGTGGAGGGGCCTTTTAGTGTTCCAATGGCCTGAGTCAGCTACAAATACATACATCACTGTAAACAGTGCACTGTTAACCAGCTATTGGTGGCACGCATTACCTGAAATTACGCCAGTCAGATATTTTGGAAGGGCATGACAGTGAAATCAAAACGGTACAGTGAGGGAGGACACATTCTGAAAAATCCTGTTTGAAGCTGGCTTGTGAGAACTGCGGTAGAACTGCCATTCACGACGCCTGCATCCTGGGTTCAGGAACGAGTTTAAGTTGTCAAGGGCAAGGAGGATTGAACGTCCAAGTGAATGGCCTCCATCAGGGAGGGAAGATCATGCATCCTACTTTAGTATTGACACCTGGGTGACCATGGGCAGTGCTGCAATTTTGTGAGCCTGCACAAGCACAAGGGAGGGAAGTGTGTAAGCTTCAGTGCATCAGAGTTGCTAGCACCCTGTAATGCTTGTGTGCTCTTGGTGGGAGGGAGAAAAAGGCACTGGCTGGCCAAGTGGTGCTCTGCCTGCCTCCAATGACCACATCGGGCTCTCTCCTGTCTGCTGCTGGGATTGTCCTGTGAGGTTGATGGATTTGTGAGGCTTCACTGATGTGGATCACAAGGCAGGACGCCACCTAGGGGAGTAAGCCACAGGGCAACACAGTGGTATGTCATGGGTGCCCAGGGGTCCTGGTGGACAAGGGCAAAGAGGATCTGTTAAGGTTGGGAAGATGGCCCTGGCAGAAGCCAAAGAAGGCTCCAATTGGAAGGCTCCATGAGGTAAAAATTATTGAAAAAAGAAAGGAAAATCCAGGTTGAGTCTTCCAGGCTCCTTGGCACTTTCTCCCTTAGTCAGTGACTTTCATTGGAAAGTGGCATTTGTAGGTAGCGTTTTAGGCATTTATCACACTGATGGGTCAGATCTTGCATTTGGCACTGTTAAAAGTCCTTATCTTACCTTCAGTTTGTGCCCTTTCAAGTCCCTTTTGTGCTCCCGTATCTACAAGATAATGAAATATGGGCCCATCCTATCCAACATTTAGTTAAAGCAGACATCTGTGTAAAGTACATTACTTGAATAGTAATTGTGCTCTGGGAAGCCACTGATTCTAATTTTGACATTTAGGACCCCCTGGACCACAAGTGATTTCATCCTTCTTCAAAGTAACTTCTACTGGAAGTAATACTAATTGATACCTTTTCAGGTATGCATCATGTTGGTGGGTCAGACCTGGAGTCTGGCACAGATAAGCCAGTGTTTTGTGACCTACAATTCTCATATGGCCCTGTCCAACTCCTCTTTGGGTTCCCCTTATCTGCCAAACACCAAAAGATGGACCCCCTCACTCCCTGCAGTTCATGCTTTGAAGCTGCACTTTCCAATTATGTATTTGTGGAAAATATATTGTTTGGCAGGTAAGGAAGGTCTCAGAAGTCATTGCCTATTTCTCTAGGCCCAGATTGCTCCCCTACCCTGCCTGTTTTAACCGGTGTCCCTCAGGGCTCCATTCTGGGTACACTCCTTTTCTCCCTATTTATCAATTCCCTTCCCTCAGACAGTCTTACCTGTGTGTAACTCCCTCCACTATGCTGATGACCTTGTCCTTTTTTTCAGTGATAAATCCCTCTCCTACATTTCTTCTGTCCTCACTCAACTATGGAGCTGCCCACAACTGGTTTGCAGCCAACCTCCTCCTCGTTGATGTCAAAAAGACAAACACCATGCTGTTCGGGTCAAAGCCCTTCCTAGCCAAGCCCAAATTTCCCTCCTCTCTCAACAGTCTCCCCTGATGGCCAGGTTCTTGAAAATGTCAATACCTTTGAGCATCTTAGTGTCGTGCTTGACCCTTCCCTCTCCTTCTTGGAGCACACAAACTCGGTAGTTCACCATGTGCACCAAAAGCTGGGTGCTGCCTTCAGATTAAGGCACTACCTCTCTCCAGAGGCTCAACTGGCCATTGTCCAGGGGAACCTACTCCCCATACTGGATTACTGTTCCCAAGTCTATGCTAGGCCATCCTCTACCCTCAAGGCCAAATTCTCGGCTGCCTACTATAGTGCCTGTCACTTCGCCTTACTGGCCCCTTTTCCCACCACCATTGTGTTCTTTATCAGACACTAGGATGGCTCCTGCTACAAGGCCGCTTGACTATACCCTTTACTGCTTGGTTAATAATGACATCTGCACCAGTCAGCTGTACCCTCTCGCAGCCCTCCTCAAAGTTAGAACCTTGCCCCGCTTTCTCCTCAAATGCCCCCAATGTTCCCAGAGTAGCTACCAATATGGATAGGAGAGCCCGGTTGGCTGCAGCCCCCTTGCTATGGAACAGGTTGCCCGCTGACCTCCACTCCCTGGACACCCCCCACTTGTTCAAATCCTGCTCAAGGACTGGCTCCCATGCTGCCAGCACTATTCTGTGTAGTTTTCCCACTCCCTTTGACCTCTACTACTTCCCAAGTCTTCCTAGTTACCTTTCCAATGTGTTAAGCCTCACCCCTTTCTTTAACACTTACCCCTCCCTCCTCTCAACTCCCCAGCACTTTTTGGATCCCCCCCCTCCCATTTGATAAGGGGTTTTCTCCATCTATACTTGTTCGTCTGTTCAAACTCTACCGCATGTAGTTGCTTGTCTGCCATGGATACCTGACACATTGCATTTTTTGCTATTCACTGTATTTGAGCTTATTACCTTGTATCAAGTTTTCTGTACCTTATATTATTACGGTCTAATGTTTGCATTTTTTTCTTTTATTCACTTTGGATCAGTGTGTTAACTACTATTCCCTGTTCTATGTATTTTGCTTTAAGTTTGCCCCTGTGCCATTGTGTTGGCCCGGGTTGTGCCTGTAAACGGTCCTTGGGATCAGTGTACCTACCCGGTTATCAAAGTTATAAATTAATAAAATAAAAAAAAAATGCGATTTACAGTGAATGTTAAAATGATTCTTCTTAAGCCAGTTTTGAGATTTTGGTCACTCTGGTCCCTAGATAATGTCAAGCTTTGTCAAGGTGACTTAAAACTGAAGTAGCCCCATTTAACACCACAAATGCTTAATCTGGTTTAATTTCAGTTGGTTTGCACCTGTATCCTCCCCCACAAGGCTGAAAACTGGCAGTATGCCTAAATACAGGTTACTCACCTGTAACAGGAGTTCTAGGAATGGTATATGTTGTTTAATCACATTGTCTGGCAGGTTCCTTGCCGCTTTAAATCTTGCTTGAAGGTCTTCAAGCTGGCTCCTCCAACCCACCTGGGTGGTAAAACTCTTGGCTCCGCCCCATGACGCCAGATCTAGCCTGCTGGAAGCCAGGTTGTGTGTCAAGCTGGGGAGGTCGAGGAATAGTAGATGAACAACATATACCATTCTAGAACTCCTGTTACAGGTGAGTAACCTGTATTTCTAGGGACATGGATATGTTGTTCATCCACACTGTCTGGCAGACTCCTAGCAGTTCTCCGGGAGGAGGGAGGCAAGGCACACACCCTCTACTTAAGGAATAAAGACTGGAGAACCGAGGCCCCAAAACCAGCATCCCGGCGTGACTCCAGGTCGATGTGGTAGTGGGTGATGAAGGTGTGTGCTGACTTCCAGGTAGCAGCCCTGCAGATTTCTTGGATAGGGACATCCCTGGAAGCAGCCACCGATGCAGCGGTATGGCGGGTAGAATGAGTTCTTATCCCTCTGGGAGGCTCCATGCCCACCAACCTATAGCAGAGATCTATGCAGGAGGTGACCCACCTGCCCATCGTCCGCTTGGCTGCAGGTCTGCCAGTTGCGGCTTCAGCGTAGGTGACAAACAGCTGGCAAACCTCTCCCCAAACTTCATCCGTCTGCTCCTTATAATAAGCGAGTGCTCTTCTAGGGTCCAAAGTATGGAGCCTATATTCGGCCTCTGAGGTGTGATTGGGGTAGAACACCAGCAGAGTCAACACCTGGTTAAGGTGAAACTCTGACACCACCTTTGGAAGGAATTGCAGGTGGGGGCGCAGGACAACCTTGTCCCTGTGGAAGACCAGATAAGGAGACTCGATGGAAAGCGCCTGGAGCTCTCCCATCCTTCTGGCTGATGTGATAGCCACCAAGAAGGCGGTCTTCCACGACAGGTGAGAGATGTCACACCTGTGCATCAGTTCGAATGCCTGCCCATGAGCTTAGCCAATACCAGCAGTAGATCCCACGGAGGTGGAAGTTCTCGCACCGGAGGGGATAGGTGATCAAGGCCTTTGAAAAAGCACCCGAACACCTTCTCCTGCGCCACCAACTGCTTCCCGGCCCGCACCTGGTAAGCAGAGATGGCTGCCAGGTGCACCTTAAGGGTCGTCGACCGAAGCCCTTGCTGAGAAAGGGACCACAGGTAGTCCAGAATGCTTGCCAAGGAACAGGAGGAAGGGTCCAGGCCCTTGCCCTGACACCAAATGGAGAATCTCTTCCATTTGAAGGCGTAGCATTTTCTGGTCGACTCCTTTACGGGATGCCTCAACGACATTGAGGACCTCACCGGAAAGACCCAAGGCCTGGAACTCTAGCCGCTCAGGAACCAGGCTGTTAGGTGCAGGGATTGAAGGTCTGGATGGAATACCTTCCCCTGATAGACTGAGATCAGGTCCGGGTGGGCTGGAAGCCGCCTCGGGAGCCTGGAGCTGAGACTGAGGAGATCTGGATACCAGAACTGGCGGGGCCAGTCTGGGGCTACCAGAATCACCTGCGCCTTGTCCCTACTCGCCTTGAGAAGCACCTTGTGGATCAAGGGAAATGGGGGAAAGGCGTAGAAGAGGCCTGGGGTCCACGGCCTCGAGAAGGCATCCCCCTGCAGCGAGCCCTGCTGAGGGGGGGGGCGGGCATGAAACAGTCTCAGCTTTGCATTCTCCCTGGAGGCAAACAGGTCCACCTGAGGTGTGCCCCAGTGGGAGAATAGATCTTGTACTACCTCCGGCAGGAGAGACCACTAGTGGGACGCAGCCCCTATCTGGCTTAGGGCATCAGCCAGGGTGTTGGAGGCTCCTGCCACATGAATGGCAAGGAGATTCGCCTCCAGGCTGCGCACGAGTGACCAAATGCGGAGAGCTTCCCTGCACAGAAACATGGAGCGCGTCCTGCCCTGGCGGTTTAGGTAGTACATGGTCGTGGTATTGTCCGTCTGGACCTGAACCACTTGACCCTGTAGAAATGAAGCGAAGGCAATGAGGGCTAGACGAACCGCTCGAAGCTCCAGCAGGTTGATGTGGCATCGGGACTCCCGAGGGGACCAGAGGCCGTGCGCTCTGTGCTCCCCCAGATGGGCACCCCAACCCATCAGAGAGGCATCGGTCAATAGTGAGACCATCGGCTCGGGGCGGACAAACGGGATGCCCTCCTGCAGATGTGCTGGAACAGTCCACCACTGGAAAGCGTTCCACATCCCCTGGGTCACTATCACTAGCTGATCCAGCAGATCGAAGTGCTGTGACCACTGGCTGGCCAGTCCCCATTGAAGGAGACGCATGTACCAGCGGGCCCAATGGGCCACGCTGGTGCAGGCCACCATGAGGCCCAGGAGGCGCAGGAAGTCCTGGGCAGGGCGTGATTTACCAACCTGAAATGATTGGGCAAAGGAGGAAAGAACCTCGGCCCTGTCCGCCGGGAGCCGTGCTCTGGCTCGTAGACAGTCGAGCTCTGCCCCGATGAATTGTATCACCTGCTTTGGCATGAGTTCCGACTTGGCCTTGTTGATGAGGAGGCCAACCTGAAAGCAAACCTGGAGGGCCAGATCTCTGGACCGCTCCACCTCCGCTCTGAAGGGGGCTGCAATCCACCAGTCGTCCAGGTAGGGGTACACCCGGACCCTTCAGCACCGCAGGAATGCTGTCACCACTGCCATACATTTGGTGAAGACCCTGGGAGCTAGGGAAAGGCAGAAGGGCATGGCCCGGAACTCGTAAAGGGATCCTTCCCCTCTGAAGCGGAGGAATCTCTGGTGGGACGGACGGATTGGGACGTGAAAGAATGCATCCTGAAGGTCCAGGGAACAGAACCACATGCCTCGATCCAAGGATGGGATTATCTGAGCCAGAGTGACCACCCTGAAGGTCCGAGACCTTAGGAACCTGTTCAGGTTGAGAATGGGGTGCCAGCCCCACGTCCGTTTTGGGACCAGGAAATATCTGGACACAAACCCCGGGTCTGGAGGAGGATTCGCCACCTTCCTGATCACCTCTTTGTCGAGAAGCAGGGCAATATCAGCTCGACAGAGAGGCTGCGGACCCTGTGGCTCCCCGAGGGCCGACGGCTTGGAAGGGTGGGGCCTGCTCGAACTCCAGAGGCAGACCCTTCCCTACCACCTCCAACACCCAGCAGTCCGTGATGATAGCGGAACAGGCGTTAAGGAAGTGGCGGAAACGTCCCCCCACGGGGGGAACCCAGGGGGGAGTGAGGAGGCTGGGGGTGACACCCCTCAACCCGTCACTGGGCAGGCTTGGAGGACGGACCGGCCGAGGGACCTCCTGGGCCTTTACCTCCCTGCTTCCTACTGGAGAAAGCCACGGGCTTGGGTTTGGGATGCCAAGCGCGAACCTGCTGGCCCTGGTGTTGTTGCTGTTGGGCCAGATGTGCCGCAGGCGCAGAAGGATGAAAGGACTTGTGCTGCTGCTGTCGGTGGCCTTTATCCTTCTGGGTAGAGGTGACCGAGTCCAGAGTGGCATTGGACTTTTCGATCCGCTGGAGGTGACCTTCCACTCCAGGGCCGAAAAGGTCGGTCCCCAAGAAGGGGACATCCGCCAGTTTGTGCTGGGTATCCGCCGTGAAGGTGGATATCCTCAGCCATGCTCTGCGACGCATGGCCACCGCGGCCGCAACCGATCTGGCACAGGAGTCTCCTATGTCGAGAGCTGTTTGGAGCTGCTGCTTAGCCACTGCCCTACCCTGGTCTCGCACCTGCCGGACCGTGGTCTGCAGGTCGGCCGGGAGATGAGGGATCACCTCATCCAGGGAGACCATGAGGGCATGGGAGAAGTGTGCCATCAACACGCCGAGCTGTCTCTGGAGGGCCAAGGAGGACGCAGTATACACCTTGCGCCCAGTGAGTCCAGCTTTTTGGACTCCTTGTCGGTGGGGCTTGTCCACATCCCTAGCGTTCCTGGAATGCTGGAAAACGCTGTCGGTGACCAACCCCTCGGCAAAGCGGTGTTCCGAAAACCCGGGCAAAGAGTCGGTAGGGACCGCATACTTCCTGGCCATCCTGGCCGAAGGCACAGGGCAGGAAGCAGGCCGCTGCCAAAGCGCCAAGTCTCAGCCAACAATGGCTTCAGCCACTGGAAAGGCCTCAGTGGGAGAATCCCCTCGGTCCAGTATCTCCGTCAGGGAATACTTGGCCTGTTTGGATATGGGCTCGAGCTGCATCCCGGTGGACTCTGAGATGAGTCGAAGCAAACCCATGAAGGACGATGGGCTTTCGTCCAACGACTGGCCCCCGGAGGACTCCAGGTCAACCGGCCTGGAGAACAGGGAGGAGTCGTCGTCGGACTCTGAGGGGTCCGCGAAGAGCTGCCTGGGGCCTGAGCCACCCTCCACCTGCCGAGGACGGTCGGGAGTGAGGGTGACTGACAACCTGTGGGGCAGGCCTTGACCTGACCGAGAGTCCTTGGTCGGCGCCCCCGATTTCGGTTGTGGAATCCCACCACCCCGCTCCCTCCCCCCCGGTCAGTGGCGGGCGACATATCTGGAATGTGTAGTACAATATGGGCTGCACGCCCATTGGCTCACGCTGTGGACTAATGGGCGTACAGCCCTATCGACTGTGTCAGTCAGCGGGCGGCAAGCAGGTGGGGTGCTGCCGCCCGCCGCTGACCGGGGGGGGAGCGGGGCGGTGGGATTCAGTGGGCAGGTGGGGTGGGGGGGGTCCACTGGACTACCAGGGATATTGCTGGGGTGTATTTATGTATGTAGCCCGCGATTGGCCTTGCAGGGCCACTGGACCTCCAGGGATATTGCTGGGGTGTATTTATGTACGTAGCCCGCGATCGGGCTTGCAGGTCCACTGGGCCACCAGGGATATTGGCAATATTTACTTACAAATGCCCGCGATCGGTCACACAGTGGTCCACTGGACCACCAGGGATATTGGCAATATTTATTTACTTACAAATGCCCGTGATCGAGAATACAGTGGTCCACTGGACCACCAGGGAGTTTTGACATTTCTTTCTTTATTCATACAAATGCCCGCGGTCTGTGGAGCACATTGCCGGCTGCAGGGGGCGTCCGTCCCCGACGGATGCTGCCTGGCAGGCACCAGATGTAAGTCGTCGGGGATCAGCGCACCTGCATGCAAATGGGACCATAATGACATGCAAATGGCCCCATGTGCACCTTGCATACATTATGGCCCCATTTGCATGTCAACTTTTGAATATCGCAGTTGCTGTGCATGGCACAATGGAACTTCTTAGGCGCATCCTCATGTTCACTCTGGCAACTTGCATGGCGCACAGTTGCACACTGGAGGTGGCCGGGTGCGATATTCAATGCTGCTGAGCCATGGGCGCGGCCATTGAATATCGCCCAGTCACACCCTCTGCGCAGTTGTTGAACTGGCGCCAAGCTCATGCAGTTTGAATATCTACTAAATGTTGTTTTTTTTTGTTTTTTTTTTACTGTCTGTGAAATTACTTATTGTATCAATAAAATATCAGATAAGGGCCCACTCCTTCCTCAGTTCTTTCCCCCGGAGAAGAAGAGAGCTAGGTCCCATGCCCAGGGGAACTGAGGAGAGAAAGTGGTACCCAGATCTGATAAAAACTGGATATAGCAGATAGCCAATTCCCAGACAGAAGTCTCAAGAAGGGGAATGATAGGAGGGAAATATACCCGATGACTACCATCCCTCAGATCTACTGTTACAGTAAGTTCTTATGTAACTGTTCTGTCTTCTTCACGGGTATCTCAGTCAACAAGTTACACCGTAGGAACGAGTACTGAGCAGTGATAAGTGTAAACATACAATCTGGAAGGCTGGCTCTCCTTAAACTTAAGCCAGGAGTCCCTGCAATACAGCCCTGCCAAATCCTGCACGGTTCTAGAGGCAATGTCCAGATTGTAATGCTTGGTGAAACTGTGGGCAGTACTCCAGGTGGCAGCCGCACAGATGTCAGCGGCGGAAACCCCTTTGAAACAAGCCACCAAGGTAGCCATGCCTCGGGTGGAATGAGCTTTGACAGCACCAGGCAATTCTTTGCCGTACTTGTAGCAGAACACAATGCAATTTGCCAACCATTTGGATAAACACTGCAGCACCATCTCTACCTGGGGCGAAGGAAACAAGCAACTGTTTTGACTTTCTGAACTCTTTAGTCCGAAGCAGACAGTACTTCAAAGTTCTGCACAAATCTACCATATGGAGCAATTCTTCCCCTGGATTGGCACTCTCAGGAAAATAAACAGGAAGGTGGATAGACCGATTTAGTTTGAACTCAGAAACTGCCTTGGGTTTGTGTGCAAAGACACCATCTTTGTGAAAAACAAAATAAGGCCCCTCGCACCAGGGGGTCCGAAGCTCTGAAATTCTTCGAGCAGAAGTAATTGTAATTAAAAATAGCACTTTCCAAGACAGAAAGCGCAAATCACAGGTCACAACTGGCTCAAAAGGAGCCAGGGTCAGCTTCTCCAAAACAAAATTCAAGTCTCAAGCCGGGACAGGGGAATGGATTGGGAGTTTCAGGTGCAGGATGCCTCTGAGAAAAGTGCAGAAGACATCTGGCTGAGCACTCGTGCGGACACCATGGGCTCATGAAAGGCAGAAATAGCCAAAAGGTGGACCCTGAGTGAGGAATATAGGATGCTAGAGTCAAAGAGATTAGATAGTCCAGGATATGACTGACTGAATGGGTGAAAAGGTCCAGGGCATGTTTGACAGCCCAGATGACAAATCGCTTCCACTTCATGGCATATGTGGCACAAGTGGAAGGCTTCTGGGCAGCCACCAGAATGTCCGCTACCCTGCTAGAAACCCCAAACCCAGCAGTGGCTACGTTCTCAGGAGCCAGGCATGCAGATGAAAGGACTGAAGTTGGGATGGACCACAGTCCCGATTCCGGGTCAGCAGATTCCTGCAAAGAGGAAGAGGGACCGGAGGTTCCTCTGCCAGCTGCTGAAGCAGAGGAAACCATATCTGATGAGGCCAGAGTGAAGCCACTAGAATCATGCTGGCCACTTCCATCTGCAACTTGATTAGCACCCTCTGGATCACAGGAAACTGAGGGAATGCATACTGAAACCTCCCGCTCCAAGAGAAAGACAACGCATCTCACCAGAAAACTCCAGGTCCTGGATCTAGCAAGCAGAAATTAGGCAGTTTTGCACTGAGTGGGGATGCAAAAAGGTCCAACTCTGGATGACCCCATCTGTTGAACAAGTCTGCGACGGATGAGAGAAGCTCTCATTCATGCATACTTAACTGAGTTCTGCTGAAACTGTCTGCCAGGGTGTTTAGGGTGCCTGGCACATGGGCTGCAGAGAGTGTTAGACTGAGCTCTAGTGCCCAGGCCCACACTCTCATGGCTTCCCTAAAAGAGGGTGTGAATGGGTCCTGCTTTGCTTGTTGATGTAGTAGACCACACTCAAATTGTCTGGCTGAACCAGCAGTTGGCCCGGAGCATCAGTTGGCCCGCAGCAAGATGCTCCTGAAGAGCAGAACACTGCTCTCATCTCCAGGACACTGATATGCAGAACAACTTCCCACTGGGACCAGGAGCCCTGGGTTTGGAAGAGACCCAGGTGTGCTCCACAGCCCAGACCCGAAGCATTCGTGGTCAGGCTTTGATTCGGGGAAGATATCTGGAAGGGAACCCCTTGAAGCAGATTCAATGGATCCATCCACCACTGCAGTACCTTGCATACTGGAGAAGGGACCAGGACAGGTTGATCCAACTCATCTGTGCGCTGGTTCCACTGTACCCTGAGGGTCCACATATGAATATTGGCCAGCAGAATAGTAGGAATAGCCACTGCCATTAGGCCAAACAACCTGAGGTACACCTTGGCTGGAATGTACTGACTCTGAGCGACTTCCTGAGCTTGTGCTATGAGGCACTCCACCCTCTTTTAGGGCAAGAAGGCCTTTCCCTTTGCAGAATCCAGAACCGCCCCTATTTACTGCAGACTTTGGGATAGGACTAGAACCGATTTGGGCAGATTGACAGTAATGCCCAGTGAGTGGAAGCATTGGAGAGTACACTCTAGAGTCCACAAAGGTTGTTCCCTGGATGTGGCCCTGAGAAGCCAATCATCCAGATAAGGGAAGACATACTGTCGTCCCTCTCTTCTGAGAGCTGCTGTGACCACGGCCAAGCACTTGGTAGACTCATGGCGTGGAGAATGAGCCAAAGGGTAGCACTTTGAACTGATAATTCTCACCCTGAAAGACAAAATGAAGAAATCTCCTGTGTGAGGAGCAAAGACCGAGATGTGTAGGTAAGCATCCTGCATGTCCAGTGAACAAAGCCAGTCCCCGGTCTTGAGGAGAGGCACAGGCCTGGCAAAGTTACCATTTGGAACTTTTTGTACTGGACAAAGATTGAGTTCCTTTAGCTCTAAGATGGGCCTCAGATCTCCAGTCTTTTTGGGGACCAGGAAAAACCTGGAATAAAACCCCTGGCTTCGCTGGCCCAGTGGTGCTGAGGGTTGAGGTGCTGGACTCCACACCTCACGCCATGCCGGCGACCAGAGTTTGGGAACAAGCTCAGGGGACAGCAGAGAAGAGAGAGGACTGAGCATCCGATGGACTGCTCTCCTGTCCCTGGGGAGGGATCCAGGGTTCTCCAGTGCAGTAGAGGCCTCCAGTGGAGACCGGAGGTACTACTAGTACCTGGAGCAGTGTAGGGGCAGGAGTGCGGAGGACGCCTACGGCTCATCCGTGCTGGCTTCATTGCACGCCTCACGCTCCTAGGGGGGACCCATACACAGGAAATCCCCTGGCCTTGGGGATAGGTGAAGGTGCCTCCAGAGTCATGGCCACACTCCCAATCAGACTTTCTAATCCAGGGGCCCCCCTCCAACTCCAGCCTGGCGCATTAGATTCTAGATAGAGCGCCATGGCATAGGCGGCCCCACTTTGTGGGGTTCAGAGTCAGGAAATTCACTGGGCTGGGTCGGTCCTGGTAGAAGTGGGCTTCAGACAGGAGGTAGAGTCGCAGACGAGTGGGGTAGTTGGAGAGAGTTCCCCAGGACTGGTGCAGAAATAAAGTCCACCAAAAAAACAACAACCCTGGTTTCTCTGGCACCTGGGCACTGGCTCGATGTCCCACTTGAGCAGAAGAGACTACACTTCCTCCCAGAGAACAGACAAGTGAGCTGGGGGATACCTGGAAGGTGGAGGAGGGGTATCTGGAGGCTGCTGTATAAGCACCAAGGTGTGACCTTTTTCTATGATCTGCAGAATCCATGCATCTGAAGTTATGGTCCTCCACTGATTCAAATGGAGTGAGAACAGACCTCCGACCAACACCTTCTGGGTCTGAATCAAAGGAGGGGGGTCTGGCAAGGAGTCAAGCTGAGGTGGAGCCAGCCGCAGAGGCTGGTCCATCACTTCTGGGTTGCTTGGCTGCTGCTCCAGCATTGGCGGGGCAGGAAAGGGAGCCTGGGCATGGGAAGCCAATTCGGGCCTACTGATCTGCCTATGAAAAGAAGGCCGCTCTCTGCCCCTTGGCTGAGTTTGGTAGACGGAACGGACCAATCTAATGGCCGTGCCCAAGGCCTGCAGATCATTTATGATGTCCTGAATATCGGGACCAAACAGCTTGGTGCCACTGAAACGGGGCATTAAGCACCTTGTTCTGCAGATCGGCTGCAAATCCAGAAACGCTAAGTCAGGAGTGCCAATGAAGGCATATGCCAGGGGCAGCTGCATCAGCCATGTCGTACAGTGCTCTGAGGAGGTGTTTACTAACATCCTCAGCAGCCTGTAAACACTGAAGCAATTCCTGCTTCCGAGACCCATCAGGGAGGGCCTGAGCTGTAGCTTTGCCCTCTCTCCAGTTGGCATTTTGGTATTTAATAATGTGTGACAGGCAATTTACAATCCTCAGGGTCCGGTCTGGGGGCATCGAGGGTTGAGGCACTGGACACACCTAGCGTCACGTCGGCAATCTGGGTTCAGGAATGGACCTGGGTTGGCAGGGAAGGGAGAGGATTGAGCATCTGGAAGACTTCTCCTCTCCCAGGGTGGGTTGCTGGGGGAATCGTGGTGCAGTAGTGGCCTCTGGTGGAGACCAGGGGTGGCACCAGCGTTGGGATGCAGAAAGGGGACAGGACGTCGGTAGGCTCCCGCGGCAAGAGGCGAGGTACAGCCATGTAGGAAGCCACTGCACGCTGCATCCTGAGGGGAAACTTTAGCAGGAAAAAACCCTGCCTCAGTGGTAGGCGATGGGATCAGTGGCTAAGCCCCATGCCCAGTGCCAGGCTCCACCATCTCATACTCCCAGTTTCCCTTCTCCTCCCCGGTCACTCTTACTAGATTCTAGATAGGGCGCTGGGAGGAGATGGTGGTCCTACCCTGGCGGGCTCAGAGCCAGGGGGTTGTGCAGCTGGGTAAGGTTGGAGGGAGAAGGCCCAACCGGAGAGGGCAGAGGTGGGGGCTTCAGGTGGACAGCAAAGCTGAAAGCCGAGAATCCACACCTGAGAGAGGCCACCGAGATAGGAGATAAACAGAATTGAGAAAAAAAATTTGCAATCCACAGACCCAAGGTGGAGGAGGCATAAACTCATGCCCCCTCCAGTCAATCCTGCGAGATTCCTTATCTGGGGGGAGGGAACTAAGGTGTTTGGGCACCTTAGATCTGTCATGAGCTGCCCTGATGACAACTGAATTAGTTTCTGCCTGGGCAGCAAAATAAGTGAGACCCTGAGGGGCATTTTAAAGTTTGTCCACCCTGCATGGCATGGCTGGCACCATGTCTGGCCTGTGCCAGGCTGCCATGGTTGCATTCTTCAACACTGGAAGCATTAGACGAATGATCTTAGCAGGAGACTCGGGGATCTCCAGGAAGTCCATCAGGTCTTTCCTGGTGTCCTCTTCCTCAGTCTGGAAGCCCATGGTGGAAGACAACAGCTTCATCACATTAAAGTCCCCCGAGGGTCTATTCTTGGCCCGCTGCTTTTCAGCCTATTTATAAACTAAACTCCCTTCCCTCCGCTTGCCAAGCAGACATGCTACTTGATGTGGACGATGCTGTAATCTCCATTCCAGGCAATCACTTGTCTGAAATAGCAGCTTCCAAAAACTCAAGACATGGTTTTCCCACAACTGACTCCTCCTAAACTACAAAAAAACAAAAATTATGCAATTCACAATGCCTAACAATAAGAAAAATGTCCCACTGATCATCCTTAGTCATAAAGGTGACACCCTATGTAATCCCCCTACAAATGGGGGTTTCTAACAGCTGTCTAGGAGCTGTCTAAGTGTCCCCCTGGTGGTTGGCGTTCGGTGCTTAAGCCTTTTAAATGGCTCTGTGAGTGCTTGTAGAGCCTCCACGTACTGTCTGCTTGCAGACACATTTATTGCTTATGAGGGGGGCTGTGTGTTCTCCTGCTCGAGTCCTACTCGAGCCGCTGACAAATTGCTCCGGTTTCGGCCGTTGACGTAGGGGCAGAGTGAGCATTTTCAAGAAAATGTAATTGTTTGCCCCATACATTTTAGAGTGTTCATGGGAATATAAGTTGTTTAACCTGCCTTTCTTGCAGCTGGACTTCGTGTGCTGTGTCCCTCCATTTTGGACCAGGACTGTCTGAAGGGTCCAATAGGGGCAAGGGGGTATCTAACATGGAGTAAATAGCGACCAACCAGAATCAGGACTCTCGATGGAGCATGCTGACCAATGGGGATACAGCTAGTGGTTCTGGGAAGTGACGTTCTGGACCACGGCGCCTTTCTGCACCAATGGGGGGCGAACTTAGTGGCTGGCTTCAGCAGCCCACCAATGGGATCAGATGGCGCCCAAACTGAGAGGCTTGCCCCATACTGTCCAGGGGCAGAGACGTTGTGGCTGTGAGCAAGGAAGGAGCTCAGGGGCTCCTGTGCCGTTTGAGCGTTCGCGCATGTAAGGCCAGGGTCGGGCGTTTTGAAACGCCAGTAATCCCGGACTAAATCCGCAGGGTAGCGGTCAGAAGAGGCTGTGCAGGAGCGCGGCTACCTACCAGGCTCACCCTGTAGAAGACTGGAGAATCTGCTTGAATCGCACTCGGTCTGTCAGGAACAGTGAAGCTGCGTCGGTTTGGCCCAGTGTATGGCGTGCAGGTGATCGAAAAGGACAGCAGCTGCCTGGCATGGTACCCCTCTGCCTTGCATATAAATGTGTGGAGAAGTGCTTGAAGTCCAGGCTCGGTCCTGTGAGTGGTGCGAGAGCACTCTGTCTGCTGAAGTTGTGAGTACTAAATCAGGGTAGCTCCCTGGCCAATGGTCCTAGTGAGGGCAGGATGTTCTGGGTTCTGTACTGGTGACACTATCTGGGCCCGCTGGCTCTACTTAATCTTTGTAGGAATTAAATGCTTGTTTGTGTCAGGGCCCCAACCAGCTGCATGAAGGAACTAGCCTTTAGGGCTTGGGTACCTATAGACAGCAACTTATTGGTTAGGACTGTGCACAGAGCCCTAGACAGATACTTATATATCGCAGCGGTAAGCTAATTAACCTGATTCCCCCCAGTCCTTGTTACTTCCCCTTAAATAAATCAGATTGATTGTTTTGCAAAGATACACTGGCTAGTTTGTGTGTTAATGGTAAATTACTGCACAGTGAATATTGTGTAACTGCAACTTACTTTTCAGGGGGTCCCCGGAGCAAGCTGATTGGTTCAAATTTGGGGTTAAGTGTATATGATAAGGACACTGTGATTGAATTGTGTGGGCCACTAGTGGGAAGAAAGGGGGGTTGCAGCAACCCAGAGGGCTGTGACCAAGTCATACTCGACCGTCCTAACCCCGACCTATGGGTGGAGGCACCCGCCAATGGATCTAGGCCCCTCGCCCTGTTACAGTCTGAGCAGGCAGGGGTACTAGCCCTTAGGATAGCACCCCTGGAGGTTACACCTAGAACAAGTAACCTCCTTCAAACACTTAGGCATACACACTGACAGCACCGTCTTTCACTACTCACATTGATCATGTTATTAAAACAGCAAACACTAAGCTTGGTATCCTCTATCATCACAGGCAGGCAATGACTTCTGAAGCTCTAAGCCTAGTAACATGGAACTCGATACAGTCTACTGTTAACTACCGGCTTGTCATCTACTGTGCTGGTACTGAAATTGCCCTGAAAAGGATCAAAATTCCACTTAAGGCCTGCAGACAGGTTTCAGGGGCACAGCATTTTAACACACACCTGTAGTCTCTACTCTAAACCAGGATGGCTCCCACTGTACCTAAGGGTTATATACCAGACCTGCCTGACTGGAAAAAAGGCCTTGCTAGGACTGACACCTGACTCAACTGCAGGTATATTCCAGCGCACTAAAAAGTAGTTATACAAGAACTTACCGTAACAGTAGATCTTCGAGAGGAGCTCTTGCAGCAGGTATTACCATTAGGACTAATGCTGCCAGGCGTTAGGACCCCACGGAAAAATCTTGTAGCTAGCAGCCTGAGGCAGGGACCGCCCCCGACATCGGCTCCGCACGTCAGACGTGGTATAAAGGGGTGGCCCCCCCAGTGCCATCTCAGTTCTCCTGCCGGAGACCTGGCTGAAGTAAATGGAGAACCGAGCAGGATCTCCCCTACCCTAAGGAAAGGTAACAACAGTAGTTCCTAGGGGATGGTGGGTGGGAAAGCCACCTGCTGCAAGAGCTCCTCTCGAACATCTACTGTTATGGTAAGTTTGCGCATAACTGTACTATTTGACTTCGAGGTGGAGCTCTTGCAGCAGGTATTACCATTAGGACTGAGTCCCAAGCAGTACCCAAAAATAGGCCCAGGTTTCACGGGAGGGGGAGAACAACAAACAGCTGAAAAATCTCAAGAGAGTAGGCCCTGAAGAACGGTTAGTCCGAATCCTGCTCTCCTTCTAGAGGCAATGTCCAGGCTGTAATGCCTAATGAAGGTGTGGACTGTGCTCCAAATTGCGGCAGTGCAGAGATCTGCTGAGGAAACATTCCTGAAAGAGGCAAAGGAGGTAGCCACAGCCCTGGTGGAGTGACCCTTGATCGATCCCGGCAAGGGCTTACCATGATGCTGGTAAAAAGAAATGCAGTGTACTAACCAATGGGTTAGTGTCTGCTTGGTGAAAGAAGCCCGTCTTTCTGTGAGCAAAGGAGATGAACAACTGGTCCGTCTTCCTTAAGGAACTGATTCTGTGAAGATAACGCAAAACTCTATGAACATCCAGAGTACACAACAAAGCTTCTCCTTTACTGGAGAACTCTGGAAAATAAACCAGAAGTTGGATGTCCTGGTTCAGCATCAATTCGACACCACTTTCTGCAAAAATCTGGGATTCGTACGCAGAGATACCCTGTCCTTATGAAACACAAGATAAGGCTCCTTCCACATAAGGGCCTGAAGCTTGGAAACTCTTCGAGCAGAAGTAACAGCAACTAAAAATACTGCTTTCCATGAAAGAAAGTGCAGCTCACAAGTCGCGGCTGGTTCGAATGGAGGCAGCGTGAGCTTCTTGAGAACAAAAAGTAGATCCCAGGGAGGGTCAGGGGTCTCTCCTGGGGGGTCCGATATGCAGGACACCTCATAGAAAGGTCTTGCACACAATAAACTGTGCCAGAGTCTTCTCCCCATACGGTGCATGATATGCTGATAACACACACAGGTGCACCTTGAAGGACGAATAGCTTAAGTCCAGGTCCAAAAGATGGAGAAGGTAGTCTAATACATGCTTGACCGGACAATCCAGGGGATCTAGGGCATGTGCTGTTGCCCAAAGGCAGAAATGCTTCCACGTCATGGCATAAATTGTCCTAGTGGAGGGTTTCCTCGCTGCCACCAAAACCTCTGCCACCCTGCTTGACACTCCTAATCTCTCCTCTGCTAAGACTGCAGGAGCCAGGCGTGCAAGTGAAGAGACCACAGAGCAGGATGGACTAGTGTCCCCTGCTCTTGAGAGAGCAAGTGAGTGGAGAGGGGCAACTGCACAGGAGGCTCCATGGCCAGTTGCTGCAGCAGCAGATACCAAATTTGTCGAGGTTAAAGAGGAGCCACCAGAATCATTCTGGCCTCCTCTGTCTGCAATTTGAGCAGAACTCTCTGAATGAGAAGGAAGGCATATAGAAACCTCCCTGTCCAGGAGAGGGACAATGCGTCTCGCCAGAAAACACCAGGCCCTGGATCTAGCGAGCAAAAGTTTGGCAGTTTGGCATTGCACGGGGACGCAAATAGGTCCAACTCTGGTTGGCCCCAACAACTGAAGAGGTCATCTACGACTTCCTGGAGTTACTGCCATTCGTGACTCAGAGAACGACAGCAACTTAAGACTGTTGGCGAGAATGTTCTGGCTTCTGGGCACGTGCACAGCCGTGAGATCCAAAAGGTGTTCCACTGTCCAGTCCCAAACTCTCATGGCCTCCCTGCAAAGGGGATATGACTGAGTGCCTCCTTGCTTGTTGATGTAGAAGACAACCAGAGTGTTGTCTGACTGCACCAAGAGAGGACCCTGGGACACTTGGTCTTGAAACGCCCATAGGGCGTACAGAACGGCTCTCATTTCAAGAATGTTGATATGAAAAGACCGCTCTGTGGGGGACCAAGCCCCCCAACCTAACTTTGAGGCATCCGTCATCAAGGTTTGCGACGGGCACGGTCTCTGGAAAGAGACTCCTCTCTCGAGATGTGGAGGGCAAAGCCACCACTGGAGAGAACGACGTATTGCCACCGAGACTCGAATTGGGTGATCCAAGTATTCCACCGCCTAGTCCCACTGGACCTTGAGGTGCCACTGCAGAACCCTCATGTTTAGCTTGGCAAGAGGGACTGTAGCTATGGCCTCAGCTGTGTAGCCTAGAAGCTGAAGAATCACCCTCATTGGGAGACTGCTGCCTGAACCCTGTGTGCCAGGTCCATCAGATGGCCTGCTCTGTCTGATGGCAAGAAAGCTTTGCCCTGGGTAGTGTCCAGAATGGCCCCAATGTACTGCACCCGCTGGGAGGGCCAGGGTTGCTACTTCGGCCAATTTACAGTAATGTCCAGGGAGCGAAAAAGATCCTTAGTTTCCTCCAGGGCCATGTTCAAATGGCTTGCCGACTGAACTGAAATAAGCCAGTCATCCAGGTAGGGGTAAACGAAGTGACCTTTCCTCCTCAAGATTGCTGCCACCACCGCCAGGCACTTGGTGAAAACCCGGGGTGCCGACAAAAGTCTGAAGGGCAAAACCCTGAAATGGTAGTGCTGGTCCTGAAATTGGAAGCGTAGGAACCTCCTGTGGGAACACAGGACTTTGATATGCATGTAGGCATCCTGCAAATCGAGGAAGCATAACCAGTCTCCCTGATGGAGGAGGGTTAACAGACTTGCCAATGTCACCATCTGGAATCTCTGGTACTTGATAGACAGATTGAGCTGGCTGAGATCCAGAACAGGATGAAGATCCCCAGTTTTCTTTGGAACCAAGAAGAAACGGGAGTAGAAGCCTGTGCCCCACTAGGCTGGGGGGACTGGCTGAATGGCCTTCTTCTGGAGGATGGACTGAATTTCATCCACCAGAAGCCGGGCATGGGTGGGTGGACAATGAAAAAGGTGTGTGTGGGGGGGTAGATTGTTCGGGGGTATGCTGAGAAACTCAAGAGCGTAACCTCTCCGAATGGTTTCCAGCACCCATTGGTCTGAGGTGATACTGGACCATTCTGTGAGGTAAAGGGAAAATCTCCCTCTTACGGTCTCATTCTGCATGACCCGAGAATAAGGAGAGGTTTGCAGTGACTCAGACTGTAGAGGAGGGGTTTGGGACTGGGGCCCTAGGAGCTTTGGGCTGCTTGGGTCCTTGGACACCTTGAGGGACAGGGTGGCCACGCCTCTTGAACCCTTTTCCTTGGGGTTGTTTGCCCCCTTGTCCCTGACCTTTCCGAAAGGGATGACGATGGGGACCTTGAGGCTCCGACTTATACATATTGTGGACGTCGGCAACAGCCTTGCTGGAGTCCTGCAGGCTCTTTTTTTTTTTTTTTGTCAACTATTTTTATCCTCCTGTGGTGGGTCGACTTCTGCGTCTGCTGAGCCTACCGAACTCTGGGTCCTTCTGGGGCTTCTAGTGCCATGTGCACCCCGGCAGATTCCCAGAGTCAGTCTGGGGGCATCATCCACATTGGCTGCCACAGTTTCCTCCATTTTCTCCCTGTACTACCGGGACCCCAGGAAGCAGTACCGCATGCGCGTGGAGGCGCATATGCTCACCGCAGCTCTGGACTGGGTCCCTTCCGCCCTCCCCCCTTGCCCTATGTTGGAGCTCCTTGTGAGTGGCACTGTCCCTCTGGCCTCCACCAGGGGGAGGCCAAGCTCCGAGACAGCTGGGTTTCTCCTCCCGAGGCAGAGCGCTGCAAGCCAGCAGCATCTCACATCCTCCCCCCCGCTGGCCTCCGACAACCCTGGCTCATTCCCGAACCTGGGTTGCTGGTGTGGCGTCCAGTGCCTCAACCCTCAGCACCACCAGGTCAGCTAGTCCTGCAGGCTCTTGACGAGTGACTACCTCCTGGCCAAGCAACACTGGACCCTGGAAGGGGGCATCCAGTATAGAATCTTGAAGGTCAGGGTGAAAACCAGACACCCTGAGCCAGGAGTGTCTCCTCAGACAAATTCCTGTTGTGGCTGCGGAAGCCATGTCCACTGAGTCATACAAGCAACAGAGGACGTGCTTGCCCACGTCCATTCCAGACTGGACATAAGCTAGAATTTCATTTTTTTTGTCAGAGTCTGGCAGGATCTTAACCAACTCCATAGTTTTCTCCCACAGGGATTGTTGGTAGGTAACCATGTGGGCAAGAAAATTCTGTGAACGGATGGAACTGGTAGCTGAAGAAAAAAACTTTTCTACCCCAGTGATCCAATTTCTTTGACTCTGGATCAGGGGGCTGGGTGCTCAAGTACTTGGACTGACTGACACGACCATGAGCAGCTGTAAACACTAGAGAATCTGCCTTGGGATGTTCCCTCAAGAAAGGTTCCACTATGGGGGGTTTATAAAGCCTGTCTGCCTTCCTGGGAACAGCTGAGGTGGACGACAGCTTCTGCCACGTACGTCTGGTGACGTCTTGGAAAGGCCGCACCAGAGGTGGGATAACCAGAGGTTTTGGCTCTTTGGATCCCAGAAACCTGGTCAGCTGCTTTCGCTCTGGGTCCAGCTCCTGTGTCCCACTCATAAATAAACAATGTGGAGCATGATGTCCAGTGAATGAAGGGTCATCCGGGGGGGGGGACCTGGGCGAGTTCCTGGGACCTGGAGAAGAGGGAGCAAACCCTTCCTCATCCGAGGAGTCGGGGCTCTCAGCACCATTGTCTGAAGAGGTCGGGCATCCGCTGGAGGAGGGGACTGGGGATGAGTACCGTCTCCTATGTTTGCCCTTTGGGTCTGGATGGGGTTGGTCACCTCCATCTGGTTTATCAGGAGGGGGCCCCATAGGAGGCGGGTCAGAGGATCTATATAGCAGGTCCCCTTTGACCATATTCCACCAGGTCGAAAAAAGTGAGCTGATGTCTGCCAGAGAAACTACAGGTGGGGTGGGAGTTGGGTTTGCAGGACTGGGTGTCTGTGGATCTTCAGGCTCTGGCATCCAGTCAGGGGATCCCTCTTTACCCTTGTCAAGCTGCTGCTCGATGTCCGTGTCCTTGGAGGACCCAGCCTCCAGGGTAGGAGGGAGCTCATCAGGTGACCGACCTTCCGAAGGTGGGGCGGGCATCCGAACTTTATCCGGCAACAGCCTCCGATCAAGCGTCAGAACATGAGTCGCCGGAGAAAGTGACTGACTCAGGGGGGCGCTTGTTGGCAGGCAGCGGGTGCACCTTGGCCGGAGGGAGGAGTGTCCAATGGCGGATGGTCTCCTGTTGCCTGTTGGAGTCGTCCGGTCACTTGTTTTTTGGATGACCCGCCGGGCTTATGGTTAGAGTCCTTAGGCCTCCCGGCAGGCAATTGCCCTTCCTGGGTCAACCCAGTGGAAGATTTGTGGGGTCAGTGGGCCAGAGAAGGTTGTGTGGGTGAACACCAGCAGGAAGACAGCTCCCTGTGCTTACCTTGGGAGGAGGAGGAGGGAGCCGATTTTGAAGATGTCCCTGCTGCCGTCATAGGGACAGAACCTGACCTCCTGCCGGAGGCTGAAGATGAAGGCGTACTGGAAGGTGACTTTTGGCGGGACTCGGACCTGGCCCTATCTTTCTCCCTATGGTTTCCCTCCTGAAGCCTTCTCTCTGGGTGGGGAGTCCTTGGTGGGATAAGAAAAGCTGCACTCCGAGGCCCTTTGCAAAGCTGCCATCTTCTGCTCAAGGAAATAGGCCTTAAGGGTCGTTAGCTCTCCGAGTTCTGGTCTTCTGATTGAATTTCTTGCAGTGCGGGCAGTCGGGCTGATGGTTGGGGCGTAGGCAGATGAGGCAGGCCGCGTGGCCATCCTTAGCTGGTATCTGCTTCCCGCACACACACTTTGACTTGCGCCGTGGTGGAGAGGGCAAAGACATGCAAGAATACTAAACACTAATAATTTTTGAAAAACTGGAAAAATGGTAAAAAGCACGGTCGACTGAGATGAAAGATGTCTGTGGAGCCGAACTAAGCGAGTCGACAGTGGGAAAAGAACTAAGATGGCGCTGGGGGACTGCCCCCTTTATACCACGTCTGACGCTGGGCAGAGCTGACATCAGGGGCAGTCCCCACCTCAGACTGCTAGCAACAAGATTTTTCCATTGGGTCCTAACGCCTGGCGGCATTAGTCCTAATGGTAATACCTGCTGCAAGAGCTCCACCTCGAAGTCAGATCCACAAAAATGACTTGAACAGCCAAAGGTGTACTTCAGATCCCTCTCATGTGTACTACATTTGGGCCTCAGTGGATAAATGGCCTCCCGGACTCCCTCTTAGAATGTGACAAAATTGGTCCCTTCAAAAAGAGAACTCCGCCTCATACTAGCCCAAGCTAACCACTGTGATTGCCCATCACAGTCATCTAAAATCCCTTTGCCCTACCCCTGGCAGACTCACCTCTTTCCTTCTAATACCCCCCCTCTCTACTTACCCCCTTTCCCCTCTCTCCTCTTCCCGACAAAGCCTCCTCAGGCTGCTACCACCGCATTGCACTGCACTTGGCAACCATTGGTTACAAAGCATTATTACTGTGTAACTTCAACTCGATTACAATTTTTTGTTTTAAATCTGATGTTGCTAGTGTTAATTTTTCGTTTTTGCACTCATGTAACTGCCAGTGTTTTGAAAACGTGTGTTCTGTTGTCTTGTGTATCATACCTGTACCTTATGTAATATATTGTGTTTTTTTAACTTGGAACCTTTGTAAAAGAGGCTATTTGGCTCAAAGATAATCCTAAACTGAAAAGAAAAAAAAAAAAAGAATGTGTCATTCTCAGGAAGGGACCTTAGAGTATGTTTCACAGAGTACTCACTGACCGAGGAGGCTGTGAACTTATTTGAGATCAGGATCTCTTCCTCTTCATCCTCCACATCATCAGGGAGAATGAGATTAGGGTGATAACTCCTCTTCGACGTCAACCTCCTCAATTTCTGAGTCTGGCATTGGATTTACTAGAGGCGGCCCGCGAGGGGGGGAGTCTCCCAGGGTCGACAAACAGGCATTGGTGACGAAGCTGCCATCGACAGCATCGGCAAAGGAGCCCTTTTCAAGGCATCCAGCTGCTGAACTAGCACTTAATCAGTACTTCATTCAAGTCCAAAGTGAACATCGATGGGGGGGAGGGTTCGATGGTACAAGTGCCGATGACCCCCAGCTGTGTCCTGGGAACCCGATGAACCTGTAGCTCTGGAGAGGGAAGGGGCAGGCCTCAACATGATGGTAATCGACAGAGGGGCCAACGACCTGGAGGCTGATGGCCGGGCGCCCTGTGTGTCAATAAGAGGTGCTGTCAGTATGGGTCTGTTAGTCGCAGAGACCTGGACAGCTGGCCTCTTTGTCGGAGCAGCCACAGCCAACAAAGATTCCCTGAAGGAGAGGCTGATGGGGAGTGGGATCACCGCCCGGGAGGGAGCAGTCGGAATCCCATTCTTTTTTGTGACCCCGAGGACTCGTCTCGGGCCTTGGAGGCCTGGGAGCTTGAAGAGCCAGTTGACCACTGAGAGGCCGTGACCCCAGAGGACTGGCTACCTGTTGTTCCATCAGGAATTTTTTGAGTCTTCTTGCATTGCCTGAGTGTTTGGTAAACTTTTGGCAGATCTCACAGTCGGAGATGTCATGGTCCGACCCAAGACAGTAGACACAGAGTGTTTGTCTGTAGAGGCAATTTTCTTTCCGCAGCAGCAGTGACAGAAAAGAGAAGAGGAGGGATCAACTTTCGACATAACAAAAAGAAAAATCTCTTAAAGAGCTTTAGGGACAAGATCCATAGAAAGACAGAGTAAGCAGTGAGCATTACTGTATCATATTTTTATTGAGTCATTCTATTAGTTTCTAGTTGATCCAACTTTTTATTTCTTAAAAAATAGCAACAGAATCTCTTTAACTCCTTCTGCCACTTTGCTATTGACTCCCCTTCCTGCTCCCATCACTGTGAACTCTTAACGCTCTCTAACCTTCCCTTCCACTATCTCACAGATGCATCTCTCACTGTGCCAAACCTCCAAATTCTGGTTCAGGGGGCTCCCCTCCTATCTCATTCTCTCTCTCCACTCCACCTCCCCCCACCCACTCTCTCAGATCAAATGACACCCGCACCTTGACAGTCCCTCATTGCTCCACCCTCATCAGTCAGACTGGTTTCACCCATCGTTTCTCTAAAATCTGGAATTCCTTCCCCCCTGAAATATGATACTCCTCCTCCAACTACTCCCTTCCCTCTGCCCTACACAATTACCTTTCCCTCAGCTGTTCCTGCTTTAACCCACCTTAATACCTATCCCCCATTTCTGCCTTCCTACCATGACTCCCCTGGCAGGGTTCTCAACATCCTGAAGGGGGGAATCAGGAAATAGCTACCCCTTCTCCTCATTTTCAGTTCTTGCCTCTCCCCCTCTCTTTACCACCTGTCCTTCTGGGTCACCAGTGTGCACAACCTAACCCCATCCTTTTTACTCCAACAGCACTTGCGTACTACCTCGAGCCTGCTCCTGGTACACTCATGCACTATAAATGGTTCTATCGCATTATTACTGTTTTGCACAGTTATATGTTCTTTTTTATGATTTTGGACATGTATTGCAATTTACCCAATGTTCCACTACTGTTTATTGTACAATACCTTGTGTTCCAACTGTTGCACAATCTTACAATGTTGTATTGTTTGTACTACCCACATACTATTGTAACTGATCATCCTTCACAACCTTACGTAAACCCTTCCCCCAGGTGCACCTTGAGTGAGGTGAGTAACTTGTTGTTCAGTGTGCCCTCCTGGTGAAACATTTCAATAAATAAATAAAATAAAAAGAATGGACTAACAGTACAACTCTGGATATGATAAAATTAACTATGAACTCAATGAAGATAATTCCTTCTTTCAGAAGCTGGCTCGTTTTGAAAACCTTTACTGGAAAAGTCTCATTAAGGCCTTATTGCAATACAATGGAGAAACACCTGCAAAAAGAGGTAAAAGACAGATTAATAGGACTGTAGTAATCATATGAAATTGGTATTTAATTTGTTTCCCCCTTTATCCTTTTCTTTTTGTATGTTTTAGATTTAAGTTAGAGGTTTTAGTTTCTTGTAAAGATTACTGTGCTTGTAATGGAATTTACTATTTGACTTACTCATAATAAAACTACAAGTTCAAATTCTTGTGAAGATTCCTGTACTGTGCTTGCAATGGAAATTACTGTTTGACTTATAATAAAACTACAAGTTAAGAAAAAAAACGAGCTTTAGGCAAGGTATAGAGAAGAAAGCCATAGGTTGAAAAAGGCGCGAACACTGCAATGAAGCTTCCACAGAGACTCAAGCAAGTTATGGCAGGAAAGAACTGAGGAGGGAGCTGGGCCAATCACATCTATATATGGTTGCTGACATCAGCCGACTACGACGGTGTGGGCGGCCTCAGTTGTACTACTGAAAATTTTCCTGTGGATTCCCCTTCACTGATGGTGAAGGTTCCTATCGTGTAACCTGATGACTCAGACACCCTTGAGGAAGATCTAATAGAAATTATGCTGTGTCTCTGTTCAAACTATAGGAAGTGATAGATAACAAAAATGGAACACTGCTCAATTCAGTCTCTAAGATCTATATCAATAATACTAAAATAAATCTACTATCATTAAAACAGGATCAATAAAAAGAAGTCATTTAAAATCTAAATTACAAGCAAAAACAGTGTCTAGATTAAAAGTGCTATATTAAGAAAATAAGATTTACATATCCATAATGTTTTCCTATGCTACAGCTCATGTTGATGGGCTCCTTATAACCTAAACCAAATAGCCATCTAATTTCAGCTATCCCTGTTGTCATACGATATATTAAGAACCCACTTGACACAGATGTGAGGATAGAAACTTCTTCCATTTCATATTATAAAATTCTAGTTTTTTAAGGGCTATATAGGAGAAGTGTTCATTCACAGCTAATATGTGAAGTACATTTTTCCAAGCATCAGAAGGAGGTATAGTTGGAGATCTCCTATTCAAAAGAATTAGCCTTTTTGAATCAATTAAAACATTTTTGACCCAGTCTTGATGATAAACGTTAAGCTTTTGGTTCATTGGCAGAATACCAAACAGAGTTACTTTAGGGAGCGAGGGATTGAGCTTGAAATTATCCGAGAGCAGGCAGACAATACTGCAGACCAGAAACTGCTTAATTTAGGGCAGAACCATAAAACGTGAGTTAAGTTACCATCCATGTGTTGACAGCACCAACACAATTATTTATTTAAAAGTTGATAACCAGGAAAGGCACATTAAGCCAAGGCTCGATTCCAGGTGCAACCCGGGGAAGGGCAAGGGAACAATATATAATAATACAGCAGTAGTACACAGCAATTACTGAATTATACACACCAATAAAATTGGTACAGTAGTGCGAGCAATTGGTAAAAAGATACAGGAACAGATCAGTGGTGTGAGACAAACAGTATGTACAGTAATTCATAGGACATTGAGGTAATTACATGGCATAGGCTACTATATAGGTAGTGCTGTTGAGAAAGGGGTTTACGCACTTAGTAACTGGTCATAGAAGTAAGAGCTGGCATTGGTGCAAGGACAGGGGCAGGGTGTGGGAGAGGGGAGGGAAATGGGGACTAGCAGTTAAGGGGGAGAGTAGCAGAGACAAAGGGGGGGGATGCCTAAAGTAGTTTTTGACAATGTTTGATACAAGGTTTATGGCGTATAATTCTTTGGGAGTTTGACACCATCCATTTTGAATGTTTTTCTGAATAATTCTACTCTTCAGGTCTCTGCTAGCCGTAGAAACACTAATACAGGCTGTGGACCATTCCTGGGGAGTAACAGATACATTACATTCCTATGCCCACTCCTTGCACACTGCCTCAAAGTCATCAGGACAGGAAGAAAGTAAGTTGCTATAAATTAAACCAGCTAACCCCTTAGTCTTTAAGGACCATACGTTTAAAAGTTGTTTACTAGGGTGATCTAAACATCTCCTATTAGGATCTAAAAAAAGGGAAAGGGTGTCTCTTATTTGCAAGTAGCAACAAAAATCAGTCCTGCAGAGAGAACAGTCCTGTTTCAGTTGTTCAAAGGATTTAAAAATTCCGTTCACTGGGTCTATTAAATTTTTAACTAACCATATTTGTTTTTTGATCCATGGAAGCCGAAATAAGGGAGAAACATTTACTTTAATATTATTATCCCATAATGGCATCAACTCAACAGGAGGAGATGCTATATATTGTCCTATATAGTGGGGAAAATTAGAGGTCCATGTCTTTTTGGTAGCACTGATAGTTTTGAATCAGCTTTGGATGTGATCAAGTGAGTTAATAAGACAATTAGCCAGATGAAAGTTTCTGGCAAGATTGTTGAAAGTGGCCAGTGGCCAAAGTTTAGTGACCAGTGGCCAAGGTTTTAGTAACCAGTGACCAAACTTTTATTAACAATATGTAATTGGCTAACCAAAAGGTTGAGGAGATAGAAAGGTGTAAAATGGCTGGTGTAAAGGCTGCAAATGAGTAATAAATAACTAAATCACGCCAACATGTGAATTAATAGGTATGGCTAGTCAATGGCTGCAAGTGGCTAAGTAAATGAATGATACCACCATGTCAGTTAATGTGCATGCATGTGTAAGACTTTAAAAGGTTAATGGTTGAAATGAAGAAAATGAAATAATTCAAGAAGCACAAAGCAGAGGTCTAACTTGGAATTGCCCTATTCAGCAGAAAATATTATGTACCAACACGTTTTTTTAAAAGGTTACAGCTAAGATAAGAATGCAGCTGCTAGTAAACGTGGCTGGCCTTGATGATTGAAGCTCCCCATCTTGTAATACAATTTGGCCATTGTCTGGGTTTTATCTGTAAGCCGAGTATTTTTAAAAGTCACAGCCCCTTGCATGTTTTCTGTATCCTGAAGTAAGTATTTTTGATAAATAAAAAAAACGATTACTTGTTTTTCCATTTAAGAATGACCATATCTCTCAGCAAAGTGTCAAAAGTTATCTTATGACCAAGGTATCTTATGGCCAATGTATTTTTGAACCAGAGTCTTATGACTTGTCAAATTACATATCTCCTGTGTGTAAATCTGCTGAGGTAGTTTTTGGGAAATTCCAGTTCGGTCTTTTAATGAAAACAGGTTAGGTATAAATGAGACCTAATTGTCAGGTCTAATGTCTCAGAGAGGACAGAAGTTGGTGTTATCCAATTGGCCATAGCGCTCGGAACCCAGAGAAAGTGGGGTATAATTCCATTTTCTCTGCAAACCCTGTAGCCCTGTAATGCAAATATTACTAGCTGTCTAGATTGCATGTTAGGAACACCCCATTGGGATTGCCCCAATTGGCTGTTTAGAACTAAATTGTAACAGGAACACCCAGGTAGTGGTGGGCTACCTGAAGTTTAAAAATAATGTTAGCATGTATTCCCTTTTGTAAACTAGGATTATTAATCATGACAGGATGCATTATTACTGTTAAAATAGGATTGTTCTGGTTTCTTTTTGTGTATTGCAACTATTCATCCTGTCAGGGGGGTGTTTTTATTGTTACAATAGGATTTTTCTGGCTAATCTTAATACTATCATAATAAAGTACCACTAATTTGGCAAATAAATAGTGGGTTGGCTTTATTGAATTACTGAGAATTACCAACCAGGAACCTGTATAAACTGTATAATTGGATCCATTTAACAACATCCTTCTCCAGTTCCACCCTCAAGGGGGAATTAACTGGGTCAAAGAAGATCCACTGCAGTGGTTGCTTGGTTAAATATGCCCAATAATGTCCTTCTGCCTGAGGCAAACTCCAGTCACCCTTTTTCCAATGATTTTGTAGTTCTGTTTTACTAATTTGTGTTTTTTGGAATCGCACACAAATTTAGAAATTATTCTATCAAAATGCAAAAAGAAATGATTTATTGATTATTAAGGGTAAATAAGATAATGGATAAGACAGCTTTGGCATAGCTATCATTTTGACAGCCAAAATCTTGCCCCCAAGGGGAAAGATCCAGCTTGGAACATCTAAGACAATCTTGTTCAATCTCTGCTTAAATTGGTTTAATATTCAGTCTAGGAATATTAGCAATAACAATACCCAAGTAGTGTTAGTATTGCTCCACTTTATCCCTGCTTTTATAAATGGAAATTCATCACAATATGAACTCTGAGGCATGACCTCAATCTTAGATGTATTAACCCAAACAGGTCACAAAAGAATTTAGAACATCTAAAAGACGTGGCAAAGATCTTTAAGGATTTGATGTAATTACCAAACAATCGTCTGCATAAGCCAAAGTTTTGTACTGTATACTTCCCATTTTTATACCTTGGATTTGATGTTCAGCTCTAATTTTTTTATAGAGGGGATTCCACAGTAATAAAACAAGAAGTGGGGCTAAGGGGTGATCTTGGTGAGTCCCCTCTCAAAAGAGAAGAGGTTACTTAATGATCAGTCATAATAGATGCTAGCGGCCTATTGTATAGAACTTCTATCCAGGAGAGGAAAGTAGGACCAACATTAAAAGTCTTTAGAATTTGCAAAATATATGATCATTCAACAGTGTCTGAAGCTTTCTTGTAGTCGGTCAATACTGTTGCTGAGTTTTGCTTGAATATGTGGGAATATTGAATTAAATCAATAAAAGTTCCAACTTCATTGGCCCCTAGGTGACTTAACAGACCACGCTTATGATTTATGTAACAAATTAGGTAAACGTTTCTTTAAATGTATGGCTAAGATTTTAGGTAATATTTAAGCATCTGTATTTGTTTCAGAGATTGGATGGTAACTTGCAGTTTAAAGGGACACTGTCAACCCCCTTAGGTCTCAAAGTGTCCTTAGTTTAAAAAAAAAAAAACAACACATTTTATGATTGCCAACATGCTGTAAAAATGTAGCTAGTAGTTTGATTCTGACTTTTTTTACTTAAAAAAAAAAGTGAAAAACAGACTGCCCACCATATTGGTGCTACCACACAAACACTGGTTTGTTTACATTCCTTGATCAGCTCCAACTGCATCTTTCCTGGACTTGGGAACACCCACAACACAGGCTAGCACCTCATGATGCAATGGGAGTTTAGGAGACTACTGTCTCATGAGTGACTGTACTGTTTGGGGGTGCTTCTAATGCTCAGGAAATATGCAGTAAGAACAGATCCAGGATTGTAAACAAAACAGTGTTGTTTATAGATACACATTAGCATGCATTTTAGCTCTGCCAAACAAGAAGACAGACAAAACTAACTGCAACATTAATGAATGTTAGAAAAGGCAAGCAATCATAAAATGTAGGTTTTTAACTAGAAATAATATGAAAAACAGGTTGACAGTGTCCATTTAAGCTATCTTTACCTTGTTCCTATAATGGAATAATTAAAGCTCAAGTGTGTGTGTGTGTGTGTGTGTGTGGGGGGATTTATTAACTAGTGATTCACTAAACATTATGGAGATGTGGTGTTAATATGTTACAGCACTGAAGACCTTAAGGTTTACAGAATATAGTAACTAGTTGAGTGTATAATTTGGAAAATGTCTCCAGATAGGTTGTATACTGTAAATATGTGAAACAGTTGCTCACACCAGGGAAACTGTACTTTAAACCCTCTTTATGCCATATATAGAAAATTTATGTATTTTTTCCTTGTTTTAATGTAAATTTATATCACATTTTAACATGTACTTTAGATTAGTATTAAATCTAAAGTCACTGCTTTTCATTAGACTGTATTCACAAAGCACACCGAGACATTAATAATTTATGTTAGTGGAGCTTTTTGTTTGAAGACTCCTCATCTCATTTTGGTGCCATTTGACCTTGAATGTCCCCTTAGTTTAAAACAAACTGGTGAAATGCAATTCCTCCAATTTAAACTGCTGTTATGGTTTAAATAAGTATTTTAAACCAACGAGAATTCTTTTTTTTTTTTATGTATGATGTGGGTGTTAATAGTATGGGATTTTCTAAATAACTGTCATAAGCTTCCGAGGAAGGACTTGGTTGGTCAGAAAGCTTAGGCACTTTGTTCTTTTTGTAATATCTAAGTTGGTCCAATAAAGGTATCAGACCATTTGCATCTGGATCTGTTCTTACAGGGACCAATACGGCAACTACGGTAAACTACTTTTTTTTGTAGGATCCTACATTTAAGACGCTTATGAAACAAAATGACCACACCTCTCTTTTTAACAGTAGCTGAGCTATGCGCTAAACTGTCCTACCCAAAACTTAACCAACCACTGTGTATTTTCTGCTATTAGAGGAGTCTCTTGTAATAGCTGCGTCAGTAGATTTTTTTTAAAAGGTAAGCACCTGTTTTCTCTTAATAATTTACTCATTTTTTCCAAGATATAATTTTTAAGCTATGATTATTTATTTATTCCACATAAAACCCTTTAGGCAGGGCCTATTTACAAACAGTTTAGAGTCAGCATCAACAGGAAAGATAAGTGAACACAGTACAACTCAATGCAGCCCTGATGAGGGGCATTACAGCATTTAAGACAAAGACATGCGACACATTAAAATGCACAAACTAGTTACCTTCTACATTCTGGTGTTACCACATACAAGCTGTGGGTGTCATTAGAAGCAATTCATAACAGTTCATAGTAGTTCATTTAGCTTCAACATATCTGGATAGGGAGAGGGAGGAGAGGAGCACAGATTTAAATTGGATAATGGAGCAGTCAGCTTTTAAGAAGGGAGGCAGCTCATTCCAGAGTTTGGCAAATCTGTAGGAAAAGCCAGCTTGGCCTAGTGAGGTTTTCCTTCAGGGGAGAAGCGATGTAAGTTTGGTCGACATAGCTGAACATGGCTTGATGGCCTAGGGACAGAAAGCCATAAAGTGCTTTTCATCCAGTGTCTAGGGTACAGAGGCACAGCCGGAATTCAAGATTAAGCCAGTTTAAGCTACTGTACAGTACACATGTATGCGTGTTACGTTTTAAGCAAAGGGTAAAATGGCAGGCTCTATTGAGGACACCCCGTACTCTAGACAGCTCACCATCATTTGCAGAGCTGTAGACAGCGATCCCATAATCTATAATACTAGTGATGTAAGAACTAACAAGCAGCTTTTTGATTTCAAGAAGAAAGCTGTTTCTATGGCGAAAGAGAAGCCCAAGCCTCAGGTTGACAGTTCTGACTAAGGTGTCAATGTGAGTAGTAGAGGGTTGGGTCTAAAGTGATACCAAGATACCTGAATGTGGCTACTTGCTCCAGGGGAGTGCCAGACAAGGTGGTTATTGAAAGTGTAAAGGAAAAAGGAGATTTATTGCGAGTGGTGAAGACCATACATTTAGTTTTCTTAGCATTAAACACAAGGAAGTAAAGGGAGAACCAGTCCTGTATGGAGCTGAAGTCAGATTATAGATTCTGCTGCAGAATCCCCAGGTTCATACCGCTGGTAAAAATGACCGCATCATCTGCATAAAGCTGAACATTAGTGATCTTGCAGACAGTGGGCAATTCATTAATGAAGAGACAGAATAAAAGAGGACAAAGGATGGACCCTTGCGCGATTCCAGTGGTTACTGGTGGAGTGTTGGAAAGCACTTGCCATTTAACTGCTTGGGTTCTAACATCCAGGTAGTTACTGAACCAGGACACATTTGAGGAAAGGGCCAGGGAATGACGTTTCTGGCAGAGGAGGGCATGGCTAACAAGGACAAATGCCTTGGTGAGGTCAATGTATGTGGACCCAGCCTTTTCACCTATGTCAAGGGCACAGTGCAGTGCATCTGTAAATTCCAGCAGAGCTGTCGTGATGCTGTGATTTTTCCTAAAACCGTGTTGTTCCCTGGTGAGTATCCTATGATTATTCAAATACTGAGTGAGCTGATCATTGTTAGCTTTCTCCAGGATTTTAGACAGCAAAGACAAGATGGAGACAGAGCGATAGTTAGTGGGAAGGTTTGCACCACCTTTATGAACCGGAGTGACATGAGCTTTTTTCCACAGCTCAGGAACTTTGCCAGTGGACAGGGACAGGTTAAAGATAATCTGCAATGGACCAGTGACCTCCTGTAGGACAAGTTGGAGGAGCTTCACATCAATGTTATCAGTACCTAGCCGGGTGGACATTCTAAACTTAGTAAGGTAGGTAAATACTTCCTTCTGAGAGAGCTTTTTGAAGTAGAATTTGGGCCTGAGTGGGGAGTCGGGAAGCTCAGTGAATGCGGTGAGGTGGGTAGAAGGGATAGGTACGTAAGATGGCAGGTCACAAAAATGTTATTGAATGAATTAATGTTTTCATCACCATCAACTGTGGAGTTTTCAGTTATAATGGAGCAGGGCAGAGATTTCTATGAATTACCAAGCATTTCACTGATGCTTCCCCAGAGCTGCTTAGGACGGTGACATAGGTGTTTCTGCTGGGATCTGTGGAAGCTGACTTTAGCTGTCTTGATGTGGGCTTTAACAGTATTCTGTAGCTCCTTGTACCTTTGAAGGTATTTTGGGTGCCCAAACGTTTTGCATCAGGCCCATGTTCTATTTCTTTCGGCAACTTAATGGCGGGGTGAACCATGCCTGTGAGTTGCATTCCCTATGGAGACTCTTAGATGGGGCCACAGTGTCATAGATCAGGTTAAACTGGAGGGAGAAATACTCTAATGCAGCACTGATGTCCTTAGTATAGGGTGGGTAGAAACAGTCAAGCTGCAGGAAGAGTGACCAGAAGTACAGAAGCTGGTGGGAGCAAAAGACACGGGCTTTGATGGATGAGGGTTCACCTTTAGATACCTTAGCGACCATCTGCAAGTGACAGGGGAGTGGTCACTAAGGAAGTCTGGGAGGACAGCAGTGGAAATGACTCTGCCTGGGCAGGTGACCAGGGTCCATTCCAGCAGAGTGGAGGTGCCTGTTTTGAAGTTCACCCTGGTTGGGGAGGAGATGACCAGAGTGAGGAATGTGTTTGTTAGTCTGTCAGCATATGCCTTGCAACTGGCTGGACAGCCAGTTACAGTTAAAGTCACCAAGAATAATTTTTTTGTGATGCAGGAAGAGGCCAGTGGTGTTGATGAAACAGTCGAAGCCATCAGACACATTTCTGGGAGGGAGCAAAGTTGAAGTTTTTCTCCATTTTGGGGCCAAACTCAAGATTTGCTGCTAGGAGTTCACATCCAGAGAGTTCAGGAGCAGTAGTAGTATTAAAAACATTTTTATTTATACAGGCATTGTTAGATTACATGTACACCATTAGGGCTATAAATACCCTGTTTACAAGGGGTTTCTGCAGATAATTCTAGAAATTTCCAAATTGCACACAGACAATTACATCATACAAGTATGGAACATGACAGTATAGTCTAGACATATTTTAAATAAACTTAACATTTCTGACTTACATGTGGTTCAAAAGGGATCATCTACTGTATTACAAGTACATTTGTTACAATTCCTGTTTCATGGCAGTCAAATGCAATCACAGACGCATCAACCTCGAGCATTTGGGGTGGCAGTTCATTCCAGGTATTTGCTACTTTATTTTTTTTTTAATCTTTATTTATTCGCCTCTACCTTCCTGAACTCTTTCAGGAGTGGGCTCTCGAGGTCTGTCCTGTTCCCACCTGCCTGAAGCTCCCCCTCGCCCCTCCAAAGGGTCTCTCTCCAAATCACCCCTGCTGCCACCTGGCTCTGAGTCCCCCAAGGTGGAACAGCCGGATACTCCCCCAGAGCTCTATCTATAATCGAGTCTGGTGGCAGGTGAGAGACAGCAAAGAGAGTTGGAGCCCAATGTTGGGCATGGTGGCTCCCCTTCCCCCAGACCCACCGTCACCCATCAGGAGGTACAGGTTTTTTTTTCTGTGATTTTGTTGTGCCCTTATATCCCCATCCCCCAGGCGGAGCACCGGGCGTGCAAGGATGCCAAGGGATGTCCTACCGTGGCTCCGCAATCCTCTACTGTAGCTCCTAGTGTGTCAGTTCCTCCGTCACTGATGTACCAGGCATAGCCCTGGAACTCCCCACCCCGAGGGAGGAGAGCTGTCCCGGATGCTCAATCCTCCCTCTCCTGCCGCCCCGGCAGCCCAGGCTCGTTCCCAAACCCGAGTCGCCAGCGTGGCACGAGGTGGGGCATCCAGTGCCTCAACCCTCAGCAACTACTTTATATTTCAATGTAATTTTCCCAAAATTGTTTTATTTTTGGCACCAGAAATTCCCTTTATTTGTTGGTTCTTAATTGAAAATAACTAGGCCGGTCCAGTAGTCCTGTGGGTTTACCATTTTTAAAAATTCTATATAGTAAGGTTATCCATATTCTTTTTTTGTTCTAATGGAATCCAATCTAATCTTTGATACAACAGTCAATGTGAATATATTCACATTTTAATACAAACCTTGCCAATCTGTGATACGTGGTATCTAGTTTATATAATACATTTTTGTTGGCATGACTGTAAATATGACACCCATAGCCCATTATTGGAGTAATGAATTGATTCCCCACTGTTAGATGGGCTCTGAGAGGCCCCGTTCACACTACAGACAATTTTTAAAATGTTTTTGGATCTATTTTTAAAATCGTTTCAACACTTACCGTGGTTAAGCGTCCGCACTACTGAAAGCACGTTTAGAAACGGTTTATTATCCGTTTTTAGTGCATTCGCACTGTCTGGGTAAACGTGCCATCTCTGCTTTTGTCCAGAACTGCTTTAAGAGGACCTGCTTATCGTCATGCATTGCGGCAGACAACTCGCAAGACAGACCTAAACGATTCAAGGAGCTGTTCACACCACAGGTAAACATGCATCGATTGGAAAAACGGTTTTCCAATCGTGCTCAAGCCTACATCCCACCAGGGCTTAAGCACGGTTCTTTAAACCCTGTCTGGATCCGTGTACAGTGCGAGCACGATCCGTGCTACTGGGCTCTTGAAACGAGTTAAGGCACTTGAACCATTTCAAGAGCCCCAGTGTGAACAAGGTCTTAGTCAAACAGTTTGACACTCACCTCAAGGCTCCTATCCTTGTGTTTACTTTTATTAATTCCTTAATGTGCTTGCTGTTTGAAGGAGAGATGTTGGTCTATTATGACTCCCAAGTATTTATAGGTGGAGACCTGTGACACAGCAAATCTGTTCAGTTTTTATTTCCAATTCATTTTTCCCGATTTCCTAGTTTGGTATGGACTAAAGAGCACCATTTGCATTTTTTTTTTAGCATGAAGTAATAATTTTGAAGAAATAAACCACTTTTGAAATATGCCGACATCAGTCTGAAGTCTGCATTCAACTTCCCTAATGTCTTCCCCTTCAGACACCAACACAGTGTCAGAGTATAATCTTATACTTGTTTGAATTCTATGATCAGGTCGTTCGATCACCTAAAGAACAGTAGGGGCCTAAAATAGACCCCTACCGAACTCCTTGTGTCACTGGGACTATATTTGAGTTACTGTACTTTCACCCAGAGTGAGCAACTGAAAACGGTTAGATAAATAAGAGTGAAACCATCTAAGGGGTCCTTCTGTAATTCCTATTTCACTTAGCCTAACAATATTTTGTGGTCCACTAAATCAAATGCTTTTGTCAAGTCCACAAATACCGCACCCACAGCTCATGCCTCCCCAAGTGGGGGAAGCCACCAAATTGGACTGCCTTATGCAGTGGGGCTGCACGCCTACTGCTCTTGCTCTGCACCAATGGCTGCAGCCCCACCGGCAGCCGCCCGCGGGCGGGGATGCCACCACCCGCCGGGGAGAACGGTGGTGGGGCTTCGTGGTGGTGGGGTGGGGTGACACCAGATCACCAGGGATATGGTCTTTGGGGGTTGCAACATTTTGCAGCCCGCGATCGAGCTTAAGCGTCCACTGGACCACCAGGAAATGTCCTTAGGGGGTTGGACTCTGTGCTGCCTGCGATCAGCGGGCTAGTGGGGGTTTATTTAAGGTTATGCCCGCGATTGGGCTAGTGGGGGTATTTAACCTTATGCCCGGATTGGGCCAGTCGGGGAGGGGATTTTTACGCTTTTGCCCGCGATCGGGCCAGTCAGGCAGGTGGGGGGGGATTTTTACACTTCTGCCTGGCGATCGGGCTGCAGGCTACAAATCCTCAGGAATCGCACACCTGCATGCTAATGGGGCCATAAATAGATGCAAATGCCCCCCTGCACCTTGCATGAATTATGGCCCCATTTGCATGTCACCTTTGAATATGGGAAATTTGCACATGGCGCAATGGTACTTGCGCCACCGCAACTTGAATGCTCCACTCTGACCACTTGCGGTGGTGCAAGTTCCACTGCGCCATGCACAGTGGCTTGGGGGTGATATTCAAAGGAGTTGCTCAATAGCGCAACTCCTTTGAATATTGCCCCGGCCACACCCCTGCGCAACTATTTTATGCAGCGCAAGGGCTTGCGCCACAAAATAGCTCAGTTTGAATATGCAGCCCAAGGTATTTGATTTTTGAGAAGAATAAGTACACTCCCAAGGGCTCCAGAAAAGAAAAATTAACATTATCACATTGAGTTCAAAATTAAGGTAGATTTCATTGTTTCTGTGATCAATAAACTATGAAAAGTAGAAAGAGAATGCTTATTAAGTAAATACATTACCATAAATAAATGGAAAGGGGGAGGGAATCAGGGTAATTGCTAAGGGGGAAGCACAACGGAAAATATGCAAACTGTTAATTTATCTATATTTCACTTGAAGAGATGGAGAAGGGGAGCACAAAAGGGGGAAAAAATCAGCCTATTGGTAAGTTACTCTTGTTAGCATTAGGATAAACAGACATAGTTATTAATTAGTAAGTAGGGATTTCTGTAATTCCAGAGGGAAAGGTATTCCAGTCCATCAATTAAAGTTCATGCTCCTATTAAGACAGATTTCAGGTGTGTAAGTCTTTTGTAACACTTGCAACTGCTTCTGCCCAAGACATGATCGCTTGCCCAGGGGTGACAAGCTTGTGTCCATGGTGTAATGGACAAGTCTGCTGCCCAAGAAAGCTTTTGCTGTTTTGTCAAGAGTCTGGGATTATTCTGCTACCTCTACTCCTGCTTCTAGTGAGCTCTGCTTGCAAGTGATCCAGTCAAGCCCTGGATTTCTCCCGCTCCCTGCCTCTTTGTCTACCTCTACCACTGGATCTCCACAATTATTTTTATTTATTTAGCTTTTGTTGATCAGGTAAGTGCACTAGACAAATCCTATTTTCAGGCACGACCCAGGGGAGGATACAGATGAATGCCAGCTGACCTTGAACCAGATTAAGTTGTTGGTGATATTTTTAGTGAATGAGGGAAATTTGGCCAGGACACCGGGGAAGTTCCCCTATTCGGTAGGGGGCGTTGCTGTCGATCATGGTGGCAGTCGGTGTGGACTCGGCAAAGGAGATGACGTAGAGGAGGCAGGGGCGTTCGTTCCACCTTCTGCTTCTCAACTATCTGGAATGGAGCGGGTGTTGGACCCGACTTTGGCAGAACGACCAGTTGTAGAAGGATTAATGAAAACGACCTAGGATATGGACGACGATGAATTTCTTACTTTAGAATGCCAGAAGCGCCGGCTTATGGAAGTCATACAGCAACAAGAAGCCTTGCTAACTAAACGAGTTACCCGTCAGCAAGCTCAGCATTTGACTACAGTACCACCGGCTTGTATTCAGGTGGAGGAACAGGTTTCGGAGGATAACTTACTTTTTTCAAAGTAGCAAACGCAGATTTTCTCTGAACAATCTCCTTTGGAAATCCCTATACTGTGTACCGTGACACCTTCGACTGCTTTGAACTTACCGCTGTCAGTTCCAACTACGCAGCTGATTCAGAATACTGACGTGGCAGCATCAAAGGCCTTGCCGAGTGAGTCAGCCTGTGACGATGTACGCCAGGGACTGTTTCTCCTGCACGTAGAACCTTGGTCGGTAGACGCTGCCTTACGGGCTGCAGGGTGGGAAAAAAATGGAAATGACAATCGCTGGGTTTCTGGTATGTCTCCCATTTCCATTCCTAAAGATGTAGACAACTCTGAAGCTGCTGATATTACTGTTATTTCTCCTCTCTATAATCTTTTAGATGTCCCAAATACGACAGGGTTGCCCACCCGCCCTGAATTTTCTGGTTCAGAGGCTCCTCTAAACTTCAAACCTAACCCATCGAAGAAATCGTTTGCTTCCTTGTTTCATTTACCTATAGCCCCTGCTAAACGCCACAATGCTGTCCGTCTACTCTATAAAGGAGGTTTAGACTGTGTCCCTGATCGTGTTTATGTGGGTAAAACTCTGCTTAAAGATTCTTTACGTTTTTTTGCGACTGAGATATGTGCTCTGATTCATGTTCAGGCGAACATACTTTTGATGTCAGTTTCAAGATTATGGCTGGATTAGAAAGGTTTTGGAAACGATATAATGACCTTCGTAATTTCCCTCTATGGACTCCCTTTGAGGTTATACCCGACTAAACCTGCTGTAAAGTTTGTAACTGTCTTGTTTCGAAACGAAGGGGTTAGTGTGACATTTAACTTATTGGATGAAGCAAAGATGTACTGTTTTGGATGGACCTAATGCTATCTTTGATAGTGAACATTATTGGACTGGGGATTAGAAGTTCAAAGTTTTGTTATCCTCAACTAGTGAGGGTCTTAAACATCTACCTAATTCCCTTTTTCTTGGCCGTGATAGAGGAGTTTTATTTTATGCAGGCCAACTTAAGGCCTGCTACAAATGTGGATCTGAGGGTCATACAAGTGGTATTTGTGACAAACTTAAATGCTCTCTTTGTAATGAACTAGGTAACGTCAGTAATAATTGTCTGAACGAAATGATATGTAGCTTGTGCGATGAAACTGGGCATTCTTACCAGAGTTGTACTTGGGCCGCCCATAATAAAAACCCCGGTGGTGATTGTGAAGAACAACGCCTGCTTATAGCTATTTCCCAGCGACAGCAATCTGACTTGAGGCAGCCGTCTACCTCTGTTCCTCCCTTTTCTACTCCTTTACTGGTTTCTTCAAATTCTGGGATTTCTCAAACTACAGTTGCCGAACCACGGGTGGGTCCCGTGGTAGTTCCCCTTCCTACTTCCGTACCTTCCTCTCCACAGCAGGATAATGCAGGGTTGGAAATAGCGACTTTACCTCCTTAAACTCAAGATATAGAAATCCTCCTCCTCCTTTAGCCTACAATACCAGGAAAGGTATTCTAGCTTGGAAATGGGCAGAAAAACCTATTCCTGCTGTGAAAATGGCTAAAACGCAGGTTATTTCTCTTTCAAACCGGTATCAAGACCTCCCCCTGGCAGACAGTGATTCTGAAATACTTTCAGACTCAACTTCCATGATTGGGGATGGGGAGGTGGACCACACTGAAGTACCTAAGCTCGTTTCACGTAAAGAACCCTCAAAAAAAACTTACCCTTCACATGTTAAACTTAAATCTCGGCTGGGTACGAGAAGTGGGGGAAAAAGAAATGATTTATGTTTGTGGTTTTTCTTTATTTAGATCTATTTTTTTCCTTTTATGGCTCTTTTTCTAACTTCAGTAAATGTGAATAGTATAAAGAGCCTACGGAATAGGACTCTAGTTTTTTCCGCTTTGCTTCATCAGGAGCCTGGTATTTATTTTGTGCAAGACACGAGATTGCATACTTCACTTGATGTACAGAATGCTACTAAAGCCTGGTATGTGGGACCTTCCTACTGGTCAGTAGGTACAGACCAATGTTCGGGGGTAGGGATTCTGTTCAATAGCCTTGATTTTACCTGTTTAAGGTTGTTAGATTTGGTTCCTGGACAAGCTTTATTAATGGATATTTGTGTCCAAGATAAACCATTTCGTCTTATTAATATTTACGCTATGCAATCTAAGGCCGAGAGGGTATCCTTGTTTAAAACTATTCAACCTTTTTTATATACGGCACATTTGGTGATTTGGGGTGGTGATTTCAATTGTGGGTTAGAGAAATGGGATAAAGGGTTACGAACTAAAACTCTAAAATCATTTTGCGATTCAAACTGTTTATCTGATATAGTGCTCAAAGCAGATTTGGTTGATGTTATGTTATTCCATTTTAAAAGAGTTGTACCGACTTTTTGTAACGGTCCTACTAGGATCGATTTTTTTAAATTTCTCAACACTCGTTTATTTCCGCAGCTGACGTGCAAGCAGTGGAATATTCTGACCATTCTAGACTTTCTCTTGCTCTCGATCCCAGGGTTCAGACTGGACGGGGGCTATGGAAATGCAATACCTCATTATTTAATCAGGTAAACTGTCAGATGCAAATACAATATTTTTTATCTGCCAAAAAGACGATATTTTTTTTATATGATTCACCGATACAGTGGTGGGAGGATTGAAAAAAGGAATTGTCTTATTAAAAAGTATGGGTAAAAAAGAGGTAGATTCTCATTATTTGAAGTATTTGCAACATAGGAAACAGTTGCAATCTTTGATTTTCTTATCATACAATTCTACGCATGATTACAGTGTTCAAATTTCATCTCTGAAAGAACATATGTTTCTTTTTCATCAAAAGAAAGCAGCTGTTTCAGCTTTTCAACAGACCTTTGGTTTACAAGGGCCGCTTTCCAACATATGTCCATTTGATACCTGTCACCAGCGTGTAAAATCCAAAAGAATTGATAGTTTACAAGATTCATTGGGGCAACTCCATGATATACAGGATGACATTATGAATATCGTATATCAACACACTACATCTCTTTTTTCTGGCACTGACATAGATTTAGACAGTATTCAAAGTTTTTTAAAACATATTGAGGTTCCAGAGATTCCATCGTTTTTAAGACAAGATATGCAGAAGGATATTCTTCCTTCTGAAATACAAATGGCCATGAAAACTATGCCTACAAATAAATCTCCAGGAAAGGATGGGTTAACTACTGAGGTTTATAACTTTATTGTAGAAATTTTGGCACAAGAATTGGCACAAGTCTTGACTCTCATGTTACAAACTTCCCTACCTTTTAATATGGTGCAAGGTTCTTTAGTTTATTTATACAAAACTGGAGATCGGAACATTTTAACTAACTGGAGACCAATTTGTCTGTTAAATACAGATTTTAAATTGCTTGCAAAAATCTTAACCTTACGATTGCTACCAGTCGCAAATATTGTAATTAGTAAAGCACAGTCCTGTTCAGTGAATCATACGAATATTATTGAACATCTCCTCTTACTCCGAGAGATCACGACTCGAGGTATGGCAAAGGAAGAAGAAGCGTTTTTATGTTCACTAGATCAAAGTAAAGCTTTTGATTCGATTAACCATTGTTTTATGTGGGAAGTCCTAAAATTTTTATAATATTCCGGATAACTTTATACATTGGGTACAGTTGTTATATGCATCTGCTACGGTGACTCCTATGGTGAATGGGCATGTGGGACCAATAATCCCAATACTTAGAGGCGTCCGGCAAGGTTGTCCCCTTAGCCCACTCCTCTACGTTTTTTGCATTGATCCTCTATTGAGGCATATTAATGAACACCCTAGTATACGACCTTTACATTTAGGGTCTTTACCAGTCTCAGCAAAGTGTCTTGCATATGCGGATGATTTATGTCTTCTGTTACCGGATGCACAGTCTATCTCTTCGGCTATCACAATTTGTAATGTTTATTCTTCGATATCAGGGGCTAGTTTGAATCCGTCAAAAAGTCAAGGTATATTTTTGGGCACATGACCTAATAATTATTCTCAGATTTCGGGTATTCCCATTGTTTCTTCTCCTATTAAGATTTTAGGGTTATTATGGGGTGTAGGTAATTTAGACTTAATTGGACAGTAAGGATGGAATTAAGTAATGCGATGGTGTCCAAATGGAATATGTGAAAACTCAATAAAAGAAAACGTGTAGTTTTAATTAAAATGAAACTTCTACCACAATTTTTATACGTCAGTAAGGTTTTTCCTCCTCCTAAAATATTGGAAACTAAATTAAGTTTGTTTTTTTGTGCAGTATGGGGAAGTCGACTAAATCCTATTAAAAGGAATATTATCTATTTACCTGTTTCATCTGGGGGCTTGAATATGGTAAATCCAGTATTTTTTTTTATTGTATATTTTTTTATGCAAATCTTTGACCCTTAATTATAAATCAGAATCAGTTTTGGATATCATACTTTTATAATACTGTTCAACAATGGTTTTCGATTTGGGAAGGATCTAGAGTCACTCATTTAAAGTGTAATCCCAAACTTCCTGAATTTTATAGAGAAATTTTTATAAAATTATGATTATGGGGGGTTTCTAGTCAATTATTAATTAGCAATTCAAGAAAACAGTTGCACTACCGCATAATTGGTACACATTTTACTGAATTACTCACTTTTCCTCATCGACCTTTGCATTTACAAACCGCCCATTTAGCTTTGTTAAATGAATCACGAATTCCAAGAAAATTATGGGATTTCCATTGGCTCAGTTGCCACGGTAAGATAAATGTAAAGAGCAATCAAAAACATAAACAGCATGCTGATCGCGGCTGCATTAGGATTCATTGTGTTTTAGCAGAAGAAACTATTGAGCATTTATTTTTCTTTTGTTCATTTATCAGACCATTTTGGTCAACCCTTGCCAGCATTTGGTCTGTACCTATTTTTTTCCACAATGACATCGGAAGAATTGTTGAATGGTGTTTTTCATCCTGGGTGGCGGTATTTTCATAAAGGAACTTTAAATATTGTTTTAGTATTAAAATGGTATATTTGGAATGCTAGATGTGGTTTTATGCTACAACAAAGGGATACCCCTATTGAAATGATTATCCAGAATGTTACCAGGGAACTGTCTGTTATTTTTCATAATGAAAGTATGGTCTTTCCAAGACACATTTTAGATGCCTACTAGTGTAATATGCCCTGGGTGACTACCTCAGATTTTCCTGTTACCTGAATGTATTTCCTTTTTCTTTTGTTGTTGTTTTGATTTACTTATTATTGTATTTTTTTTGTATGACTTTTATTTCAATAAACTCCCCTACTCTTTTCAATAAGTGGCACGGGATCTTTAACATCCACCTGAATTACCACCAATCCAGGCAGATGGGACCTCAGTTTAATGTCTCATCCGCAAGACGGCACCTCAGAAGTGCAGCACCCCTCTCATACTGCACTACAGTGAGTACTGGGATATTAAGTGGGAATTAACAAGGGAACAGTCTGCCAGCTATAATCCCATGGGGGCACTGGAGATGTTGCCATTCCATCTGCTGTAGAGAGGGGACTGTATTATCATTGTTGCCATATAAGAATTCATTGTAAAGCCTAGATCTGCCATTATGATGCTTTCTGTGAGCGGTTGTCTGAAGAGTTGCATCCAGAAACCTTTAATAAAATGCCAGGCATCTTTGGAGGAACTGAAACTGCATATACCCCCATTCAAGTCCATATTTAAGTTAGCAAGAAAAAGCCTGTATTTTACATTTAGGGCTTGATTTGATAAGCGGCTGCAACCGCCGCAGGGGACTTGCAGCGGGCTGTTTAACGCAAGTGCTGACTTGCGTCAAACTCTGTATTCCAGAAGCTGATGCCACAAAGTTAGACCATCTCCCCAGTGGTCTAACTTTGCTTCCATTGGGGTACCCTCACTACGGGGCTTGCGCCATACCTTTGGCACAAGCTGCCATAAATTGTGAAAACTATTGCACTGTCCAGCCCTTCTGGAATAGTGCAGTGTCGCTGGCCCAGGAGCTTTGCGTGCAGTTATGAATTTGCATGACCTAGGGCATGGTGCAAGCTCTGTATCCAGCTTCTGGAATCAGGCCCCTAGTTTCCTGAGGCAGCGCGTTATTGGTGTAAATACTCTTCTCTCTGCGCCATCACATCAGCTGAACAGTCCTGAAAAACAGAAATTATATTGCATTGCCTTTCCATTGTAAAGGTTCACATTCTCTGGCACACTGCAGAATAGCTTCTTTTGTGGTAAACCACAGGAAGTAGGCAATGATGGTCCTAGGACAATTACCATTCACTCCAACCGGACCAGCCAAAAGGTGTGCCCTTTCAATTTGAAGCAGGTTGGGTGTACAGGAGCTGAAGATGTCTTAAAAAAACAACTATCTGAATTCAATCATGCTGGACCCCTCCATTCATTCTGGGAACCCCACAATACATATATTGTTTCTCCGCCCTCTGCATTCTGACATTTCAATCCTATTCCACAATATTTCCAGTTGCTTGTCATGCAAATCAATTTTTTTCAGAAAGCCTGTTGCATTGTCACAAGTACATTCTGCCACATCCAAACGGGCGCCAATGCTGCGAATATCATCATTAATATTAGAAATGGCCATTTTGACATGTGCCATGTCTGCCTTAATGTTCTTAAGGAGGTTAGTAATATACTGTAAATGATGTTCCCTCCAGAATCCCACTTTTCTGGTGCCTTCAGGGTAACAGTGCTTACACTGGGAGCTTGGTATTTTGTCATGTTCAAAAGGGAAGCACCACTGGAGATGGACAGTAACTCTGTTAATCTCCCACATAGCGATAGCACAATACAGACACTAGTATTGTGACGTACAAACCGCACCCCCTGGATCTTTCTATAATCAACTCCAAGTCGCAGTTGTTCCAGGGGGCAGGACACTCTGAACAGCATCACCCAAAAACAGACCATGACAGCGACCGTCATGGTCTGTTTTTGGGTTTTGTTGGGGTGTTGCGCTAGAGTTGGCTACCAGTTCAAAAGAAAGCCGCAGCAGACAGCTGAAGGGAGCATTAAAATTCATGATGAGAGACTGCCAATTTTCACTCAACGCTTGCCACCTCAAAATAGAGATTCACCCCGAATACGAATATATTTTGTTGCCCCTAAATGAAATCTAATGAATTACAATAGAAAGTTGTGATAACAAATGGATTTTAGTCAGATTTTGTTTTAAAAATGGAGACCTCACTTCAGAGTTATGCAGTCAGGCATCCATCACTCTTGGCACTACACCTGTGCCCCAATTAGCACCTTTCCAACCAGCCACTCACCTATCCTCTACAAGAATAATTTCCAGAATAAGGAATGTGGTATGCTTTCAAACCTGCTTCTTCTGCACTCTGCAAAACTGTCAGTGTTTATATTCTGCTTGGCCACTGGGTTATTGTTTTCAATGGCACAGAACTTGACTGGGACATCATCTTCAAAAGTCGGGTAACTCAGAACGATTGTGGTTTTACCCTTTCCCCTTTTGAACTTCAGCTCCTCCACTTTTCCCCATGTTCCAGCATCCATGAAACCACACACTATCTGTGGGGCAGCAGCGGGCAATTGTTAATTCTGATTACCAAATGGAGAGAATGACCTCCTCTCTGCATGGGGATGGGATTACCCCAATTCAGAGAAAGATGGTAAAAATGGGTACTCCGTATTATGGCAGTAGATAATACAGTTTCCTAATCACTCACTGATGTGCTAGTGTAACACAGCTATGAACACTGCACAATTGGAATTATGATTACTTGTGCAATACAGATCCTTTTTTATAATTAATTTTATTGAGTTTTAATAAATATAGAACAAAATATGGTACCGTATATTCAAGTAACAAACACATCACATAAAGTTATGTTTATCCAAAGGATAAAGGGTACACAATGACTACAACTGGCTGTTCTAATACCTTAACAAATGTGACTGTCCCTGGTGGCTTAATTTCAGAATAAAAAAAATTTGGTTCATACATACTAAAAAGATCATTCTAAAATTACAAATTAATAGTTTGTTAGAATTTTGACTTCAAAAAAAGTTACACATCATATAAAACTTACCAGATTGGGTCAGAGGCCGACGTCAGGTATCGGGCTTAAGGGCAGACTAGATGGGCCTGGCGGTCCTTAACTGCTGACAAATTCTCTGTTTCTAGGCAATCAATTCTATTATGGTTTACGTGCGCAAGTTGGTCATAATTTGCTCTAGTAACCATCTCATGAATCCACTCGTTACGTGAATGAGATGAAGACTGCTTCTGGAATCTTAATATAATATTTTCTAGCTGTTATCAGAGCTGCATGAAAACATTTTTTGTTTGACAAATTTGCCACATCTAAAAATATCCCCACCATTACCAATTCAGAGGAACATTTAATGTTACAGGTTAAAATTGTTGTACATGTTAGCCGCAGATCTTTGCTATCTTTGAGCATACCAAATTACAGTATGTGTTATGGTACCCTGTTGTGACATACATCTCAAACATTTATTATTAGAGTCAATGCCCAATTCAACAAGTTTATGTTGGGAGTAGTGCCACCGGTGGATAATCTTGAACTACACTAATCTTTTTGTTTCTTTACAGGCTCTGAGAGTATTTTTTCTAGCTTTCATCCCATTCCTGTGGTGCTATGCCAACCATCAGTTCTGTTTCCCATTTCTCTTTTAGATTTTCCGCAGAGTTACAGATGGAGTCTGTCATCTGGTTATAAGTAATTTTCTTTTAGTTCTTAAAATTTTAGCTAAAAGGTTCATTTAATGGGAGGAATGCTATTTTCTCTATTAATACTAATCCTCAAGATGTCTCTTAATTGTAGTCATCTGTGGAATTTAGTACGGGCTAAGGAGAATTTTTTAGCTAGGTCAGAGAATGAGGCAATTGTCTCCAGTGAGGAGGAGGAACTGAAAGACGCGTAGATGACGGGTGACCCATTGACTGCAGTCCATCAGAACCCGGCCTTCAAGCAGGGACAGAATATGGAGGCATCAACAGGAAAGCAGACAATCGAGCAGCTGGAGGCGTCAACAAAGCAGGCATCAACTGTGGCAGCATTATGCACTTACAGCTCCAACACGGGTTGATACAATGCCTGCATGTTGTTGACCGAGCCCAAATGGGGCCTTGGAAGGCAGAGATGTAAATGGGACAGTGCCCAACTGCGGAATAGGCTGTGAGTCCCCGATTGAGGACAAACCGATGCTAGACCCCGACCTTGTTGTCTGTAAGATGGTGGGTGGGTGGGCAGGACTCACAGCTGTAGCCGTGGTCCAGTCTTTTCCAGCTAACTTACCCCAGCTAAGTGGTGAACAGGAATGGTCAGGAAAAGCATCTTTTTCTTTTCTGCACTTCTCGTTGTCTGTGTGGTGGTGTTTATCTGCTGACTTCACTGCAGCCTGTTTCATTTCTTGGATAACTAGAAAGTTTTCCTGTGAGGTCTACTGCATGCCTGGTTAAAGTGAAGGCAGATTTTGCATGCTTTAACATTGTGGTTTGTAACAGATACAAATGGAGTGGTCCCTGTCTTTATAAACGTTAATGTCATTACAATGGCAACAGTGGAACAATGGTTCTTTGTCTGTTCATGGCATAAAACGTATCTAAAGTAAACAGAAGTCAGTATTCAGAAAGGAAAAATCGGCCAATTTAAAAAAGATCTTTGACTCCTGCTGGCACAAGAGAAAACTATGTGACTGCCCTTCTTAAATAATGCTCCCCATGGCAAAAACTCAGGCTAGTACTGCTGTAACCTATATACCTGCCCCTCTCTTCCCCTTGTCTGCTCCCTTCCTCAAATTATTTCCCTCCACCCCACACCTGCCCATCCCAACCCTATTTCTCCCCCTTGCTCGTTCCACTACCCCCGACAATCCGGCATTGGCTGCCATGTAGATACAGACCTGCACCACAGATTAAACCCTAGCCTGTCCCACCCGCTGCATCTCACCTCGATTCGATTTCTGCCTTCAACTGATCCTTCCTATTTCTGTCCGAAACAAACCATTCAAAACCATTCTCCACGAGCCCACTATAATCCATCTCTATCCTGACAAAACCTTTACCGAGCTGCCTTTCTATCCACAGGTTACACTTAAATTGTAAGTCCTTGCCAGATGATGAGGAAGACGTCACTTTTCCATCATGCACTTCTGTAACTATATTTTGTTTTTGCTGGTTTGGATGTAATTGCTGTTTTTATCATATTTGACTCCTCCTTGTTCTATATTGTGTACTACATTCAACTTGGAGCCTTTGTAAAGGAGCCCTATGTGCTCAAAGGTATTAATCTGAATTGTGAAATAAAGAAGTATATAGCGACAGTGAAATACTTGCAAAAGTCCGACGGCGTTCTTCAGCAGCAGTGGATCAAAGAACGGATCAGGCAGGAGAAAAACAACTATGCAAGCTGAGGATGATGATGTTATATAGGCACTGATGAGGCACATCAACCTGAGTGGCCCCAGCCTGTAAGAAGTTTCCAGGTGGTCCTGACACCAACGGCTTACAGTTCCAAGATGTGGCTCAATGGAGGGAGATATCCTTGAAGAAGATCCACTGAAACCAACCTGTAGTAAACTCGCTGTTGTCAGAAACCACTCACAATTGGTAAGTTACATCAGCTGCACCTTTAGGTTCAAAAGGGGTGTTCTCAACAGAGGAACCTGCCCCCCCCCATGAAGTTCTGAGTGAAGCACCAGGACACCTAGCTGGTTAACTCCACTTTGTGTTCTCCATGTAGCCTGCCCTGCGATACATTAAACTAAAGAAATTTTGCAACTAAGTGTCTTGGTGGTGCCGGCCCGGTGGCGCTGAGGGTTGAGGCACTGGACGCCACACCTCATGCATCGCTGGCGACCCAATTTTGGGAACGGACTCGGGTCATTGGGGATCAGCAGGGGCAGGAGAGGATCGAGCGTCTGGACCGCTATCCTCTCCTGGGGATGTGCCTCCTGCTGTTACTGCGGCTCCCAGGGGAGGCTGAGGGCATCACATCTGCGGGAGTCTCACTGAGGGGTTTTGAGGCAGTGGCGGATGTTCTGTGGGTGGGTGCATGCCTGCGGCGTGCTGGAGGTCACTGCATGTTCATGCCTCCGGGAACAAGGAAAAAATTACCCTGGTACCCAGACAGGCAAAGGTGGGTCCAGTGGTCGGCTCCCACACCCTCAGCTGGGTCTGTTTCAGCTGGTATTATCCGTGTGTCTCCTCCACTCCCCGGCCGCCCTTCTAGATAAGAGCGCCAGAGGAGTTAGGTCAGTCCCACTCGGGGAACCTGTACCACAACTTTGGAACATACCAACCAATAATATCCTTGGCTGGCAGCCAACTGCCTCCTGTGGCCACTATATCAGCAGGCACAATAATGTAACAGCTGGAAACACTGATTTTTCTGAGATGTATATAGGCATGTGTTTTACAAGGGTCTCTCTTTCCCCTTAAAGGTTCCCTGCACTCACTACATTCATCTGGTCGCCCTTCTGTGTGAATATACTGGTCCAAACAAGTTTCCCTTTTTCCTAGCAGTGTTTTTTGCACTTACTAAACTCATATGGTCTCTATCCCATGTGAATATTCTGGCAGACGACAATGCCACATTTAGCCAATAAAACATTAATTGTACTAGCTAAATTCATACAATCTCACTCCCATGTGAATCTGCTGGTGGACAACAAGGTACTTTTTTTATAATGGAAACATTTCATTCACCAACTACATTCAAAACTGGCCCCCCCCAATATGAATATGCTGAGGGGCAACAAAGCCCCGCTTAACATGGAGCCTGTTCATGCACTCGCTACACTGATATGGTCTCTCTCTCAGATAATGTCTCCAAAGATCGAGGTTTTAAGACATGATCAAAAATCAGGACAGCTACAGACTTTGACGGCAGATAAGGGCCACTTGGCCCACCCAGTCTGCCCATTTCCCCACCTATTGCATAAGCTGCAGATCCTAGTTAACCAACAGCCTGCTTACTATCTATACTGTATTAATTTTTAACATTTGCTGAAACTGCTCTTTAATATGCACAATGTTCCTCAAATGATTCTTCTGTAGTTCATACGGTGTCACAGATATTGTGACATAATTAAATGTCCTTTTTTTTTGGCTCCCCCAGTTCCGGGCCGACCTCTCCTTCTCCTTCCTATGCCCCTCGTTGCCACACTGCTCCAATGGAGCCACCCATCACCCCACATTGCAGCCCCCAGGTAACCTGGACGTAACCCTTTGCCAGGTAGGTCCCTCTCCTCAAAGGGGGAACGCACCAGTGGGGCAGCCAGCGCAATTCTTGGCCTGGGTGCTGCTGAGGTGGTCCGTGGACTGCTCAGGGTCTTGCGGCAGTGGAAGGGTGGCCATCATCTGGTCGGCCCGTTTGCTCCCCGTGGGCGTGGCGTGCCACAAACAAAGGCATATGCCGACTTTCACCACGCCCCATTAGTCAATGGGACCTAGTGCATTACCATACCCCCAGCCTCCACCAGGGGTCAGCAAGCGCCGGGTCACTTCCCTGCCCTCCCCCGACAGAAGGCGAACAGTCATATGATGCTTGAGCCCTCCCTCCCCACTGGCCCTCCAGCACCCGGGTTCGTTCCCAAACCTGGGTCGTTGGTGGAAATCCAACCGCTGCGCTGATGGGCTGACGTGAAAGTACTTTACTTGCCAGTAGCCCCAGGGCTTGCTCCCCCCTGGTGGAATTGACAGAGTCCCCCTAATTCCGTTAGGAAACTGATCCAGTCTCTGGTCTGGCGAGGCGTCAGTGCAGGGCCTGTGGCTGTCCAGGCCCCATCCTGGCACCAGTAGCTTTTTCTCCCGAGTGGCGTGGCATGCAACGACACAATGACGTATGCTCCCCTGCACTGCATGTTGGTGTCTGCCCCCCCCCCAGGCAATCTCATGTGCCTTTCCCCTAGCTTCCACTAAGTGACAGGCAAACCCCCCAGAGAAGGGCAGTCCCCTCTGGATGCTCAATCCTCTTGCCCCTGGCCGGCCCTCTGACTTGCCGTTTGCTTTTGAACCTGGGTCACTGGCATCACAAGCAGCACTGTTATTGCTCTGCCAACAGGCCAGCTATTTCTCGGTTTTTGTTCCACATTTGTTTTGTTTCTGTTTGCAAATGCTGGTATTTGATGATCTTAAGTCTCCATGCGCACTACTCTGTAGTCACCTGACAGACAGCGATATAGCTGAGCTATCTTGCTTTTCTTATATTTTAATTACTGGTAGCCCTTCCCCGTTTAATGCACGGCATACAGTCAGTCACATTCATCGCACTACCTCACTGGCTCCTATTGTGTGTGTGGGTAGGCTGAACAGTTCCACAAACATGGTGACTCCATTTGTTGCTTAGCGCTGAGCCACTACAGCAACTGATAGGTCCCCTTATGTTAAGTCTGTTCTACTCATTCTTTTAGTTTCCCTTATCGTAAGTCTTTTCCACTCTTTTTTTTTTTTAGAATTTATCTGGTTGATCCTGCCTTTACAATTTGTAAAATGTATCTGGTTGATCCTGCTGTGCACTGGGTTTGGGGAAACTGCGAGTCTAACCTAGAGTGATCACCAATGGGACTGTGCCTGACTTACTGCACCGTGACTTCAGCGGTGTTCAGCATTTGCATTTCATAAAAACAATGTCTGTACTGGACAGGGTGGGTGTGTGTGTGACAGAACTGCTTAATTAACGGCATTCACTCCCTGCACCAGTAATTATAAAAAATAAAGGATATACAACTGTGTTTCATGGATTTAAATTTTTTTTTTGGTTTTGTTTTACACACACCCTGTGTGTGTGTGTGATGACTTCATAAACTATTTACGGGGTCATCACACACCTTAGATGTGTAAAACAAAATCTGTAACAGCTGCCTATCCATTATTCTCTATATAATAAATGGGGAGCGTTTTCTCCCATAGGAAACCGGTTTACGCGTTATAACCCGCCGGTGCTCAAGCTTCCACTTTCTCTCCACTTACATGGCGCCGACAGAGTGTTATGACGGCTAACACGCACTGGTTTTCCAGCACTCCATGCTTGCCTCCGCTTTCCCTCTCCACTTTCATGGCGCCGGACACTTTGCCACTGTCGACACCCGCCAGTATCAATTGGCGGGAAGTGAATAAATAAAAAAAAATAGAAACTTGCTTCTTAGCTGCTGAGGTTTCTTGCTTGCTTAAACACTTAGCAGCTGACTGGCTGCAGACAGCGCTTCATCTGTACTAGACCGCGGCAGTTTTATTTTATACAACTGCTGTGGCGAGAAAACACTCCCCAGCAATTATATAAAATAAACAGGGCTGAGTGTGTTTCACTTGAGATTTTACACATCTTTGGGATGCTACAGCAACAACCCCTCAAGCTCTGATCTCGGGTTTATGTAGCATCCAACACCGGAGGTGGGGGTGGGTGGTGGTGGCAAAATCTTGTTAAACACACCACCCCATGTATTATTATATATCTTGTTTTCTACCCTCCACTTGATTGACATATTCATTACTTCCTTCGATGTGATCCTTTCAGGTTCATGACTCCAATGTTTTTCTGTTACCTCTGTACTATTATTTTTACATAGTTTCCAGTAGTTCAGACTGGCAACTTTTTTTTATTCTGTTTATGCCCCCTCATCCCCTATCCCTGAGCTCTCTCAGGATCCCCAAAGGTGTCTCTGATCCCCCTACCTGCTTAGGCTTTATCATCCTCACCAATGCCTTGGTTTCTCCCCAGGTAGTTGTGGAAGGGATTCATGAGATGGGCAAAGCAGCAAGACTGATCACAAAGGTCCATCATCTCTCAGAGGAAGGGCCATTTTCTTGTTTACTCCTGGTCTCCCAAGAGGCAAGCATGCATGACAGACAAACACACACTGCGCTGCTCTCCGGTTTGCATGTGTATAACTATGGGGATTGGCGTGTGTCCTCGAGCTGGTTATACACCAGCGAGTTTATTTTATTGTTAAAGTTCTGGTATTGCTTCACTTCCAATATAATGGAGGTGTTCTACATCCTATTTCTTGCATATTTGTTTGTTTGTATGCTGTTTGAGTGCCCTTCGCCGTTCTTTTTGATAATCTTTCTGTGTATAGACCTGTTATAAGTACCTCACATCCTGCTACTAGATGGGAGACTACTAATTTGTCCATTTTTTCCCATGTTTTATGCAGCTGGTGAACCATCTTATGCGTAGTCTGCTGTCTTGGTTCTCCCTCTGTGTGAATAAGCTTGTCTTTAACAAGGGTCCCTTTTTCAGACAAACATTTCTTGCACTCACTCCATACATATGGGTTCTCTCCCATGTGGATACACTGGAGTGCAACAAGGTCCAGTTTAGCTTTAAAACACTTCTTGCACCAACTTCATTCATACAGCTTCTCTCCCGTGTGACTCCGCTGGTGCTGTACAAGGTATCGTTTAGCACTGAAACATTTCTTACAATCGCTACATTCATATGGCTTCTCTCCTGTATGACTACGCTGGTGGACAAGAAGGTCTCGTTTACTACCAAAACGTTTCTTACACTCGGCACATCCATACGGCTTCTGTCCAGTATGATTACGTTGGTGGACAACAAGGTTCCGTTTAGCGCTGAAACGTTTCTTGCACTCATTACATTCATATGGTCTCTCTCCTGTATGGCTACGCTGATGGACAGCAAGGTTCCATTTAGCACTGAAACGTTTCTTGCACTCACTACATTCATACTGTTTCTCTCTTGTGTGAACAAGCTGGTGAGCAACAAGGTACCGTTTAGCTTTAAAACATTTCTTGCACTCACTGCATTCATACAGTCCCTTCCCTGTGTGAATATGCTGGTGGGCAACAAGGTTCTGTTTAGCACTGAAACATTTCTTGCACTCGCTACATTCATATGGTCTCTCCCCCGTGTGAATACGCTAGTGGACAACAAGGTCCCGTCTAGCATAGAAACGTTTTTTGCACTCACTACATTCATACACTCCCTCTCCTGTGTGAATACGCTGGTGAGCAACAAGGTTGTGTTTAGCAGTGAAACGTTTCTTGCACTCACTGCATTCATACGTTTTCTCTCCTGCGTGAATATGCTGGCTGGCAGCAAGGTTCTGTTTTGCACTGAAAAGCCTCCTGCACTCACTACATTCATACGGCCTCTCTCCTGTGTGTATACGCTGGTGTTTAACAAGGGTCCCTTTATCCCTGGAACCTTTCTTGCACTCACTACCTTCACAAGATCTCTCTCCCGAAAGACTATGTTGGTGGGTAACAAGGTCCCGTTTAACTCTGAAATCTTTCTTACGCTCCCCACATTCATACGGTCTCACTCCCTTGTGAATACACTGGTGGACAACAAAATTCAATTTACAAAGGAAACATTTTTGGCACTCACTACATTTATATGGTCTCTTTCCTGTGTGAATACGCTGGTGGTAGTTAAGAATCTGTTTGGTTTTGAAATGTCTCTTGCATTCACTACATTTAAACAGTTTCTCTCCCATGTGAATACGCCGACTGACAACAAAGTTCCGTTTAGCTCTGAAACGTTTCTTGCACTCCCTACATTTGTATGGTCCCTCTCTTGTGTGGATATGCTGGTGGACGTCATGGGTCTGTTTGAAACATTTCTGGCACTCACTACATTCGTACAGTCTCTCTCCTGTGTGAATACGCTGATGGACAACAAGGTTCTTTCTGTAATGGAAACATTTCAAACACTTTTTGCATTCATAAAGTCTCGGTCCCTTTTGAATTTGCAGATGGCACACTAGGCTGTTTACAGAATGGGCATGAAGCTTCTTTGCTGTGTGACGCTGCTGCTGTTTCCTGGGAGATATTATCTGACTCTGACTCTTGCAGGGCTTCAACATTCTGCAACCTATAGAAAAAGAAATGATTAGAATTTTCTCACAATTGGTCAACAAGAATGTGTCAGCTGAAATTTGGAATGTCCGATTCTGGATGTTTTTACATAACCCCAAAAAATGGAGAACAAAAATGGCAGCCTATTTTCTTTAACTCTGCTTTTTGTCCTCACTCCAGAGCTACTTTCTGCTTGGCTCAGTTGGACTGGGAACCCTCCACACCGAGGTTACCTCTTAATCCCTCACTAACGGTGCAGAAGAACCTTTGGCCGAGAGGAGACTCTCACCAATGCAGCTTCCAGGGTATTTTTCTTCCCTACATTTTCTCATTAGGTCTCTGCCTCCCTCAGTACATTAGCCATGTCAACAAGTAGTGACTTCTGAGAGTAGAAAGGAAATCCTCAGCTAACCCCAGGAATCTCTGTCAATCACAGCGCTAGTGCTCCTAAGTCAGGAACATGCAGCAGTCAGCAGTATTTCCTGACTACAGCCAACAATCACAAGCTTCCTGGGCTTGTTCCAGAACATGGGTCAGCTCCACAGTAGCCCAACGCATCACTATCTGGTCACAGGGCAGGAGGAGCAGCCCTTAGTCTGAAAACATATTTATGTGCTCAGACCTAGAAACAGAGAAAATGACGACAGAAAAAGACACAAGGTTTGAGTTTCCTACCTCTCTCCCAATGATCTGTTGATTAAGGTTCTGTTCTGAGCTCTGACTGTCCACTCCCCCCAGTCTACCCCTCTTCACTTACTACTTTCTCACTTTTTTTTTTTTTTTTAAATGTCATACATTTTTTTTCTCCTCCACGGGCAGGGTTGCTCCCAGCGACCCTTGCTGCCGGCACCCGCACCAGGTCTGATGTGCGGATTCATTCGCCCAACCACACAGGCCGGCCAAGGACAGGACCACCCTCCCCATAGGGTCCTGTGGCACAGACACCTGGTGGCTACACCCCACGGGTCCGGGGTGCAGGGCACGGCCATCAGCTGATGTGGTCACCCTGCCATTTTCCTCCTTTCAGTCCCCAGAGGAGCCGAACGTGCAATGGCATCAGCACACCTTACGTGCTGACACCTGCCGTGCTCCACCCTCCTGTGCTACCCTGCATTGCACACAGCTTCCGCTAGGTGTCACTGCAGTGCGGCGCAGAGCCCTCACCCACCCCAGAGGAAACATAGACTTTGACGGCAGATAAGGACCGCTTGGCCCACCTAGTCTGCCCATTTCCCTACCTACAGAGTAGGCCGCAGATCCTAGTTAACCAGCAGCCTATTTCTTCCTACCCCTCACAAGAATTGCCTGTCTGTCCCATGCATTCTTGAATTCTCCCAGTTTTAGACCCCACAACCTCAGGAAGGCTGTTCCATGCATCCACTACCCTCTCTGTGAAAAAATACTTCCTCACATTGCCCCTGAACTGCCCCCCCTCTATCTTTAAATTGTGTCCCCTTGTTCTTGCACGTCTCTTTTTCTGAAAGATGCTACCCTCTTGGACTTTGTTGATTCCACTGAGGTACTTAAGCGTTTCTATCATGTCCCTCCTTTCCTCAAGGGTATACATATTAAGCTCCTTTAGTCTCTCCTCAGACGGCTTCTCTTGCAGACCCTGCACCATTTTGGTTGCCCTGCTCTGGACTGCCTCTCTATCCTATGTCCTTGTGGAGATGGGGTCTCCAGAACTGGACGCAGTACTCAGATGGAGTCTCACCAACTGTCTGTACAGAGGGATAACAACTTCCTGTTTCTGCTGCTGATGCCTCTCCTATGCATCCCAGTATACCCCCAGCCCTCCCTACTGCCTTCTCACATTGCTTGCTAACCTTAAGGTCATCTGATATGATTACCCCCAGGTCCCTTTCCTTTTTGGTTGTTACTACCTCCCTTCCAATTGTGTAATCTTCCCCTGGGTTCTTGTTTCCCAGGTGCATTATTTAGCACTTCTTTGCATTGAATCCTAGCTGCCATACTTCTGACAATTCCTCCAACCTTGCCAATTCCCTTCTCATCCTTTCCATGCCTCCTTGTGTATCAACCCTGTTGCAGATCTTTGTGTCATCTGCAAAGAGGCATACTTTTCCTTCCAGTCCCTCTGCAATGTCACTTATAAAGACATTAAAAAGGACTGGACCCAGTACTGAACCCTGCGGTACCCTAGTAACCCCTCTTTCTTTAGAGTGGACTCCATTTACAATTACTTTCTGTGTCCTGTTGTCCAGCCAATGTTTTACCCAGGCTACCACCCTGGGACCCACTCTCAGGCTGGTTAATTTGACTATTAATCTTTGTGTGTGACTGTGTCAAATGCCTTGCTAAAGTCTAGGTGGCCATGTCCACAGCCCCTCCTGGTCTACTACTTTGGTCACCCAGTCAAAGAAATCTATTAGATCTGCCTGACATGACCTTCCCGGCTGTGAACCCATGTTGCCTTGGGTCTTGTGCCCCACTGGCCTCTAGGTACTCAACAATTCTTTCCTTCAGAAGTGACTCCATCACTTTCCCTACCACAGAGGTCAAACTGACAGGTCTGTAGTTTCCTGCCTCTGTCTTGGTCCCACTTTTGTGAAGGGGAATCACATCCGCCTTCCTCCAGTCCTCGGGTACCACACCATCCTCCCATGATTTGTTAAAGAGAGTAGTCAGTGGTTTCACTAGTTCCCCCACTTAATTCTTTTAGAATTCTGAGGTGAATTCCATCAGGCCCCGTTGCTTTGTCCACCTTCAGTTTTAGGTGTTCTTTCAGAACCCTTTCTTCTGTGAAAGGACTGGGATTGACCCCCCTACCAAGAGTGTTTCTGTTAATTGGATTAGGCACTTCCCCATCCTCTTTTGTGAATACTGAGCAGAAATATTCGTTCAATATCCCTGCTTTTTCACTGCCCCCCTCTGCCCACCCACCGTTCATTCTATTCAGCCTCATTATCCCTCCCTTTGTCTTTCTACGCTCTCTGATGCACCTATAAAAGGTTTTATCCCCTTCTTAACCAAGTTGGCTATCTTTTCCTCAGTTTGGGCCTTTGCTATTCTGACTTCCCTCCCTGCTTACTTCTGCCTTAACTGGTACAGCTCTCTGTCCTGCTTCTTCTATGTTTCCTTATACTTCCTGAATGCTATCTTTTTCTCCCTGACTTTTCCCCTCCACCTCTTTTGAGAACCACAGTGGCCTTTTCTTTCATTTTGATTTATTTGCTTCACACAAAGGCTTGTTGCCTCTGTGATGGCAGTTTTGATGATTCCCCATTGTTGCTCCACCCCTCCTCCTAGTCTAGTCTAGTCTAGTAGAAGGAGAGCAGTCGGGGAACACTTGTTCTAGGGACATGGATATGTTGTTCATCCACACTTACTGGCAGGTCCCTTGCCGCTTTAAATCTTGCTGGAAGGTCTTCAAGCTGGCTCCTTCCACCCACCCGGGGTGGCAAAACTCTCGGCTCCGCCCCATGACGCCAGATCTTCCTTACCGCTTGGAAGCTCAGGTTCCCTCCTTAGCGCTCTGCGTTTTTGACTGGTTCCTGAAAAGTTCGGTCTTCAAATTTACTAAAAAAGTATTGAATCTTCGATCTTTCTTCTTCGCTGCGGCGACGGCTTTTTCCGGCCCCGACAAACGTTCGGTTAGTTCCTCCAGGAGAGACTCGCACTCCAAGTGCTCTTTTTGCCTGGACTTGGATCACGATCCTCGGGCTTGCAATTTTTGTACTGACCTTTCGGTCAGCTCTCCGGAGGACCATGCGGCCCGTTCGGGGCTCGGACATCCGGTGTTTTTTTCTGCTACGGAGTCTCCATCGGACCGGCGGGTGTCCGCCTCGACTGTTTCTCTGCAGTCTTTTCCTGCCGGGGAAGGGACGGGGGTTCCCCTTCCCTCTCCTTCGGTTGCGCAGCTTATCCCCGCTCTCCTTGTATTCTTTACATTCAGCTTCGTTCAGGGAGCTTCGTCATTCCCTCTCCTCCAAGGGAGAGGGAACCTGGCCTGTCTCTCGGCCTATCTCTAAAGGGCCGCTAGCGGGGTCTCTTCGTCGGGAGCGGGAAGTTTTCCCTCCCTCATTGGCCGATGCTAGACTTGGTCGAGGTTTCAGTTTCGGCCTCTGGCCTCATGGTGCCCGTCAGGTCAGCCGGCCAAAACCCCCTTCAGGGGGGTCGGCTGAGGCCGTCTTCCCGCCGCCTGCGGAAGTCGAGGCTCTGTCCTCCGCTTTGGGTCGACAGCCCTTGGTCCGTTCCGGGCCGAGGGAAGAGCGGGTGCTACCTGTTTCTTCCCAGGCCAGCCCTCAGTTACCCCGAGGATTTGGGTCTCGGTCTACCTCTCGGTCTAGCCGCTCATGCCGATCTCTGCGTTCTCGGTCGGAGCACCGGGTTAAGTGGCTTAGCCGTTCTTCCTCGTCCCCTTCCTCAGATGAGGAGCGGTTTCGATGCCGTTGGCGTCGGTGTTTCGAGGAACTTATGTGGCGACAGCAGTTGTCTGGGTTTCAATTGACCCCGATTCATTCCCCAGATAGCAAGCAGTCGCGGCTTGGTCGGCAGCCGTTTGTATCGGTCGAGGAGTCTTCTCCAGGACCAGCTGCTCGGCCGACCCTCGCTGCCCCTCCGCCTTTGGCGGAGCCCAGGCCGGACCGTGGCCTGTCCTTCAGGTCTCTTGGTTCCCTCACTCCTGCCCGCCCCCGGCGGACGAAAAGTGCCTCGGGCCTGCGGCAGCTTTTTGCAGACCCTTCGGAGCCTGGAGCAAGCTCTGCCATGTTTCCTGACGGGGAGAACCCTGGATCTTTCCAGGAACATCTAGTAGACGACAGCCCATTGTCTTCTAAGGGTCTACTTCGGCTCATTTCAGAGTTTACTGGAATGCAGCTTAAGCCAGTCTCCGATCGGGCTCCTTACCCCCTTCTGGAGATTCTGGATCGAAGGGGTTCTTCCACGGAGGCCTTCCTGGTGGCTGAGGCTATTGTGGGCCCAGCCTTGGAGCTATGGCGGCCTACTTCTTGCCTGCGCCTTCAGCCAGGTAGCTCGGAGATATCCTATCCCGTCGGTTCTCTGCCGGTTTCCGGAACACCTCGGCTGAAGGAGTTGTGCAAGCAGCGTTTTCCAATGTCTTGAAGCGCGGGATGTGGACAGACCACCCGACAAAGGTCAGAAGGATGGACTATGTCGGGCGTAAGGTTTTCGCTGCATCCTACTTAGGCCTCCGTCAGGCCATCTCGGTTGCACTGATGGCACATTTCTCCCACACCATTTTGGGCTCCCTGGACGAGGTTCTCCCTCATCTCCCAGGCGACCTGCGGACCATGGTTTGACAGGTGCGGGACCAGGGTAGGGCTGTGGCGAAGCAGCAGCTCCAGACTGCTCTGGATCTAGGCGATTCCTATGCCAGATCGGTGGCGGCCGCAGTGGCCATGTGCCGCAGGACGTGGCTGAGGTTAACATCCTTCTCCTCGGAAACCCAGCACGAGTTGGCGGACATCCCCTTTTTGGGGACTGACCTTTTCGGCCCTGGAGTGGAGGGATTCATCCATGGGCCCGAGAAGTCCGATGCCACTCCGGACTCTGTCACTCTCGCCCACGGGGTCAAGGGCAGCCATCAGCCTTTGCGTAAGCCCCTTTGCCCCCTGAGCCCTGGGGCTCCCCTGGCCCAGCATGCATGTGCTGGGCGACCTGTTGCCAATCCAGCGTCTTCCTCCAAAAGGAAGCGGAGAGACAGGAAACTGAGGGGCTCCTCGGCTCCCTCCTCCTCCTCTAAGCCTGCTCAGTGACGGGCCAAGGGGCATTGCTCCGGCCCCGTCGTCTCTGCCCGGGGTTTTCCGTGGGGACAGCGCCGCACCTCGTTCTGGAGGTGTTTAGGGTGAATCCTGTCTGAGTTGCGAGCGGATCCCCTTTGAGCCGTTGCCCCACGGGGAATTTGAGTTCACTGCCCCTGTGTCGGTCGTCCGACATGCCTGGCTCTCTAGTTAGAAATGTTCAGGAAGGCCGTGGTGCCCCCCCCCCATTCAACCCTGGGTTCGTGTCCAGGTATTCCTGGTCTCTTAAGGACGGGGGCTTGCGCCCATCCTCCCGCACGTCTGGATGGTCTCTTCTGCAGACATTCCACCCTCAGGACATGGCGTGTAGTGGATTCCTGGTCTCCAGGATGTACCTACTCCTTGTTCCGTCCGTTTTTGGGGGAGGCTCCACCCATTCTTGTGGGGGAGCTGCTTACGAGTTCCTAACACTTCCTCGCTTAGCAGTCTCTGCGGCATGGAAGGGTCCGGATGTCACCCCACCCGGCAGGCAGACTGGTCTCCCGTTCGGGAGCCGAGTGAGAACTCGTATCTTAGGGGTGAAGCTTCTTCGGGACTAAGCTCGACTTTGAGTCCGAGCTCAGCTCTGGGCGAACAGGGTGAGCCTCCTTTTCCGGTCGGGTTGGCCGGGGAATTACGTCCTGCCAGGACCTCCTGCTCCTCGGCAGCCTTCCCTTAGGGGGAGGGGCCAGCCAGAGGTCACGACGCTGTGTCCCGTGGACCAGTTCGTGACTTACAGCCCAGGAGTTAGGAGAACGCTCCCTTGGACCGTTCTAACTTCGGCAGGAGACTATCCTGCTTGTTCGCCCTGAATGGCCGGTCTTCTCCAGCCGGTGCTTCTTGGATGGGTGGGGTGCCCATCTTGGGGAATGCAGAATGCGTCGCCTCTGGTCCTCTTGTGAGTACCGATCTCCTTCCCGCTCGCTGGAGACAGACGGTCCGATTAGCCGGCACCGCTCGCTCCGCTTGTCCGGGGTCTAGTGGTTTAAGTCCAAGTTGGATTATTCCTAGACCATGTGCTACCTACTCCACCAGGTTTGGTCTATCCCCTTGTCTTGGTGCAAGGAGATTCTCCGCATTGGGCGGTTCGCATGATCAAGGCTTCCTGGCCATTTCATGGCAGGAGCCCATTTCCTAGCTCGGCCCTGGGCGGGCATAGGCTGCGCCTCATGAGTGTCTCTCTGCCGGGGTAGCACAGGATCTTCTCCCTTTTCCTCCGGGAGTATACTAGGCTGAGACTGTTTTTGCCCGCCTCAGCAAGGCTTGCTGTGGGATGCCATCGGGCCACGGACTCGAGCCCTCCATGCCTCTCCCATTTCCCTTGACCCACGGGCAAGGCGAGGAGGAATTTGGCGAGGTGATGTTGGTAGCCCCAGACTGGATTGCCAGTGCTGGTATCCAGCTCTCTCAGTCTCAGCCCCAGGCTCCCGAGGACGGTCTCTAGTCCGCGGTCCTGTCTTTCTTTTCAGGGAAGGCTATCCATCTGGACCTTCAATCCCTGCACCTGTTGGCTGTCCCTGTGCGGCTAGGGGCCAGGCCTAGGGTCTTCCGGCAAGGTCCTCGACCTTGAGCGTCCTGCTAGAAGTCGGCCAAGATGCTTGTCCTTTAGAGAAGTTTCCTTCCGATGATGGGTCAGGCGGTGCCCTTCCCGTCCCTGGGCATAGCATTCCGGACCTTTTGCGGTCCATCCTTATACCAGGGCTTCGGTCGACGACCCTCTGGGTGCCTCAGCGGTCACCACTATCTTCCGGGCGCGGGCCGGACGGTAGCTGGTGGTCCGGAGAAGGTGGTCTGGCACTTCTGGGCCTCGACCACGCCTCCCCCTTTGGGAGAGTATCCCCGTTCCTGTGGGATCCTTGCTGGTATGGGCTTAGCTCATGAGCAAGCCATCCGAACCTTTGCACAGGTGTGTTTTCCCCCACCTGTTGTGGACACCTTCTTGGGGCCACTCCGCCATCCAGAAGGCTGGGAGAGTTCCAGGCGCTCCTTTAACCTCCCTATCCGGTCTTCCACAGGAACTAGGTTGTCCTGCGCCCCACCCGAAGTTCCTCCAGGAGATGGTGGCGGAGTCTTCCCTTCGGGGGTTTGCCTCTGCCGGGGTTTATCCCCATTCACACCTCGGAGGCCGTATCCAGGTTCCGTGGGAACAGTTTTACTAGCTCACTTGGGCGTAGAGCTTAATTCGAGGAGGTTCACCAGCTGTTCATCACCTTCGCTGAAGCCGCATCTGGCAGATTGCAGCCTAGTGGAAGACAAGCAGGCGGGTCACCCTGCAAGGTCTCCACTGTAGGCGGCGGGCATGGAGCCTCCTGAGGATAGCGCTCTTTTAACCCGTCCTTCCGCTGCATCGGTGGCTGCTTCCAAGGACACTCCGGTCCAGGATATCCGCAGGGCTTCTGCCCGGAAGCAGGCTTTACCGTTCCCCTTCCACATCGACCTTGAGTCAGGCCGGGATGTTGGTCGGGGCCTCGGTTCTCCAGTCTTTCTACCTAATAGGGGTGTGCGCCTTGCCTCCCTCCTCCTGGAGAACTGCTAGGAGTCTGCCAATAAGTTTGGATGAACATATCCATGTCCCTAGAAATACAGGTTACTCACCTGTAACAGGAGTTCTAGGAATGGTACATGTTGTTCATCCACACGACCCACCCGGCCTCCCCAGCCTCGACGCACCACCTGGCTTCCAGCGGGCTAGATCTGGCGTCATGGGGCGGAGCCGAGGGTTTTACCACCCGGATGGGTGGGAGGAGCCATCTTGAAGACCTTCTGGCAAGATTTAAAGTGGCAAGGGACCTGCCAATAAGTGTGGATGAACAACATATACCATTCCTAGAACTCCTGTTACAGGTGAGTAACCTGTATATCCTTCCTTTCCCCTGCTAGCCTCAGGCGGCCTGAGTCCGTTCCCGAACCCAGGTCTCCATCGTGGCGCGAGGTGTGGCATCCAGCGCCTCAACCCTAAGAGCCACTGGGCAAGCTCAATACTTTCTCACTGCTTATCTTCCCTTCCCCTTCCTTCCAGGTGCTACAAACCTAATGTATCTGAATCCATTTATAGACTTACAGTTTATAGAATAAGTTGCCATTCCCCATTTTTCTCCTGAGTGATGAAAGCAACTGGAATAGAAACCTTTCCCCAGCTGGTAAACAAGTGTTCTCTCCACAGCGTTTAGCTCAATATTTTCACCTCCGATTCCAGAAGTAGGAGTTTGTGATCTGGGTTTCTGATCTGAAAACACTCTGAATCTGCTCAACTTTGGAAATTTTACAAACTGAATGGTTATGCCCTGTCATTACCTCCAGAAGCCACTTGTTTGTGAGAATTCCTATTCACGTTTGTGTGCGGTCTAAAAGACACACTGCATCTGACCGAATGGTTTATGGTACAATTCTTCCTAAAAGGGGGAAGGTAGGAATGAGATCTATGGCTCTATAGAGGAGATTCTTTCAAAGCTTTAAAGTACTGGTAAGTCACTAAACTATCTTGTTCAAGGACATCTGCCACTATAAAGTCGCACAGACTGAATAAATGGTACCTGGTAATAGACATTCAGTTGCCTAGTGGACTTACCTAGTTAACAAAAGACAAAGAAATAAATACTTTCCAAAGCAGTGCAGCACTACAGAATGGGAGGCAGATCAGCAAAGGGAGGACTATAACCTTCTAAGAGAGCAGGCCCTGTAGGACTGCAAGTCCAAATCCCAGACATCAGTACTATGTGAAAATATGACTCTTGCTCCAGGTGGCAGCAAAAAAGATATCAAGTGCCGGCATTGACTGATAAGCCACAGAAGTAGTCATACCACACCCAAATAAAATATTTAGGCATTATTATCACCAAAGATTTAACTAATCTTGACATGATGAATTACAAGTCACTCACTTTACACCTTCAAGAAGACTTAATCAGATAAAGCAAACTGGTATCACCCCGAGTGGAAATCAATCACATGAATATTTTGCCAAGGCTTTAGTATCTATTCCAAACTCTCTTCCGCTTCTACCAGCAGGACTTAATTACGCATCCCGGAATAAAATGATTACCAATTTTATTTGGAGGAGTCAGCGTTCCAGAGAGTGATTATCAATCCTACAGCTGCTGCTAGCATGTGTGTGTATATGTAAATCTACAGAACCTAGAGCTTAATACTAATGCTGCCCTTCTTAAAGTAGTGCTTTTGAGGTTATCTGCGCAATATAAAGCTCCATGGAAAGCAACTGAATTCACTATTAACGATCTCCATGACATTGAGGCTATTCTATTTGCCTCTGGGAGGTATGCTTCCCCAAACTGGCATTTTACACATTTTTCATCTAATACTTTGAAAGTTTGATGACAGCTTCAGCTGAACCCAAAACTTACTGATTTTTTTTTTTTTTTACTGTAGGCTGATTTCTGCACATGAAAATTTCCACCCACGTCGAATGGATTTGGGGTTCAAACAATGGCGCAGACCGGGACTGCAATACTATTATCCAATCATAGACTCGAGGGGTACCCTTCCTTTTGACTCCCTCCAGGATACATTTTGCTTAACAATAAAGGAAAGATTTAGATACTTGCAGCTTATGGACTACCTTAGCCATCAACATCCAAGCCTAAATAAACTGCCGACCCCACTGCCTCTTTTGCTAAATATACTACTGGACCATATTGGGGGAAACTCGGGGAGACACTCGATATGACAGCTGTATAAAACCGTGGGAGAATTTTTGGGTGATTCTACCCAAATGGTACTAGAAAGCTGGAACAGAGATCTGGGACTGTCAATACCCTTACAAATTTGGTTAAAAACTGCACTACCAGCATAAGTTAACTTTCAATGCTTGATGGCAAATGCGCATGGAAATGCAGATACCGATATTTTAGATCTGTCAATTTTAACCAAATACTTGCCTTCTAGCTATGGTGTTTGCTGGAGGGTTTGTTGGTGCCCAAAGGCAGACATAAGTCATGTATTCTGGTCATGTACTTTTTTGACTCCCTATTGGTGTGCCCTGCAGGATGAACTACGGAACTGTTTGGGGGAGGTGGTAGAATTAACTGATGAAATGGTTTTACTGATAACTGCCCCAACATCATCCCTCCTAGTATAAAACTTTACTCCCAATTCTTTTACTGGAAGCTAAAAAGGCCATTACCAAGAAATGGATGAAGCCAGTTATCCCAACTGTTCTGGAATGAAGACACATCGTGATGGATGTGATGTGGACAGCCAGTTCTGAGTGCTGCATCATTTTAAAATATAAAAATGTATTACTGATCGTCTCTGCTGAGAAATCTGGTGCTCTTGGAAGGACTTCACTCACCCCCCCCCAGGTCACTGCTAAAAGATGAAAGCCATGAGCTAATTACAGATCAGGCCTTAAATCAAGGATCTCCCATTTGTCTGAGTTAATTATAGCTGTAGTTGCTAAGAGGGAAGATCATATCCATTTTATGACGCTTGGAGGGAAACCCAGATTATTACACATGGGTGCGAAGTTGTAAATGTTCCTTGATGTCTGTGAGAGAGAGGAAGCTTATCATAGATCAAAGAGAGTCATTTGAAGAACATGAGTTATGCTGAGATTGCAGAATTTAATACTTGGAAAAGACATCCTGTTTTTGTATAGATATATTATTTTACATATTCTGACAGAGGAGGAGCCAGGTGACCTCACACAATTCACAAATACAGTTTTCTTTAAGGAATATTCTGTTTAACTACACAGAGACACTTCTATCTAGACTCTGACAAAGGAACAACTTTGAGCACTTTAAGCAGGTATTTAGAGACAAATCTAAGTACTGTAGCAGGAACTGCACTGTTAAAACCTGTTTTAAGAGATTTGTACGTCTTGTGATATAATAGTTCTGTATTTTATGTGTTACATATTTTATCTATTTTAGTAAAACTCTATTTTTAGAGCTTACTTGGTCTGTCTTTGATTTCTTTCCTTTATAAGTAGAGTACATATGGTTAAAGCAGAAACTATACATAAGCTTGAATGGTGATACCAGACAGGAAAAAGGTAAGCGTTTTAAATCTGAGGTCTTTAATTACAGTTTTTAAGGGTTCATTTTTGTACACCTGGTTAGGTGCCTGTAGGCAAAGATATTTGGCCCAAGACAGAATTATCTGAGCCTGTACATTGGGTACGCTAACAAGAGGTTCACAGTTTGAATCCCTCCAGAACTTGAGACCAAAGGTTGACTTGAACCCACAAAAACAGACAAGAGGGTTACCTTGTTCTGTTAACTGTTCACAAGACTGCGCTCGGAGGCTGGCACTTTGGGAGTAGAGGGCTGACCTGCCGAGTGGGTTTGTGACAGTGGACATATACCAACTGGAAAAGTTGTCGACCAGTATTTTCTTTTGGGTTATCTCGTTTTTACCTCCTCTGGCCACCTGGTCTGCTCCCCATGTCCTCACATCCTCTCTAGGGATTCCAGCCGCCGTCTGCCTCTACTGCGGCTTACCCCCCACAGCAGGGCGGCAGGGAGACCCCAACTCCTCGCAGAACATGGATCCAGATGGGTGCACATGCCAGCCGCGGCGAAACTCATGGATGGCCATCAAGCCGCTCGAAACAGGCACCATCCCTTTTTTCTTTTAGCTTTCCCCCAGAGCAGAGGACCTGCAGTGATGCTGGCGGAGAGGAGCACGCATGCATCCACACGCGCTCCCTCCTGGCATCTGCCCCCAACTGCTCCCTTATGCACAGTGGAGCGTCTTGTCCCCTACCCTCTGCCAGGAGGCAATCCATCGCCAACTGTCGTGGACCTCCCTCCTCGAAGGAGAGCAGTCCATCTGACACTCAGGCCTTCTCTTCCCCTGCCAACCCCTTCTCGTTCCCGGACACCGGTCGCCGGTATGGTGCGAGGTATGGCGACCAGTGCCTCAGCCCTCAGCGCCAGGCCATCGGCCAATATTAATGATAACATTCCCTCCGTTAATTTGAGATGGCAGAAGTGGATATGGTGTATGTCCCAGAAGGTTCTGTTTCCTGAAGAGTTGACAGCAGCAGAGACTTGGGCTACAGGGGGGCAGCCAAAGACTTTGGCCGGAAAGGAAAGTATCTTGTTGCAGCTGTCCTTATATACACATACGGTATGTGTGTATGTATACACGTGTGTGTGTCTTTGTGTGTGTGTATACACACACACACACACACGCAGGTATTCTGTTATAGTATTTTAAGGTGTGTGAGGACACTTTTTTGGATGCATAGAGGAACAGAACGTGCTGCTCCAAGTTAAGAGAGTTTATAATTTCTTGCTAGACTTGCCTTCCTTTCTTTATTGCAGGCACATGGCAGTTAAAAACAGCAGCATTTCTGTCTGACTTCACGGCAGCTCAGGGGATTTTTGGGAGGCTGTTGAGCACCCTTGCTCCCCTCCCCCCAGAAGCAGCTAACAACTGAGGTACAAATATACTGTTGCTTTATCAGGGAACCATACAGAGCTCTAGTGCTCTGAGCACTGTTGGCCTGATAGTTTCTTGAGGGGGCTGGCGTCTAATCATACCCCGAGGCTCATTTCCCCCTATTCCCGTTTACCTCCACATCATATCCTGTTACATCACAGGATAGGAGTCCTAGCACATCTGGTAACTAGGAAGAATATACAGGACAAGACTGATACACCAGGTAGACAATGTTATAGAACAGCAATAAATGCCATACAGTTGTTGTAATGCATCTTACTAAGTGAGGTTAGCACCAATGTTGAAATGTCTGGCACAGTGATTATTGCTTACAAATACGCCCTATACTGTTTGTGTTAGCAAGGCTTGTCTGGAAACCCCAGTGGTGATATGTTTGGCACAGTGATTATAGGCTAGGATTTGCTGTACTACTGAAGTGTAACCAAGGTTTACCATGCAGATTGCTTTTGGCTGTGCTTAGAGGATGGACTGCACTTACTGGCGGGGCAAGCTTTGTTTTGTTGGTAGGCTAACTTTTACATGAGGGTAAGGTATTGGAGAGCTGGGGGAACCATGGGCAGAACTGGAAAAGGTGGATGGGAGGGATCACAGGGTGGTAAGGACATCCTACTGAAAATGGGGGGAGGGCACGCTGTTGGGTGAAAAGTGAGACGGGAAGGGTGGTAGGCTGCAACAACGGTGGAGTGGCAATCTTTCTGAAAATTACATTGAGAGTGGGAAAGTGTTTGGTGTGCAGGTAAATAAGGCAGCTTAGGAATGAAATCAGCTGTTTACAAACTAAGCTTAGGAGGGAAATGCAGGCTGCAATGGAGGACAACTCAGTGGCTGGAGAGGGAAGGAGGGTATCTGAGGGGGAGGACAGATCAAAGAAAGGAGTGGGGAGAAGCGGGAGGAAAGTGGCAGATGGGAGAAGGAGACAGGGGTCCCGGTTCAGAGGACAAACAAGGGCAGGAAAGGGGAGGAATGAAGGACAGGAGGGAAGGAGGAATCTAACAGTCACAGAGTCATCATCGGTGGGGTGGTGAGCAGAAGGAAGGAGGAAATAGGTGGTCCTGAAGGGACATCAAAAAACTGGCTCACAGTACTGGCAGGATTAGGTAATGTGTTAGGGGGAGTGCTGGGAGGATGAGCTGATGACAGACCAGGTGAGAAGGGAACAGGAGGGAGGGCCAAGGGGTTGAAGGGATATGGTATGGGGGATAGGTAGAGTAAGGGGGGTTGTGGGGAAGAGAGGTATGAGAAGAAAGGGGTAGGGAAGCATCAGGGGGAGGAAGCAGGTGGAGTCCGATGGACAGGGGAGGTAAAATCAGAGGAGAAAGGGGATAAAGAGGGCAGAGCAGAGACAGCCAGGGGACATTACAACAGGAGTGGAAGGTGGAACAACTGCACTGGAGAAGAAGGGGATGGAATAAAAGAAGGACAAGGCGAGTGGAACATAAAAATGGGGGTGGGATCCTACTCCTGGGAGACTCTGTTCTGAAAAGGATCAGATGGGGAAGCAAGGGGGAAATACATAGTTGCATATGGGTGGAGGCCATGCCAGCGGAAAGGGTGGGTAAATCTGTTCTGAAGCATGCTAAGAGAGGTAGGGATAAACTTCACATAGTTCTGAATTTAGGAAGAAATGACCTGGCGGGAAATACGGTAGATGTAGTCCAGAGGTGGTTTGAGGAGCTGGGGCTGATTTGTGAGGAGGCAGGAAGATCAGTAACTTCCTCAGAGGGATTTCTAGTACCCAGGGCAAGCATGGCAAGGAAGCTGAGGATAGAGGGATTTAACACGTGGCTAAGAGAATGGTGTCAGTCCAAAGGGTATGGGCAAGTGGGGAAGGACCGGGGCAGTGATCTCTATGCTAAGGACAGGCTACACTTAAATGAGGAGGGAAGAAGCCGGCCCAGTGGCGCTGAGGGTTGAGTCATTGGACACCACACCTCATGCCACGCCGGCAACCAGAGTTCAGGAAGGGACTGAGCGTCCGGAGGACTGCTCTCCATTCTTGGGGAGGGCTAGGAGACTTGCACCGCTCCTTAGTCCTCCCTGATGGAGATCAGGGGCCTTGCAAGGAAGCGGTGCCATAATTTGGGGTGTGGAGCAGTGACAGACATCGGCACGTTAGTGCAGGACGTCACTGCACGTCTGCACTCCAAGGGGACAACCTTAGTGGAAACACCCCGGAGGATCAGGGTGGCGACGAGGACTCCAGGAGCCTAGCCCACATCTCCATCGCCGGATCATCCCTCCACCAGCTCTCCCGAGCCCACCCAACCAGAACCAACCCTCTAAGCAAGGCCGCCAGGTAGGTGGGGTGGGCCCTCCCCTGGGGGGTGATCCAGGGGGCTGGAAGGTACTTGGGAGGTGCCAATCTCACCCTGAAGGGGACTCAGCAGGAGTAGAGTCGATGGCAGAGTGGGCACCTGAGAGGTGCCCTGGTCCACCGGAGCCAGTAAAAAGGGACTACATAAAGAAAAAGTGAGGAAGGAGGGTATCAAAACAGAAACTGGGATAATACTTAGCAAACAATGAGAATTTAAACTAGAAGAGGGGGTGGCAAGTGGGCAGGATCCACAGGTAGGGAAGTCAATTAAGCGTACCCCCACACCAGCAGCAAGGGACTTAGGGGGAGGTCAGGAGGGGATGCTACACAGGGACAGCAAGTAGGGAGAGGGGGAAGGAAGCAGGGTAGAGGGTGGTAACCTTGAATGCTAGGAGTCTAAGGAACAAAACAGCAGAGTTAGGCTCTCATGGCAGATGGGGAGGTGGACATGGTGAACATCACCGAGACATGGGCCACCCATTACCATGACTGGGACCTGGCAGTACCGGGGTATAGTATATTTCGGAGGGACAGGGTAAAAGGAAAAGAAGAGGGTGGTGCTGTACGTGAGGGAAGGGTGGTGCTGTACGTGAGGGAAGGACTAAAGTGTGTCAGGGAGGAAGGCAGCACTGAGTCATTATGGGTGCAGCTCCAGGACTCCAAAAATAGGACCTCAGGATGAGAGTGGTGTAGTACAGGCCACCCTCTCAGATTGAGGAGTTAGCGAACTAGCAGGACAGATCAGAAGAACCTGTGGGAGGGGCAGCACGGTGATTGTGGGGGACTTCAACCTGCCGGGAGAGAATTGGTGCACCCCAGCCACCACGAATAGGCGGAAGCAGGTACTTTTGGACGCCTGCCAGGACAGCTTCCCAGTGCAGATGGTCAATAAGCCAATCAGGTTAGGGAACACCCTAGACCTTATGCTGGTGAATGGTGAGTATGTGAGGGAGCTGGGGGTGGAGGAACTGCTGGCGGGGAGTAACCATCACTTGGTGTGGTTCATGATAAACATGGAGAAAAGGGGAGTAGGAATGGGCACAAGGGTGTTAAGACTTCAGGAAGATGAGGGAAATAGTACAGGGGTATCTGGCCAGGATCCATCCAAACATAGACACTAACCAGAAATGGAAGGTCATTAAACTGGAAATTGATGAGGCAACCGTCACATGTACAAGGGTTCAGAGTAAGAGGGCTAGGGCTAAGAAGCCTATCTGGGTGAGCAGGGTGGGGGTGGGTCATGGAAAAAGTAAAGAAGAGCTGCCTTTAAAAGGTACAAAAAAACAGTTAGCACAGAAAGGAACACCTGAAGGAGTCGAGGGAGGTGACAAGGGCAGTCAGGTCAGCCAAGGCATCCAGGGAACTCAGGCTAGCACAGAACATCAAAGAGGGGAAGAAGGACTTCTTCAGGTACATCAGGGAGAAAAGGACTTGTAAAGATAAAGAGGGATGGGGTGGGTGGAAACGGGCAGAACAGGCAGAAGCATTAAACGAGTACTTCTGCTCAGTACTTACTGAAGAGAAAGGGGGAGCTGCACCAAGGGGTGGGGTGGGCGATGGAGATGAAGGTGACAGACGTGGAAATCCCAGTGGGCAGAGTACTGGAGGGCTTGAGGGCACTGAGGGTGGACAAGGCACCAGGGTCAGATGGCATACACCCCAGGGTGCTTAAGGAGCTGGCAGAACCCTTGGCAGACCTGTTCAATGCCTCCCTGGACTTGGGGAGTGTACATCAGGACTGGCGATGGTGCACGTGGTACTGCTTCACAAGAGCTGCCACAAGGATGAGCTGGGGAACTACAGATTGGTAATCCTTATATCCATTGTGAGAAAGCTGATGGAGACGATCCTGAAAGAGGGGTTGGTTTCCCTCCTAGAGGCTAATGAGCTGCAGGACAGCAAACAGCATGGGTTTGTCTCGGGCAGATCCTGTCAGACCAACCTGGTGGAGTATTATGACTGGGTAACCAGGCAGTTAGACAGGGGCCATGCAGTGGATGTCCTGTACCTGGACTTCAGTTAGTCATTTGATTCAGTGCCGCATGGGAGGCTAGGAAGTAAGCTGGAAAGCACAGGGGCGGGGGCGAAGATGGTGGGATGATTAGTAAACTGGCTGCAAGGGAGACAGCAGAGGGTGGTGGTGGGAGGGCAGCTCTCATCTCCCAGGGCGATGACAAGCAGGGTGTCACAGGGCTCTGTACTGGGGCCGGTGTTTAGGATCTTCATAGCAGACATCTCAATAGGCATCAAGAGCAAGATCAGTCTGTTTGCAGATGTCACCAAAATGGGAGCAGTACTGGATGACTTAGAAGGGTGGCAGGGGTTGCAAGAGGATGTGGCAAAATTGGAGGCCTGGTCAGATGCTGGGGTTCAATGACAAGAAATGCATGGCGCCACATTTTGGTGCAAAAATACAACTAGCCAAGATGGAAGAGGAGAAGGATCGGGGGATCATAACGGGAGAAATGAACAACTCAGCACAATGTAGAAAGGCAGCTGCAAAGGCCAACAGGATGTTGGGTTGTATTGCCAGAGGCATATCCTCGGGGTGATCCTGCCGCTATACAGGTCACTGGTTAGACCACACCTGGAGTACTGCGGCAGTTCTGGTGACGTACCTGAAGAAGGACATTAGGTTACTGGAGGGGGTACAGGGCAACAAAATGGTCCAGGGGCTAGGGACTTACCCTACGAGATCAGGCTGAGAAGGGTTGAACATGTACTCCTGGAGGACAGGAGGGTTTTGGGGGAAGAGACATGACTGAAACCTTCAACTGCATGAAGGAAATAAATAAGATGGGCACGGAGGGGCTTTTCAAATTAAGGAGGGGAGGGACACTCGAGGGCACAATCTGTGATTGGAAGTGGGAAGGTTCAGGAGGGAACTGAGGAGACGCTTTTATGGAGAGGATGTTGTCTGAATGGAATGCATTGCCAGAAGTGGTATCCTGTAAAACAATGGGCTGCTTCAAAAGGTGATGGGACAGGGTAAGGGGGAAGGTCACTGGAGGGGGGGCAGCTGCAGTATAATGGCTGCTAGCTGCACAATCAATCTATTGGCAGTTTCGTATGTTCGTATCCTACAGGCAAGGTGTAGAGTACCGCTTCCATCGGGAAGGGGTGAGGAGGAGAGAATGGTTGTCGACAATTTGGTTGACTTGAACCTATAACAGAAAAACTGCGAGAATGTCAAACTTGAAAAAAATGTTTATACGGAAGTCACTAGTTATTTGTAGAGAGACTGGACCCATTTTTCTTTTCTGTCAACAGGCTATTGTTTAGCCTAGACTGTATGTGTATTTACTGTGTTTGTCTCTCAAAAGTTATATTAAAAAAAAAGTAGTCATACAATGAGTGGCACGGCCATGGACACGATCCAAGTGGGTTTTTACCAGCCTTTTGGTAGCAGAAAGAGATACAGGAGGATAATCACCTGGAGAGGCATTACCTAGACACAGGACTGCACAATAGTCTGGGGGCAAAAGACACAGTTGTGAAGACATCTTGCAGTCCTTGGTGCAGTCATGATAAAATAAAGTAAGATAAAAGGGAAGCACTCTACTGACATTCAAAGAATGCAGAAGGCTCACTTCAGAATTCTACAGGTTTTGAATGAACACGGGCTGGTGTATGGACTGATTCACCACGAAATCAGGTATAACCTTGAATAGAACCTTAAAATGGGTACAAAAGGACAACAGATCTGGGTGAAATAGCAGATAAGTGAATGAGTGATCAGAGCCTGCAATAAAACAGGTTACTCACCAGTAACCATAGTACTAGGAGTGGTATATGATTCACAACCACACACTGGCAGATTCACTAAAACAGTATGACTGGCTGGATGTCTTTAAAGGGACACTGTCAACTCCCTTAGGTCTCAAAGTGTCACTAGTTTGGGCCGGCCTGCCAGTGCAGCGGTAGGGCTATCGCGCTTGGTGCCAGCGACCTGGGTTTGGGAACGGAATCGGGCTGCTGGTTCCCCTAGTGTGCTGATGCCCTGAGGGGCGGCACCAGAACACAGGAAAAATACTCCATCGTGGTGGTCGTCGATGGGATCCGGCTGCTCCAGATCCTACAACCAGGCTCCCGGTGAAGACCACCAAGGACCTCCTGAGGCACACTATAATGGACTGGAGGGGAGGAGTGGGGACCCCCCCTCCTCTCCGCCCGGAAGGGGGGCAGGCCGAGGCATGATGGAGGTAGGCCCTGTGGTTTCATACAAGAGGTACCTAGGGAGGGACTAGGAGATCCACAGCCTAGGACACCCGGAAGGGAACCACCACGACAGAGAGAAGGGGCGGTAAAAACAATGAATAATAAAAAAAGGTGTCCCTAGTTTAAAAAACACATTTTATGATTGCCAACATTCTGTAAAGACTGCTGATGTAGCTGGTAGTTTTATTTTTTTTCTTTAAAAAAGTTAAAAATAGGGGCCAGCCCAGTGGCGATGGACACCTGCTGGCGACCCATGTTCGGGCACAAGCACAGGCCGAGGGGTACGGAGCTGGTAGGAGCGGCCAAAAGGCAGCTCTCCTCTCTGGGGTGGTGGGGTTGCATCTCTTGGCCATGGTCTGCCTCCTGGTGGAGGCCAAGCTGCAGTGTAAGCCAGAGGGGTGCAACGACGGTAGACCAATGGGTGGGCGGAATGGGCTGTAGAGCACATGCACACCTCCACGTACATACGTCTCTACTCCTGGTGCCCAGGTAATGGGTGGAAAAATGGTGGAGAAAAAACACCCGGCAGGCAGGATGACACCCGACCCTCCGCAGGCACTGCTCCCCAGCCGGGCATAAGTTAAGCCCCAGTAATTCCAGGTGTCAGAGCTGGGGGGGCCGGTCAGGCTGAATGGGGCATGCCGGCAGCGAAAACAGTGACATGTTAAAAAAAAAAGAAAAAAAAGTTAAAAATAGATCACTCATCATACTGGTATTACCACACAAAAGCAGATTTGTTTAAATTCCTTGATCAACTCCCACTGCCTTTTCTGGACTTGGGAGCACCTCCAATACAGTTTAGCCACTCATAATGCAGTGGGAGTTTAGAAGGCTACTGCCTCATGAGTGACTGTACTGTTTGGGGGTGCTTCTAATGTTCAGGAAGTATTCAATGAGAACAGAATCAGGATTTGAAACAAAACTAAGTTGTTTATAAATACACATTACCATGCACTTCAGTTCTACTAAACAAGGAGACAGACAAAACAAACAGCAACATCAATGAATTTTAGAGAAGGTAAGCAATCATAAAATGCAGGTTTTTAACTAGAAATAATATGATGAAAAATAGGCTGACAGTGTCCCTTTAAACTAAGCTTCTCCCACCACCCAGGCGAAATATATCCCTCTCACCCCCCTGTGACATCAAATCTTTCACGCTGGAAGCAGGAATTCATGTGCCACTTGCCAGGAGAGGATGAATGGGTTGTGTGGGTGTCAGCCATATACCACTCCTAGAAAGTACCATTACACAAGAACTTACAGTAACAGCAGATCTTCGAGAGAGGCTCTTGCAGTAGGTAATCACCTTGAGGACTGAGCGCCCCCGCTGGTGTCAGGACCACATGGAAACTTCAGCCAGCAGTTATCTGACAGGGGACCACCTACTGGACATCACGTGGCTGATGTCAGCGTGACCCTATATAGTGGGTAGTCCCCACGCCTGCCTTCCAGTTCTCCTGCCGGAGACCTCTGAGGAGGTGTGACAAGAGAAAGGACAAGAGGATCCTGGAGCTCAGAATGAGCCCCTAAAGAGCAGGATACAGTAGGGGGATGGAGGTTGGGAAAAAGGTTACCTACTGCAAGAGCCTCTCCTGAAGATCTACTGTTATGGTAAGTTCTTACGTAGCTGTACTATCTTACTTCGAGAGGGATCTTGCAGTAGATAATCATCTTGAGGACTGGGTCCCAAGCAATGTGGATCAAAAGGAAGAAAACCGAACCACGGGAAGCAGGAACTAAAACCTGTTAGAGGCACAGGAAATTTTATGACAGGAAGCCCTAATGCACAGCTAGACCAAAACCTGCCCTGCACCTAGAAGCAATGTCCAGACTGTAATGTTCTGTGAAACTGTGAACTGAACTCCAGGTAGCCACAGCACAGATGTCAGCGGCAGATACATTCCTGAAATAAGCAACAGAGGCAGCCATACCCCTAGTGGAATGCCCCTTTAACTTCCCCTGGAAGGGTTTTACCATACTTCTGGTAACAAAAAACAAATGCAGTTTGCCAACCATTTGAATAAACATTGTTTGGTAACTGCTGCACCTTCTCTCTTGGGTGCAAAAGAAAGAAACAAAAAGCTGATCCGTTTTTCGGACAGACTTTGTCCTGTCTGTGCAATGACACAAGATTCTGTGAACATCTAATGTGTGAAGAAGTGCTTCTCCCCGATTAGAATGGTCAAGGTAGTACACTGGTAGTTGAATCGACTGGTTCAACGTAAACTCAGAAACATTAGGTAAAAACGGAACTACTTTAGGTAAACACATAGGGTTCAGTACAGAGATCCACCCAGTCTCCATGAAAAATTATATAAGGCTCCTTACAAATCAGGGTCTGAAGCTCTGAAACCCTTCGAGCTGAAGTGACTGCCACCAAGAAAAGCACTTTTCAAGATAAATAGCGCATGTCACAGGAACCAGCCGGTTCAAAAGGAGGCAGGGTCAACTTTTCCAAAATAAAATTAAGATCCCATGGTGTCGCATGGCTGCGCACTGCGGGTTTTAGGTGTAAAATTCCCTCGAGGAACATCTCAGACTTCCAAGTGGGCCAGTGACCTGCCGTCCACCAAGGTATGGTAGGCAGAGACAGTCGACAAATGGACCTTTACCGATGAATAGGACTAGGACTGACTTAGAGGTGCAGAAGATATTCCATGACCGACGGAGGAGGACACAAAAAAGGATTCCAACCCTTTGCAGTGGGCCAGATGGAAATCCATTTCATAGCATAAGTGGTCCTCGTGGACGCCTTTCTGGCCTCCACGAGAACCTGAGCCACTCTGGAAGAGACCCCACAGCACAAAGCATGTATGTCCTGAGGTGCCAGGGATGAAGGTGAAGGGACTTCAGTCCCGGATGGACCAGCATGCCCTCCTCCTGGGTCAGAAGATCGCTGTAGAGAAGCAGGGGAGACGGAGGCTCCACTGCAAGCTGTCGAAGCAGTGGAAACCAAACTTGACGGGGCCAAAAAGGGGTAATCAGTATCATATGGGCCCCTTCCGCCTGTAGCTTGAGCAGCACCCTCTGCAGAACTGGGAAGATGTACAAGAACCTCCCTGTCTAGCAAAGAGATGGTGCATCTTGACAGAAAAAAACATGCCCTGGAGCAAGCAAAACTTGGGAAGTTTTGCGTTGTATGGGGAGGTGAACAGATCCAGTTCCGGCTGACCCCACAGGTCAATGATGGAGTCAACCACCTCTTGTTTTAGCTCCCACTCGTGGGCTTTGACTATAGTGCGGTTGAGACTGGACGCTAGGACGTTTTGCATGCCCAGAACGTGTATGGCTATGAGGTGAATCCGATGCAGAACAGCTCATTTCCACACTCGCATCGCCTCCCTGCATAGGGGGTATGAACGGGTGCCTCCTTGTTTGTTGAGATACCAGACCACGCACATTTTGTCTGATTGGTCTAGCAGAATACCCTGGAGAAGCTGGTGTTGACAAGCTTGAAGGGTGTGCAACAATGCTCTCATCTCTAACACACTTATATGTAGAGAAGACTCTACTAGGGACCACGTGCCTTGAGTTCCGAGGCCTCCCAGATGAACACCCCATCCTGTCCCTGATGTGTCCGTTGTCAGCATCTGAGAAGGAGGAGGGGACTGAAAAAGGACCCCCTTGGTGAGACTGGAAAGATCCTGTCACCACGAGAGATCCCCCTGCATGGAACCGGAGACCATGACCATCTGGTTTAGGTTGTCAGACCTCTGATCCTACTGCGAAATATGCATGTGAAGCTTGGCTAAAGGTACTGTGGGAATGGCTGCTGCCATCAGCCAAAGAACCGACCTGGCCGAGACCCTCCTGTTGGAAGCCACCATATGGGCCTGCCTCTGCAGATGGCGAGTCATGCGAGGGAAGAGGGGTTTGGGAGAGCTGTACCTGAAGCTCTCTTGGACTGGGCCTGGGGGGCGGCTGAGGATGGCTGTGACCTGAAGTGCTGTGCCTTTATCCTGCAGGGTGGTAATGTCTTGTGCATCACCCCCAAAGAGGATGGATCCCCAGAACGGGCATCCTGGATGGCAGTCTGTAAATCCTGGGCCAAACCAGACACCCTCAACCAGGAGAAATGACAGAGACTGACCGCTGTGGCAGCCCCCCTTGCAGACGAGTCTACTGCATCATAAGTGGCCCGAAGTGAATGCCTGCAAGCCACTTTTGCCAAACAGATCAAATCCGCAAACAGGGATTTCGATTCAGAGTCTGGTAGTGCTTGAATGGTCGGCTCTAGGTGGGCAAACAAAGATTTCTGGTATACCAGCATGTGGCCGATGTAGTTGAGGGCCCTCATGGCCAGAGTGGATGAAGAAAAAAAATTGCCTGCCAAACTGGTCCAGTTACCAAGACTCCTCATCTGGAGACGAGGTACTCATATGCCAGAGTTCAGCAGAACGGTCATGAGTGGCCACTATAATGACTAAATCAGCCTTTGGCTGCACACTGAGGTGGCCCTTCCCCTCTGGTGTACAATAAATGCAGTCTGCCTTCTTGGCCACTGCTGGAATGGAGGAGGGCATCATCCAGATTGTTGATGTTAGGTCCTCGTGGCTCGAGTCAAGGGGGGTAAGGATCGGGGCCACCTCCTCCTCCATGTCCAGGTACTTTGCAAGGCGATGGCTTGTCGGATCCTGGGCCTCCCACTTCCAGTCATACACCTCCGCTATTTTTCTGATTAGGTCCACGAATGAAGGATCCTCTGGAGGCGACTTGGGGGGATTCTTTGGGCTGGGGTTCCCCTATAGGATGGGTATCAAAACCCGACCCTAGCGACTCTGAAGTATTGGAGTTGGAATCCTGGTCTGAGTCGTAAGACTCCTGGGGGTCCGACGTTGGTTTGCCTAAGGGCCTGGCTGGCGTCAGGGCCTTTGAAGTGGCAGATGTCAGCTGAGACGAAGGGCCTGGTACCTGCCTCGTTTGCTGTACGTCATGGCTCCTAGGAGATTCTCTGGGAGGCTGACGGTTGTCCAACTCTTATCAGCTGGGCCTTGGTCTCTGACTAAGAGGACTGTAAAATGGACCGAAAGTCCACTGGAGGTTGAGGAGGAGGCTGGTAAGTCTGGGGATAGCCCACAGCAAAGCCCGGCTGCGGGAAACCCACTGTGTGGAAATGAGGCAACGGGTAACCCAACGGAGGGCAGGCCAGAGGGTACCCTGGCATGTGAAACTCTGACCGGGGTAGCCTGGTGGGTTATACGTCGGTGCCAGAGGGGCCGGGTATCCTGACGGCGGGAACCCTGAAGGAGGTCCCAATAGAGGACACCCTGACAGTAGAAACCCTGATGGAAGGCCCAATGAGGGCAAACCTGTTGGAGGTCCCGGCAGGGGCAACCCTGGAGAGCCTGATAGAGGGGCCAAAGGCCCTGACGGAGGCCCCTGCGGAACGCTAAACCCTGATGGTCCTGGGAGGGTTAGGTCTGGTGGAGGGAGTGCCGTTGGCACTGCAGCCCCCCGACAGCGGTGTGGGTGGCTGGGACCCATCCAATACAGTGCCAGCTCCCAACCCCAGATCTGGAGGTGTGCCTGGAAAAGGTCACTTGATGGAAGCCCCTCAATTCCTCGCTCGATTGACAGGTGAGTTGGGGGAAACACGTCCAGCAGAGTGGAGATGCCCGTGAGAGAACCTCCGGGGAAAGCTGAGGTAACCGCAGCTGGGAATCACTGGGCCATCGCCGGACCTGGACGCCAGGTCAGTTGGGCATTGGCAGAGCAGGTGCCCGAAACGACCGTGAGAATGCTGAACTGGCCAAAGCCTGACACCACAGCCTGAGCCAGGCGCTCATCAGAGGGTCCGATGAACGACTTCGTGGCTCCCCTCAGCGCAGTAGACCCCCTTGTGGAGATGGGTCTATGCGCGGCCGAGGCCTCAGCCAAGGCAGACATTCCTGCGGCCACCAGGACCAGTGGTGGCTGACCACCCACCCTCCTGGACTGCTCTGAAGGCGGAGCAGGCTGGACTGCGGTGGCCAACTTCCCGGAGGAAGCAGGCCTCCGCTTGTCCGAAGGGCCCGCAGTTGGCGTCGGACGCAATGGGGACTGGTCCTGGTCCCTATGCTTCTCCTTCTTCCTCTTTTTCTCATACTTGAACTCGGTGAGTGAGGTGGAAGCACTGTGCAATTTTTGGAGCCCTTTCTCCATGGTGGCCATTCTCTAAGCAAATGGGCCTCTAGGGTCTGCTGGCAGCAGTTCCATGTGGCCAGACTGAAGCTGGCACAGGCCTCACATTCCTCGACCTTGCGCCCTGGGTCTAAGCAGAAGAGGCAGAGGGAGTGCAAACCCTTGTGAGGTACTTGTGCGTCGCACGAAGCACATTTATTCTTGTGCTCAACACTGGAAGAGACATGCACAAATAAACGAAAAAACAATTCTGAAAGAAAGAAAACGGAAACTCATCTGATTTAGCAGTCGAACTGCAGCGTACAATCTCTGTGAGGTCCAACTGTTCAGATTGATGGCAGGAAAGAACTGGAAGGCGGGTGTGGGGACCGCCCATTATATAGGGTCACGCTGACATCAGCCACGTGACGTCCAGTGGGCAGTCCACCGTCAGATACTGCTGACTAAAGTTTCCTTGTGGTCCTGATGCCAGGGGGTGCTCAGTCCTCAAGGTGATTACCTACTACAAGAGCCCTCTTAAAGTAAGATCTACAGTTACAGGTGAGTAACCTATTTCTCTAGGGACATGGATGTGGTTCACTTATCTGGGAGAAGAAGGCAAGGCGTGCACCACTAATTGATGAATAGAGACTGGAGAACCAAAGTCCCAAATGCAGCATCCTGAGACTCGCGTTCAATTTTGTAATGGGAGATGAAGGTGGGTGCTGACTTCCAGGTAGCAGCTCTGCAGATTTCATGGATAGGGACGTGTCTGGAAGCAGCCACTGAGGCAGCAGTATGGTTGGTGGAATGAGTACTAAGCCTCAACGAGAGGCTCACTACTACCAACCTATAGCAGAGGTCGATGCAGGATGTGAGCCACCTGGCAATCGTCTGCTTTGCTGCTGGTCTGCCATGCGTGACATCAGCAGCGTAAGTGACAAACAGCTGGCAAGCCCGTCCCTGAACTCCAGACGTGCGCTCTACATAACAGGACAGTGCACTCTCCAGGTCCAGGGTATGGACCCTGCGGTCGGCCTCTAAAGATGGGCTGGTAAAATATTCCAGCAATTTATCACCTGGTTAAGGTGAAACTCTGATACAACATGTCCCTGTGGAAGACCACAAAGACTCCCCCCAGCTGTGTCTGGCGCTCCCCAGTCTTTCTGGCTGATATAATGGCCAAACAAACAAAGCAGTCCCACAGGTAATGGATGAATGTCCGTATTCAATATTCAATGTTGGATAGCTGCCTCTCCGATGTGTATATACTATTGTTGTCTTCTCCCAAATTCAGGAAGACGAACTTGTGAGGGCGCTTTTATCACACACAAATCTACAGACAATCTTCTCTTTTTATTTCCAAACTTCTGTTTATTATTTTTAAAACGTGGCAATCCTCAACGTTTCACCAAGTATCTTGGCTTTTCAAAAGAATCGTGGCGTGCTGAATGAGGGCACTATAAAGAACGGAGAAGACAAAATATATGGTTTGGCAATAAGACAAGCATAACAGCACAAGATGCTTTAAAAAAGGAATATGAAGACACAAACATCTGATATTGTATAAAAGGACTTACCCTATGGTTAAAACAATGATTGAGATTGAACAGGATCAGAAATTCATGCAAATGGTATAACTAATATTGAAGGGCTTAACAAAGCTAATGAAGGCATCTCTTGATAAAGCCAAGATACTTGGTGAAACGTTGAGGATTGCCACGTTTTAAAAATAATAAACAGAAGTTTGGAAATAAAAAGAGAAGATTGTCTGTGGATTTGTGTGTGATAAAAGCGCCCTCACAAGTTCGTCTTCCTGAATTTGGGAGAAGACAACAACAATGATATAATGGCCACCAGGAAGGCAGACTTCCATGACAGATGTGACATTGCACTCCTGTGCACTGGCTCGAAAGGCTTGCCTATGAGCAATGCCAAAACCAGCAGTAATGCCCATGGTGGACATGGTTCGTGCAGTAGAGGGGACAGGTGGTCCAGGCCTTTGAAAAAGCATCCAACCACTTTCTCCTGGGCCACCATCTGCGTACCAGCTTGCACCCAGTAAGCAGAGATGGCTGCCAGGTGCACTTTAAGGGCTGTCGCCTGCAGTCCCAGCTGGGAAAGGGACCAGAGGTAGTTCAGGATGCTAGCCACAGGGCTGACAAGGGGACTAAGCCCCTTGCTCTGACACCAAATGGAAACTTTCCTTCATTTAATGGCGTAGCATCTGTGAATCAACTCTTTTGGGAAGGACTCCACAGTGTAGAGGAGTTCCTCCACGAGACCCAAGGCCTGGAACTCTAGCCACTCAGGAACCAAGCTGTGAGGTGCAGGAAATACAGGTTACTCACCTGTAACAGGAGTTCTAGGAATGGTATATGTTGTTCATCCACACTCATTGGCAGTATCCTTGCCGCTTTAAATCTTGCCGGAAGGTCTTCAAGCTTGCTCCTCCCACCCACCCGGTGGTATAACTCGGCCTCGCCCCATGACGCCAGATCTGGCCCGCTGGAAGCTCAGGTTGTAGCGTCAAGTTGGGGAGGAATGACATATACCATTCCTAGAACTCCTGTTACAGGTGAGTAACCTGTATTTCTAGGGACATGGATATGTTGTTCATCCACACTCATTGGCAGACTCTAGCAGTTCTCCGGGAGGAGGGAGGCAAGACGCACACCCCATATACTTACTTGGGAAAGAGAGACTGGAGAACCGAGGCCCCAAAACCAGCATCCCGGCGTGACTCAAGGTCGATGTGGTAGTGGGTAATGAAGGTGTTTGCTTGACTTCCAGGTAGCAGCCCTGCAGATTTCCTGGATAGGGACGCCCCTGGAAGCAGCCACTCACAGCAGTATGGCGGTAGAATGAGCCTTATCCTCTGGGAGGCTCCATGCCCGCCAACTTATAGCAGAGATCTATGCAGGAGGTTACCCACCTGCTTATCGTCCGCTTGGCTGCAGGTCTGCCAGATGCGGCTTCAGCGTAGGGTGACAAACAGCTGGCTAACCTCTCCCGATTTCAGCAGCGGCGCCTTATATAAGCGAGCGCCTCTAGGTCCAGAGTATGGAGCCTATATTCGGCCTCCGAGGTGTGATTGGGGTAGAACACCGCAGAGTCAACACCTGGTTAAGGTGAAACCCGACACCACCTTCGGAAGGAATTTCGGTGGGGGAGCAGGACAACCTTGTCCCTGTGGAAGACCAGGTAAGGAGACTCGGCGGAAAGCGCCTGAGCTCTCCCATCCTTCTGGCTGACGGATAGCCACCAAGAAGGCGGCCCCACGACAGGTGAGAGAGAGCACACCTGCATAGGTTCAATGGCTTGCCCATGAGCTTGCCAGTACCAGCAGTAGATCCCACGGAGGTGGGGGGTTCCGCACTGAGGGAAATGTGATCAAGGCCTTGAAAAAAGCGCCAGACCACCTTCTCCTGCGCTAATCGACTGCTTCCCGCCCGCTGCCTGTAAGCAGAGATGGCTGCCAGGTGCACCTTAGGGTCGTCGACCTAAGCCCTTGACTAGAAAGGGACCATAAATAGTCCAAGATGCTTGCCAAGGAACAGGAGGAAGGGTCCAAGCCCTGTTCCTGACACCAAATGGAAAACCTTTTCCATTTGAAGGCATAGCATTTTCTGGTCGCACTTACGGGACGCCTCAACTACATTGAGGGCCTCTGTGAAAGACCCAAGGCCTGGAACCTAGCCGCCAGGAACCAGGCCAGGTGCAGGATTGAAGGTCCGGATGGAACACCTTCCCTGATTGACTGAGAGCAGGTCCGGGCGAGCTGGAAGCTGCCGGAGTCCTGGAGCTGAGACTGAGGAGATCTGGGTACCAGAACTGGCGAGGCCAGTCTGGGGCTATCAGAATCACCTGCCTGTCCCTCCTCGCCTTGAGAAGCACCTTGTGGATCAAGGGAAATGGGGGAAAGGCGTAAAAGAGGCCCGGGGTCCATTGCCTCGAGAAGGCATCCCCCTGCAGCGAGCCCCTGCTGAGGGGGGCGTGGAACAGACTCAGCCTGCTGCCTCCATGGAGGCAAACAGGTCCACCTGAGGTGTGCCCCAAAGGAGAACAGATGCTGTACTACCTCCGCAGGAGAGACCACTGTGGGATGCAGCCCCATCCGCCCAGGGCATCGGCCAGGGTGTTGGAGGCTCCTGCCACGTGAATGGCTAGGAGATCCGCCTCCAGGCTGCGCACAGTGACCAAATGCGGAGAGCTTCTTGCATAGAAGCATGGAGCTGCCCGCCCTGGCGGTTCAGATAGTACATGGTCGTGGTATTGTCCGCCTGGACCTCGGACCACTTGACCCCGGAGGAACGGAGCAAAGGCGGTGAGAGCTAGGCGGACCGCCTGAGCTCCAGCAGGTTGATGTGGCATCGGACTCCCAAGGGACCAGAGGCCATGAGCCCGGTGTTCCCCAGATGGGCACCCCAACCCATCAGAGAGGCATCGGTCGATAGAGAGACCGTCGGCTCGGGGCGGACGAACGGGATGCCCTCCTGCAAATGAACTGGAACGGTCCACCACTGGAGAGCGTTCCACATCCCCTGTGTCACCGACACAAGCTGGTCCAAGGATCGCGAGCCAGACCACTGGCTGGCCAGTCCCCACTGAAGGGGATGCATGTTCCAGCGGGCCCAACGGACCACGCTGGTGCAGGCCGCCATGAGACCCAGGAGGCGAGGAAGTCCCGGCAGGCGCAATTGCCCAACCAGAAATGATCGGGCAAAGGAGGAAGAACCCTGCCCTGTCCGCTGGGAGCCGCGGCCTGGCTCAAGAGAGTCGAGCTGCGCCCTGATAGAATCACCTGCTTCGCTCGAGTTCCGACTTGGCCTCGTTGATAAGGAGGCCCAGTTGAGAGCAGACCTGGAGGGCCAGATCTCTGACCACTCGCCGCCTCCCTGAGGGAGCTGCCATCAGCCAGTCGTCCAGGTAAGGGTACACCCGACCCCTCGCGCCAGAGAATGCTGTCACCACTGCCATGCATTTGGTGAAGACCCTGGGAGCTGGAGATAGTCAAGGGCATGGCTTGAACTCGAAGAGGGATCCTCCGCCGAAGCGAAGGAATCTCTGGTGAGACGGACGGATAGGGACGTGAAAAACGCGCCCTGCAAGTCCAGAGAGCAGAACCACACGCCGCTCCAAGGATGGTATTATCTGAGCCAGAGTGACCATCCTGAAGGTTCGAGACCTTAGGAACTTGTTTAGGCCGTGTAGGTCGAGAATGGGGCGCCAGCCCCCCGTCCGTTTCGGAACCAGGAAGTACCTGGACACAAACCCTGGGTCTGAAGGAGGGTCCACCACCTCTCTTACCACCTCCTTCTGGAGGAGGAGAGCGATGTCGGCTCGACGAGCCGCCAGTGAGGCTGGGGATCCCGAAGCCCCCCGAGGGGCGACGGCTCTGAAGGGTGGTGCCTGCTCGAATTCCAGAGGCAGGCCTCTTCCCACCACCTCCAAGACCCACCTGTCCGTGGTAACAGCGGACCAGGCGGAACGGAAGTGCCGGAGCCGTCCCCACACGGGGGGACCCAGGGATAAGGTGACGGGGATGGGGGCGACACCCCTCAGCCCGCCACTGGGCAGGCTTGGAGAGGACCGCCGAGGGACCTCCTGGGCCTTTCCTCCTGCCTCCTGTTAGAGGAAGCCGGCGGCTTGGGTTTGGGATGCCAAGGCCGAGCCTGCTGGCCCTGACGTTGCTGGGCCGGGGCGACCGGGGCACAGAAGGACGAAAGGGCTTAGGCTGTGGTTTGTGCCTTGTCCTTCTGGAGCGGAAGAGACCGAGTCCAAGGTGGCATTGGACTCTCGATCCTCTGCAGGTGACCTTCCACCCCAGGGCCGAAGAGGTCAGTCCCCAAAAAGGGAACATCCGCCAACTTGTGCTGGGTATCCGAAGTAAAGGTGGATATCCTCGGCCAAGCCCGCCGACGCATAGCCACTGCGGCCGCCACCGATCTGGCACATGAGTCCCCTATATCCAAAGCAGTCTGAGCTGCTGTTTGGCCACTGTCTGCCCTGGTCCCGCACCTGCTTAACCGTAGTCTGCAGATCGGCGGAAGATGAGGATGACCTCATCCAGGGAGCCCAACAGGGCATGAGAAAATGTGCCATGAGGACGGGCCAACTGGCCTGACGGAAGGCCGAGAGAGGACGTAGCGTAGACTTTTCGCCGACATAGTCCAATTCCTGGATCCTTGTCAGGAGGTTTGTCCACATCCCTGGCGCAGCGGGCGCCGCTGAAAACGCTGTCGGTAACCAACCCTCAGCAGAGGGTGTTCCAAAACCGGACAAGGAACCGGTAGGGACCGTGATACTTCCTGGCCATCCTGGCGGCGGCGCAGGGCAGGAAGCAGGCGCTGCTAAAGTTCCAGTGCCGACCCACTATGGCCTCGGCCACCGGAAAGGCCTCCGCCGGAGAACCCTCGGTCCAGAATCTCCGTGAGGATACCTCGGCCCGCTTGGAACGGGTTCGAGCTCCATCCCGGTAGACTCGAGATGAGCCAAGCAGTCCAGGAAGGACGACGGCTATCGTCCATTGACTGACCTCCTGAAGACCCAAGTCCAGTCGCTTGAGAAGAAGGAGGAATCATCTTCGGACTCGAAGAGTCCTCAAGAGCTGCTCTGGCCTGAGCCACCCTTCACCTGCCGAGGTCGGTCGGGAGGAGGTAATTGACAGCCGATGGGGTAGAACCCTTAGCCGATCGAGAATCTGGTCGGAGCCCCAATGGTGGCTGTGGAGGCGGAGGTTCCACCGGAATCGGTGGAGCAGCTGGTTTGGCCAACAACCGCCTGGGTATAGCCCTCGGACAAGTCGAGGGGTTGTGTCGGCTGCCCGTGACAGCTACTTAATGGCCGGGAAGGCGCTGGAGTCGGCTTATTCCCCGCCAGGAGAAGCTGTTGCAACAATAAGGTCCTCGATCGCCGACGACTTACGCCTGCCTCCTCATCCGGGAGGAGGAGGACGACGAGCGGCGACGCCGCCACGCTGTGCCGAGACCGAGACCGCTTATGACGGTGGGAACGGCTGGACCGCCGAAGAGGTCCGAGACTGGGACCGAGAGTCCCGGAATTTCCGGGTCGGTGCAGGGAGGTGTCGGCCGGAACCGCACTCCTTCGCTCGAAGGTCCATCCGAGGGCTCCGGAACCGGAGGCACAGGCGAGCCCACGGATCTCAACTCTCCCGGGGAACCGGGAGAGGGGAATTCGGCTAAAGGCGACAGCTCATTCAATGGGTCGAGAAAATCTCGACTTCATCGGTGGGAGTCTCGGTCAACTGACCTGACGGGACACCGTGAGGCCAGTGGCCGAAGCCGAGCGGGTCGACCGGGCCGACAGGTCGACGGCCCGGGAGAGGGACCTTCCTGCTCCCAAGAGCGCCGACGGAGGATCTACCCTGTCCTCTTGGACCGAGAATAAGGTCCCCAGACGCAGGCCCTTCTCCTTTAGTGGAGAGGACAGACAAAGCTCCTTAAAAGAAGCCGTAGTAGGAAGAACCCAGAGAGAGCGGATAAATGCCGCGCCGAGAAGATACGGCCGCGCCGCCTCCTCTTCGAGGGCCACCATCCGCCGAAGTGATCGGCTGAGCCCGCCGCTGACACCGCCAACCGGGCCTCCTTGGACTTCACCGAGGGAACGCTTGTCGGCACGCCCAGTTGCACCGGGCAGCACGGTCTTCGAGGACGAGGCCGAAAGATGAGCACAGGTCGCAAGCCTGCGGGTCGTGCTCAAGGCCTAGGCAGTATACACATGTGGAGTGAGGATCCGTCGAGGACATCTTCTGCCCGCATGGGCATCTCCGAAATCCGGGAGTCGATTTGTCCATCGCAGCCGCGAGGGATAGAAGACTGAAGTCTTTTTGCAAAATTTTATTTTTAAATCCGCAAACGGAGAAATAGGAACCAGTCGCAAACGCAGAGCGTTAAGGAGGGAACCTGAGCTTCCAAGCGGTAAGGAAGATCTGGCGTCATGGGGCGGAGCCGAGAGTTATACCACCCGGGTGGGTGGGAGGAGCAAGCTTGAAGACCTTCCGGCAAGATTTAAAGCGGCAAGGATACTGCCAATGAGTGTGGATGAACAACATATCCATGTCCCTAGAAAGTACAGTTATGCAAGAACTTACCATGACAGTAGATCTTCGAGAAGCGCTCTTGCAGCAGGTAGTAATAGGACAATGCTGCCAGGCACTAGGACACCACAGAAAACTTTTAGCTAGCAGTCCAAGGCAGGGAACCGTCCCCTGACATCTGCTCCGCCCACATCAGTCACTGTATAAAGAGGGCGGTCCCCAGGTGCCACCTCAGTCTGCCTGCTGGAGACCTAGCTAGCTTAAAGGACTGGACAAACCGAGGAGGCTCTGTCATCCCGAAAGGGACAACCGGAGAAAAGCACTGGGGGAAGGAGGAGGAAGGGAAAGCATACCTGCTGCAAAAGCTCTCCTCGAAGATCTACTGTTATGGTAAGTTCTTACATAACTGTACTCTCTCACTTCAAGACAGAGTTCTTTCAGCAGGTAATAACAAACAGGACCGAGTCCCAAGCAGTACTGGGATATCACCAGGTCAGAAGGGCGGTGGAAAAGAAGGTAATATCCCTGGGCTAGTAAGAGAGAAGCCATTAGAGGACTGCCAGGCCAAAGCCTGCCCTCTGTCTAGAAGCAATGTCCAAACTGTAGTGCCGGATAAACGTATGCACCAAACTCCAGGTGGCTGCGATGCATAGGTCTGCTGCAGACACATTCGAGTGAAGAAAATGATGTAGCAATCCCTCATATTGAGTGACCTTTTACTGGCCCCGGCAGGAGTTTTCCATGTTTCTCATGGCAGAAAACAATACAGTTAAACCAGCCACCTTGACAAGGTCTGCTTAGTGACTGGTGCTCCCAACATCCGTTGGGCAAAAGAAACAAACTGGTCAGATTTCCTGATGGACCGGGTGTGGTCAATATAGTACCTAAGAATCCTATGTACATCTAAGGTTTGCAACAATGCCTCCCCTTTGTTGGAGTACTCTGAGTAATAAACCAGTAGGTTGATGTCTTGGTCGAGAGTCAGCTCAGACACCACCTTTGGAAGAAACTTAGGATTTGTGCGAAGGGACACCCTGTCCCTATGAAAAAACAAATACGGCTCTTTACACAGGAGAGCCTGAAGCTCTGAAATTCTCCGGGCTGAAGTAACAGCAACTAAGAACAATGCCTTCCATGATAGAAAGCGGAGCTCGCAACTCGCGCGTCTGGTTCAAAGGCAGGCAAAGTCAGCTTTTCTAACATGAATAGCAAATCCCATGGAGGGACAGAATTCCAGATGGGAGGCTTAATATGCAGGATACCTTGCAGGAAGGCACACGACAGATCAAGCTGTACCAAGTTCTTGCCATCCACCGGTATGTGACAAGATGTGCCTTTATGGAGGAGCAGCTTACACCACAGTCCAACAGGGATAACAGACACTCCAGGACCCACTTCAGATCCAGGCAGGGTTTGACATAAGGGGGTGCCGGATAGCGCAACTGAATGCAAGAATAGCACCTACTTATATGAACTAGCGAGAAGCAGTGGTGTTGCCGACGGCGCTTGATTGCTCCATTTGCAGGGGAGTGGCTAGAAACTCCAGAGAGCTGGGGAAACAAACGGAAGGGTGGGGAAATGCCTCTAGTGTCTGAAAGAGGCGAATGAGTGCCAGTTCTGAGCAGGAGGGCGGGTAAGAGGGTGGAGCTGGACAGAGGGCGTGTAATCGGAGACAAAAAAACACTCTGCAGCTAATTGTGAGGATTTGTGTGGAGACAGATGGTAGCTGGGGAGAGGAAAGAAACTACAATTCTGCCAAATAAATTGCTAGAAAGAGGAGGGCGGAGTAAACGGACAGAGGGCGGGTAACCTGGGGTGAAGAGGAACAGAGTTTAGTCAGTGCATTCCCAAATCTCCAGCAGTCGGTGCCCCGCTAACATTAAGAACAGCAGCTTAGTGAGACATACTCGGGGGACCTACACTAACAGTATGGCATACAATTGCACCGTCTCAGTCTGCAAAACGAAACAGAGAAGCCAAGTCAAACTTATTAAAATGGTGCAATTCTTTTCTGTGATTGAATCACGATCAGCACAAAACAGACAATCATTGTGGCTACTTCTTTTAAAAGACACTGAAGGATCATGTTGTCCTTAAACAGTTATATCTGGGCATACACAGAACCACATCTGAGATGCGTTCTCGATGTAAATAGTATGCCCAGATATAAATTGTTTGCTGGAGAACACCACCATTCTTTGTTCTTTTAAAGGAAGTAGCCGTAAGTATCACTTGCAATGTGCTGATCAGAGATGTAATAGCTGCTATTCAGCCCGAGTGTGGTTTTACCTGCAGAGCAGCATCAAAACTTTTCTTTCCTGCATGGGGGTCTCCTTGTGTGCAGTTGCTCTGGATTTGTGCTGTTATGTTGTCGGCAGCATTTCAGCAACAACCATTTGATCTAACCCCATCAGGAGTTCATTACATGCTGACAGGCCCCCATTCCTATCAAATGTCTTGTCCCTTCACTGATGTGAACGAAGAAGACGTTTCATAGGAATAAAGACCTTGTCAGCATACAGTGAACTGATGACTGGAGGTTAGATCAAGTGGCCGTTCCGAGATAGTGCTACTGACCACATGACATTTTAGTTGTATGACATGTGAGTCAAGATCAACGCGGGGTGGTGGAGGGGTGGCTTGTTCTTAGCTGCACCACATGATCTCTAATTACACTAACCAATCGAGAGGGGGATGTCTCAGAAAGTGTGTGGGTGGCAGTCACTGATTGGTGCATCAGGATCTGTCACAGATCTTTCAGGCAATCACAGTGTTTGGCGGATGGGACATGTGGAGGCATACTGTAAGCAGATTGCCTCGTGGCAGCAGAGCTGGAAAAGAAATGCTAGAGAGAGAGAATTGTTTTATTACTATATTAAGAACAAATCTGTTGGTCACATACCCACATATGTTTTTTGTATAGAAAAGGCACATTAGGGCTGCTGAGATTACAGCACTAATCAGTGGAAACCTATTTCTGATTATATTAATTTTTTTTTTTTTCTGAGAGAAATACTGAAAAGAAATTGCTGAGGGGGAGAGAGCAGACGTTCTATCAGTTAGTGAAGACAAACTAAAATGAAGCTCATATTATTCTGCCTTTCTAATAGCCAACTGCAATACATGAGCAGAGGGGAGAAAGTTGATCTCTGACTAAACTTGCTTAATTGTCTTTTCAATTGATTAGAGACTAGTGTCTGCTCAATTAAATAGCCTTCACTTTTCAATATAAAACTGTCAACAAACTGAAGGGAGGAACAGATTTCTTTTTTTGAGTGAGAACAGAGATCTTTGCCTTAGCATTGTACAAAAATTAGTTTTCTATTCTGACAGGTGACTGTCTAAATGAAACCTAAAAGGCACATCTTCCCTTAACTGTGAATTTTCTTGTTTTTTGTACTTCTTGAAAAAACAAAACTAAATTTATTGTTCCGAAAGGGGGGTGTACTGCCTTTAGGTTTTAGTTCAGTAAATAAATCAGCAAGAGCCTGAAGCAGGGAACTAGGAGGGAGCAGATTTAAATTCTGTTTTGCTAAATAAAGCCTATGCTAGCCTGCTGCCAGTTTGGCTAGTGATCCCAGGATCCACAGTGAGAGTACCATGACTAATTAGAAGGTGATAGATTAGCCTTGTGTACCTTCATAAAAAAAAAAAATATCAAGCTTGACTAGTGGTCCCAAGGACCCCCTGAACATTAGCACGACTACATTGCAAGGTAGTTTAGTCTTGTGTCTGCTTGTTAACTGTTGTAACCTTGATTAAAAAAAATTATCAAGCTTAGTTAGTGGTCCCTGGACCCTGTGAGCAGCAGCATGACTTATTACAAGGGGTTCATTTTTATGTTTGCTTGCGCGCATGTGCAAGAAACATAGTGCCATCATCCGAGTTTTCGGAGGTGTGGCAGCCCTCTTCCAATTCAGTCAGTGCGTTTGCAGGCGCAGCCGCAGTTCTCCAATGCCTGCTGGAACTGTCTATGACAGCAGTCCAAAATGCAGTGGAGTACAGTTGAAATGGGGAGCTACGCTTCGGTGAGCAGTGATAAGATATCGCGCTACATCGTTGCTCCCCCTCTGCGCCTGCGCATACTGCGTGCCTGCCTCCCACACACACTGGGAGACAATGGGGCCTAACTCGCCGGGCCGTGCCACGCCCCCAAAAAAAACAGAGTTCCATATGCCACGCCTGGGTGCCCACCCCAGCTGCATAATATTACGGTATAGCCGATGGGGTGCCCAATCCCCGTCAGCTCCACTGGTCCCCTCAGACAGGGTGCCACGCTGGGAGTCCACCCCAGTGTGGCAATAGATGCTATCAAGGGGTGCCTAATCCCTCGCCGGCTCCACACCCCAAACCAGCCGTTCTTGTGCCACGCTGGGAGCCCACCCCAGCGTGGCAAACGTCCCGGCCATTTAAAAAAACAACCTGAAAGTCAAAACGTCCCTCGCTGTCTCTGCCCCCACCACGCGCACCCTGCCTCCCCACACCCCACCCCATACTTACCTCTCCGACTCCGCGCGATGATCTTCGTGGACCGGGAACACGCCTGCACTCTTCAAAGCCAACTGCAAACTGAGGAAATGCCAGTAAGTTGTATAATGGATAGATACGGTTTTTCAACTTTGCTGCATATCTCAGGCATTTTTGAATTTTGCACCAAATTTTCAACATGGGGTTTTGGGACCCCTTCTCGGAATGCTCTCATTGTCATGGCGTTAATCGGGCCGAAGGGTGATTTCGCAGTCACTGTGCAAAATCACCTTTCGGACCGAGATCAAAAAACAGCACTGCCACTGTTCATAAGGTGGGCTCTCAAAACCTGTTGGAAAATTTGCTGAAAAAATTCCTAAAATGACTATTTTACGAGTACGCTATGCAGTTCTACGCACGCCGTAAGTTTCATGAATTTTCAATATTTTCACTCCAGATTTTCAACATTGCCATTTTATTACACTTCCTTATGAGCAGTACAGTTGTCATTTTTCACATCTTGCCCGAAACGTGTTTCCGCCCATGTAGCACATAATGGCGCAGTCGGTGTGCGAAATCAATGTATGGGACACATTAAGAAAATCACAGTGACACTGTTCATGAGCAGAGGTCTTAAAATGGCTATGTTGAAAATTTGGTGAAAAAATTCCTAAAACTGTTTTACGAATGTGCGTTGTGCAGTTCCAACACACGCTCGTAAGTTTGCGAATTGTCTATATTTTCACTCCAGATTTTCCACATTGCCATTTTATTACACTTCCTTATGAACAGTACAGCTGCCATTTTTTCACGCTTCAATGTGTGTTTCAAGACATGAAGCACAGTGGTGCAGTCGATAAAGCAAAGCAATGTTTGGGACAGATTAAGAAAATCACAGTTACACTGTTCATGAGCAGAGGTCTTAAAATGGCTATGTTGAAAATCTGGTGACTAAAGTCCATAAAATGACTGTGTTACGAGTGTGCATTGCGCAGTTTCCACGCACCCTTGTAAGTTCATGACTTTGTAATATTTTCAGTCCAGATTTTCACCAGTGGCATTTTTCCACACTTCCTTGTGAACAGTACAGCTGTCATTTTTCACAACATGGCCGAAATGTGTTTTCACACTTTCAGCGCAGAGATGCGTGGTCGCTGTGGGAAATAATTGTTCGGGATAGATAATGGAAATCACAGTGACACTGTTCATGATCGGAGGTCCCAAAATGCCTATGTTGACAATCTGCTGTAAAAAATCCCAAAACTAATTACATTACGGGTGTGCGTTGCACAGTTTCTATGCACGCTCATGACTTCACCAGTTTTTTTAATATTTTTACTGCAGATTTGCAACATTGCCATTTTTTACACCTCCCCATGAACAGTACAGCTGTCATTTTTTACATCCTGTTCGGAATGTGTTTTTGCACCTGCTATGCTAAATGCCGTAGTCACTGTGCATAAGCAGCTTCCGGCTAACAAACTGATATTGCCACTGTTCATGAGGTGGGGGGTCACAAAAAACCATGTTGAAAATTTGGAGTGAAAATACCAACGAATGCCTGAGGTGTTAGGGTTTCCAACCATAACGCCCCACATGTAGAGAATGACAGACATCAGGGGTGTGACTTGGGATTCTTGCCTGTAATGCTCATACCATTCCACACCCTGCAGCCAGTGAGAGGCATCGAGGTATGCCTTGGACTCTTCGGCCCCAAAGTTCACCCCATTCTCCTATTCCGCACCCATCTCACCGTATTTCCTGATGGAAGGAGACATACTAAAGACCTAAGACACACCGTGGACACTTGTCAGTGTCTGCAGGGTAGGGATGGTGAAATGGCGGGCGTTATGCCTGACGACACCAAAGGCACACCCCAATGCCTGTCACTCTGTGCAGGGTGGTGGTGGGGTTGGCTTCAGTTCAATACTTCACTGCCATTCCTATTATGCAGCTCTGTAACTTCTACACTACCAATGCCAATGCCAGCAAGCAAACATTTGGCATTGACAAATGCTTGTTAGCCTTCTTGTGGTCAGTGCTTATTAACTGTTGTACCTTGATTAAAAAAAAAAAAATCTAGCTTTGCTAACTGGTCCCTGGACCTGTGAGCATCAGCACAACTTATTACAAGGTTCCTTTTAGCCTTGTGGTCAGCTTGGTAACGTTATATACCACATAAAAAAAAAAAATCCCTGCACTGTTTGTAGTTTAACAAAAAAAACAGACAGCCAGTGAAATAATTTTATTCATTTTATTATACCCTCTGTCCTTCTACAACACAACATCTCAATTCGTCACGTTCAGTGGTTGTACTTAACATTTCTGAATTAATTACATCAAGGCCCAACTTATCTCCTTTCTGGGTGGTGGTAATCATGTCACTTCTAAGTTTCGGATTCAGCGCTTCACGTAAACGCAAGCAGCCTGGACCGGATGAAACAGGACAACCATCCTCCTCTTTGATGCCATTGACCATAACACCAGATAATACTGTCAGTGAGGCTGCTATCACAACTACTAAGGAAAAGAAAACAGGCCCATTCCTGTCATGTATCCACAGTGCGCTCATGGCAGTGCCAGAAAGAAAATCCAGATTTGACATGGCTACAGTTTGAAGCAAAAGATGGTATTGCAACCAAGATCTGGTGTAAGTTCTGTAGAGAGAAACCAGATGTATTCAAAAAGTGGGCAACTAGAGCTGGTAAAATGAGCAACGTGGATTCGTACATCAGTGGAACTAACAATGTTAAAAAAACAAACTGTGAGAGACATGCTGTATCAGAAGGCCATAAACAAGCAATGGTTGCTGCTTTAGCTGCTAATATGCCCTCAGATGGTGAAATAGAGAAATGTATATTAAAAATGAATAAAAAATCTCTATAGAAATTAGAGAAACTTCCTGATATCGCCTACTACCTGGCCAAAGAAGAGGACCCCTTCCTGAAATTCAAGGGACTAATATCACTGGAAAAGAGAAATGGTGTTGACCTTGGTGATGCTTATGCCAATGAGAAAGCGTGTGCTACATTCACCACAGCTATTGCCAATCACTTAAGAAAACCAATTGTGAGTCACTTCACAGGAGAAGCAACTCCATGCAGATATCATTCAATCTTTATGGATGGGACAACTGACAGGACAGAGGAGGAGGAGGAGACAGTTTATGCCAAAATTCTCGAGGATGGGCAACCTACTATGAAGTTCACTGGATTAATTGATGTCGAGTCTGCTGTTGCCAGTGGTTTGAGGTCTGCAATGACTACCGAATACTCTCAATTGTTGGGTCAGGACACGGTTGACCTAAAACAGTTATCCTGCACTGGCGCAGGAGCAGACGGTGCATCCGTCAATTTTGGACGTAATAAGGGTTTGATGGCATTATTGAAAGGAGTGTGCCCATGGCTTCTTGCCATTCATTGCGTTTCGCACATGCTTGAATTAGCAGCTAAAGATGCTTTTAAAAACACCTATTTTTCCCAGACCATTGACAACATGTTGATCTCAATATTCTATTTTTATGAGAACTCCCCAAAACGTGAGAGAGAGTTAAAAAGAGTGGCTGAAGCCAATCAAACCACCTGCATCACGTTTAAAAAGTCACAAGGAACACAATGGCTCTCACATAAAAAAGATTCTCTCTATGCTGTGCTTCATAATTTCAGCAGCATATTGGGTCATTGGGATGAGCTTGTGTCCGACACCAGACGGGATATTCCGTCAGCAGACCAGGTGAAATTTAAGGGGTTTAGAAAACAGATATGCAATGTTAAATTTCCGCTACTCTCACACTTCTATTTTGACATACTCACAGGTCTTTCAACAGTCTCCCGTGCATTTCAGGATGCCCATATATCCCTTTCCATTGTAATGGACACTGTAAGTACTGAACTCTCGGAAACAGAAAATCTACTGGCAGAGGATGGAGCCACACTAGCAAAGTTCAGGAGAGAAGTGGTTATCAATGAGGAAGGGACAGCAGCGTTTAAAGAAATTGTGCTCCAAGGGGCAATAGGAGATGCTCTTTCAGCCCTTGCCAAGGAACGTGAAGTGATTGTAGACAGTGTAATGGACTGTCTCAACCAGCTCTTCTTGGGCTTTGCGGAAGACCCACTGTTAACGAATGGCACTGTCATTGACCCTGCAAATTGGCCTGACAATTCTAATGAGCTTTGAATTTGGAAATGAGGAGATCCAGTTTCTTATTGATCACTTCTCTCCTGTCTTGCTGCAGAATGGATGCGATGTGCATACTGCAATGACAGAATGGAAACTGTTGAAACAGAATATTTAGCAAGTATCACAAGCAGCTCTCATTCCTTGAGGTATGACGTGTAATCTTCCAGAGAAAATCTCTATTCTTCAGAAACATTCTTCATGTCATAGCTATAGTACTAATGTATCCAATATCTAATGCAACACTAGAAAGGGCATTTTCAGCTATGAAAATAATTTTTTCTGACTGGAGAGCTAATCTGAAGACCAGCACCATAGTGGACTTACTTTTAATCTCCATGGAGGGCCCAGAACCACAAGATTTTTGTAGCACACCATCAGTAAAAGAGTGGTTTGTAAAAACAAAACGTAGGTTGGGAGCAAAACCTCACAAGTCCTCGTCAGCAGGCCAAAGCAAAGTCTCAGTAGTGGAGGGCGTTCACATTACATCTTCTAGTGAAAGTGAGAATGACGAGGAACTCCATCATCGTTTTGAACAAAATTCAGATGAAGACTGAGTGACTTATAATTTGCAGGGAATTCTTAGCTGCTTGTGATACTTGCATGATTTTAAACTATTTGCCCCCCAAACCTTGAATTGCATTACACAATCTTTAACAAAAACAATGTGTACAACATGCAAAATAATAATAATAAAAAAAAAACACTATATGTATCTTTATTTAATGAGTCTAGTGTCTCCTTGTGAAGTTTTAATCTTCAAAGCAGGTTAGGTTTTCTACTCTGCTCCTTTACTTGCTTGCTTTCTTCTACATATTCTCTGTCTGTCATTCTGTCCCAAATCTTGTCTTCTGCTTTCTCTGTTCTCTTTTCCTCTTGGTACTCTATTCTTGCTCTGCCTAGTACTATAGCTATGTGTTTGTCCCTGCCAAGGCAAAACACAAACAAAAACACATTAAAAATTGATGGTTTTCATATGGACCTCTTTTTCTTCATTTTTAGGCAATAGCTCCTGGTCGGCCTGAGTAACTCCTGGTTCACCAAAAATTGCCGATGACCAGGAGCTATTCCTGGCTCCCCATTGGCAAAACCATATTTCTACCCCTGTCCAGGTCACGGGTAGTAGCACAGAGGCTGAACCGCATCCACTTCATGGCATACGTGGCCCTAGTACACAGTTTCCTAGCGGCCACTAACACTTCTGCTACCCCTTCTGACACCCTGAACCTGCTCCTGATAAAGTCGGCAGAAGCCATGTGTGAAGATGCAGAGACTTGAAGCTGGGGTGCACTAGAGACCCTTTCTCTTGGGATAGCAAGTGAGAAGATAGAGGAAGTGGAACTGGGGGTTCTACCACCATCTGCTGCAGAAGTGGGGAACCAGTTCTGTCCGAGCCAGAATGGTGCTACCAGTATCAAGGTTGCTGGCTCTGATTCTAGCTTGAGCAGAACTCGCTGTAGAAGGGGGAAGGGCGGGAAAGCAGAGAGGAATTTCCTGGTCCAGGAGAGGGACAATGCGTCTCGCCATAAAACACCGCGCCCTGGCTCTAGCGAGCAAAAACTTGGTAGTTTGGCATTGAGTGGGGATGCAAACAGGTTCAACTCTAGAGTGCCCCATCTGGCAAAAAGCTTGATTGCTACATCCTGTAGTAACTCCCATTCATCACCTTGGGATTGTGAGCGACTGAGGCTGTTTGCAAGAGTGTTTTGAAGACCTGGAATGTGCACTGCCATTAGTGCCAGGCTGTGGTCTCTCACCCAGTACCAGACCCTCATGGACTCTCTGCAAAGGGAGTAAGAATGTGTCCCTCCTTGCTTGTTGATGTATAACACCACTGACATGTTGTCAGTCTGTACTAAAGTGGGATCTGGAAGGAGGTCGCTCTGGAACGCCTGTAAGGCATAAAGTACATCTCATCTCTAGAACACTGACGTAGAGAGACTTCTGCCAGAGTCCAGGACCCCCTGGTCTGGCGGTCCCTGAAATGGGTACCCCATCCCATGCCTGACGTGTCTGTGGTGACTACTTGCTCAGGAGAGGGGTTGCTGAATGGTGCCCCTAACGATAATCGGGAGGGGATCAGCCACCATGATAAGGTTTGATGCATCGCTTTTGAGATCCTGACTCTCTGGCAGAGGTCGTCAATGTGCTGATCCTACTGCACCCTGAGATTCCATTGTAGAGTCCTCATGTGTAGACGAGTGAGATGCATGGTCACTATGGCTGCAGCCATGTGCCCCAGTAGCCGTAGGACCTTCTGGCTGGAGTCTGGCTTACGGAGACTAATCTCCGAGCCAGCGTCTGAAGGCGATCTGCCATGTCCGGTGGGAGAAAGGCTCTCCTTTGAACCGTGTCCAAGATGGCTCCTATAAACTGGTGGAGTCCGTGATGGCCATGGAGTGGATTTTGGGAGATTCAGTGTAATTCCAAGGTTCAGGAACATGATGAAAGTGTACTCCAGTGTGTGGCAGAGCTGTTCTTTGGATGAGGCCAACAGCAGCCGGTCATCTAGGTAGGGGTAAATGTAATGTCCCTGCTTCCTGAGAGCTGCCATCACCACCACCAGGCACTTGGTAAACACCCGAGGTGCCGAGGATAGGCCGAAGGGCAGGACCTGAACTGGTAGTGATATCCTTCAAACAGGATACGGAGATATCTCCTGTGAGATGGCAGGATCTTTATGTGCATGTATGCATCCTGCATGTCCAGGGAACAGAGCCAATCTCCATGGCGCAGCAAGGGAAGTAGTCCTTGGAGCGTCACCATCCTGAACCTTTTGAACTCTATAATGAGGTTTAGTTGACTGAGGTCTAGGATGGGATGATGGTCCCATCTTCTTCGGGACCAGGAAGAAGCGAGAATAGTACCTCTTGCCTCTTTGGGGTTCTGGCACTACTTGAATGGCTCACTTGGACAGGAGGGCCTGGATTTCCACCCGGATGAGACCTGCATGGGATTGGGAGCAGGTCGATGGGACCAGTGGGTTGTCTGGCGGTAACTGGGAGAACTCCAGGGAATAACCTTTTTCTATGAGCTGCAGCATCCATTGATCTGTGATAACTGACCAACTTTCGAGGTAAAGGGAGAACCGCCCTCCCACTGCCTCCCCTAACAGCTCTGGTGGTGGTGGTGGGCAAGGAGTCAGGCTAAGGCAGAAGGGGTGGGGAGGGGGGCTCTAGGCTGCTTAGATGAGTGCTGTCCCTGAGGGCCTGCTGCTTGAGGGGGTGCCTTTCTTTTGAACCCTCCTCATTGTGGTTGTTTCTTTGATTGCTGGCCTTGATGCCTCGGAAAGGGTCTGCGCCTAGGAGGGTAGGGTTCAGATTTATACATCTTATGTACCTCTGAAACTGCTTTGCCTGAATCTTGTAGACCTGTTATAATCTTTTCGATTTCTTGCCTGAAAAGAACCAGGCCCTGGAAGGGCAAATCCAGGATGGGGTCCTGGAGGTCCTGCCTGAATCCGGACACTCTCAGCCAAGAGTGCCACTATCTGCCACATCATAGGAACTGCGGAGAACGAGCTTGCCCACATCAGAACCAGATTGTAGAACTGCCAAGAGCTCTGTCATGTTTTGCGAGTCTGGCTGGCTCTTCACAAGGTCTCTAGCCTTTTGCCACAGGCACTTCTGGTACATTACCATATGTGCCAGAAAGTTTAGGTACCCGATGGTACAGGTGGAGGAGGCATACATTCTCTGCCCCAGTTGGTCTATTTTCTTAAGACTCCTTGGGTGATTGGGAGCTATATGTCTAGGTTGTTGTGACCTTCCATGGGCCACTGTCAGCATTACCGAGTCCGCCTTAGGCTGCTCGCCAAGGTGTGGCTCGTTCCTGTGTGTTCTGTAAAGACGGTCTTGCCTTTTTGGGCACCGCCGACATAGTAGTTGGTGTTTCCATGCCAGCTTTGTGACATCTTGAAATGGTTCTACACGTGGGGAAATGACCAGTGGCTTGGGGGTCAGTGGCCCCCTGGAATTTAGCTAGGCATCTCCCCCCTGAGTCCAAGTCCTCAGTTTCCCACTGATAGAGGAATTGTATGTGCTTCATCACCTCTAAGAAGTTAGGATCGTCAGGTGGTGACCTCGGTGAGTCCTTCCTGGGATCTGGTAAGGGCAGGGGAAGGTCGTCTTCGGAACAGGCGGAATCGTTGTAGCTCCTTGAATGTTCTGACTGATGGTTAGTGGATTTGCTGTGATGCCGGGAGTGGTGTCCCCTAGACCCGCTTCATCCACGGAAGCGACGGTCCCTGGACCTGCTCCTCCTATGTGAGGAAGACATTGAGGAGGTGTGACGTCCATGGCTCAGATGTCACACACCGTTGCGGTGGAGAGACAGCCACTGGCGCTTCCATAGGCTCTGGCTTGGGGAGGAGGTCACCTTTAATGACCTGCCCACACACATGCATTCACATGTATGTAGATGACACACTCTGTATACATCTGGCCCCTCCACCACTGATGTAGCAACCAGACTGCAGCGCAACTTCAAATAATGTCCAGCTCTGGTTTCGCTCTAATCAGCTCTTCCTAAATGCTAAAAAAACTGTCTCCATGTCCTTGGCATAAGGCAGAGACTCTCTCGACTCCACTCATTCCGAACCCTGGCCTGGACGGGACATTGCTGGAGGACTGCACCTCCTTTAGATACCTCTGGTCTGGCTCGACCAACACCTCAGCTTTTCAGTACATGTCGAGGCTAGCCACAAGAAGCTACACTGCAAGCTGGGGGTCCTGTACTGCAACCACAGCTGCATCCCTCTACTGGCCCGATGCGAAACTATACAGAAAATGATCCCCCCAATCTTTGACTACAGTGATGTAGTCTATTGTGCCACTCCCAAAACTATCCTAACCAGACTGGATACCCTCTTTCACTCCTCCTGCCATTTCGCCCCTGACAGCCCTCCTAGCACTCACCACTGCAGCCTCTACCAGGCTTTGCGCCTCCCCTCCTTGCAGGGCAGGAGACAATCACACTGTGCCAGGCTCATGGCAAAATTTTGGAACCAGTCCCTACCTCCTTACTTATGCACTGTCCTCGTCCATGCCTCCCCAACCTTCGCACTCTCTTAGAAACTGACACCTGCTCATTGCCTTTCCCTCACATGTCCACCTCTGCAGGCCAGGCAGCTATCTCTTATCACTTACCCAAACTGTGGAATTCTCTCTCCCCTGCCAGTCGACACGCCCCCTCCATCCATCAACCCAACTCTCTCCTCCAAGATTATTTCTGCACCACCTGTGCATGCAACACCCTTCCCCACATTCCCCGACTTAATCCTGCGGTCTCATAACTTCTGGTGTCAAAGACGTCAGTCCCTGGAATCTAGATGAAGCTCGGATTGGGTATTTATGATCTGGCAGCTCTACCTGGCTGTATCCCTGCAGTCCAACTGACAGGATAGTTACTGAATGTACTACACTGTACTGTAATTATTTCCTGCTGTATCCATGTATATACTGTGCTACACATTGCTGATGTATTTATTCTGTATGGTCTCCCATGATTTCTTTCCCCAGGATGCATCTGGAATCGAGCGGTAGTCTGATCAGTATGCCTTCCTGGTAAAACTTTTAAATTAATAAATGGTGTTCCACCAGCTGCTGAACAGTGCGCCGACCTCTGTCACGGGGACCATTGTGCCTGATGGTTGCTCTGGCGTCTTGCCGATTGGCCCCATAGGAGCTGGCATCAGGTCTGGTGTCTGGGGAACTCTGGTAACAGACCGCCGTTGGTCCCACCGACTGATGTCTCAACATCTTCCCTGGGCCCTGGAACCAGGGGGTCAGCCGGAGACTGGTCATCTGTTCCTGTTGTCAGGGGGCTCGAGGGTTCTGACGTCAGATCAGGTACCGTCCAGTCCCTTGTCCGACACCACGGGCGTGATGACAGACATGATGGTAGCCTGTTGTCAGTCCAAAGTAATTGTGGATGACAGGTCAGGTGCTGTGGGTGCTTGTTTGGAGAATCGACACCCTGGCGCTTGCCATGGTTGTCAGACTTAGTCGGCGAACTTGAGGACGAGGCCTTGATGACGGACAAGGCCTTGATGACGGAGGAGCCCAACCGGGCTCTTGTCGCAGAGTAAGAAGCGGCCAAGTCCTGGGCCCTAGACTATCGATGATTTGTGGGGTCTGATGGCCAACGAAAGAGAAGATGGGGTCTGAGAAGGCCCATGCCCAGAGCTCCCACCTGACGTCTGGGAAGAGGCAGGAGGGCCTGGTGGTCGAAGCCCCCGGAGAGCTAACGACTGCGGGGCAGAGTCCAACTTTTAGTCTGAGGAGGAGGAGGCCTTACCCTTGTGCAGGGAACATGACTGCAGGTCTGACCTGGACCAAACCATATCCTTGTGGTGCTTCCCCGAATGCTTTTTCTCGTTGTGAGAAGCACTGTGAGCGGAGGACAAGGAGTTGTGCCCAAAATGTGACTTCTGTATAGTGGCCACTTGTTGTTCCAGGAGGCAGGCCATTAGAGTAGTCAGGTGGCAGATGCGGGTACACTGGTTGAAGCTTTGGCAGTGCGGGCAGTCATCTATCCTGTGCTCTGGTCCCAGGCACAAGACAGAGGTCGAATGGCCGTCCTGTGCTGGAATCTGCTTGCCACGTGCACACTTAGCTTTGCGCCGCGGTGTAGATGTAGAAGGCTCGGTAGACATATAAGAGGAGATTGAATACTCGTGAAATTGAACTGTGTAGAGCATCGAAAAAAATGGTGGTCAACGGGAAGCAGGAGGTGTCCGTCGAGCCAAGATGTTGGGTCAACGGCGGGAAAAGAACTGAGGTGGCGTCGCGGGTCCGCCCCCTTTACACAGTGGCTGAAGTAGTGGGAGAGTAGACATCAGGCGGTCCTCGCCTTGGACTACTAGCTAAAAGTTTTCCGTGGGGACCTAGTGCCTGGCGGCATAGTCCCATTTGTTATTACCTGCTGCAAGAGCTATCTTGAAGTGAGATCTGAAGGTCCAGGTGTAGGACCATCCCCTGCTGTCTGGTTAGCAGGTGAAGAGGCAGTCTCCACAGAGGCCCGCTGCTGTGGATGAGGAGATCCAGATATCAGAACTGCCGTGGACAGTCTGGAGCCATCAGGACCAACTGCACCTTGTCCTGGGCATCGAGCACTACCTTGCCGATCAATGAGAAGGGAGGGAAGATGTATATGTAGCCCAGGGACCAGGGTATCACTAAGGCATCCTTCAGCAGTGTCCTGGACTGTGGGGGGCAGGCACAAAAACAGTCTCACTTTGGCATTCTCCCAGGAGGCAAACAGATCCACCCAGGCTATACCCTATTATTGGGAGAACAGGTGGTTCACCACCTCCTGATACAGGTACCTCTTGTACAATGTATCTCCTACCAGGCTGAGTGTGTCTGCCAGCTGACTGTTTTCTCCTATAACACAGATCACCAAGAGATCCACACCCAGGCTACTCACGAGTGTCCGGGTGCGGAGTGCCTCCCAACACAAGGGAAGGGAGTGAGTTCTGCCTTGCTTTATAAAGTAAAACATGGTCATGGTGTTGTCCATCGGGATCTGCACGACCTGACCCCTGACTACTGGATCAACTTCCATCAGAGTCAAGTGCCCTGCACGGAGCTCCAGCAAGTTTATGTGGTGATAGGACTCCTGGGGTGACCAGAAACCATGGGCTCTGGTCTCCCAAAAGCATGTCCCACCCCAACTGAGACATGATTATCATGAGCATGATAGTCACTTCTGGGCACATAAATGGGATTCCTTCCGCCAGGTGTTCTGGGATCAGCCACCACTTGATGGCACCTCGCATCAGCTGCGAAACTGACTGGCTGGTCCAAGTGGCCTAGATGCTGGGACCACTGATGGCCCAACTTCCCCTGGAGGTGTTGCATTCGCCAGCAGGCCCAATGAACTAAACTAGTACTGGATGCCTGCCATGTACCCCAGTAGCCTCAGGAAATGCTGGGCAGGGTGCGAGAACCCAACCTGAAATGATCAGGCAAAGGAGGTAGTGCCCGGTCCTCAGCGTGTCGGGCCTTAGCCGCCAAGGAGTCTAATCATGCCCCAATGAACTTGATGACCTGCTGAAAGAGCTGGCAGAGGTCCTGGCAGGGCCTTTGGCAGGCCTATTTAATGTCTCGTTGGACTCTGGGTGTACCTCAGGACTGCAGGATGGCTCACGTGGTTCCCCTCTATAACAGCGGCCCCAAGCATGATCCATGGAACTATAGACCAGTGAGCCCCACGTCTATTGTGGGAAAACTAATGGAGACAATCCTGAAGGAGAGGCTGGTGGCCCTGCTGGAGCTCAATGGGTTACAGGACAGGAGACAGCATGGCTTTGTCAAGGGCAGATCATGCCAGACAAAACCTAGTAGAATACTATGACTGGGTGACTAGGCAAATGGACAAGGGCCATGCAGTGGATGTCCTGTACCTGGACTTCAGTAAGGCATTTGATTCGGTGCCACATGGGAGACTTGGAAGTAAATTAAGAGGGCACAGGGGTGGAAGCAAAAATGGTGCGATGGGTGGAGAACTGACTGCATGGTAGGCAGCAGAGTGGTGGTGGGAGGGGAGCTCTCATCCCCAAGGGAAGTGACCAGCGGGGTTCTGCAGGGTTCAGTGCTGGGGCCGGTGTTATTTGGGATATTTTTTGCAGACATTTCGGTGGGCATCAAGAGCAAGATCAGTCTATTTGCAGATGACACCAAGATGGGAGCAGTGGTGGATGACCCAGGGGTGTGTGGCAAGGTTTGCAGGAAGATCTGGCAAGGTTAGAGACATGGTCGGATACCTGGCAACTGGAATTCAATACCAAGAAATGCAAGGTGCTTCATTTTGCAGCAAAGAATCCAAGGAGAAAATACCATCGGAGGGGGAGAGTCCAACTAGCAGAGACTGAGGAGGAGAAAGATCTGGGGGTGCTCATAATGGGAGCAATGAACAACTCTGCACACTGTAGGAAAGTAAGCGGCAATGGCCAACAAAATGCTGGGTTATTTGCAGGGAATATAACCTCAAGGAGGGGAGAGGTGATTCTGCCGTTGTATAGTTCACTGGTCAGACCCCACCTAGGGTACTGCATGCAGTACTGGTGCCCGTACCTAAAGAACGATGTTAGATTACTGGAAGGGGTGCAACGCAGAGCAAAAAAGAAGATCCAGGATGTAAGGGAGTTACCATATGAAAGTAGACAGAGTTGAACATGCACTCATTGGAGGAGAGGAGGAACAGAAAGATATGATCAAGATCTTCAAGTACATGAGGGGAAATAAACAAGACAGGCACGGAAGGACACTCGAGACCATGATACAAGATTGAGGGTGGAAAGTTTAGGAAGGAATTGAGAAGGCACTTTTTTATGGAGAGGGTGGTGGCAGAATGGAATGCGCTACCAGCAGAGGTGGTGACCTGTAGAACAGTGGGATGCTTCAAGAGAGGCTGGGACAGGGCAAAATGGAGGGTGGAGGGAGGGGTAGCAGCTGCAGAAAAGCGTACTAGCTGCAAAAGTGAGCAAACTCGATTGATTAAATGGCCTTTTCTGCTGGCAGTTTTCTTATGTTTGTATGGTACCAGTTCGGACTTGTCTGGGTTGACCAACAGGCCCAAGTCTCGGCAAGTCAGGAAAGACGGATCTCTGGACCTCTTCAAGTTTTCTCTGGATGGAGCAGCTAACAGCCAGTTGTCCAGGTAGAGGTACACTCTGACCCCAAGGCACCACAGGTTGCCCCTACTACTGCCATGCATTTGGTAAAGACCCTGAGCACTGAGGAGAGGTGAAAGGGTATGATCTGGAACCGGTACATAAATACAGATTTCTCACCTGTAACAGGAGTTCTAGGAATGGTATATGTTGTACATCCACACTTACTGGCAGGTTCCTTGCCGCTTTAAATCTTGCCGGAAGGTCTTCGAGCTGGCTCCTCCCACCCATCTGGGTGTTAAAACTCTCGGCTCCGCCCCATGACACCAGATCTAGCCCACTGGAAGCAAGTACAGCGTCGAACTGAGGGTTGGTGGTTAGTGATGAACAACATATACCATTCCTATAACTCCTGTTACAGGTGAGTAACCTGTATTTCTAGGGACATGGATACGTTGTTCTATCCACACTTACTGGCAGACTCCTAGTTCTCCAAGAGAAGAGAGGCAAGGCGCACACCCCCTACTTAGGAAATAAGGACTGGAGAACAGAGGTCCCAAAACCAGCATCCCAAGTGACTCAAGGCCGATATGGTAGTGGGTAATGAAGGTGTGTGCTGACTTCAGGTAGCAGCCCTGCAGATTTCCTGGATAGGGACGCCCTGAAGCAGCCACCGAAGCAGCGGTATGGCGGGTAGAATGAGCCCTTATCCCTCTGGGAGGCTCCATGCCCGCCAACCTATAGCAGAGATCCATGCAGGAGGTGACCCACCTGCCTATCATCTGCTTGGCTGCAGGCCTGCCAGGTGTGGCTTCAGCGTAGGTGACAAACAGCTGGCAAACCACTCCCCAAACTTCAGCCGTCCGCTCCTTATAATAAGAGAGCGCTCTTCTAGGGTCCAGAGTATGGAGCCTGTATTCGGCCCCCGAGGTGTCATTGGGGTAGAACATCGGCAGAGTCAATACTTGGTTAAGGTGAAACCCACACCACCTTGGAAGGAATTCTGGGGGCGCAGGACAACCTTGTCCCTGTGGAAGACCAAATAAGGAGAGTCGATGGAAAGTGCCTGGAGCTCTTCCATCCTTCTGGCTGACGTTATAGCCACCAAGAAGGCGGTCTTCCACGACAGGTGAGAGATACCACACCTGTGCATCGGTTTGAATGGCTTGCCCATGAGCTTAGCCAATACCAGCAGTAGATCCCACGGAGGTGGAGGTTCTCACACTGGAGGGGATATGTGATCAAGGCCTTTAAAAGCGCCTCGACCACTTCCTCCTGCGCCACTCGACTGCATTCCGCCCACTCCGGGCAGAGATGGCTGCCAGGTGCACCTTGGGTCGCCGAATCGCGCCCATGCTGAGAAAGGGACCAAGGTAGGCCAAAATGCTGGCCAAGGAACAGGAGGAGGGGTCCAACCCCTTATCCTGACACCAAATGGAGCATTTCTTCCATTTGAAGGCACAGCATTTTCTGGTCGACTCCTTACGGGATGCCTCAACGACGCTGAGGACCTCGCCGGAAAGACCCAAGGCCTGGAACTCAGCCAGGAACCAGGCTGCCAGGTGCAGGGACTGAAGGTCCGGGTGGAGTACCTTCCCCTGGTTGACTGAAATCAGGTCCGGGTAGGCTGGAAGCCGCCTTGGGAGCCTGGAGCTGAGGCTGAGGAGATCTGGACACCAGAACTGGCGGGGCCAGTCTGGGGCTACCAGAATCACCTGCGCCTTGTCCCTCCTCGCCTTGAGAAGCACCTTGTGGATCAAGGGAAATGGGGGAAAGGCGCAGAAGAGGCCCGGGGTCCACAGCCTCGAGAAGGCATCCCCCTGCAGAGAGGGGCGGGTATGAAACAGCCTCAGCTTCGCATTCTCCCTGGAGGCAAACAGGTCCACCTGAGGTGTGCCCCAGTGGGAGAACAGATCGTGTACTACCTCCAGCAGGAGATACCACTCGTGAGATGCAGCACCTATCCGGCTTAGGGTACTGGCCAGAGTGTTGGAGGCTCCCGCCACACGGATGGCTAGGAGATCCGCCACCAGACTGCTCACGAGGGACCAAGTGCAGAGAGCTTCCTTGCATAGGGGCAAGGAGTGCGTCCCACCCTGGCGGTTCAGGTAGTACATGGTCGTGGTATTGTCTTTCTGAACCTGGACCACTTGACCCCATACAAACGGAGCGAAGGCGGTGAGGGCTAGTCAGACTGCTCGAAGCTCCAGCAGGTTGATGTGGCATCGAGACTCCTGAGAGGACCAGAGGCCATGCGCTCTGTGCTCCTCCAGATGGGCACCCCAACCCAACAAAGAGGCATCGGTCGTGAGAATGACCGCTGGCTCGGGGCGGACAAACGGGATGCCCTCCTGCAGATGAGCTGAACGATCCATCACTAGAGAGCGTTCCACATCTCCTGGGTCACCGCCACTGGCTGGTCCAGAGGACCGGAGCGCTGTGACCATTGGCGGGCCAGCCCCCACTGAAGGGGACGCATGTGCGAGCGGGCCCAACAGACCACGCTGGTACAGGCCGTCATGAGGCCCAGGAAGTCCCGGGCAGGGCACAATTGCCCAACCAGAAATGATTGGGCAAAGGAGGAAAGAACCTCAGCCCTGTCCGCCGGGAGCCATGCTCTGGCTCGAAGAGAGTCGAGCTCTGCCCCGATGAATTGAATCATTTGAGTTGGCACGAGCTCCGATTTGGCCTCGTTGATGAGGAGGCCAATATGAGAGCAGACCTGGAGGGCCAGATCCCTGGACCGCTCCACCTCCAACCTGGAGGAGGCTGCAATCAGCCAGTCGTCCAGGTAAGGGTACACCCGACCCTTCGCACCAGAAGAATGCTGTCACCACTGCCATGCATTTGGTGAAGACCCTGGGCGCCTAGGAGAGGCCGAAGGGCATGGCCCGAACTGCACAGGGACCCCTCCGCCTGAAGCGGCGGAATCGCTGGTGGGACGGACGGATCGGGACGTGAAAGAACACGTCTTGGAGATCCAGAGAGCAGAACCACATGCCTCGTTCCAAGGATGGCATGATCTGTGCCAGAATGACCATCCTGAAGGTTCAAGACCTTAGGAACTTGTTCAGGTCATGTAGGTCTAGAATGCGGCGCCAGCCCCCCCGTCAGTTTCGGGACCAAGAAATACCTGGACACAAACCCTGGGTCTGGTGGAGGATCTGCCACCTCCTGATCACCTCCTTGGAGAAGAGAGCAATGTCGGCTCGACGAGCCGACAGAGAGAGGCCATGATCTTATAGCTCTGGGGCGATCGGCTCGAAGGGTGGGGCCTGCCTGAATTCCCAGAGGCAGACCTTCCCCTACCACTTCCAACACCCAGCGTCCGCGGTGATAGTGGACCAGGCCGAAAAGAAGTGGTAGAGCTGCCTCTATCACGGGGCAGGCTTGGAGGAAGGACCAACCGAGACCTCCTGAGCCTTTTCCTCCCGGTTCTGCTGGAGGAAGCTGCAGGCTTGGCTTTGGGGTGCGAAGTGCAAGCCTGCTGGCCCTGATGCTGGTGTTGCTGGGCCGGACGTGTCACAGGGGCAGAAGGCCGAAAGGGCTTACGCTGCTGCTGGCGGCCTTTGTCCTTCTGGGCAGACATGACCGAGTCCAAGGTGGCATTGGATTTCTCAATCCTCTGCAAGTGACCCTCCACCCCAGGACCGAACAAGTCGGTACCCAGGAAGGGAACATCTGCCAGCTTGTGCTGGGTATCCACCGTGAAGGTGGAGATCCGCAGCCAAGCTCGGCGGCGCATGGCCACTGTGGCCGCTACTGAACGGACACAAGTCTCTCCAATGTCAAGAGCAGTTTGGAGCTGTTGCTTTGCCACCGCCCTTCCCTGATCCCGCACTGCTTGACTGTAGTCTGGAGGTCAGCCGGGAGATGAGGAATCACCTCATCCAGGAGCCCAAAAGGGTGGCTTGTTCACGTCCCGAGCGTTTCCGGAGCACCGGAAAACACTGTCTGTCACCAACCCCTCCGCAGAGGGGTGCTCCGAGAATCCGGAGAGTGAGCCGGTGGGAACGGTATACTTCCTGGCCATCCTGGCCGAGGGAGCTGGACAAGAAGCCGGCCGTTGCCATAGCTCCAGGGCCGGGCCAACAATGGCTTCAGCCACAGGAAAGGCCTCCGTAGGAGAATCCCTTGGTCCAGTATCTCCGTGAGAGGGGTACTTGGCCCTTGGACACGGGTTCGAGCTTCATCCCAGTAGATTCTGAGATGAGCCAAGTAATCCCATGAACGAGGATGGCTCTCGCCCACCGACTGTCCCCAGAGGACTCCAGGTCGAGAGGCCTGAGAACAGGGAAGAGTCATCGTCAGACTCCGAGGAGTCTGCAAACAGCTGCCGAGGGCCTGAGCCACCCTCCACCTGCAGAGGGCGATCGGGAGTGAGGGTGACTGACAACCGATGGGGCAACCCATGACTCGACTGAGAATCCTCGGTCGGAGCCCCAGTTTTTGGTTGTGGAGGCATGGGTTCCACCATGATGGGTGGCGCAGCTGGTTTCGGCTGAACAACCGGCGCCGGCTTCGGCTCTTCGATGACCACGAGGGGTTGTTTCGGCTGCTCAGGTGACAGCCACTTAATGGCTGGGGAAGGCGACGGAGTCGGCTTGCTCCCAGACAAAAGGAGTTGCTGCTACATTAGATCCTCGTAGCGCTGACGCAACTTGCGCTGGAGCCTATCCTCCGAGGAGGACGATGACGAGGATGAGTGGGGCCGCCGCTTCCCTCAGTGCCGAGACAGAGACCGCCGATGTCGGCTGGACTGAGAGGAGGTCAGACACTGAGCTCCTCAGTGTTTCCGAGGGTGGGTCTGGGAGGGAGCGGGGGAAACCTGTTGCTCCCCTGGCTCAGGGACCTTAACCGAGGACTCCGGCACAGGAGAGTCCTCAGTTTCCACCAGGGGAACCGGTGAAGATGGGTTGTCGGCTTCTCCAGTCGACAGCCCGTCCGACGGGTCGAGATAAATCTCGACTGCATCGACGGGTGTCTCGGCCGGCTGACCTGACGGGGACACCGTGAAGCCAGCGGCCTTAGCCGCAACCTCGACCGAAGTCAAGTGTCGACTATCCGGGGAAGAGAACTTCTCCCACTCCCACGAATGTCGACGGTGGGACTTACCTTTTGAGTCCTTTTTCTTGGACCAAGAGAAGAGTCCCGATGGCCCCTCTCCTTTAGTAGAGAGGGACTGACAGCTCCTTACATGAAGCAGAGTAGGAGGAGCCCAAGGAGAGTGGGATAAATGCCGCAACCGAGAAAGAAGATGCGGCCTGGGCCGCCGCCTCCTCGAGGGCGATCATTTGCTCAAGTTGCTCAGCTGAGCCCGCCACTGCGGACACCGCCCAACGGGCCTCCTTCGACTTAACTGAAGGAATACGTCTCTCGGGGCGTGCAAGTTGAAGTCTGGCAGCATGGTCTTCGAGAACGTTGACCGAGAAGGACTTGCACAATTCGCAGGCCTGCGGATCGTGTTCGAGCCCAAGGCAGTAAACGCACGTGGAGTGAGGATCGGTCCGAGACATCATCTGCCCACAAGGGCACCGCCGAAATCCGGGAATCGATTTGTTCATTGCAGCCGCGAAGGAAGAAAAAGACCAAAGTCTAGAAAATTTAAGAATAAGTTTCGGTTTAACTGACGAGTTAGGATCCAGGCCTAAAACGCATAGCACTAAGGAGGGAACCTGAGCTTCCAAGCGGTAAGGAAGATCTGGCATCATGGGGCGGAGCCGAGAGTTTTACCACCCAGGTGGGTGGGTGGGAGGAGCCAGCTTGAAGACCTTCTGGCAAGATTTAAAGCGGCAAGGAACCTGCCAGTAAGTGTGGATAGAACAACATATCCATGTCCCTAGAACCCCTTCTTCTCAAAACCAAAGGTAATGGTTCTGGGATGGATGGAAGAACGGGAACCTGGAAAAACACATCCTGAAGGTCTAGGGAGCAGAACCACAAGTTCTGCTCCTGTGATGGAATAACGCAATTCAGAGTTACCATCCTGAACTTGCGTTTCTGCATAAACTCGTTCAGATCATGCAGACCCAGTATGGGGTGCAACTCCCACATCCATTTTGGGACCAGGAAGTACCTGGACACGAACTATTGGCCCTTTTGCAAGAAACTAAGAAATGTCCACCCAAAGGGTGGACTGTGTGTCCAGTGACACCCTGGACTCTCAAGGTGCATGAAGGCGGTAAGGCAGGAGAGCCCTGAAGTCCAGAGGCAATCCTCTGCCCAGTACATCTAACACCCAATTGTCCATTGTGATAGCAGACCAACATAGCAAGAAGGGACATAGCTGGCTTTCGACCAGAAGAGTAGGCAGGGACAGGATGAGTGGAGGGACGATGCCCACCAACCAGTCACTGGGCAGCTTTGATGGGGGCAATGGTGGCTGCTGCTAGAGGGGCACCACTACCCCCACTTTTTCAGCCCCTGGACATGGGATTGGGGCAGGAGGCCTGGAATTTCCCCAGATGGGGTTGCTGCTGAAGAGGCTGGGACTAAAAGGACTGGTGCTGGAAGGCCTGTTTCTTAGACTTTTTCTGATCCTTCTGGGACAATGTCACTGAGTCTAGGGAGGCAATGGATTTCTCAATGTGGGTGAGATGTCCTTCCACCCCAGGGCCAATAGGTTGTGTCCAAAAAAGGGACACCGTCAAGCTTGTGTTGGGAGTTTGCTGTGAAGGTGGACAAACACAGCCAGGTTCTGCGACACATGGAGACAATCACTGCCATTACATAGGCACAAGAGTCACCCATGTCCAAAGCTGTCTGGAGCTGGTTTTTAGCCAGCGATTGACCCTGGTCTCTGATGAGCTACACCACCAACTGTTCAACAGGCAAGTCAGGGAGAAAGTCAGGGAGAAGTACATCAAACACTCCCATCAGGCAATGACCAAAGTTGGCCATCAACACGGCATAGCTAGCCTGATGGAGATCTACAGCCACCACAACGTACACCTTCTTAGCGACATCGTCAGACTTATGGGACTCCCTGACCAGAAGCCTGTCCATACCCCCCCGTCCAGATTTGAGGAACACCGAATCCATGACAAACTCTTCCACAGAGGGATGGTCCGAAAACCCTGAAAGGAAACCCATGAGGACCATATACTTGTAGACCATACAGACAGAGGGTGCTGTGTAGTATGCTGCCAAAGCTCCATGGCCGGTCCCCAAATGGCCTCAGCCACTGGGAAAGCAACCCTGGGGAATTCGTCCCGGTTCAAAATGTCCATGAGGTGGTACTTAGCCCTCTTATGGACTGGTTCAAGCGAGACCGATATGGACTCCAAGATGGGTCGGAGAAGCACCTCAAAGGGCACTGGGCCATGCTCAGTGGAAAGTTCCTTGACCGAGCCACGGTCAAGGAGGGGAGTCCCATAGGAGGCCATGGGCTCAAGATTTGAGTCATCTGAGGACTCCTCAAAGATAGCCCTCGACATTTTCTCACCATGGACCTCTTGGGTATCGGTCTCCAGGGGTGATCCTCACCTACAACTGGCCTAGCAAGGTTGGCACATCTGGGGGAATAGGATAGATTTTTAAATACCTCACGGTGGTAAATAAGGTACAGTAGGGAAGTATTTTTTTCCCCCAGAAAAAAGTGCTATAAAAAAAGGGGACAGACATGCTATGAACCTGGAAGGGGGTAAATTCAGAAGAGGTGTGAGGAAATATTTCTTCACAGAACGAGTGGTGGATTCCTGGAAGAGCCTTCCAGCACAGGTGGTAGGGGTGAAAACAGTTGGGGGTGGTCAAAAATGCACGGGTTAGATACAAGAGAATCAGAGGTGGGGAGAGAGAGAAAGCTGTAGAGATCAAGTAGGGACTGCAGCGAGAATGAAGGTAGGGAAAAATGGGCAGACTGGGTGGGCCAAGCATCCCTTATCTGCCATTAGATTCTACAATTCTGTGTTGGCCGAGTGGCCAGCCTCCTTAGTCGGAATGCTCATCTTCGGTTGCGATGGTGGTAGTGTGATAAGGTTGAACAGGACCCTGTAACAGTTATTATAGAGAGTTTGAATGCAGGGATCTGTTCTTTCCTACCTCTTGTCTGTCTGTGGTTGCGCAACCAAATTTTCCTGTGAGATCTAGGATTTGATCACCCAGATAGTCTCGCAATTCTTTGCCTCTTACTGTCTCTCAACCTTCCCTTGCTGTTTCTGTCTTCCTCTCTTGCATATCTGCTGGTATAAAAATATATGCAAATCATTATGTGGAAATATGACTGATATTGGGATCCCTTTGTTTAGAAATTATATAACATTAGTGTTGAAATGTATATAATTAAAGTTTGAGATTATTGCAAAAAGCTATTGGAAACTCAAGGGGTTAACCTGAAATGCAGTTTTTAAGCCTTTTGCAGAAGCTGTGGAGAAGGGGCCTCAGTTCTGGGACACTATTCTGGCAGCACCTGCCTGATATTTACAAAAACATTTTAGAAAAAAAATAGGATGCTTGTTAAGGAGGGGGTTGCAAGGAATCAGACAGACAGTTGCAATTTCTTGCAACACACAGACTGAAGGAAAACTCCAATGGATCTTCTCTATTTATTCTGCCTTTGTAAATAGTTATACAGAACAATTTTATTTTGTTATGTTGTTGCTAGTACAAATAAACACTTTTTGAGAATTCTGCAGCTGCTCCTGGTTTTCCTATGCTTCCTGACCTGTGCCTCGATGACAAGTAGCTCCACCTGAAGAGGTGGAGAAGCAGTTGTGGGGTGCATCTGCATGATGTGGACCAGCGAGGGTACCACTGGCGATGGCCAGACCACCAACGATCCGGGGGTAGAGCTGTACCCTGCCCCGCAATGGTGCATTGTTGTCAGAGGAGCTCCTTGTAGCACCATTGTATCTTACGAAAGTGCCTCTCCTCATCCAAGAATAAGAAGGATGAGGAATCTCAATTGTAATTCCTCCTGGTCAAGCAGGAACAAGAGAACGCCTCAACTGCAACCTTAGCCACTGATGGCTGTGATAATGGCCTCCGTGAGTGTCTGTAGACTCATTGGTATGTTACCCTGTAAATATAATTGTTGACTGGCAGTATAGCCTAGAGGTTAGAGGAACGAGGTGTGAATGAGCTTGGTACATCCAGCAGACTAGACCAGAGTTTGAGTCTCACAACCTCCACTTACATACTGTGCGAGACTGAGCAAGTTACTTAACCGCCCAGTGCTCCCAGGTCACCCCCGAAAACAGGCACTTGTGCCTAGTGGTCCTTACCTGGTTACCAAAGACTAAAATAAATAAATAAATATAATTGTTAATTCAAAACGAAAATTCTTTAAGTAAAATGGAATATTTCTCATCAAGCCTGAAATGCGGTTTTCATTTTGTCTGTAGACCTCATGCCTGTCTATGTTCAGCAACACGGACACAGAAGACCTGACCTCCAGTGGATATTGCTCCTGTTGAGGGCAGGGACACTGACCAGACCATGTCCTCCTGGGCAAGGACCAGGAGCACCGGGGTCTGCAAGACTGAATCCATGACCTCGTCCATTGATTGGTCAACAAGCTCGATAATGTGTTCAGCAGCCTGTTCGACTGAAGTCAAAGTCAACTGGCTCAATAGGGGAACTGAAGAGCCCTCGATCTGCCCCCCAGATGAGGGAAGCTCACTAGCCACTGAGCAGTTGGGTGAGTTGAGGGACCGGGAGGACCTCGATCAGTCCCACGACTGGCGCATCACTTGATGTTAGTACCATTGGCGAGGGCAGGGCTCTCCCTTAAGGTCTGAAGGGCCAGACACATCTCTGGAAACTCTCCAGTGAAAGACCCTCTGACACTGGCCCCCAGGGAAGAGTGCCGAGGCTGAGAAGGTGCCCGCTGTGGCTGATGCCACTTCCACCTCAAGGGCTGCAAGTTGTTCAGCCAACTTGGCCACAGTAGAGGCCTTCTTGCGGTCCTTAGGGTAGTCCTTCAGATCCAGTTCGGAAGGTCAATCCACCAAGAATGGGAGCTTCGTGTCCTCAAGGCATTCAGGAAGCGTGCTTAAGCAGAGCCCACACGTGGCCACATTGTGTTGCTGGCCCAGGTAGTACATGCATACATGTCGTGCGGGTCGGTGACTGACATCTTCTGCCAGCACCGCACACAAAACTTAAATCCTGGCTTCTGTTACTCCATCATCAATTGTCAGAGGGTGATGAAGAAAAATACAGTTACGCAAGAACTTACCGTAACACTAGATCTTTGAGAACAGCTCTTGCAGCAGGTTACACCATTAGGACTGAAGCCGGCAGGCGCCAGAACCCCACGGAAATTTTCTAGCTAGCAGTATCCAGCGGGGACCGCCCCCGACGTCAGGCATCATATAAAAGGGATGGTCCCCCAGAATCCCCAGCTCTCCCGCCAGAGACTTCCGGCCACTAGATGACGTCAGAAGTGGAGACTGAGGATCCGCCATCGAAAGGTATTCACAGCGGTGTTAGAAACACCTAATCCTAGAAAAGAGATATTGGAACAACTCTACCTCCAGAGGGGATGGTGGGAGGGAAACTACTTACTGCAAGAGCTGTTCTCGAAGATCTACTGTTATGGTAAGTTCTTACGTAACTGTACTATCTTACTTCTAGAAACAGCTCTTGCAGCAGGTTACACCATTAGGACAGATTCCCAAGCAATACTGGAAATCCCTCGCAGGTGGGAGGAGGCTAGGTAGAGATTGCGAGTTGGACTGAAGCCTAGGATAGGAGTCCCTGAAGGACTGCTAGACCAAAATCAGCTCTTCGCCATGATGCAACATCCAGGCTATAATGCCTGATAAAGGTGTGCACGGTGCTCCAAGTAGCTGCTGCGCAGATGGCTGAAGTGGACACGTTCTTCATGGCCGCAAAAGAGGTAGCCACCCCCTTGTGGAATGTCCCTTAACCGCACCCGGTAAAGGTTTGTTACGTTTCTGGTAACAGAATGTGATACAATGGATGAGCCATCTGGACAGCGATTGTTTAGAAACCGGAGCTCCCATCATCCTATGGGCGAAGGAGACAAAAAGCTGATCAGATTTACGGTGGTGCCTGGTTCTAGTCAGGTAGTATCTTAGACACCTATGCACATCTAGGGTGTGCAGCAGGACCTCTCCTCTATTACAGTATTTAGGAAAATACACTGGTAAGTCGATGTCTTAATTGAGGGTGAGAGCTGAGACAACCTTAGGTAGAAACTTTGGATTTGTCCTTAGGGACACCCTGTCCTGGTGAAAAACCAAATAAGGTTCTTTGCATATCAGTCTGTGAAGTTCAGAAATCCTTCTGGCCGAAGTAACAGCAACTGAAAATAACGTCTTCCATGTCAGGAGATGTAGCTCGCAATCTGCGGCTGGTTCAAAAGGTGGCAGCACGAGCAGCTCCAGGGCAAAGGGTAAATCCCATGGAGGAATAGGATCCTTAATCGGAGGTCTAAGGTGGAGAACACCTCTCAGGAAGGCTCATGCGGTGTCCAACTGAGTTATGGGACGTCGGCCTATAGGTGTATGATAGGCTGAGATGGCACAAAGGTGTACTTTAACAGAGAAGTAGGCCAAGCCTGCCTGGAAGAGAGACAGGAGGTAGTCCAGGACCGACCTTTCTGGACAATCTATCGGGGAAAGTCCTCGTGCTTGAGCCCAGAGGCAAAATCTGCACCTTTTCATGGCGTATGTGGCACGAGTGGCCGGTTTTCTAGCAGCCGCTAGAACATCTGCTACCTCTTGCAAGACCCCGTACCGCATGATAGCTATGTCTCTAGGAGCCAGGCGTGCAGGTTGAGAGAGTGAAGGCCGGATGGACCAAAGAACCTGCCTCCTGGGACAGTAAGTGAGAGCTGATTGACAGAGGCACCGGAGGTTCCTGGGACAGCTGGTGTACCAGAGGGAACCAAATATGTCTGGGCCAAAAAGGCGCAATAAATATCAGCGTCATCTGCTCTCTGCGGAGTTTCAAAAGGAACCTCTGGATCAACGGGAAGGGAGGAAATGCGTAGAGGAATCTGCCTGTCCAGGAGAGGGACAACGCGTCTCGCCAGAAAACAAAAGGCCCTGGCTCTAGCGAGCAGAAATTGGGCAGTTTTGCGTTGGATGGGGACGCGAAAAGGTCCAACTCTGGTATGCCCCATCTGTGAAATAGATCCTCTACTACCTCCTGGAGTAGTTCCCACTCGTGGACTCTGGCCTGACAGCGGCTCAGGCTGTCTGCAATGACGCTGTCCACTCCTAGGACATGAACAGCAATGAGGTTTGCGCTGTGTTGTAGAACCCAATCCCACACCCTCATGGCCTCCCTGCAAAGTGGGTAGGAATGGGTGCCTCCTTGTTTGTTGAGGTAATACATCACTGTGGTATTGTCTGTTTGTAACAGGAGAGTACCCGGTGGGATCTCCGACTGGAAGGCCTGCAGGGCATAAAGAACTGCTCTCATTTCCAAAATATTTATGCGGAGATGAGCTTCCTGGGGTGTCCATGAGCCCAGAGACCTGACCCCCTCGAGGTGTGCTCCCCAACCGAACCCTGAGGCGTCCGTGGAGAGTGTCACAATCGGAGACGGTGCAATGAAGGGGACCCCCGCCGACAGGTTCTTTGAATCTAGTCACCATTGCCAAACCCGGATTACGGCATTCGTGATCCGAACTGGAAGCTGCAAATGGTCTTGCTTCTGATCCCATTGAACCGGTAACAGCCACTGGGTCACCCGTATGTGGAGACGGGCTAGTGGGACTGTTGCAATGGCCGCAGCTATGTGTCTGAGCAGGCAAAGGACCAGTCTGGCTGGGACTGTCTTCTTTGCCAAGATGTCCTTGATGAGGGATCTGATGTGTTCCACTCGGTCCTGGGACAGAAAAGCTCTCCCCTGGACGATATCCAGAACTGCACCTATGAACTGCAGATTCTGTGACACAACCAGGTGTGACTTCTCCTGATTGATAATGATGCCCAACATCCCAAACAGGGACTGAGTACAGTGAATTGCGGACATCAGAGCCTCCCGAGAGGGTACCATGAGGAGCCAGTCATCCAGGTAGGGGAACACGTAGTGGCCTTGTCTCCTTAGAGCCGCCACTATGACTGCCATGTACTTCGTAAACACCCGAGGTGCCGATGACAGTCCAAAAGGGAGGGCTTGGAACAGATAATGGTGACCTTGGAATTCAAAATGCAAGAACTTCTTGTGCGCTCGAGCAATGGGTATGTGCAGGTAGGCATCCTGCATGTCCAAGGACGCTAGGAAGGCGCCCTGCTTGAGCAAGGGTATCAAACCGGGAAGGGTCACCATGCGGAAGCGTTTGTAAACGACCGAAGCATTGAGATCGCTGCGATCCAGTATCGGACAGAGGTCCCGTCTTTTTGGGAACCAGAAAGAAGTGGGAATAATAACCTGCACCTCTCTGGTTCCTCGGTACGTGCTCTAGTTTCCTTTCCCAGAAGCGCGAGCACCTCCTGCTGTATGAGCAGTGCGTGCTGCCCCGAACGGGAAAGCAGGGGAGGTCTTGACGATGGGGGTCGAGGAGTTCTATAAAGTGACCTCTCTTGACCAGTTGAAGGACCCACCGGTCGTCGGTGATCGACTCCCACCCTGAAAAGTGGCGAGCGATGTGACCCCCGACCTTTTCTGCCGGTGATCCAGAGGAGGGCAGGGCGGGAAGGAGTCATGCTGTGCCGGCAGTATCCCCCCCCCACAGGCTGGGCCGGTTTGGTATACCACTGGCCTCGGCCTGGGGAAGATTTAGGTTGGGCCTTACAGTGGAAGGTGCCCCTTTGCTGCTGGCCGGAACGTGGCTGCTGCCTTTGTTGTCGGCCACGAAAACGGTTCTGGTTCCTACGTAAGGAACCAAATTTGGGTCTGTACATGACCTGTACAGTCCTTACTGCCTTTCCGGCATCCTGAATCTTGGTGATGACCTTTTCAGAGGGTTCACCAAATACGACCTCTCCATTATAAGGGACGTCCAGGATACTCTTCTGTACGTCCGGTGTAAATCCAGAGACACGGAGCCAGGAGTGTCTCCGGAGACAGATGCCTGAAGCTGCACCCCTGGCAGACGAGTCCGCAGAATTATATGTGGCTCTTAACACTTGGGTCCCCATGTCTGACCCTGTGCGGAGGAGGCTGAAGAGCTCCGTCTTCTGCTCGTCATCCAGAAGTTTGTCAACCAGGTCTTGACCCTGCTCCCACAGGGCATTCTGAAACTGAACCATATGAGTCAGATAGTTCAGTGACCTGATGGAGCATGTAGCAGCCGCAAACGTGCGTCTCCCCAGGGCATCCAATTGCTTGGATTCCTGGTCCGGTGGCTGTGTACTCAGATGTGGTCGTTGAGACCTATCATGGGAGGCCGTAATGACCAGGGAATCAGCCAGGGGTTGTTGTGCCAAGTACTGGCCCTCTACAGGCAGTCAGCTTCCTTCAGCAGCGCGGGGGTGGTGTGTGGACGCTTCCACGCAGCATTGGTGATGTCCACAAAGGTGTCCGCCAAGGGTGGTACCACCACAGGCTTCGGGTCTTTCTGCTGAAGATAACGGGCTAGATGCTGTCTCTCAGGGTCGAGATCTTCCGAATCCCATCCCATATTCTCCTGGATGTGCCTCATGATGTTGGAAAAAGAGGGATCATCCGGAGGTGACCTGGGCAGGTCTCGTGGGTCAGGTGATGGGATGCTGATCGAAGGAGACCGGGAGGGATCTGAGGTGTCAGGTCTGGAATCATCCCCCTGCGGAGTGGACCGTCGACATCTGGGTCGCTTAGGACTGGGAGACCCTGAGGGAGATCTTGAAGGGGCCTTCTCCATTTTTTGGATCTTCCCCATGGAGGTGGAGTAGGTTCCTTGGGGGTCGGTGGTCCTCCTGCTGGCCCCTGTGGTGGAGGAGGGGGAGTAGGAGGAGGAGGTTTGACTGGGATCACATCCTTCTTTATTGTGTTCCACCAAAATGTAAAGAGATCTTTGACCTTCTGAATATTCATACCAGACGACGGACCTGGCGCCGGTGGTCTGTTGCCAGGTTCGGCGAAGGCTCCTGTGGAAGCCCGACATCCTCGCTGTCGCCTGCCTGGTCATCAGGCAATGTCATGTCCTCCTCAGTAGAGTCCCGGTAACCGATGTCCACCAGTGACGGGGAGGCAGTCTTCGGCTCCGGCGAACATCTCACTGCCGTCGGGTCCGACGGGCGTTTAGCCGATGTAAGGTCGGAAGCCCGTTTCGGGTCCGTCGTCCGTTTTAGGGATGTCAGATCCTTAGTCTTCCTGGGAGGGGGATCCGGACCCCCTAGAAGGCTGGGAGGCCGATCTGGCATCGGAGTCCCGGCATCTGTCTGAGGAAGCCTGTTTAGAAGAGGACTTGGACTGGTGACGGTCTGAAGACTTCAAGGAGGCCCGAGAGGGTGCTGAGGAAGCCGAGGCCTGGAAGTCTTGATGGGATGCAGAGAAGCCTAAGTGCTGCCTGAAGACTTAAACTTTACTGGAGGGGGCAGAGAGCGAGCCCTGGAGGGAGAGCGATCTGACCACGTGCAGCCTGAGCTGGTGCGCGAGTCCAAGGGCCGGTGAGGGGATCTGGACCTGGCCTTCTCCCGATGCTTGTCCCGGTGCTTATGGGACTTAGAGGTAGACTCACCTCTGGAGGCAGGGTCTTTATCCATGCTTTTTGGCTTTTCTTCCAAGAGGAACCCCTGAAGTGCCTTCTGGAGGCGGATCTGGGTACGACTGTTGAACCCCTGGCAAAAGGAGCAGGCCTTGGTGTCGTGGTCTGGGCCTAAGCACCGCAGGCAGGATGAGTGTGGATCCTTGAAAGGGATCTGTTTGCTGCAGGCGCACTTGGAGGGATGTCCTTCTGAGGAAGAAGTTGGAGATGCCAACATTGAGTGGGTAAAACCTTGAAATTGTAGTCATCATTCGTTAGAGTGGGACCGTGAGGCCGATGCTGGCGAGTCGATGGCAGGAAAAGAACTGGGGAACCGCCCCCTTTTATATGATGCCAGACGGGGGCGGGGCCGGTCCCTGCTGGATACTGCTAGCTAGAAAATTTCCGTGGAGTCCTGGCGCCTGCCGGCTTCAGTCCTAATGGTGTAACCTGCTGCAAGAGCTGTTTCTCGAAGTAAGATCCCTGAGAATCCAATGAAGTATTTGAAACTCAAAAAGTTCACCAATGGCACACTCGAAAATCTAAGTGGAAGCCAGGAAGGAGGTGACATACTTTGCACACAGCTCTACCCACTGGGCCATCGTGGGTGATTTGATTCCCTCTTAAGGCTAGGAATACTTTCTGGCTCGATTGCCTTGAACAAGCTGGCAAATTTTTCTCTGATCCAAGGTGTCCAACGAAAAAGGTCCTCCTCAGAGTACATTAATTCCCACTGTGCTTCCACCATGTGGCAGGCAAGCAGCAGCATGCAGTGTTCCTCCAGCCCAATGGAGGAGAGCCATCCATGGGATGCTTAACCCTTCCTCCCTCCCCCCACCCCGGCCAGCACCCAAGTCCATTCCCAAACAATGAGTCACCAGCACAGCAAGTAGTAGTGCTACGGGGAAAATGGAAACTCGCAATTTCAGCATGTGGTAGGGATGTGCAATTTCTGAATATGGTGGGGATGCATGATTTTATAATGCAAGAGAAAGAATGGTTTTGGAATGTGGTAGCGAAGGGCAATCTCAGATTGTGTTGGTGAAGTGCAATTTTAGATTGTGGTGGTGAAGCGCAATTTTCATAATGTGGAAGGGTGCAGCAGAGAACAACTAAAATGATGAAGGAAATGGGCTATGCAGAATGGGGGCTGCTCAGACAGTGTAGGGGCTAGAGAGCTGTGTGTGTAGTAGCCAATGTATGGAGGTGTGTCAATACCCAATGCTAAAAACAAAAAAACCCGAAACAGAACAATAACCCACTCAGGCTACACAGTGTACAAAGCCAAAACACAAATGTCTGACCCCCCCCCCCCCCCAAGGACCCCACTGTGGTTGAAGCACTTGGGCTGTAATCATCAGTGTCTTAGGCTGTGTTCACTTTACCATACTGATATTAAAAGCACATGCTGCTTAAATAACAATTTTGGTGTGTTATTTGCTTTTCTCCTCGAATGCAGCCTGAGTGGGTTTTTTGTGTCGATCTGGTCTGGTTGTCCTGGTTTGCACCTTCTCTGCTTGTTCCTGAACATGCTGCAATTTTGTTTGTTTCTAACATCCAATGCTGACAAGGCTGCTGCCTTGCTGGCCGATGAGCAGAAACTTCTCATATATGAAAGGATATAGCCGCACTTAATATGGCGCTGCATCTTTTCATAATACTGTCATCAGGCAATGCAGCAGTGTCTCCCATCTCCCACCCCACTCAGCTTTGTGGCGCCACAGTAGGTGCTCAATCCTGCTGTCTGTATCCCCCCTTTTTACCCAGTCCAACTACTCAATAACACTGGTGATGGGTGTGCCATCCTGCAGCTGTTATCTTCTCTCCTGGCTAATGCAGCTTTAGTATGGCAGTCCGTTCTCAACCCTGCCACCGGAAAATGCCAAAACCCCACTCCTCCAAAGTCTGGTGGTCATGTGCCCAAACCCCCTGCTGGAAACCATAACAGCCACCCCATCAAAGTTAGGCAGTCAGGTGTCCAACTCTGCTGCTAGAAACCACAACAACCCCTTCCCCCAGTCTGGCAGCCGGAAAGCACTACCCCCCCCCCCCAGCATGTGACTGGTCCCACAAACCACACCCCGCCACTGTGGTAGTATAGGTCCCTTCAACAAAGAAAACCATCCCTCATCATCCTGTTTTTTTTTTTGGCCTGAAATAAAAACATCCACTTACACGTTCTACTCCATGCAAACCTGATGATTTGCTTCACAGCACCACAATCCCACACCCCCTGCACCCTTCACTTTACACCTGTCCAATGCAATGGTATGTCCTCTTGCTACCAACACCAACCGCAAACTGACTGAAAACAGTAAGTCCGCATACTATCAGTAAGCCCTCACCTCCTCCTGGGGGTCAGGTAAGAGGTTCTGGGACAATATCAATGAGCTTAGCGGAAAAGTTGTCCCTGCCCCAGCACAACTCTCTGTTGAGGGAACCATCATCCAAGACACGCTGGCCATCTCCAACACTCTAAATGCCACCTTCGCCGATCTCAGCCAGGTCCTTCCACCAACTTCTTTGACACCCCCCCCCCCCCAAATGTACGTCTGAGCCCTCCACCCTGGTAAATGCCCCTCCATTTCGCTTCCGCACTATATCAAACTGCAAACCCAGACGCTACCTCACTAAAGTCCTGGCCAAGTCTCGTTACAGTGCAGATACCCTTGACCTCTAGCTTCTGCACCTTGCCCTTGATGAGGTCCTCCCAGCCCTCACCAAGATACTAAATATGTCCTGCCTTGGTCAATTCCCTACTCCTTGAAAACGGGCCATAATTACCCCCATCCTTTGAAATGGTGACCAGTCATCCCCAACAATTATCGACCCATTTCCATAATGCCTCCCTATCCAAGGCACTGGAAAAGATGGTAGCAGATCAACTTAAGGACTACTTGTCAAAATACAACCTACTGTGTCCTGAACAACATGAGTTCCGAAGTGGGAACAGTACCTCCACAGCCCTCCTAGAATATACATTCTTTATACACAATGGACACTTAGTTGGGTTGATCTATATCGACCTAAGGCATTCCATACCGTTAACCACGACCTTCTCCTAAACTCCCTGAGCCTCTCCTAAGAGGCCACATCCTGGTTTGTGGACTACCTCTCTGGCAGAACTCAGCAGGTTAAAATCAATTTAACCTTATCCTCCAGCTACCTGGTCCTCTCAGGGCTCAATATTAGGGCCCCTCATTTAATCCTTCTTTCTAAACTCCCTCCCCAAATCCTACAGTGGTAAACTCCTGCTCTATGCCGACTCGGTCATCTTCGGGAGCCACCCTTGCCCGAATACTATCCGACAAGCCCTTCAGAGCTTTTTCACTAAGGCTGAATCCTGGTTTTCTGCCTAATGGATAATCCTCAACCACAAGAAAACTAAAACCATGGTCTTTGTTCATCCCCAGAGCCCACACCATGACCTCCAACTAAACATTCTAAATTCCCTGGGTAACACACTAGAACAAGTCCCCTCCTTCAAGCACCTGGGTATCACCCTCGACGCCTCCCTTACCTACCATAAGCACATCCAGCTCCTATCTGCCTCGGTCAACTCCAGATTAGATCTCCTCTATCGACACAAACACTGTCTCCCTCCTGAGACTATCCACCTTGCCATTACATCTTCTGTCCTCTTCCTGGTTGATTACGGGATTGTGTTTTACGGCACGGTACACTATATCCCTATGCTATATCAAGACAGCCCTAAACAAAACATGTCACCTGCTCGCGGGCTGTGATAGACTGACCCATACCTGTGACTTATACAAACTTATACAGACTCACTACCTGGCCAAACTTTGAAAGGAGACTAAAGTACCATACCTGTCTGCTTGCGAAATAGATTCTTCACAAACAAGCCCCCCGCCCCCAGGTCTTCACTCCCTTATCCAAATGGCCACCCCCTAGCAGGGTATACAGAAGCTCAGCAAAAGCGTCCCTCCTTGTACCACGCTGTAGGACCGCCTTGGACCAAAGTTCCTTCCTATACCGTGCCCCCAGTTGGCTGAATAGTCTCCCAGCTTCCATCTTCCTGGAACCCACGCTTGGCATATTTAAAACTAGTTTAAAATGCCTACTCCTAATATCCTCTGCCTCTGACTGTTAAATCTCCCAAGCCTTTCCCTTCACCTCACCTTGACCCATCTGCAATTCTATTCTGACAATGCGCTTCCCTGGGACTCCTCCTTGACACTATATGTTAGGTCATATTTACACTACTAATGATGTTTTTCGGATGCTGGATTACTTTAAGCTTTATATCCCTACTGTACCCTTGCTCATATTACCTACACTGTTATGTGCACTCTACAATGTATCTTGCTCGATGTTGAAATGATCCCATGTTTGATGCCGGGTCCCTGACCCTAGAAATTGCTCCATTTGTTTTTGCCTATGCTTTAACTGTATATGTATTGTATACTTTGTGTTTGATCACTGTACCTTGACGTGGAGCCTTTGCAAAGGAGTCTGTGACTTATAGGGTTGTAATTCCAATTGTGATAACTAAAATAATGGCTTTTTAATGTGTCTTGAACTTTTACTCCTGTCATTTGTTGTTATTTTTGGCCTAAATTTTCTTCATAGCATTTTTTTCTTTACCCCAACTCGTACAAGGGAGGTGTAATTTTTCAAATACCATTGTTTTTACAGTCGTTCTGCGAAACAGTCTTATGGATGGGATTTATAAAATTCCACCTGTCCTGATTATAAGGTGTGGTCATAAAAAGGCTATATTGAAAATTTGGGGTTAAAAAGTCAAAAAACAAAGTGATAAGGACGTCCGGTTGGGCTTCCAAGCAGCATGGCAGTGTAAATACAGAGCTCCGCTACACCCCCCGCTAATCTTCCCGATTTGACATTCTTAACAACAAACAAATTAAAATAAACAAGATCCAGATATCGGGGACATACATAAGAAGCAACTTACAGAAAAAAATTAAAAGAAACAGTACGACTACGGGCAGCAGTGAGCAGAATTAAAACAAGCAGCAATGTTGGCCCAGGAGCCCTCCGATTCCGAAAGCTCTCAAGCGCCAGCAGAACGGCAGGACCAGATGACCATACCAAATAATAAAGCGAGAAACAAACGCATAAAGTTAGATACTACATACAAGGAGCTATTATCGTTTCATGCAGAAATTAAAGATCTTTACGGACAGCTGCACAGAGACGTAGTGAGCCTGGAGCAACGAGCTGATGCATTGGAGAGACAGACAGCAGTAGAGAACAGAGTAGACATGGAGAATACAATTCAACTCTTACAAGATCAATGTGTACAACTGCAAGAAAAAGAAAAAGATCTAGAAAACAGAGCTTGCAGAAAGAACTTAAGATTATATTGCATTCCTGAAGGCTCAGAAGGTCAGGACATTACTGAGTTTACTATTACTTTGCTCAAAACAGCTCTTGAAATGTCCTCTGATATTCAATTATCATTAGAGAGAGTTCACCGTGCACTGGGCCCACAGCCTACAGATCCAAATGCTAGGCCTCGATCTATTATTATGCGCTTTCTAAGCTACGCAGTCAAGGAGACAGTAGTAGCGAAAAAGCAAGGTCTTTTATGGACAAATCCGTTTCTATGTAGATAATGACTATGCTCCACAAACTATGCATAATCGCAGAGCATATGCAGACATCTTACCAGCTTTGAAGGAGGCAGCCATCAGATTTACAACACCGTACCCAGCCAGACTTGTGGTGCAACTGCCATCAGGAAGGAAGGAATTTCATACTGCGGAGGAGGCCAGAGAGGAGCTCCTTAAAGCGGGAATTCAAATAAAAACAAAATCCACGTTGGGACTGCAGAGAGCTGACCCGCCGCGCTGGCAAATGGTGAATTTGGGAAGAGCACAGAATGGTGGAGAGATAGCAAAGAGGGGGAACATTTCCGATCGGCAAGGGGAAGAACCTGACTGATAGAAGATGAAGATTGGCTTGGGATTTCTCGAGGGTCTTCTGGATAGAGGTCTCTGAAAGAGCATGACTGATGAGAGGGACTGGTAATTCAGTTATCTGAACTGGAATCTTTATTAGACAACAACTCTCTCACAGGAGGTTGGACAAAGAAAAGGAATGCTTAATAAGTTTACCTGCAGAGAAAACTGCCATAACAAAGAAACAAGTAAAACTTTTGATCTGGCTGTTCGAACGGGCCCTGATGATTGCTCTGAAGGAAGCAACGGATATAACTCTAAACAGCAGATTATTGAGGGCTGTTTGATTTGTTTTCAGGGCTAAATTGATATAAGGGCCTAAGAAAAGCTGCCCTAGTTGTATACTACAGAATTTAGTTAATAATAAAACAAACAATTTACTTCGTGGGGAGGGGTGGAAGAGGCATCTCCAGACCTAACAGGGAAGCCCATTTCAAATCAAAGACAGGCATGCAAGATATTTTGAGTTAACAGTTTGATTTTTATTTAACTTGTCTGCACATTTCCTTTTATTTTTATTAGGGGAGTAGTATATCCCCAGGAGGCCTGGGCATTTGGTGTTACCAGATATCCTCCGGTGACCTCAGACTATCAGGAGGCACACTTAAGGAGCAACTTTTTAGACTCCCCTAACTTGGAAGTCAATACTATTTGGAATACAGTGTATGTACACAGTTATCAAAAAAAAGGTCAGACATATACTGATAATTTGCTCCAGATTTCAAAAAGTTTAATAAGATCGTAGCAGGAGATGTACAAGAATAATCTAGACGGGAAAGGCATAAAATGTTTCAAAAAAAGTGACGTTCAGGAAGATGGCTCAGGGGGGAACATCAGTATGGTGATTCTTCAGGAACTGGATTATTAAGATGGGGACAACAGGAGAGAATATGTTTCCATAAGGGAATAAGATGGCTACTCAGATAGTAAAAGCACTCTCGCTTAATATAAATGGGCTTAACAACCCCATCAAAAGGGCCAGACTGTTCCAATATATTAAGAAACACCCCAGTGATTTTTATTACCTCCAGGAAACACACTTAACAGATACCGAACAAGCAAAATTGAATTTTTGGGGGGGATTTTGGGTATATGCGTCATCCTTCCCCAAAGGGAAATGACGAGGAGTAGCCATTTTAATACCTAGGACCTCTCCTTTTCGTTTAGAAACACAGTGAGTAGACTCAGAGGGAAGGTATATAATCTTAAAATGTACCCTTTATGGGACAAAGGTCACGTTAGTGAACGTGTATTTTCCCTGTCTTACATCAGTTTGTCTTCTTAAAAGATTTTTTGCAAAGCTTCTAGACATTATGCACGGCTGTCTTATAATAGGGGGAGATATCAATTTAACTGACACCTCAGTTGGACTCCTCTGCACCTTCCAAATACAGGCTAACAGCACAAAGATCATTCATCTCTCAACTTAGGGCATTGGGTCTAATCGATGTATGGAGAAATTTTTATCCTCTTTCTGGGGGATATACGTTTTTCTTCCCTAGACACAATTCTTACTCAAGATTGGACTACTTTTTCATTTCAAAAGAACATTTGGACTGTTTACAAGATTTAACTATAGGACCTAGATTTCTTTCTGATCATTCTCCCCAATTTTTGAGGCTAGATTTTAAAATATCAAGGAAATCCACTGGGTGGCGCCTGAATACATCCTTTCTAAAGGATAAAGCTTTTAGGGACAGCTTTAACTCAAAAATAGCTCAGGTTATTGCAGATAATTCGTCCCAGGAGACACGCAATACAATTGTTTGGGATACTCTGAAGGTTGTGATCAGAGGGGAGATAACTGTGTATTCAGCATACAAGAAGAGATATTGGGAAACACGATATGGTGAATTACATGAGAAATTAAAGGAAATACAAACAAAGTTTACCCCTATTACTACAGAGGTCCAAACCCAGATTAATCAGACAAAGGCTGAGCTCCAGAAACTTTTAGAAGAAAAAACACAACAGGCACTTTTTCACTTGAAAACATATAGGTATGAGGGAGGGCCAAAAGGGCCGAGAAATTTAGCCCGGAGGCTTAGGTGACATAGGACAGCCACAATCATAACACATTTAGTGGATCCGGAGAGAAAAACAAGAGCTTTTAATTCACAGCAGATAATGCAATTGTTCCAGAAATATTATAGACAGCTATACGATCCAGAATTTAACAAAATTGAGGAATTTGTTCCCTCCTTACATTAAGAAAGCTAACTAGGGAAATGGAAATCAGATTAAAAGCCCCTATCAGATCAGAGGAAGTCAGACATGCTATAAAGGAAAGTAAATCATTAAAAAACCCTGGCCCAGACGGATTTCCGTCCGAGTGGTACAAGACGTTTAGTAAACAACTGACCCCCTTACTACTAAAGGCCTTTTTAGAAATTCAACAGGAGAGTCCACCTCCTCCTTCATGGGATTACACTAATATTTCATCATATTAAAAGAGGGCAAACCAGCAGATCTGCCTACTTCATACTGGCTAATATCCATATTAAACATGGACTACAAGTTATTTATGTCCATATGGGCACATAGACTAGAGGAATTGTTACCCTATTTGATTAATTCAGATCAATCTAGGTTCATTCGAGCCAGAGAAACCACAGATAATGATAATATACGTAGAACGATCCATTTGTTGGACCACTTAAATCAGAGACAGATACAGACAGTGTTGCTCAGCCTTGACGCAGACAAAGCATTTGATCACATCAGTTGGCCTTTTTTATGGGAAACTTTGTGCAAGTTTGGATTTCCTGGGGAATTCTCTATCATGATACAGAGAATCTATACCTCTCCGAAGGCATATGTTAAAGTGAATGGACAGTTATCTTCAATGATACAGCTGGGAAGGGGAACTAGGCAGGGTTGCCCATGTTCCACCTTACTGTTTGCCATATACATTGAGCCATTGGCTGAAGCCATAAAGCAACATCTTATTATTCAGCGGGTCCCTTTAGGAGGGAGGGATTTTACTATATCATTATATGCAGATGATATATTATTAACACTCCTAGAACCAGAAAAGTCCATTCCTGCTACTTTACAAGTGATAGATAAGTTCTCAGAGATAGCCGGATACAAAAATAATATACAAAAAACAGTTATTATATTTAAATTTCATCCCCTCTCAGTCTCTGAAGAACCAGATCCCTCTGAAATGGAGAAATAATAAGATGAAATATTTAGGTGTAAATATTCCCCAGAAATTGGAACATTTGGAACTGTTTAATTTAGAGCCCCTATCGATAGAGATAGAGAATTTAGTCAAGAATTGGACACATCAGGCATTCTCTTTTTCAGCTCCAATACAAGCTATTCGGATGACCTTATGTAACCTCCCTGCAAACGGGGGTTCCCAAAAGTCTTCCAGGAGCTTGCCTGAATGCTCCAAGTCTGGGCGGTGTTCGGCATCTGAGCTGTTTAAATGTGGTTCCAAGTGAGTGCTATTTAAGCCTCCACATACTGTCTCTTTAAGAGCTGTCTGCTTGCAGACTTAATTAGTTTGTATGAGGGGACTGTGTATTTAATGCTTGGATGCCGCCCGAGCTGCTGTCAATTCGCTCCATCTCTGCCGTCGCTACATGTGCAGTGGGAGCCTTGTTGAAAGATATAACTGTGTGTCAGAAATCATTTAGAGTGACTGAGAAAATGTAGTTTATCTAACCTGTCTTCATTTCAGCACGAATTGTTTCAGTGTAGTTTTTTCATTTTGGTCCTGAATAGCTGACTTAGACCAATCAGGATGATAGGGAGACCCCAAAATGGAGCCTGTGGACGAATCGGAACTTGGACTCAATTTTGAGCCAGCCACAAGGGGATTGTATGGGCAGTGACTCTGGAAAATGTAGTTTTGACCATGGCGCCTTTTTTCACCAACAGAGGGAGTCTTATTGTGAGTGACAGTCGAACCAGCCAACAGAATGGTGAGGAACTCAAAGGAAATGCCCTGCTCTGTTATTGGAAAGTCAGATCAACTGTGACAGTGAAGAGAGAAGGAGCTCTGTGCTTCTGCGGTGTATAGTTTCATGCTGGAAGCGTGTGTGAGGCCCTGAGGTTTGGCCTGCAGCCGTTGTAAGTACCAGTTCGGACTGAATCCAATTTGTGAGGAGAAAGAAGGAAGTCTGAAGAGTGGAAACCAGGCTCGCCCTGTAGAAGACTGGAGAAATTGCTGAATCGCGCTCGGTCTGTCAGGAACTGAAGCTGCTGTGTGTACTCCGGGTATTTTGCAGTAATGCGATCGGGATGGGGAGCAGCCTGCCTGGTATAGTACTTTCCTTTTACATATGAATGTACGTAGTGCTTGTGGGAATCGCTGTTTCCAATCCCCGTGCTGTGTGTTGAAGCTGGAAGCAAACCCCAGCTTGTCTCGGACTAAATCCGGTTGCTATCAACTGCAGTGGGGTCCAGTCACAAGGACCTTGTCTCCATGCCCTATTGTTCTGGCAATCCAGAAGAACATCCACCATCCGGTCCTCAGCTTGGGTACTGTGAGTACAAATCAGGGTATTTCCCTGCAGCCTGTTTTCAATCACAAGTGTGTCCTCTAATTCTTGTTGTTTCACTGCTTCATGGAGTGAGCCATCCGGCTCCGGATTACAATTGGGTATTGTGCATATATTTTCTTCTAGAGGGTCCTATCCATCTGCACCTGCCGGCCAACCCCGGGTAACAGACCTGGCTAGGCGCCCCCCCCCCCCAAACCTGGGTACCCAGAGTGTGACTTTTCAGACCCTGTATGTGTGCACAGTACTGTGATTTAATGCCACCAATTAACCTGATTTCCCCCTCCCGTGTTACGGCCCCTAAATAAATCAGATTTGTTGTTATACTATATACTGTCTGTGGTGTTGGTACTTATGGAAACAGTATTGTTTTTGCTGTGTATGTTTAACCAGGGGGTCCTCAGAGACGTGCTGCAGAATCAGTCTCGAGGGTAAGTGGTATCTATATGAGTGAACAGTGTGTATACGTGGGGTATTGGAGCTGTAACTCCGATGTACTGTGTGAGCCACTAGAGGGAATAAAAGTGGGGTCTCAGTGTCCCAGAGGCCTGTGACCAAGCTAGTCTAACCACTACAAACCCTGACCTCTGGGTGGAGGCACACGCCATAGCACCTAGGCGCCTCAACCTGTCCGTAGTCAAACAGGCAGGGGTAGTAGCCCTTGGGTTAGCGCCACCTAGGGGTTACACTTATTTCCTAAAATAATATAATATTTCTAGATTTCCAGACTTTGCCGATTATTCCATCACAATTCTACTTTGCATCCTGGGCTAGAATCTTTTCGAGATTTGTGTGGGCAGGACTGCAGCCTAGGGTCAGATGGTCTCCGTTACAGTTACCAGTGGCAAAGGGGGGTCGTAATCTTCCAAACCTTAGAGATTACCATAAGACAGTAACATGTAAAATAGTGATGACATGGCTGAATCCTCAGGTAGAAAAAATATGGAAATTTATTGAATTTATACTAAATGATTTAGTAAATATTGTCCCTATTATATTTGCCCCCCAAACGCTTATCCAGTGTTACAAAACTTTACATTTGCAACCCGTTATATGTTAAAGGCTTGGTTTGAGCTAAGGGCGTCTACTACATTAACTGAAGTTTTTGGTTATTTTTAAACTAATAGGTACAGAAAGTGTATCTTCGGAAACACGAGCTGTTCGGTCCATCAAGAATGGCAGAAAAAAAGGGCTGCTTTTGTTATATCCATACCTAGATGTAAATGGAGTATTGCCTTTTGCCACACTACAGGCAAAATATCAACTTCCCCATACACACCATTATAGATATTTACAGATTCGGTCATTTATACAGAAAGAATTAGCATTAAATACTCTGCCCTCTCTCATACCTATATTGATGTCCCTTTCAAGGGACGCTATAGAAGGCAGGGAACAAATTCATTTAATTGAACAAATATATAAAGCAATAAGAGATTTTTGGAAGGAATCCACTGAAGATATCTTACGGAGATGGAATAGAGAATTAAGGACTCAGATAACTTATGAGAAATGGTTGGAACCTATTCCTCACTCGATGAAAGTACCATAGTCATCATACTGGTCAGAATATATATGGAAATGTCGTAGCAGATATTTTTATATCCCTGACAAAATTGCTAAATTTGTATCTATGAGGTATGGCCTTTGTTGGAGAGAATGTGGAGAAAAAATGGCAAATATAACATATACTTTTTGTACCTGTCCGAAAGTTACTCAATACTGGTTAAATATAGAAGAGAGTACACAAAATATTGTGGGACCAGAAATTAATTTATCCAATCAGATGATTTTGCTTTATATTGGGGAAGACGGAAAAGTTCCACCAGGCGGAAATAAGTTATACCTGTACCTGGCAGCAGCTAAAAAGGTTATAACTCGCCTATGGCGAACGGCTAAAGTACCCACCCTCTCTGATTGGCATTCATTGATGACTGAGATATATTATCTAGAGAGAATAGTAGCTTCAAGGCTGGAAGGATGTCATGATTTGAGCTCCAATGGAGACCATGGGTTTTCTATATCTCACCTCTAGATGAAACATTTGTTCCCTGATAGAGCCATTTGAAAGTGACCAATTTTTGTAAGATATGAATTTTGATCAAGTGTTATTTGATATATAACAGAATGATGTTATAGAAACATGAATTGCCAACCCGAAGAACATTCCATGTACTGTAAGACAAAAGAGCAATACTGTATAGATGAACTCCTGCTGTCATATATATATATATATATATATATATATAACTATATAAAAAACAATAAAAACTAAAGAATATTAAAAAAAGTGATAAGGAAACGTTGAATTTTTCCAATGCTTAGTCAAAACTTCATTATTTATGGAGATTTTGACCCCAGATTTTCAACATAACCTTTGTGCTACCCGCACTTCATGAACATGACAGGTGTCATTTTTCAAATCACCTCAAACAGGTTTTAGCAGCTACTCTACAAAATTACTTTTCAGACAGTATTTAAAAATTTCCACCCATCTTGATCATAAGGTGGGGGTCATAAAAAGATTATGCTGAAAAAATTGGGTAAACAATGAAGTTATGAAGAAATTACACCCCTCCTTTGACCTTCCCCTTCCTATTTCTTCCCCATCCCCTATCCCTCACCACTGACCCTCCACCTCCAATGACAAAAGCATTCTCAGGGTGCCACTCAAGCACATCTTCAACAAAGCCTTTCTTTTTGGTTGCCCTACCCTATCCAAGCTTGAGTTCCTGAAATCCTTCTGCTGACCTGTGCACTCAGCATAGGGCAGCTTACTTCTAGGAACAGACTTGAACTACCTGTCTATATAGATAGGACTGACTGTGAAATTTCATTGTAAATTTCAAGACAATCTGTAACCAAAGTTTAACTTGACAATTAATATACAGTACTAACATACTAAAATGCCAGCAGAGTAGGCCTCATGGTCTATCGATTCTGCTCGAGAATCAGCACCCGTGTCGGTCATTGTTAAACACAATTGTTTTTTATGTAACCTTTAAATTAAGTTCTTCTTTATTTTTTAATCATATTTTATCCTCCTCCGGGCTACTCTGAGTCTCGCTCCTTCAGGGGACACATACGGTGTCTGCCCCAGCTTCTCCACCTTACCCAAACCCTCCAGATCCCCCATGGAGTCGTGGTTCTTCCCCCAGACGGGGACAAGGTGGGGCACTTCATCCCGAAATGTACAGTTTGTTGGGGCTGGCAGGGTCAGGAAGGTGTGAGCCTAATGGGGTCTGCCCAAGTGCTCGGTCATCTCGAGGCTCAAAGAGCTATTTTCTCCTGTTCTTGAGGGAGTGGCACGCACCTTGGCGTCAAGGCATCCCCGACGTCACCACTCCCCAACCCCTTTCTGGATGCTCAGCGCTTGCCATATCTCCAGCTTGTGCCAGAGGCCAGTCTTGCGCCAGGCATGAAACCCCCTTCCTCCCGGGAAAAGAGAGCTGTCCTTTGGACGCTCAATCCTTTCCCCTCCCCGATGGCCCGAGCTCATTCTCGAACCCAGGTCGCCGGCGTGGCACGGGGTGTGACATCCAGCGCTCAACCCTCAGCGCCACCGGGCTAGCTGAAATCAAGTTATCTTTTGTACGCCAATATATTTCTGTGTATATATACTGTTGTTGCGGTTTATTCTGTTCTGTACTATGTTTGACTTGGAAACTTTGTAAATGAGCCACTGGCTCAAATGTGTTAATCCCAAACTGAAAAAAAATAAATGAATAAACAGTGAACTTATAAAGATCTTCATTATTGTGTTCACCATTTTTACAGCTCTAGGGCACCTATTTTCAAACAGCGCAGCAATAACTGGGTCAGTGGTAAGCTACCGTGAACACAGTTGGCTGACGGGGCCATATTTAAAGGCCCCCAGTGCAAGTGCTGACCCAAAAGTGCAGAATATACAGCTGTACCCATGCAAATGAGGGATCCCCCATGCATACTGTATGCAGCAGTTTATTTAGCATTCTTGGCAGCATTAAAGAGTCTCATCCCAGCAGTTTAATGCTGCTGAAACCCTGTCCTTATCCCCATGCACAGTCACTCCCTAGTTCGCCCGTCCTGTAGCAGTCTTGCATATGGCCAGGTAGCGTAGTGGTACTCCACCCCCGATTGCCTGTCCTGAATATTTCTGGTGGTGTAATGGTCTCCCCTGCCTCCAATCACCCATTCGGTAGTAGTATTGAATATTCCTGGTGGTTTTGTGGTCTCCCCACTCTGACAGGGTTGAATTAGACCCTATACCATTTGTTATGCAGAAACAGTTAAACTCAAGGATCTGTTCTATCCTCTCCTTTTGTCTCATCTATCTGGTTGCGCAACCAAATGTGCTCATGAGACCTAGGAACTGAACACTGATGGTCTCGCAATCTCTCTGCTTTCACTTGCTGTTTCTATCTTTTCTTCCCCCTTGCATATCTGCAGTTATAAAAATATATGTGAATCGTTGTGAGAAACTACAAGTGATACTGGGATCCTTTGTTTGAAACTGTATATAGTTATACTGTTGACATGATTGCAAAAAGCAATTTAGAATTTAGAGGGTTAACCTGAGATGCAGTTTGAGATCCTCTCAGACTTATTTGCAAACTCTTTTGCAGAGATCTCAGCAGGGGCCACCTTTGGATATTCTGTTTGCAAAGAAACTGGCAAGAACATTTTATGAGAAACAGGATGTCAAGTTTCCAGGCAAAGACTTTTAAAAAGAGCAGCAATACTTTTGCTAGAGAGACACACAGACTTAAGATTTGGAATAGAAAAAAATCCCTCAGATGAAGAACTTTGTTTCCTCTGTTCTGCCTTTGTAAATCATTATCCTGAACAATTTTTATTTTACTGTTATTAGTCAGTAAGTAATGCTTTATTTATATGTGGCGCCCAATCCCAGAGGCTCTGGGCATCATTACAAATGAAAAGCAAGGTTGAGACATCATAAACAATATTACTACAATTACTAAAACAAAATATGTATAAAATCACTTTAAAAACTGTTATAGAAATATAGAATTTGATGGCAGATAAGGACCACTTGGCCCACCTAGTCTGCCCATTTCCCTACCTAATGGATAAGCTGCAGATCCTAATTAAACAGCCTACTTCCTCCTACCCCCCCCTAGAATTGTCTTATGTCTGTCCCATGCATTCTTGAATTACCCCCCATTTTTGACTCCACGACCTCCTCAGGAGGGCTGTTCCATGCATCCATAACCCTCTCCCTGAAAAAAATACATCCTCACATTACCTCCGAGCCGTCCCCCTCTATCTTTAAATTGTGCCCCCTTGTTCTCGCACATCTGTTTTTCTGAAAGATGCTACTCTCTTGGACTTTGTTGATTCCCTTGAGGTACTTGAACGTTTCTATCATGTCCCCTCTCTCCCTCAAGGGTATACATACTAAGCTCCTTTAGTCTCTTCGAATGTCTTCTGGTGAAGACACTGCACCATTTTGGTTGCCCTCCTCTGGACAGCCTCCACCCTGTCTATGTCTTTGTGGAGACGGGGTCTCCAGAACTGCACGCAGTACTCCAGATGGGGTCTCACCAACTGTCTGTACAGAAGGATAATGTCCTGTTTTCTACTGGTGATGCCTCTCCCTGTGCATCCCAGTATCCCCCAGGCCTTCCTTACTGCCTTCTTACATTGCTTGCCCACCTTTAGGCCATCTGATAGAACTACCCCCAGGTCCCTTTCCATTTTTTCTGTTGTCAGTATCTCACCCCCAATTGTGTACTCTTCCCCTGGGTTTTTGTTTCGTTTCCCAGGTGCATTACTTTGCATTTCTTTGCGTTGAATCTAAGCTGCCATACATTTGACCATTCCTCCAACCTTGCCAAGTTCCTGCTAATCCTTTCCAACCCACCTTGTGTATCAACCCTGTTGCAGATCTTTGTGTCGTCTGCAAAGAGACATGCTTTTCCTTCCAGTCCCTCTGCAATGTCACTTATAAAAACATTAAAAAGGACCGGACCCAGAACTGAACCCTGCGGTACCCCACTAGAACCCCCCCTTTCTTCACTGTGGACTCTGTTTACTATTACCCTCTGTGTCCTGTTGTCCAGCCAATGTTTTACCCATGCTACCACCCTGGGACCTACTCCCAGGCTGGCTAATTTGTTTATTGATCTTTAGTGTGGGACTGTGTCAAATGCCTTGCTAAAGTCTAGGTAGGCCACGTCCACAGCTCCTCCCTGGTCTACTATTTTGGTCACCCAGTCAAAGAAATCTATTAGATTCGTCTGACATGACCTTTCCACTGTGAATCCATGCTGCCTTGGGTCCTATGCCCCACTGACCTCTAGGTACTCAACAATTCTTTCCTTCTGAAGTGATTCCATCATTTTCCCTACCACTGAGGTCAAATGGACAGGTCTTTAGTTTCCTTCCTCCCTCTGTCTTGCTCCCACTTTTGTGAAGGGGAATCACATCCGCCCTCCTCTAGTCCTCAGGTACCACACCATTCTCCCATGATTTGTTAAAAAGGGTAGTCAGTGGTGTTACTCGTTCTCCCCTTAGTTCTTTTAGAATTATGGGGCGAATCCCATCACGCCCCATTGCTTTGTCCACCTTCAGTTTTAGGAGTTCTTTCAGAACTCTTTTTTCTGTGAAAGGACTGATATCGACCCCCCTATAAGCTCATGAAATGTTTTAGTAAAACAATAGGTCTTCAGGCTCCCTTCAAATACCTCCACTGTTGGGGCCTCCCTCAAAGATCTTGGCAGATAATTCCAGAGGGCCGGGCCGGCCACCTCAAAGGAATGATTCCCCCAAGGTTTTCAGCCTGACCCTTGGACTTGCCAGGAGGCCCTCGGTGGAGGAGCAGAGGGAATGTGCCAGAAGGGCTGGAGTTCGGTCGTTAGACAGGTAACCAGGGCCCAGGCTGTATAGGGCCTTGTAGGTGAGCAAGCTCACCTTGAAGATGATCCTCCACCTGAGTGTGCACATCCCACAGGACCGAGGTCTCATGGCAGGACTTTGGTAAGTCCACCAGCAGCCTGGCCACCGTGTTCTGCAATAGCTGCAGTCGGCGGAGGGTCCTTCTATTGACCCCCAAGTATAGAGCATTACAATAGTCCAGCCTGGAAGTCACAAAGGCGTGTACCAGTGATGGCAAGTCTTCGGGCAGAACCACGAGTTTAATTCGGGCGACATTCCTTGAATGACTGAACCCACTTTTGACAACAGACGACACCTTGGTTTCCAGAGTCAGTCTGTCATCAAGGGTGACGCCCACATTTTTCACCCTGGGGGAAGCCATCAAAGGGGAGATCCCAGAACCAAACTTGTTACCACTCTGGAGGCCTCCCCATCACGCCGTCGACCAGGCTCAATCACGAGCACTTCAGTCTTGTTGGGGTTCAGCCTCAGCCAGTTTGAGGACCTCCAGTCTTGAATCTCAGCCAGACATTTAGCACTTCCTTTTTTACCAACTTGCATTTTACCTCCTGGATCCAACCGGCTTCCTCCGACCCACCTCAACTGCGATCCACCGGTCAGGCGCTCCCATGTAACCTTGGCCATGCCCCCTAGGCAGGGCTGAGGTGGAGGGACCCCCAAATCCTTCTTGTTTTTCGTCGAGCCCCCATTGTGACCTTGCAAGTCAAGTGGTGAAGGGCGCCACCTCTGCTGGAGGAGCTTCAGTCAGCTCCATTTCCCCCCCTTTTTTCTCCCCGGAGTCGTGGTTGCGCCGTGAAGTCAAGACATGTACACCGATGTCCTACCACGCTCCCCCCATGTAAGGCATTGGGCTGCTGCCCCTCTGGCCTCCACCATAGGTCAGATCAGCACCAGCATGTAACCCCCCTCCCTCTCAGGGGAAGCGAGCTGTCCGTCAGATGCTCAAGCTTCCCCTTACCATCCGGCCCTCCGGCTCCTGGGCTCGTTCCTGAACCCGTGTTGCTGGTGTTACTAGCGGCAGCACTACCTCTGCGCCGGCTTACATTTAGCACTTCCAATGGCATTTCCAGCTCCAGGGCAAATGACATATACAGCTGGGTGTTGTCTGCACAGCAGTGGAAACCCAGACTGTATTGTCTAATGAGCTCTCTCAGGGGCAGCATGCACACTGCGAACATCGGCAAGAGAATCAAGCCTTGAGGCACTCCACATAACCAGGGCTTCGAGGAGGGGGAGAAATTCTCCATCACAACTCTTTTCCTCCTGTCAGAGAGATAGTACTCAAACCACCTGATGACTGTTCTGGTGAGTCCACAATATACTTTCAGGCGATCCAATAGCACAGTGTGGTCCACGGTGTCAGATGCTGAGGAGAGATTGAGGAAAATGAGAATTGACCATTCTCGTCTATCCCTCGCCGAGGAGGTCATTCTGCACCCGAATTAATGCAGTCTCTGTGCTATGCCTAGCTCTGAAATCAGACCGGAATGGCTCAGATGTCAAAGGCAGAGAAGTGCACAATTGGTCCGGTAATAATAAAAGGTTATTTACGAATTTTACAACTACTCCTGGTCTTCCTATGCTTCCTGACTTGTGCCTCGGCAACACCCACCCTCAACTGTCCATCCTGTAGCGGTCTGAAATATTTCTGATGGTCTAGTGCACCCTCCGGTAAAGGTATCTGACCCCCTCCCAACTTAGCCACTTATGACCCTCCTCCCCGCAACCCCACCTCGGTCACCTAAGTGAAATTACTGCAATAGTGATGGCGATTGGCACAGCTCTCCACTCATCACCTCAGCCGGCCACCATCTGACTGTCAGTGAGCGATCCCAAGTACTGCAGAAAGGCACAGGGTCATAATGTCACAGACAATATAGTGCACACCAAAACCGTGCAGCAACACATGATGCCGACCGCAACAGAAACGCTGCACGTTTGAACGGTCTAGTTTTTGCAGGGGGGGGATGCCCCCCACAACCCCATGTGGACACAGGGACAAAACAAAAATTTGCCACAACACTTGGCTGTCAGCACACCGACGGGAATCACAAAAAGAAAAAAAAAATTCCCACACCAGGGATTCAAACCCTGGTCCTGCCCTGCTGCCCACTGAATGGTCAGGTGCTCTAACCACTTCACCATGGCATCAGCTCGACCAAACACCTGACCAGCAGTCACTACATGCACTTCCCCTTCCCATGCAGAGCAGCAGGGGTAGCGATACTTGCGTATTGCTCAGATAACCCTGTCACTCTGAAGCACTACATGCAAGGCCCCAATTTTTCCTCGATTCCGTAGCCACAGACTAATGTAAACCACGGAAAAACTTCGGATTATTCTGCAGTTTACATGAACTGCAGAATATTATTCTGCAGTTTACATGAACTGCGGAATATTATTCCATGGTTTATACTGAAAAGTCCGTATGTAGCAGACACGCCAGCGCAGTGATACCACTACTGCTCGCAACGCTGATGATCTGGATTCAGAAACATACCTGGGAAGTTGGAGGGCCAGCCAGGAGGAGGAGGATCGAGCATGCAATGGACTGCTCTACTCCTCTGCGGGGAGGGTGAGGAAGTCACCAGTGTTTGGGTAACCCCTCATGGTAGCCTGGGGTATGACAGCCAGTACTGACAGTGTTGGAGGTGTGTCAGACATTCGATATGCCACCCCAATATCATTGCACAACACACCTCCTGGGGAGAAAATGGAGGTTCTGCCACTGCACGATGATGTTTGCCCCACATCTCAGAACCCGCACCACAGACTGGGCTCTCTCTCTCTCTCTCCCATTCAGTCTCCTTGCCCCCCCTTGAGGGTAAGCTGGGGGTGTTCAGGAGTGAGGTAAGTCCCAGGGTGTGTCGCAGGGCTTAGCATGTGTGGATCAGACCGATGGAGGCTGGTGGATGAGAAGATGAAGCTTAATAAATAAAGAAACGTCAGTATAAACTATGAGTAAAAGGAATCTGCAGATTATATTGACTGGCCAAGCAAAATTTTTCTATTGATCATATAAACCCGGAAAACTATTCTGCAGTTTATATTAAATTCTGAAGAATGCTTTTTGGAATTCTGTGGAATTTAAAAACAAAAACCTGCAAAGCATTTTGTTACAGCTCCTGCCCATTAGTTTGTCTGCTAAGGCTTTACCTTAAAAATCAAAACAGGTAAATCCCCCCATCCAGCTCAGCTCATCCTCCTTACCCAACCCCGAGAACCTCGAGTCCCTTTATTTGAAGTACAAATATTTTTATCAGGTCCCACCCCGTGCAGCTCAAGTGTTTATTCTTATTCTTCTCTCTAATAGCTCTCATCTAGTCTGCCCCCAGCCCCGTCATCCACTTTCCCCCGGTACTTTCCCTGACCTCTGTCCCCTATGACTTCTCCCCATGACAGGGCCATCATGAGCTCCCTCTTGGAACTCCTCTGAGACTCCCTCCGAAGACCTATCTAGAGGAGGTGGGTGCCACAGTCGATGGTGTAGCACAGACCTTCATCTGGCTGCCAGATTTGTCCCTGTTCCCAGGTGGCATGCGTAGCATCAGTGGGGGTTGTGCCTCACATGCATGCAGCGTGCTCCTGCTGGGACAGCAAGCTCCCCAGTCCACCAGCAGGAGCTGCTGCAGTGCCCGAACCTGCTACCTGCTATCCCCCAGCTAGGGCACGCTGCCCCAGTGCCAGCTCAGGAACTTGATCCTTGACAATGAAGCGCAACGCGCTTCAATTGGGCAGCCAGACTTTTAACAAAGTAATTTGTAGATCTTGTTTTTGGCATTAAGCTTAGTGGGAAGGGGACTAGCAATTCAGCACTTCTGACCAGAGACCTTCTTCAAATTCAAGGTTACCGTTTCCCAGACCATCTACTTACTGCTGGGGGTGTTCTCTTCAGGAGGTTGCTGGTGTATGTTCTCATTCCTGCTCAGTGAATCACTGACAGGGGATTCTTCATCTTCTATAAACAATTGTACGTAGTGTTCAGGGACCTGGATATCTACAGGGGTTAAAACATGGAGATGGTTAGTTAAATGTGCTGTTTTGTAAATATTATGTATTCCACTGTTACGCTTTCCTAGACTAAACTCTGTTTTTAAATTTACAACTGAAGAAAACCATTTATACTGTGATTATAAACCCACACAAATAAACAAAGAGAAACCTTATCTCTTGGTAAGTCATCAAGATACTTAAAGAACAAAGCTTTCCATGATAGGTATCACAGCTCATGCATAGCAGCAGTTTCAAAAGGAGGTAGTGTGAGCTTCTTCACAACAGGAGTTTAAATCCCACGGTGGGAGTGGGTTCTGCACCGGTGGTTTAAGGTGTAGTACATCTTTTAAGAAGATCTTCAGGGCCGGCCTGTTGGCGCAAAGGGCTCAGGTGCAGGCGCCTTACCTCGAGCCACGCCGCCGGTGACCCGGGTTCAGGAATGGACTCGGGCTGGTAGGGAAAGAGAGGATTGAGCGTCTGTAAGACTGCTTTTCTCTCCTGGGGTGGGTAGTGGGGAGGCGTCGCTCTGCAGCGACCTCTGGTGGAGACCGGGGGGGGGGGGAGTGCAGACGCAACGCAAGGGAACGTCACCAGAAAAAACGGGAACTGGCTCCGCATTCAGCCAGATGACGGCTGTCTGGTGATCTGAGGCTCCCGGTCCCTCAGCAGTTCCCCAGGGCCGAGTACTGTGCTAGCCCTGACTTGATGCCTTCCCCCTCAGAGGAGGGGGACCCACCCGGCAAAGGGTTACGTCTGGGTTACCCTGGGGACGACTGCAATATGAGGGTTGGGGCTCGGGAACAAGACAGGTCAGATGCCGCCTTGGCACAGCCTGAAGGAGTGGCTGAGGCAGTAGCACATAGGGGAGGAAAAGAAATAACACACAAAAAAAGATGATCTTCAGGACTTCCAGTGACGTCATCTCTCGAACTGCAGCTTAGTCCTACGAGCTCCATAGCACTCTACTAAAATCTAACTCCATCTACAAGACAAACAACCTTCCAGGCTGGCAAAACACCTTATATTGCCGGCAAAGATGTCCACCAGACAAGACCCAGGAATCGTCCACTGCCGAAAACAGACGACCCTAGAATGGCAGCAGACAACAGCGGGGCCTACGGCACCAACGGTGTGAGACCTATCGAACCACAATGCAGCTGATGAAGAGCTCAACCTCGAATTCACAATCATGTCCAGGCAATTATGCAACCAACTCCAAAAAAAAAAAAAAATGGGGATACCCTACAAAAAATTGAATCTTTAGTCGCTGACAACCGGCACGAAATCGAAGCCTTGGATCATCGCACCACCATGCTGGAAATGCAGTGACAGACTATACGCTAATAACGGATGTACACAACACCGCGTTACTCGACCTACATCGCAGAGAATCGGAGAACCGGCATAGGTGAAACATAAGGTTGCATGGCTTACCAGAAAAAGTTGAGAGTCTGGTGAGATGGTAAAGTTTATAGAGAGCCTGCTGCGGCAAATCCTGGACCTACCTCACGATCTGCAGTTAGGCATCATTACAGTACACAGATCCATGGTTGCACCACCGAAAGACCCATCTGCCAGGCCCAAGTCGATTGTGATGGCTTTTTTGGATTACAGAGTTAAGGAACAGGGTTCTGCATACCGCCTGTAACAAAAAGGAAGCGTTCTTTGGAGACTGCCACTTGTACCTGGAGCATGACTTTACCCCCTCTACTGTGCTGAAACGCAGGAAAGTTCTAGCAATTCAAAAACAGCTCAGGGAGAAAGGCATCAAGGCATTCTTGGAATACCCAGCAAAACTCAAGGTGCAACCCAAGAGGGAACAAGACGCTTCGCAGAGCTCCCGGAGGTGAGGGAATTTCTTCTGTCTTTGTGCATCTCTGTTGATGAGGTGCTGGCTAAAGTTCCCCAAGAGACACCTACAACAAGCAGAATGGCATGGCAAAGCAGGCTCATGGGTGGGAACAAAAGACAGCAAAAGGCTCGGTAGAAGATAAAGGATCATCCCAATACAGAGAAAGCAAAGCACCGTCGTGACAAAACGGCAGCCCAAACCACAGCAGTGGCAGGCGGCAATCCTGACGATGCAGAGAGCTGAGCGGCACTGTAGAAGTAAGGAAATCTACTTTACCTTTATTTTGGAGGTGTCATAATGGGAATATACCCCTTTGACAGCCGTACCTCTCTAAGCCTGAAGGTAAATGGACACAAACCACACAGGACTCAGACTTTTTACATCAAGCTTGTTGGGTCAAAGTTTGCTGTTATATAGTTTTATAGAGAGCTTATGAAAAATACAAGGGAGGTTTATTACTTTAAGCATTTGTATCAACATCAAGCTGGTATACTTAAGTAACTCCTTTGTTTTTCTTTTTCATGTACTGAAAGGTACTCCCCATAAACCTGTTAGCTAATTCACAGTTACGTAATTTAAGTCACGTGCAGGGACTAGGACTCTGCCCATCTCGGCAGGGAGTAATAACAAAAATGGAAAGGGACCTAGGATTAATCATATCAGATGATCTTAAGGTTGGCAAGCAATGTGAGAAGGCAGTAGGGAAGGCTGGGGGGATACTGGGATGCATAGGCAGAGGCATCAGCAGCAGAAAACAGGAAGTTGTTATCCCTCTGTACAGACAGTTGGTGAGACCCCATCTGGAGTACTGCGTCCAGTTCTGGAGACCCCACCTCCGCAAGGACATAGACAGGATGGAGGCAGTCCAGAGGGGGGCAACTAAAATGGGGCAGGGTCTGCAAGAGAAGCCAGACGAGGAGACACTAAAGGAGCTTAATATGTATACCTTGAGGAAGGGGGAGACATGACAGAAACTTTTAAGTATCTCAGTTGTATCAACAAAGTCCAAGAGGGCAGCATCTTTCAGAAAAGAGATATGCAGGAATAAGGGATACAACTGGAAGAGGGGAGACACAGCTCAGGGATAATGTGAGAAGAACAGGTTACTCACCTGTAACAGTAGTTCTAGGAGTGGTATATGTTGTTCATCCACACTTATTGGCATGTCCCCTTTCCCTTTAAGGATCCACTGGAAGTCTTCAAACTGCCTCCTCCCACCCACCCAGGTGCTATATACTTCGGCTCCGCCCCATGATGCCAGATCTTAGCCCGCTGGAAGCCAGGTGTTGTGCGTCCGCAGCCGGGGAGGTCTGGTGGGTTCGTGTGGGTGAACAACATATACCACACCTAAAACTACTGTTACAGGTGAGTAACCTGTTCTTATAGGATCGTGGATATGTTGTTCATCCACACTTACTGGCAGACTCCTAGCAGTTCTCCGGGAGGAGGGAGGCAAGGCACACACCCCCTACTTAGGGAACAGAGATTGGAGAACTGAAGCCCCAAAACTAGCATCCCAGCATGACTCAAGGTCGAGGTGGTAGTGGGTGATGCATCTTCCAGCACTGGGGGACTCCTCAAATGGACCTCTTCGCCTCCCCTGACAACGCCAAACTTCCCGCCTTCTGCTCACTCGCTCCAGGGTGAGACTTTTTTGTTGGGACGCGCTGTCTCTGTGCTGGAAGGACAGATTTGTCTATGCCTTCCCTCCGATACCTATGACCCCGAGAGTGCCCAACAAGCTCAGGTCGGAAGGAGCGAGAATGATCCTCATCACTCCTTTTGGTCGAGGCAAGCCTGGTTCTCTCTTCTGCAACAGTTTTCTGAGGAACCTCTTCCTCTACCCCTGTTGCAACATTTGCTGACCAAGGAGAAGGGGACCCTGGTTCATCCAGGCCTCAAGTTTCTTCACCTTCACCTTCACACGTAGCTCCTTCAGATGTAGCTAAAGCTCGTTTTGGAGTTTCCCCCATGGTTGCTGACATCCTGGTGGAGGCCAGAAAGCATTCCACCAGGTCCACTTACACCATGAAGTGGAAGCGCTTCACCATCTGGGCGGGTTCTAAAAACATAGAACCTTTTCCTTGTCCAGCCAATAAGGTTCTGGACTACCTTAGCCACTTGTACGACTTGGGCCTTAGTTACTCGTCAGTGAAAGTACATATAGCATCCATTTCAGCTGATCACATCCCTTTTGGGAGCAGGGCATTTGCACAACTAGAAGTCTCGAAGACTTTCCTTCGAGGGGCCCTGCAGTTAAGACCCCCGATCTGCAACCCTGCTCCTCTTTGGGACGTGAACTTCATTCTCGAGATTACTCTGCCTCCCTTCGAACCTGCAGTGGAAGCAGAGCTGAAGTTTCTTTCTTGGAAAACTTTGTTTCTGGTGGCCATCACCTCAGCTTGGAGGATTTCTTAGTTGCAAGCCTTGATGTATAAAATCCCTAATTTGATTTTCCACAAGGATAGGGTGGCCATGCATACTAATCCTAAATTTCTTCCAAAAGTGGTGGATGAATCTACTCTGAATCAGTCCAAGCTTCCTGCCTTCTTCACAGAGCACTCCAATCAGGGAGAGTACCTCCTACATACCCTGCATGTACATAGAATTCTGAGATACTACACTCACAGGACTAAGGATCTCAGGAAAACAGACCAACTCTGTGTCTTTCGCTCACAAGAGAGAAGGCAACCCTGTTTCCAAACAATGCCTTTCTAGATTGACCAATTGTATCACTTTCTGTTACGACAAGTATCACAAGACTCTTCCGGGTCAGGTCAAAGGCCTCTCCACTAGAGGGGTCGTGACCTCTGCCACTTGCTTCAGGAATGTGTCAGTGGCTGACATTTGTGTAGCCGCAACTTGGACTTCTGTCCATACCTTCACGAAACAATACAGTTTGGACATTACCTCTTGCCGCAGAGCAGGCTTCGGGCCAGCTGTTCTACAGGGAATCCTCTCATGATCCCTGTCCAGAATTTCAGCCTTTGTGGATGTTTTTTTCCTCCTCCTGGTTTCTTTTTGTTCCAGACTGCTTGGGACTCAGTCCTACTTGTGAATACCTACTGCAAGAGCCCTCTCGATGTAAGATAGTACAGTTACACAAGAACTTACCGTAACAGTAGATCTTCGAGAGAGGCTCTTTCAGTAGGTATTACCTTCCCTCCTTCCATCCCCTCATTTTCTTCTCTTTCAGATATGGGGCCATATCCTCTTCTCTCCTGTCAGCCCTTTGGCTCTTGGCGGGAAAGAACTGGAGGGTGGGTGTTGGGACCGCCCCCTTTATACTGACGTCTGCTGACGCTGGTCACCTGACGTGGGGGCGGTCCCCACCAGAGACTGTTAGCTAGAGATTTTTCCGTGGGGTCCTGATGCCTGGCGGCTTAGTCCTACTTGTGAATACCTATTGCAAGAGCCCTCTCGAAGATCTACTGTTACGGTAAGCTCTTATGTAACTGTTCTTTTTTAAAGTCAGGGAGCCTGATTTCACCTCTGTCTCTGGCCTGAGTCAACCTAGCAAATGACAGTCTGGGCCTGTTACCCCCCATATGAACTGTCTCAGGGAAGAAAGCAAACCTTTCCAGTAGGTTTGTGGCATGTGAATGGGAAGTGTTTGAAATGGAAACAAAAAGAGGGGAAGGACGGTCATTTTAATGGCTTGTTGACTTGCCATAGAAAGACAGAGGGAGGATCTTCTACCAGGCCAGATTTTGTTTGAGTGTTTAATAGTTTTACATAGTTACTGGAGAAAAGCTTGCGCATATCTACGGAGATCTGGACCCCCAAATATCGGATTGTATTCCTCGGAGCCCATGCAAATGGGAATTGCTCCTTAAATTAAGGTGAGAGGGTGCCACTCAAGACAAGGGCCTCTGATTTATTTAATTTCGTAGCCTGCCAGCTTATGAAATTGATCTAGGGTCTGGAGCAGGTTGGGGGAGAGAGGCTGATGGGTTACCTAAAAAAAGTAGTGCATCGTCTGCACACAGGGAAGTCTTTTGCTCCACCCTCCCACTCTCGTCCCGAATGCCCTAGATGTGGGGATGATTATGAATCGGAATTGCCAGAGGTTCCAGTGACAGGGCGAAAAGCAGTGGCGAGAGCGGGCAGCCCCGCCGAGTGCCCCGCTCAAACCGAATCTCTCGGACAAACAGCCGTTTACCCTCACCACTGCCTTGGGTCCCTTGTACAGTGCTGAGATGGCACCCACAAATCTCTCCCCTGGGCCTAACCTGTCCAACACTTGAAGAAGGAAGCACCAGTCAACCCTATCAAAGGCCTTCTCTGCATCAATCCCTATGGCTATTTGAAAGTGTTGCTGGTGTCTGAGAAGAAATTATATTGAGGAACCTACAGATGTTATCCTAGATAAGTCTGCCTTTTATAAAGCCCGTCTGGTTGTGATGTACTGGAGAGCACATAAACGGTTGTAATCTAGAAGCCAGGATCCCTGTGAAGATTTTTAGATCTGTGTTTAGTAAGGAGACAGGTGGGTATGAACCACACTCCAGAACCATAAATTTATACTGGAGAATAAAATAGAGGGGAAACTCCGGTATGCTAGGCAACTTTATTATGAATCGGAATAGAACTGGCACACTGCTGGCTGCTCAAATGCGCAAAGAGGTGGCCAGCAGAGCAATCCCTGCAGGAAAAATAAGTCCAGACGCTTAGAGCTCACATTACTGTACAACAGCTTCAGTTACTCATTGCCTCACTGCGGAATTCCAAAGCCCCAGGGATGGATGGCTACCCAGCCGAGTTCAAGACCTTCTTGTCCAACCTACTCCCGCCTCTCCAAGGAGCCCTCAACTCCATCTTGAGAGATGGAGAGCTCATTCCTCCTTCCCTCTTGGAAATATGCCCAAATTACTGTCCTACCAAAACTTGGAAAAGATCCCAAAGAGTGTGGTTCATACCGACTTATCTTCTTACTAAACACAGATCTAAAAATCCTCACAGGGATCCTGGCTTCTAGATTACAACCTTTTATGTGCTCTCCAGTACATCATGACCAGACGGGCTTTATAAAAGGCAGACTTATCCAGGATAACATCTGTAGGTTCCTCAATATAATTTCTTCTCAAAGACACCAGCAACACTTTCAAATAGCCATAGGGATTGATGCAGAGAAGGCCTTTGATAGGGTCAACTGGTGCTTCCTTCTTCAAGTGTTGGACAGGTTGGGCCCAGGGGAGAGATTCGTGGGTGCCATCTCAGTGCTATACGAAGGACCCGAGGCAGTGGTGAGGGTAAACGGCTGTTTCAACGAGAGATTCGGTTTGAGCGGGGCACTCAGCAGGGCTGCCCGCTCTCGCCACTGCTTTTCGCCTTGTCACTGGAACCTCTGGCAATTCAGATTCATACTCATCCCCACATCTAGGGCATTCGGGATGGGGGTGGGAGGGTGGAGCAAAAGACTTCCCTGTGTGCAGACGATGCACTACTCTTTTTAGGTAACCCATCAGCCTCTCTCCTCAACCTGTTTCCAGACTCCTAGGATCAATTTCGTAGCTGGCAGGCTGTCGTAAATTAATCTAAATAAATCAGAGGCCCTTGTCTTGAGTGGCACCCCCTCCCCTGAATTTAAGGAGCAATTCTCATTTGCGTGGGCTCCGAGGAATACAATCCGATATTTGGGGGTCCAGATCTCCGTAGATATGCGCAAGTTTTTCTCCAGTAACTATGCAAAACTATTAAACACTCAAACAAAATTTGGCCTGGTAGAAGATCCTCCCTCTGTCTTTATATGGCAAGTCACAAGCCATTAAAATGAACGACCTTCCCCGCGTTTTGTTTCTATTTCAAACACTTCCCATTCATATGCCACAAACCTACTGGAAAGATTTGCTTTATTCCCTGAGACAGTTCATATGGGGGTAACGGGCCCAGACTGTCATTTGCTAGGTTGACTCAGGCCAGAGACAGAGGTGGAATCGGGCTCCTTGACTTTAAAAAAGCACAGTTACGTAAGAACTTACCATAACAGTACATCTTCGAGAGGCTCTTGCAGTAGGTATTCACAAATAGGTCTAAGCCGCCAGGCGTCAGGACCCATGGAAAAATCTCTAGCTAGTCTCTGGCAGGGACCGCACCCATGTCAGGTGACCAGCGTCAGCGCATGTCAGTATAAAGGGGGCGGTCCCGACATCCGCCCTCCAGTTCTTTCCCGCCAAGAGCCAAAGGGCTGACAAGAGAGAAGAGGATATGGCCCCATATCTGAAAGAGAAGAAAATGAGGGGATGGAGGGAGGGAAGGTAATATCTACTGCAAGAGCCTCTCTCGAAGATCTGCTGTTACGGTAAGTTCTTACGTAGCTGTACTATCTTACTTCAAGAGGGCTCTTGCAGTAGGCATTCACAAGTAGGATTGAGTCCCAAGCAGTCTGGAACAAAAAGAAACCAGGAGGAAGAAAAAAACATCCACAAAGGCTTAAATTCTGGACAGGGATCATGAGCAGATTCCCTGTAGAACAGCTAGCCCGAAGCCTGCTCTGCGGCAAGAGGCAATGTCCAAACTGTAATGTTTCGTGAAGATATGGACGGACGACCAAGTTGCGGCTGCACAAATCTCAGCTGCTGACACATTCCTGAAGCAAGCTTCAGAGGCCACGACCCCTCTAGTGGAGTGGCCTTTGACCTAACCCGGAAGAGTCTTATGATACTTGTCGTAACAGAAAGGGAAACAATTGGTCAATCATCTAGAAAGACATTGTTTGGAAACAGGGTTGCCTTCTCTCTTGTGAGCGAAAGACACAAAGTGTTGGTCTGTTTTCCTGAGATCCTTAGTCCTGTGAGTGTAGTATCTCAGAATTCTATGTACATCCAAGGTATGTAGGAGGTACTCTCCCTGATTGGAGTGCTCCGTGAAGAAGGCTGGAAGCTCGATGGACTGATTCAGAGTAGATTCAGCCACCACTTTTGGAAGAAATTTAGGATTAGTATGCATGGCCACCCTATCCTTGTGGAAAATCAAATAAGGGATTTTACACATCAAGGCTTGCAGCTCAGAAATCCTCCGAGCTGAGGTGATGGCCACCAGAAATACAGGTTACTCGCCTGTAACAGGAGTTCTAGGAATGGTATATGTTGTTCATCCACATTTATTGGCAGGTTCCTTGCCGCTGTAAATCTTGCCGGAAGGTCTTCAAGCTAGCTCCTCCCACCCACCCGGGTGGTAAAACTCTCGGCTCCGCCCCATGACGCCAGATCTGCCCGCTGGAAGCTCAGGTTATGCGTCAGGCCGGGAGGTCGGTATTATAGGATGAACAATATATACCATTCCTAGAACTCCTGTTACAGGTGAGTAACCTGTATTTCTAGGGACATGGATATGTTGTTCATCCACACTTATTGGCAGACTCCTAGCAGTTCTCCGGGAGGAGGGAGGCAAGGCGCACACCCCCTACATACTTACTTGGGGAACAGAGATTGGAGAACCGAGGCCCCAAAACCAGCATCCCGGCGTGACTCAAGGTCGATGTGGTAGTGGGAAATAAAGGTGTGTGCTGACTTCCAGGTAGCAGCCCTGCAGATTTCCTGGATAGGGACATCCCTGGAAGCAGCCACCGATGCAGCAGTATGGCGGGTAGAATGAGCTCTTATCCCTCTGGGAGGCTCCATGCCCGCCAACTCATAGCAGAGATTTATGCAGGAGGTGACCCATCTACCTATCGTCCGCTTGGCTGCAGGTCTGCCAGGTGCGGCTTCAGCGTAGGTGACAAACCTCTCCCCGAATCTCAGCCGTGCGCTCCTTATAATAAGCGAGCGCCCTTCTAGGGTCCAAAGTATGGAGCCTATATTCGGCCTCCGAGGTGTGGTTGGGGTAGAACACCGGCAGAGTCAACACCTGATTAAGGTGAAACTCCGACATCACCTTCGGAAGGAATTTCGGGTGGGGGCGAGACACCTTGTCCCTGTGGAAGACCAGGTAAGGAGACTCGGCTGAAGCGCCTGGAGTTCTCCCATCCTTCTGGCTGACGTGATAGCCACCAAGAAGGCGGTTCTTCCACGACAGGTGGGGAGACCACACCTGTGCATTGGTTCGAATGGCTTGCCCATGAGCTTTGCCAGTACCAGCAGTAAATCCCACGGAGGTGGGGGTTCCCGTGACTGGAGGGAAATGTGATCAAGGCCTTTAAAGAAGCGCCCGACCACTTTTCCTCATGCTACTGACTGCTGACCGCCCGCTACTCTGCAAGAGATGGCTGCCAGGTGCACCTTAAGGGTCGCGACCCAAGCCCTTGACTAGAAAGGGACCATAAATAGTCCAAAATGCTTGCCACAGGACACGAGAAAGGGTCCAACCTTTTTCCCGACACCAAATGGAGAACCTCTTCCATTTGAAGGCATAGCATTTTCTGGTCGACTCCTTACGGACGCCTCAACGACATTGAGGACCTCGTCCGGAAAGACCCAAGGCCTGGAACTCTAGCCGCCAGGAACCAGGCAGCAGGTGCAGGGATTGAAGGTCCGATGGAACACCTTCCCCGATTGACTGAGAGCAGGTCCGGCGAGCTGGAAGCCGCCGGAGTCCTGGAGCTGAGACTGAGGAGATCTGGGTACCAGAACTGGCGAGGCCAGTCTGGGGCTATCAGAATCACCTGCGCCTTGTCCCTCCTTGCTTTCAGCAGGACCCTGTGAATCAGGGGAACGGGGGGAAAGGCGTAAAAGAGGCCCGGGGTCCACGGCCCGAGAAGGCATCCCCCTGCAGCGAGCCCTGCTGAGGGGGGGCATGAAACAGCCTCAGCTTCGCGTTCTCCCTGAGGCAAACAGATCCACCAGAGGTGTGCCCCAACGGGAGAACAGGTCCTGTACTATCTCCGGCAGGAGAGAACCACGTGCAATGCAGCCCCTATCCGCTCAGGGCATCGGCCAGGGTGTGGAGGCTCCTGCCACATGAATGGCCAGGAGATCCGCCTCCAGGCTGCGCAGACTAGTGACCAGATGCGGAGAGCTTCCTTGCATAAGAGCATGGAGCGTCCCCGCCCCTGGCGGTTTAGATAGTACATGGTCGTGGTATTGTCCGCCTGACCCGGACCACTTGACCCCGGAGAAACGGAGCAAAGGCGGTGAGAGCTAGGCGGACCGCACGGAGCTCCAGCAGGTTGATATGGCATCGGGACTCCCGCGGGGACCAGAGGCCATGCACTCGGTGTTCCCCCAGATGGGCACCCCAACCCATCAAAGAGGCGCCGGTCGTTAGAGAGACGCGGCTCGGGCGGACAAACGGATACCCTCCTGCAGATGGGACGGAACGGTCCACCACTGGAGAGCTGCTCCACATCTCCTGGGTCGCCCACACACGCTGGTCCAGAGGATCGCAGCGCCGTGACCACTGGCTGGCCAGTCCCCACTGGAAGGGCGCATGCCAGCGTGCCCAACGGACACGCTGGTACAGGCCGCCATGAGACCCAGGGAGTCGCAGGAAGTCCCGGTAGGCGCGATTGCCCAACCAGAAATGATTGGGCAAAGGAGGTAAGAACCTTGCCCCTGTCCGCCGGGAGCCGTGCTCTGGCTCGAAGAGAGTTGAGCTCTGCCCCGATGAAAATTATCACCTGCTTCGGCTCAAGTTCCGACTTGGCCTCGTTGACCAGGAGGCCGAGATGAGAGCAAACCTGGAGGGCCAGATCCCTGGACCGCTCCACCTCCGACCTGGAGGGGGCTGCTATCAGCCAATCGTCCAGGTAAGGGTACACCCAGACCCCTCGGCGCCGCAGGAATGCTGTCACCACTGCCATGCACTTGGTGAAGACCCTGGGAGCTGGAAAGAGACCGAAGGGCATGGCCTGGAACTCGAAAAGGGATCCCTCCGCCCTGAAGCGGAGGAATCTCTGATGAGACGGATGGATAGGGACGGAAAGAACGCTGCCCTGAAAGTCCAGGAGAACAAAACCACACGCCGTGTTCCAGAGATGGTATTATCTGAGCCAGAGTGACCATTCTGAAGGTTCGAGACCTTAGGAACTTGTTCAGGTCGTGTAGGTCGAGAATGGGGCGCCAGCCCCCCGTCCGTTTCGGGACCAGGAAGTACCTGGACACGAACCCCGGTTCTGATGGGGGGTCCTCTATCTCTTTTATCACCCCTTTCTGAACGAGAAGGACTATGTCGGCTCGACGAGCCTTCAAAGAGTCTGGGGACTCAAGCCCTTGGGGCGACGGCTCTGAAGGGTGGAACCTGCTCAATTCCAGAGGCAGGCTCTTCCCACCACCTTCAGAACCCACCTGTCCGTGGTAACAGCGGACCAGGCGGAAAGGAAGTGCCGAGCTGCCTCTCAATGGGGAACCTAGGGTGAGGTGATCGGGATGAGGGGCGACACCCCTCAGCCTGTCACTGTGCAGGCTTGGAGGAAGGACCGCCGAGGGACCAACAGGGCTCTTCCTCCTTGCTTCCTATTAGAGGAAGCTGACGGCTTGGGCTTGGAATACCAAGGTCTAGCCTGCTGGCCCTGACGTTGTTGGGCCGGGCGCGCAGCGGGAGCAGAGGGGCGAAAGGGCTTAGGCTGGGGCTTACGGCCCTTGTCCCTCTGCGTGGACGATACCGAGTCCAAGGTGGCATTGGACTTTTCGATCTTCTGGAGGTGACCTTCCACTCCAGGGCCGAAGAGGTCAGTTCCCAGGAAAGGAACATCCGTGAGCTTGTGCTGGGTATCCGAGGTGAAAGTGGATATCCTCAGCCACGCCCGCCGGCTCATAGCCACTGCGGCCGCCACTGACCGGGCACAAGAATCTCCAATATCCAGTGCAGTCTGGAGCTGCTGCTTAGCTACTGCCCTGCCCTGGTCCCGCACCTGCTTAACTGTGGTCTGCAGGTCCACAGGAAGATGAGGGACAACCCATCCAGGGAACCCAACAGGCATGGGAAAAATGTGCCATCAAGACGCTTCTAACTGGCCTGACGAAGGCCGAGGAGGAAGCAGCATACACTTTCCGCCAGTATAGTCCAGTTTCTTGGACTTTGTCGGGCGGTTTGTCCACGCCCTGGCATTTCCGCTCGCCGGAAAACACTGTCCGTGACCAACCCTCAGCCAAGGGTGTTCGGAAAAGCCGGACAGAGGCCTGGGAACTGTGATACTTTCTGGCCATCCTGGCCGAGCGCAGGACAGGAAGCCGGACGCTGCCACAATTCCAGGGCCGGGCCAACAATGGCTTCAGCCACTGGAAAGGCCTCTCAGAGGGAGAATCCCCTCGGTCCAGAATCTCAGTGAGGGGATATCTAGCCCGTTTGGACACGGGTTCAAGCTTCATCCCAGTGGATTCTGAGATGAGCCTGAGTAGTCCAAGAAGGACGAAGGGCTATCGTCCATCGACTGCCCCCCAGAGGATTCCAAGTCTAGGCGCTTGGAAAACAGGGAGGAGTCGTCGTCCGACTCAGACGAATCGTTGAACAGCTGCCTAGAGCCCGCGCCACCCTCCACGTGCCGAGGCTTATCGGGAGTGAGGGTGACCGACAGCCTATGGGGAAGGCCATGAGCCAGCCGCGAACTTTTTGTCGGGGCCCCGAGTGTCGGTTGAGGCGGGGCGGTTCCACCGGTATTGGTGGGGCAGCAGGAGTAGACCGAACAACCGGCCTGGAAACAGGCTCCTCGACCACCTCGAGGGGTTGTTTCGGCGTCCCGGTGACAACCATTTTATGGCCGGAGAAGAGGCCTGAGCCGACTTGTTCCCAGCCAAAATTAGTTGTTGCCACATAAGATCCTCATATTTCGGGCAACTTACGCCTCAAGCCTCCCTCGCCTGAGGAGGAGGAAGATGAGGAAGAGCGCGACGCCGACATCAAGGTGAGGACCGAGACCGCCTGTGTCGACGGGATCGGCTAGACTGCGAAGATGTCCGAGAATCTCGGCAAGGCCGACGTCGGCGCGGCGGGGAGCAGAGGATCGTCAATCCCTTCGGTTCGGTTGACAAATCCGACGGCTCGGGAACCAGAGGAACAGATGAGCCGACGGTATCCACAATCCTCTCCGGGGGAACCGGGGAGGAGGGAATTTCGGCTTCTCCAGCCGACAACCCGTCTAACGGGTCGAGAAAAATCTCGACCACGTCGGCGGGAGTCTCGGTCACCTGGCCTGACGGGGGCACCGTGAAGCCAGTGGCCGAAGCCGAAACTTCGACCGAAGTCGACTGTCGAGCTAGGAGGGAGATCTTTCCCGCCCCAAGAGCGCCGACGATGGGATTTACCTTACTTTTCTCGACCGATGAAAATGGTCCAGAAGAAGTTGGACCCTCGCCTTTGGTCGAGAGGGTCAAGCAAAGCTCCTTAAAAGAAGCCGAATAGGAGGACCCAAGCGAGAGCGGAACGAATGCCGCAGCCGAAGATGTAACGGCATGAGCCGCCTCCTCCTCGAGGGCGATCATCTGCTCAAGTTGTTCTGCAGGAGCCAGCAGCGGACACCGCCAGTCGGGCCTCCTTGGATTTGATCAGGGAATCTTCGGGCGCCGCAAGTTGAGACGGGCAGCGCCGATCCCCGCAAGGGACGACCGAGAAAGATGAGCACAGTTCGCAGGGCCTGCGTGTCGGGCACCTGGCCTAGGCAGTAAACGCGCGGAGGCGGATCCGTCCCGAGACATCTTCTTCACCCGCAAGGGCATCTCCGAAACCGGAGTTGATTTGTCCATCGCAGCCGCGAGGGAAGACCTAAGTGGTAAAAGTTTTTGAAAATTTTAAAGTCAAGAATTAGGCCCTAAAGCTTAATCGCAGAGCGTAAGGAGGAAACCTGACTTTGCCGTGTAAGGAAGATCTAAGGCCATGGGGCGGAGCCGAGAGTTTTACCACCCGGGTGGGTGGGAGGAGCTAGCTTGAAGACCTTCCGGCAAGATTTAAAGCAGCAAGGAACCTACCAATAAGTGTGGATGAACAACATATCCATGTCCCTAGAAACAAAGTTTTCCAAGAAAGAAACTTCAGCTCTGCTTCCACTGCAGGTTCGAAGGGAGGCAGAGTAATCTCGAGAATGAAGTTCAGGTCCCAAGGAGGAGCAGGGTTGCGGATTGGGGGTCTTAACTGCAGGGCCCCTCGAAGGAAAGTCTTCGAGACCTCTAGTTGTGCAAACGCCCTGCTCCTGAAAGGGATGTGGTAAGCCGAAATGGCTGCTATATGTACTTTCACTGACGAATAACTAAGGCCCAAGTTGTACAAGTGGCTAAGGTAGTCCAGAACCTTATTGGCTGGACAAGGAAAAGGTTCTATGTTTTTAGAACCCGCCCAGATGGTGAAGCGCTTCCACTTCATGGTGTAAGTGGACCTGGTGGAAAGCTTTCTGGCCTCCACCAGGATGTCAGCAACCGCGGGGGAAACTCCAAAACGAGCTTTAGCTACGTCTGAAGGAGCTACGTGTGAAGGTGAAGAGACTTCAGGCCTGGGTCAGCAAATGTTGCAACAGAGGTAGAGGAAGAGGTTCCTCGGAAGACTGTTGCAGAAGAGAGAACCAGGCTTGCCTCGGCCAAAAGGAGTGATGAGGATCATTCTCGCTCCTTCCGACCTGAGCTTGTTGAGCACTCTTGGGGTCATAGGTATCGGAGGGAAGGCATAGACAAATCTGTCCTTTCAGCACAGAGACAGCGCGTCCCAACAAAGTAGTCTCACCCTGGAACGAGTGAGCAGAAGGCGGGAAGTTTGGCATTGTTGGGGGAGGCAAAGAGGTCCATTTGAGGGGTACCCCAGTGCTGGAAGATGTTGTTTAGCATGACCTGGTCAAGATCGCACTCGTGAGACTTGGCTGACTAGCGACTTAAGGTGTCTGCGAGAGTGTGCTCCATCCCCAGCACGTGAAAGGCCATCAGATGAAGGCTGTGCTGGGATACCCAGTGCCAGACTCTCATGGCTTCCCGGCAGAGGGGATAGGACACGTTGTCTGACTGTACGAGAAGGTGACCAGGAAGAACAGCTGGGAGGAGAGCCTGGAGGGCAGAAAGGACTGCCCTCAACTTGAGGACATTTATATGGAGCCTTTGTTTGAACTGAGACAAGGTGCCCTGAGTCTGGTGAGGCCGAAATGGGCACCCCAGCCTGCCCCTGACACATCCGTTGTCAGGGTCTGGGTGGGTGGGGCAGTACAGAACAGTGTACCCAGATTGAGATGTTCTGGAACAGTCCACCATTGCAAGTCCCTGACCATAGGGTCTGACACCAGGATTTCGTGATCCAGGTTGTCCCGAGACTGGTCCCATTGAGACCGCAGGGTCCATTGAGAGATCGGGATGGCAGCCGCCATCAGGCCAAGAAGACGAAGGACCTTCCTGGCTCCAACCCTTCTGAGACTCAATAAGAGCCGAGCTTGGTTTGACAGCATCTCGGCTCTGTCCGGGAGGCAAGAAAGCCTTGCCCAGGGTTCTGTCCAGCACTGTCTCTATGAACTGCAGCCGTTGGCAAGGGATCAGATGGGCCTTGGCAAGGTTGATTGTAATCCCCAGGTCGGGGAATACTTGGAAGGGTGAGGGAAAGGGACCCCAAAAGTTCCTCCCTGGACGGGGCTGCCAGAAGCCAGTCGTCCAAGTAGGGGAAGACTTGTACCCCCTTGGTACGCAAGAAGGCCGTCACCACTGCCAGGCATTTGGTAAATACTGTGTGTGTTTGGGGGGGGGGCAGGATAGACCAAAAGGGAGGGCCTTGAACTGGTAGTGGGACCCCTGAAAACAAAAACTGAGGTATTTGCAGTGGGAGTGGCAAATGGGGACATGGAGGTAGGCATCCTGTATATCCAGGGCACACAGCCACACTCAAGGGGAGATGGCTCTGGAGGGAGAGCATTTGAAACAGTCTGTACTCCACAAACTGATTGAGGGAGCTGAGGTACAGAATGGGCCTCAGGTCCCCGGTTTTCTTTGGTACTAGGAAGAAGTGAGAATAGTAACCTGTCCCCTGAAGGTGTTGGTGGGAGGGGGGAGACAAACAGGTTCTACTGCCTCTTTTAGCAGAAGAGAGTGGATTTCTTCCAGTACCAACTGCAGATGAGTATGGCAGTACGAGGAGGGAGGGGGTGGTCTGCGAGGTTTCTTTTGAATGAACTCTATCGAGTGTCCTGCTGCAATCAGCTGGAGCACCCAGGTGTCTGCCGTTATCCTCTCCCAACCCAGCAGATGGGAGGAGAATGTCCCCCCACTGGTTCCTCTGGATTGGGCAGAGGCAGTGGGAGAGGCAGGGAATCAGGAGGTGGAGGGCAAAGTAGCAGCCCAGGCCCCGGGAGCTTTCTTGCTGGTGGGGCCTTGGCAGCCGATATGGTTTTGCGTTTCTTGGGACATCGGGGTTGCATCTTCTTAGGCCTTTGGCAGTTCGGGTGCTGAAAGGACAGTTTTTGCCTCCGAGAGGGTTTGTACATTGTCTGAACAGACCTTAATGCCAAACCCTTCTCCTGTAATTCAGTGATTATGTCCTTGACATCACCGCCAACTAGCACAGACCCTCTGAAGGGAGCATCGTGGATGGCCGACTGCACTTCAGGGGCCAAACCTGACACTCTGAGCCAGGCATGACGCCGTAAGGATATGGCGAAGGCCTAGCTCCTGCCTGCTGTGTCCACTGCATCACATGTAGCATGAAGCATGTGTCTACAGGCCGAACGCGCAGAGCGGACGAGATCTTCCAGTTCTTGCTTTGTTTGCGAATCTGGGAGGGAGTCCAGTTTTGATTCCATCTGACTAAAGATAGCCTTCTGGTAATCCCCATGTGGCCGACATAATTGAGGGCCCTCATGCCCAGAGTGGAAGAAGCACAGAACTTCTTCCCATACTGGTCCAGAAGATGGGGCTCCTTGTCAGGGTGGGACGAGCTGAGGTGCTTAGGGTTGGCTGATCGGTCGTGTGCGGCACTAATCACCACCGAAACAGCCTTGGGGTGAAGGATGAGAAAATCCTTCCCCTCAGGAGCCTGATATAGCCTGTCGGCCTTCCGAGCAAGGGGGGGGCTAACGAGAAATACAGGTTACTCACCTGTAACAGGAGTTCTAGGAATGGTATATGTTGTTCATCCACACTCATTGGCAGTATCCTTGCCGCTTTAAATCTTGCCGGAAGGTCTTCAAGCTTGCTCCTCCCACCCACCCGGGTGGTATAACTCGGCCCCGCCCCATGACGCCAGATCTGCTCATTGGAAGCTCAGGTTGCGTGGCCGACGGGTGAGGTCAGGATGGATGAACAACATATACCATTCCTAGAACTCCTGTTACAGGTGAGTAACCTGTATTTCTAGGACATGGATGTTGTTCATCCACACTCATTGGCAGACTCCTAGCAGTTCTCCGGGAGGAGGGAGGCAAGACGCACACCCCACATACTTACTTGGGAAAGAGAGACTGAGAACCGAGGCCCCAAACCAGCATCCCGGCGTGACTCAAGGTCATGTGGTAGTGGGTAATGAAGGTGTTTGCTGACTTCCAGGTAGCAGCCCTGCAGATTTCCTGGATAGGACGCCCCTGGAAGCAGCCACCGATGCAGTAGTATGGCGGGTAGAATGAGCTCTTATCCTCTGGGAGGCTCCATGCCTGCCAACTTATAGCAGAGATCTATGCAGGAGGTTACCCACCTGCTTATCGTCCGCTTGGCTGCAGGTCTGCCAGATGCGGCTTCAGCGTAGGTGACAACATACAGCCAGCAACTCTCTCCCCGATTCTCAGCCAGGGCCTTATAATAAGCTAGCGCCTCTAGGGTCCAGAGTATGGAGCCCATATTCGCCTCCGAGGTGTGATTGGGGTAGACACCGGAGAGTCAACACCTGGTTAAGGTGAAACTCCGACACCACCTTCTGGAAGGAATTTCGGTGGGCGAGGACAACCTTGTCCCTGTGGAAGACCAGGTAAGGAGACTCGATGGAAAGCGCCTGAGCTCTCCCATCCTTCTGGCTGACGGATAGCCACCAAGAAGGCGGCCCTCCACGACAGGTGAGAGAGAGCACACCTGTGCATAGGTTCGAATGGCTTGCCCATGAGCTTTGCCAGTACCAGCGGTAGATCCCACAGAGGTGGGGGTTCTCAAGACTGGAGGGAAATGTGATCAAGGCCTTGAAAAAGCGCCAGACCACCTTCTCCTGCATCACCGACTGCTCTCCCGCCCGCGCCGTAAGCAGAGATGCTGCCAGATGCACCCTTAGGGTCGCCGACTCAAGCCCTTGACTAGAAAGGGACCATCAATAGTCCAAGATGCTTGCCAAGGAACAGGAGGAAGGGTCCAAGCCCTTGTTCTCTGACACCAAATGGAAAAACCTTTCATTTGAAGGCATAGCATTTTCTGGTCGACTCCTACGGGACGCCAACCACATTGAGGACCTCGTCGGAAAGACCCAAGGCCTGGAACCTCAGGCCGCCAGGAACCAGGCCGCTAGGTGCAGGGATTGAAGGGTCCGGATGGAACACCTTCCCTGATTGACTGAGAGCAGGTCCGGCGAGCTGGAAGCTGCCATGGAGTCCTGAGCTGAGACTGAGGAGAGATCTTGGTACCAGAACTGGCGAGGCCAGTCTGGGGCTATCAGACTCACCTGCGCCTTGTCCCTCCTCGCCTTGAGAAGCACCTTGTGACTGGACGGGAAATGGGGGAAAGGCGAAAAGAGGCCCGGGGTCCATTGCCTCGAGAAGGCATCCCCTGCAGCGAGCCCTGCTGAGGGGGTGGCATGGAACAGACTCAGCTTCGCTCTCCATGGAGGCAAACAGGTCCACCTGAGGTGTGCCCTAAGGGAGAACAGATGCTGTACTACCTCCCGCAGGGGAGAGACCACTGTGGGATGCAGCCCCATCCGGCCCAGGGCATCGCCAGGTGCTGTGAGGCCCGCCACGGAATGGCTAGAGATCCGCCTCCAGGCTGGCGCACGAGGACTAAATGCGAGAGCCTTGCATGAAGCATGGAGCGCCGCCCCGCCCCCGGCGGTTCAGATAGTACATGGTCGTGGTATTGTCCGGCCTGACCTCGACCACTTGACCCCGGAGGAACGGAGCAAAGGCGGTGAGAGCTAGGTGGACCGCCGGAGCTCCTGCAGGTTGATGTGGCATCGGACTCGCTGGGTCCAGAGGCCATGAGCCCGGTGTTCCCAGATGGGCACTCCCAACCCATCAGAGAGGCATCGGTCGATAGAGAGACCGCCTGGCTCGGGCGGACGAACGGATGCCTCCTGCAAATGATCTGGAACGGTCCACCACTGGAGAGCTGCTCCACATCCCCTGTGTCACCGACACAAGCTGGTCCAAGGGATCGCAGCGCCAGGACCACTGGCTGGCCAGTCCCTCACTGAAGGGGACGATGTTCCAGCGGGCCCAACGGACTATGCTGGTGCAGGCCGCCATGAGACCCAGGAGGCGAGGAAGTCCCGGCAGGGCGAATTGCCTCAACCAGAAATGATCGGGCAAAGGAGGAAAGAACCGCCCTGTCCGGGAGCCGCTAGCCTGGTCGAAGAGAGTCGAGCTGCGCCATGAATAGAATCACCTGCTTTCGCTCGAGTCTCGACTTGCTTGATAAGGAGGCCCAGTTGAGAGCAGACCTGAGGGCCAGATCTCTGACCACCCCGCCTCCCTGGAGGGAGCTGCTATCAGCCAGTCGTCCAGGTAAGGGTACACGACCCGGGCCGCGAAGTAGGAATGCTGTCACCACTGCCATGCATTTGGTGAAGACCCTGGAGCTGGAGACAAGCCAAGGGCATGGCTTGAACTGAAAGAGGGATCCCTCCGCCGGAAGCTGGCAGTCTCTGGTGAGACGGACGGATAGGGACGTGAAAACGTCCCCTGCAAGTCCAGAGAGCAGAACCACATCGCCGCTCCAAGGATGGTATTATCTGAGCCAGAGTGACCATCCTGAAGGTTCTAGACCTTAGGAACTTGTTTAGGTCGTAGGTTTGAGAATGGGGCGCCAGCCCTCGGTCTGCTTTCGAACCAGGAAGTACCTGGACACAAACCCTGGGTCTGAAGGGAGGGTCCACCACCTCTCTTACCACCTCCTTCTGGAGGAGGAGATGGCGTCGGCTCGACGAGCCGCCAGTGAGGCTGGGATCCCTGCCTCAGGGGCACGGCCTGAAGGTGGTGCCTGCTCAATTCCAGAGGCAGGCCTTCCCACCACCTCCAAGACCCACCTGTCCGTGGTAACAGCGGACCAGGCGGAACGGAAGTGCTGAGCCGCTTTCCACGGGGACCCAGGTGGTGGTGACGGGATGGGGCGACACCCTCAGCCCGTCACTGGGCAGGCTTGGAGGAGGGACCGCCGAGGACCTCCTGGGCCTTTTCCTCCTGCCTCCTGTTAGAGGAAGCCAAGGGTTTGGGTTTGGGATGCCACACGAGCCTGCTGGCCCTGATTGCTGTCGGGCGCTGCTAGGGGCACAGAAGTACTAAAAGGGCTTAGGGCTGTGGTTTGCGGCCTTTGTCCTTCTGAGCGAAGAGACCAGTCCAAGGTGGCATTGACCTCTCGATCCTCTGCAGGTGACCTTCCACCCCAGGGGTCAAGAGGTCGGCCCCAAAAGGGAACATCCGCCAACTTGTGCTGGGTATCCAGGCAAAGGTGGATATCCTCAGCCAAGCCCGCCGACGATAGCCACTCGCGGCCGCCACCGATCTGGCACATGAGTCCCTATATCCAAAGCAGTCTGAGCTGCTGTTTGGTCACACTGCTCTTGCCCTGGTCCCGCACCTGCTTAACCGTAGTCTGCAGATCGGCGGGAAGATGAGGGATGACTCATCCAGGGAGCCCAACAGGGCATGAGAAAAATGTGCCATGAGGACGCCAATCTGGCCTGATCGGAGGTCGAGAGAGGACGCAGCGAGACTTTTCGTCCGGACATAGTCCAATTTCTTGGACCCTTGTCAGGAGGTTTGTCCACATCCTGGCGCAGCGGGCGCCGCTGAAAACGCTGTCGGTAACCAACCCTCAGCAGAGGGTGTTCAAACCGGACAAGGAACCGTAGGGACCGGTGATACTTCCTGGCCATCCTGGCCAGGCGCAGGGCAGGAAGCAGGGCGCTGCCAGAGTTCCAGTGCCGGACCCACTATGGCCTCGCCACCGGAAAGGCTCCGTCGGAGAATCCCTCGTCCAGAATCTCCGTGAGGGGATACCGGCCTGCTTGAAACGGGTTCGAGCTCCATCCCGGTAGACCTCGAGATGAGCCGGGCAGTCCTAGGAAGGACCTACTGGCTATCGCCCATTGACTGACCTCCTGAAGACCCAAGTCCAGTCGCTGAGAAGAAGGAGGAATCATTCGACTCGAAGAGTCCCAAGAGCTGCCTTGGCCTGAGCCACCTTCACCTGCCGAGGTCGGTCGAGTGAGGGTGACTGACAGTCGATGGGAAACCCTCAGCCGACCGAGAATCCTTGGTCGGAGCCCCAATTGGTGGCTGTGGAGGCGGAGGTTCCACCGAATCGGTGGAGCAGTTGGTCGCCGAACAACCGCCTGGGTATAGGCTCCTCGACAAGTCGAGGGTTGTGTCGGGCTGCCCGTGACAGTTACTTAATGGCCGGGAAGGCGCCGGAGTCGGCTTATTCTCGCCAGGAGGAGTTGTTGTAACATAAGGTTCCTCGCACTGCTTACGTGCATTTACGCCGAAGCCTCCTCATCCGAGGGAGGAGGACGATTGACAAGCGCGACGCCGCTTACCGGGCGGTGCGACCGAGACCGCCTATGACGGTGGGAACGGCTGGACCGCCAAGAGGTCCGAGACCGAGACCGAGAGTCCCGAATTTCCGGGTCGGTGCGGGAGGTGTCGCCGAACCGCACTCCTTCGGCTCGGAAGGTCCATCCGGCTCCGGAACCGAGGCACAGGCGAGCCCACGGGTTCCTAACCTCCGGGGAACCGGGAGGGGAATTCGGCTGCTAAAGGCGACAGCTCGTTCAATGGGTCGAGAAAATCTCGACTTCATCGGTGGGGAGTCTCGTCAACTGACCTGATCGGGACACCGTGAGGCCAGTGGTCGAAGCCGAGCGGTCGATCAAGCCGACGGTCGACGGTCTGGGAGAGGGACCTTCCGCTCCCAAGAGCGCCGACGGAGGGACTTACCCCTGTCCTCTTGGACCGAGAATAAGGTCCCAGAGACAGGCCCTTCTCCTTTAGTGGAGAGGGACAGACAAAGCTCCAATAGAAGCCGTGGTAGGAAGAACCCAGAGAGGGGATAAATGTCAGCGCCGAGAAGATACCGCTCGTCCGCCTCCTCTTCGAGGGGCGCACCATCCGCTCGAGCTGATCCGCCGAGGCCCGCCCGCGATACCGCCAACCGGCCTCCTTGGACTTCACCGAGGAACGCTCGGACGGCCCAGTTCAATCGGGCAGCACGGTCTCGAGGACGAGGGCCGAGAAAGATGAGCACAGGCCTCAAGCTTCCGCGGGTCGTGCTCAAGGCCTAAGCAGTATACACACGGAGTGAGATCCGTCTGGAGACATCTTCTGCCCGCGAAGGGCATCTCCAAACTGGAGTCGATTTGCCCATCGCCTGTGGGATAGAAGACGGAAGTCTTTTGCAAAATTTTATTTTTAAATCCGCAAACGGAGAAATAGGAACCAGTCGCAAACGCAGAGCGTTAAGGAGGGAACCTGAGCTTCCAAGCGGTAAGGAAGATCTGGCGTCATGGGGCGGAGCCGAGAGTTATACCACCCGGGTGGGTGGGAGGAGCAAGCTTGAAGACCTTCCGGCAAGATTTAAAGCGGCAAGGATACTGCCAATGAGTGTGGATGAACAACATATCCATGTCCCTAGAAAGGTTGCTTCCAAATAGTGGAGACAAGATCCTCGTGAGGCTCTATCCAGGGAGGAATCAGGGTGGGAGAAGTCTCTGCGAGGTTCAGATGAGCCACGAGCTTCTTACACTGGGGATCTGGCTCCACTGATTGCCACTCACAGGCAGCCTTGATTTTCTTCAGCAGCTGCAGAAAGGAAGGGTCTTCTGGAGGGGACTTCAGAGAACCTTATGCCTGGGTCTATCTGGGAGGCGGGCTCGTCCTCTAGGTCGGAGCGTTCGGAGTCCAAATCTGACCCGAAGATGCAGAAAAGAGGAGGCCTCCGGGGATTGCCCTCCTGGGGTTCCTCGGGAGTGTGTCCTCCCAGGCCCGAGAACCAGAAGGTTCAGCTCGTGTCAGGCAGAGGTAAGGAGTCTCCTCGCGCCGACGCAAGGGGTCTGACATCGGCATACATTTCTCGACCTCTTGGGTGATCTGTGTTTTTGCTTCAGCCCACCAGGAGGCCAAGACATCCCTCAAGTCCACCTGGGACTGCGGGGTAGGTGGAGGAGTCAGCAGAGGGGGGCTCGGATACAGGTAAGCTGGAAACCCGTAATAAGGGTATCCATGACCCGATGGCGGAAGGCCTGGCATCTGGTATTGAGGTGCCGCGAACAGTGGCGTCGGCTACTGAAGAGCCGGATACTGCAGCATCAGGTATCCTGGCGCCAGGGGCTCCAATGGAGTCAGAGGTGCCGGCGTCAGCCCTGCAGGCAGACCAGAGGGATCAGGCGTCAGCCCGAAGGGGGACCAGTCGGGGGATCCGGGAACCTGGAAGGCTCTGATGGTAAATCGTCAGGAGGCGGGATGCTGGAAGGTGACGTCGTGTGGTCTGATGTCAGGTCCGGCGTCTGGGGGGGCACCCCCGTCGGCAGTGTGTCAGGCTCCTCGACCCCAGCCTGGGAGGGAGGAGCAAACTCCTTGGGAGGAGCCACGGGATCCTCAGAGGGCAACGCAACTGAAGTGCGTTGTGGCAACTCTTTCATGTCAGGGATGGATGAAAGGCCTGACGACGGGTCGCCGGCTGGGCGGATGTCGGTGGGACCGATGTTCAACTTATCGGACGCACTCTGACCAGTAGGCCTGACTTTAGAGGCTGTAGCGGGAGTGCAGGCCTCGTTTGCCCCGAAGGCTCCTGTCAGGCCCAAACGCGAGCCAGACCGGGGGGGGCAGCTTAAACATCACTAAGGCAGCCGTCAAAGGATGATGAAAGTTACCTGGAGAGCCGCGACTCCAGTCAAAGTTGCGGCTGCTGTGGATGGCGAGTCCCGATCCCGGTGTTTCTCCTTGTCCATCTTTTTCTTGTGATGGCCCTCAGGAGAAGCTGACACCTGCCTCAATTTTTTCAATTCCTTTTCCATGGATGCCATTTTCTTTTTTAGTAAATGGGTTTCCAGGGACTGCTGTCTTTGTTTCCAAGCTGCAGCACTGAATTTTCGGCAGTATTCACACTCCTCCATGCAGTGGTCTGGGCCCAGACAGAAGAGGTAGAGGGAATGGCCGTCCTTGTGAGGGAGCTGGGATCCACACGAGTCGCACTTGTTCTTATGCGATTCCGATTGCGTCGGGGACGATATGCGCAGCGGGATAGAAGTACACAAATTTCAGAGTAAATAATGTAAAGTCAAAAAAGACTGATACTTACCTAAAATGGCGAGAAAAGAAAGTGTTGTTCTTCTGCGAGCCGACAGCAGGAAAGACTGGAGGGGAGGCATCGGGACCACCCCCTTATACAGACGTCGGCTGACACTGGTCACTTGATGTGGGGGCGGTCCCCGCCAGAGACTGCTAGCTAGAGATTTTTCTGTGGGGTTCCGACACCTGGCGGCTTAGTCCTACTTGTGAATACCTACTGCAAGAGCCCTCTCGAAGTAAGATTTATTACTTGGCCAAGACAGAGAAAGGAATCAGGGTGGTACATGATGGAAAGGGAACAATTATCTGGGACTCCCTTCTGGACAGTGGCCACAGGTAAAATCACCCATCTGGTGTCAGAGCGAGAACCCCTGGACCAAGCACACAATTACAGTTCTGGACAAGCTGAGACGCCTAATGGGTACTCCAAATGAACTTGGTCCCTTATCCCTGATCAGATTTCACCCAGATTTCCAAGCCCCTGCACCTAATGGGGGATATACTTTCTGGGAATTGCAGGGACTGGTTTGTTCCTCTCAAATACAACAAAATGGAATATGCATGAATTTTAACTAGCTTCAGCAGAAATATGACCTCAGAAGAGAGGACAATTTCAGATTCCTACAAGTCAGGAACTTCATTCAACAGGATTCCCACCCGACACAAATTCTAAGACCTCGCACTGAGCTAGAGGACCTGTTTTGTTGGTGGGTACGGTTGTCTGCTAAAATGAGGCCCATATCCCATCTCTATAAGCTTCTATTAGAAGCCACCCCTTCCTCATCAGACAGACTGTCAAATCTGAGCCACAGAAATAGGGCAGCCCATTCCAGAATCAAGCTGGCAACTGAGGCTCAGGAGGGGCTGGGCTGTCACATCCTCACCCAAGTTTAACTGGAAAATATTAACAAGGTTTTTCCTTACCCTCTCCCGTACAAAACATTTTGGGTCCACCAGTACGGACAGATGCTGGAAACTGTGTGGAGCCACCGGCTCTCACTGGCACATCTTTTGGAGTTATCCGTTAACACCTTTTTGGCAGAAAGTACATGCTCGAATCCAGTTTATCCTGGGATTTCCTCATCCTTCCACCTTTCAGGGTTTGGTCTTAGGCTTGGATGAAGGGATTATAGGGCGCAGGGGACAACATAAGCTTTTTCATATCTCAGGCTTGCAGCCCTTAAGTGTATTACCACAAAGTGGCTTTCACCAGAGTCCCCCCCCTCCCGCCACATGTCGACACAGAAGAATGAGGAAATTGAACTTATGGAAAAGCTTACAGTTGCTATCGTCCGAGAACTGAGGGCTTCTTGGAGATGTGGAGGCCCTGGCACACATGGTTTCAAGAGAAGCAGCAGATTAATTCTGGTGCAGACCCGACATGAGATCCCAGGGGACCCAATACCCCAGGGAGCAGGGAAGTCTCCTTCAATATAATCTTTATCTACTGCGTTAACCCCCCATGGGTCTGGATAATCTTGAAAGAAAGTGCCAACCCTATGAAGAGCCCTAGGTTTTCTCCCAGTTACTTATAAGCACTCAGCTGAGTACGTATAATGACACACAGCACATTGTTCATGGTTGAATGTTTGAATTTATTCCATTTTTCTTAGTTAATCTGTTGAAATGTTACTGAAGGATACAGGCAAACAATTTTCTCTCATAACAGCTTGGCCTGAATGGACTCATCCTAACTTCAGGACTCTCATCGAGGACATTTTTTGCTGTAATGTCCCTCATGGTACCCTGTACATGGTGGTGATTGTCTTAGAAGGTCTATTCTTACCGAGCTGTGAAAGAAACATTATTGAATCGAGGACTTCTGGTGACGTCACTGAGTGAATGGGAGACTAGCTTGAGGGCTCCGAGACTCATCCGACTAATCAAACAAAATCCTTCCCCTAAATAATTATATCAGAAGACCGACAGCTGAATTATAAACAGCAACAAGTCACAGAAAGGAATTAAGCCGAAATCGCAGAGAAATAATGCCTCCCAAGCCAAGTTGAAACAGCTTACCTTAAATGAAGAAATGGAGGCCTTCGCATCCAGGACCCGACGCAACCGCACACTGTCAGAATCCTTAGCCGACTTAGAAGATAGAGTTTCTAGGGTCCAGAAAGTCAGAAAGAACCCTGAAACAGATCTTATCCTCAGTGCACAAAACTGAGTCCTCCATTGCGGACCTCTGACAGGATGTAAAGAGCATGGACCAAAGGATCTCAGAGAATACAACAAAAATTACAGAAATCTCGGACGATCAATACACAGAACGTAGAGTTCTTCTATTCCTGCTACAGCATGAGAGGGAGACGCATGCCAGGCTGGAAGACATGGAGAATCGGCCCCACCGGAATAATTTCGGCATTCATGGAGTTCCCGAGGGCACCGAAGAAGGCTTTGCCACACCCATCGATTTTGTCCAGCAACTGCTCCGTTCAACACTATCCGTTCCCTCAGACATGGATCTAACTATGGACAGAGCCCATAGGTCGCTGGTGCCGAAACCTGTTAACCCTGCGGCTAGGCCCCGATCGTGGGTCGTGTGGATGGCTCTATTCTAGAGCAAAGAATGGGTCCTACAAGAAGTGTGGAGAAATAAGGACATAAAATATCAGGGCAGTTCCATCTTTTTTGAACAGGACTTTTCGTCTGCTCTACAGAATGAAAGGCTCAGGGTCCGAGCAGTGATCAAGGAACTCAGGGAGAAAAAGAATTGCAAAGCCCAACTTTTATTTCCAGCAAGGCTGAGACTGCAGTTAGATTCAGGCCCTAAAATCTACGCCAATCTCCTGGAAGTTATGCAAGAATTGAAGGAATGGGGGATTTCGCTACCGAACTTGGAGATAGAAACACTTGAACAGGACCTTTTGAAGTCGGTTTGGCAGGTAGCAACCAAAGCACAAAAACGAGCATTCACGGGAGCCCTGCCGAAACACCTAGCTAAGGATGCGGCCAAATTAATGCTCAGAGCGGATGCGGCAAATGTCACAGCTAAGCAGGGAACACCACTAAGAAGCTCCCCACACTGCTGAATTGGCTCAGATGATTGCAGATCGAGGAACAAAACTACTGAAAGTGAACTCTGACCCCTGAACTGTTCCAAGCCAGATATGTGATATTACCGAAAAAAACTGTAGATATCTCGGTTAAATATGGTTAAACAAATTGTTAGTAATTGGGAGATGGCCCCTATTCCTATAATATTTTCAAGCCTTACAGAACGATTGGGCGTGATTGGGACCGGGGACTTCCCCAGATTTTCCCATCCAGACGGGAACCTTTGATACTGACTCGTAAAAACCATGACTTTTAAATGTTTAGAGTTTTTTTGGGGGTCGGAGGGTGAGGAAACTTCTTGTCTAACGGGGAAATCTACAGGCGGTGGCTTTGACTATTTGGGTTTGATGCTCAGGAACTAGGGGGAAATTCATTTGCTGGCTAAAACGTGTGGGGAACTAATATTAAATGAGAAAATGGAAATTTGAAATGGGGAAACAAAAAGATGGATAAGAGAAAGCGGAGAGGCAACCACTTAGGAAGGAAATACAAGAAAGATATAGCTCGGAAGGCCTTCACGGTCATCTTTAAATTTGACTTTCAAGCTCTTCTAAGGGGGAAGCAGAACTAAATCTATTGAAAGAATAAAGGTCGGATTGGTGTCGGTTGGAAATCGACTGCTCCCACTTCGGTGACGTTACTGTAAAAGGAGCCTTTTTCACCAGAGCTCCAAGTCTCTAAAATAGAGACAAGTAGTGTTATATACACTACTCACTCAGTGTGGACCTGGTCCTCCCTGTTCTCAAGGACAGGGAAGGGATCGGGAATTCACCTTGGAAGTACACAGGGATTTAGGAGAGGAGGATAATTTTTTCTTTCCCCATCCCCAGGACCTCAGTGGTTAACTAGTTGGGAGGGTTGAGGCAGCCCAGGGGGCGATTTTAGGAGGTTGCTGCTCCCACTCCCCCTCTGTGTTTTGATTGTTTTTTTTTTTCTGTTTGCTTTTAAACGTTCTGGTTATAGCTGCCCTTGGTTAAGGGTTAGTTTGCTGTTGAAATATTTCACAAATGATTCTAGTTGACAGAGAAGTGTTGATCAGCCAAACAATGCTTACTGATAGCTGGGCTGAGGCCTACCAGGCATGAAGAGATCTGTTCCCTGCTGGGAAGACAATATCCATAGGCTACAATAAGGAAGTTAAAAACCCCAAGAAACGAAAGTGAGCCTACAAATATCAAACTTATTTGTTTAAAAACACATAATGGCAGCCCTAAAGATATGTTCCTATAATGTAAAAGGTATAAACTCACCAGTTAAGTGAACAAGATTATTACAAGAATTAAAACGACTTGAGGGAGATGTAGCTTTCCTACAAGAAACACACCTCTCGACGGCTGAGCATTTAAAGTTAAGATGAGCGTGGGTAGACCAAGTAGTGGCAGCATTGCACCCCACAGCAAAAAAAGTAGGTGTGGCAATATTGATACGGAGGGGCTTAAACCTACAAGTGGACTCAACAGTGTGGGCACTGCAGGGAAGATATATAAGGGTTACCATTCGCACTCAGGGCAGAGTAATTCACCTTGTGAACATATATGCTCCCAACACTCAACAAGGATAATTTTTGGAAAAAATCTTTCAAAAAGTAGCACTTTTACCTCAAGGTCAATTAATTCTGGAAGGCGACTTTAATGTAGCCCCCCACCCCCAGAAGGATAGATCCTCAGGTGGGGTCTCAGACAAACCAGACGGCTACTAAAATGCTGGCGTCTCTGATAAAAGAAACGGGATTGGTTGATGTGTGGAGAGCACACCATCCAAGAGAAAAAACTACACATTCTATTCAAACGCCCAAAGATATTACTCTAGAATAGATCAAATTTTTACACAACTTAACCTCCGCAATATGATAGATTCCCATATTCATGCTACAACACTGTCAGATCACTCCCCAGTTTCAATACACTTATCCCCACCACCCCAAGACAAACAGACACTGTGGAGACTAAATGTTTCTTTGTTGAATAACAAAGGATTTGTGAATCGGTTAAAACAAAGTATAAAAGATTTTACAGAGATTCACAACTCTACACCCTCTCCGGTCTTCCTAAAATGGGACACCCTCAAGGCAGTGACTAGAGAAGAGGTGATCAGATTTGCCTCAGCGCAAAAAAAGCTCTCCACTTTGACACAAAACAGGCTACCAGAGGAGATTTCGAGTTTAGAACAAAAGCACAAAGCGAAGCCAGGGGACCAAGAGAGCTGGAAAAAGTTGAAGCAGGCTAGGGATGCCTAACAAGAATTTGGGAACAAAAAAATAAAGGATTACTTAAGGTTCACAAATCAAAAATACCATGAGGTGGGAGGCAGAGCCTCTAAATTACTGGCATTTAAGCCGAATGTTATATCCCAACTATTACAGAAAAAGGAATCCCTATTCGGAAAATACAGGTTACTCACCTGTAACAGGAGTTCTAGGAATGGTATATGTTGTTCATCCACACTCATTGGCAGTATCCTGGCCGCTTTAAATCTTGCCGGAAGGTCTTCAAGCTTGCTCCTCCCACCCACCCGGGTGGTATAACTCTCGGCTCCGCCCCATGACGCCAGATCTGGCCCGCTGGAAGCTCAGGTTGTGCGTCGAAGCCGGGGAGGTCGGGTGGGTCGTGTGGATGAACAACATATACCATTCCTAGAACTCCTGTTACAGGTGAGTAACCTGTATTTCTAGGGACATGGATATGTTGTTCATCCACACTCATTGGCAGACTCCTAGCAGTTCTCCGGGAGGAGGGAGGCAAGACGCACACCCCCATATACTTACTTGGGAAAGAGAGACTGGAGAACCGAGGCCCCAAAACCAGCATCCCGGCGTGACTCAAGGTCGATGTGGTAGTGGGTAATGAAGGTGTTTGCTGACTTCCAGGTAGCAGCCTGCAGATTTCCTGGATAGGGCGTCCCGGAAGCAGCCACCGTTGCAGCAGTATGGCGGGTAGAATGAGCTCTTATCCCTCTGGGAGGCTCCATGCCCGCCAACTTATAGCAGAGATCTATGCAGGAGGTTACCCACCTGCTTATCGTCCGCTTGGCTGCAGGTCTGCCAGATGCGGCTTCAGCGTAGGTGACAAACAGCTGGCGAACCTCTCCCGATTTCACCAGCGCGCTCCTTATAATAAGCGAGCGCCTCTAGGGTCCAGAGTATGGAGCCTATATTCGCCTCCGAGGTGATTGGGGTAGAACACCGCAGAGTCAACACCTGGTTAAGGTGAAACTCCGACACCACCTTCGGAAGGAATTTCGGTGGGGGGCGAGGACAAATTTTGTCCCTGTGGAAGACCAGGTAAGGAGACTCGATGGAAAGCGCCTGGAGCTCTCCCATCCTTCTGGCTGACGTGATAGCCACCAAGAGGCGGTCTTCCACGACAGGTGAGAGAGAGCACACCTGTGCATAGGTTGAATAGGCTTGCCCATGAGCTTTGCCAGTACCAGCAGTAGATCCCACGGGAGGTGGGGGTTCTCGCACTGAGGGAAATGTGATCAAGGCCTTGAAAAGCGCCAGACCACCTTCTCCTGCGCCACTCGACTGCTTCCCGCCCGCGCTCGTAAGCAGAGATGGCTGCCAGGTGCACCCTTAGGGTCGCCGACCTAAGCCCTTGACTAGAAAGGGACCATAAATAGTCCAAGATGCTTGCCAAGGAACAGGAGGAAGGGTCCAAGCCCTTGCTCTGACACCAAATGGAAAACCTTTCCATTTGAAGGCATAGCATTTTCTGGTCGACTCTACGGGACGCCTCAACTACATTGAGGACCGTCGGAAAGACCCAAGGCCTGGAACTCTAGCCGCTCAGGAACCAGGCCGTCAGGTGCAGGGATTGAAGGTCCGGATGGAACACCTTCCCTGATTGACTGAGAGCAGGTCCGGGCGGAGCTGGAAGCTGCCGCGAGTCCTGGAGCTGAGACTGAGGAGATCTGGGTACCAGAACTGGCGAGGCCAGTCTGGGGCTATCAGAATCACCTGCGCCTTGTCCCTCCTCGCCTTGAGAAGCACCTTGTGGATCAAGGGAAATGGGGGAAAGGCGTAAAAGAGGCCCGGGGTCCATTGCCTCGAGAAGGCATCCCCCTGCAGCGAGCCCTGCTGAGGGGGGCGGGCATGGAACAGACTCAGCTTCGCGTTCTCCATGGAGGCAAACAGGTCCACCTGAGGTGTGCCCCAAAGGGAGAACAGATGCTGTACTACCTCCGGCAGGAGAGACCACTCGTGGGATGCAGCCGCTATCCGGCTCAGGGCATCGGCCAGGGTGTTGGAGGCTCCTGCCACGTGAATGGCTAGGAGATCCGCCTCCAGGCTGCGCACGAGTGACCAAATGCGGAGAGCTTCCTTGCATAGAAGCATGGAGCGCGTCCCGCCCTGGCGGTTTAGATAGTACATGGTCGTGGTATTGTCCGTCTGGACTCGGACCACTTGACCCCGGAGGAACGGAGCAAAGGCGGTGAGAGCTAGGCGGACCGCCGAGCTCCAGCAGGTTGATGTGGCATCGGGACTCTCGGGGACCAGAGGCCATGAGCCCGTGTTCCCCAGATGGGCACCCCAACCCATCAGAGAGGCATCGGTCGACAGAGAGACCGTCGGCTCGGCGGACGAACGGGATGCCCTCCTGCAAATGATCTGGAACGGTCCACCACTGGAGAGCGTTCCACATCCCCTGTGTCACCGACACAAGCTGGTCCAAGGGATCGCAGTTGCTAGACCACTGGCTGGCCAGTCCCCACTGAAGGGGCACGGATGTTCCAGCCGGGCCCAACGGACCACGCTGGTACAGGCCGCCATGAGACCCAGGAGGCGCAGGAAGTCCCGGCAGGGCGCAATTGCCCAACCAGAAATGATCGGGCAAGGAGGAAAGAACCTCGGCCCTGTCCGCGGAGCCGCGCCTGGCTCAAGAGAGTCGAGCTGCGCCCGATGAATAGAATCACCTGCTTGCTCGAGTTCACTCTGGCCTCGCTTGATAAGGAGGCCCAGTTGAGAGCAGACCTGGAGGGCCAGATCTCTGGACCACTCCGCCTCCTTCCTGGAGGGAGCTGCTATCAGCCAGTCGTCCAGGTAAGGGTACACCCGACCCTCGGCGCAGGGAATGCTGTCACCACTGCCATGCATTTGGTGAAGACCCTGGGAGCTGGAGACAAGCCGAAGGGCATGGCTTGAACTCGAAGAGAGATCCTTCCGCCGGAGCGAAGGAATCTCTGGTGAGACAGACGGATAGGGACGGAAAACGCTGGCCCTGCAAGTCCAGAGAGCAGAACCACACGCCTGCTCCAAGGATGGTATTATCTGAGCCAGAGTGACCATCCTGAAGGTTCGAGACCTTAGGAACTTGTTTAGGTCGTAGGTTTGAGAATGGGCGCCAGCCCCCATCCGCTTCGAACCAGGAAGTACCTGGACACAAACCCTGGGTCTGAAGGAGGGTCCACCACCTCTCTTACCACCTCCTTCTGGAGGAGAGGCGTCGTGGCTCGACGAGCTCCAGTGAGGCTGGGGATCCCAGATCCCGAGGGGCGACGGCCTGAAGGTGGTGCCTGCTCAATTCCAGAGGCAGGCCTCTTCCCACCACCTCCAAGACCCACCTGTCCGTGGTAACAGCGACCAAGGAGCGCAGTGCGGAGCCGTCCCCACGGGGACCCAGGAGTAAGGTGGCGGGGATGGGGCGACACCCTCAGCCCGTCACTGGGCAGGCTTGGAGGAGGGACGGCCGAGGGACCTCCTGGGCCTTTCCTCCTGCCTCCTGTTAGAGAAGCGCGGCTTGGGTTTGGGATGCCAAGGCCGAGCCTGCTGGCCCTGACGATTACTGGGCGGCGCTGGGGCACAGAAGGGACGAAAGAGCTTAGGCTGTGGTTTGCGGCCTTTGTCCTTCTGAGCGGAAGAGACCGAGTCCAAGGTGGCATTGGACTTCTCGATCCTCTGCAGGTGACCTTCCACCCCAGGGTCAAGAGGTCAGTCCCAAAGGAACATCCGCCAACTTGTGCTGGGTATCCGAGTAAAGGTGGATATCCTCAGCCAAGCCCCGACACGATAGCCACTGCGCGGCCACCGATCTGGCACATGAGTCCCCTATATCCAAAGCAGTCTGGAGCTGCTGTTTGGCCACTGCCCTGCCCTGGTCCGCACCTGCTTAACCGTAGTCTGCAGATCGGCGGAAGATGAGGATGACCTCATCCAGGGAGCCCAACAGGGCATGAGAAAAATGTGCCATGAGGACGGCCGAACTGGCCTGACGAAAGCCGAGAGAGGACGCAGCGTAGACTTTTCGCCCGACATAGTCCAATTTCTTGGACTCCTTGTCAGGAGGTTTGTCCACATCCCTGGCGTTGCCGGCGCGCCGGAAAACGCTGTCGGTAACCAACCCCTCAGCAGAGGGTGTTCAAAACGGACAAGGAACCGGTAGGGACCGATACTTCCTGGCCATCCTGGCCGAGGCGCAGGGCAGGAAGCAGGCGCTGCCAAAGTTCCAGTGCCGACCCACTATGGCCTCGCCACCGGAAAGGCCTCCGTCGGAGAATCCCCTCGGTCCAGAATCTCCGTGAGGGGATACCTGGCCCGCTTGGAAACGGGTTCGAGCTCCATCCCGGTAGACTCCGAGATGAGCCGAAGCAGTCCTAGGAAGGACGACGGGCTATCGTCCATTGACTGACCTCCTGAAGACCCCAAGTCCAGTCGCTTGGAGAAGAAGGAGGAATCATCTTCGGACTCGGAAGAGTCCTCGAAGAGCTGCCTCTGGCCTGAGCCACCCTTCACCTGCCGAGGTCGGTCGGGAGTGAGGGTAACTGACAGCCGATGGGGTAAACCCTTAGCCGACCGAGAATCCTTGGTCGGAGCCCCAATTGGTGGCTGTGGAGGCGGAGGTTCCACCGGAATCGGTGGAGCAGCTGGTTTTGGCCGAACAACCGGCCTGGGTATAGGCTCCTCGGACAAGTCGAGGGGTTGTGTCGGCCGCTCCGGTGACAGCCACTTAATGGCCGGGGAAGGCGCCGGAGTCGGCTTATTCCCGGCCAGGAGGAGCTGTTGCAACATAAGGTCCTCGTACCGTCGACGTAATTTACGCCGAAGCCTCCCCTCATCCGAGGAGGAGGACGAGGACGAGCGGCGACGCCGCTTACCGCGGTGCCGAGACCGAGACCGCCTATGACGGTGGGAACGGCTGGACCGCGAAGAGGTCCGAGACCGAGACCGAGAGTCCCGGAATTTCCGGGTCGGTGCGGGAGGTGTCGGCCGGAACCGCACTCCTTCGCTCGGAAGGTCCATCCGAGGGCTCCGGAACCGGAGGCACAGACGAGCCCACGGATCCTCAACTCTCCCGGGGAACCGGGAGAGGGAATCTCGGCTGCTAAAGGCGACAGCCCGTCAATGGGTCGAGAAAAATCTCGACTTCATCAGTGGAGTCTCGGTCCAACTGACCTGGACGGGGACACCGTGAGCCAGTGGCGAAGCCGAGCGATCGGTCAAGCCGACGGACGACGGCCGGGGAGAGGACCTTTCCCGCTCCCAAGAGCGTCCGACGGAGGGACTTACCCTTGTCCCTCTTTTGGACCGAGAATAAGGTCCAGCAGGCACGAGCCCTTCTCCTTTAGTGGAGAGGGACAGACAAAGCTCCTTAAAGGAAGCCGTGTAGGAAGAACCCAGAGAGGCGGGATAAATGCGCGGCCGAGGAAGATCGGCCAGCGCCGCCTCCTCTTCGAGGCGACCATCCGCCGAGCTGATCCGCCGAGCTCAACCAGGACACCGACCGGCCTCCTTGGACTTCACCGAGGGAAACGCTCTCGGACGGCCCAGTTGTAATCGGCAGCACAGTCTTCGAGGACGAGGGCGAGAAAGATGAGCACAGGTCGCAAGCCTGCGGGTGGTGCTCAAGGCCTAAGCAGTAGACACACGTGGTGTGGATCCGTCCGGAGACATCTTCGCCGCATGGGCATCTCCGAAACCGGGAGTCGATTTGTCCATCGCAGCCGCGAGGGATCGAAGACTGAAGTCTTTTGCAAATTTTTATTTTTAAATCCGCAAACGGAGAAATAGGAACCAGTCACAAACGCAGAGCGTTAAGGAGGGAACCTGAGCTTCCAAGCGGTAAGGAAGATCTGGCGTCATGGGGCGGAGCCGAGAGTTATACCACCCGGGTGGGTGGGAGGAGCAAGCTTGAAGACCTTCCGGCAAGATTTAAAGCGGCAAGGATACTGCCAATGAGTGTGGATGAACAACATATCCATGTCCCTAGAATGGGACTTACCCAAAGAAATAGCATCCCAGTTCCAAAAGTTCTACCGAACTCTATATTTTTGGAAGACCAGGAACTAAACTCCATGGGGGAAAAAAACTCTACACTTCCTAAAAACTCAAACTACCCAGGTTACCCGAAGCATCCCGAACGGAACTGAATAACCCTATATCGGTAGCAGAAGTGCTGGACGTTATCAAACATCTACCGACAGGAAAAACTCCCGGCCCAGAGGGGTTTAGTGGAGAATTTTACAAAGCACTGGGCCATCAATAGCACCCCTTTTAGTAGAGGTCTTTAATCAGGGACTGGAGGAGGGTAGACTCCCAGAGAGTTGGACACAGTCGATTATAACAGTAATACCCAAACCGGGTAAAGATAAAACAAAATGCGAATCCTTCATACCTATAGCCCTACTTAATCAGAACCAAACATTTTTTACTAAAATACTGGCAATCAGGCTCCAAAAATATATTGAACTACTAGTCCACCCTGATCAAACGGGATTCATCCCTCACCGCCACCTCTCTGATAACATTAAAAGGCTTCTAAATATTTTACAAGGGAAAAAATCCATCAAACATCCTGCCATGGCTGTTTTCCTAGATGCAGAAAAAGCCTTCAATGGATTGAACTGGGGATACCTCTTTCAGGTCCTGAAGAGAATGGGGCTTGAAGGGAATTTTTTTGAATTGGATTAAACTTTGTTATCAACTCCCCAGAGCCAGAGTGAGGGTGAATGGAACTTTGTCTTTGCCCTTTGAGATTTCCAGGGGAACCAGGCAGGGATGCCCTCTGTCGCCTCTACTGTTTGCAATCAGTATGGAACCCTTGGCTCAAGCCATAAGGCAACGGGAGGAGATAGAGGGCATAACAATACAGCATACAGTACATAAGGTCTCCATGTGCGGACGACACCCTGATTTACCTAAGTAACCCCCATTTGACCATTCCGAAGTTGCTGAGTCTACTCGCAGACTTCGGGGAAATTTCAGGATTCAAGATAAACACGACAAAGTCAGAGGTACTGGTAATAGCAGGCACCAGAGACCAAGCCTTACTAAACATTACCCCATTTAAATGGGTAGAAACCAAAGTGAGATATTTGGGAATTCAGATTCCCTTACGACTCTCCACATTATACCAATATAATTATGGAACTCTCAGACAACAGTTAAGTGCAGACCTGCACAGGTGGAACCTACTCCCCCTCACATTTAGCAATAAGACTGGAAACGGGTAAAATGAATATTTTGCCCAGACTCCTATTTCTTTTCACAACCCTTCCTATTTCAATTCCCCCAAGAGATTGGAAGAACCTTAAAAAAAATATCAGAGTTTATCTGGGCTGGAAAGAAACCAAGAGTTCGGTGGGAAGTCCTAACAGAAGACAAGGCTAAGGGAGGCATGGGACTCCCGGATTTAAAAAAATATTACATAGCAGCACAATTGCTACCGGTGATTAAAATGCTAACCCCATGGAAAGGGCATGGGTGGATGGAGATAGAAGAGAGAGCGAATGTAATTTCCTACCTCTTAGGATATTACCCTGGAGAATTCTCCCAGGGGACCTGAAGAAAATCACAAATACCTTAACCAGACACACCTTGGCGCAATGGCTAAAAGCCAGACAGACATGGGAGATAACTCGCCCAGTCTGGAAATATCTCCCCCTGGAACATCTGCCTGGATTCCCAACAGGAAGTGGAGATCAGATCTTTCATAGATGGGCACTGTCGGGTCTCCGATACCCTCAGCAATTATTGGTGGGAGAGCGCCTAAAATCCTACACCCAAATTCAAATAGAATTTAATGTACCAAGCACAGACTTTCAGACTCTATCAGTGTTCACATTATATCACAAACACCATAGGTCTGACAGAGTTAACAAAGAACCCGACAGCCCCCATCGTGCTGACCTACCAAAAAAGCATAATGAGGGACACAAAATCATATATCTCTCAAATTTACAAAGCTATGATGCAAAGATAGGAAATGTTAGCTATACAAAGGGTGATGGATAGATGGAACACAGAGGCGAACCTTCTGCTTGCAGAGGGTGCCTGGCAGGCTATATTTGGGGTCACAAACTACCAGCTCTCCTCGTGGAGAGAATTCAGGTGGAAAATAAATATTCAGTTCCTCAGAACGCCCACTGTGACCCATCATTACACCACTTCTACAACAAATAAATGCTGGAGACAGTGTGTCTCTCCAGGCTCACATTATCACATCTTTTGGGAATGTCCCAAAATAGGGCATTTTTGGGCAGAAATAACGACACAAATAACAAAAATACTAACACTGACTACCCCCCTGGGGTTTGAAAACCTAGTAGTTGGTGCCCCAACACGAGTCATAAGAACACAAACAGCCAAATATCTAGTCAGTGTCCTTACAGTGGCGGCCCTGAAATCAATTACGCAAAACTGGATGAGGGAAGACCCCCCACTGACCTCTACCTGGTACCAAAACATCCACCAAATTAGGGAAATGGAGGCCCTTACAGCGAGACTTAGACTAGCCACAGACAAATATAATGCCATGTGGCTTCCTTTTTTCACCACAGGGAGGAGGGGGAGGGACTTTCTGTCTTGGAACAGATACTGCAAAAATAAGGACTAATACAGACCTTATTCACACAATCTCACGATGAATAGGGAGAACTCCTGAGGACACTGAAGAGTTGGAGAGAGGGGGGAGCCCATTATGGGGATGAGATCAGACCTAACAAGAGAAATGTATAGTATAATAAACTGGTAGGCCAACAGCTTAGAAACTTGACAACCAGATTAATTTAAAAATGTCACCAGGATTGTAAGGAAATGTTGAAGAAAAACAGATATACTAGAGCTGATCATATTTCTTTATTTTTAATGTTGGTTTGTTTAAGACAAGGATAAAATGACAAACTTTGGTTCAAACTTGACTTTTTATTCTGAAGAGACTTTTTTAGAAATAAAATTACAAGTGGTGGTACCATAAAATCTGAGAAAAAATGGAAAGAAACTGATTTATATCTAGTTAAGAGACACTTAGTTTTGTCAGACTCCCACAGGTGAAGACTTTTGGACTGCTTCAAGACCAAACTCGGACATCAGAGGAACACTGATGCTGTAAAGAAAAAAACAAATGGACACTATATTAAAGAATACATTTTGTGTGGGACAAGACACTAATCTAGTTTATCAATTAATAATCAGTTTTTGTAGTCAATTCTCAGACTACCATGAAATGTGTATTATCCTTGTAGTGTTGTATTTTTAAAATAAAAAGTTGAAGTTCAAAAAAAGAAACATTGAATCAATTATGTATTCAAGGAACTGAAAATACCTACATCAAAGCATGATTGTATGCCTTACTGGCCTATGGTTTGTTATATTTGTAACAGAGAAATAAAAACCAAGTTTAAAAAAAAAAAAATGAAGATCTCCATGATCTCCAGTTGGGCCAGTGAGCAGTCAGCAACTGGAATATGGAACGCAGAGATTGCTGATAGGTGTACCTTCAGGGAGGAATATTTTAAACCGGCGTCTGACAGGAGCAGCAGGTAGTCCAGGATTCATTGCAAAAGGCAGGTTTATGTCTCCACCCCGTGGTCGTCTGCCCATGTGGTGAAGCATTTCCACGTCAGAGTACGTAGCTCTTGTCGATGGTTTTTGGTACACTCGCAGGACTTCTGCAACCTGGGGCGAGACGTAATATCTCACTAGGGCTACTTCCTCAGGAGCCATGCATGGAGATGTAGTGAATGGAGGCTGGGGTGTAGTAGGGTTCCCTGGTCCTGGGCTAGCAGGGTGAGGGAAAATGGGGAGGAGAATGGGGTCCTCTACTGCTAGCTGCTGTAGCAGGGGGAGCCCCTCCCGACAAGACCAGAGTGAGCCATCAGGATCATTGTTGCATGATCCTGAAGCAGTCCGAGTAGCACTCTCTGTATAAGCGGAAATGAAGGTAATGCATAGAGAAATTTTCCTGTCCAGGAGAGGAATATTGCGTTTAGCCAGATAACTCTGGGTCCAAGCTCTAAAGAGCAGTAACGTGGCAATTTTGCGTTGTGGGGGGAGGTGAAGAAGTCCATTCTGGGTGATCCCATCAGTTGAATAGATCTTTGGGCTACTGACTGAAGAAGTTCCCACTCGTGGGTGCAGGTTCTGGAATCACTTATTGCGTCTGCAAAGGTGTTCGTATGGCCTGGATCGTGTACCACCATGAGGTAAAAGCTGTGTTCTATCGCCCAGTACCAGACTCTCATTGCTTCCCTGCACAGAGGGTAGGAGTGAGTCCCCCCAATTTGTTCAGGTAATGGATGACAGCATTGTTGTCAGTCTAGACTAGAAGACTGCCTGATAGTAGTAGCAAGTCTTGGAAGGCCTGTAAGGCGTATAGGACTGCCCGCATCTCCAGGACATTTATGTGGGGGAGGGTCTCTACAGGGTGTCATGTGCAGATGCATCAATTGTGAGAGTTGGCTGTGGACTGGTGGTGTGAAAAAGGACCCTCCAGTTATAAATGGTTGAGATTCATCCACCATTGGCGGACTCGTCTCGTTGGTGTGGAGACCACAGCTTCCATGTCTAGATCATCAGTCTTCTGGTCCACCTGTACCTTATGCGTCCACTGAAGGGTATGCATATGGAGACAGGCATAAGGCACCATGGGGACTGTTGCCAACATGTGGCCCAGTAACCTGAGGTAGCAATGGGCTGAGACATACCTGCTGTGGATATGTGACGCTAGTTGGAGGAGTTTCTTCGCCCAATCCTGAGGCAGAAATGCAGAGCCAATGGACATGTCCAGTACAACCTCAATGTACTGGAGATATTGGCAGAAGGCCATTTTGGACTTTGGAATGTTGACCGTACTACCCGCAGAAGTAAATAGGGCAAGTGTTTGGGAGAGAGTAGCTGCTAGTTGGTGTTTCGATGAGGCTTTCAGAAGCCAGTCATCCATACAAGGGAAGATATAATGTCCTGCTCTTCTTAAAGCCGCTGCTACAACCGCTAGACATTTCATGAACACCCTTGGGGCCGAAGAAAGCCTGAAGGGGGGGGGCACACAAAACTGAAAGTGCTGATGTTTGGAAGTGCAGGTATTTCCTGTGAGCTGGGTATATCATAATGTGAAGGTATGCGTCCTTCATGTCTAGAGAGCAGAGCCAGTCTCCCTTGTGCAGCAAGGATGGTAGGGTGATCATCCAGAATTTCTTGTATTGTACGAAGAGATTTAGTTGCCGGAGGTCTGTGGAGGGGTTGTGGGATAACAGATGGGCCAGATATCGAACTTCAAGTTCAACACAAAATCTCTGACACGTTTATTCAAAATGCAGGAGATAACCTTCAGCAACCTCTTCAGTACATCAGTTTGTAGCAACAGACTATGCAAGTGTTTCCTCTATACTTAGCCAGCATCTACTGACTCGCTGATCTAGCTTAGCAGTTGAGATTTAGCCTCCCCTATGCAGGCCTTGTTTGCTTGGGTGATGGGGGCTCAAAAAAAAAAAAAGGTTGAAGACAAAGAACCTCGGTGCAGAAGCACTGAAACAAGGGTTACCCCAAAGGGCTTTGACAATAAGCCAAGTTTCAAAGAAACACATCACACACACTTCCATAATGCAACGCATCATGGGATATATGCAAATCATGAAATTTCAGACTTGTTCAGTTTATAGCAATTTACACACTTTTTTTTTTTCCCCTCGAACTGTATTTTTTCTCCCGGCTTGTGGAACTCTCTTGGGCATCCTGCATTGCCCCCGACTCTACCTCAGTGCCAGAGAGGCCTCCTGATTCCTGGCACCAGCCCGGCTATCCCCACGGCTCTGAGCCCCCCCGAGGTAGGGCCACCCTATCCACCCAGGACGCTCTATCTGAAATTCAGGCTGGGCTGGGCTCGGCCCAGGTAAGGAGTGCAACTGGAGGTGGAGTGAGGTCGGGTGGATGCAGGTGCCGTCGCCTATCCACAAGCTGTTTTTTTCCCCCTTTTTTAGCGCTTCGTCCGCTGTGGAACCCGGCTACTAAGGCAGTGAGTGCCGTGGCTCCCGCATACACCGCGACCGTTCTCGCTACCCCCAGCCTCCGCCAGAGGGCGCTGCTGAGTGTTCGCTACCCCTACCAGGATGACTGGCTCCTCATAGCACCCTCTCAGGAGGCTCTGATGTCCGCAATCCACCGAGTGTTGTATGTCTGGTGCAACTCCGGAGACCCGTAACCATGGGTGTCACCAAAGACATTTGCCAGTTGTTGATGCCCGAGCTGAGGAATCAACAGTGTCATATGCTGCCCATAATAAATGACCACTTACGGCGGCCGCCGTCTTTAGTGTTGTAGTCAACTGTTTTGGTGCAATGTTTTGGTGATGTATCTTGGTGGTTCTGCATCTCCAGAAACAGCAAGAAGGGCTATATTCACACTTGGAGTCTGAAATCAAAACCGTCAGGCCTATCTGTAAGGATCCAGTCAATACATGAGCTTTTTTTTTGTTGTTGTTGTTATTGAGCCCTGCGGTTGCAGAAATGATCTGGGATAGACTGTAGTCAGCAGCCCAACCACATGTGGCTGAGATGCCATGAGCCAATCAATGTTGAAATCTCTAAAGGCAGTTATCTCCACATTTGGAAGGAGATTATTTAGCGGGTTGGAAATATAATGTAGTGCCAATCTTCGAATATTTGGTGCCCTGTGGACACAGCAACAGTATAGACAGATATTATTGAGGCTAACTTTGATGGTCAGTAGTTCTGTGATATGCCCAGTTTGGGGATGGCTGTGACAAATTTTAGGTTGCCATGTAACAAATTCAGAATTTGTTGTGCGGAGTCATACAACACAGCTACAGCATCAAGACTGTACTTTGTAGACTAGGCTGAGTACCTCTAGTTTTGGCAACAGGCAATAGCGCGATTAAGAGGAAACGTGAGGAAGAATTTCCTCACAGAAAGTGTGGTGGGCAAGTAGAACATCCTGCCAGAGGAAGTGGTGGGGGCTGAAACAAACACGGGATTTAAGAATGTATGGGATAGACATTAGGGAATTCTGGAGGTCAGGGGTAAGGGCCAAAAACCTTCTAGAAAAACGAAAAGGGAACTTACAAGCTCAAATGGGCAGACTGGGTGGGCCATAGGCCCTTATCTGCCGACAGTATGATACAGAGACCACTGATACAGAGCGCCATCTGGATACATAGGTAAGTACTGAGCAGAGTAGACAAATGTCCATTTCGCTCACCGCTACTGGTTGTCACAGGAGTGGCACCGGTGGGTGCAGCTTGATCAGGATAGCATTCTAGATCCCCTACATGCAACAGATACATAAGATCTTTGCTATAAGATATCTGTCAGTGGAAGACATGTGGAGACTCAGTAGTTGCTAATTTATCAAAGGTGTGCAGGGCAAAAAAATCCACACAGAACCTTATCTAATTAACCAAAAGGAAGACGATGCTACAGTGGATGATAGCCGATCTGCTTTCAGGGATGCTGCTGTAGTACAGAGTGAAGGAAGCCTTGAGGAGTGGTTAAGAACAAGTTAATATATGGCATCCCCTCGACTTAGTCTACTGGGTATGGTGACGGGTAGCAAATAAGCACAGCAGTAATAAGAAGGCTTGGAGTACATAAACAATAGCTAACAAGACAAAGAACATCAACACAAAAGCACAGAGGCAAGGGCTAACCGAAAAAGGCACTGGCAACAAAACCTAGCTTCAAAGAAATACAAAATCACACATACTCCCAAGCATCATGGGATGTATGGCAAATCATCAAACAATTAAGACTACATGTTCATGGTGATTTACATATACATCCCATGATGCTTTGCATTATGGGAGTTTGTGTGATTTTGTATTTCTACAGTACATAAACAAACTGATGAAAGATAAGCTAGGCAATCAGTGCAATACAATCAATTTCATGAGAAAGGGCGGATGCTGCGAGTGGTTAAATGCTGGTTAGAATGCCAACACATGTATTGAAGACAATGTTACACAGGAACAGTCAACAATCAGAGACAGGTTACCAGCCCCGCATGTAAAGGGACAGAATTATTCAGGAGCAGGGAGATTAAAACGACAATAACAAAGCACTGAGGAGATAAAATTAAGAGAGAGAAATGTTGCAGAGAAGGTTTGCTGCCTGCTGGTGGCCAGCTGCTGTATGTAGGACTACAGAAAGGAAACCACTTTGAATATTAAAGAAAGTAGTTACGTAAGAACTTACCGTAACAGTAGATCTTCGAGAACAACTCTTGCAGCAGATTACACCATTAGGACTGAAGCCGGCAGGCGCCAGGACCCCACGGAAATTTTCTAGCTAGCAGTATCCAGCGGGGACCGCCCCAGACGTCAGGCATCATACAAAAGGGGGCGGTCCCCCAGAATCCCCAGTTCTCCCGCCGGAGACTTCTGGCCGCTAGATGACATCAGAAGTGGAGACTGAGAATCCACCATCAAAAGGTATTCAGAGCAGTGTTAGAAACACCTAATCCTAGGAAAGGGATATCGGAACAACTACCTCCAGAGGGGAAGGTGGGAAGGAAACTACCTGCTGCAAGAGCTGTTCTCAAGATTCACTGCTATTTATAAGTTCAATGCACTGTACTATCTTACTTTGAGAAACAGCTCTTGCAGCAGGTTACACCATTAGGACTGAATCCCAAGCAATACTGGAAATCCCTCGCATGTGGGAGGAGGCTAGGTAGAGATCACGAGTTGGACCGAAGCCTAGGATAGGAGTCCCTGAAGGACTGCTAAACTAAAACCAGCTCTTCACCATGATGCAACGTCCAGGCTATAATGCCTGTTAAAGGTGTGCACGGTGCTCCAGGTAGCTGCTGTGCAAATGGCTGAAGTGGACACGTTCTTCATGGCCGCAAAGGAGGTAGCCACCCCCCTTGTGGAATGTCCTTTAACCGCGCCCGGTAAAGGTTTGTTACGTTTCTGGTAACAGAACGTGATACAATGGATGAGCCACCTGGACAGCGATTGTTTAGAAACTGGAGCTCCCATCATCCTATGGGCGAAGGAGATGAAAAGCTGATCAGATTTATGGTGGTGCCTGGTTCTGGTCAGGTAGTATCTTAGACACCTATGCACATCTAGAGTGTGCAGCAGGGCCTCTACTCTATTATTTAGGAAAATACACTGGTAAGTCGATGTCCTGATTGAGGGTGAGAGCTGAGACCACCTTAGGTAGACACTTTGGATAAATAAGGTTCTTTGCACATCAGTGCCTGAAGTTCAGAAATCCTTCTGGCCGAAGTAACAGCAACTAAAAATAACGTCTTCCATGTCAGGAAACGTAGCTTGCAATCCGCGGCTGGTTCAAAAGATGGCAGCGTGAGCAGCTCCAGGACAAAGGGTAAATCCCATGGAGGAATAGGATCCTTAATCGGAGGTCTAAGGTGGAGCACACCTCTCAAGAAGGCTCGTGTGGTGTCCAACTGAGTTATGGAACATAGGCCTATAGGTGTATGATAGGCTGAGATGGCACAAAGGTGTACTTTAATAGAGGAGTAGGCCAAGCCTGCCTGGAAGAGAGACAGAAGGTAGTCTAGGACCGACCTTTCCGGACAATCCATCAGGGAAAGTCCTCGTGCTTGAGCCTAGAGGCAAAATCTGCGCCATTTCATGGCGTATGTGGCATGAGTGGACGGTTTTCAAGCAGCCGCTAGAACATCTGCTACCTCTTGCGAGACCCCATACTGCATGATAGCTATGTCTCTAGGAGCCAGGCGTGCAGGTTCAGAGAGTGAAGGTCTGGATGGACCAAAGAACCTGCCTCCTGGGACAATAAGTGAGAGCTGATTGGCAGAGACACCAGAGGTTCCTGGGACAGCTGGTGTAGCAGAGGGAACCAAATCTGTCTGGGCCAAAAAGGCTCAATAAATATCAGCGTCTCATGCTCTCTGCGGAGTTTCAAAAGGACCCTATGGATCAACGGGAAGGGAGGAAACGCATAGAGGAATCTGCCCATCCAGGAGCGGGACAACGCGTCTCACCACAAAACACCATTCCTTCGATCTAGTGAGCAGAAATTGGGCAGTTTTGCATTGGATGGGGACGCGAAAAGGTCCAACTCTGGTGTGCCCCATCTGTGAAACAGATCCTCTACCACCTCCTGGAGTAGTTCCCACTCGTGGATTCTGGCCTGACAGCGACTCAGACTGTCTGCGATGACATTGTCCACTCCTAGGACATGAACAGCAATGAGGTTTGCGCCGTGCTGTAGAACCCAATCCCATACCCTCATGGCCTCCCTGCAAAATGGGTAGGAATGGGTGCCTCCTTGTTTGTTGAGGTAATACATCACCACGGTATTGTCTGTTTGTAACAGCAGAGTACCTGGTGGGATCTCGGACTGGAAGGCCTGCAGGGCATAAAGAACTGCTCTCATTTCCAAAATATTTATGTGGAGATGAGCTTCCTGCGGCGCCCATGAGCCCTGACCCCGTCGAGGTGTGCTCCCCAACCGAACCCTGAGGCGTCCGTGGAGAGCGTCACAATCGGAGACGGTGCAATGAAGGGGACCCCCACCGACAGGTTCTTTGAATCTAGCCACCATTGCCAATCCCGGATGACGGCACTCGTGAACCGAATTGGAAGCTGCAAATGGTCTTGCTTCTGATCCCATTGTACCCGTAACATCCACTGGGTTACCCGCATGTGGAGACCGGCTAGAGGGACTGTTGCAATGGCTGCAGCCATGTGTCTGAGCAGGCAAAGGAACAGTCTGGCTGGGACTGTCTTCTTTGCCAAGATGTCCCTGATGAGGGATCTGATGTGTTCCACTCGGTCCTGGGGCAGAAAAGCTCTCCCCTGGACAGTGTCCAGAACTGCACGCACCTATGAACTGCAGATTCTGTGACTGAACCAGGTGTGACTTCTCCTGACTGATAATGATGCCCAATGCCCCGAACAGGGACCGAATACAGTGGATTGCGGACATCAGAGCCTCCCGAGAGGGTGCTATGAGGAGCCAGTCATCCAGGTAGGGGAACACGTAGTGGCCTTGTCTCCTCAGAGCCGCCGCTACGACTGCCATGCACTTCGTAAACACCCGAGGTGCCGATGACAGTCCGAAGGGGAGGGCTTGCAACTGATAATGGCGACCTAGAAATTTAAAGCGCAAGAACTTCCTATGAGCTCGAGCAATGGGTATGTGCAGGTAGGCATCCTGCATGTCCAAGAACGCTAGGAAGGTGCCTTGCTTGAGCATGGGTATCAAACTGGGAAGGGTCACCACGCGGAAGAGTTTGTAAAGGACTGAAGTGTTGAGATCGCTGAGATCCAGTATCGGACGGAGGTCCCCTGTCTATTCGGAACCAGAAAGAAGTGAGAATAGTAACCTGTACCTCTCTGGCTCCTCGGTACGTGCTCTATAGCTTCCTTTCCCAGAAGCGCGAGCACCTCCTGCTGTATGAGCAGTGCGTGCTGACCCAAATAACGGGAAAGCAGGGGAGGTCATGACGGTGGGTGGTCGAGGAATTCTATAAAGTGACCTCTCTTGACCGGTTGAAGGACCCACCGTTCGGCGGTAATCGACTGCCATCCTAAAAAGTGGCGAGCGATGCGACCCCCAACCTTTTCTGCCTGTTGATCCAGAGGAGGCCGGGGGCCGGGAAGGAGTCATGCTGTGGCGGCATTACCCCTCACAGGCTGGGCCATACGGTGGAAGGTGCCCCTTTGCTGCTGGCCGGAACGTGGCTGCTGTCGTTGTCAGCCGTGAAAATGGTTCTGGTTCCTATGAAAGGAACCAGATTTGGGTCTGTACATGGCCTGTACAGTCCTTACTGCCTTCCTGGCGTCCTGAAGCTTGGTGATGACCTTTCAGAGGGTTCACCAAACAGGACCTCTCATATAGGGACGTCCAGGATGCTCTCTGTACATCCGGGTAACCGGAGACACGGAGCCAGGAGTGTCTCCGAGACAGACGCCTGAAGCTGCGCCCCTGGCAGACGAGTCCGCAGAATCATACGCGGTTCTCAACACTTGGGTCTCCACGTCTGACCCTGTGTGGAGGAGGTTGAAGAGCTCCGCCCTCTGCTCACCATCCGCTAGCTTGTCAACCAGGTCCTGACCCTGTTCCTACAGGGCATTCTGAAATTGAACCATATGAGTCAGATAGTTCAGTGACCTGATGGTGCATGTAGCAGCCGCATACATGTGCCTCCCAAGGGCATCCAACTGCTTGGATTCCTGGTCCGGTGGCTGTGTACTCAGATGCTGTGGTCATTCAGACCTATCTTGGGAGGCCGTAATGACCAGGGAATCAGCCAGGGGTTGTTGCGCCAAGTACGGGTCCTCTACAGGAGCCCTGTACAGGCGGTCAGCTTTCTTCGGCACCGCGGGGGTGGAGTGCGGACACTTCAACGCAGCCTTGGTGATGTCCGCGAAGGTGTCCACTAAGGGTGGCGCCACTACAGGCTTAGGGTCCTTCTGCCGAAGATAACGAGCTAGGCGCCGTCTATCGGGGTCAAGATCTTCAGATTCCCATCCCATGTTCTCCTGGATGTGCCTCATGATTTCGGAAAAAGAAGGATCATCCGGAGGTGACCTGGGCAGGTCTCGTGGGTCAGGTGATGGGATGCTGATTGGAGAAGGAGACCTGGAGGTATCGGAGGTGTCAGGTCTAGAATCATTTCCCTGCGGAGTGGACCGTCGACATCTGGGTCGCTTGGGACTGGGAGACCCTGAGGGAGATCTTGAAGGGGGCCTTCTCCTTTCTTTGGATCTTCCCCTAGGAGGTGGAGAAGGTTCCTTGGGGGTCGGTGGTCTTCCTGCTGGCCCCTGTGGTGGAGGAGGGGGAGCAGGAGGTGAAGGAGTTGGAGGAGGAGGTTTTACTGGGATCACATCCTTTATTGTGTCCCACCAAAAAGTGAAGAGATCTTTGACTTCCTGAATATTCATACTGGACGATGATCCTAGCGTCGGTGGTCTGTCGCCGGTAACAGGCGTCGGGTCCAAGGGCGTCGCCGGGTTTGGCGAAGGCTCCTGTGGAAGCCCGGCATCCTCATTGTTGTCTGCCTGGTCATAAGGCAACATTGGATCCTTCTCTGTAGAGTCCTGGCGACCGGTGTCCACCAGTGACGGGGAGGCAGTCTTCGGCTCCGATGAATGTCTCACTAACATCGGATGCTTAGCCGACATCTGGTCCGACGGGCGCTTATCAGATGAATGGTTGGTAGCCCGCTTTGGGTCAGTCGTCCGTTTTAGGGATGTCAGGTCTTTTGTCTTCCTGGGAGGGGGATCGGGACTCCTAGGAGGCCGACCTGGCGTCGGTGTCCCGGCGTCTATCTGAGGAAGCTTGAGGTATTTTTGAAGAGGACTTGGACATGTGACGGTCTGAAGACTTCGAGGAGGCCCGGAAGGGTGCTGAAGAAGCCAAAGGCCTGGAAGTCTTGATGGTATGCAGAGAAGCCGAAGCGCTGCCTGAAGACTTAACCTTAATGGGAGGGGGCTGAGAGCGCACCCTGGAGGGACAGCGGTCTGAGCGCGTGGAGCCTGAGCTGGTGCGCGAGTCCGAGGCCCGGTTAGGGGATCTGGACCTGGCCTTCTCCCGATGCTTGTCCCGGTGCTTATGGGACTTAGAGGAAGACTTACCTCTGGAGGTAGGGTCTTTGTCCACGCTTTTCAACTTTTCTTCCAAAAGGAACCCCTGAAGTGCCTTCTGGTGGCGGATCCGGGTGCAACTACTGAACCGCTGGCAAATGGAGCAGGCCTTGGTGTCGTGTTCCGGGACCAAGCACCGCAGACAGGATGAATGTAGATCCTTGAAAGGGATCCGTTTTCCGCAGGCACACTTGGAGGGATGTCCTTCTAAGGAAGGAGTTGGAGATGCCGACATTTAGAGATAAAATGCCGAAAGTTCTAGGCGTTGTTCGCTAGAGTGGGACTGTGAGGCCGATGCTGGCAAGTCAACGGCGGGAAAAGAACTGGGGATTCTGGGGGACCGCCCCCTTTTGTATGATGCCTGACGTCGGGGGCAGGGCTGATGTCGGGGGCGGTCCCCGCTGGATACTGCTACCTAGAAAATTTCCATGGGGTCCTGGCGCCTGCCGGCTTCAGTCCTAATGGTGTAACCTGCTGCAAGAGCTTTTTCTCGAAGTAAGATCAGGAATTGCCAGATGAGGAGTGGGGTAGAGATAGACAGACAGATAGCAACTGCCAGTCTATACTTGGTCTTGGTATAACACTGGGACCAGTAAATAGCAAACACTGAGCTACTGATAGTTCTTTCTACTCAAGTACCTCAAGTGAATCAACAAAGTCCAAGAGGGTAGCATCTTTCAAAAAAAGAGGTGTGCAAGAACAAGGGCACAATATGTGTGTGTGTGTGGGGGGGCGGTGGCTCAGAGGTAATTTAAGGAAGTATTTTTTCACAGAGAGGGTTGTGGATGCATGGAACGGCCTTCCGGAGGGGGCTGTGGAGTCAAAAACAGTGGTGGAATTCAAGCATGCATGGGACAGTCATAAGGCAATTCTGGGGGTTGGGGGTAGGAAAAAGTAGGCTGATGGTTAACTAGGATCTGCAGCTTATCCATTAGGTAGGGAAATAGGCAGACTGGGTGGGCCAAGCGGTCCTTATCTGCGGTCAAATTCTGTTTCTATGTTACATACAATAAACACTCCCGCAGCTGTTCCTTTGCTCTGATGTCAGCCGCGAGAGCTTCAGGGATGCACAGCTAGAGGTAGTCATTACAAAATGATGTGTGGGAGGGATGACAGGATCTACCAGATAAAATGAAAATACAGGTTACTCACCTGTAACAGGAGTTCTAGGAATGGTATATATTGTTCATCCACACTGTCTGGCAGGTTCCTTGTCGCTTTAAATCTTGCCGGAAGGTCTTCAAGCTGGCTCCTCCCACCCACCCGGGTGGTAAAACTCTTGGCTCCGCCCCATGACGCCAGATCCAGCCCTCTGGAAGCCAGGTTGTGCGTCGAAGCCGGGGAGGTCGTGTGGGTCGTGTGGATGAACAACATACACCATTGCTAGAACTCCTGTTACAGGTGAGTAACCTGTATTTCTAGGGACATGGATATGTTGTTCATCCACACTGTCTGGCAGACTCCTAGCAGTTCTCCAGGAGGAGGGAGGCAAGGCGCACACCCCCTACTTAGGGAATAAAGGCCCCAAACCAGCATCCCGGCGTGACTCAAGGTCGATGTGGTAATGGGTGATGAAGGTATGTGCTGACTTCCAGGTAGCAACCCTGCAGATTTCTGGATAGGGACGTCCCTGGAAGCAGCTGCCGATGCAGCGGTATGGCGGGTAGAATGAGCTCTTATCCCTCTGGGAGGCTCCATACCCGCCAACCTATAGCAGAGATCTATGCAGGAGGTGACCCATCTGCCTATCGTCCGCTTTTGGCTGCAGGTCTACCAGGTGCGGCTTCAGCGTAGGTGACAAACAGCTGGCGAACCTCCTCCCGAACTTCAGCAGTCTCTCCTTATAATAAGCTTAGCGCCTTCTAAGGTCCAAAGTATGGAGCTTATATTCGGCCTCCGAGGTGTGACTGGGGTAGAACACCGGCAGAGTCAACACCTGGTTAAGGTGAAACTCCGACACCACCTTCAGAAGGAATTTCGGTTGGGGGCGCAGAACAACCTTGTCCCTGTGGAAGACTAAATAAGGAGACTCGATGGAAAGCGCCTGGAGCTCTCCCATCCTTCTGGCTGACATGATAGCCACCAAGAAAGCGGTCTTCCACGACAGGTGAGAGATGTCACACCTGTGCATCGGTTCGAATGGCTTGCCCATGAGCTTAGCCAATACCAGCAGTAGATCCCACGGAGGTGGAGATTCTCACACCGGAGGGGATATGTGATCAAGGCCTTTGAAAAAGCACCCAACCACCTTCTCCTGCGCCACTGACTGCTTCCTGGCCCGTGCCCGGTAAGCAGAGATGGCTGCCAGGTGCACCTTAAGGGTCGTCAACCGAAGCCCTAGCTGACAAAGGGACCACAGGTAGTCCAGAATGCTTGCCAAGGAACAGGAGGAAGGGTCCAGGCCCTTGCCCTGACACCAAATGGAGAATCTCTTCCATTTGAAGGCGTAGCATTTTCTGGTCGACTCCTTACGGGACGCCTCAACGACGCTGAGGACCTCGTCGGAAAGACCCAAGGCCTGGAACTCTAGCTGCTCAGGAACCAGGCCATCAGGTGCAGGGATTGAAGGTCCGGATGTAATACCTTCCCCTGATTGACCGAGATCAGGTCCGGGCGGGCTGGAAGCCGCCTCAGGAGCTTGGAGCTGAGACTGAGGAGATCTGGATACCAGAACTGACGGGGCCAGTCTGGGGCTACCAGAATCACCTGCACCTTATCCCTCCTCGCCTTGAGAAGCACCTTGTGGATCAAGGGAAATGGGGGGAAAGGCGTAGAAGAGGCCCGGGGTCCATGGCCTCGAGAAGGCATCCCCCTGCTGAGGTGGGCGGGCATGAAACAGTCTCAGCTTCGCATTCTCCCTGGAGGCAAACAGGTCTGCCTGAGGCATGCCCCAGTGGGAGAAGAGATCTTGTATTACCTCCGGCAGGAGAGACCACTCGTGAGACGCAGCCCCTATCCAGCTTAGGGCATCGGCCAGGGTGTTGGAGGCTCCTGCCACGTGAATGGCGAGGTGATCCGCCTCCAGGCTGCGCACGAGATACCAAATGCAGAGACCTTCCCTGCACAGAGACATGGAGCGCGTCCCGCCCTGGCAGTTTAGGTAGTACATGGTCGTGGTATTGTCCCGTCTGGACCAGCTGAACCACATGACCCTGTAGAAACGGAGTGAAGGCGGTGAGGGCTAGACGAACCGCTCGAAGCTCCAGCAGGTTGATGTGGCATCGGGACTCCCGAGGGAACCAGAGGCCGTGCGCTCTGTGCTCCCCCAGATGGGCACCCCAACCCATTAGAGAGGCATCAGTCGATAGAGAGACCATCGGCTCGGGGCGGACAAATGGGATGCCCTCCTGCAGATGTGCCGGAACGGTCCACCACTGGAGAGATTTCCACATCCCCTGGGTCACTGTCACTAGCTGATCCAATGGATCGAAGTGCTGGCTAGTCCCATTTGAAGGGGGACGCATGTACCAGCGGGCCCAACAGACCACGCTGGTGCAGGCCGCCAAGAGGCCCAGGAAGTCCCGGGCAGGGCGCGATTGCCCAACCTGAAATGATTGGGCAAAGGAGGAAAGAACCTCGGCCCTGTCCGCCGGGAGCCGTGCTCTGGCTCGAAGAGAGTCGAGCTCTGCCCCGATGAAATGTACCACCTGCTTTGGCACGAGTTCCGACTTGGCCTCGTTGATAAGGAGGCCAATCTGAGAGCAAACCTGGAGGGTCAGATCTCTGGACTGCTCCACCTCCGCTCTGGAGGGGGCTGCAATCAGCCAGTCGTCCAGGTAGGGGTACACCCGGAACCTTCGGCGCCGCAGGAATGCTGTCACCACTGCCATGCATTTGGTGAAGAACCTGGGAGCTAGGGGAGGCCAAGGCATAGCCGGATCAGAAGAGATCCCTCCGCTCTGAAGCGGAGGAATCTCTGATGAGACGGACGGATTGGGACGTGAAAGAACGCGTCCTGGAGGTCCAGGGAACAGAACCACACGCCTCGTTCCAAGGATGGGATTATCTGAGCCAGAGTGACCATCCTGAAGGTCTGAGACCTTAGGAACCTGTTCAGGTCGTGCAGGTCGAGAATGGGGCGCCAGCCCCCCGTCCGTTTAAGACCAGGAAATACCTGGACACAAATCCCGGGTCTGGAGGAGGATCTGCCACCTTCCTGATCACCTCTTTTTCGAGAAGCAGGGCAATATCGGTTCGGCGGGCCGACAGCGAGGCTGCGGACCCCGTGGTCCCCCGAGGGGCGACATCTCGAAAGGGTGGAGCCTGCTCGAACTCCAGAGGCAGGCCCTTTCCTACCACCTCCAACACCCAGCGGTCCGTGGTGATAGCGGAACAGGCGGAAAGGAAATGGCGGAGCCGTCCCCCCACGGGGGGAGTGACGAGGCTGGGGGCGACACCCCTCAACCCGTCACTGGGCAGGCTTGGAGGAGGGACTGGCCGAGGGACCTCCTGGGCCTTTACCTCCCTGCTTCCTACTAGACGAAGCTGCGAGCTTGGGTTTGGGATGCCAAGCGCGAGCCTGCTGGCCCTGGTGCTGGTGGGCCAGACGTGCCGCAGGCGCAAAAGGATGAAGGGGCTTGTGCTGCTGCTGTCGGCGACCTTTGTCCTTCTTGGCGGAGGTGACCGAGTCCAGAGTGGCATTGGACTTTTCGATCCGCTGGAGGTGACCTTCCACTCCAGGGCCGAAGAGGTCGGTCCCCAAGAAGGGGATGTCTGCCAACTTGTGCTGGGTATCCGCCGTGAAGGTGGATATCCTCAGCCATGCTCTGGCGCGTAGCCACCACAGGCCGCAGAACCGATCTGGCACAGGAGTCCCCTATGTCCAGAGCTGTTTGGAGCTGCTGCTTCGCCACCGCCCTACCCTGGTCCCGAACCTGCCGGACCGTGGTCTGCAGGTCAGCTGGGAGATGAGGGATCACCTCATCCAGGGAGCTCATGAGGACGTGGGAAGTGTGTCATCAGCATGGCCGAGCTGGCCTGGCGGAGGCTCAAGGGAGGACGCAGAGCGCACACCTTGCGCCCGTCAGAGTCCAGCTTTGGACTCTTTGTCGGGGCTTGCCCACGCCCCTAGCATTCCTGAACGCCAGAAACGCTGTCGGTGACAGCCCCTCGGCAGAGGGGTGCTCCGAAAACCCGGGCAAAGAGCCGGTAGGGACCGCATACTTCCTGGCCATCCTGGCCGAGGGTGCAGGACAGGAAGCAGGCCGCTGCCAAAGCTCCAAGCCTGGGCCTACAATGGCCTTAGCCACCGGAAAGGCCTCCATGGGTGAATCCCCTTGGTCCAGTATCTCCGTCAGGGGATACTTGGCCCGTTTGGATACGGGCTCAAGCTGCATTCCGGTGGACTCCGAGATGAGCCGAAGCAGACCCATAAAGGATGATGGGCTTTCGTCCATTGACTGGCCCCCGGAGGACTCCAGGTCAACCGGCCTGGAGAACAGGGAGGAGTCGTCGTCAGACTCCGAGGAGTCCATGAAGAGCTGCCTAGGGCCTGAGCCACCCTCCACCTGCCGAGGACAGTCAGGAGTGAGGGTGACCGACACCCTGTGGGGCAGGCCTTGACCCGACCAAGAGTCCTTGGTCGGCACCCCCCGATTTCAGTTGTGGAGGCGGAGGTTCCACCACAAATCGGTGGGGCAGCAGGTTTCGGCCGAACAACCAGCTCAGGCTTGGGCATCTCGACTGCAGCGAGAGGTTGTTTCGGCCGTTCGGGTGACAGCCACTTGATGGCTGGGGAAGGCGTCAGTGTCGACTTGCTCCCAGACAAAAGTAACTGCTGCCACATCAGTTCCTTGTCGCGTCGACGCAATTTGCGCTGAAACCTCTCCTCTTCGAGGAGGAAGGGACGGACGAGCGCGTTGCAGCTTACGTCGATGCCGGACAGAGATCCTGGTGTGTCCGAGACGGCCTGGGAGGAGCGGGGACACCAGCCTTCCCTCGCTCGACACCTTAACCGGGACTGCTGCACAGAGGGCGCAGGCAGATCCTCGGTCTCCACCGGGGGAACCGGCGAAGAAGGGTTGTTGGCTTCACCAGGTCGACAACCCGTCCGACGGGTCGAGAAAAATCTCGACCGCGTCAACGGGTGTCTCGGCCGGCTGACCTGACAGGGACGCCATGAAGCCAGCAGCCTTAGCTACAACTCCTAAGTCAAGTCGACGGTCGGCTGTCCAGGAAGGGGACCTCTCCGCCCCACTTAACGCCGGACGATGGGACTTACCTTGGAATCCTTCTTTTTGGACTGAGAGAATGTCCGATGGCCCTCTCCTCGTGGAAAGGATTGGCAAAGCCCTGAACGAAGCAGAATACGAGGTACCCAAAGAGAGCCGGATAATGGCCGCGACCGAGGAGGATGTGGCCTGGGCTGCCTCCTCCTTGAGGGCGATCATCTGCTTGAGTTGCTCAGCCGAGCCAGCCGCTGCGGTAACCGCCCAACGGGCCTCTTTCAACTTTACCGGCGGATAGCGCTTCTCGGGGCGCCCAAGCTTCAACCGGGCAGCGCTGTCCTCCAAGACAATGGCTGAGAACGAACAGCATGACTCGCAGGCCTGTGGGTCGTGTTCTAGGCAGAGGCAGTAGACGCATGTGGAGTGTGGATCCGTCCTGGACATCTTCTGCCCACAAGGACACCACCGAAACTAGAGGTCCATTTGTCCGCCATCGCAGCAGAGGGAAAGGAAGACCGAAGTCTTGAAAATTTTAAAACGAGTTTCGGACGAACTGAAGAGTTAGGATCCAGTCTATCACGCAGAGCGTTAAGGAGGGAACCTGAGCTTACAAGCGGTAAGGAAGATCTGGCGTCATGGGGCGGAGCCGAGAGTTTTACCACCCGGGTGGGTGGGAGGAGCCAGCTTGAAGACCTTCCGGCAAGATTTAAAGCGGCAAGGAACCTGCCAGACAGTGTGGATGAATTTCTGGAACCTAAACAGTTCTTCAGAAATCCTCTGTACTGCAAGGTACTAGCCCTGGCTTTTGGATTTAGTACCAGTGGAAGCTGATTTCCAAGTGGCCCACACTATCTCCTGCTGAACACATCTCTAACTACTGTATCTCCCTCTGTGTCTCTAGTTGAATTTATGTGCTAGGGTTTAATAATTTGTTTAATCCTTACTGTCATTTTAAGTTCTGAGTTGATATTAGAAGTGAATTTGTAGCTTTTTTTGGTTGACTTTTCCATTAGCAGATTATATCCTCTCACCAGTAGAGGACTATATCTCTATCTCTTTCTCTATCTAGTACGTAAGCCATGTGGGTTCTCTCTGCCTTTCTCTCACCTCTCCTCCTCGCCCTGCCCCCCCTTCTCTCTCCCTGGTCCTAGCCACCCATTCCCACCCACCCCGCCACACTCTACTCTGGTTTCCACTGCTACTCCAAGGGAACTCTCTGCTTCCACTCGAGACTTGTGCTTGGTGTACCGTTTGGATATTCCTGGTTACTTAACCCGACCACTACTCTCAACAAGTGTGGCCACCTCTCTACACTGTACCACCTTGCAGTCCATATGGGATACCGCCTGGAACCTTGCAACTTCTACTCCCGGAAACAACGATCAAAACTATCTCTCAAAGAGCTGAGACTCTGCTCCTTAAAACTCCTACTCCTCCTCCTTCTCATCTCAGGCAGCGTCCATCCCAATCCTGGCCCTAGAAGCTCAGGCACACACAAACTCAGGTGCCCTTATCCTTGCAACCATTAATATCTGCAGCCTACTACTAAAGCTGGATGCACTCCAAGCCTTCATATGCCAACACAACCCTGACATCCTTGCAGTGGTGGAAACTTGGCTGACATCTAAAGTTCCTGACTCAGCAGTAACAATACAGGGCTACAATGTCCACAGGCTGGACCGGATATCCAAAAAAGGTGGTGGTTGCGCAATCTAAATCAAAGACTCCCTGTCTTGGCACCCTGTAGCAACGCCATCACTTTCTGCCTCGTCCCAGATTCTGCCAATAAAAATTGTCCTAGGTCCCAACCATAAAGCCCTGACTATTGTCTCCAGACATCCCGCCCAGGGACCCCTAAACATGGATTCAACGACGCCCTAAACTTTATCAACTCTCATCCTCCCGAAGCTGAACTTATTCTACTAGCGGATTTCAACATAAACTGGTTAGCATCGAGCGCCAGTGCCTATAAAGACTCCATCTCAGCTGCTAACCTCACGCAAATGGTAAACTCTCCTACTAGGATTAACTGCAAGACTGGCACCAGTACCCTCTTGGATTGGGTCCTCACCACTCACCCCACAAGGATTTCTCGTACAACCATTCTCCCAGACTCTCTCAGTGACCACTCCCCAGTCATGTGTGCATGGTCTAACAAATTCCTTAAGCCGCCTCCCAAAATTATCGCTAGCAGAGTCCTTCCTCGTGGAAAACTTCCACATCTCAAACACCTGCTTCTACAAGACTGGCTACCCATCCATGAAGCAACAGATGTTAACTTGGCTCTTGATCACTTCATCTCAATTTTCAACAAAGCCTGCAACCTCTTTGCCCCTGCTAAAAGGCGCAAAACAAAATCTCTCTCTAACCCATGGGTCACCGCAGCTCTTCTCTCACAGTTGAAACTAAGGGATCACCTCAGGGCAGTTGCTAGGGCCACTGGCAAACAATTGGACATCCAAAATTACAAACAAGCACGAAATGCCTGCACAAAAGCCATACGGCTAATGAAATCCACCTATTACAAAGACGCTCTCACCAATACATGGGGAAATGGTCGCGCTTTCTGGGACAATATCAAGGATGTCACAGGGAAGCAGCCAAAAACCTCTCCATCCATGTTAATGGTTGATGGATCCTCAACCCTAAGGTGATCGCAAACATCTTTAACACGGCTTTTTCAGACCTTAGTGTTGTTCTACCCCGACTTTTTCGAAAACAGGGCCTACTCCCCAAATACATCAGCCCCTCAGTCTAACCATCCCCTCTTCTACTTCAGGGAGGTAAGGCTGAATGAAGCTCGCCGCTATATTACTGTAACTATCTCTACATCTAGATCTAGTAGTGACACCCTGGATCTTAAGCTTCTGTTGCTCACCCTCGATGAGGTAATTCATCCATTAACAAAAATCCTAAACCTCTCTCTCAGCTGTGGAAAATTCCCGGACCTATGGAAAACAGCCACCGTGACACCCGTCCATAAAAGTGGGGACAAGAGGAATCACTCAAATTATCGCCCTATCTCCACATTGCCCCCACTCTCTAAGGCACTTGAGCGCATCGTGGCTGATCAACTTATCGACCACTTGGATAAATACAAAATACCTTGTCCACAACAACATGGCTTCCGGAAAGGTCTCAGCACCACCACAGCCCTTCTTGAGTTCGCTGGAGCTTTGCACAAATCCCTTGACAACGGCCTTCTCACAGGGGCCATTTTCGTCGACTTCTCCAAGGCCTTCGATACAGTACACCATGGACTACTAATACACCAACTACTGAATGCTGGGCTATCACCTGACTCTTCTCTCTGGTTTAAAGCTACTTAGAAAACCGGTCACAGAGAGTAAAATTATGGACGACTCTAACACCCTGCCTGTTTGCTCGGGTGTCCCACAGGATCCATACTGGCCCCCTCCTTTTTAGCCTTTTCTTAAACTCCTCCTCACCACTGCTCTGAGCAGATCATACTACATGCCGATGATGCTGTTGTATCTCCACTCACAAAGATCCTGCAACTCTTCAACACAACCTTCAACTTGGTTTCAGTTCTGTAGAGAGATGGTTTCTTAATCATAAACTGGTCCTCAATGACAAGAAAACCAAATCTATGCTCTTCTGCAGCTCTCATAACCCACACAAGCTACACCACTTGGCTATCTCCACCACCCAGAGGAACACTCTAGATCAGGTGGGGTCCTTCAAATACTTAGGGATACAGCTTGACCCTAATCTCTCCTATGGACTTCAAGTAGATAATGTAGCTAGAGCTGCTAATACACGGCTTGGTCTCCTCTACAAACACAGACCACACCTCACGCCAGAAGCTTTGAAGGTTGCAGTCCTGAACTCTGTGATCTCTGTAATAGACTATGGTCTCATCATTTATGGCTCGGCCACAACCACAACCCTTAGACGCCTCTCAACTGCCTTAAATAAAGCATGTCGGCTCATCACTGGTGCTCACAGTCTCACCCACACAAGTGACCTGTACACTCAGACTGGCTGGCTCCAACTATCAAACCGCATAAAGTTTCTCACCTGCTCCATGGTGAAAAAAAATCTACCTTGTCCTTGCACCTTCTGGGGTCTCAACCACCTATTTTCAACACCGAATTAACAAATGGTGCCTTAGGAGATCCACGCTACAGCTACTGAAAGTCCCCCACTGTCACACTTCACAGGAACAACGCTCTTTTGCTTATCGAGCGCCACTCTGGTTCAATGGCCTCAGCCCAACCATCTACTCTGCCCCAACAATTGGTATGTTTAAAAGTAGGCTCCAGGACTATCTCACTACCAACAGCTCCTGTGACTGCCCAACTTAACCTTGTTTCTCCACTTCCCTTTCTGCTCTAGTTGTCCCCCCCTCCCCTCCTCACTGGATTCTACCCTCACATCTTGGTATACCCAATGCTGCACTTTTCACCCTCTCCCCACCCTTCCTACATTCCTTCTCCCCTCCCCTCTTCCCTCTCCCTATGACTCTGGCACTTCTTATCTGTTGTCTATTTTCTCTGACAAATGCCGCTGGCTGCCTTGTTACAAAGCTACCCTTGAATTGTATTAATCTGTACTCTGTTTGCAATGTCCACATTGTTGTAATGTCTGTCTTGATGTTCCCCATAATTTGTATTTCTCTGACGTGGAACCTTTGTAAAAGAGCCAAGGCTCAAAGGTATTTGTAATCCTAGACTTGATAAACAAATAAACATATCCATGTCCCTAGATGTACTGCAATACCAGTAAGGTAAAAGTTTTACTTTATTTGTGAGAACGCTAACCAGGGACTGCCCTCCCCACACTGAGGTGTAGGGTACATATCAGTGGACATTTCCCTTCAATCAAAGTAACAGTGGTACCGAGACGTGGCAAGGATCAATTCACTATGCAGATAGCACCACAGCCAAGCCATGCACACGAAAAGATAACATTTAGTCGCCCAAAATCTGTAAAAATTCACACCTTCATCTTCAAGAAAGGTCTGAAATCTGGAAATGATAAAAGCAGCCCCACAATCCAGCCATCATCTGGGAATCAATCAATCAAAACGTTATTTAACCAGGCATAATACCATTGAGCACGCTCATTTTCAAAGTGGTCCTGGACAGAAAGGACAAAATACATAAGACAGAGGGTAATACACACAGTCAGATAACTAGATTAAGTGCATCAAGCTGTAAGGACATTCTTAAACAAATACATAGTGCAACTAGGGGGCAGTCCAAGCAATCAGTTACATAGTTTAGATATATCAAGCTGTAAGGTCATTTTTACGCAAAGTTCAAACACTCGTGCTGCGATCAAAGCTGAGTGGGGTGGTGCTGAATGAAACAGGGACGCCAGCCCAAAATGAAAACAAAACAACTAAATCAGCACTCTAAAACCTGCTTCTCGGATAAATTCCAGGTCCGGAACACAATGTGTGATGCCAAATACAGATTTATTGAGTCACACGGACCACAGGTAACCACACTGAACAGAAAATAGCGCAAAACGATCCCCAGCACTTCGACTCACTAATGAGTCTTCATCAGGGGGGTAAAGGTTAATGATCTGAAAATAGCCTTTATATAGTGAAACGACAATTGAATCAATTACTCAGTCTAATAACACTTAAATTCTAGAGCTCATGTTAAACCTAAAATAGGTCACTAGATGGAGCTCTTACATCAATTCATTATATTTTAACACAAACGCAAGTTGAAAAGGAAAAAACTAAATATAGAAAATACAAATAGCACAGATATTATAATTCTAATATCTAGAGACTTATAATAAACAGGGACCTGAACTCCAGCATATCCTTGTTGAAGGAGAGAGACTGTGTGCAAAGCAACCCCAGAAGTCAAGGCAACCATAAAAAAGGACCTCTCAGAAAGTGAGGACTTTAATTGCTGGAGGGTAGTCCGGGAAGTGTGTATCTGCCCTGTAAAAAAATATACGCAATAATGTGAAAACAAGGCCATAACTGGTACCAAAGCATACATGTAAATTGAATCTGAAACTCCTCGGTTATTCTTCTCTATGTAGATCAACATCAGCCCACAAACAAAAAATTCATACTCCCCTTATTCAGTAGGAGTATTTAACGGAGGTGTAGAAATAGAGGAAAGCAAGTAGAGCCACTGAAAGGGGGAAGAGTACACAGGAGGCCCCTATCAGGGGGGAGGCGTACAGGAAGGAGGAAATACAAGTAGACAGAAGATCAATTAGAGTTAGGGGACAGTTAAGTTGTACAAGTATGATTTCAAGCACGAGTCACCTGTAGCAGATGCAGGCTTCCCTTAGATAACCTGCAATGAAAGCTTTAAAGGTGTAGAGACCCGGGATAACGGTAAGCCTTAGATTTTTTTGCATGGTATTCCACATGGAGGGTAGAGAGAAGGTAACTGCGGACGAATCCATGAACTGCATGACAAGAGAGTGCTCTTATACAAACAGAACAAAAACTGCATGATGAGAGAGCATGCTTATCACTATACAAATCTGAAGAGGTGGTCAGGTATCTGGCAACTGGGGTTCAATGCAAAGTGCAAGGTCATGCACACAGAAGGAAGAACCAGAGGGCAGAGTACAGTCTTTAGGGGTCAAGGTCACCGAATCAGAGGAGGAAAAGAACTTGGGGATAGCCATCACCAGCGACCTTAAACAGGTTATGAAGAGTAGGAAGGCAGCGGCCAAAGCAAACAGTATGCTAGGCTGTATTGCTAGGGAATTCACAAGCAGAAGGGAGGAGGTTATACTGCCACTGTACAGGTCCCCGGTGTGACCACACCTGAAGTTCAGAATACAGTACTGGAACCCCTACCTGAAAATGGATATCAATCAGCTCTAGCCACTTCTGAGGAGGGTGTCAAAGATGATTCAGAGAGCAGGGAAGGGTGTACAAGGGAATTCCCCCAGAATTTTTTTTTTTTTTTACAGGATGGGGGCATTTGTCGAGCAACACTGGCATGGTTCCTACTGTCCCCTCACTGATCTTCAAAATTTCTCCCCATTTCTTAGAGTCTTTTTTACTTTTCTGTTTCTTTCCACAGGTTTCTCTGTAGCTTTTAGTCACCTTTCTTTCACTGTTTACTTTTGTGAGTTCCCACAAATGTTGTAATTGTAATAATAGAGGTACCCATGGCTCTGCTTTAAACATGGAGGGGAGCATGGGGGGTGTTGCAAAAGCATGGGGGCTCAAAATGGAAGTATGCGGGCACCTTCATGCTTAAATGCTTTAAGGGGGAACCCTGCAGGCTGACAACACTCAACATGTACGCAAAGAGAGAAGGGAGAGAGGGGATATGACTGAAGCCTTCAAGTATCTGAAAGATATAAACAAGGTAGATATTGGGGAAGCTTTCTGCCTCAGTGAAAACAAGACCACAAGGGGCACAGTTGTAAGCAGTTGGGGGGGAAGGTTCAAGAAGGAGGCCAGGAGACACTGCTTTACAGAATGGGTGTACTGGGGTATAATGCACTCCCATGTGAGGTTGTCACTCAAAAGGTGTGTGTGTGTGGTGGGGGAGGGAGGTTCAAGGAGGCCAGGAGACACTTTACAGAATGGGTGTGTTGGGGTAGAATGAACTCCCATGTGAGGGTTGTCCTCAAAAGGTGGTGGTGGGCGGGGGGAAGAGAGAAGGGGAACAGGGTGAAGGGAGGAGGTCCCACTGTAATGTTGGTGTAACCCTGCAAATGGGGGTTCCCAAAAGACTTCCAGGAGCTTGCTTGAATGCTCCAAGCCTGAATGGTGTTTGGCATTTAAGCCATTTATCAGTGAGTGTTTTTAGAGCCTCTGGTACTGTCTCTTTAAGAGCTGTCTGCTTTCAGACATAATTGGTTTGTATGGGGGGGACTGTGTGCTTCTCTGAGTACCACTCGAGCTGCTGCCAATTCACTTCATTTTTGCAGTCACTAGGAGTGCAAAGGGAACCTATCTGAAAAATGTAACTGTTTGCCAGAAATTATTTAGAGTAATAATGAAATTACAGTTTGTCTAACATACTTTCTTTGCAGTCAGAACTGTGTCTGCTAGTTCCCATTCTAGTTTTGAACTGCTGAACTGGACCAATCAGTGTGGAGTAAGCTAGCTCTAAAATGGTGCCTTGGACGAATCAGAACTTGGACTCATAATCTGAGCCAGCCACAAGAGGATTGTATGGGCAGTGACTCTGGGAGATGTAGTTTAGACTTCAGTGCCTTTTGGACCAACAGCAGCAGTCTATTGTGAGTGACAGCCAATCCAGTCAAGAACTGGGAGGAACTCAAAGGAAGTGCCCGATTTTGTCGGTTGGAGTTTCAGTTGAGCTTTGGCAGTGAAGAAGGAAGGAGCCCTGTGCTTTTCAGTGTGCAGTTTTAGTCAAAAAAGTGTGTAAGGCCCAGAGTTCCGGTCTGCAGCTTGTGTAACAGCTTGTTAGGACTGAATCTGCTCCTGTGAAAGAATCAAAGATCTCTGAAGAGTAGAAACCAGGCTCACCCTGTAGAAGACTGGAGGAATTGCTGAAAATTGCACTCGGTCTGTCAGGAACTGAATCTGCTGTGTGTTCTCCCGGGTATTGTGCAGTAATTGCAGATCGGGATACAGATGCAGCCTGCCTGGTATAGTGCTTTCTTTTATATGGATGTGTGAAGAGGTTTGTGTACCTCAAGTGAGCCCTGCTGACATTGAAGGACCCTATCTTATTTGGAGGTGTGAGTACTAATTCAGAGTCGCTCCTGTTGAATTGCACATTAAATCCAAATGGAATTACTGTACTGCTGACTGTTTAATTCTCCTTTTCTCTGTGTGAAAGGGCCCCTACCAGCTGCCACGGTTTGGACTAGCCACTAGGGCTTGGGTACCCAGGGACAGTAACTGATAGGGATAGGCCTGCCTGCAAGAGCCATAAGTAGATTATTAGAGTGATAAGCTATTAACCTGATTTCCCTGTCCTTGTTATATCCCCTCAAATAAATCAGAGCTGCTTGTTTCAGCAAGTTATACTGCCTGAGGTATTTGTCTATGTTAAAGTACTGTACTGTGATTGTTGCACTGTATCTCATTTCACAGGAGGTCCCAGTGCGGGAACCAGACCTGGGGTAAGTGTATACTGTGAAGGTAATTCTGATATATTGTGTGGGCCACTAGTGGGAAGAAAGGGGGTTGCAGTGTCCCAGAGGGCTGTGACCAAGTTAGTTTAACTATTGCAAACCCTGACCTCTGGGTGGAGGCACCCGCCATTGGATCCAGGCCCCTCAACCTGTTAGTGGCAAATCAGGCAGGGTAGTAGCCCCTGGGATAGCGCCATCTAGGGGTTACATCTTGAGGCTCACCGCTGGGATTGTGTGTCCTCTAGTGGCCATATTTACGAACCACTGTTAAGAAAAAATGGGTACCCGACAGAAGTGGCTGTGCAACGGCTGGTGGAGTGGTGTACTGGGAGGAGATCGACCCAAAAATGCTATGCTTATCCTGGACATCCCCTGGGTATCACACACGGACACTGTGCAGGAAGTACTTTCCAAGGTGGAAGGTTTACAAAACCCTGTGGTGGTGGGTGCACATGCTAATCTGCTCACCCACACTTTCCTGGCCCTAGTAGAGTTTAAGGATCCCATAGATAGCTCCAAAGTGCCACAGACCATTACCCCAGAGGGAGCCCTCACTGCTTGGAGAGTGATAACTAAGGACAGTAAAGACCGGGGATCAGCCCCACCACTATCTGAAACTTTTGAGGAGAAATTTGCTGAATGGTTGCTGGGAGAGGGAAAACTGTGGAGGACTTGAAGAAACTATTCTTGCCACCTGGGGTGTTCCTCCCCAACACCCTCTCCTGCTCCAGTGCCCGTAATGGTGGCTGAACCAATGCAGACTCCTATTTCTGCACCTGCCATTAGTCACGACTCTTACGAAGGTTGAGGATCTTCTCGCAACCTCCCACCCCAGGGGAGGGATGACTGGGAGACCTGGATAGACTATGTTGCCCCAAGTGCTAGAATGGCAATGCTCGGAAGGCAAAAAGCGAAAGAGGGTTAGTGAGAGCCTCCGAGGTCCTGCCCTGGCTACCATCCGTGCTAAACGGGCCAGTAACCCTGAAGCGACTGCACAGGCCTATCTTGAGGCCTTGGAGAATGTGTATGGGCCCCAGATTCTGATGAGGACCTATGGTGGAGGAAGAAAATGCACAACAGTACCAAGGGAGTTGTTGTCTGTGTATGTCTCGGCTGGAAAAATTGTTGCAAGAATGCCTCCAAGAAGGGTGGTTTGCCAGCGACTGAACTGGACCGAACCAGACTGGACAGAATCCTTAAGTCTGCCCTTCTCAGAACTGCTGTTGCTTCAGTTACGCCTGGCAAATCGACTGGAATCCCCACCCTCCTATGATGAGTTAATGAGAGAAATTCGAGGAGTTGAGAAAAGCGACCTCGGGAGGTACCTGCACCAACAGCTGTGGCTACTAGACCCAGTGACTGAGGGTGACCCATCAAGTGAAGTTCAGGGCAGAGGTTGACAGTCAATGAGTGCTCTGACAAGGAAAAAGATATGCCACAATGGGCGAACTGTTGAGAGAGATCCGGAATTCAAAACAGTCCCTTTATGAAGGCCACGCCTGCAAGTACGGGCCCTGACCTATATCCGACTGCATCTGCTATGGGTGGGGGTACCACCCATGTATCTCCTGCTGATAACAGCTCCAAACTCAATTCCTTGACCATGGAAGTGGAGAAACTGACGAGATGTCTCCAAATGCTTATCCATATGAGACAGAGATGGCACCAGGTTTCCAGTTAGTAATACCCCACCCTGGCTCCCAGTGTGGCCGCCAGCTCAAACTCCAGAAAGTATGTTTTGCTATAATTGTGGGAAAGATGGGCACATGAAAAGGGAATGCCGGTCCCCAAAAGACACTGACAAAGTTGCATATAGGCTACAAGGAGAGCTTCGAGAAGAAATCAGTGGTTAAGAGGTGCACGACATGATCCCAGTGAGGGCACCAAAATGCTAATTCACGTCCTTTTGTGGCAAGGTCAGTTGCCCAGGCCCCACTACCGCCTCTCCAGACTGGTCCAGAATAGTGGGTCCCTCCATGGAGACCACTGTAAAGGTGAATGAAGTGTCTACAAGAGCTCTATTAGACAGTGGCTCCTAAGTGACAATTATGTTCCAGGATTGGTATCAGAAGCATTTGTCAGGCGTGCCCTTACAACCATTAGAAGGACTGCATGTATGGGGGTTAAGTGGAGAAGGCCTACCCCTATTCGGGTATATCCGAATTTGGCTGTCTTTCCCCACCTCCGTGGCTGGAGTGGCGAACAAGTAGAGACCCTAGCCTTAGTGTGTCCCCCACTGGACTGTATGATGGTGTCCTTTGTTGATTGGAACAAATGCTCATATGTTCGGAAGGCTGGCACAGTTGTGTTATGAAAAACAGGGTGAAAGACTAGTAGAGCTTTAAGAGTTCCGCTTTTAATTAAGAAGGCCTATGAGGCACAGAGAGATGCTGAAAAACAGAACCAGAGGAACCGGTCGGAATTGTATGGAAGAAGGATCCTGAGTCTCTGATCCTAGCCAAATGCCCAGTGTACCTTACAGGAGAGGTCCCGTATCAGAAAGGATGTTAAGAATAAAATATTAATGTTGGATGCACCAGGCGATGGAAAATTGCCAGAGGGACTGCTGGTCAAGCCTAGTATTTTGCCCTAGAGCCCATGCTTATGCCAGAAGGGTAATGGTCCAAGTTCATAATGTGTCTGAAAGAGACATTCGAGTAAACAGAGGTTGCATCCTGGCTAATGTGCATTGTGCAGACACTGCAGTGCTACCCAGCAGCAAGAGTTCAAGGAAGAATGACAGAGTAATGCCTGACTTGTTTGATTTCGGCGACTCCCCGCTGCCAGCTGAATGGAAAGTGAGGATCAGTGAGAAGCTTGCCCAGAGAGACCAGGTGTTTTCTTTAAAGGAATGGGATGTAGGATGCGTGCAAGGAGCTGAGCACAATATCCGCTGCATGACGAAAGACCATTTCGTGAGAGGTCTCGACGCCTGGCACCTGCTGACATAGATGATGTGAGCGGCATCTGCAAGAGATGTTAGCTGCTGGTGTAATACAAGAATCCAGAAGCCCTTATGCTTCCCCATTGTGGTAGTGAGGAAAAGAATGGAACAGTAAGGATGTGTGTGGATTATCGCACCTTAAACGGTCGGACTATCCCTGATCAGTACACAATGCCCCATTCAGGATGCTTTGGACTGCCTAAACGGGAGCAAGTGGTTCTCTCTGTGCTGGATCTCCGCAGTGGGTACTACCAGATCCCGATGGCCCCAGAGGACCGTGAGAAGACGGCCTTTATCTGTCCGCTTGGCTTCTATGAATTCATGAGGATGCCTCAAGGGATTTCAGGTGCCCCAGCCACTTTTCATCGATTGATGGAGTGTGCAGTGGGGGACATGAACTTACTAGAGTGCCTGGTATACCTAGATGATGTTATTGTGTTTGGCAGCTCACTGGAGGAACATGAGAGCAGATTATTTAAGGTATTGGACCGACTGGAGGACTTTGGCCTTAAACTGTCCATTGATAAGTGTCAATTCTTTCAAACATCAGTAAAGTATGTGGGACACATAGTATCCACCGAGGGAATAGAGACCGACCTAAGTAAAGTTGAGGCCTTGACCACCTGGCCACAGCCCAAAAATCTAAAAGAACTGCAAAGATTCCTGGGATTCTGTGGTTATTATCGGCCTATCAAGGACTATTCAAGAGTGATCCGCCTTTACTTAACCTTACTCAAGGGTATCCCCAACCCACAAAAATACCAAAGTCAGCGTCCCTCAAGACTGAAAGAGTGTATTTTCATCCGAGTGAAGTATTTGGGGCCCGCTGGACTCCTGATTGTGAGACTGCTTTTCATGAGATCATATATCAACTTACCCATGCTCCAGTGCTGGCCTATGCCGATCCAAGAAAACCTTACGTCCCTGCACACTGATGCTAGCTTGCAAGGGTTGGGGCTGTGTTGTACCAAGAGCACGAGAATGGCCTGAGACCAGTGGCCTTTGCCAGTAGAAGCCTGACCCCATCCGAAAAGAACTATCCTGTACATAGTTAGAGTTCCTAGCTTTGAAGTGGGCTATTGTTGACCAATTCCATGAGTACTGCTTGTATGGGGCTAAAATACTAGTAAAAACTGACAATAATCCTTTGACCTATGTGCAGACCTCAGCTAAGTTGGATGCCACTGGCCATAGGTGGCTTTCTGCATTATCTACATATGACTATGCTCTCGAATACCAAGCAGGTCTGAACCACATAGATGCTGATGCTCTCTCCCGGAGGCCTGTTCCCCAGAATGATTGGGTCCGATTGGCAGAACCTGACATTCGGGCACTCTGCCGGAAGTTTGACAGGGAGGAACAAATGTCCACGGACGCAGTGCACTGCATGGTGGATTGCTTGGACCCTCTGAGAATTGCATACCTGCTGCTTATTGCCACTTTTCTGCAATAGACATTGGTGCACTGCCTCAGCTGGACAATGACAGTGTCTGCGGGCTCAATCGATCCCATGATCAAAGCAGCTTTAGAAGCCCTCTATGCAGGAAAAGATGTGTCCAAATTACGCCCACTGATTTGAGAACTGCACTGTTATACAAAGAAGGTCCTAAGTTGAAACTGATCAATAAACTGTTATACAGAGAAACAGTAGACAGAGGGGACAAGTAGACAAACAGCAACTAGTGCTGCCCACTGCCTTCGAGACTCAGTACTGAGGTCCTTGCACAACCACATGGGGCACCTTGGTATAGACAGAACACTTGACTTGGTGAGATCCAGATTCTATTGGCTAAGATGGGGCTGATGTGGAGCAACACATTCAACTTTAGTCGCTGCTTACAGAGGAAAGCTTTGTTCCAGAGGGCTGCCCCCTTAGTTAACATCACCACCAGTGCACCCATGGAGCTGGTCTGTATTGATTTTCTGAGTTTGAGTCAGATCAAAGAAATATCAGTAATGTGCTGGTGGTCACTGACCATTTCACGAGATATGCCCAAGCTTTCCCACCAAAGACCAGAAAGCATCCACTGTGGCCAAAGTACTTGTAGAAAACTTTTTGTTCACTATGGGCTCCACAAAGAATCCATTCTGATCAAGGGAGAGACTTTGAGAGTCGCCTGATCAAAGAGATGCTTTCTCTGTGGGAGTCGAAAGTCCAGAACCACTCCTTACCACCCCAGGGGACCCACAGCCTGAACGTTTCAACGCTCTTTGCTAGATATGCTAGGCACCCTGCACCCAAAGGACAAGCCTAGATGGAGCCAACAAATTAGCACCCTGGTACATGCTTATAACTGCACCAAAGTGATGCCACTGGATTCTCCCCTACCGCCTGATGTTTGGAAGAGGCTCGACTACCAGTAGATGTGTGTTTTGGGGTCTCTCCTGATGGGGTTCAAGCTGACAACTATTTACAGTATGTGCAAGTTAAAGGCCCAGCTAACTCATGCGTACAACTGGCTCAAACCATGGCTGCCAAAGAAATCTGGCCAACAAAGAAAGGTATGATAAAAGGTGAAAGCACAGGAACTCCAGGAGGGAGATCGGTATTGCTAAGAAATCTGGGACTGCATGGCAAGCACAAGGTTGCTGACAGATGGCACCATCTCCTCACATTGTAGTGGGCAAACTAGATGATCTGCCAGTGTACAAAGTAAGGCCTGAGAATAATTCAAAAGATGTAAAACAATGCATAGAAATCATTTACTGCCCATTGGACAAATCTTAATTGAGTCTGAGCCCCTAGAAGATGCCCCTCTGGACCAGTGACTAGAGCTGCTGCTAAGAAAAGATCAAGAAAGTCTGCACCTACAGAAGCAAAGTTAAAGTGTTCCCCTCCACAAGTCCCAGTTGAGCATGACTGTCAGTCCATATCGGAAGAAAGTGAGTGACTTTGAATACTATCCTCTTACTGAACTGAGTCAATTGTTTCAGGGCAATCCCTAGTCAATACTGGAGACAAAGCTGGCCTTCTGGACTGTCTAAGCCCCCAGCTTCATCCCTGGAGCCAATGCTCCCAGAAAGTGAAGTGCAAAGCATCAGATCAGATGAAATGGAATCATTGTGCATGGTTGAACTGTTTGAGCTTTCAGGGAGGAAAATGATAGATTGGGGCAGACTGGTGATACACCCAACAAGAAGAGTATTTTGAGTGCCCTGACAGTCCACTGCCAGTGTCCGAAAGCTCTCCATGCGAGCCAAATGTTGTGGACTCAGAAACTGTAACTCCTGGAGCTGAAAGTGCCCCAAGTTCTAGCCTCCCTACCCCATGGAGACTCCTGACAAGTGGGACAATGCTGAAAATGAGGCTCAGAGTGCAGAGACTATAACAGTTCCCCTAGAAAGACTGGTCGAGCTGTAAAGCCTGTGGTGCACCTCAGTTATGATTCACTTGGGAGGCCTGTGGACTTGCCTCTCAATGTTGTCCATAAGGGTGTGTGTGTCCCCGAGCTCATTGCCCAAACTGAGCATCAGTGCTAACTCAAGTTACTTGTGTTGCCCTCTAAGTATGGTGCCCTTGCCCCATCCAGCCCCAAGGTAACTGATAGGAAGGGCCCCCTCTTCAGGTTTCATGTACAAGAGGTAATAACTTGAGTTATGGTACAATGTGTATGTAATACTGTGTAAAGAGTGACGTACTGCAATGTTTCAGAAATGTGTTCTTGGTAAAATGATATATTGACTGATGATTACATATACGAGCCTAATGCAAATGTATATGGTTGCAGTTGAAACTTATGGGAGTACTTGCTTGGCTGGACTCAAGCTTTCCAAAGCCAGGAAGGGTGTAACCCCTGCAAATGGGGGTTCCCAAAAGACTTCAGGAGCTTGCTTGAATGCTCCAAGCCTGAATGGTGTTTGGCATTTAAGCCATTTTATCAGTGAGTGTTTTAGAGCCTCTGGTACTGTCTCTTTAAGAGCTGTCTGCTTTCAGACATAATTGGTTTGTATGGGGGGACTGTGTGCTTCTCTGAGTACCACTCGAGCTGCTGCCAATTCACTTCATTTTGCAGTCACTAGAGTGCAAAGGAACCTATCTGAAAATGTAACTGTTTGCCAGAAATTATTTAGAGTAATAATGAAATTACAGTTTGTCTAACCTGCTTTCTTTGCAGTCAGAACTGTGTCTGCTAGTTCCCATTCTAGTTTTGAACTGCTGAACTGGACCAATCAGTGTGGGGTAAGCTAGCTCTAAAATGGTGCCTTGGACGAATCAGAACTTGGACTCATAATCTGAGCCAGCCACAAGAGGATTGTATGGGCAGTGACTCTGGGAGTAGTTTAGACTTCAGTGCCTTTTTGGACCAACAGCAGCAGTCTATTGTGAGTGACAGCCAATCCAGTCAAGAACTGGGAGGAACTCAAAGGAAGTGCCCGGTTTTTGTCGGTTGGAGTTTCAGTTGAGCTTTGGCAGTGAAGAAGGAAGGAGCCCTGTGCTTTTCAGTGTGCAGTTTTAGTCAAAAAACGTGTAAGGCCCAGAGTTCCGGTCTGCAGCTTGTGTAACAGCTTGTTAGGACTGAATCATCCTGTGAAAAGAATCAAAGGATCTCTGAAGAGTAGAAACCAGGCTCACCCTGTAGAAGACTGGAGGAATTGCTGAAAATTGCACTCAGTCTGTCGGAACTGAATCTGCTGTGTGTTCTCCGGGTATTGTGCAGTAATTGCGATCGGGATACAGATGCAGCCTGCCTGGTATAGTGCTTTCTTTTATATGGATGTGTGAAGAGGTTTGTGTACCTCAAGTGAGCCCTGCTGACATTGAAGGACCCTATCTTATTTGGAGGTCGTAGTACTAATTCAAGGTCGCTCCCTGTTGAATTGCCACATTAAATCCAAATGGAATTACTGTACTGCTGACTGTTTAATTCTCCTTTTCTCTGTGTGAAAGGGCCCCTACCAGCTGCCACGGTTTGGACTAGCCACTAGGGCTTGGGTACCCAGGGACAGTAACTGATAGGATAGGCCTGTGCACAGAGCCATAGGTAGATTATTAGAGTGATAAGCTAATTAACCTGATTTCCCCTGTCCTTGTTATATCCCCTAAATAAATCAGAGCTGCTTGTTTCAGCAAAGTTATACTGCCTGAGGTATCTGTCTATGTTAAAGTACTGTACTGTGATTGTTGCACTGTATCTCATTTCACAGGAGGTCCCAGTGCGGAACCAGACCTGGGGGTAAGTGTATACTGTGAAGGTAATTCTGATATATTGTGTGGCCACTAGTGGGAAGAAAGGGGTGCAGTGTCCCAGAGGGCTGTGACCAAGTTAGTTTAACTATTGCAAACCCTGACCTCTGGGTGGAGGCACCCGCCATTGGATCCAGGCCCCTCAACCTGTTAGTGGCAAATCAGGCAGGGGTAGTAGCCCCTGGGATAGCGCCATCTAGGGGTTACATTGGGATTGGGGCACCCCAATTGAGCAGACTCAATGAATGGTAAGGCCCTCTTCTGCTGGCTATTTTATATGTTCAGAAGCCATCGGGCAGAGTACCCTGACATAAACTGCATGGCAAGAGTGTTCTCTCACAGACCATTGGCAGAGCACCAGGCATAAGAAATGCTTGACAGGAGACTGCTTATACCACTAGGGCGTTGGGTAGAGCAGCTAGGGCAAACTGCATGAGAAGAGAGCACTCTTACTCCTAAACCATCAGGCAGGGCATCTGGAACAAAACTGCATGACAAGGAGCACTCACTATAGGCCATCGGTCAGAAAACTTAGGACACAAACTGCAAGATAAAGCTCTTACCACTAAGCCATTGGGCACAGCAGCCAGGACTAAAACTGCATAAAAGACAGCACTCTTACCACAGAGACCACTGGGCAGGGCAACCAGTGCACAAATTGCACGCAGAAGAGTGCTCTGACCGCTAGGCCATTGGGTAGAGCACTAGGACACAAACTGCATAACAAGAGCGTGCTCTTACCACTAGGCAATCAGGGAGACCAACTGGGACATGAGCTGCAGGATAAGAGAGCGCTCTTACCATTAGGCTGTCATGCCTGATCTCAGCCCTGCTCTTTAGGAAAACAATAATGACATCTCCTTTGGTACAGACAGTACAGAACAGAAATTCCATGCAGATCATGGCACTACATGAGCAAAGCTAAAGGATCCACTAATGGAGATCGTGGGCCCCGAGAGTTACAGAACGGATGGGGCAGTTTGTGGAGGCCTAGAGGGCGTAGCGTAGTGTCTTGGAGGACTGGATGACGCAATAAGTGAAACGAGTTGTGGTCTCAGTTCTGATCCTAGTGGACAAGCGACTACTGGAGCAAATTATCACAGAAGACAAGCAAAGAGAGGAACAATTCTCAGTCAAATTCTGAAATAGCGTGGCTGCAAATGCTGAGGAAAAGGATGAATTAGATGGACTACTGGTCCGATTTTATCTACGCAGCTCCCATGTTCCTACCACAATAACTGCCAACACAACTGGCACTAATCAGCCTATTAAGTAAGAGGCCAAGCACGAAATGGGCTTGGAATCGGAGGATTACGCTATTATCTAGAAGTTGGTCCCTCCATGACAGGGTACAGGTACCTTACTGGTCATCAAGGGTGCAGCATTACTAGCCTGGCCATTATGGCACAGATTGTCAGATCCCCCTTAGTATATTTAGAAAAGGGGCGACACAGCCATGCTGAAGGGACTGGTAGCCCTACTGCAGGCGTCTGAGGTGGTGGACCCATACAAGCACATGGGTAAGGGCAGTGGGGGAAGCTTGTGCACAATCAGCTATGTTTTACCGATCCTATTGATAGAGAGCTTCAGTCTCAAGTTCTGTCAACTAAACATGTTTCAGGAACACAAACTCAGCAGGAGGAAATGAGAAAGTGTGTATGCAATGAGCTCAGTAGGGACCCAGTTGGCAGCATGTGTAAATGGAGCAAAGTTCACTTAGTGGTCCAACATCATGACATATGCATACCCACGGTACATGGAGACTTGGGTTCACAAACTGAAGGAATGCATGTTTTTCTGAATTTGATTTGCAAACTGGAACCCTGGAGTTTAGTTTGGAACATGAAACAATTGCCAGCTCTGCGACAGAAAAGAGGTCCACAAGATGCCTGTTCTTACCTAGAGAGGTCATTATCTCATAATTGTCCTTCATCACATCCCTGTAGAGTTTCTTCTCAGCTTCAGTTAAAATGCTCCACTCTTCTTTAGAAAAAAAGACTGCAACATCTTCAAATGTTATGGGCGCCTGAAAGAACACACACTGCATGTCTAGGAGGTTGTTACCCTGTACATCAGAAGCATTAGGATCTGCTCATCATGGATGAATCCTTATGATTTGGAGACACTTTGTTAAACATAACTTGTAATAAGACCAACAGACACATATATTATAGGTTGCAGCTCTGCATGTCACCTTAGATTTGATGCCTTAGTCAGTTGTCTAGTAATGCCCTCTTTGAACAAATCATAATGTTGCAAAGCAAGAGACTTCACTCCTTTTAACAGCTCATTTTAAAAGGCACCTTTCTATGATTAACAAAACAAAAGGAAAAAGAAAATTGAGAAACCAGAGCTCCCTTACCTAAACAGTAGCCCCTCTCCATTGGTGTTTTTTAATGCAGCCCGTATGGAAGGGATGGGAATTTGTCTCAAGGCTAGCCTCGATCCTTCTACTTCCTGATCACCAACTCTTGCTCCTGGCGCCTGATGTTTTATATCAATGGGGAGAGCACAGGGGCGTGATCCATATAAGCCTTCTCTCCCTATTAATACATCACAAAACGTCGAGGCGCAGGGGTGGAGTTGGTGATCAGGAAGTGGAAGGGATCAGGTTGCAAGCCCCTTAGGGGCACATTATTATCTTTTCACAGTGGGATACATTTAACAATTTTAAAACATCAATGGTGGGACTAGCGTTCAGGAAAGGAAGCCTTAGGTTTCTCTTTCTGAGCACTGAGAAAAGTGCTCTTTAAAGAAGAGCACTTCAGAATTTTCAGGCTCTTATATCACAATAATTAGGTACGCAAGGGATGGGGCTATAGGCTCTTACATCACAATAATTAGGTGCACAATGGATGGGGCTATAGACTCTGGCAGTAGAAGGAACCAGGCTGCTGGCTCCTTGGGAGTCAAAATGCTAACCCTTCTCTTCCTTTGGATACATACTATGACTATTTAACTTAGACAAAAGACAGCATTATGATTTGGAGGGTCCTTTTTTCCAAGTCAGCATAATTGGGAATTTTTAGAAGTGTTTATCTGCCTAAACACTTTTGAAGCTGAACAGCGATATCTGTACATACATGAAACACAGAGCTCCACCACATCTGCAGCGTCTTAGCTGCTGCTGGCATCACGGTAAGAGGTGGCAAACCTCCACATATAGATACAATCCAGCAAGTGGTGATGTGCAAGGAATCACAAAGCACAAGACAATAAATGCAAAATGCAGTTTGCCGATTTTCAAAAAGTGCACAATACAAAAATGTGAACAGGAGCTCAAAATAGCTGCCCCTAGTGCCTCCACTCCACGAGGCGCACCACCACCACTAGCTTGATGATATCTGTACATACCATATTGCAAAAGCAGCGCTTCGCAAAAACAAAATTCCGCTGATGGAACTTTAGCTAAATTACCAATCCAACTTCCATAAACCTTCATCAATTAGTAATCTAGGGTATTTTCCCTGTAGCTTGGTAACTACTCAACTTTAGGTGGCCCGGTAGCCCTACTGCTCACTACACTGGAAGTCAGTGTTTCATGGGCGTTTGATAAAAAAAGGTGGGATGGGTGGGGGTGGGGGGCAGCGCTAGCCCCAAAAAACATCCTTCAAATGAAAATAACTTTTTGGAACTTCCTGCCGTCGATGTAAAAATATGGCACTGCTTTTGGCCCATTTCCTCCTAATCCCTAAGGTCTAGAGAAAAATGTTATATACAGTTGGAAAGCGGAGATTCATAGCTTACCAATGTAATACAACTTATGTTTTTATCTCTTACTAGTGCAAAGTTATGCTCCACATAAAAGTGATGAGTTGAAAAATAATGCACTTACTAGCCACATCTTTGGGTTACAAGGAGGATGGAGATGCATTTCAACCCCAAGGAAATCTCAATACAGGTGGCACTCCATGAAGCAGGTTATCCACTAAACCAATTTTCAAACTGAAGAAAAATAACAGCAAACAGCTTGCAATATTGACAAAAGTCATGCACAAGCCCACGGCACTAATCCCTCGTCAGGAGTGTGGCTAGGGTGCCTGAACCTTTGAATTTATTTCAAACTTTTATTTTTGTTATCATGTCATTATTTCTCTCTTCTGGTTGGAGCGGTCCCTCATCGACCCCAAACCCCTTGAGTCTGTCTTGGCGTGCAAATTTATACACCCCATCGCACACTCCGACCATAGCAGCAGCATCCCCCCAAGGGACCTGCGGCAATGGAGCTGTTGAAGACGCTCAACTCCAGGGGCACAGGGTTGGCCATCAGCCGCCCAGGTCGCCCCACCAATTTTTCAACAAATTTTTGTCCCACAAGGAGCGGTCGTGCACTGGCGGTCGCACAGATATGCAGACGCCGCACGCACTCCTCTCCTCAAGTATGCCCTGATGTCTCAGTGCACCTAGCCTCCGCTAGGTGTCACTGCGTCACAGTGCATGGCCCTCACCCACCCTGAAGGAAGGAGAGCAGTCATAGGATGCTCAATCCTTCCTTCCCCCTGCCAGCCCGAGTCCGTTCCCGGACCCAGGTCGCTGGCGTGGCGTCCAGCGCCTCAACCCTCAGTGCCACCGGGCCGGCTATTTCAAACTTTTAAAGTGACAGATTCCAAAGTGAACACATTACATCCTTGTAAAAGTACTTTTGCACATAAGTTTCACCACACTGGATATACAGCATACGCATATTTCTGTGTGTTCTATTCCCAGCGATTTACACCATATTTAAATACACTCTGATGACTAAAAACACACACTGCAATAAGATACCTGGAGACAAGAAGCAATGAGGAAGTCGGCTCGGGAGGGAGAGGATCGAGAGCCTGATGGACTGCTCTCCTCTCCTTGGGGAGGGATCCGGGGTTCTCCAGTGGAGCCCGGAGGTACTACGGCACCTGGAGCAGCATTGGGGAGGAGTGTGATGGATGCCTACGGCTCCTCCGTGCGGGTATCACTGCAAGTTCGTCCTCTTAGGGGGGAACCGCACACAAGTAAAATCTCCGGCCCTAAGGACAGGCAAAGGTGCCTCCTGTGTCACCGCCACACTCCCCCAGTCGGGCGTGCTATCCAGGGGCTTCCCTCCGACACCAGCCCGGCGCATCAGATTCTAGATAGAGCACCAGGATGTAAAGCCGGACCTACCTCGGGGGGGGGGGGGTCAGAGTAAGGGGATTAACTGGGCTGGGTCGGCCCTGGTACTAGCAGGCTTCAGACGGGAGGTAGAGCCATAGACGATTGGGGTAGCTGGAGAGAGTTCCTCAAGGACTGGTGCAGAAATAAAGTCCACCAAAAAAAAAAAAAAAAAAAGGCAGTGAGGGTCTAAGGAAGGGAGAAAAAAAGGGGTACGAGGAGGACGACATGGGTTGAATAAGGGAAAAAAAAATTTCTAAGCAGCTAAATGTTTGCTTTGATTGTCACAACCCAGCAGCCATCAAAGACCCCCCACTATAGTGCAGTACAGAGCACTCGCATGTCTGAGTGAGGAAGGCTCAGTGTGTTTAAAGCACCGGGTATCAGTCCTGTCACTTAAGGTGTGCCAATAAATGGCGTACACTTACAAATTTGATTTATCTGGTATCTTTCATGGCTACAGAGTTAGTGTACATCCTCTTTTTATTTGTTGCATGTTGGTGGCCAGCCTAGATGAATGCACCTTGCAGAGTGGGATTAGCCCCTGGTGTGTTTTCTCAGAACGCTCAATATGTTGCTTGCTACCTGCTACAGTCATAAATGGTTCTGTGATTTCAGCTGGGTGGGTAAAGATAGAGTTCATAAAAACACAGAAAAAAGCCCACTGACCCACCCAGTCAGCCCAGCCCTATTTACTACTCACGTGATGGCTCTAAATGACCAACCTCCTCCCTTCTGCCCTTCCCGTTTACACCTCCTGCCACACTTAACAGGCCCTTGTGCCTGTAACAGTTTTAAATCCACACACTGTTTTGGCAGATACAACTTCCTCTGGCAGTTCGTTTCACTTATCCACCACTCTTTATGTGAAAAGTACCTGCAGACATTCCACCTGACATCCCCCAAAAACAGCTTTAATGGGTTCCCCTTGTGTTTGTACTCAGAGTGAAAAATGCACTGCATTTTACTCTGTTAATCCCATGGCGATATTTATACATTTCAACCATGCCCCCCCCCTCCTTACTTGTCTCCAGAGTATACATGTTAAGGTCCTTCCATCCTCCTTCAAGCATGCTTAACAAAAGAACACTCTTGACGTAACTTTTACCCCTGCTGAACCCACCCAACCTGGAAACAGAGTAGCGTGTGTTCCAAGCTCTGGATGGATCCTGGGAGTGGAGGTGAAGGGGGAGATGGAGAGAGATGAGAGGCAATTCACACAAAGAATATAACACCAAAGGTACTTGTGCCCAAAGTGTATCTGTCACAGTTATGCTTTTTCTACAGCTGGCCACATTAACAAACACCATCTGCATACACAGAGTGCTGGAAGTGGTAGACAATAAAAATCAATACTGAACCCTAACTTCCCACATAAGACTTTCAGGTGTGGGCAGAAACTAACCATGTAACTGCATACTCAGTGCTGCCCATAGAAAAGTATAGCCTTCTTGGAAATTGCAAAAGTGCTACCGCTCACACCAGTGGCCAGGGTTTAGGAATGAGCCCTGATCGCTGGGGCTAGCCAGGGGTGGGGGTGGTTGGAGTGTCCCACGAAACATGCATCTCCTCGGTGATGGTAGTGGGGAGGAGTCTGATTCTGGTATGCTAGTACCACCTGGATGTTCCCAGATGAACAGCATGTGGACAGCTGTGTGTCAGAAGACAGGAGACCTTGCAGGCATGTATGCTCACAATGTGTACTGGCCTGGATGCTCACAGATAATGGGAGCAAAATGGCTGCTGCAGTGTGCAGTCCAGCCCCTGCACCACGGCTTCTACCTCCGATGGGTGCCATCTCTCCCCAAGGGGCTTGGTCCCAGCCCGAGGGTCCTGCCATAGAAGGCAAACAATGGAGACTTGGAGGCATCTGGGTAAGTAACACAGAAGGCAGGTAACAGGACTGGCTGATCGGGGCATAAAGGAACATAAATAGTAATTAAAAATAAATAAATTGCCAGCCTGGTGGCGCAGAGAGTTGAGGTGCCTTACCTCGCGTTAGGCTGGCGACCGGGCTTGGGAATGGACACAGCGCCAGAGGGTCAGTAGGGAAGAGTAGAGATTCAGCGTCCAGGAGGCTGCTCTCCTCTCCTGGGAGTGGGCTGGGGAGCAGCGTCACTCTACAGCCCCAGCCCCCCAGTGGAGACCAGAGGCTCAGTTCTGCGATGCAAGTAGAAACTGGAGGGAAAAACTAGAAAATGGGTGTTTCTCCTACCGGCTAACAGCCGCCCGGACCTGTACCTCCCCGAGCTCCACGACAGCCAACCCGGTCGCAGTAGCACCCAGAGCCAATGCTTAGGCTGTTAGGATGTTTCTTCTCAGAAGAGGAGGATCCACCCGACGAAGGGTTACCCTCAGGTGGCTGCGATGTGGGGTCGAGATTGGCGGCAGTGACGGGAGAGGTGAGAGTCCTTGTGGCAACTAGCCTGAAGGAGAGGTAGGTGAGGGTTACAGGAGAGATAAACAGATAAAGGGGAAAATCTTGAAAAAAATTTTTTTTTTTGCTCCCTCCAGCTCGGGCGGCCTCTCCTTCAGGCCTTCCTATGCCCCTCGTTGCCACACTGCAGCCACCGATCACCCCATATTGCAGCCTCCCGGGTAACCGGATGCAACTCTTTGCCAGGTGGGTCCCTCTCCTCCGAGGGGGAAGGTACCGGTGGGGCAGCCAGTGCAATTCTTGACCCGGGTGCTGCCCAAGGTCTCACGGCAGCGGAAGCTGGTGACTCATCTGTTCAGCCTCAAGGCTCTTTTCCAGTTTGCTCCCCGAGGGGCGTGGCATGCCACTAACGTCAGGCTTATGCCGATGTTCACCACGCCCCATTAGTTAGTGGGACTCCGCATGTTGCCGTGCCCCCAGCCTCTGCCAGGGATCAGCAAGCACCTGGGTCTGTTCCCGAACCCGGGTCGCTGGCGTCGCAAGCAGAAATCCAACTACTGCATGAACAGGCTGGCTTTTGAAATTTTTTTATGAATTTTGCAAACAACTAAACTGTGAAATTCTGAACCCCTGTAACTTTAAAAACAACGTAACCAGCCAGCCTGTGCATGTAATGGTAGCATTAGGTCTTGCAATGCTGACGACCCAGGTTTGACAACAAGCCTGGATTTTTTGGAATCAGCTAGAAGTGGAGAACAAACGAGCATCCCAGAGGATGCTTTCCTCTTCCGGAGTGGGAGTGCTGACATCTTTGCAGCAATACACCACCTAGGCAACTACAGGTGACAGTGCAGTTGTGAACACAGAAAGGGAAGGAGGAAGATACTGGCTGGGGATCTGCACCGATATGCACTAGTTCTCTCATGTGCCGGCATCTTCCAAGGGGAGCACAAGGACAAGAAAAAGGACAGTGGTCACACTGCCATCTAACTGGGGGACCACAATATATATCTGGGACAGTTCCCACCCCACTTCATCTGCCAAATGTGGAGAATGCTCAGGGGTACACCCCCAGCCCATCCCCCACTTGGGGCAAGCAGTCTCTTTGTGGGAGTTAGTGGGCAGAAGGTAGGTGAGGGTCAGGGAAAGCTGCCTGGGGTCTCCAAGGGAAGCCGGTGCCAGAAAAGAGGAGGCATAAGGCAATAACATTATAAATGTCACAAAACTGGCAGGTTCTTATACCCCACAACAGTGGGTAGGACATGCCAATATTGAGGTTTCTAGCTTGAAGGTTGGCAGAGTTATAAGCAAATATTTTGAACATTTTGACAATATGTAAATGGAAAGATTTTCAATCTCTGCAACTTAAAAGTACTTCACCATGTGTCTCTAAATTTAGAAGGTGCTTTAGCCCCAGAATAAATGGGTGAGTACATCAATTTTCAGATCTCTTCATTACAGGATATCAAAGTAATTAGTCAGCCAAAGATTCAATTAAACAGAAAGAATTTTATAAATCTGCAAAAAGTGGTAAATTTTAACTAGCTCCATCCACTACAACTTATCGTACGTATGAACACGTGTCACTGGAAACAGGGGAGGTACCCAAAGACTGGAGGACAGCAGATGTAGTCCCCTTATACAAAAGTGGGAACAAAGAGGAAGCAGGGAACTACAGACCAGTCAGCCTCACCTCAGTAGTGGGGAAGACCGTGGAAGCACTACTGAAGGAGAGGTTGGTGGAACATCTGGTTGTCAACGGACTACAGGACCCAAGGCAGCATGGTTTCACCAGGGGGAGGTCATGTCAGACCAACCTCACTGAATTTTTTGACTGGGTGACTAGGGAGGTGGATCAGGGGAGGGCAGTGGACATGGCCTGCTCGGGACTTCAGTAAGGCCTTTGACACTGTGCCACATAGAAGACTATTACACAAACTGGGGAATATGGGTGTGGGCAGGACAGTAGTGTGGTGGGTAGGTAACTGGCTGGGTGGCAGGACACAGAGGGTGGTGGTAAATGGCTATCACTCCACAGAGGAAGAGTGACCAGTGAGGTACCACAGGGATCAGTGCTGGACCGGTCCTATTCAACATCTTCATCAGTGACATTGCACAGGACCTAGAAGGCAGAATTTTACACTGTTCGCTGATGACACAAAGCTCTGTAACAGAGTAGACACACCAGAGGGTGTAGACAGAATGAGAAGGGACCTGCAGAAACTTGAAGAATGGTCAGGGGTTTGGCAGTTGAAATTCAATGCAAGGAAGTGCAAGATAATGCATATGGAGCACAAAAACCCTGGCACAATATATCAGTTGGGGGAGTGAGGATATAGCATGCACCAAGCAGGAAAGGGATCTTGGGGTTATCATCTCTGATGACCTCAAGGTAAGGAAACAGTGTGACAAGGCAGCAGGTAAAGCAAATAGGATGCTGGGGACGTGTAGGCAGGGGCATCACCAGCAGGAAAAGGAGGTCATAATTCCGCTATACAAGACACTAGTGAGGCCCCACCTGGAGTACAGTGTACAGTTCTGGAGACCATACCTACGTAAGGACATAGACAGGGTAGAGAAGGTTCAGAGGAGGGCAACAAAGATGGTGCATGGATTGCATCACAAGTCCTATGAAGACAGGCTGAAGGAACTGAACATGTACTCCCTGGAGGAGAGGAGGGAGAGAGGGGATATGATAAGAGACATACAAGTATCTTACAGGGAGGAACAGGGTGCAGGAATACACTATTTTTAAGTGAAAAAGATGTTCCAGGACTAGAGGGCATGGGATGAAGTTGGAGGGAGGACGATTCAGAGGAAACATGAGGAAGAATTTCTTCACAGAGCGGTGGTGGACAAGTGGAACACCCTGCCAGAGGAAGTGGTGGGGGCTGAAACAATCACGGGATTTAAGAATGCATGGGATAGACAAAGGAATTCTGGAGGTCAGGGGTAAGGGGCAACAGACTTCTAGGAAAACAAACTGAACTTACAAGCTCAAATGGGCAGACTAGGTGGGCCATAGGCCCTTATCTGCCGACACTGTCTATGTATCTATGTCACATACCACTGTAAACTGTAGCATTTGTTCTATCTGTGGCACTGTACCTAAAATTATGCAAATGAGACATTCTGGAAGGCAATGTCAGTAAAAGGAAAATTGTGCAGTGAGGACATGTTTAGAAAATCCAGTTTGGGTCCCCCTGGTCCCCAGGCATTTTCTCTCTCAGTCAAAGACTTTCATCAGGTAGTTGCCCTGGAAGATGGCTTTTAAGGCATTTATCTCACTGATGTGTGTGGATTTACATTGCTAATGTACTACATATCAACATATGAAGATGCCAGCAGAATAGAAGAAGAAGAATCAGCATTTATATAATGCTTTTCATACACAATGTATTCCAAAGCGCTTTACAAGCAATGTTAGACTGGTAGTGAAGTGACTGAATGTGTGGTGGCAGCCATGTCGCACATCATCATCCACACACAGCCTGGATAATTGCATGAACCGGTTTATGGGAAGAGGAATGTTGGCCAGCACACCGGGAATGTCCCCTACTCTTTGCGAAGAGTGCCCTGGGTTCTTTTACTTCCACCTGGACACCCACCAGGACAACACAGAATGGAGTAGAAGGGACCTCGGTTTAACGTCTCATCCAAAGGACAGCACACCCCAGCAGTACAGCACCCCCCAATACTGCACTCGGATGCCAGCGATTTTTTAGGTGCAAGTCCCATCCCGGTGTAGAACAAGAACCCACGACCTTGTGGTCCAGAGGTGGATGTGCTACCAACTGAGCCATGCTGGCCTAAAGGTCTATCGAGTCTGCTCAAAAATCAGCACCCGGTCAGGACATCATTGCTGCCCTCTGCCTCTCCCATAAATCCCCCCAACCCCATCCACTTCAGTGTTACACCTCCAGATCTGACATTTCTCAGCTTTACCTTCCCTTGATACCTGTCCCAGCCCCTCTTGAATCCCTACACTGTATCAACAGCCACCAATTCCATGAGCAGTCGTTCCATGGGTCCACCACCCTCATGGTGGAGTAGCATCTCTCAGTCTCCCCTGAGCCTCCCAACCAGTGTTGTGGAATGCCCCCAGTGGCCCCCTCCTCCTTCAGCTGGAACACCCTATTTAGGCTGACCCTGTTCATTCCCTTTAGATATTTAAAGACCTTGATCATATCCCCTCTATCCCTTCTCCAGGGAGTACAAGTTTAGCTCCTCAAGTCTCTCCTCTCCTATTGCAAACACCTTTGTGGAAGTTTTTGGGAGCTGTCATTCAGGAGGGCAGCGAGACTGCTGTTGGGTGATCCTTGACCCCGTGTCTCGGTCAGACAATAAATTGCTGCAGACTATCTGCAGTTTGAGGAGCCATTTGCTGCATTTCTGGTGCCCTCCTATTGCCTTTTTAAAGGCAGTTAAATCGCATAGCGCTGCTTAAAAACATCTTTTTAATCTTTAATTTAACCACGAGCGAACGAAAGTTGGCGTAACGTCACTTCTGGTTCCTTGGCCATATAGCTGCTAGTCTAAGTGAGCAGGCGTGACTGTAGACCCCTTAGGCACATCCTAGTCTGGGAGAAAGGGCTAGTGTGTGGATTTGTATTGCAAACACCTTATTGGAAGTTTTTGGGAGCTGTCATTCAGGTCAGTGAGACTGCCGCTGGGTGGCCCCCGACCCCTGTACCTGGGTCAGACTAAATGCTGCTGCAGACTACCTGCAGTTTGAGGAGCCATTTGCTGCATTTCTGGTGCCCTCCGACTGCCTTTTTAAGGGCAGTTAAATTGCACAATGCTGCTTAAAAACATCTTTTTAATCTTTTAACCATGAGCGAATGGAAGTTGGTGTGACGTCACTTCAGAGTCCATGGCCAGATAGCTGCTAGCCTTAGCGAGCAGAGGCGAATACAGGTTGGAGGAGACGCTGGCAGCGGCAAGCTGAGTCTGCCTGTGCCCGCCGAGGGAAGCGGCCAACCTTCCGGAACCATCCATTGCTTAACCTGATGCAAAATGATGCACAAGACAGAATTAAAGTCTTGTCATCCACCAAACAGTACAGGTATGCAAGAACTTACCGTAACACTCAGTCTTCGAGAAGAGCTCTTGCAGCAGGCTATAACCATAAGGACTAAGCCGCCAAGCACCAGGACCCCATGGAAAACTTCTAGCTAGCAGTCCTTATTGGGGGACTGTACCCTGACGTTGGCCCACCCCATTGGCCAATGGTATTAAAGGAGGTAGTCCCCCAGCACCACCTCAGTTCTCTTGCCGGAGACCTGGTGCAAGGAAAGAAGGAGAACCGAGGAAGTTTGAGGTTCATGAATGGAAAAAAGCAGAAAGAATACCAGGGGGAAGGTAAAGCAGCACCTGTTGCAAGAGCTCTTCTCTGAGATCTACTATTATGGCAAGTTCTTATGTAACGGTACCATCTTACTTTAAGTTGGCGCTCTTGCAACAGGCTATAACCATTAAGGACCAAGTCCCAAGCAGTCAAGGAGAAGAGACTGACAGGCATGGGGAGAAGGCTAAAGCATCCAACATAACCAATCAGGACAGTAGGCCTTGGAGAACAGCTAAGCTAAACCCGTCCCTACGTCTGGAAGCAACATCCAAACTACAGTGTGCGAAGGTGTGAACAGAACTCCAGGTAGCAGCTGCACAAATGTCTGCTGTGGACACATTCCTCATTGAGGCAAATGAGGCAGAAACACCCTGGTGAGTGGCCTTTATGGGCCCAGTAAAGGCTTGTCATACTTACAATAACAGTAAACAATGCAGTTAACTAACCACGTAAGACGCCTGTTTAGTAACTGGCACCCCCGTAGTTCTGGGGGCAAAGGAAACCAACAACTGGTTGGCCTTTTGGGAAGGACCAGTACGTGTAAGGTAGCAATGAACCATCCTACGTACGACCGGAGTATGTAGTAATGCCTCCCCCCCTCTGTTGGAATACTCTGGGTAATACACAAATAGGTGGATGTCCTGGTTCAGGGTAAATTCAGACACCACCTTAGGCAAAAAATACAGGTTACTCACCTGTAACAAGAGTTCTAGGAATGGTATATGTTGTTCATCCACACTCATTGGCAGGTTCCTTGCCAAGGTCTTCAAGCTGGCTTCTCCCACCCACCCAGGTGGTAAACTCTCAGCTCCTTCCCATGGCGCCAGATCTAGCCCGCTGGAAGCCAGGTTGTGCGTCAGCCGGGAGGCGGGTGAGTCGTGTGGATGAACATATACTATTCCTAGAACCCTGTTACAGGTGAGTAAATACAGGTTACTCACCTGTACAGGAGTTCTAGGAATGGCATATGTTGTTCATCCACACCATTGGCAGTATCCTTGCCGCTTTAAATCTTGCCGGAAGGTCTTCAAGCTTGCTCCTCCCACCCACCGGGTGGTATAACTCTCGGCTCCGCCCCATGACGCCAGATCTGGCCCGCTGGAAGCTCAGGTTGTCTTGTCGGCCGGGGGAGGTCGGGTGGGTCGTGTGGATGAACAACATTACCATTCCTAGAACTCCTGTTACAGGTGAGTAACCTGTATTTCTAGGGACATGGATATGTTGTTCATCCACACTCATTAACGAACTCCCTAGCAGTTCTCGCGGAGGAGGGAGGCAAGGCAGCACACCCCATACTTGCTGGGAAGAGAGACTGGAGGAGCAGGCCCCAAAACCAGCATCCGCGTGACTCAAGGTCGATGTGGTAGTGGGTAATGAAGGTGTTTGCTGACTTCCAGGTAGCAGCCCTGCAGATTTCCTGGATAGGGCGTCCCCGGAAGCAGCCACCGTTGCAGCAGTATGGCGGGTAGAATGAGCTCTTATCCCTCTGGGAGGCTCCATGCCCGCCAACTTATAGCAGAGATCTATGCGGGAGGTTACCCACCTGCTTATCCACTAGCTGCAGGTCTGCCGAGATCACGGCTTCAGCGTGAAGTGACAAACACTGGCGAACCTCTCCCCAATTTCAGCCCGTGCGCTCCTTATAATAGCGAGCGCCCTTCTAGGGTCAAGTATGGAGCCTATATTCGACCTCCGAGTGTGATTGGGTAGAACACCGCAGAGTCAACACCTGGTTAAGGTGAAACTCCGACACCACCTTCGGAAGGAATTTCGGGTGGGGCGCAGGACAACTCTGTCCCTGTGGAAGACCAGGTAAGGAGACTCGATGGAAGCCTGGAGCTCTCCCATCCTTCTGGCTGGACGTGATAGCCACCAAGAAGGCGGTCTTCCACGACAGGTGAGAGAGCACACCTGTGCATAGGTTCGAATAAGCTTGCCCATGAGCTTTGCCAGTACCAGCAGTAGATCCCAGGAGGTGGGGTTCCCGCACTGGAGGAAATGTGATCAAGGCCTTGAAAAGCGAGACCACCTTCTCCCGCCTGAGAGCTGCTTCGACGCGCCCGGTAAGCAGAGATGGCTGCCAGGTGCACCCTTAGGTCGTCGACCTAAGCCCTTGACTAGAAAGGGACCATAAATAGTCCAAGATGCTTGCCAAGGAACAGGAGGAAGGGTCCAAGCCCTTGCCCTGACACCAAATGGAAAACCTTTTCCATTTGAAGGCATAGCATTTTCTGGTAGACTCCTTACGGGACGCCTCAACTACATTGAGGACCTCGTCGGAAAGACCCAAGGCCTGGAACTCTAGCCGCTCAGGAACCAGGCCGTCAGGTGCAGGGATTGAAGGTCCGGATGGAACACCTTCCCCTGATTGACTGAGAGCAGGTCCGGGCGAGCTGGAAGCTGCCACGGAGTCCTGGAGCTGAGACTGAGGAGATCTGGGTACCAGAACTGGCGAGGCCAGTCTGGGGCTATCAGAATCACCTGCGCCTTGTCCCTCCTCGCCTTGAGAAGCACCTTGTGGATCAAGGGAAATGGGGAAAGGCGTAAGAGGCCGGGGTCCATTGCCTCGAGAAGGCATCCCCCTGCAGCGAGCCCTGCTGAGGGGGGCGGGCATGGAACAGACTCAGCATCGCGTTCTCCATGGAGGCAAACAGGTCCACCTGAGGTGTGCCCCAAAGGGAGAACAGATGCTGTACTACCTCCGGCAGGAGAGACCACTCGTGGGATGCAGCCCCTATCCGGCTTAGGGCATCGGCCAGGGTGTTGGAGGCTCCTGCCACGTGAATGGCTAGGAGATCCGCCTCCAGGCTGCGCGCAGTGACCAAATGCGGAGGCTTCCTTGCATAGAAGCATGGGCGCGTCCCCGCCCTGGCGGTTTAGATAGTACATGGTACGTGGTATTGTCCGTCTGGACTCGGACCACTTGACCCCGGAGGAAGCAGAGCAAGAAGCGGTGAAGCTAGGCGGACCGCTTCGAGACTCCAGCAGGTTGATGTAGCATCGCGGGACTCAGCAGGGGACCAGAGGCCATGAGCCCGGTGTTCCCCAGATGGGCACCCCAACCCATCAGAGAGCATGGAGTCGATAGAGAGACCGGCGTGCTCGGGGCGGACGAACGGGATGCCCTCCTGCAAATGATCTGGAGCGGTCCACCACTGGAGGCGTTCCACATCCCTGTGTCACGCAAACTAAGCTGGTCCAAGGGATGCTAGCGTTGACCACTGGCTGGCCAGTCCCCACTGAAGGGGACGCATGTTCCAGCGGGCCCAACGGACCACGCTGGTGCAGGCCGCCATGAGACCCAGGAGAGCAGGGAAGTCCCGGCAGGAGCAATTGCCCAACCAGAAATGATCGGGCAAAGGAGGAAAGAACCCGGCCCTGTCCGCCGGGGAGCCTTGGCTCCGTAGAGAGTCGAGCTGCGCCCGATGAATAGAATCACCTGCTTAAGCTGAGTTCCGACTCGGCCTCGTTGATAAGGAGGCCCAGTTGAGAGCAGACCTGAGGGCCAGATCTCTGGACCACTCCGCCTCTCCCTGGAGGGAGCTGCTATCAGCCAGTCGTCCAGGTGAGGGTACACCCGGACCCCTCGGCGCCGCAGGAATGCTGTCACCACTGCCATGCATTTGGTGAAGACCCTGGGAGCTGGAGACAAGCCGAGGGCATGGCTTGGAACTTCGAAGAGGATCCCTCCGGCGAGCAGAAGGAATCTCTGGTGAGAGCGGACGGATAGGGACGTGAAAAGCAGCCGCCTGCAAGTCCAGAGAGCAGAACCACCGCCGCGTTCCAAGGATGGTATTATCTGAGCCAGAGTGACCATCCTGAAGGTTGAGACAGCTTAGGAACTTGTTTAGTCGGTGTGGGTGAGATGGGCGCCAGCCCCTGTCCGTTCGGAACCAGGAAGTACCTGGACACAAACCCTGGGTCTGAAGGAGGGGTCCACCACCTCTCTTACCACCTCCTTCTGTGGAGGAGGGAGGACGATGTCGACTCGGCGAGCACGGTGAGGCCTGGGATCCGAAGCCCCCGAGGGGCGGCTCTGAAGAGGGTGGTGCCTCTCGAATTCCAGAGGCAGGCCTCTTCCCCACCTCCAAGACCCACCTGTCCCGTGGTAACAGCGGACCAGGCGGGCACGGAAGTGCCGGGCCGTCCCCGGGGGACCCAGGGAGCAGGTGGCCGGGGATGGGCGCCCCTCAGCCCGTCACTGGGCAGGCTTGGAGGAGGGACGGCCGGGGACCTCCTGGGCCTTTCCTCCCTGCCTCCTGTTAGAGCCCGCGGCTTGAGGTTTGGGATGCCAAGGCCGAGCCTGCTGGCCCTGGCGTTACTGGGCCGAGGCGCCGAGGGGCACAGAAGGACGAAAGGAGCTTAGGCTGTGGTTTCAGCCTTGTCCTTCTGAGCGGAAGAGACCGAGTCAAGGTGGCATTGGACTTCTCGATCCTCTGCAGGTGACCTTCCACCCCAGGGCGAAGAGGTCAGTCCCCAAAGGAACATCCGCCAACTTGTGCTGGGTATCCAGTAAAGGTGGATATCCTCAGCCAAGCCCATCCGACGCATAGCCACTCGCGCCGCCCCGATCTGGCACATGAGTCCCCTATATCCAAAGCAGTCTGGAGCTGCTGTTTGGCCACTGCCTGCCTGGTCCCGCACCTGCTTAACCGTAGTCTGCAGATCGTGGGAAGATGAGGATGACCTCATCCAGGGAGCCCAACAGGGCATGAGAAAAATGTGCCATGAGGCGGCCGAACTGGCTGGAAGAGCCGAGAGAGAGGGACATAGCGTGAGACTTTTAGCCGACATGGTCCAATTTCTTGGACTCCTTGTCAGGAGGTTTGTCCACATCCCTGGCGTTGCCCGTGGCTGAAGAAAAGCTGTGTTAACCAACCCCTCAGCAGAGGGTGTTCCAAAAAAACAGGACAAAGAACGGTAGGGACCCGCATACTTCACAGCCATCCCTGGCGGAAGGCCAGGGGCAGGAAGCGAGGGGCGCTCCAAAGTTCCAGTGCCAGACCCTATGGCCTCGGCCACCCGAAGAAGACCTCCGTCGGAGAATCCCCTCGGTCCAGAATCTCCGTGAGGGGATACCTAGCCCGTTTGGAAGCGGGTTAGAGCTCCCATCCAGTAGACTCCGAGATGAGCGAAGCAGTCCTAGGAGGGCATGACGGGCTACTCGTCCATTGACTGACCTCCTGAAGACTCCAAGTCCAGTGGCTTGGAAGAAGGAGGAATCATCTCGGACTCGGAAGAGGTCCTCGAGAAGAAACTGCCTCTGGCCTGAGCCACCTTCACCTGCAGGGTGGGTGGGGAGTGAGGTAACTTGACAACCCGATGGGGTAAACCCTTAGCCGACCGAGAATCTGGTGAGAACCCAGTGGTGGCTGTGGAGGCGGAGGTTCCAGCCAGGAATCGGTGGAGCAGCTGGTTTTGGCCGAACAACCGGCCTGGGTATGAGCTCTCGGACAAATAGGGGGTTGTGTCGGCGTTCGGTGACAACCACTTAATGGCGGGGAAGGCGCGAGTCGGCTTATTCCGGCCAGGAGAAGCTGTTGCAACATAAGGTCCTCATACCCGTCGGCGTAATTCACGCGAAGCCTCCCTCATAACTCACATCCCATGATCAAAGCAGCTTGGTGCCCTGTGAAAGATGTCCAAATTACTCCCATTGATTTGAGAACTGCACTGTTATACAAAGAAGGTTCTAAGTTGAAACTGATCAATAAACTGTTATACAGAGAAACAGTAGACAGAGGGGGATGTAGACAACAGCAACTAGTGCTGCCCACTGCCTTCTAGACTCAGTACTGAGGTCCCACAACCACAGGCATTTTGGTAGACAGAACACTTGACTGGTGAGATCCAGATTTATTGGCCTAAGATGGGGCTGATGTGGAGCAACACATTCTAACTGTAGTCGCTGCCAGAGGAAAGCTTTTCAGAGGCTGCCTCTTGTTAACATCACCACCAGTGCACCCATGGAGCTGGTCTGGTTGATTTTCAGTTTGAGTCAGATCAAAGAAATATCAGTAATGCTGGTGGTCACTGGCCCATTTCACAGATATTCCAAGCTTCCCACCAAAGACCAGAAAGATCCACTGTCCAAAGTACTTGTAGAAAACTTTTGTTCAATTGGGGCTCACAAAGAATCATTCTGATCAAGGAGACTTTGAGAGTTGCCTGATCAAAGAGATGCTTCTGTGGGGAGTGCGAAGTCCAGAATCACCTTACCACTCTTGGGGGACCACAGCCTGAACGCTTCAACCGCCTTTGGTGGATATGCTAGCACTCGCACCCAAAGGACAAGCCTGATGGAGCCAACAAATTAGCACCTGTACATGCTATAACTGCACCAGGATGCCACTGGATTTCACTGATGTTTGGAAGAGAAGTCACTACCAGTAGATGTGTGTTTGGGGTCTCCTGATGGGGTTCAAGCTGACAACTATTTATAGTATGTGCAAAGTTAAAGGCCTAGCTAACCTTGTACTAACTGGCTCTAAACTATGGCGCTAAAAAAGAAATCTGGCCAACAAAGAAAGTATGATAGGTGAAAGCATTGTGGACCCAGGGGAGATCGGTATTGTTAAGAAATCTGGGACTGCATGCTACTGGCTGGTTGACAGATGTCTACTATCTCCTCACATTGTAGGGGAACTAGATGATCTGCCAGTACAAAGTAAGGTCTGAGAATAATCCAAAAGATAAAACAATGCATAGAAATCATTTACGCCCATTGACAAATCTTAATTGAGTCTGAGCCTCAGAAGATGCCCTCTGACCAGTGACTAGAGCTGCTAAGAAAAAGATCAAGAAACGTACTTACAGCAAAGTAAGTGTTCCTCTCATGTCCCAGTTGAGCATGACTGTCATCCATACTGAAGAAAGTGAGAGTGACTTGAATACTATCCTTCTTACTAACTGAGTCAATTGTTTCAGGCAATCCCTAGTCACTGGACAAAGCGGCCTTCTGACTGTCTGCCCCCAGCCATCCTGAGCCACTGCCCAGAAAGTATGCAAAGCATCAGATCAGATGAAATGGAATCATTGCATGGTTGAACTGTTTGAGTAGGGTGGAAATGATAGATTGGGCAGACTGGTGATACACCAACAAGAAGAGTATTTGAGTGCCCTGACATCCACTGCAGTGTCCTAAAGCTCTCCAGCTAGCCAAATGTTGTGGACCCAACTGTAACCTGGAGCTGAAATGTTCTAGCCCCACCCCATGGAGACTTCCCTGACAAGGAGGACAATGCTGAAAATGAGGCTCAGAGGCAGAGACTATAACAGTTCCCCCTAGAAAGACTGGTCGAGCTGTAAAGCCTGTGGTGCACCTAGTTATGATTCACTTGGGAGGCCTGTGGACTCTCAATGTTGTCCATGCTGAGTGTGTGTCCCAGCCTCTGCCCAAACTGAGCATCAGTGCAACCGTTATTTGTGTTGCCCTCATATGGTGCCCTGCCCATCCAGCCCTAAGGTAACTGTAGGGAAGGGCCTCTTCAGGTTTATGTACAAGAGGTAATAACTTGAGTTATGGTACAATGTGTGTAATACTGTAAAGAGTGACGCATCGTAATGTTTCAGAAATGTGTTTGCAAAATGATATATTGACTGATGATTACATGTGCTTCCAGCAATGTATATGGTTGCAGTTGAAACTTAGTAGTTGTTTTTGACGCGACGCGTTTCTTTCTCCAGGCCAGGAAGGTGTAACCCCCTGCAAATGGGGCCCAAGACTTCAGGAGCTTGTTTGAATGCCCAAGCCTGAATGGTGTTGCATTTGTTACGACAGGAGTGTTTTAGAGCCCTGGTACTGTCTCTTTAAGAGCTGTCTGTTTTCAGACATACTTGGTTTGTATGGGGACTGTGTGCTTCGAGTACACCGAGCTGCTGCTGATTCACTTGTTTTGCAGTCACTAGGGGTCAAAGGGAACCTATCTAAAATAACTGTTTGCCAGAAATTATTTAGAGTAATAATGAAATTATGTTTGTCTAACCTGCTTTTGTAGTCAGAACTGCTAGTTCCCCATTCTAGTTTTGAACTGCTGAACTGGACCAAGTGTGTGTTAGCCTAAATGGTGCCTTGGACTTAACTGACTCTATAATTGTCAGCCACAAGAGGATTTGTATGGGCAGTGACTGGAGATGTAGTTTAGACTTCAGCCTTTTGACCAACAGCAGTAGTTCATTGTGAGGACAGCCAATCCAGTCAAGAACTGGAGGAACCTGAAGTTTCCGGTTTTGTCGGTTGGAGTTTGTGCTGAGCTTGGCAGGAAGAAGCAGGTGGTTCTGTGCTTTTCAGTGTGTTTTAGTCAAAAGTGTAAGGCCCAGAGTTCTGTCTGCAGCTTGTGTAACAGCTTTGTTGGACTGAACTTCCGTGAAAAGAATCAAAGGATTCTGAAGAGTAGAAACTAGGCTCACCCTGTAGCTGAGGAATTTCTGGAAAATTGCACTCGGTCTGTCAGGAACTGAATCTGCTGTTGTTTCTCCCGGTATTGTGCAGTAATTACGATCGATACAGATGCAGCCTGCCTGGTATAGTGCGGTTTTTTATATGGATGTGTGAAGAGGTTTGTGTACCTCTAAGTGAGCCCTGCTGACATTGAAGGACCCTATCTTATTTGGAGGTCGTGGAGTACTAATTCAGGTCGCCTTCCTGTTGAATTGTCTGCATTAAATCCAAAATGGAATTACTGTACTGCTGACTGTTTAATTCTTCCTTTTCTCTGTGTGAAATGGCCCCCACCAGCTGCCACGGTTTGACTAGCCACTAGGGCTTGGGAAAATTCAGTGACAGTAATCCTGATAGGGATAGGCCTGTGCACAGAGCCAGGTAGATTATTAGAGTGATAGTTAATTAACCTGATTTCCCTGTCCTTGTTATATCCCCCAAATAAATCTGTGAGCTGTTTGTTTCAGCAAAGTTATACCGCCTGAGTGTATCTGTCTATGTTAAAGTACTGTACTGTGATTGTTGCACTGTATCTCATTTCACAGGAGGTCTCCAGTGTCGGAACCTGAATTGCAGTAAGTGTATACTGTGAAGGTAATTTGATATATTGTGGGCCACTAGTGGAAGTACAGTACAGGTTACTCACCTGTAAATAGGAGTTCTAGAATGCATATGTTGTTCATCCACACTATCAAGGTATCCTTGCCACTTTTAAATTCCTGGCCGTAGCTGGCCCTCTCAAGCTTGCTCCTCCCACCCACCCGGTGGTATAACCCTGCCCGTCCCCTGCATGACGCCAGATCTGAGTCATTGGAAGCTCAGGGTTGTGCGTCGTCGGGGAGATCTGAGAAATGTAGGATGAACAACATATACCATTCCTAGAACTCCACAGGTGAGTAACTCAGTTTTCTAGGGACATGGATATGTTGTTCATCCACACTCATTGGCAGACTCTAGCAGTTCTCCGGAGGAGGGAGGCAAGACGACACCCCCATACTTACTTACTTGGGAAAGAGAGATTGAGAACCGAGGTCCCAAACCAGCATCCCGCGATTTCAAGGTCGATGTGGTAGTGGTAACGAGGTAGTTTGCTGACTTCCAGGCAGCAGCCCTGCAGATTTCTGGATAGGACGTCTCTGAAGCAGCCATCACTGCAGCAGTATGTGTGGTAGAATGAGCTCTTATCCTCTGGGAGGCTCCATGCCCGCTAACTTATAGTAGAGATCCTGTGGAGGTTACCCACCTGCTTATCGTCCGCTGCTGCAGGTCTGCCAGATCTATGGTTCAGCGTGGGTGATCAAACAGGCTGGCGAACCTCTCCCGAATATCAGGTCAGTGCGCCCTTATAATAAGCTTCGCCCTTCTAGGATCCAGAGTATGGAGCCTATATTCTGCCTCCGAGGTGTGATTGGGGTAGAACACCGGCAGAGTCAACACCTGGTTAAGGTGAAACTCCGACACCACCTTCGGAAGGAATTTCGGGTGGGGGCGCAGGACAACCTTGTCCCTGTGGAAGACCAGGTAAGGGAGACTCGATGGAGCGCCTGGAGCTTCCCATCCTTCCTGTCTGACGATAGCCACCAAGAAGGCGGCTCTTCCACGTCAGGAGAGAGCACACCTGTGCATAGGTTCTAATGGCTTGCCCATGAGAGCTTGCTAGTACCAGCAGTAGATCCCACGGAGGTGGGGGGTTCCCTCAAGACTGGAGGGAAATGTGATCAAGGGCCTTGAAAAAGCGCCTAGACCACCTTCTCCTGCGCTTCACCGACTGCTTCCCAGCCCGCGCCTGTAAGCAGAGATGGCTGCCAGGTGCACCCTTAGGGTCGCCGACCTAAGCCCTTGGACTTAGAAAGGGACCATAAATAGTCCAAGATGCTTGCTAAGGAACAGGAGAAAGGGTCCAAGCTCTTGTTCTGACACCAAATGGAAAACCTTTTCATTTGAAGGCATAGCATTTTCTGGTCGACTCCTTACGCTGGACGCCCAACTACATTGAGGACCTCAATGGAAAGACCTAAAGCCTGAACTTCAGCCGCCAGGAACCAGTCCGTCAGGTGCAGGGATTGAAGGTCCGGATGGAACACCTTCCCTGATTGACTGAGAGCAGGTCCGGCAGCTGGAAGCCGCCGCTGAGTCCTGGAGCTGAGACTGAGGAGATCTGGGTACCAGAACTGGGGCCTGGTCTGGGGCTATCAGAATCACCTGCGCCTTTGTCCCTCGCCTTGGAGAAGCACCTTGTGGATCAAGGGAAATGGGGAAAGGCGTAAAGAGGCCCGGGTCCATTGCCTCGAGAAGGCATCCCCTGCAGCGAGCCCTGCTGAGGGGGCGGCATGGAACAGATTCTCAGCTGCTCTCCATGGAGGGCAAACAGGTCCACCTGAGTGTGCCCCAAAGGGAGAACAGATGCTGTACTACCTCCGGTAGGAGAGACCACTCTGGGATGCAGCCCCTATCCGCCCAGGGCATCGTGCAGGGTGTTGGAGGCTCCTGCCACGTGAATGGCTAGGAGATCCGCTTCCAGGCTGCGCATTTATGACCAAATGCGGAGAGCTTCTTTGCATAGAAGCATGGAGCGCTCCGCCTGGGCGTTTAGATGCACGGGCATGGTCGTGGTGAATGTCGCTGACCGGTCTACTTGGACTGGAGGAACGGGAGCAAAGGCGGTGAGAGCTAGGCGGACCGCCGGAGCTCCAGTAGGTTGATGTGGCATCGGGACTTTCGTGGGGACCAGAGGCCATGAGCCCGGTGTTCCCCAGATGGGCACCCCAACCCATCAGGGAGAGGCATCGGTCGACAGAGAGACCGCTTGGCTCGGGCGATGACACAGGATGCCCTCCTGCAAACTGATCTGGGAACTGGTCCACCACTTGGAGCCGCGTTCCACATCCCCCTGTGTAACTCGTGGCCGCACAAGCTTTGGTCCAAGGGGATCGCGAGAGCTGCCAGACTACTGGCTGGCCAGTCCCCACTGGGAAGGGACGCGATGTTCCAGCGGCCCAACGGACCACGCTGGTACAGGTCACCAAGGAGACCTAGGAGGCGAGGGAAGTCCCGGTAGAGGTGCAATTGCCTCAACCAGAAATGATCGGGCAAAGGAGGAAAGAACCCCGCCCTGTCCGCTGGAGCCGCGCCTGGCTCGAAGAGAGTCGAGCTGCGCCCGATGAATAGAATCACCTGCTTCGCTCGAGTTCACTCTGGCCTCAAGGATAAGGAGGGCCCAGCCAGAGTAGACCCGGAGGCCAGATCTCTGGACCACTCCGCTCTCCTTCCTGGAGGGCTGCTGTCAGCCAGTCGTCCAGGTAAGGGTACACCCGACCCCTCGCGCCGCAGGGAATGCTGTCACCACCGCCATGCATTTGTGAAGACCCTGGGAGCGGAATGCCGGCGTGGCATGGCTTGAATCAAGAGAGAGACCCTTCCGCCGGAAGCGGCGAATCTCTGGTGAGACGGACGGATAGGGACGAAAAACGCCCTGCAAGTCCAGAGAGCAGAACCACACGCCGTGCTTCCAAGGATGGGCATTATCTGAGCCAGAGTGACTATCCTGCAGGTGTCTTAGACCTCTAGGGAACTTGTTTAGGTCGCAGCGAGAATGGGGCGCCAGCCTCTCGTCTGCTTCGGAACCAGAAGTACCTGACACAAACCCTGGGTCTGAAGGAGGGTCCACACTTCTCTTACCACCTCCTTCTGGAGGAGGAGAGTATGTCGGCCTCGACAGCCAGTGAGGCTGGGGATCCCGGCTCCCCCGAGGGGCGACGGTGGCTCTGAAGGGGTGGTGCCTGTCAATTCAGAGGCAGGGCCTCTCTCCACCACCTCCAAGACCCACCTGTCCGTGGTAACAGCGACCAGGCGGAACGGAAGTGCTGAGCCGTCCCCACGGGGACCCAGGGATAAGGTGACGGGATGGGGCGACACCCCCAGCCCGCTACTGGGCAGGCTTTGGAGGAGGGACCCCGTCGAGGGACCTCCTGGCCCTTCTCTCTGCTTCCTGTTAGAGGAAGCCGAAGCGGTTTGGGTTTGGGATGCCAAGGTCGAGCCTGCTGCGGTCTCTGACGCTGTTGGTCGGGCGCCGGGGCACAGAAGGACGAAGGGTTTAGGCTGTGGTTTGCGTCTTTGTCCTTCTGAGCCGGAAGAGACCGAGTCCAAGTGCATTGACTTCCCTGTGATCCTCTGCAGGTGACCTTCCACCCAGGGTCAAGAGGTCAGTCCCACGTGCGGTCATCCTCACACCCCTGTGCTGGGTATCCGGCAAAGGTGGATATCCTCAGCCAAGCTCACGACGATAGCCACTGCGGCCGCCACCGATCCTGGTACATGAGTCCTCTACATCCAAAGCAGTCTGAGCTGCTGTTTGGCCACTGTCTCCTTCTGGTCCGCACCTGCTTGACCGTAGTCTGCAGATCGGGCGGGAAGATGAGGGATGACTCATCCAGGGAGCCCAACAGGGCATGAGAAAAAATGTTATGAGGACTTACGAACTGGCCTGACGAAGGCCGTAGAGAGGACGAAGCGTAGACTTTCGCCTCGACATAGTCCAATTCTGACTCCTTGTCAGAGGTTTGTCCACATCCCTGGCGCTACGTGGCGCACGAAAACGCTGTCGTAACCAACCCCAGCAGAGGGTGTCTCAAAAACCGGACAAGGAACCGTAGGGGACCGCATACTTTCCTGGCCATCCTGGTCGAGCACGAGGGTAGGAAGCAGGGCGCCGCCAAAGTTCCAGTGCTGGACCCACTATGGCCTCGCCACCGGAAAGGCCTGAGAATCCCCGGTCCAGAATTCGTGAGGATACTCATTCGCTTTGGAACGTGGTTCGAGCTCCATCCCGGTAGACTCGTAGATGAGCTTCTAAGTAGTCCTAGGAAGGACGTATGGGCTATCGCCCATTGGCTGACCTCTCTGAAGACTTCAAGTCCAGTCGCTGGAGAAGAAGGAGGAATCATCTTCGGACTCGGAAGAGTCCTCAAAGAGCTGCCTCTGGCCTGAGCCACCTTCACCTGCCGAGGTCGGTCGGTGAGGGTAACTGACAGATGGGGTAAAACCTCAGCCAATCGAGAATCCTTGGTCGGAGCCCCAATTGGTGGCTGTGGAGGGCGGGAGGTTCCACCGCAATCGTGGAGCAGTTGGTCGGGCCGTAACAACCGCCTGGGTATAGGCCTCGGCAAGTCGAGGTTGTGTCGGTCGCCCGTGACAGTTACTTAATGGCCGGGAAGGCCCGAGTCGGCTTATTCCCCGCCAGAGGAGTTGTTGTAACATAAGGTCCTCGCATCATCGATCGTCGCATTTACGCCGAAGCCTCCTCATCCGAGGAGGAGGACTGAGACGAAGCTGCTTATCAAGCATCAAGGGTGTCGAGACCGAGACCGCTTTATGACGGTGGGAACGGTTGACCGCTGTAGAGGTCCGAGACCGCACGAGTCCCGAATTTCGGGTCGGTGCAGGAGGTGTCGGCCGGAACCGGTAATTCTTCGCCTCGAAGGTCCATCCGAGGGCTCCGGAACCGGAGGCACAGGCGAGCCTCACGGATCCTCAACTCTCCGGGGAACCGGGAGAGGGGAATTCGGCTGCTAAAGGCGATAGCTCGTCTCAATGGGTCGAGAAAATCTCGATTCATCAGTGGAGTCTCGTCAACTGACCTGGACGGGGACACCGTGAGGCCAGTGGCCGAAGCTTGGTGCGGTCGATCAGCCGACGGCCCATCGCCCGGGAGGGACCTTTCCGCTCCCCAAGGCGTCGACGGAGGGACTTACCCTTGTCCCTCTTTTGGACCGAAAAGGTCCAGCAGCGCAAGCCCTTCTCCTTTAGTGGAGAGGGACAGACAAAGCCTCATAAAGGAAGCCGTGTAGGAAGAACCCAGAGAGGCGGGATAAATGCCGCGTCGAGGAAGATACGCCCGCTCCGCCTCTTCTCGAGGGCTTACCAGCCGAAGGATCCGGGCTGAAACGCCCGCCGTCATGACACCGCCAACCGGCCTCCTTGACTTCACCGGAGGGAAACGCTTCTTCGGACGGCCTAGTTGCAATCGGGCAGCACGGTTCTTCGAGGACGAGGGCCGAGAAAGATGAGCACAGGTCGAAGCTTCCGCGGGTCGTGCTCAAGGCTCAAGTAGTAGACACACGCGGAGTGTGGATCCGCTCGAGACATCTTCTACATTCGCATGGGCATCTCTCAAATCCGGAGTCGACGTATCCATCGCAGCCGCGAGGATCAAGATGAAGTCTGTTTGCAAATATTATTTTTTAATCCGCAAACGGAGAAATAGGAACCAGTCACAAACGCAGAGCGTTAAGGGAGGGAAACCTGAGCTTCCAAGCGGAGGAAGATCTAGCGCCATGGGGCGGAGCCGGAGTTATACCACCCGGTGGGTGGGAGGAGCAAGCTTGAAGACCTTCCGCAAGATTTAAAGCGGCAAGGATACTGCCAATGAGTGTGGATGAACAACATATCCATGTCCCTAGAAAGGGGGTTGCAGTGTCCCAGAGGGCTGTGACCAAGTTAGTTTAACTATTGCAAACCCTGACCTCTGGGTGGAGGCACCCGCCATTGGATCCAGGCCCCTCAACCTGTTAGTGGCAAATCAGGCAGGGGTAGTAGCCCCTGGGATAGCGCCATCTAGGGGTTACATTGGGATTGGGGCACCCCAATTGAGCAGACTCAATGAATGGTAAGGCCCTCTTCTGCTGGCTATTTTATATGTTCGTAGGCCATCGGGCAGAGTACCCTGGACATAAACTGCATGGCAAGAGTGTTCTAGCCACAGACCATTGGGCAGAGCACCAGGCATAAGAAATGCTTGACAGGAGACTGCTTATACCACTAGGGCGTTGGGTAGAGCAGCTAGGGCAAACTGCATGAGAAGAGAGCACTCTTACTCCTAAACCATCAGGCAGGGCATCTGGAACAAAAACTGCATGACAAGGGAGCACTCACTATAGGCCATCGGTCAGAAAACTTAGGACACAAACTGCAAGATAAAGCTCTTACCACTAAGCCATTGGGCACAGCAGCCAGGACTAAAACTGCATAAAAAGACAGCACTCTTACCACAGAGACCACTGGGCAGGGCACCCAGTGCACAAATTGCACGCAGAAGAGTGCTCTGACCGCTAGGCCATTGGGTAGAGCACTAGGACACAAACTGCATAACAAGAGCGTGCTCTTACCACTAGGCAATCAGGGAGACCAACTGGGACATGAGCTGCAGGATAAGAGAGCGCTCTTACCATTAGGCTGTCATGCCTGATCTCAGCCCTGCTCTTTAGGAAAACAATAATGACATCTCCTTTGGTACAGACAGTACAGAACAGAAATTCCATGCAGATCATGGCACTACATGAGCAAAGCTAAAGGATCCACTAATGGAGATCGTGGGCCCCGAGAGTTACAGAACGGATGGGGCAGTTTGTGGAGGCCTAGAGGGCGTAGCGTAGTGTCTTGGAGGACTGGATGACGCAATAAGTGAAACGAGTTGTGGTCTCAGTTCTGATCCTAGTGGACAAGCGACTACTGGAGCAAATTATCACAGAAGACAAGCAAAGAGAGGGAACAATTCTCAGTCAAATTCTGAAATAGCGTGGCTGCAAATGCTGAGGAAAAGGGATGAATTAGATGGACTACTGGTCCGATTTTTATCTCGCAGCTCCCATGTTCCTACCACAATAACTGCCAACACAACTGGCACTAATCAGCCTATTAAGTAAGAGGCCAAGCACGAAATGGGCTTGGAATCGGGAGGATTACGCTATTATCTAGAAGTTGGTCCCTCCATGACAGGGTACAGGTACCTTACTGGTCATCAGGGTGCCAGCATTACAGCGCCCGTCATTATGGCACAGATTGTCAGATCCCCCCCTTAGTATATTTAGAAAAGGGGGGGCGCACACAGCCATGCCGTAAGGACTGGTAGCCCTACTGCCGGCGCTCTGAGGTGGTGGACCCATACAAGCACATGGGTAAGGGCAGTGGGGGGAAGCTTGTGCAATAATCAGCTATGTTTTACCGATCCTATTGATAGAGAGCTTCAGTCTCAAGTTCTGTCAACTAAACATGTTTCAGGAACACAAACTCAGCAGGAGGAAATGAGAAAGTGTGTATGCAATGAGCTCAGTAGGGACCCAGTTGGCAGCATGTATAAATGGAGCAAAGTTCACTTAGTGGTCCAACATCATGACATATGCATACCCACGGTACATGGAGACTTGGGTTCACAAACTGAAGGAATGCATGTTTTTCTGAATTTGATTTGCAAACTGGAACCCTGGAGTTTAGTTTGGAACATGAAACAATTGCCAGCTCTGCGACAGAAAAGAGGTCCACAAGATGCCTGTTCTTACCTAGAGAGGTCATTATCTCATAATTGTCCTTCATCACATCCCTGTAGAGTTTCTTCTCAGCTTCAGTTAAAATGCTCCACTCTTCTTTAGAAAAAAAGACTGCAACATCTTCAAATGTTATGGGCGCCTGAAAGAACACACACTGCATGTCTAGGAGGTTGTTACCCTGTACATCAGAAGCATTAGGATCTGCTCATCATGGATGAATCCTTATGATTTGGAGACACTTTGTTAAACATAACTTGTAATAAGACCAACAGACACATATATTATAGGTTGCAGCTCTGCATGTCACCTTAGATTTGATGCCTTAGTCAGTTGTCTAGTAATGCCCTCTTTTGAACAAATCATAATGTTGCAAAGCAAGAGACTTCACTCCTTTTAACAGCTCATTTTAAAGAGCACCTTTCTCGCGATTAACAAAACCAAAAAGGAAAAAGAAAATTGAGAAACCAGAGGCTCCCTTACCTAAACAGTAGCCCCTCTCCATTGGTGTTTTTTTTTTAATGCAGCCCCGTATGGAAGGGATGGGAATTTGTCTCCAAGGCGCTAGCCGCCCGATCCCTTCTACTTCCTGATCACCAACTCTGCTCCTGCGCTCTGATGTTTTATATCAATGGGGAGAGCACAGGGGCGTGATCCATATAAGCCTTCTCTCCCTATTAATACATCACAAAACGTCGAGGCGCAGGGGTGGAGTTGGTGATCAGGAAGTGGAAGGATCAGGTTGCAAGCCCTTAGGGCACATTATTATCTTTTCACAGTGGGATACATTTAACAATTTTAAAACATCAATGGTGGGACTAGCGTTCAGGAAAGGAAGCCTTAGGTTTCTCTTTCTGAGCACTGAGAAAAGTGCTCTTTAAAGAAGAGCACTTCAGAATTTTCAGGCTCTTATATCACAATAATTAGGTACGCAAGGGATGGGGCTATAGGCTCTTACATCACAATAATTAGGTGCACAATGGATGGGGCTATAGACTCTGGCAGTAGAAGGAACCAGGCTGCTGGCTCCTTGGGAGTCAAAATGCTAACCCTTCTCTTCCTTTGGATACATACTATGACTATTTAACTTAGACAAAAGACAGCATTATGATTTGGAGGGTCCTTTTTTCCAAGTCAGCATAATTGGGAATTTTTAGAAGTGTTTATCTGCTAAACACTTTTGAAGCTGAACAGCGATATCTGTACATACATGAAACACAGAGCTCCACCACATCTGCAGCGTCTTAGCTGCTGCTGGCATCACGGTAAGAGGTGGCAAACCTCCACATATAGATACAATCCAGCAAGTGGTGATGTGCAAGGAATCACAAAGCACAAGACAATAAATGCAAAATGCAGTTTGCCGATTTTCAAAAAGTGCACAATACAAAAATGTGAACAGGAGCTCAAAATAGCTGCCCCTAGTGCCTCCACTCCACGAGGCGCACCACCACCACTAGCTTGATGATATCTGTACATACCATATTGCAAAAGCAGCGCTTCGCAAAAACAAAATTCCGCTGATGGAACTTTAGCTAAATTACCAATCCAACTTCCATAAACCTTCATCAATTAGTAATCTAGGTATTTTCCCTGTAGCTTGGTAACTACTCAACTTTGGTGGCCGGTAGCCCCTACTGCTCACTACACTGGAAGTCAGTGTTTCATGGGCGTTTGATATAAAAGGTGGGATGGGTGGGGGTGGGGGGCAGCGCTAGCCCCCAAAAAACATCCTTCAAATGAAAAATAACTTTTTGGAACTTCCTGCCGTTCAGTATGTAAAAATATGGCACTGCTTTTGGCCCATTTCCTCCTAATCCCTAAGGTCTAGAGAAAATGTTATATACAGTTGGAAAGGGAGATTCATAGCTTACCAATGTAATACAACTTATGTTTTTATCTCTTACTAGTGCAAAGTTATGCTCCACATAAAAGTGATGAGTTGAAAAATAATGCACTTACTAGCCACATCTTTGGGTTACAAGGAGGATGGAGATGCATTTCAACCCCAAGGAAATCTCAATACAGGTGGCACTCCATGAAGCAGGTTATCCACTAAACCAATTTTCAAACTGAAGAAAAATAACAGCAAACAGCTTGCAATATTGACAAAAGTCATGCACAAGCCCACGGCACTAATCCCTCGTCAGGGAGTGTGGCTAGGGTGCACAGACCTTTGAATTTATTTCAAACTTTTATTTTTGTTATCATGTCATTATTTCTCTCTTCTGGTTGGAGCGGTCCCTCATCGACCCACAAACCCCTTGAGTCTGTCTTGGCGTGCAAATTTATACACCCCATCGCACACTCCGGCCCATAGCAGCAGCATCCCCCCAAGGGACCTGCGGCAATGGAGCTGTTGAAGACGCCTCAACTCCAGGGGCACAGGGTTGGCCATCAGCCGCCGAGGTCGCCCCACCAATTTTTCCAACAGAATTTTTGTCCCACCAAGGAGCCGGTCGTGCACTGGCGTCGCACAGATATGCAGACGCCCGCCGCTCTCCTCTCCTCAAGTATGCCCTGATGTCTCAGTGCACCTAGCCTCCGCTAGGTGTCACTGCGGCACAGTGCATGGCCCTCACCCACCCTGAAGGAAGGAGAGCAGTCATAGGATGCTCAATCCTTCCTTCCCCTGCCAGCCGAGTCCGCTCCTCGGACCCAGGTCGCTGGCGTGAGCGCCCAGCGCCTCAACCCTCAGTGCCACCGGGCCGGCTATTTCAAACTTTTAAAGTGACAGATTCCAAAGTGAACACATTACATCCTTGTAAAAGTACTTTTGCACATAAGTTTCACCACACTGGATATACAGCATACGCATATTTCTGTGTGTTCTATTCCCTGCGATTTACACCATATTTAAATACACTCTGATGACTAAAAACACACACTGCAATAAGATACCTGGAGACAAGAAGCAATGAGGAAGTCGGCTCGGGAGGGAGAGGATCGAGAGCCTGATGGACTGCTCTCCTCTCCCTGGGGAGGGATCCGGGGTTCTCCAGTGGAGCCCGGAGGTACTACGGCACCTGGAGCAGCATTGGGGAGGAGTGTGATGGATGCCTACGGCTCCTCCGTGCGGGTATCACTGCAAGTTCGTCCTCTTAGGGGGGAACCGCACACAAGTAAAATCTCCGGCCCTAAGGACAGGCAAAGGTGCCTCCTGTGTCACGCCACACTCCCCCAGTCGGGCGTGCTATCCAGGGGCTTCCCTCCGACACCAGCCCGCGCGCATCAGATTCTAGATAGAGCACCAGGATGTAAAGCCGGACCTACCTCGGGGGTCAGGTAAGGGATTAACTGGGCTGGGTGGCCCTGGTACTAGCAGGCTTCAGGCGGGGGGTAGAGCCATAGACGATTGGGGTAGCTGGAGAGAGTTCTCAAGGACTGGTGCAGAAATAAAGTCCACCAAAAAAAAAAAAAAAAAGGCAGTGAGGGTCTAAGGAAGGGAGAAAAAGGGCATGAGGAGGGCGACATGGGTTGAATAAGGGAAAAAAAATTTCTAAGCAGCTAAATGTTTGCTTTGATTGTCACAACCCAGCAGCCATCAAAGACCCCCCACTATAGTGCAGTACAGAGCACTCGTGTCTGAGTGAGGAAGGCTCAGTGTGTTTAAAGCACCGGGTATCAGTCCTGTCACTTAAGGTGTGCCAATAAATGGCGTACACTTACAAATTTGATTTATCTGGTATCTTTCATGGCTACAGAGTTAGTGTACATCCTCTTTTTATTTGTTGCATGTTGGTGGCCAGCCTAGATGAATGCACCTTGCAGAGTGGGATTAGCCCCTGGTGTTTTCTCAGAACGCTCAATATGTTGCTTGCTACCTGCTACAGTCATAAATGGTTCTGTGATTTCAGCTGGGTGGGTAAAGATAGAGTTCATAAAAACACAGAAAAAAGCCCACTGACCCACCCAGTCAGCCCAGCCCTATTTACTACTCACGTGATGGCTCTAAATGACCAACCTCCTCCCTTCTGCCCTCCTCCGTTTACACTCTCTGCCACACTTAACAGGCCCTTGTGCCTGTAACAGTTTTAAATCCACACACTGTTTTGGCAGATACAACTTCCTCTGGCAGTTCGTTTCACTTATCCACCACTCTTTATGTGAAAAGTACCTGCAGACATTCCACCTGACATCCCCCCCCAAAAAACAGCTTTAATGGGTTCCCCTTGTGTTTGTACTCACAGTGAAAAATGCACTGCATTTTACTCTGTTAATCCCATGGCGATATTTATACATTTCAACCATGCCCCCCTCCTTACTTGTCTCCAGAGTATACATGTTAAGGTCCTTCCATCCTCCTTCAAGCATGCTTAACAAAAGAACACTCTTGACGTAACTTTTACCCCTGCTGAACCCACCCAACCTGGAAACAGAGTAGCGTGTGTTCCAAGCTCTGGATGGATCCTGGGAGTGGAGGTGAAGGGGGAGATGGAGAGAGATGAGAGGCAATTCACACAAAGAATATAACACCAAAGGTACTTGTGCCCAAAGTGTATCTGTCACAGTTATGCTTTTTCTACAGCTGGCCACATTAACAAACACCATCTGCATACACAGAGTGCTGGAAGTGGTAGACAATAAAAATCAATACTGAACCCTAACTTCCCACATAAGACTTTCAGGTGTGGGCAGAAACTAACCATGTAACTGCATACTCAGTGCTGCCCATAGAAAAGTATAGCCTTCTTGGAAATTGCAAAAGTGCTACCGCTCACACCAGTGGCCAGGGTTTAGGAATGAGCCCTGATCGCTGGGGCTAGCCAGGGGTGGGGGTGGTTGGAGTGTCCCACGAAACATGCATCTCCTCGGTGATGGTAGTGGGGAGGAGTCTGATTCTGGTATGCTAGTACCACCTGGATGTTCCCAGATGAACAGCATGTGGACAGCTGTGTGTCAGAAGACAGGAGACCTTGCAGGCATGTATGCTCACAATGTGTACTGGCCTGGATGCTCACAGATAATGGGAGCAAATGGCTGCTGCAGTGTGCAGTCCAGCCCCTGCACCAGCCTTCTACCTCCGATGGGTGCCATCTCTCCCCAGGGCTTGGTCCCAGCCCGAGGGTCCTGCCATAGAAGGCAAACAATGGAGACTTGGAGGCATCTGGGTAAGTAACACAGAAGGCAGGTAACAGGACTGGCTGATCGGGGCATAAAGGAACATAAATAGTAATTAAAAATAAATAAATTGCCAGCCTGGTGGCGCAGAGAGTTGAGGTGCCTTACCTCGCGTTAGGCTGGCGACCCGGGCTTGGGAATGGACACAGGCGCCAGAGGGTCAGTAGGGGAAGGAGTAGGATTCAGCGTCCGGAGGGCTGCTCTCCTCTCCTGGGAGTGGGCTGGGGAGCAGCGTCACTCTACAGCCCCAGCCCCCCAGTGGAGACCAGGAAGGCTCAGTTCTGCGATGCAAGTAGAAATTGAGGGAAAAAACTAGAAAATGGGTGTTTCCTCCTACCGGCTAACAGCCGCCCGGACCTGTACCTCCCCGAGCTCCACGACAGCCAACCCGGTCGCAGTAGCACCCAGAGCCAATGCTTAGGCTGTTAGGATGTTTCTTCTCAGAAGAGGAGGATCCACCCGACGAAGGGTTACCCTCAGGTGGCTGCGATGTGGGGTCGAGATTGGCGGCAGTGACGGGAGAGGTGAGAGTCCTTGTGGCAACTAGCCTGAAGGAGAGGTAGGTGAGGGTTACAGGAGAGATAAACAGATAAAGGGGGGAAAATCTTGAAAAATTTTTTTTTGCTCCCTCCAGCTCGGGCGGCCTCTCTTCAGGCCTTCCTATGCCCTCGTTGCCACACTGCAGCCACCGATCACCCCATATTGCAGCCTCCCGGTAACCGATGCAACTCTTTGCCAGGTGGGTCCCTCTCCTCCGAGGGGAAGGTACCGGTGGGCAGCCAGTGCAATTCTTGACCGGGTGCTGCCCAAGGTCTCACGGCAGCGAAGCTGGTGACTCATCCTGTTCAGCCTCAAGGCTCTTTCCAGTTGCTCCCGAGGGCGGTATGCCACTAACGTCAGGAGCATGCCCGTGTTCACCGCCCATTAGTTAGTGGGACTCGCATGTTGCCGTGCCCCCAGCCTCTGCCAGGGATCAGCAAGCACCTGGGTCTGTTCCTCGAACCCGGTCGCTGATGCCGCAAGAAATCCAACTACTGCATGAACAGGCTGGCTTTTGAAATTTTTTATGAATTTTGCAAACAACTAAACTGTGAAATTCTGAACCCTGTAACTTTAAAAAACAACAGAGCCAGCCTGTGCATGTAATGGTAGCATTAGGTCTTGCAATGCTGACGACCCAGGTTTGACAACAAGCCTGGATTTTTTGGAATCAGCTAGAAGTGGAGAACAAACGAGCATCCCAGAGGATGCTTTCCTCTTCCGGAGTGGGAGTGCTGACATCTTTGCAGCAATACTACCACCTAGGCAACTACAGGTGACAGTGCAGTTGTGAACACAGAAAGGGAAGGAGGAAGATACTGGCTGGGGATCTGCACCGATATGCACTAGTTCTCTCATGTGCCGGCATCTTCCAAGGGGAGCACAAGGACAAGAAAAAGGACAGTGGTCACACTGCCATCTAACTGGGGGACCACAATATATATCTGGGACAGTTCCCACCCCACTTCATCTGCCAAATGTGGAGAATGCTCAGGGGTACACCCCCAGCCCATCCCCCACTTGGGGCAAGCAGTCTCTTTGTGGGAGTTAGTGGGCAGAAGGTAGGTGAGGGTCAGGGAAAGCTGCCTGGGGTCTCCAAGGGAAGCCGGTGCCAGAAAAGAGGAGGCATAGGCAATAACATTATAAATGTCACCAAAACTGGCAGGTTCTTATACCCCACAACAGTGGGTAGGACATGCCAATATTGAGGTTTCTAGCTTGAAGGTTGGCAGAGTTATAAGCAAATATTTTGAACATTTTGACAATATGTAAATGGAAAGATTTTCAATCTCTGCAACTTAAAAAGTACTTCACCATGTGTCTCTAAATTTAGAAGGTGCTTTAGCCCCAGAATAAATGGGTGAGTACATCAATTTTCAGATCTCTTCATTACAGGATATCAAAGTAATTAGTCAGCCAAAGATTCAATTAAACAGAAAGAATTTTATAAATCTGCAAAAAGTGGTAAATTTTAACTAGCTCCATCCACTACAACTTATCGTACGTATGAACACGTGTCACTGGAAACAGGGGAGGTACCCAAAGACTGGAGGACAGCAGATGTAGTCCCTTATACAAAAGTGGGAACAAAGAGGAAGCAGGGAACTACAGACCAGTCAGCCTCACCTCAGTAGTTAGGAGGAAGACCGTGGAAGCACTACTGAAGGAGAGGTTGGTGGAACATCTGGTTGTCAACGGACTACAGGACCCAAGGCAGCATGGTTTCACCAGGGGGAGGTCATGTCAGACCAACCTCACTGAATTTTTTGACTGGGTGACTAGGGAGGTGGATCAGGGGAGGGCAGTGGACATGGCCTATCGGGACTTCAGTAAGGCCTTTGACACTGTGCCACATAGAAGACTATTACACAAACTGGGGAATATGGGTGTGGGCAGGACAGTAGTGTGGTGGGTAGGTAACTGGCTGGGTGGCAGGACACAGAGGGTGGTGGTAAATGGCTATCACTCCACAGAGGGAAGAGTGACCAGTGAGGTACCACAGGGATCAGTGCTGGGACCGGTCCTATTCAACATCTTCATCAGTGACATTGCACAGGACCTAGAAGGCAGAATTTTACACTGTTCGCTGATGACACAAAGCTCTGTAACAGAGTAGACACACCAGAGGGTGTAGACAGAATGAGAAGGGACCTGCAGAAACTTGAAGAATGGTCAGGGGTTTGGCAGTTGAAATTCAATGCAAGGAAGTGCAAGATAATGCATATGGGACACAAAACCCTGGCACAATATATCAGTTGGGGAGTGAGGATATAGCATGCACCAAGCAGGAAAGGGATCTTGGGGTTATCATCTCTGATGACCTCAAGGTAGGAAACAGTGTGACAAGGCAGCAGGTAAAGCAAATAGGATGCTGGGGCGTGTAGGCAGGGGCATCACCAGCAGGAAAAGGAGGTCATAATTCCGCTATACAAGACACTAGTGAGGCCCCACCTGGAGTACAGTGTACAGTTCTGGAGACCATACCTACGTAAGGACATAGACAGGGTAGAGAAGGTTCAGAGGAGGGCAACAAAGATGGTGCATGGATTGCATCACAAGTCCTATGAAGACAGGCTGAAGGAACTGAACATGTACTCCCTGGAGGAGAGGAGGGAGAGAGGGGATATGATAAGAGACATACAAGTATCTTACAGGGAGGAACAGGGTGCAGGAATACACTATTTTTAAGTGAAAAAGATGTTCCAGGACCAGAGGGCATGGGATGAAGTTGGAGGGAGGACGATTCAGAGGAAACATGAGGAAGAATTTCTTCACAGAGCGGTGGTGGACAAGTGGAACACCCTGCCAGAGGAAGTGGTGGGGCTGAAACAATCACGGGATTTAAGAATGCATGGGATAGACAAAGGAATTCTGGAGGTCAGGGTAAGGGGCAACAGACTTCTAGGAAAACAAACTGGAACTTACAAAGCTCAAATGGCAGACTAGGTGGGCCATAGGCCCTTATCTGCCGACACTGTCTATGTATCTATGTCACATACCACTGTAAACTGTAGCATTTGTTCTATCTGTGGCACTGTACCAAATTATGCAAATGAGACATTCTGGAAGGCAATGTCAGTAAAGGAAAATTGTGCAGTGAGGACATGTTTAGAAAATCCAGTTTGGGTCCCCCTGGTCCCCAGGCATTTTCTCTCTCAGTCAAAGACTTTCATCAGGTAGTTGCCCTGGAAGATGGCTTTTAAGGCATTTATCTCACTGATGTGTGTGGATTTACATTGCTAATGTACTACATATCAACATATGAAGATGCCAGCAGAATAGAAGAAGAAGAATCAGCATTTATATAATGCTTTTCATACACAATGTATTCCAAAGCGCTTTACAAGCAATGTTAGACTGGTAGTGAAGTGACTGAATGTGTGGTGGCAGCCATGTCGCACATCATCATCCACACACAGCCTGAATAATTACATGAACCAGTTTATAGGAAGAGGAATGTTGGCCAACACACAAGAATACCTCCCTACTCTCTGAAAAGTGCCCTGGTTCTTTACTTCCACCTGGACACCCACCAGGACAACACAGAATGGAGTAGAAGGGACCTCGGTTTAACGTCTCATCCAAAGGACAGCACACCCCAGCAGTACAGCACCCCCCAATACTGCACTCGGATGCCAGCGATTTTATAGGTGCAAGTCCCATCCCGGTGTAGAACAAGAACCCACGACCTTGTGGTCCAGAGGTGGATGTGCTACCAACTGAGCCATGCTGGCCTAAAGGTCTATCGAGTCTGCTCAAAAATCAGCACCCGGTCAGGACATCATTGCTGCCCTCTCTGCCTCTCCCATAAATCCCCCCCAACCCCATCCACTTCAGTGTTACACCTCCAGATCTGACATTTCTCAGCTTTACCTTCCCCTTGATACCTGTCCCAGCCCCTCTTGAATCCCTACACTGTATCAACAGCCACCAATTCCGCAGGCAGTGCGTTCCATGGGTCCACCACCCTCATGGTGGAGTAGCATCTCCTAGTCTCCCCCCTGAGCCTCCCAACCAGTGTTGTGGAATGCCCCCAGTGGCCCCCTCCTCCTTCAGCTGGAACACCCTATTTAGGCTGACCCTGTTCATTCCCTTTAGATATTTAAAGACCTTGATCATATCCCCTCTATCCCTTCTCCAGGGAGTACAAGTTTAGCTCCTCAAGTCTCTCCTCTCCTATTGCAAACACCTTTGTGGAAGTTTTTGGGAGCTGTCATTCAGGAGAACGGCAGAGACTGCTGTTGGGTGATCCCTTGACCCCGTGTCTCGGTCAGACAATAAATTGCTGCAGACTATCTGCAGTTTGAGGAGCCATTTGCTGCATTTCTGGTGCCTCCTATTGCCTTTTAAAGGCAGTTAAATCACTATAGCTGCTTAAAAACATCTTTTTAATCTTTAATTTAACCACGAGCGAACGAAGTTGGATGAACGTCACTTCTGGTTCCTTGGCCATATATCTGCTAGTCTAAGTGAGCAGGCGTGACTGTAGACCCCTTAGGCACATCCTAGTCTGGGAGAAAGGGCTAGTGTGTGGATTTGTATTGCAAACACCTTATTGGAAGTTTTTGGGAGCTGTCATTCAGGTCAGTGAGACTGCCGCTGGGTGGCCCCCGACCCCTGTACCTGGGTCAGACTAAATGCTGCTGCAGACTACCTGCAGTTTGAGGAGCCATTTGCTGCATTTCTGGTGCCCTCCGACTGCCTTTTTAAGGGCAGTTAAATTGCACAATGCTGCTTAAAAACATCTTTTTAATCTTTTAACCATGAGCGAATGGAAGTTGGTGTGACGTCACTTCAGAGTCCATGGCCAGATAGCTGCTAGCCTTAGCGAGCAAAGGCGAATACAGGTTGGAGGAGACGCTGGCAGCGGCAAGCTGAGTCTGCCTGTGCCCGCCGAGGGAAGCGGCCAACCTTCCGGAACCATCCATTGCTTAACCTGATGCAAAATGATCGCACAAGACAGAATTAAAGTCTTGTCATCCACCAAACAGTACAGGTATGCAAGAACTTACCGTAACACTCAGTCTTCGAGAAGAGCTCTTGCAGCAGGCTATAACCATAAGGACTAAGCCGCCAAGCGCCAGGACCCCATGGAAAACTTCTAGCTAGCAGTCCTTATTGGGGGACTGTACCCTGACGTTGGCCCACCCCATTGGCCAATGGTATTAAAGGGGAGGTAGTCCCCAGCACCACCTCAGTTCTCTCTTGGCCGGAGACCTGGTGCAAGGAAAGAAGGAGAACGAGGAAGTTTGAGGTTCATGAATGGAAAAAAGCAGAAAGAATACCAGGGGGAAGGTAAAGCAGCACCTGTTGCAAGAGCTCTTCTCTGAGATCTACTATTATGGCAAGTTCTTATGTAACGGTACCATCTTACTTTAAGTTGGCGCTCTTGCAACAGGCTATAACCATTAAGGACCAAGTCCCAAGCAGTCAAGGAGAAGAGACTGACAGGCATGGGGAGAAGGCTAAAAGCATCCAACATAACCAATCAGGACAGTAGGCCTTGGAGAACAGCTAAGCTAAACCCCGTCCTACGTCTGGAAGCAACATCCAAACTACAGTGTGACGAAGGTGTGAACAGAACTCCAGGTAGCAGCTGCACAAATGTCTGCTGTGGACACATTCCTCATTGAGGCAAATGAGGCAGAAACACCCCTGGTGGAGTGGCCTTTTATGGGGCCCAGTAAAGGCTTGTCATACTTACAATAACAGTAAACAATGCAGTTAACTAACCACGTAAGACGCCTGTTTAGTAACTGGCACCCCCGTAGTTCTGGGGGCAAAGGAAACCAACAACTGGTTGGCCTTTTGGGAAGGACCAGTACGTGTAAGGTAGCAATGAACCATCCTACGTACGACCGGAGTATGTAGTAATGCCTCCCCCCCTCTGTTGGAATACTCTGGGTAATACACAAATAGGTGGATGTCCTGGTTCAGGGTAAATTCAGACACCACCTTAGGCAAAAAATACAGGTTACTCACCTGTAACAAGAGTTCTAGGAATGGTATATGTTGTTCATCCACACTCATTGGCAGGTTCCTTGCCGCAAGGTCTTCAAGCTGGCTTCTCCCACCCACCCAGGTGGTAAAACTCTCAGCTCTGCCCCATGACGCCAGATCTAGCCCGCTGGAAGCCGGGTTGTGCGTCAGCTCGGGAGGCTGGAGAGTGTGGATGAACATATACTATTCCTAGAACCCCTGTTACAGGTGAGTAAATACAGGTTACTCACCTGTACAGGAGTTCTAGGAATGGCATATGTTGTTCATCCACACCATTGGCAGTATCCTTGCCGCTTAAATCTTGCCGGAAGGTCTTCAAGCTTGCTCCTCCCACCCACCCGGGTGGTATAACTTTCGGCTCCGCCCCATGACGCCAGATCTGGCCCGCTGGAAGCTCAGGTTGTGCGTCGAAGCCGGGGAGGTCGGGTGGGTCGTGTGGATGAACAACAATACCATTCCTAGAACTCCTGTTACAGGTGAGTAACCTGTATTTCTAGGGACATGGATATGTTGTTCATCCACACTCATTGGCAACTCCTAGCAGTTCTCCGGAGGAGGGAGGCAAGACGCACACCCCATATACTTACTTGGGAAAGAGAGACTGAGAACGAGGCCCCAAAACCAGCATCCCAGTGACTCAAGGTCGATGTGGTAGTGGGTAATGAAGGTGTTTGCTGACTTCCAGGTAGCAGCCCTGCAGATTTCCTGGATAGGGACGTCCCTGGAAGCAGCCACCGTTGCAGCAGTATGGCGGGTAGAATGAGCTCTTATCCCTCTGGGAGGCTCCATGCCCGCCAACTTATAGCAGAGATCTATGCAGGAGGTTACCCACCTGCTTATCGTCGCTTGGCTGCAGGTCTGCCAGATGCTTCAGCGTGAGGTGACAAACAGCTGGCGAACCTCTCCCCAATTTCAGCGTGCGCTCCTTATAATAGCTTCCCTTCTAGGGTCCAGCGTATGGAGCCTACTGCCTCCGAGGTGTGATTGGGTAGAACACCGCAGAGTCAACACCTGGTTAAGGGGAAACTCCACACCACCTTCGAAGGAATTTCGGTGGGGCGCAGGACAACCTTGTCCCTGTGGAAGACCAGGTAAGGAGACTCGATGGAAGCTCTGGAGCTCTCCCATCCTTCTGGCTGACGGATAGCCACCAAGAAGGCGGTCTTCCACGACAGGTGAGAGAGCACACCTGTGCATAGGTTCGAATGGCTTGCCCATGAGCTTGCCAGTACCAGCAGTAGATCCCACGGAGGTGGGGTTCCCGCACTGGAGGGAAATGTGATCAAGGCCTTGAAAAGCGCCAGACCACCTTCTCCTGCCTGACGACTGCTTCCCCGCCCGCTCGTAAGCAGAGATGGCTGCCAGGTGCACCCTTAGGGTCGCTCGACCTAAGCCCTTGACTAGAAAGGGACCATAAATAGTCCAAGATGCTTGCCAAGGAACAGGAGGAAGGGTCCAAGCCTCTTGTTCTGACACCAAATGGAAAACCTTTTCCATTTGAAGGCATAGCATTTTCTGGTCGACTTACGGACGCCTCAACTACATTGAGGACCTCGTCGGAAAGACCTAAGGCCTGGAACTCTAGCCAGCTCAGGAACCAGGCCGTCAGGTGCAGGGATTGAAGGTCCGATGGAACACCTTCCCCTGATTGACTGAGAGCAGGTCCGGCGAGCTGGAAGCGCCACGGAGTCCTGGAGCTGAGACTGAGGAGATCTGGGTACCAGAACTGGCGAGGCCAGTCTGGGGCTATCAGAATCACCTCGCCTTGTCCCTCCTCGCCTTGAGAAGCACCTTGTGGATCAAGGGAAATGGGGAAAGGCGTAAAGAGGCCCGGGTCCATTGCCTCGAGAAGGCATCCCCTGCAGCGAGCCCTGCTGAGGGGCGGCATGGAACAGACTCAGCTGCGTTCTCCATGGAGGCAAACAGGTCCACCTGAGGTGTGCCCCAAAGGGAGAACAGATGCTGTACTACCTCCGGCAGGAGAGACCACTGTGGATGCAGCCCCTATCCGGCTTAGGGCATCGGCCAGGGTGTTGGAGGCTCCTGCCACGTGAATGGCTAGGAGATCCGCTCCAGGCTGGCAGCATAGTGACCAAATGCGGAGAGCTTCTGCATAGAAGCATGGGAGCGGCCCCGCCTCTGGCGGTTTAGATAGTACATGGTCGTGGTATTGTCCGCCTGGACTCGGACCACTTGACCCCGGAGGAACGGAGCAAGGGCGGTGAGGAGGCGGACCGCCCGAGCTCCAGCAGGTTGATGTGGCATCGGACTCAGCTGGGACCAGAGGCCATGAGCCCGGTGTTCCCCCAGATGGGCACCCCAACCCATCAGAGAGGCATCGGTCGATAGAGAGACCGTCTGCTCGGGGCGGACGAACGGGATGCCCTCCTGCAGATGAGCTGGAACGGTCCACCACTGGAGAGCGTTCCACATCTCCTGTGTCACCGCCACTAAGCTGGTCCAAGGGATGCTTGCGTGACCACTGGCTGGCCAGTCCCCACTGAAGGGGATCATGTTCCAGCGGCCCAACGGACCACGCTGGTGCAGGCCGCCATGAGACCCAGGAGGCGCAGGGAAGTCTCCGGCAGAAGCAATTGCCCAACCAGAAATGATCGGGCAAAGGAGGAAAGAACCCGCCCTGTCCGCCGGGAGCCTTGGTCAAGAGAGTCGAGCTGCGCCCGATGAATAGAATCACCTGCTTCGCTCGAATTCCACTTGGCCTCGTTGATAAGGAGGCCCAGTTGAGAGCAGACCTGAGGGCCAGATCTCTGGACCACTCCGCCTCCTCCTGGAGGGAGCTGCTATCAGCCAGTCGCCCAGGTAAGGGTACACCCGACCCCTCGCGCCACAGGAATGCTGTCACCACTGCCATGCATTTGGTGAAGACCCTGGGAGCTGGAGACAAGCCAAGGGCATGGCTTGGAACTGGAAGAGGGATCCCTCCGGCTGAAGCGCTAAGGAATCTCTGGTGAGACGACTGATAGGGACGTGAAAACGCGGCCCTGCAAGTCCAGAGAGCAGAACCACACGCTGCTCCAAGGATGGTATTATCTGAGCCAGAGTGACCATCCTGAAGGTCTCGAGACCTTAGGAACTTGTTTAGCGTGTAGTCGAGAATGGGGCGCCAGCCCCTGTCCGCTTCGGAACCAGGAAGTACCTGACACAAACCCTGGGTCTGAAGGAGGGTCCACCACCTCTTCACCACCTCCTTCTGGAGGAGGAGCGACGTCGGCTCGACGAGCCGCCAGTGAGGCTGGGATCGAGCTCCGAGGGGCGACGGCTCTGAAGGGTGGTGCCTGTCAATTCCAGAGGCAGGCCTCTTCCCACACCTCCAAGACCCACCTGTCCCGTGGTAACAGCGGACCAGGCGGAACGGAAGTGCCGGGCCGTCCCCGGGGGACCCAGGGAGAGGTGGCGGGATGGGGCGGCACCCTCAGCCCGTCACACTGGGCAGGCTTGAGGAGGGACCGCCGAGGACCTCCTGGGCCTTTCCTCCCTGCCTCCTGTTAGAGGAAGCCGGCGCTTGGGTTTGGGATGCCAAGGCTCGAGCCTGCTGGCCCTGACGTTGCTGTTGGGCAGCGCCGGGGCACAGAAGGACGAAAGGGCTTAGGCTGTGGTTTGCGTCTTGTCCTTCTGAGGGAAGAGACCGAGTCCAAGGTGGTATTGGACTTCTCGATCCTCTGCAGGTGACCTTCCACCCCAGGGTCAAGAGGTCAGTCCCCAAAGGGAACATCCGCCAACTTGTGCTGGGTATCCGGTAAAGGTGGATATCCTCAGCATGCCCGCCGACGATAGCCACTGCGCCGCCACCGATCTGGCACATGAGTCCCCTATATCCAAAGCAGTCTGGAGCTGCTGTTTGGCCACTGCCTGCTCTGGTCCCGCACCTGCTTAACCGTAGTCTGCAGATCGGGGAAGATGAGGGATGACCTCATCCAGGGAGCCCAACAGGGCATGAGAAAATGTGCCATGAGGACGGCCGAACTGGCCTGACGAAGGCCGAGAGAGGACGAGCGTAGACTTTTCGCCCGACATAGTCCATTTCTTGACCTTGTCAGGAGGTTTGTCCACACCCTGGCGCTGCCGGGCTACTGAAAACGCTGTCGGTAACCAACCCTCAGCAGAGGGTGTTCAAAACCGGACAAGGAACCGTAGGGACCGCATACTTCTGGCCATCCTGGCCGAAGGCAGGGCAGGAAGCAGGGCGCTGCCAAAGTTCCAGTGCCAGACCCACTATGGCCTCGCCACCGGAAAGGCCTCCGGCGGAGAACCTTCGTCCAGAATTCGTGAGGGGATACCTGGCCCGCTTTGGAACGGGTTCGAGCTCCATCCCGGTAGACTCAGGATGAGTCAAGCAGTCCTAGGAAGGACGACGGGCTATCGTCCATTGACTGACCTCCTGAAGACTCCAAGTCCAGTCGCTTGAGAAGAAGGAGGAATCATCTTCGACTTGGAAGAGTCCTCGAAGAGCTGCCTCTGGCCTGAGCACACCTTCACCTGCCGAGGTCGGTCGGGAGTGAGGTAACTGACAGCCGATGGGGTAAACCCTAGTCAATCGAGAATCTTGGTCGAGCCCCACTGGTGGCTGTGGAGGCGGGGAGGTTCCATCGGGAATCGTGGAGCAGCTGGTTTTGGCCGAACAACCGCCTGGGTATAGGTCCTCGGACAAGTCGAGGGGTTGTGTCGGCTCCGTGACAGTTACTTAATGGCCGGGAAGGCGCGAGTCGGCTATTCCCGCCAGGAGAAGTTGTTAAACATAAGGTCTCGCATCGGTCCGACGCATTCTTACGCCGAGGCTTCCTCATCCGAGGAGGAGGACGACGAAGGCGACGCCGCTATCGTGTGCCGAGACCGAGACCGCTTATGACGGGTGGGAACGGCTGGACCGCTGGAGGTCCGAGACCGAGACCGAGAGTCCCGAATTTCCGGGTCGAGCGGGAGGTGTCGGCCGGAACCGCACTCCTTCGCTCGAAGGTCCATCCGAGGGGTTCGGAACCGAGGCACAGGCGAGCCCATGGGATCTCTCAACTCTCTCCCGGGGAACCGGGAGAGGGGAATCTCGGCTGCTAAAGGCGACAGCCCGCTCAATGGGTCGAGAAAATTCACTTCATCGGTGGGAGTCTCGTCAACTGACCTGGACGGGGACACCGTGAGGCCAGTGGTCAGCTTCAGCGTCAACCCAGCTTTGCCAGTCGACGCCCGGGAGAGGGACCTTTCCGCCTCCCAAGAGCGCCGACGAGGGATTTACCCCTGTCCTCTTTTTTGGACCGAGAATAAGGTCCCAAGAGACGAGGCCTTTCTCCTTTAGTGGAGAGGACAGACAAAGCTCCTAAAGAAGCCGCGTAGGAAGAACCCAGAGGATGATAAATGCCGCGCCGAGGAAGATACGCCTGCGCCGCCTTCTTCGAGGCGACGATCCGCCGAGCTGATCCGCCGACCGCCGGCCGCTGACACCGCCAACCGGGCCTCCTTGGACTTCACCGAGGGAACGCTCGGACGGCCTAGGTGTAATCGGGCAGCACGGTCTTCGAGACGAGGGCAGAAAGATGAGCACAGGTCGCAAGCCCGCGGGTCGTGCGTTCAAGGCTAGGCAGTATACACACGTGAGTGAGGATCCGTCTCGAGACTTCTTTGCCCGCATGGGCATCTCCGAATCCGGGAGTCGATTTGTCCATCGCAGCCGCTGGTGGTTGAAGATCAATGTCTTTTGCAAAATTTTATTTTTAAACCGTAAACGGAGAAATAGGAACTAGTCGCAACGCAGAGCGTTAAGGAGGAAACCTGAGCTTCCAAGCGTAAGGAAGATCTGCCGTCATGGGGCGGAGCCGAGTTATACCACCCGGTGGGTGGAGGAGCAAGCTTGAAGACCTTCCGGCAAGATTTAAAGCGGCAAGGATACTGCCAATGAGTGAGGATGAACAACATATCCATGTCCCAGAACCTGTATTTCTAGGGACATGGATATGTTGTTCAATCCACATCATTGGCAAACTCCTAGCAGTTCTCTGGGAGGAGGGAGGAAAGGAGCACACCTCCGATACTTACTCGGGAGATAGAGACTGCAGAACCGAGGCCCCAAAACCAGCATCCCGGTGTGACTCAAGGTCGATGTGGTAGAGGGTAATAAAGGTATGTGCAGACTTCCAGGTAGCAGCCCTGCAGATATCCTGGATAGGGACATCCCTGGAAGCAGCTACCGAAGCAGCAGTATGGCGGGTAGAATGAGCTCTTATCTCTCTGGAAGGCTCCATGCCCGCCAACCTATAGCAGAGATCTATGCAGGAGGTGACCCACCTGCTTATCGTCCCTTGCGCATGCAGGTCTGCCAGGAGCGGTTTGAAGTGGGTGACAAAATAGCTGGCTAACCTCTCCGAACTTCAGCCCCCGCCTCCTTATAATTAAGCGTGTGCTCGCCTAGGGTCCAAAGTATGGAGCCTATATCCGCCTCTGAGGTGTGACTGGCGAGAACACCGGCAGAGTCAACACCTGGTTAAGGTGAAACTTGACACCACCTTCGAAGGAATTTCGGTGGGGGCGAGGGACAACCTTGTCCCTGTGGAAGACCAGATATGAGACTCTGCTGGAAAGCACCTGAGCCTCTCCATCCTTCTGGCTGACGGTAGCCACCAAGAAGGCGGTCTTCCACGACAGGTGGGAAATATCGCGACCTGTGCATCGGTTCGAATGGCTTGCCCATGAGCTTGGCCAATACCAGCAGTAGATCCCATGGAGTGGAGGTTCTCGCAGAGGGGAAATGTGGTCAAGGCCTTGAAAACGCGCTCGACCACCTCTCTCCTGCTAATCGACTGCTTCCTTGCCCACGCCTGCAAGCAGAGATGGCTGCCAGGTGCACCTTATGGGTCATTCTAATCAAGCCCTAGCTGAGAAAGGGACCACAGGTAGTCCAGAATGCTTGCCAAAGGACAGGCGGAAGGGTCCAAGCCCTTCCCCTGACACCAAAAAGGAGAATCTCTTCCATTTGAAGCGTGAGCATCTCTTGGTCGACTTACGGGACGCCCAACGACGCTGAGGACCTTGTCGAAAGACCCAAGGCCTGAACCTCAGCTAGGAACCAGGCCACCAGGTGCAGGGATTGAAGGTCCGGATGGAATACCTTCCTGGTTGACTGAGATCAGGTCCGGGTGGCTGGAAGCCGCCGAGCCTGGAGCTGAGACTGAGGAGATCGGGATACCAGAACTGGCGGGGCCAATCTGGGGCTACCAGAATCACCTGTGCCTTGTTCCTCCTTGCCTTGAGAAGCACCTTGTGGATCAAGGGAAATGGGGGAAAGGCGTAGAAGAGGCCCGGGGTCCATGGCCTCGAGAAGGCATCCCCCTGCAGCGAGCCCTGCTGAGGGTGGCAGGCATGGAACAGTTTCAGCTTCGAATTCTCCCTGGAGGCAAACAGGTCCACCTGAAGCGTGCCCCAGTGGGAGAAGAGATCTTGTACTACCTCCGGCAGGAGAGACCACTCGTGAGACGCAGCCTCTATCCGGCTTACGGCATCGGCCAGGGTGTTGGAGGCTCCTGCCACATGAATGGCTAGGAGATCCGCCTCCAGGCTGTGCACGAGGGACCAAATGCGGAGAGCTTCCTTGCATAACAGCATGGAGCGCATCCCACCCTGGTGGTTCAGGTAGTACATGGTCGTGGTATTGTCCGTCTGGCCCTGAACCACTTGACCCCGTAGAAACGGAGCGAAGGCGGTGAGACCTAGACGGACCGTTCGGAGCTCCAGCAGGTTGATGTGTCATCAGGACTCCTGAGGGGACCAGAGGCCGTGCGCTCTGTGCTCCCCCAGATGGGCACCCCAACCCATCAGAGATGCACCAGTCGATAGACCGTCAGCTCGGGTCGGACAAACGGGATGCCCTCCTGCAGATGTGCCGGAACAGTCCACCACTGGAGAGCGTTCCACATCTCCTGGGTCACCATCACGGGCTGGTCCAACGGATCGCAGCGTTATGACCACTGGCTGGCCAGTCCCCACTGAAGGGGACGCATGTACAAACGGGCCCAATGGACCACGCTGGTGCAGGCCGACATGAGGCCCAGGAGGCGCAGAAAGTCCCGGGCAGGGCGCGATTGCCCAACCAGAAATGATTGGGCAAAGGAGGAAAGAACCATGGCCCTGTCCACTGGGAGCCGAGCTCTGGCTCGAAGAGAGTCGAGCTCTGCCCCAATGAAGAGAATCACCTGCTCCGGCACGAGTTCCGACTTGGCCTCATTGATGAGGAGGCCAACTTGAGAGCAAACCTGGAGGGCCAGATCTCTGGACCGCTCCGCCTCCACTCTGGAGGGGGCTGCAATCTGCCAGTCATCCAGGTAGGGGTACACCCGGACCCTTTGGCGCCGCAGGAATGCTGTCGCCACTGCCATGCATTTGGTGAAGACCCTGGGAGCTAGGGAGAGGCCGAAGGGCATGGCCCCGAACTCGTAAAGGGATCACTTCGCTATGAAGTGGAGGAATCTCTGATGAGACGGACAGATTGGGACATGAAAGAACGTGTCCTGGAGGTCCAGGGAACAGAACCACACGCCTCGTTCCAAGGATGGGATTATCTGAGCCACAGTGACCATCCTGAAGGTCCGAGACCTTAGGAACTTGTTCAGGCCATGCAGGTCGAGAATGGGGCACCAGCCCCCCCGTCCGTTTTGGGACCAGGAACTACGTGGACACAAACCCCGGGTCTGAGGAGGAGGAGGATCCGCCACCTTCCTGATCACCTCTTTTTCGAGGAGCAGGGCAATATCAGCTCGGCGGGCCGACAGCGAGGCTGCGGACCCCGTGGCCCCCCGAGGGGCGACGGCTCGAAAGGGTGGAGCCTGCTCGAACTCCAGAGGCAGGCCTTTTCCTACCACCTCCAGCACCCAAAGTGGTGGAGCCGCCTCCACGGGGAACCGGGAGTGACAGCTGGGCGCACCCCTCAACCAGTCACTGGCCAGGCTTGGAGGAAGAACCGCCGAGGGACCTCCTGGGCCTTTACCTCGCCTCTGTTGGAAGCCCGCCGCTGGGTTGACTTGGCGCGAGCCTGCTGGCCCCATTGTTGGTGCTGTTGATGGCAGTTGAGGTGCAGGGGCCAAAGGACGAAAGGACTTCTGCTGTTGCTGGACGGCGCGCCTTGTCCCTCTGGACGGAGGTGACCGAGTCCAAGGCTGCACTGGACTTTTCGATCCGCTGGAGGTGTCCTCCACTCCAGGGTCAAGAGGTCAAGTCCCCAAGAAGGGACGTCCGCCAACTCTGTGCTGGGCATCCGCCATGAAGGTGGATATCTCAGCCAAGCTCTGCGGCAAGATGGGCCACCGCAGGCCGCCAACACCTGGCACAGGAATCACCTATGTCCAGAGCAGTCTGAAGTTGCATCCGGGCCACCGCTCTACCCCTGGTCACGCGCACCAGGCGGACCGTGGGTCTGCAGGTCGGTTGGGAGATGAGGACAACCTCATCCAGGAGCCCAAGAGGGCATGGGAGAAGTGTGCCATCAGCACGGCCGAGCTGGCCTGTCGGAGGCCGAGGGAGGATGCAGCGCACACCTTGGCGCCCGCAAAGTCCAGCTTTTGACCGGGGCGGCGCTTATCCACATCCAGAGTGTTACCAAACCGGAAAACGCTGTCGGTGACCAACCTCTTGGCAGAGGGGTGCTCCGAGAAACCGGGCAAACAGCTGGTAGGGACCACATACTTCCTAGCCATCCTGGCCAAAGCTCCAAGGCTGGGCCGACAATGGCCTCAGCCACCGGAAAAGCCTCCGTGGGGGTATCCCCTTGGTCCAGTATCTCCATCAGGGGATACTTGGCCCGTTTGGACACGGGTTCAAGCTGCATCCCAGTGGACTCCGAGATGAGTCGGCAGACCCAAGAAGGACGATGGGCTATCGTCCAATGACTGGCCCCCGGAGGACTCCAGGTCGACCTGCCTGGAGAACAGGGAGGAGTCGTCATCGGATTCCAAAGAGTCTGCAAAGAGCTGCCTCAGCCCTGAGCCACCCTCTACCTGCCGAGGACGGTTGGGAGTGAGGGTGACCGACATCCTGTGGGGCAGGCCATGACCCGACCGAGAATCCTTGGTCAGTGCCCCAGACTTCGGTTGTGGAGGCGGAGGTTCCACCACAAATCGGTGGAGCAGCTGGTTTTTGCCGAGCAACCGGCCCTGGAATGGGCAACTCGACTGGGGCGAGTGGTTGCTTCGGTTGTTCGGGTGACAGCCACTTGATGGCTGGGGTCTGGACCGGAGTCGGGTTAGGCCCGGACAACAGCAACTGCTGCCACATAAGCTCCTCGTAGCGCCGACGTAATTTATGCCGAAGCCTCCCCTCACCCGAGGAAGAGGACGAAGAGGAATGGTGTCGCCGCTTACTCCGGTATCGACAGAGACCGCCATGTCGGGCGGAACGGGCTTGACCGAGAGTAAGTCCGAGACTAAGACTCTAGACCGGGGACCGAGGGTGGGTCTGGGAAGGGCGGGACACCCACTTTCCCTCGCTCAGGCACTTTAACCGGGACTGCGCCCGAAGGTGCAGGCAGATCCTCAGTCTCCACCGGGGAACCAGTGAAGGAGGTTGGTTTCACCAGTCGACAGCCCGTCTAACAGATTGAGAAAAATCTCGACTGCGTCGACGGCAGTCTCACCTGACGGGGACACCGTGAAGCCAGCGGCCTTAGCCGCAACTTCGACCGAAGTCGACGGTCGGCTGTCCGGGGAAGGGGACCTCTCCCGCTCCCACGAACGCCGACGGTGGGACTTACCCTTCAACTTCTTCTTCTTGGGCCAAGAAGAATGTCCCGATGGCCCCTCTCCCTTCATGGAAAGGGACTGACTAAGCTCCTTGAACAAAGCAGTATACGAGGAACTCAGAGAGAGCGGGATAAATGCCACGGCCGAGGAGGAGGAAGACGCGGCCTGGCCGCCTCCTCTTCGAGGGCGATCATCTGCTTGAGCTGCTCAGCTGAGCAGCCACCGCTGACACCGCCCAATGAGCCTCTTTAGATTTTACCGGCGGGAAACGCTTCTTGGGGTGCCCGAGCTTCAAACGGGCAGCGCAATCATCCAGGACATTGGCCGAGAAAGAGCGGCACAACTCGCAGGCCTGCAGGTCGTGATCTAGGCCAATGCAGTAGACGCACGTGGAGTGCGGATCCGTCCTAGACATTTTCTGCCTGCAAGAGCACCTCCGAAAGCCGGGAATAGGTTTGTCCATTGCAGCCGCGAGGGAAGATCAAGACCGAAGTTTAGAAAACTTCAAAACCAATTTCGGACGAAATAAAGAGTTAGGATCCAGTCTAAAACGCAGAGCGCTAAGGAGGGAACCTGAGCTTCCAAGCGGTAAGGAAGATCTGTCGTCATGGGGCGAAGCTGAGAGTTTTACCACCCGGGTGGGTGGGAGGAGCCAGCTTGAAGACCTTCCGGCAAGATTTAAAGCATCAAGGAACCTGCCAATGAGTGTGGATTGAACATATCCATGTCCCTAGAATGTAAAATTTGTCTTCAATGACACCAAGTCCTTGTGAAAACACAAATAAGGCTCTTCAGAGCCTGTAGCTCAGAAAATCCTTTGAGCAGAAGTAACAGCAACTAAAAATAATGCCTTCCACGACAGAAAGCGTAGCTCACAATCTGCGGACGGTTCTAAGGGAGGCAAAGAAAGCTTCTCCAACATAAAAAAGGCTCATGGAGGGACTGGGTCCTGAATGGGAGGTTTCAGATGCAGGATGTCCCACAAAAAAGTGCAGAACAAATCCAGCTTAGCAAGGGTCTTGCCCTCTATAGGTGCATGGTATGCAGAGATGGTGGAAAGGTGCACCTTAATAGAGGAGTAACCCAGACTGGAATCGGATACAGAGGAGATGCTCTAGAATGGAATTAACTAGACAAGTGAAGGCGTCAAAGTGGCGAGCTGAGGTCCAGAGGCAGAACCGCTTCCACTTCATAACATAAGTGAACCTAGTGGAGGGTTTTCTTGCAGCCACCAGGACATCAGCTACCCTACAGGAAACCCCAAATCTGGCAACTACTAAGTCTGAAGGAGCCATGCATGCAGGTGCAGAGACTTAACGTTCTGGATGGACGAGAGTGCCCCAGTCCTGGGAGAGAGAGAGAGCAAGTGCGAGCTCAGGGGCAAGGGGATCGGGGGTTCCGCTGCCAACTGTTGAAGCAGAGGGAACCAAATCGGACGAGGCCAGTAGGGAGAATCAAGAATCATCTCTGCTCCCTCCGACTGCAGCTTGAGAAGTACCCTCTGAAGAGGGAAGGTGTACAGAAACCTTCCTGTCCAACAGAGGGACAATACATCTCGCCAGAAAACTCCAGGCCCTGGATCTAGCGAGCAGAAGCAGGGCAGTTTGGCGTTTAATGGGGACGCAAAGAGGTCCGACTCTGGTCATCCCCACCTGTCTAACAGCTGATCTGCGACTGACTGGATTAGTTCCCATTTGTGGACTTGGGACAGAGACCTGCTTAGGCTGTTGGGCAAGACATTTTTGGTGCCTGGAACATGCACAGCACTGAGTTCCAGGCGGTGCTCCAGTGCCCAATACCAGACTCCCATAGCCTCCCTGCAGCGGGGATACGAATGAGTGCCCTCCACTTGTTGATGTAGAATACCACGGACATACTATCCGTCTGGAGTAGGAGAGGGCCCAGGAGAAGGTCCATCTGGAATGCTCACAGAGCATACAGGACCGCTCTCATCTCTAGGATGTTGATGTGCAGGGTCTGCTCCAAAGGGGACCAGGATCCCTGAGTCTGCCAGTCCCCCAAGTGGGCACCCCAGCTCAGCTCCGAGGCATCCGTGGTTACGACCTGCCTCAGAGACTCCTGTCTGAAGGAAACTCCCTTGGAAAGGTTGACAGAATCCATCCACCAAGTCAGGGTCCAATGAACTGGGTCGGAGACTGCAACAGGCAGTTCCAGGTCATCCGAACGTTGGTCCCACTGCGCCTTGAGTGTTCACTGGGGGACCCTCATATATAAGAGAGTCAGAGGGACGGTTGGAATGGCAGCTGCCATGTGACCCAACATCCAAAGGAAAGACCTGGTTGAGGTGTGACAGTAGGATGACACTGCTCAAACCTAGGATACAAGGTGGTCCACTCTCTCCTGGGGCAGGAATACCTTGCCCTGTACAGAATTCAACACTGCTCTGATGAATTGGAGCCTCTGGCTGGGTCAGGGGGATGACTCTGGCAGGTTCAGAATGATCCCCGATAGAAGCCAGTCGTCCAGGTAAGGAAGGACGTAATAACCCCGAGTGCCACAGCCACCACCGCTAGGCATTTGGTGAAGAGACTGGGTGTAGAGGATATGCTGAACAGTAGAGCTCAGAACTGATAATGACACCCTTGGAAGAGGAAGTGCAGTAATTTTCTGTGCGGCTGGTACACTAGGATATGCAGATACGTATCCTGCATGTCCAGAGAGCACAGCCAGTCTCCTCAGTGCAGGAGGGGATTAGGCCTAGTAAAGTGATCATTATGAACAGTTTGTACTCTATGTACTGGTACAGATTACTTGGATCCAGAATGGGACGAAGATTCCCTGTCTTTTTTGTTACCAGGAAAAAATGGAAATAAAATCCCTTTCTTCTTTGGCTTGGCGGGACTGGCTCTATAGCCTGCTGCTAAAGAAGAGCCTGAATTTCCCCCTCAATTAGGGCAATGTGCGACGGAGGGTAGTGGGTGGACACTGGTGGATTGTCTAGTGACTTCTCCAGGAACTCCAATGTGCGCCTTCTCTATGATTCGTAGGACCCATTGTTTGGCTGTTATTTTGCTCCAACCCTCCAGATAGAAGGAGAAGCGACCCCCCCAATCGCCTCTTCCAGGACCTCTGCTGGGGGTCTACAAGGAGTCAGACGGTAGCTCCGGGAGTGGGGAGAGCAGCCTGGGAAGACCTAGTGACTCAATGTTGAACCTCCGGGGGTCTGGGAGGGGGGTTTTATGTTTAAAGCCCTCTCTCTCTCTGCTGTTGATTTTGGGGCAGCTGTCCAGAGGATTTACAAAAGGACTGCTTCCGAAAGGCACCCCCAAGCGTTACCATCTTTTCAGCCTCATCCCTGAAAAGGACTGAACCCTTGCAAGGGAAGTCCAAGAGTCCGGCTTGAAAATCCTGGGTGAAACCAGAGACCCAAAGTCATGAGTGGCGTCAGATACAGATACCATTGGCAGATGCCCTGGCAGCAGTATCGGCAGTGTCATACAAGGCACGCAAGACATGTGCGACGTCTGAGCCCGACTTCAGGAAATTGAAAAGCTTCGACTTCTGCAAGGAGTCTGACATAGCTTGGGCCAGCTCAAGGCTCTTTTCCCACAGGGCATTTTAGTACTGCACCACTCAAGTGAGAAAGTTCTGAGACCTGATAGAGCCTGTGGCAGAAGCATAAACCTATTTGCCCAGCTGGTCCAGCAGCTTAGACTCCTGGTCGGGAGGCTGTTTGCTCAAGTGCTTAGGCCTCTGAGACCTGTCATGGACAGCGGTAGTGACCAATGAATTGGCCACCAGGTGTTCCACCAGGAAGGGCTCATCTCTGGGGGCCATACAGAGACCATCCAACTTTTTAGATATATGGCTGAGGAAGAGGGGTGTTTCCAAGTGAGTCTCATAAGATCCTGGAAGGTATCCACTAACGGGGCACCACCAAAGGTTTAGGCTCCTTCTGGTGAAGGTACTTAGCCAGCCTGCGCCTCTCCAGATCCAGGTCCTCCACCTCCCCAGCCATTGGTGGCCTGGATATGCCTCATGACGTCCATAAATGACGGATCATCAGGAGGGGATCTGGGGGTGTCTTTTTTTTTTTTTTTATTTCATTTTTATTGAGAAAAGCACAGTACAGACAAGATATACAGGTTACTCACCTGTAACAGGAGTTCTAGGAATGGTATATGTTGTTCATCCACACTTATTGGCAGGTATCCTTGCCGCTTTAAATCTTGCCGGAAGGTCTTCAAGCTGGCTCCTCCCACCCACCCGGTGGTATAACTCCTGCTCCGCCCCATGACGCCAGATCTGGCCCGCTGGAAGCTCAGGGTTGTGCGTCCAGGGAGGTCGGAAGTGTAGGATGAACAACATATACCATTCCTAGAACTCCTGTTACAGGTGAGTAACCTGTATTTCTAGGGACATGGATATGTTGTTCATCCACACTTATTGGCAGACTCCTAGCAGTTCTCCCGGGAGGAGGGAGGCAAGACGCACACCCCCAATACTTACTTGGGAAAGAGAGACTGAGAACCGAGGCCCCAAAACCAGCATCCCGGCGTGACTCAAGGTCGATGTGGTAATGGGTAATGAAGGTGTGCTGACTTCCAGGTAGCAGACCTGCAGATTTCCTGGATAGGGACGCCCTGGAAGCAGCCACCGCTAGCAGTATGGCGGTAGAATGAGCTCTTATCCTCTGGGAGGCTCCATGCCCGCCAACTTATAGCAGAGATCTATGCAGGAGGTGACCCACCTGCTTATCGCCCACTTGGCTGCAGGTCTGCCAGATGCGGCTCAGCGTGAGGTGACAAACAGCTGGCGAACCTCCCGATTTCCAGCCGTGGCGCCTTTGTAATAGGCAGCGCCCTTCTAGGGTCCAGAGTATGGAGCCTATATTCGGCCCAAGGTGGATTGGGGTAGAACACCGGCAGAGTCAACACTGGTTAAGGTGAAACTCACACCACCTTCGGAAGGAATTTCGGTGGGGGCGCAGGACAACCTTGTCCCTGTGGAAGACCAGGTAAGGAGACTGATGGAGCGCCTGGAGCTCTCCCATCTCTTCTGGCTGATGTGATAGCCACCAAGAAGGCGGTCTTCCACGACAGGTGAGAGAGAGCACACCGTGCATAGGTTCGAATGGCTTGCCCATGAGCTTTGCCAGTACCAGCAGTAGATCCCACGGAGGTGGAGGTTCTCTATCTGAGGAAATGTGATCAAGGCCTTTGAAAAGCCGCCAGACCACTTTCTCCTGTGCACTCGACTGCTTCCCGCCCGCCTCGTAAGCAGAGATGGCTGCCAGGGTGCACCCTTAGGGTCACGACCTAAGCCCTTGATTAGAAAGGGACCATAAATAGTCCAAGATGCTTGCCAAGGAACAGGAGGAAGGGTCCAAGCCCTTGTTCTCGACACCAAATGGAAAACCTTTTCCATTTGAAGACATAGCATTTTCTGATCGACTTACGGGACGCGCTCAACTACTGTTGAGGACCTCGTCGAAAGACCCAAGGCCTGGAACTCTAGCCGCTCAGGAACCAGGCGCCGCCAGGTGCAGGGATTGAAGGTCCGGATGGAACACCTTCCCTGATTGACTGAGAGCAGGTCCGGCGAGCTGGAAGCTGCGGAGTCCTGGAGCTGAGACTGAGGAGACCTGGGTACCAGAACTGGCGAGACCAGTCTGGGGCTATCAGAATCACCTGCGCCTTGTCCCTCCTCGCTTTGAGAAGCACCTTGTGGATCAAGGGAAATGGGGAAAGGCGTAGAAAGGCCGGGGTCCATTGCCTCGAGAAGGCATCCTGCAGCGAGCCCTGCTGAGGGGGCGGCATGGAACAGCTTCAGCTCAGCGTTTCTCCTGAGGCAAACAGGTCCACCTGAGGTGTGCCCCAATGGGAGAACAGATGCTGTACTACCTCCGCAGGAGAGACCACTGTGGGATGCAGCCCCTATCCGGCTTAGGGCATCGGCCAGGGTGTTGGAGGCTCCTGCCACATGAATGCATAGGAGATCCGCCTCCAGGCTGCGCATTGAGTGACCAAATGCGGGAGCTTCCTTGCATAGAAGCATGGACTGCGTCCCCGCCTCTGGCGGTTTAGATAGTACATGGTCGTGGTGTTGTCCGCCTGACTCGGACCACTTGACCCCGGAGGAACGGAGCAAAGGCGTGAGAGCTAGGCGGACCGCCGAGCTCCAGCAGGTTGATGTGGCATCGGACTCCTGCGGGACCAGAGGCCGGAGCCCGTGTTCCCCCAGATGGGCACCCAACCCATCAGAGAGGCATCGGTCGAGAGAGAGACCGCCGGCTCAGGGCGGACGAACGGGATGCCCTCCTGCAAATGACCTGAACGATCCACCACTGGAGAGTGCCACATCTCCTGTGTCACCGACACAAGCTGGTCCAAACGATCGCAGCTGCCAGGACCACTGACTGGCCAGTCCCCTATTAAAGGGAACGATGTTCCAGCGGGCCCAACGACCACGCTGTGCAGGCCGCCATGAGACCCAGGAGGCGCAGGAAGTCCCGGCAGGGCACAATTGTCCAACCAGAAATGATTGGGCAAAGGAGGAAAGAACCTCGGCCCTGTCCCGTCGAGCCGCACTCGGCTCAAGAGAGTCGAGCTGGCCCCGATGAACAGAATCACCTGCTTCGCTCGAGTCTCGACTTGGCCTCGCTTGATAAGGAGGCCCAGTTGAGAGCAGACCTGGAGGGCCAGATCTCTGGACCACTCCACCTCCTGCCTGGAGGGGAGCTGCTATCAGCCAGTCGCCCAGGTAAGTACACCGGACCCCTCGGCGCCGAGAGGAATGCCTGTCACCACTGCCATGCATTTGGTGAAGACCCTGGGAGCTGGAGACAAGCCAAGGGCATGGCTCGAACTCGAAGGGATCCTTCCGCCGAAGCGGAGGAATCTCTGGTGAGACGGACGGATAGGGACGGAAAACGCGCCCTGCAAGTCCAGAGAGCAGAACCACACGCCGCTCCAAGGATGGTAGTATCTGAGCCAGAGTGACCATCCTGAAGGTTCGAGACCTTAGGAACTTGTTTAGGTCATGTAGGTCGAGAATGGGGCGCCAGCCCCCCGTCCGTTTCGGAACCAGGAAGTACCTGGACACAAACCCTGGGTCTGAGGGGGGGTCCGCTACTACCCTGATCACCTCCTTTCGGAGGAGGAGAGCGCTGTCGGCTCAACGAGCCGACAGTGAGGCTACGGACCCCGAGGCCCCCCGAGGAGCGACGGCTCTGAAGGGTGGGGCCTGCTCGAATTCCAGAGGCAGGCCTTTTCCCACCACCTCCAGTACCCACCTGTCCGTGGTAACAGCGGACCAGGCGGAAAGGAAGTGTCGGAGCCGTCCCCCCACGGGGGGAACCAGGGGTAAGGTGACGGGGATGGGGGCGACACCCCTCAGCCCGTCACTGGGCAGGCTTGGAGGAGGGACCGGCCGAGGGACCTCCTGGGCCTTTTCCTCCCTGCCTCCTGTTAGAGGAAGCCGGCGGCTTGGGTTTGGGATGCCAAGGTCGAGCCTGCTGGCCCTGACATTGTTGGGCTGGCTACTGGGGCGTAGAAGGACCTAAAAGGGCTTAGGCTGTGGTTTGCGGCCTTGTCCTTCTAAGCGGAAGAGACCGAGTCCAAGGTAGCATTGACTTCCTCGATCCTCTGCAGGTGACCTTCCACCCCAGGGTCAAGAGGTCAGTCCCCAAAAAGGAACATCCGCCAGCTTGTGCTGGGTATCCGAGTAAAGGTGGATATCCCAGCCAAGCCTGCTGGACGATAGCCACTGCGGCCGCCACCGACCTGGCACATGAGTCCCCAATATCTAAAGCAGTCTGGAGCTGCTGTTTGGCCACTGCCCTGCCCTGGTCCCGCACCTGCTTGACCGTAGTCTGCAGATCCGCGGGAAGATGAGGGATGACCTCATCCAGGGAGCCCAACAGGGCATGAGAAAAATGTGCCATGAGGACGGCCGAACTGGCCTGACGAAGGCCGAGAGAGGACGCAGCATAGACTTTTCGCCCGACATAATCCAGTTTCTTGGATTCCTTGTCGGGAGGTTTGTCCACATCCCTGGCGTTGCCGGCGCGCCGGAAAACGCTGTCGGTAACCAACCCCTCAGCAGAGGGGTGCTCCAAAAAACCAGACAGGGAACCGGTAGGGACCGCATACTTCCTGGCCATCCTAGCCGAAGGCGCAGGACAGGAAGCAGGGCGCTGCCAAAGCTCCAAGGCCGGACCCACTATGGCCTCGGCCACCGGAAAGGCCTCCGTTGGAGAATCCCCTCGGTCCAGAATCTCCGTGAGGGGATACCTGGCCCGTTTGGAAACGGGTTCGAGCTTCATCCCGGTGGACTCCGAGATGAGCCGAAGCAGTCCTAGGAAGGACGACGGGCTATCGTCCATTGACTGTCCTTCCTGAGGACTCCAAGTCTATTCGCTTGGAGAAAAGGGAGGAATTATCCTCGGACTCAGACGAGTCCTCAAGAGCTCCTCTGGCCTGAGCCACCTCTACCTGCCGAGGTCGGTCGGGAGTGAGGGTAACAGACAGCCTATGGTAGACCCTTAGCCGACCGAGAATCCTGGTCGGAGCCCCAAATAGTGGCTGTGGAGGCGGAGGTTCCACCGAATCGGTGAGCAGCTGGTTTTGGCCGAACAACCGCCTGGGTACAGGCCTCGGCAAGTCGAGGGTCTGTGTCGGCCGCCCGTGACAACGCCATCTTAATGGCTGTCAAAGGCGACGCCGCTTTATTCCCGGGTCAGGGAGGAACTGTTGCCACATGAGGGTCTCGCATCACGACGAATCTTACGCCAAGCCTCCCTCGCCCGGGGAGGAGGACGAGCGGCGAGCGTTTACCGCTGTGCCGAGACCGCCGACCGCCATGACGGCGTGGGATCGGCTGGACCGCTGGGAGGTCCGAGACCGAGACAGAGAGCCTCAGCTTTTCCGAGGTCGGTGCGGAGAAGGGTCGGCAGGAACCGCACTCCTTCGCCCGGAGGGTTCATCCAGGCCCGGAACCGGAGGCACAGGCAAGCCCACGGATCTCAACTCTCGGGAACCGGGAGAGGGGAGTCTCGGCTTTATAGGCGATAACCCGTCCAACGGATCGGAAAAATCTCGACTGCCGACGGGAGTCTCAGTCAACTGACCTGACGGGGACACCGTGAGACCAGTGGCCGGCCGAGCGGTCGACCATGAAGTCGACGGCGCGCACTCACGGGAGAGGGACTCTTCCGGCCTCCCAAGAGCCGCCAACGGAGGGATTTACCTTTGTCCCTCTTTTGGACCGAGAAAAGGTCCAGCAGACGTTGGCCCTTCCCTTAGTGGAGAGGGACAGACAAAGCTCCTTAAAGGAAGCTGTATAGGAGGAACCCAGAGAGGCGGGATAAATGCATGCGTCGAGGAAGCCGCCCGCTGCTCTCCTTCTTCGAGGGCGATCATCTGCTCGAGCTGGATCCGCCGAGGCCCGCCGCCGACACCGCCAACCGGCCTCCTTAGACTTCACCGGAGGGAAACGCTTCGACGGGCTCAGATGCAATCGGGCAGCACGGTCTCGAGGACGTGGGCCGAAAAGGAAGAGCACAAGTCGCAGTCCTGCGGGTCGTGCTCAAGGCCTAAACAGTAGACACACGTGGAGTGTGGATCCGTCCGAGACATCTTCTGCCCGCAGGGGCATCTCCGAAAACCGGGAGTCGATTTGTCCATCGCGAGCCGCGAGGGATCAAGACTGAAGCTTTTAGCAAAAAACTTTTAAATCGAAGGGAAGAAATAGGAACCAGTCACAACCGCAGAGCATTAAGGAGGAACCTGAGCTTCTGCCGTGTAAGAAGATCTGGCGTCATGGGGCGGAGCCGAGAGTTATACCACCCGGGTGGGTGGGAGGAGCCAGCTTGAAGACCTTCCGGCAAGATTTAAAGCGGCAAGGATACCTGCCAATAAGTGTGGATGAACAACATATCCATGTCCCTAGAAATCTCGTTACTCTTAATCATCATAATAATCATCACCATAGTCATGTATGTATGAACTACCAGTTGAGCGGAAGAGTAACAAGAAAAAATACCATACGGCATCTCGCTACTCTTAATAATCATAATAAACATTACCATAGTTATGTATAAATGAACTACCAGTTGAGTGGAAGAACAAGAAAATTCCTTGATTACAAGCATCAATCCTTTCCATACAAGGTTTACAGATTCTGGTCTCCTTTATGTGAAAAAATATTACACAGGTTTCACAAAAGGTCAATATTCTTCAATAACATTCTTAAGTATGGAGATAATATGCCCCTGGGACTCCCTAAGGAAGGAGAAATGAAAATGAATAATTCTGGTTCCTCATGCCCACCCCATCCCCCAATTATTAGTTTCTCTTATTTTTATGGAACAAATTCTGGGTCAAGCATAACCATATAAGTTCAGCATTGCCATTTTTCCTGTAAAATTGTTTATTTATTGTGTATATGTGCTGTTAAAACCTTTTTTTTAAATCATGTCTCTATTTTTGTCCTCTGCGGATCTCCGGCCGCCAGCTCCCCCCCCCCCCACAGAGCTGGCCATTCTCCTCACACACTCTGTGGCAGGATCCTCTCGGGAACCGGGGGGCACCAGGCGCAACCATCAGCCACCAGATTGTCGCTCCGCCATTTTCCACCTACTTTTCACCCCTTTGCGGAGTGTGGGAGTGCAATGACATCTGGGCACTACGTGCCGTCTGCCGCACTCTACTCTTTTGGTGCCGCTCTGGTAGCACCCCAGGTCGTCACCAGGGGCCGCTACAGAGCGGCAGTTCCCTGGATCCTTCCCCAGGGATAGGAGAGCAGTCCTATGGACACTCGATCTTATCCTTCCCCTGCCAGCCCGGGCTTGCGTCTGAACCCAGGTCACCAGTGTGGCATCCAGCGCCTCAACCCTCAGCGCCACTGGGTTGGCGCTGTTAAACCTTTTGATTTGTGAATCTCCTTGGCAACCTGTCGCCACTCAGAAACTGAGGGTATACTAGGTGTTCGCTATTTACGAGTTATTGCTTTGTTTGCCACAAGAAGAAATGGAGGCAGCAGGGTACGGTACCACGAAGGGGTATGGTCTGGAAAGATAGATAACACCATTTCAGCTGTAAGTTCAACTCACCCATCCAGACAGTCCCGTAGGTCTCCCTGTAAAGTGGGCTAAAATGGCGTTAATTTAGGGCAGAACCAAAAGACATTTATTTGCTTTTGGCAACCGGGTAAGTGCACTAGGCTAAAATCCTACCTATTTTTAGGCACGACCTGGGAGAGTACAATATAACAGGACAGCACTGACAGTTTCAGAAGGCTGCAGAACTGTCCACGAAATACAGAGGCAGCCACATTAGACTATCCACCTCATGGGTATCAGCAAGAGTGGCGAGGCGGACAAGTCATCAGGCCTAGCTGAGGAAGAAAACAGGCAGGTAGGCACAGATTACAAAAAGATATATAATAGTACAGTAGACAAGAGAATTGTGCCCAGTAGGGGAGAAGATCAGACAGTTATTGACTCTTAAGCAAAAGGCAGAAGCCCGAAAAGTGGGCAAGGTCACAAACAAGGACACAAAATAGAGAGACAGGACAGAATGTTATGAGCAGTCACACTTGTTAAGAGCTATGAGGTGGGAAAATAGAGCATGCTTAAATCCATGGTGAGATGTGGAAGTCTTGACATGGTTGGGGAGCAAGTTCCAAAACCTAGGAGCAAAGTAGGAGAAAGCTTGCTCACCCATTTTTGTGGAGCAAGGTAGAACAGTGAGCAAGGGTGAGGAACAGGATCTAAGGGAGCGAGAGTGAGAGACTGGGGTAAGCATGTCCCCCAGAGTGGAGGGACGAGGAGATCTGGTTAAGGAGCCAACAAAACACCCTAGTGTGTATGAACGGAGGGCAACAGGAGACAGCCAGTTTAAGGCACAGTAGAGGAGACAGTGATGGGTTAGGAGAGGAGCAGAAAGGGCAAATCTACAGATATTGTTGTAGGATGTCTCCCATTTGTGAAGAACCCCCGCGCTGGAATGAGATACAACAGGGAGGTCATACAGAAGTTAAGGAAGAAAAACGCCTCTCGCTACTGAGATTCTAGCAGGTCAAGTAGTGAGGTCGCACCAGGCCGCACCTATTTTGACTATTAACTAATCGACAAACCACGTAAGTGTGCACAGAAAAGTCAAGTGCCAGGTCTAGCGTGACCCCTAGATACTTAAAGGCTGAAGTGTTGGAGACAGCTGTCCCATCACAGCAGCGAAGCAGGAGCTTAGGGGACTCAGCAGGCACCTTTCTAGAGACCCAAAGAGCATGGCCTGAGTCTTGGATATGTCTAGGACTTGATGGTTGGATGAGAACCAGGATTGAAGGGCCTGAAAGGCACTGGAGAGATGAAGGTCGATGTGAACAATGGACTTGGAAGCAGAGTAAAGCACCAGGTAATCGGCATACAAGAGAATGTTGCAGTGAGTAGGGATGGCGTTGACGAACAGGGAGAAGAGTAGGGGGTTAAGGATCGATCCCTGCGGAATATCACAAGTGATATGGGCGAGGGAGGAGAGAGACTTACAGAAAGAGACAGCCTGATAATGATTTTCTAGGTAGCTGTCAAACCAGGAAAGGGTAGAGTGAGAGAAACTGAGAATATACAGCTTGGCCAGAAGAAGGGGGTGATTTACCATGTTAAATGCTTTAGAGAGGTCAATGAACACAGCCCCAGTAAGTAGACCCATGTCCATGTAGTTTTTAACGTCACTGGTAAACTGAGTAAGAGCTGTAGTAGTGCCGTGGCCAGCCCTAAAGCCATGTCGAACCGGGGTTAGAAGGTTAAAGTTGAGGAGGTGATCAGAGACCTGGCAATGAACAAGTTTCTCAAGCAGCTTACTGAGCGTGGGCAGGAAAGAAATGGGCCTGTAGTTAGACATGATTCTGTCATCACCTTTCTTAAAGACAGGAATGGTTCCAGCAGCTTTCCAGACCAAGAGCACAGAGGCAGAACAGATGGAGAGATTGATAAGCCTAGTTACATGTACTGCAAGGCAGGAGGCAAATTGCCTTAGAATCCTAGGATGGATACCATCAGGGCCAGCACTTCCATTAACAGGAATTGACCGTAGTAGCTGAAGAACCCCATGACGCAGATAACTGATGCAAGCTCAAGTGCTGGGGGTGCAGTAGCTAGCGGGGAACGACACCTGGGAAGAGACAGAAGATCTGCCAATCTACAGTTACACGCCCGCCAGCAATGTCTGGGGGTGTCTCTATTGTCTGGTGTGGGAGGACAACCCCCTAGGCTCAGATTCCATGGAGCAGAAGAAACGATTCCATGGAGCAGAAGGAAGACTAGCTATGACTTGAGTCCGACGACCCAGATGAGGAGGGAGAGGAATCGTGCTGGCATCTGCCTGACGAACGATGCCATCGGCCTGACAACTGGGAGGAAGAGTGCCTGTGTTTCCAACCCGTGTTTCGACCTACCCCTACGTCTACCATCATAAGACGGGGAGGGCTTTTTGGTTGAGGGGTGGGCTGATTGGGTTCCGGCTCAGGTTCTACCACTAATGGCTCGGAGGGCTTTGGAGGGAGGTCACCCTTAATCGCATTCCACCAGAAGTGGAAGAGATCATTTACCTTGCTCAGAGGAATCTGAGGGCCCGACGGACCAGCCGACGCCCGAGGCTGAGGATCAGCAGGCGTCGGGGGTGCTGGCATCATGTGTATGGGAGTCTGTGTGATCAGAAGTCTCTGACGTCAAACCCTCCGTTGTTGGTGTAGGAGACACAACCATGTCCACCGGCGACGCTGATCTATAGTAGGGATAGACAGATTCTTATCCCCCTCTTTTGTTTCCTGGTGAGGCCGCAAATGGAGTACTGCTCCCAATTTTGGTCATAGATTACTAAATTGGAGATTAGGATCTTGGAGGGGGGCGCAGAGATGGGTGACTAAGATGGTCTCTGGCTTTGAACACCTGAGCTATGAGGATAGGTTGACTAATCTAGACCTATACACACTTGAGTACAGAAAACTTAGGGGTGACATCTGCTTACTATTTAAGTCCTTTTCTAATGATGATCTCTGGAGCTGCCTTGGTTTTGAGCTACGAGAGCAAAATTATATCACAAGGGCTCATGATTTACAGCTTAAAGGCCAGCCTAGTGCAACAAGGAGAGCTGGTTAGTACAGCCAAAGGGTGGCTGGTATATGAAATGGGCTCCCACTTGAAGTTATCAGCAGCAGTTCAATTGCGGTTTTTAAGTCTAGGCTAGATAATCATTTTACAAAATTAGGAATTCTGGGTTATCCCTTTGTGTAAAGGGCAAGCCTCAATACGGGCCTCAGCTCTTTTGACTTGTACAATACCTATGGTAGGTTGGATGACTCGGACCTGGCATTTGGTGCTGTTAAGGTCCTGTATCTCACCACTGCATCCCATAATTTCAGTTTTTAAACCATCCTTGTTCCCGTTCTAGCCCCTTATCTTCAAGACACTAAAATGAGTCCTCCAGCACTACATCAAGTTAAAGCTTTGTGGTTGCCTTTTCTGGCAATATATGACACTCAGGGGCTGGCCTGATAGCACCGAGGGCGGAGGCACTGGACACCACACCTTGCACCACAACAGTGACCTGAGTTTGCAAGTGGACGCGAGTTGCCAAGGTTTGGATGGGAAGGGACAAGATAGTGCATCCAGAGGAGGAATAGTCAGTGCTTGGCATTTGCCTGGCCCCTAGCACTGGCGGGGGAGCAAGGCAGTCGCCGATGGTCAGTGTATGGTGGAGGGAGTGTCCACTGCTGACTCTCCAAGAGATTTTATTTATTTTTTATTTATTTTGAATTTTGGTAACGGGTAAGACCACTGAGACAATGATAGTCTCTTTTTCAGGGACAACCTGGAAGAGCAACAAGAGAAATATAGTACACATGTCTGGGCATCACTGCATACTGTCCCCTCAGGAAGAAAATGGTTTCTCAAGCCACTGCTAATCCCAGCCACCCAATGCCCCAAACACCCAGACCACACAACATTGTCATGAAGGTAAGTCCTGGTGGTAAATTGGGGGAACAGGGCTGGAGTGGCTAGCATCCAGAGGGCGGTTTGGGGTCAAGGGGAGAAAAATCACAAACTGCAAAAATATAAGACATTCCTTGAAGGTAAAGGTGGTCCTGGAAGCCACTGTAGAGAATGTTAACATTTTCCAACTTGCTTTTAATTCTTACATTTAGGGCTCCATGGCCTATAAGTAATTTCAACTGAAAATAACCCCATCTGATAACTTTTCAGGCAGGTTGTGTTGATTTGTAGGATCTGGTGTTTAGCACTGATAAGTCACAGTATCAAGCTGCTGTGATTAATAATTCTCATACTAACTATGTCCAACTCAACTCCTCTTTGGATCCCACTGATTGGTAAGACCCTACAAAATGGACACCCGCCATCCTTGCTATTACTTAACACTTAGTAGTTGCCCACAGCTGTGTCAGTGACTTAGACTACACACTCCCCTCTGGAATGGACTGGAAAAATCAACGGTTCCTGTACCAGTGACAATCTAGGTATGTCCTTTTCCTTCCCCGTCACTTTCAGGACCACACAGGGTTTTGTCAGGGGATCTGGTGGGTGCAAAACCAGGATTTGGGCAAGGGACACCTGCTAGGAGTTGCCTTTTGAAGAATGCTGGGAAACCTGTAAATCTGTTAACCCTTAATTGGATAACTGGAAACATCTGATGGCTGAGGAGCTGAATAAAGAGAACTCAGAAAATGGGAAACAGAATCCTAGCCTTCTGATTGGCTAGAACTCCAACATTACTGGGTGGGTATTTTTCAATACAGCCCACTGAGAAAAAGTTCCCATTTGGGGTACCACAATACTTTGTGTATCTTTGGGCCCCCCGAATATTCAAACTAGCTATCCGCCATTGTTTTTTCTCTCACTTAGGCCCACTCTCGTTAAAATACTTGCAAGGTAAACCACAGCCTCGGTGCGTCAATTAAATATTAAGTAAATCTGTCGGTGTTTCTCAGTACATTTTAAAAATAGCATGGGCTAACCGAACTGAAATCGTCAAGACAAACCCCTCCGGCCCTCTTTCCCCCTAGGATTATACTCAAATCTGTCCAACAACTTCCATGGTTATAAGCAGGGTCTCTCCTAACCCACCGCGTACCTAAACCAACTCACTGCCCTTAACCCAGTTTTACCTCAAAAGTCGACTGGACCCAGATGTTTCACTTTCTCCATCACACCAAGGGGTTAACACTAGATTCTGATCAGTTCCTGCTGGGCCTTTAGGTCGGCAAGTCAGACTGCATCAATGTTCACCATACAGTGTTACAGAGTGCATCTCAGGGGAAAAAAAAAAGTGACAGAACAATACCGCTACGGGGTGGGGTGGGGGGAGGGAGACTGTTACCTTACTTCTCTTTTTCCAATGGGACCAGTTATTTCAAATGGGCAGCAGTTTACAGCAGGAATACTCAACTGCAGCAGGTTCTGAAAATCAAAAAAATAAAATGCGGCGGGTGGGAGGGACAAAAGTGTTTCATAATAATGGACGGGAAGGCGGGGATCTAACTGAAGAAATACAAACAGTCTGCTCTGGGGGCAGTAATGGCAGTCCATCTGCCTTTTTTTTAAACTATGGAGTCTGTCCATGAGGATCATTCCAATACAGGCAAAGTAACTATTTAATTACAAAACTTAATCTAAATTTTTATCAACAATTTTTTATTTTTTTTTTATAGTGCCCATTTTCTAAGCACAATAATACCCTCTAGGGTGGGTGATATTGGGAAATACTGGACCTTCCAGGGGCTATAAGGCCCTCCGCCTGCAACGCCGGGCCTCATTATGCCCCTAGGCGGTCTGATATTTCTCAGTCTGGTTTGACTGCTTACATACCTCAGTGTTCTTTTTGAGCTGGAATCTGCAGAGAGGGAGAACACAGTGCTGAAGGGGAGCTGTGAAGAATTTGTGGCCGAATGTATCTGGGAGGTTGACCCTGTAAGCCAGAGACAGGCAGAGTTAGGAAGTCTGGCTAGAAGCACGTTTGAAAGCAGGGAGAGCTGCATGAAAGCTTTGGGAAAGAATCAGTTCAATACAGGCTAAATTGTGGCTGAGTTAGTGGTCAGAAAACAAAGAAAACCTGAGAGAGCGAGAGAATCAACTCAGTAAAGACTGAACTGTGGCCCTAAAGTTAGTGGCCAGAAAGCCCAGAGAGGGAAAGTGAGTCTATTCTGTATAGGCTCAACTGGGGCCCCAGAGTTAGTGGCCAGAGAGGATAAGGGAAAGGCATTTTATTCCTACTGTATAAAAAAAAATTGCTAATGAGATTTTTTTTTTCGACAACTGGAAAATAAACTGTTTACACTGAAATTCTGAACTATTCAAACAGAGTGTGAAATATAGAGTTCAGTGTTTGAACTTTGAAACTTGCCTGACTATCATTCTGAATGTTTCCGAATAGCCTAGGCCACAAGGTTACACGCTACCCGTCACACGTGGTTGGCTGACACACTGGGATTTGGATGCCCCTAGCAGTTCAGGGAAGATAGATACATAGACAGTGTCGGCAGATAAGGGTTTACGGCCCACCCAGTCTGCCCATTTGGAGCTTGTAAGTTCACTTTATGTTTTCCTAGACATATGTCTATGTAACTATGAGAAGGGTGAAAGACAGGAATGTGGAGTGGATTATAAGACTGTCATTGATGGTCTAGTTATGAAAATTGCAATGCCAAATCTGTAATTGTGAGACAATAACATGCTAAAATTTATAATCGTATGTATCTTTTCATAAAAAGATATATAAAAAAAAAATACATTGATTTGCAATTGCCAGTTTTTGATTCGCAAATTACGATGCAAACCTGCTTAGGAAAACAAAATTTTAGGGAGTGTGGGATCTAGCTGGCAAGGACTCAACATGAAGAAATTTTGCATTAAGGCACCAAGGCAGCTGGAGAAGACAGTGTGAGCAGCAGGACCCAATTTCAAGGGGAAGACCACAACTTTTGTTTGCCACAAAGAAACTTCAGGAGCCGGTAAGAGTATCTAGAAGTGGTTGAATCTAAAAACTTCTTGGATTGCAATACATGTTGGCTCTCTGATTTGGTAAGAGTATCCATGGGCAAGGTAAACTTTCCTTTTGGTTGTGAAAAAAGGAGTCTGCACTATGGGGTGAGCTTTGTTTTCATTTTAAAGTGGATTTTCTGACCTGAGGTGGGTAAAGCATACCCTGAAGGTGATAAACCTAGTGGCCCTTCTGGAGGATGTGAAAAGGGAGCAACCGCTGAAGTCCAGAGCAGAGAAGAAGAATGGCTGAGATGGTTCGAGTCCATTCCCCCAGAAAGACCTAAACCAACCAACCGTACAGCAAGCTGCAGTGGTAACACTCACTGTAAATCAGAGGACTTGTATAGAGGTTAATCCAAGAGGAGACACCATCAAAGGAAGTGGTAACTGGACAATTGGGGGGGTAGTAACCAGACAGCTGTATGTTGTCAACATGTGGGGCGACTTAAAACTGTTTCTGGTGTGGGGAATCAGAGCGCATCCACAATCTTTATCCCTTTCGGGAAGGTGACTGTGCGGGATGCAACACTGTCACCTACAAAACTGGACCCCAGGTTAACCAGCTTGAGGTGGCCATTCTGAGTAAGGTTAAGCACCGAATGCTTCAACGTGTGTGTGTGTGTATACATACATATATATATATATATATATATATATATATATATACACACACACACATACACATATACACACACACACACACACTCTCTCTCTCTGGACCAAACATTTGTCCCAGAGATTCCCCAAGTGAGAGAGGGGTATCAAAAGTGAAGTCAATGTATTTAACAGGGAGAAAACAGACTAAAATATTTTCCATGGTACTTGTGTGGAAGGGAGAACAGAAATGTGGGGGGCATATTTGGTTATGTTTGTGGTAACAACAGCCTTGATGAAAACAAGTACACAGAAAGGCAAGGTGAAGCAAGGCAAAGTTTATTTATACAGTGTTCAATCCCTGGGGCTCTGGGCACCTCACATAAAACAGGTAGGTCTAAAAACATAAAAATACATTACATATAGCATGCCTGCATGAATAATTTCAAATAATAACGTTCTAAAACTGATTAGGTACAGACTAGTACTGGTTAATCACCTTCATCAGGGAAGGCCAAACTAAACAGATGAGCCTTGAGATCCTTTTTAAAGCTCTCGACCGTCGGGGCCTGCCTCACGCAAGCGGCAAAGGAGTTCCAGAGGGCCGGGCTGGCAACACTAAAGGCACGGTAGCCGGAAGTTTTCAAATGGACCCTAGGAATAGCAAGGAGGTCCCTGGTCGAGGAGTGGAGGGAATGGACTGAGGTGGCAGGTGTTAGGTCAACCAGATAGCCAGGGTCCAGTCTGTATAGGGCCCTGTAGGTGAGCAAGCCCACCTTGAAGATGATTCTCCACTTGAGAGGCAGCCAGTGCAGAGCCTGCAGAAATAGAGTCACATGACTGGACGTTGACAGGCCTGTCAGTAACCTAGCTGCTGCGTTCTGCACCAGCTGCGGCTGGCAGAGGGTCCCTCCGATGACCCCGAAGTATAGGGTGTTACAGTAATCAAGCGTAGATGTGACAAAGGCATGTACTAGTGATGGCAGGTCTTCGGGTGGAACTAGGGGTTTAATCCTGGAGATATTCCTCAAGTGGTAAAAAAATACTTTGGACCACAGACTATACCTGAGCTTCAAATGTCAGTCTGTGATCCAGGATAACGCCAAGATCCCGCACCCTATTTGTTTATTTAAAATGTAGTGATGGGGAAAGCACACTGAGTCAAGGCTTGTTTCCAGCTGTGACCCGAGGACAGGGTAAACAGAACAAACAAAGGGTTACAAAAAGTATAAAATTCAGAATAAAAAAAACAAGCATGCACAAATGCATATTAAATTCAGTTACAGGTACTGATTCAATGGCTAACAAGATCAAAAACATTTGTCGAAGCAAGAGTAACGGGTAACAATTGCAAATGCGAAAGAGGCAGAGGAGAATACAGGGGCTTTTAGTCGTGAGAATTAGCGAAGGACAGCAGTAGCAGTGCTGAGGGTGGGAGAGGAGACACTGAAGCGCAGGACTGTCAGGGCTGAGGCAAACTGTGGGAGAGCATGAAATCCAGGGGGCGAGGTAGTGCGACAAGAGGACGGCTGGTGTGAGCCAGACGACATATCACAAGAGAGAGAGGAAGAGCGGAAGTTCATCGACAGAGGTAGGGGGTGGCTGAGCTATAAGGGAAGAAAGGTAGTGCAAAAAAAGCAGCAGTAAGTGCAAGATGGATTAAACAGTCCCAGAGAAGTGAGATAAGCAGTACGGCTCGAAGAGGTAACAGGGAATACAGGAACATTAGGGTGGCGCGGAGAGGGGACACTGGGAGCATGTGAAACCTTTTGTATTCCATATACAGGTTGAGCATGCTAAGGTCCAGTACTGGCCGAAGGCCGCCTGTCTTTTTGGGACCAAGAAGTGGGAGTAATACCCCCTTTCTGTTTGGCCCCGAGGAACGGGCTATATGGTGGAGTTTCTCAGCAGAGCCTCAATCACCTCTTGGATGAGAGGAATGTGACCTTTCGGATACAGTGAAAGTGACCTGGAGGGTTTTCTGGAGGTCTATGAACTCTAAAGTGTGGCCCTGAGCTATGAGCTGAAGGACCCACGAGTCTGCCGTAATCGTCTCCCACCTGGGAAGGTGGCAGGCGAATCTGCCCCCTACTGGCTCCTCTGGAGTTGGAGGCAGAAGGGGGGAAGTGAGTCAAGAGGCGGAGGGAGGGTTGGGAAGCCCTGCCCCAGAAGCTCTCTGAGATTTGGCCGGGGGGGCTGGTGACAGCTGGTGAAGCCTGGCATTTGCCCCGATGCTTGGCAGGCTGCTGCCTAAACTGGCGCCATTGCAATGCGGTGAAAAGGCTGCCTAGACCTTGAGTTGGTAAGGTGCAAAGAATGGACAGAGCACAGGGCTTTGCCACTCTCTTGGAGCTCAAGACAAGATATCCTTGACGTCTCCTCCAAAAAGCACAGCGCCGTGGAAGGGGGCATCCAGGGTAGAGGACTGGACATCCTGGGCAAACCCAGATACCCGCAAACCAGACGCGCCTGCATAGACAGACTGCTGTGGCAATGCTCTGAGCAGAGGAGTCGACAGCATCATAAGTCGCGCATAAGGTGTGATGGCAGTTTATCTCTGCACTCCTGACCATCTGTTCTATCCTGGCCTTGGCCTCAGAATCAGGTAAGGTCTCAAATTCACACCCGAGCTGCCACAGGATAGCCTTCTGGTAACAGACCATATGGGCGACATAGTTTAGAGCCCTCAGAGCCAAAGTGGCGTACGAATAGACCTTACATCTGAACTGATCTAATTGCCTCGATTCCTTATCTGAAGGGGAGGAGCTCATGTGCTTGGGTTTAGAAGAGCGGTTATGAGCCGCATTTATGACCACCAACTCAGCCTTAGGTTGGGTGCTAAGCTGGTCTTTGCCCTCTGGGGCATTGCATAGCCGGTCTGTTTTCTCAGAGAAAGCAGCCACCGACGACGGTTGTTGCCAGATCATGGAGGCTAAGTCATCACGAGGCCCGATCCACGGGGGAAGCAGGAGATGAGACAACTCTAGGAAGTCGAGGTGCTCCTCAGTCTTCCAACTGTTGGCCTCTTGAATTGTTTGAGGATCTCGGTGAAGGAAGGATCCTCCAGAGAAGACTTGGGAGTCTCTTGGGGCCCGATGAGGAAGAACCAGAATCAGAGTTGGACAACGAGTTAGCGTCCGGGGACCATCGACGGGGAACCTCCCTCTGGGGTTCCGTCAACCCACTTCCTCACCCTTCTGCCATGGAGACACCCACCACATGACCAGAGGAGGAGGAGGGTCAAGACTCTGCCAGGGACTGAGACTGCAGGGTGGATGCAGGACGGGCCAGCGTGGAAGCTGCGACTGGCCGACATCTGTCCAGCTCCGAAACCAGCTGAGTTTTGGCTCTGGTCCACCAAAACTCAAATAAAGCTGCATAGTCTACCTGTGGCTGCAGAGGAACAGGTGGAGGAAGCTGGTACAGCGGGCGATAGCCCGGCGTGTGATAACCCGGTGTCTGGTACCTGGGCGTAGGATACCCCGGCGTAGGATAGCCAGGTGTATGATACCCTGGCACTGGGATAGCCTGGTGAAGGACCTGAAAGCGGTGCCGAAGGTCCAGATGGGACACCCGAAGGCCCAGCAAGGTAGGATCTGATGGCGGGCCTATGGGGAGGGAAGTCTGGCATCGGTCCTGTAGGGCCCATAGGAGTGGGAGGATCCCCATGAAGGTCTGGTGTGGGGAATTCTGGCATTAAGCGGTCCAGCACTGGCCGTTCAGCAGGGCCAGCGGGCGGCTCCGCCGTGGGCAATGGAGTGGTGCCTCGGGGATTGCATGGCAGCGGACACTGGTGAGAGACACTAACGTGGGACCTAGAGTTGGGGTCCAACGGGAGCACCGGGGCCGTACGGTCGTCGGCAGCACCAGCGACCAATTTACCAGCTGAACCACTGGACTTAAAACCCGGAGGTTTTCAAGGGCCTAAGAGTGGGAGAAACATCTGAATCCCCGGAGGCGCCCACCTGAACCCTCACCACTTCGGGGTGGGAGGACCGAAGTCTGCCCAGTAGAAGGGGTGGGCTTGGTCAGAGAGGTGCTTCCCTTGGCGGAAGGCCGCTCCTCGGGCTCTGTCTCTGAGGAAAGCTGTGGCCTGAAAGGGGATTGATCCCGGTCCTGGTGCTTCTTCTTCTGGTGGGAATCAGAAGAGCCCCCTGGAGATGATGAAGCGCTCTGCATCTACTGTAGCTCTTTTTCCATGGAAGCGAGTTTTTGTTTTAAAAGATGGGCTTCCAGGGCTTGCTGACAGCATTTCTTTGTGGCCTGGTTAAATTTCTGGCAGGCCTCACAGCCCTTGGTGTCATGGTCAGGCCCCAGGCACAGGAGACATGAAGAGTGGCCGTCTTACTCCGGGATCTGCTTGCCGCAGCAGCACTTGTTCTGGTGAGATTTGGAAGGAGTTGGAGAAGACATGCAATCAGACGACAAAGTCTTACAAAATTGAAGAAAATTGGAAGAAAACTCGAAAGTTATACTTATTGAAATGGCAGTTGACTGTAGCAGCGTTCCACGAGGTCCAACGTGCATAGGTCGATGGCGGGACAGAACTGGAGGGTGAGTGTGGGACCGCCCACTATATAGCATCGGGCTGATGTCGGCTACGTGACGCTGGGTAGGCGGTCCCCGCCAGACACTGCTAGCTAAAGTTTTCCACGTGGTCCTAGTGCCTGGCAGCTCAGTCCTAGTAGTTATTGCCTACTGCAAGAGCCCTCTCAAAGTAAGATCAAGAAGAATTAAGTCAGATGTCGTCTTTCAAGGTATTTGAACAAACAGAAAAGTGGAAGGCTGAAATGGCAGTCCCCAAATGGGAGACCTTGCAAATGGAAACTGAAACACTCAAGGTTGCCACTGATGATCTATGTAAATAAGTGCACTGAAAACTAGGAGAGACAGCTGAATTAAAAAAATTAATATTTCAGGGCAATACAGGAAGATATGCAGCTAGTTTGGGAACTTTTTAGAAGTAAAAGTGGTGGAGTGAAAAGTGGAACTATCAATCTAGCTGCCAACTACCTCTTGTACTACGCTATATACTGGGCTCACAGAGTTTGGTCCTCACTCACCTTCAGCTGTTCCAGCTCCTTCTGCTTCATATTGTCCTCTTCACTGGTCACTGTGCCTCAGCCCCAGTATTAGCTGGGTTCTCACTTCAAAACAAGGTCACGTATTGCATTCTGGTCTCTTCTTCAGGGATCTATTTTTGATAAATCATCATTATTTTTTGTTCTCTTTCAGTTAAACCCTCCTGCCTAATCTTCAGGCAGCATCCAGAGGCACACCCGGCATCTGTTTGATTTTGGGGGCAGAGCCATAATCCAAAAGAAAAGGAAACAAGCAAGAAAGCTGCAGAGTGAATGGCAGAATACAGATACAGGTAAATCAAGAATCTTAGCAAAACCTGGTTGGCGTGGAACAAAAAGGTAGAAGACAGATAAAAAATAATACTATACAGAATGCAGGGATAGCAGGAACCTTGTCAAGCTAAACATTCCTAAACCCTTAAAGGGAAACAGTCAGCACCAAGAGCCCATACCCAAGTGCGGGGTTGGTCCCAATTTGCACTTTGTAAAAAACATTTTTTTTTCTTACTGTTTACTGCAGTATAATAGACTATCAGAATGCTTCTGCTGATTTCCAAGATGACGTTTTCTGTAATTACAAATCTGAGAATTCCCAGCAGCAGACATCAAAGCAGGACTGCAGTAGTAGGAGATTCAATAACTTGCAGTGCATGTTAGAGCCTTTATAGGTTCTAGTCAGATGTCTGCTGGTCCAACTGTTGTCCCAAGGCTAAGTGCAGTCCTCTGTGACTGAACTTGGCCACAGGAGGACAGTGGGACCAGCTAACAAAAGATCAGTGCTTGTAAAAACCCTACATGCACTGCAGGCTACTGAATCCTCCACTGCTGCAGCCATTCTGATGTCAGCTGCAGAGGATTCTGGGATTTGTTGCAGAAAATGTCAGCCTGTAAATCAGCAGAATCTAATACAATCAGTTAAAAAAAAAAAAAAAGTCTTGCACACAAAGTGCACATTAGTACCAGCCCCATGCTTGGATGTGGGACTCTCGGTGCTGCCCGTTCCCCCTTTAACATCCCCCACGTCCTTACTGTGACATGGACATATCTTTGCAAATCACACACACACACACACACACACAGCAAAGATGTGGTTACCCACACCAAAATTGAGGACACCCAACTGCCTCCAGCCAGGAAGGTGGGACAGCATCTACCTTCCCAACAAATGCCCAGATCAGCCAGTAGGAGGCGCACAAATTCACTTTTATACAGGATGGGTTCGCAGGGTACAGACCCACGTTTAGGATCAGTTCTGGAACAGAGGTTGTGCTTCAGTGTCACAGATGGTGTAGTGTGTGAGGCAGGCAGTTAAACATACACACACACCCATTCAAGGGATCTCCACCCATTAGCTTCCAGGGATAATTTTTTTCACAACAAATTTTAAGTGCACATTGCGCAATTCAATTATAGAAGCTACATCCCTGCCACTGGTTCCAAAATTGAAGACTGTACCAAAAATGCCCCCTGAAAAAGACTGAGGTTGAAGCTCTGGGGCAGCTGGACTGAGTACACAGGGTAGTATTATATCGGAGACCTGGGGCACTTTTTATACCTTACACATGTAAAAATCTTCAATTTTGGAACATGTGGCAGGGACGTAGCCTTCTGTAAATATACTGTGCAATGTGCACTTACATTTATTGTGAATCAATGATCCCTGAAGTTCCAAAAGTACCATATCCAGGAGATTTCCTTGAATGAGTGCAGTGTGTGTGTGTGTGTTTCCATTTTTAGGATCGTCTGTTGGCAATACAGAAACCTTGTGCAAAATGCAAGTAATTTCACAAACAAATTCAAATAATGTCAACAGAACCACCCATAAAAAAAAATTACAAAAAATTCATAATTGGTTACAATAACATTCAGAAAGTGTTAAGTAACCCAAATATGCACTGCTGTCACAGTCCCTCATTCTGCACGACTTGAAGGGCTCCTTATGCTTTATAGGTTCTTGTTCCTGTCCCTAATATGGCTTAGCTTGGTCTAGCACTGCACACTTTTCTCAATACTTATTCTCTAAAGTTGTTGCTAATTTACTCAGGTCAACTGCTATACCATATGGCAGCCACATGGACATTTATTTATTTACTGAAATGTTTCACCAGGAAGGCACACTGAGCAACAGGTTGCTCTTCTCCTGGTGCGACCTGGGGGGAAGGAGGACATGAGGATATAATACGTAGATCTGAAACACTAACAAAGATTTACATACGATTACATTCAAATAAAAGTGAGAAAACTAATGACGCAATGAAATAGCAGGGTACTAACAGTTTTGAACTAGACAGGTACAATGGTAACAGTTCAGAACTTGGTAAATACAACAGCACAAAATTACTTTTAATGGTAACCTCTACGTGACACAAATGAGTAGGTTGATTACGGCTGAATGGAGTTCTAGTAGCAGATCTAAGGGAAGCTAGTAGGGAGTAAGACAATACAGGTCAGCTAAGGTAAGACAACAGTACAAGTTAGCTAAGGTAAGACAGAAGTGTAAATTTGTCTAGAAGTGCAACAGATTAGGGTTAGCCAGAGTGTAGGCTAAGAAATGGAGAGGGGGAAGGAGAAAGGGCGGTGAGAAGCAATTTAAGATTCATATCTTACAGGAAAGTAAGAACCCAGCCAGGGTCGATTTAGGGCAAGGGTAGGGGAGCCAAGAACCCCTCCTCGGGACAGGCAGTGAGGGTGAGACAGAGGGCTTGACCCAATTCTGACAAGTTCCAGATGTTGAGAACCCTGCCAGGGGATAGTGCAAGGCAAGCGTTAGGGCGAAGTGGTGGAGGAAGCAGGATGACAGGGGAGAGGGTAAATAGAGAAGGGGGAGAGAGGTAAGGGCTTAACAAGAGCCAAGACCCTAGGAGAGCCAAGGACCCCTTCAGGGGACAGGCAATGAAGGAGGAGGGGAGGACATTCAAAGCCATTACTCATAGATTGCCCCAATATATTTCGGGCTGTCTGCCCATCTGCGTACCAGGCAAGTACGGACTGAGAAGTCTTTTCTATATTACTCTTCTCATTCCTAAATTCAATACCAGGTTTGGTAGCTCATCCATAGGTTATGCTCTGCCCTCTATGGAATAAACTCCAAAAAAGTACCGAAACTGGCTATCCCTGTTAAACTATCAACCTTCAAGGAGTCCTACAAGTGCAGTCGATGACTTTCTGTCTGTCGTGCTCACCCCACCATTCAATTAATCCCTTTACCCTATGTACCACCCCTCCTGTCTCCTTTCCACTCCCTTCTCTTCGTCTCCCTCTCCTTAGTAAACCACCTATGTAATTATTGTAATTACTGTAATTATTGTAATTACTGTAATTATAGCCAATTGTCTTTCCCTTCTCGTCTCCGTCTCCTTAATTACCAAGGTAGGTTGATCCTTAGTGATTCACCTACTTAATTATTGTAATTAATTGTCAACTACCATAAGATTATTGCTCCGAATACTGCCTTCCTGATGACGTGTATCTACTGTATACCCTATTATTACTAGCTCAATGTTGTCCGACTGTACACTCACAGATATGTATATCTTGTCCATGTTCTTATGATTTGTATACAACGTTGGAACTAAATTCAAATGTATGAACTAAATTCAATTGTTACTTACTCTGTCTACATCCATCCATATTTATGTGTGTGTTCCTACATACTGTATTTAATGCACAAACTGAATGTCAATTGTATACAACGTGTTCCTATGTGCAGTACTTAATGGTTGAATTCAATGTCAATTGTTCTTACCTTGCCCAGGTCCATCTTGGAAAATGAGTTCTTCTTAAAGGCGTTTCACCTGGTAAAATAAAGATTTGATTGACTGATACCACTGAGGTTTTGAATAGATTGTTAACTCATTATAAAACTAGTACCCTTGGTTATATCATGTTCTCAAATGGTCATTTTTCTATCAGGTACTAGTGTTATCACTTATACAATTGTTTTGTCTTAGATTTTTGTTTAAAAATCGATGTATTTATGCCACTCAGCACCAGTGGCTCCCTTCAGCCAAGTCACCTGCCATCCCTGGGACTTACCTTGCCTCCGAAGGTCCCCACAGATTGTCCCCGGCAGAGCCAGGGAGAGATGCCCACCTCCAGAGTCCCAATCCAGACACTCGAGTCAGGCCCCGGCTGGTGTTGCAGAGTGTGCGGCGGGCTGGCAGGCATCAACCTGCCGGTGGGGTATTTCCGCGTTTTCTCCCTTGCCCCGTCCACCTATTGGACATCAGGCAGAGTCCCGATGCGACTCTGCACATTGCAAGAATACTCCTGCAGGAGCAGCAAGATCCCGATGCAATCCCTCCTTGGCTGGCCGCGCTGCCTTACACCCAACCCACTTGCTGGGCTCGCTTCCGAACCCAGTTCACCAGCATGCGCGCGTGCAGCGCTACCCCCAGACCATTAGGCTATTTTATCTCATTTCTAATAATGATCTCACTGGTTGTTTTTTTTTTTTGTTTTTTTACACTTGTTATATTTTTTTTATTTGTGAATCCCATTATTGCATTCTGAATGTTACTTGCATTGTCCGTTGATGATGCTGTAAATACAAGTTACTCACCTGTAACAGGAGTTCTAGGAATGGTATATGTTGTTCATCCACACTTTCTGGCAGGTATCCTTGCCGCTTTAAATCTTGCCAGAAGGTCTTCAAGCTGGCTCCTCCCACCCACCCGGGTGGTAAAACTCTCGGCTCCGCCCCATGATGCCAGATCTGGCCCTCTGGAAGCTCAGGTTGTGCGTCGAAGCCAGGGAGGTCGGGTGGGTCATGTGGATGAACAACACATATCATTCCTAGAAAGAACAGTTACGTAAGAACTTACCGTAACAGTAGATCTTCAAGAGAGGCTCTTGCAGTAAGTAATTACATATAGGACTGACCCCGGCCGGCAGCAGGACCCCATGGAAAAATTTCTAGCTAGCAGTCCCTGGCGAGGGACCGCCCCCACGTCAGGTGACGGTGTCATCTGACGTGTCGGTATAAAGCGGTCCCGGCCTCCACGCCTTCAAGTTCTTTCCCGCCACAAGCCTGGAAGGCCCGGACGAGAGAGAAGCAGATATTTCCCTCAATGGAAAAGGAGCTGAAAAAGTCTAGGGGGATGGATGGCGGGAAGGTATTACCTACTGCAACAGCCTCTCTCCAAGATCAACTGTTACGGTAAGTTCTTACGTAACTGTACTATCTTACTTCGAGAGGGCGCTTGCAGCAGGTAATTACATATAGGACAGAATCCCAAGCAGTCTAGAACAAAATAAAGGCACCGGGAGGAGGTATTACTCCAAGAAGTAGCAAAGAAAAACCTTGCAAGCCTCAAGAAAGGAGGCCTTACAAGACCGCTAACCCGAAGCCTGCTCTACGGCGAGAGGCAATGTCCAAACTGTAATGTTTAGTGAAGGTATGGACGGAAGTCCAAGTGGCGGCAGCACAGATGTCTGCCACAGACACGTTCTTGAAACAAGCTGCAGAGGCTGCTACTCCACGAGTGGAGTGACCTCTGACTTGACCCGGTAGGGTTTTGTTGTACTTGTCATAACAGAAAGTGATGCAATGGGCCAACCATTTTGATAGGCATTGCTTAGAAACAGCATTGCCTTCTCTTTTGTGAGCAAAAGAGAAACAACTGATCAGTCTTTCTGAGATCTTTCGTCCTATCGATGTAGTATCTCAGAATCCTGTGAACATCCATGGTGTGGAGCAAGTATTCTCCTTGGTTGGAGTACTGCATGAAAAATGCAGGTAATTCGATAGACTGATTTAAGGTAGATTCCGCTACCACCATCGGGAGGAACTTAGGATTCATGCGAAGAGCAACTCGTTCTTTGTGAAAAATCAGATAAGGGATTTTGCACATCAGGGCCTGAAACTCGGAAATTCTACGAGCAGAAGTAATGGCCACCAAGAAGAGCATCTTCCACGATAAAAACTTCAAGTCTGCAGAAGCTGCAGGCTCAAAGGGAGGAAGAGTAAGTTTCGCGAGGACAAAGTTTAAGTCCCAAGGGGGAGCTGGAGTCCGGACGGGGGGGCCTAAGATGAAGGATCCCTCTAAGAAAGGTTTTGGATACCTCCAGTTGGGCAAATGCCTTATCAGTGAAAGGGACATGGTAGGCTGAAATAGCTGCCATATGGACTTTCAAAGAAGAGTGACTGAGACCCAGGTCGAAAAGATGACGCATGTAATCAAGGAGAATGGTTACAGGACAGGAAAAGGGCTCCACGTTCCTGGAGCGTAGCCAGATGGAAAATCTTTTCCATTTCATGGCGTGGAAGTGGACCTAGTGGAGGTTTTCTAGCCTCCACCAGAATCTCAAGCCACCTTAGGAGAAACGCAAGCGAGATTGAGCTAGGTCTGCAGGAGCCATGCATGAAGTTGAAGGGACTTGAGTCCCGGATGAACCAGGGTCCCCTGATCCTGGGTAAGTAATCCTGGAGATAAAGGAAGAGGAAGAGGAGGAACCTCTGAGTATTGTTGTAGAAGAGAGAACCAGATTTGCCTGGGCCAGAAAGGAGCGATCAGAATCATTCTCGCTCCTTCCAAAGCAAGTTTCTGCAGCACACGAGGGACCAGAGGAATTGGGGGAAAAACATAGATGAATCTGTCCTTCCAGCTTAGAGATAGAGCGTCGCTCCAAAAAGCGTCTCGCTCTGGAGCGAGCGAGCAAAAGGTTGGAAGCTTTGCGCTTTGGGAGGAGGCGAACAGGTCTATCTGAGGAGTCCCCCAAATCTGGAAGATGCTTTTTAGAACTTTTTCGTCCAGTTCCCATTCATGTGGTAGAGCCGACGAGCGACTTAGCCTGTCTGCCAGGACACTGTCGACTCCCGGGACGTGGATCGCCGTGAGGTGAAGGTTGTGAAGCGTTGCCCACTCCCAAACCCTCATCGCTTCCCTGCACAGTGGGTAGGACAGAGTCCCTCCCTGCTTGCTGATGTACCACACCACGCACATGTTGTCCGTTTGGACGGCTAGGTGGCCAGGAAGGATGTATTGGTGAAGGCAGCATACAGCACTGCTCGAAACTCGAGTACGTTGATGTGGAGAACTAACTCTGGTTTTGACCATAAGCCCTGGGTTCGGTGAGGACCCAGATGGGCTCCCCAACCTTCGCCTGAAGCATCCGTGGTCAGAGTCTGATCGGGGGGAGGATGAAAGAAGGGGACCCCCCCGGAATAGGTTCTCTCGAACCATCCACCAGTGCAAGTCTCTTACCATCGGCGAGGAGATCAGAATCAGATGATCTAGGTCGTCTACTCGTTGATCCCACTAAGAGCGGAGAGTCCACTGAGAGATTCTCATGTGGAGGCGCACGTGTGGAATCGTCGGGATGGCCGCTGCCGCGATAAGCCCCAGTAGACAGAGCACTGACCTCGCTGAACCCTCCTGTGTTGGCAGAAGGAAATCTTGGGACTGGAGGCCCCTGTCCGGAAGGCAGAAGGCCCTGCACATTGTTGTATCGAGGATTGTCCGATGAACTGGAGTCTCTGGGAAGGATCCAGGTGAGACTTGGAATGGTTGATGGTGATACCAGGCCAGTGAAAACTTGCTGGGTGAGGGACAGGAAATGCAGGAGTTCCTCCTGGGCCAGGGCCGCCAGAGAGCCAGTCGTCAGGTAGGGAAAAACTGAACTCCCAAAATGCGCGGGTGGGCCGCTACCACCCAGGCATTTGGTAAAGACTCGGAGAGCCGAGGAAAGACCAAAGGGGCGCCGAGATGTAGTGGTCCCCTGGAATGCAAACCTGAGGTACACTACGTTGCGAAAGGGCAGATGGGGATGTGCAGATGCGCATCCTGCATATCCAGTGCAAAAGCCATTGACCCAGCCAAAGCAGGGGCAAGAGGGTTTGAAGGGATAGCATCCTGAACCTCTTGTATTCCACATATAGGTTCAGGGAGCTGAGATCGAGAATGGGCCTGAGATCTCCCGTCTTCTTTGGTACAAGGAAGAAATGGGAATAGTAACCCGTCCCGTGGAGGTGAGGGGGGACGGGCTCTATAGCCTGTTTTGCAAGAAGAGCAGAGATTTCTTCCCTGACCAAAGGAAGATGGTCCCTTGAGTAGGAGGAATTCAGAGGGGGGTGACGTGGAGGTTTCTGCAGAAACTCTATGGAGTGCCCCTCTGCTATGATCTGAAGCACCCATGAATCCGATGTTATCCTCTCCCAACCCGGAAGGTGGAGGGAGAACCTCCCTTCTACCGGTTCCTCCGGGGGCGGTGGGAGAGGGAAGGAGTCAGCTGGTGTGAGGCAGTGCCGCAGCTGGGGCACCCGTTGCTTTTTTGGGCGGCGGGGGCCTGGCAGCTGTGGGGGCCCGACGTTTAGTGGCCCGCCTTCCCTGAGGTTTCGCTTGAGGCCGGCTGCGTCTGCGAAAGGGACGGCGCTGTGGGGGATGGGGGCAGTACATTGAATCAACAGATTTAAGGGCCATCCCCTTTTCCTGCAAGTCAGTGATGATGTCCTTGACATCACCGCTGAAAAGCACAGAACCCCTGAAAGGTGCTTCTTGAATTGCTGACTGCACCTCCGGGACCAGACCTGACACATGGAGTCATGCATGACGCCGAAGACTTACGGCGAATGCAGAGCTCCGTCCTGTGGTGTCCACTGCATCGTAGGTCGTCCTCAGAATGTGACACTGGCGAGCAGGCAGAGCGGACCAGGTCGGCTAACTCCTGCTTGACCTGGGAGTCAGGCAAGGAGTCAATCTTAGATTCCGCCTGGGTAAGGACAGTTTTCTGGTAATCCCCCATATGAGCTAGATAATTTAGGGCCCTAATCCCCAGTGTGGAAGAAGCATAGATCGTCCTTCCATACTGATCCAGAAGGCGGGATTCCTTATCCGGGGGAGACGAGCTCAGATGTTTCGGGTGTGCTGACCGGCCGTGAGCGGTGCTAATCACAACTGAGTCAGCACAGGGGTGAGAATCTAAAAAGTCTACACCCTCCGGAGCCTGGTATAGCCTGTAGGACTTCCGAGGAAGTGGGGCTAAAGCCGACAGTTGTTTCCAAATAGTGGAAACAAGGTGGGCGTGAGGCTCGATCCAGGGTGGCACTAGAGTAGGAGCCGTAAGGAGCAAGTCCAGATGTTCGGCGAGTTTAACTCGTTGAGGATCTGGCTCTAAGGAATGCCACTGATGGACTTCCTGGATCTTTCTGAGCAACTCCATGAGGGAAGGATCCTCCGGAGGAGTCCTCGGCCGGGGCTTGGATGGAGAGTGCGACTCGTCGTCTTTCTCGGAACACCCATCGGAGGCCTCCGAGGTGTCCGAGAAGAGAAGAGGAAGAACTGGAAGCAGAGTGGGACTCCTGACTGCGTCTAGGGAGAGCAGGTTCATTAGGGAGATCCGAGGCGTGTCCTGCCCTCTCTCTGGATCGAGGCAGAGCCGGGAATCCGAGAGTGGAGAGGAGTGTGTCGTCTGGGGCGTCTCACGGGGCAGGGGTGGCACCGTCGCCATGAGGCAGCTCTCAACTTCATGGTGAGCTGAGCCTTGGCCTCAGCCCACCAGGAGGCCAGAGTCTCCTGGAGATCCACCGCGGCCTGGGGGAGGAGGAGGAGGATAGTTGTGCGGATGGAAATCCGTGAGGAGGTATCCATAACCCAGCTGCGGGAATCGGAGGCGGGGTACTACGGCGTCTGGTACTGCGTCGGGTCGGTGCGGTACTGCGGGCGCGGATACTATGGACCGAGGTAAACCAGCATCGGATAGGACGGCAGATACCCAGGCGCTGGAGGGCTGAAGGGCAGGCGGCCTGGCAGGAACTCCCAGGCGGATCAACCATGATAGGCCTGTGGGGCGGAGGAACCCGATGGAAGGAATATCGCCACGGCGTCAGCGGGGCCAGTGTCGAGCCAGCATCAGATGAGCTGGCGTCAGATCCGGCTCTGTAGGAAGAGGATCGGATGGTAGCCCAGGGTCCGAGCCTCGTCCATGGATGGAGAGAAAAATCCCGGGGTCACGCGGTGGGGGACTCAGGCTCCCTAGCGGCAGCGAGGCTGCGGGGAGCCTGGTCACGACAGGCGAAGCAGGGTCTGCCTGTGGGCTCGGGGCCCGGCGCACGTCGGAGGGCCGACATCCGACATCGGGGTCTCTCGTCGGAGACGGACCAAAGGAGAGAAGAGGCCCGGTCCGACAGGGACACTGCCGTGCGCCGCCCCGAAGGGTCGGGCGTCTTAGTGGCCTTCTCCCAACGGACGTCGGAGGAGCAGACGTCCGGCTTATGGGAGGTGCCCGCACCAGTAGGCCGTAAGCCTGCGGCAGGACTGGGGGCTAGAGCCTCCTTTGGCCCGGAGGCACCCAGCGGGCTCGAACGCAAACCCGACGGGCAGGCCGACGCCTCCTCCAAAACCTTGGAGGTTGCCATCGGGTGATCCCCCGGAGGGGATGTTACCTTACCCGTGACTCCGGCCGGAGTCGCGGAGGAGAAGGCCTTCTCCCGGTGCCTTTCCTTGTCCCGCTTCTTGTGTCCTTCAGAGGAGGTCGATGCCTGCCGAAGTTTCTTCAACTCCTTCTCCATCGCGGACATCTTCTTTTTGAGGAGATGGGCTTCGAGACCCTGCTGCTGTCTGCTGGTGGCCGCGTTGAAATTAAGGCAGTGCGGACACTTGTCGACCTCGTGGTCGGGGCCTAGACAGAAAAGGCAGAGGGAGTGACCGTCTTTGTGAGGCAGTTGGGCGCCGCACGAGTCGCACTTATTTTTTGAAGGGGACGACATATACCGACGTTCACCTGACGATAAGTAAAAAATAGAAAATACTGAAACTTTTTGGAAAAAACGACGAAATAACAGGACTAAGCGATAGGAACTTAACCTCGAGGCGCTGCGAGAGCCGGCGGCGGGAAGAACTGGAAGAGCGGGCGTCCGGGACCGCCCTTATACTGGCGTTGTGATGCGGTCACCTGGCGTGGGGGGTCCCTCGCCAGACTGCTAGCTAGAAATTTTTCGTGGGGTCCTGCAGCTGGCGGCGTCAGTCTATGTGAATTACCTACTGCAAGAGCCCTCTCAGTAAGATCTCCTGTTACAGGTGAGTAACCTGTATTTCTAGGGGACATGGATATGTTGTTCATCCACACTTTCAGGCAGACTCTAGCAGTTCTCCGGGAGGAAGGAGCCAGGCGCACACCTACTTAGGGAACAGAGACTGGAGAACCCGAGGCCCCAAAACCAGCATCCCAGCGTGACTCAAGGTCGATGTGGTAGTGGGTTATGAAGGTATGTGCCAACTTCCAGGTAGCAGCTCTGCAGATATCCTGGATAGGGACGTCCCTGGAAGCAGCTACCGAAGCAGCGGTATGGCGAGTAGAATGAGCTCTTATCCCTCTGGGAGGCTCCATGCCCGCCAACCTACAGCAGAGATCTATGCAGGAGGTGACCCACCTGCTTATCGTCCGCTTGGCTGCAGGTCTGCCAGGTGCGGCTTCAGCGTAGGTGACAAACAGCTGGCGAACCTCTCCCCGAACTTCAGCCGTGCGCTCCTTATAGTAAGCGAGCGCCCTTCTAGGGTCCAAAGTATGGAGCCTATATTCGGCCTCTGAGGTGTGACTGGGCTAGAACACCGGCAGAGTCAACACCTGGTTAAGGTGAAACTCCGACACCACCTTCGGAAGGAATTTCGGGTGGGGGCGCAGGACAACCTTGTCCCTGTGGAAGACCAGGTAGGGAGACTCGGTGGAAAGCACCTGGAGCTCTCCCATCCTTCTGGCTGACGTGACAGCCACCAAGAAGGTGGTCTTCCACGACAGGTGAGAGATGTCACACCTGTGCATTGGTTCAAATGGCTTGCCCATGAGCTTTGCCAATACCAGCAGTAGATCCCACGGAGGTGGAGGTTCTCGAACCGGAGGGGAAATGTGATCAAGGCCTTTGAAAAAGCGCCAGACCACCTTCTCCTGCGCCACCGACTGCTTCCCGGCCCGCGCCCGGTAAGCAGAGATGGCTGCCAGGTGCACCTTAGGGTCGTCGACCTAAGCCCTTGCTGAGAAAGGGACCACAGATAGTCCCAAGATGCTTGCCAAGGAACAGGAGGAAGGGTCCAGGCCCTTTCCCTGACACCAAATGGAGAATCTCTTCCATTTGAAGGCATAGCATTTTCTGGTCGACTCCTTACGGGATGCCTCAACTACACTGAGGACCTCGTCAGAAAGACCCAAGGCCTGGAACTCTAGCCGCTCAGGAACCAGGCCGTCAGGTGCAGGGATTGAAGGTCCGGATGGAACACCTTCCCCTGACTGACTGATAACAGGTCCGGGCGAGCTGGAAGCTGCCTCGGGAGCCTGGAGCTGAGGCTGAGGAGATCTGGATACCAGCATTGGCGGGGCCAGTCTGGGGCTACCAGAATCACCTGCGCCTTGTCCCTCCTCGCCTTGAGAAGCACCTTGTGGATCAAGGGAAATGGGGGAAAGGTGTAGAAGAGGCCTGGGGTCCATGGCCTCGAGAAGGCATCCCCCTGCAGCGAGCCCTGCTGAGGGCGGGCATGAAACAGCCTCAACCGCATTCTCCTGGAGGCAAACAGGTCCACCTGAGGTGTGCCCAGTGGGAGAACAGATCTTGTACTACCTCCGGCAGGAGAGACCACTCGTGGGACACAGCCCCTATCCGACAGGGCAATGGCCAGGTGTTGAGGCTCCTGCCACATGGATGGCTAGGAGATCCGCCTCCAGACTGCGCACAGTGACCAAGCGGAGCTTCCTTGCACAGAGGCACGGCGCGTCCCGCCCTGGCGGTTTCGTGAGCACGGTCGTGGTATTGTCCGTCTGGACCTGAACCACTTGACCCCATAGAAACAGAGCAAAGGTGGTGAGGGCTGGGCAGACCGCCCAAAGCTCAACAGGTTGATATGGCATTGGGACTCCCGAGGACCAGAGGCCGTGTGCTCTGTGCTCCCAGATGGGCACCCCAACCCATCAGAGGCGTCGGTCGATAGAGACCCGTCGGCCGGAACAAGCAGGATGCCCTCCTGCAAATAAGACTGGAGCGGTCCACCACTGGAGGCGTTCCCACATCCCCAGGTCACCGTCACTACCTGGTCCAATGGATCGCAGCATTGTGACCACTGGCTGTCAATCCCAATGAAGGGGACGCATGTGGCAGCGGGCCCAATGGACCACGCTGGTGCAGGCCGCCATGAGACCCAGGAGGCGCAGGAAGTCCCGGGCAGGCGCGGTTGCCCAACCAGAATGATTGGGCAAAGGAGGAAAGAACCTCAGCCCTGTCCGCGGAGTGCTTTTGGCTCAAGAGAGTCGAGCTCTGCCCAATGAAAAGAATCACCTGCTTTGGTCCGAGTTCCGACTTGGCCTCGTTGATGAAGGCCGATCTCAAAGCAAAACTGGAGGCCAGATCCTAGACGCTCCACCTCCTGTCTGGAGGGCTATCATCAGCCAATCGTCCAGGTAAGGGTACACCCGGACCCCTCGGCGCTGCAGGAATGCTGTCACCACTGCCATGCATTTGGTGAAGACCCTGGGAGCAAGAGAAAGGCCGAAGGGCATGGCTCAGAACTCGTAAAGGGATCCCTCCGCTCGAAAGCGAAGGAATCTCTGGTGAGATGGACGGACAGGGACGTGAAAGAACGCGTCCTGTAGGTCCAGAGAACAGAATCACACGCCTCATTCCAGGGATGGTATTATCTGAGCCAGAGTGACCATCCTGAAGGTCCGAGACCGTAGGAACTTGTTTAAGTCGTGCAGGTCGAGAATGGGGCACCAGCCCCCTGTCCGTTTTGGGACCAGGAAGTACCTGGACACAAACCCTGGGTCTGAGGGAGGGGCCGCCACCTCTCTGATCACCTCTTTCTCGAGCAGCAGAGCAATATCGGCTCGGCGAGCTGACAGCAAGGCCGCGGACCGAGGCCCCGGAGGGCGGCAGACCTGGAAGGCGGGGCCTGCTCGAACTCCAGAGGCAGGCCCTTTCCTACCACTTCCAGCACCCACCGGTCTGTGACCAGGCAGAAAGGAAGTGGCGGAGCCGTCCCCCGAGTGACGAGGTTGGGGGCAACACCACTCAACCTGTCACTGGGCAGGCTTGGAGGAGGGACTGGCCGAGGGACCTCCTGGACCTTTACCTCCCTGCTTCCTGGAAGAGGAAGCTGCAGGCTTGGGTTTGAGATGCCAAGTGCGAGCCTGCTGGCCCTGATACTGCTGGGCCGGACGTGCCGTGGGCGCAGATGGACGAAAGGGCTTGGGCTGCAGTCTGTGGCCCTTGTCCCTCTGGGCGGATGAGACCGAGTCCAGAGTGGCATTGGACTTTTCGATCCTCTGGTGGTGTCCTTCCACCTCAGGGCCGAAGAGGTCGGTCCCCAAGAAGGGGACATCCGCCAACTTGTGCTGGGTATCCGCTGTGAAGGTGGATATCCTCAGCCATGCCCGACGGCACTAGCCACTCTTGACGCGACTGATCTGTACAGTCGCCCGATGTCCAGAGCAGTCTGAAGTTGCTGCTTGGCCACTGCCCTGGTCCGCACCTGCTGGCTGTGGGTCTGCAGGTCAGCCGGAGATGAGGGACTACCTCGTCAGGGAGCCCAACAGGGGAGAGAAAGTGTGCCATCAGCCGGCTGAGGCTGGCCTGACAAGGCCAAGGGAGGGCGCAGGCGTAGACTCTCGCCCGGGCGTGAGTCAACTTCTTGGACTCCATGTCGGGAGGGCTTGTCCACGTCCCTGGCGCTTCCGGCACGCCGGAAGACGCAGTCGGTAACCAACCCCTCGGCTGAGGGGTGTTCCGAAAACCCGGACAGGGAACCGGTAGGGACAGCGTACTTCCTTGCCATCCTGGCCGAAGGCGCAGGGCAGGAAGCAGAACGCTGCCAGAGCTCCAAGGCCGGGCCGACAATGGCCTCGGCCACCGGAAAGGCCTCCGTGGGAGAACCCCCTCGGTCCAATATCTCCGTTAGGGGATACTTGGCCCGCTTGGATACGGGCTCGAGCTGCATCCCGGTGGACTCAGAGATGAGCCTAAGCAAACCCATGAAGGACGATGGGCTATCGTCCAGCGACTGACCTCCGGAGGACTCCAAGTCGACCTGCCTGGAGAACAGGGAGGAATCGTCGGACTCGGACGAGTCCGCAAAGAGCTGCCTTGGGCCTGAGCCACCCTCCACCTGCCGAGGGCGGTCGGGAGTGAGGGTGACAGGCAGTCTATGGGGCAGGTCGGGGCCCCAAATTTCGGCTGTGGAGGCGGAGGTACCACCAGAATCGGTGGGGCAGCCGGTTTCGGTCGAGCAACAGGCCCAGGGGCAGGCACCTCGGCTAGGGCAAGGGGTTGCTTCGGCCGCTCCGGTGACAGCCACTTGATGGCCGGGGAAGGCGACGATGTCGGCTTGCTCCCGGACAGAAGGAGCTGTTGCCACATGAGGTCCTCATAGCGCCGACGCAACTTGCATCAAAGCCTCTCCTCGTCCGAGGAAGAAGACGAGGACGAGCGCCGACGCCGCTTACTATGGTACCGAGACCGCCTATGTCGGCGGGATCGGCTGGACCGAGAAGATGTCTGAGACCGAGAACCTCGGCGTTTCCAAGGAGGGTTCTGGGGCAGGGCGGGGGAAACCCGTTCTCCCCTCGGCTTGGAAGTTTCGACCGTGGACTCCGGAACGGGCACAGGCAAGCCCTGTAACCTCAATCTCCGCCGGGGAACCAGGGGTGAGGGTTTAGGCTGCCAGTCGACAACCCATCCAGCCAGGTCAAGCAATATCTCGACTGCGTCGGCAGGGTGTCTCAGTCAACTGACCTGACGGGGACACCGTGGAGGCCAGTGGTCGGGTCAAGGGTCAATCAAGTCGATAATCGACTACTAGGAGGGGATCTCTCCCGCTCCCAAGAGCGTCGACGGAGGGACTTACCTTTGGAGTCCTTCTTGGACCGAGAGGGAAGTCCGGATGTTGGTCCCTCTCCCTTGGTGGAAAGGGACTGACATAACTCCTTAAAAGAAGCTGAATAGGAGGATCCCAAGGAGAGCGGGATAAAGGCCACGGCCGAGGAAGACGAAGATGCGGCCTGCGCCGCCTCCTCCTCAAGGGTGATCATCTGCTCGAGCTGTTCCGCCCGGGCCAGTGCATGAAACCGCCAAGCAGGCCTCATCGACTTTACCGGTGGTGCGTTCAGGCGCCCAAGTTGTAAACGGGCAGCGTCTTCCAGGATGTAAGGCCTAAGCAGTAGACGCACGTGGAGTGCGGGTCCGTCCGAGACATCTTCTGCCCGCATGGGCACCTCCGAAAACTGGGAGCCGATTTGTCCATCGCAGCCACGAGGGAAATAAATGACCGAAGTCTTGAAAACCTTAAAAGTTATTTTGGGTAAACCGAAGAAATAGGAAGCAGCCTTATACGCAGAGCGTTGAGGGAAACTGAGCTTCCAAGCGGTAAGGAAGATCTGGGGCGGAGCCGAGAGTTTTACCACCCGGGTGGGTGGGAGGAGCCAGCTTGAAGACCTTCCGGCAAGATTTAAAGCGGCAAGGATACCTGCCAGAAAGTGTGGATGAACATATCCATGTCCCTAGAATTGTTATTTTTGTCACTGACTGCTACTGTAACACTCCCAGGTCATGTCTGAAAATAATATGTATGTCTAGTATATTCTACCTGGAAATAAATGAATAAAGACACTTGCTTTGTTAAAGTTCTCCTGACCAGTTGCTTGTAAAGAGTTTTTTTTTGGCAAGTGATCTCAAGCAGTCTGGAAAGCTGTTTTAGGATAGTCTGTAGCTTTGATTGCAGAGAGTACTTTTTGGGAAGAGTTCCAGCAGGCATAAAAAGAAACCTAACACCCTCCCCACCTCCAGAGTCTATCCAGGGTGTGGAGAGTCCCTTTTTTGTCACTGCGATGGCCAGGGGAAAATGAAGACAATACAGCCTTCTAGTTGCAGTGGAAATGAGAAGGCACCTTGAGTTGGAAATCCAGGCAAGTACCACAGAATCTTGTTGAAAAACCATGCAGGGCTCCTTGATGGAGAAAACATCCAATTCAGACATGTCTTGCTGAAATGACAGCAGCCATGAAAATCACTTTCCATGTCAGAAAGAGGGGACGTCTCTGGCAGAGGTCAAAGGGAGGCTGTTGGACAACAAACAACACAAGGTGGAGGTACTAGGGAGACACTATGAGCCTGATGGCTGGACACTGCAGAATTAAAACTCTGAGGAAGCGAATAAAATGGAAGTACTGCAAACCCCAAGATTCTTGTTGGAGTTCACAAGCAATAAAGTGTCAAATGCCAACACCTGTACCTCAATGGTACTGGGACAGAGATTGTCGAATCTCACTTTCAAGAAGCAGACAACTGGCAACATGATGTAGGACTGAGACAATACGTTGACCATGCAACCAAAGTGGCAACCTCTGCCAAATCCCGTACTAAGCCTTCTAGTAGAGAAACATCTCACTGAGATGAGGAAATCAAAAACAACCGGAGAATAGCCTAGGGAGCCGATAAATACAGGTTACTCACCTGTAACAGGAGTTCTAGGAATGGTATATGTTGTTCATCCACACTCATTGGCAGTATCCTTGCCGCTTTAAATCTTGCCGGAAGGTCTTCAAGCTTGCTCCTCCCACCCACCCGGGTGGTATAACTCTCGGCTCCGCCCCATGACGCCAGATCTGCCCGCTGGAAGCTCAGGTTGTGCGTCAAGCCGGAGGTCGGTGGGTCTGTGGATGAACAACATATACCATTCCTAGAACTCCTGTTACAGGTGAGTAACCTGTATTTCTAGGGACATGGATATGTTGTTCATCCACACTCATTGGCAGACTCCTAGCAGTTCTCCGGGGAGGAGGGAGGGCAGACGCACACCCCCATACTTACTTGGGAAAGAGACTGAGAACCGAGGTTCCAAACCAGCATCCCGCGTGACCAAGGTCGATGTGGTAGTGGGTAATGAAGGTGTTTGCTGACTTCCAGGTAGCAGCCCTGCAGATTTCCTGGATAGGGACGTCCTGGAAGCAACCACCGTTGCAGCAGTATGGCGGGTAGAATGAGCTCTTATCCCTCTGGGAGGCTCCATGCCCGTAACCTATAACAGAGATCTATGCAGGAGGTTACCCACCTGCTTATCGTCCCTTGGCTGCAGGTCTGCCAGATGCGGCTTCAAGCGTAGGTGACAAACAGCTGGCGAACCTCTCCCCGAATTTCAGCCGTGCGCTCCTTATAATAAGCGAGCGCCCTTCTAGGATCCAGAGTATGGAGCCTATACTCGGCCTCCGAGGTGTGATTGGGGTAGAACACCGGCAGAGTCAACACCTGGTTAAGGTGAAACTCCGACACCACCTTCGGAAGGAATTCCGGGTAGGCGCAAGGACAACCTTGTCCCTGCGACCAGGTAAGGAGACCGATGGAAAGCGCCTGAGCTCTCCCATCCTCTGGCTGACGTGATAGCCACCAAGAAGGCGGTCTTCCACGACAGGTGAGAGAGAGCACACCTGTGCATAGGTTCGAATGGCTTGCCCATGAGCTTTGCCAGTACCAGCAGTAGATCCCACGGAGGTGGGGGTTCCCGCACTGGAGGGGAAATGTGATCAAGGCCTTTGAAAAAGCGCCAGACCACCTTCTCCTGCGCCACCGACTGCTTCCCGGCCCGCGCCCGGTAAGCAGAGATGGCTGCCAGGTGCGCACTTAGAATCAATGGAAAGCTAAGCCCTTGACTAGAAAGGACCATAAATAGTCCAAGATGCTTGCCAAGGAACAGGAGGAAGGGTCCAAGCCCTTGCCCTGACACCAAATGGAAAACCTTTCCATTTGAAGGCATAGCATTTTCTGGTCGACTCATACGGGACGCCTCAACTACATTGAGGACCTCGTCGGAAAGACCCAAAGCCTGGAACTCTAGCAGCCAGGAACCAGGCCGTCAGGTGCAGGGATTGAAGGTCGGATGGAACACCTTCCCTGATTGACTGAGAGCAGGTCCGGCGAGCTGGAAGCCGCGGAGTCCTGGAGCTGAGACTGAGGAGATCTGGGTACCAGAACTGGCGAGGCCAGTCTGGGGCTATCAGAATCACCTGCGCCTTGTCCCTCCTCGCCTTTGAGAAGCACCTTGTGGATCAAGGGAATGGGGAAAGGCGAAAGAGGCCCGGGGTCCATTGCCTCAGAAGGCATCCTGCAGCGAGCCCTGCTGAGGGGGCGGGCATGGAACAGACTCAGCCGCTGCTTCTCCATGGAGGCAAACAGGTCCACCTGAGGTGTGCCCCAAAGGGAGAACAGATGCTGTACTACCTCCGGAGAGAGACCACTCGTGGATGCAGCCTATCCGCTCAGGGCATCGGCCAGGGTGTTGGAGGCTCCTGCCACGTGAATGGCTGGGAGATCACGCCTCCAGGCTGCCACGAGTGACCAAATCGCGGAGAGCTTCCTTGCATAGAAGCATGGAGCGGCCCCGCCTGGCGGTTTAGATAGTACATGGTCGTGGTATTGTCCGTCTGGACTCGGACCACTTGACCCCGGAGGAACGGAGCAAAGGCGGTGAGAGCTAGGGCGGACCGCGGAGCTCCAGCAGGTTGATGTGGCATCGGGACTTCGCTGGGACCAGAGGCCATGAGCCCGTGTGTTCCCAGATGGGCACCCCAACCCATCAGAGAGGCATCGGTGCCGACAGAGGGGCAGTCGGCTCGAGGGCGGACGAACGGGATGCCTCCTGCAAATGATCTGAACGGTCCACCACTGAGAGCATTCACACATCCCTGTGTCACCACATAAGCTGGTCAAGGGATCGCGCGATGTGACCACTGGCTGGCCAGTCCCACTGAAGGACGCATGTTCCAGCAGGCCCAACGGACCACGCTGGTACAGGCACATGAGACCCAGGAGGCGCAGGAAGTCCCGGCAGGGGGCACAGTGCCCAACCAGAAATGATCGGGCAAGGAGAAGAACCTCGGCCCTGTCCGCGGGAGCCGCTCTGGCTCGAAGAGAGTCGAGCTGCGCCCGATGAATAAAATCACCTGCTTCGCTCGAGTTCCGACTTGGCCTCGTTGATAAGGAGGCCCAGTTGAGGAGCAGACCTGGAGGCCAGATCTCTGGACCACTCCGCCTCCTTCCTGGAGGGAGCTGCTATCAGCCAGTCGTCCAGGTAAGGGTACACCGGACCCTCGGCGCGCAGAATGCTGTCACCACTGCCATGCATTTGGTGAAGACCCTGGGAGCTGGAGACAAGCGAAGGCATGGCTTGGAATCAAGAGAGATCCTTCCGCTCGAAGCGAAGAATCTCTGGTGAGACGGATCGGATAGACGCAGACCAAGGCCTGCAAGTCCAGAGACAGAACCACGCCGCTGCCGAAGGATGGTATTATCTGAGCCAGAGTGACCATCCTGAAGGTTCGAGACCTTAGGAACTTGTTTAGGTCGTAGGGTGAGAATGGGCGCCAGCCCCCATCGCTTCCCCGGAACCAGGAAGTACCTGGACACAAACCCTGGGTCTGAAGGAGGGTCCACCACCTCTTACCACCTCCTTCTGGAGGAGGAGAGTGATGTCGGCTCGACGAGCACGCCAGTGAGCTGGGGATCCCAAGCTCCCGAGGGCGACTGCTCTGAAGGGTGGTGCCTGCTCAGATTCCAGAGGCAGGCCTCTTCCCCCACCTCAAGACCCACCTGTCCGTGGTAACAGCGGACCAGCCGGAGCAGGAAGTGCGGGCCGTCCCCACGGGGGACCCAGGGTAAGGTGGCGGGGATGGGGCGACACCCCTCAGCCTGGCCACTGGGCAGGCTTGGAGGAGGGACCGCCGAGGGACCTCCTGGGCCCTTCCTCCCTGCCTCCTGTTAGAGGAAGCCGGCGTTTGGGTTTGGGATGCCAAGGCCGAGCCTGCTGGCCCCTGACGCTGCTGGGCTGGCTACCGTGCACAGAAGGACGAAAGGGCCTAGGCTGTGGTTTCGGGCCTTTGTCCTTCTGGAGGAAGAGACCGAGTCAAGGTGGCATTGGACTTCTCGATCCTCTGCAGGTGACCTTCCACCCCAGGGTCAAGAGGTCAGTCCCCAAAAAGGAACATCCGCCAACTTGTGCTGGGTATCCGAGTAAAGGTGGATATCCTCAGCAGCCCGCCGGACCGACAGCCACATGCGCCGCCACCGATCTGGCACATGAGTCCCCACATCCAAAGCAGTCTGGAGCTGCTGTTTGGCCACTGCCTGCCCTGGTCCCGCACCTGCTAACCGTGAGTCTGCAGATCGGCGGGAAGATGAGGGACCTCATCCAGGAGCCCAACAGGGCATGAGAAAATGTCCATGAGGACGGCCAACTGCCTGTGACGAGGCCGAGAGAGGACGTAGCGAGACTTTTTCGCCCGACTATAGTCAATTTCTTGGACTCTGTCAGGAGGTTTGTCCACATCCTCGGCGTTGCCGGCCGCCGAAAACGCTGTCGGTAACCAACCCCTCAGCAGAGGGGTGTTCCAAAACCGGACAAGGAACCGTAGGGACCGCAGACTTTCTGGCCATCCTGGCCGGGCGCAGGGCAGGAAGCAGGGCGCCCAAAGTTCCAGTGCTGGACCCACTATGGCCTCGCCACCGGAAGGCCTCCGCCGGAGAATCCTCGGTCCAGAATCTCCGTGAGGGGATACCTGGGCCTGTTTGAAACGTGGTTCGAGCTCCATCCCGTAGACTCCGAGATGAGCGAAGCAGTCCTAGGAAGGACGACGGGCTATCGCCCATTGGCTGACTCTCCTGAAGACTCCAAGTCCAGTCGCTGGAGAAGAAGGAGGAATCATCTTCGGACTCGGAAGAGTCCTCGAAGAGCTGCTCTGGCCTGAGCCACCCTTCACCTGCCGAGGTCGGTCGGGAGTGAGGGTAACTGACAGCCGATGGGGTAAACCCTTAGCCGACCGAGAATCCTTGGTCGGAGCCCCAATTGGTGGCTGTGGAGGCGGAGGTTCCACCGCAATCGGTGGAGCAGCTGGTTTTGGCCGAACAACCGGCCTGGGTATAGGCTCCTCGGCAGTCGAGGTTGTGTCGGCTGCCCGTGACAGCCAATTTAATGCCCGGGAAAGGCGCCGAGATCGGCTTATTCCCGGCCAGGAGAAGCTGTCTGCAACATAAGGTCCTCGCACCGTCCGACGAATTACGCCGAAGCTCCCTCATCGAGGAGGAGGACGAGGGACGACCAGCAGACGCCCGCTTACACGATGCAAGCCAGACCGAGACCGCCTATGACGTGGGAACGGCTGGACAGCGAAGAGGTCCAGACCGAGACCAAGTCCCAGAACTTACGGTCGTGCAGGGAGGTGTCGGCGAACCGACACTCGCCCGACTCGGAAGGTCCATCCGAGGCTCGGAACCGAGGCACAGGCGAGCCCACGGATCCTCAACTCCTCCCGGGGAACCGGGAGAGGGAACTCGCTGCTAAAGGCGACAGCCCGTCCAATGGGTCGAAAAAATCTCGACTTCATCAGTAGAGTCTCGGTCAACTGACCTGACGGGACACCGTGAGGCCAGTGGGTCCGCCGAGCGCCGGTCGACCGGGTCGACGGTCGACGCGTCTGGAGAGGGACCTTCCGCCTCCCCAAGAGCCGACGGAGGGACTTACCTTGTCCTTCTTTTGGACCGAGAAAAAGGTCCAGCAGACGCAGGCCCTTCTCCTTTAGTGGAGAGGGACAGACAAAGCCTTAAAGGAAGCCGCAGGAAGAACCCAGAGGAAGGGATAATGCCGCGCCGAGGAAGATACGGCCCGCGCCGCCTCCTCTTCGAGGGCGACCATCCGCCGAGCTGATCCGCCGAGCCTGCCGCCGCGGACACCGCCAACCGGCCTTGACTTCACCGGAGGGAAACGCTTCGGACGGCCCAGTTGTGAATCGGCAGCATCGGTTCCTCGAGGACGAGGTCAGAAAGATGAGCACAGGTCGCAAGCCCGCGGGTCGTGCTCAAGGCCTAAGCAGACACACGTGGAGGTGGATCCGTCCGAGACATCTTCTGCCCGCATGGGCATCTCCGAACTGCGAGTCGATGTATCCATCGCAGCTCCGAGGGATCAAGACTGAAGTCTTTTGCAAAATATTATTTTTAAATCCGCAAACGGAGAAATAGGAACCAGTCACAAACGCAGAGCGTTAAGGAGGAACCTGAGCTCCAAGCCGTAAGGAAGATCTAGCGTCATGGGGCGGAGCCGAGAGTTATACCACCCGGGTGGGTGGGAGGAGCAAGCTTGAAGACCTTCCGGCAAGATTTAAAGCGGCAAGGATACTGCCAATGAGTGTGGATGAACAACATATCCATGTCCCTAGAATCTCTCTTTCAAAAACGATGCTATCAGGGGTAGGGAGTGCAGGTTCAGATGATGCATTAGATCCCGATTTAGATGGTCTGCTTGAAGGGCACATGGATGGGATCGATCAACATCAGCTGAACAGATTAGTGAGGGAACCAGGGTCATCTTGGCCAATGCAGACAAACACAATGATCCTTGCCTGGTCCATATGAATGTTCCAGAGTACCTAGGGCAAGAAAGAAACTGGAAGAAAGGCATACAGATGACCTAGTAGTCCCCAACCAGAGAAGGTGTCCCACGCAAAAGCAAAATGATCCTTTGTAATGCACAGAACTGGACCACTTTGGCGTTGGTGTAGGAGGCCAAGAGGTCCAAGTCTGGAAAGCCCCAGCAGACCATTAGGAGGAAGAAGAAAGCATCCCCCCAGAGGACGTCCCTGCAACTCAGAGACTGTTATAAGGTTGTCCTATCCAGGAATGTACATAGCCAGAGGCTGGCAAGGTGCTTTTCCACTCATCAGATTCCTGAAGCATGTTCCAGATCCAACTGCACCCTTGCTTGTTAATGCGTGCCCTCATGGCCCTGTTGTCATCAGGACAAATGCATAATACACAAGGGGTAAAACCCCCCCAAGAGCAAGGTGGACCACCCTCATCTTTAGCACCATGATGCAGAGTCTGGATTCCAGGAGGGACCATCTGCTTTAGGCAGAATGTTGGATCAAAGTTCCCCCAGACCCAGAGGGCAGCACTGGAGACAACCTGGAGAGGCTGTTACTGCCCAAGCAAGCATCTTGCACAGAACAGAACTTGTCAGAGTCCACCAGATATCACTGTGCTAAACAAACTTCATAACCTTGACCAGAGAGCCCACATGAGTAGACTACAGGCATAGCAGGCATGTCTGCACTGTTCACACATGGGAGCGTGACCCATGGGATTGTGATAGGGAGGACCTATCTGATAAATGAAGGACCAACACTTTTTTGTTTTATTCCCTCTTCTGAGTTGGTGGGGAATGAAAATAAAAGGGGCAGCTGACTACGGAGATACTGTTGCTGTTCCCAAGCTGAAGAGCCGACTGCTTGGTCGGATGAAAAGCCAGTTTGTTTATACTGTCACCATACAATGTGATGTCATTTGAATGGGGGGTGGGGGCAGCTTGTGCCAATTTACAGGGAAACATTGATTTTAAGGAAAATAGAGATGCTGTAATAATCTAGGTATGTAAACATGCTATATCTTATTTTCTAAAGAAATATCATGATCTCATGTCAGATGAGTCGGCCTGTCTGTGTTTAGAGAATTGTGAGTTAGACAGGTCACATGGTGCCACCATCTGTAGGCAGGTATAAAAGCCTATCTCCTGAGACAGTCAGTAGAGACCTGACTGTCGTGGAGGAAGCAGCTCACAGTACATGCACATTTTCATGTGCTAGGAATCTTTTTGGCTGAAACTAAGCTTAGAAGTTGTGCACTGTGGGAACTGTGAACGGTTTTGAACTGCAAAATTGACCAACTATTTCCTTTCTGTATATTTATTTTATTTTGAAAAATAAATACCGCAAAGTGCATTCTACACTTATCTCAATTTGTAGCATCTGTCTACTCACTAACCTTCACATCTGGTGTCAGAAGTGGGATAGATACTGGTGTGTCTAGAGAGATATTACCAGGGCATATCGCCCCCTGATATCCTGGCAGATGTCACAGGAAGTACAACAGCAGCAAGGCAGCGGTGCTGGTATGAGACGAAGGACACAATCTGCTGACAGCGGAGTCTTAACAAGAACCATGGCAGAAAAAAGTATAGTTACGTAAGAACTTACCCTAACAGTAGATCTTTGAGAGAGGCTCTTGCAGTAGGTAATTACAAATAGGACTGAAGCCGGCAGGCGCCAGGACCTCACGGAAAAATTTCTAGCTATTAGTCTCTGGCGGGGGACCGCCCCCACGTCAGGTGACCGACATCAGAAGACTTCAGTATAAAGGGGCGGTCCTCCATTCCACCTTCCAGTTCTTTCCCACCAAAGGCCAAAAAAGGCAAAACGAGAGAGAAGCGGGTGTTCCCTTCACTGGAAAAGTTGCTGAAAAAAGCTTAGGGGGATGGAGGGCAGGAAGGCATTACCTACTGCAAGAGCTTCTCTCGAAGATCTACTGTTACGGTAAGTTGTTACGTAACTGTACTATCTTACTTCGAGAGGGCTCTTGCAGTAGGTAATTACAAATAGGACTGAGTCCCAAGCAGTCTGGAACAAGCAGAAGCAAACGGGAGGAGAAAAACTACCCAAAAGTAGACTCTCTGGCTGTGATGGTCTTAGGAAATAAGACCCTGCAGAATAGCCAACCCAAAGCCTGCTCTACAGCAAGAGGCAATGTCCAAACTGTAGTGTTTCGTAAAGGTATGGACAGAAGTCCAAGTAGCGGCTGCACAGATGTCTGCCGCTGACACATTCTTGAAACAAGCAGCGGAGGCAGCAACCCCTCTGGTGGAGTGCCCTCTGACCTGACCCAGTAGGGTCTTGTACTTGTTGTAGCAGAGTGTAATACAATGAGCCAACCATTTAGATAGGCATTGCTTAGAAACAGCATTGCCCTCTCTTTTATGTGTAAAAGAGACAAACAGTTGATCAGTCTTGTGGTGTAGTATCTCAGGATTCGGTGAACATCCAAAGAATGCAAGAGGTACTCCCCTTGACTGGAGTGCTGTGTAAAAAAGGCAGGCAGCTCCATGGATCGATTCAGCGTAGATTCCCCTACCAACTTAGGGAGAAACTTAGGGATTGTACGCAGAGCCACACATTCCTTGTGGAAAATCAAGTATGGGATTTTGCACGAGGGGCCTGAAGCTTGGATATCCTTTGAGCAGAAGTAATGGCCACTAGGAAGAGGGTCTTCCAAGAAAGGAACTTTAGGTCTGCAGAGGCTGCCGGCTTGAAAGGAGGCAGAGTAAGCTTCTCAAGGATAAAATTTAAGTCCCAAGGAGGGGCAGGAGCACGAATAGGGGGTCGCAAGTGGAGAACCCTCTAAGGAAAGTCTTAGAGGCTTCCAACTGCGTAAAAGTCCTGTCCCCAAAAGGAACATGGTAAAGCGGAGATGGCCGCCATGTGAAACTTCAGAGACGAATGACTGAGACCCAGATCAAAGAGATGGCGCAAGTAATCAGACAGCCGCCCAACAGAGCAAGAGAATGGCTCGAAATCTTTGGAAGCAGCCCAAATAGAGAACAGTTTCCATTTCATGGCATAGGTAGATCTAGTGGAGGGCTTTCTGGCCTCCACCAGCATCTCAGCGACCAAAGGAGAAACCCTGAAACGAGCTTGAGCTACGTCTGCAGGAGCCATGCGTGCAACTGAAGGGACTTGAGGCCTGGATGGACTACGGTCCCCTGATTCTGGGTCAGCAAAAGCTGCGACAGAGGAAGAGGAGGTGCCTCTGAATACTGTTGTAGAAGAGAGAATCAAACATGCCTGGGCCAGAAAGGAGAGAGGATCATGCGAGCTCCTTCCAAGCAGAGTTTCTGTAAGACCCTTGGAATCAAGGGGATCGGGGGGAAGGCATAGATGAATCTTCCCTTCCAGTCTATAGACACAGCGTCTCTCCAAAAAATGTCACGCCCTGGAGCAAGCGAGCAGAAGGCAGGAAGTTTTGCATTGAGAGGAGACGCAAACATGTTTACCTGTGGTGTTTCCCAGCATAGGAAGATGTCATCTGCTACCCCCTGATCTAGTTCCAACTCGTGAGCGTGAGCAGATGACCAACTGAGGTGGTCTGCCAACATGCTCTCGACCCCCGGGATGTGAATGGCCGTGAGGTGAAGGTTGTGCTGCACTGCCCAATCCCAAACCCGCATCGCCTCCCTGCAGAGAGGGTAGGAACGAGGTCCTCCCTGTTTGTTGATGTACCAGACTACACATATGTTGTCCGTCTGGACAGCCAGATGTCAAGGAAGCAAATAAAGATGCAGAGCTCTTAGCGCATAACGCACAGCCCGAAGCTCGAACACATTGATGTGGAGGAATTTTTTGAGCTTGGACCAGGAGCCCTGGGTCCTGTGAGGCCCAAGATAGGCTCCCCAACCCTTGCCCGAGGAGTCTGTAGTCAGTGTCTGGGAAGGGGGAGAAAAGCAGAAGGGAACACCCCGCCAAAGGTTCTCTTGAACCATCCAACATTGCAAGTCCCGAGCCACAGGATTGGAGACCAGAACTAGTTGATCTAGGTCGTCCACAGCTAATCCCACTGAAACTGAAGCGTCCACTGAGAGATTCTCATGTGGAGCCGAGCACGAGGGACTGTCGGAATAGCAGCCGCCATGAGCCCGAGGAGGCGAAGGACCGACCTGGCGCTGACCCACCTGCAGCTGGACAACAGGCTGACCTGAGACTGGAGTGAGGCCACCCTGTCCAGTGGCAGGAATGCCATGCCGGAGGTCATGTCCAGGATCGTCCTGATAAACTGGAGCCTCTGGGACGGAATCAGGTGGGACTTGGCCTGGTTGACGGTAACCCACAGGCAGGTAAAAACCTGCAGGGGAAAGGAAGCGCAGCAGTTCCTCCCTGGATGAGGCCGCCAGGAGCCAGTCGTCCAAGTACGGGAAAACCTGCACCCCTTGGGTACGCAGGTAGGCCGCTACCACCGAAAGGCATTTGGTGAACATACGGGGCGCTGAGGAAAGACCAAATGGGAGGGCCTTGAAGTGGCAGTGGTACCCCTGGATCGCAAAACGCAGGTATTTGTGGTGGGAAGGGCGTACAGGGATATGAAGGTAAGCATCCTGCATGTCCAGAGCACACAGCCACTGTCCCAGCCGAAGAAGGGGCAGAACACTCTGCAGAGAGAGCATACTGAACCTTTTGTACTCCACAAACAAGTTCAGGGAGCCGAGGTTGAGAATCAGCCTGACCTCTCCTGACTTCTTCGGGACTAGGAAAAAATGGTAGTAGTAACCCATCCCCCAAAGATGGGGAGGAACAGGCTCTATCACCTCCTTCAGAAGAAGAGAAGATATTTCTTCCTGAACCAGAAGATGATGTTCTGGGGAGTAAGATGATCTGTGGGGGAGGGGTTTTGAGGAGGTTTCCAAAGAAATTCTATTGAGTGTCCTTCTGCGATCAGTTGGAGCACCCAAGTGTCTGAAGTGATCCTCTCCCAACCCGGTAGATTGAGGGAGAACCTCCCTAACAGTTCCTCTGGAGGGCCCAGAGGCTGTGGGAGAGAAAACGAGTCAGAAGGTGTGAGGCAGCATCGCGGCTGAAGCCCCCGCTGCTTTTTTTTTTTGGGGGGCTTGGCAGCTGAAGGGGCCCGACATTTGTTGGCCCGCTTTCCCTGAGGTTTCCCCTTTTGCCGAGAACATCTGCGAAAGGGACGAAGCTGAGCCTGAAGAGGTCTGCACATGGAGTCAGCCGACTTAAGTGCAGTATCCTTCTCCTGCAGATTGGTGATGATGTCCTTGACATCGCCACCGAACAGCACTGAACCCCTGAAGGGCGCGTCCTGGATAGCAGACTGCACCTCCGGGACCAAACCTGACACCCAGAACCAGGCATGACGCCGCAAACCCACGGTGAAAGCCGAGCTCCGACCAGCAGCGTCCACTGCGTTGTACATGGCATGAAGCATGTGCCGACTGGCCGAACACACAGACTGGACTAGATCCACCACTTCCTGCTTCGTCTGAGACTAGGGAAGGGAGTCCAATTTAGCCTCCACCTCACTAAAGATCGCCTTCTGGTAATCTCCCATATGACCAACGTCTAATTCAGGGCCCTAATACCCAGAGTGGAAGAAGCATATACCTTCTTCCCGTACTGGTCCAGAAGGCGGGATTCCTTGTCGGGTGGCGATGAGCTCAAGTGCTTGGGGTTAGCCATCTGGCCGTGAGCGATGCTAATCATGACCGAATTAGCTCGAGGGTGTGAATTTAAAAAGAGTCAACACCCTCAGGAGCCTGATAAAGCCTGTCCGACTTCCTAGGAAGGGGGCTAATGCCGACGGCTGCTTCCAAATGGTGGAAACAAAGTCGGCATGAGGCTCAATCCAGGATGGCACCAGGGTAGGAGCGGTCTCGGGCAGATCCAGGTGTGCAGCTCGCTTCTTACGCTGTGGATCCGGCTCCAAGGAATGCCACTGATGAAGTGTCTGGATTTTGCACAACTCCATAAAGGAAGGATCCTCCGGAGGAGTCCTTGGCCTGGGCTTGTCCGGAGTGCGTGGCTCGTCGTCCGGGTCGGAACGACCATTGGAGTCATCCTAGGTCTCCGAGGAGGATGAAGAGGAAGAAGACTCCTCCTCCTGGCGCAGGGGAGGAACGGACCCTTGGGAGGCCCTCAGGGAAGCGTATCCTGCCCTGCCCTGGAACCAGAGGGCTTGCCTCTGGTATCTGGAGGTGGGGAGGGGGTCTCTCGTCTCCAACGTAGGAGGTCCGGAACAGGGACTGGCGTCAGAAGACTACTCTCTACCTCCCTGGTGAGCTGAACCTCAAGTCCACCGGCGGCTGAGGGGGTGGTGGAGGAGGAGGGGGATACGGATACTGAGGGTATCTGTAAGGCACGTATCCGTATCCCGACGGCGGGAAGCCCGGCGTCTGGTACTGGGGCACCGTGTACTGCGGCGTTGGGTAGGCCAGCTTCGGGTACAGGGGTGCAGACTACTGCGGGCCTGGGTATGACAGTGTCGGATAAGACAGGGTCGGATACCCAGGTACCGGGAGGTCTGCAGGAGCAGAAGGCCCCGGAAACAGCCCACCAGGTGGCAGGCCCAGCATAGGGGCAGCAATGGAATACTGTCGGGTAGCATCCGAAGATCTGGTTTCGGGTCATCCAGCCCAGCGGAAGGGAGACCTGACTGCAGCGCACCCACCTCTTCCATGTCGCCCGGGGAAGAAGGATTACCATCCCTGGGATCCAGCAGAGGAGATGCTGGCGCCTCTGAGTGCAACAAATGTTGCGGCGAGCTTGGGACAACAGATAGGCCCGAAGGGTCTGGTGCTGGCTCTAACACTAAGCAGACGGAGAAGCCGGCGTCCGTCTTATTGACGGGATCAGAGCGGACATTGGAGGAGCCGGCGTCTGAACATCGGACCCAGCATCTGTGACGAGGCCGCTGGAGGGGCGCCTTGGTGGGCGCTGGAGGCCATGCGCGCTCTTAACGGCTCTTTACTCGGGCGGGAGTCAGAGGAGCAGACGTCTGACTTATCAGCGCCGCTCGGACCAGAAGGTCGCACGGCAGCGACCTTACTGGGAGCGGCTGTCTCCTTAGACCCGGAGACTCCCGAGGGGTGTGAGCGTGAGCTCGATGGGAGGGTTGATACCGTCTTGGAAGCCTCCAAGACTGCCGCCATGGAGCTGCCTCTTGGGGGAAGAGTTACCTGCAGCACCGCAACCCCAGCCGAGGCGACCGATGGGGAGTCCCGGTGCTTCTTCTTGTGATGGCCCTCTGGAGAAGTCGAAGCCCACCGAAGTTTTTTCAGTTCCTTTTCCATGGAGGTCATTTTTTGCTTAAGAACGTAGGCCTCCAGGGACTGCTGCCACTGCTTTCGGGTGGCAGCGTTAAACTGCTGGCAGAGCTGGCACTGACCAGGGATGATCGGGGCCTAGACAAAAAGGCACTGGAATGTCCGGCCCCTATGCGGAGCTAGCCAAGAATCTTACTTGTTTTTGTGCACGGAGGGAGTCGGGGATGACATACACGGCAGCAGTAGGTAAGGCTGACGAAAATCAGGAAAAAAGTAGAAAATAGGCAGTAAAATTACCGACGATTGACTGCGAAGCAGTGAACTTAACCACGACGTACTGCACGAGCTAACAGCGGGAAAGAACTGGAAGGCGGGCGTGGGGGACCGCCCCTTTATCGGTCACCTAATGACTGTCCGGAGCGCCCCATATTCACAGGGTGTTATCTGTGTGATGTTGATTCAAAGTGAGGGGAGTTTGTGTCAGGAAAGCATGGACAGCTGCCTGAATACCACTGAAATCCCAGGAGGGACTGGTCCTTTAAATATTGTGCTGGGCAGTGAAACTACAGTCAGGCAAGAAGAGGCCTGTAAGCTGACTGAAATGACTTCATTTGTAGATGCACTAGGCAGAAATGGGAAAACAGTGGATTGGGTTAAATTGCAGTCTGGGGGCCATACCATAGAAAAACTAAAACAGTGTATAAAAATGAAAGATGGTGTACCTGTAAACGGTGGGGTGGGTAATCAAATGTATTCATGGTATGGAAGTATTAATGAGATTTTGTATCATATGAGACTCAAAGCCAGATATAACAAGATAGATATACACGTGGTAGTGCCAAAGAGATGCCAGCGGAGAGTACTAGAGCCTGCTCATTCTATTGGCGGGCACCTCAGTCATGAAAGCACGCTGAATAATCTGGCACCACATTTCTACCAGCCAGTAATGTACATACAGGTGTTCGCTTACTTAAAATCCTGTTTAGTCTGCCAGTCAGATGTTCCCTGCCTCTAGGGAAGATCTCATGCACAATAGCTGTGCTGGTAAGCAAGGGGTGGAAACCAACCCTTCCAGGGTGTTGGAAGGTGAAAAACGGTTTACCCTGTTTTTCTGGGGGGGGGGGGAGATATGACAGGGATGCCCTATCTGATGAATATTGTTTTTTTTCCCTCTTCTGAGTTAGTGGGGAATGAAGATAAAAGGGGCAGTTGGCTATGGAGATACAGTGGCTACCCCAAGCTGAAGAGTTGACTGCTCGTTGAATGAAAAGCCAGTTTGTTTTATACTGTTATCATAAAATGCAATGTCACTTGAATGGGGGTCTTGTGCCAATTTAAAGGGAAACATTGACTAAGGAAAATGAAGAGATGCTGTAATAATCTAGGTGTGTAAACATGCTGCTATACCCTATTTTCTAAAGAAATATCATGATCTGATGTCAGATGAGTCAGCCTGCCTGTGTTTATAGAATTGTGAGTCAGGTCACATGGTGCCGACATCAGTAGACAGGTATAAAAGCCTACCTTCCTGAGATGCAAAACAGATGAGTGAGTCGGTAGAGACCAGACTCGTGGAGGAAGCAGCTCATAGCACATGCAAGTTTTCATGTGCTAGGAATCTTTTTGGCTAGAACCAAGGCTGGAAGTTGTGCACCGAGTGGAACTGTGCACTGTTTTGAACTGAAAGACTAACCAACTATTTCCTTTCTGTACGTTTCTTTTTTTCCTTTTTGGAAAATAACCGTAAATGCGTTCTACACCTTTTACCTGTGTTTGTTGCATCCGTCTACCCACTAACCTTCACAGGGACCATGTCTACTAGAGATAACTAAGTGCTCAAGCTTGAGTTCCGCAAAGACATGCCAAATTTGAATCCCACAGCTTCCACTTGCATACTGTGACCCTGAGCAAGTCACTTAACCTCCTTGTGCTCCCAGGTCGCTCCTGTAAAAAAGCTTTCAGCTTAGTGTGCTATACCTGGTTAAACAACTAAAAAAAAATAAAATGAAGAAATCCAATTCATCCATGAGAAGCTGATTAGGTTCAAGGAAGGCACTGTGGGCCTCTTTATCCCACCAGATATTTGCAAGGCTTCAGTCAGGGCTTCTCCACATCGTCCTTCCTTGTCTACAGATGATGGTGTTGGGGGACATTTCTTCTTGAATTTGACAGACTCAAGTGTCTGCTGTGGGGATCCTGAACCTGCGAGTCAAACCAGGAGGGGCCCCAGGGCAAAGGTTGTGTTAAGCCTAGCAGTAATGACTCAATCCACCTGAAGAGGTGGAAGGATTCATTATATCTCCTTTTGGGCAAGATGAGCTGCCTGTGCCACAGTAGGAGAAGTAGAGGCCCTGGACATTGGGCATCTCTTTTCCTGGCTCAACTGTACCAAACAGGGAAGGTTAGCACTGTTTCACAGGCACTGCATTTCCTGCCCCTCGTTAATTTACCCCAAGCAGATATCGCGAGTGGAGGCCGGACACCAGTATGAATACTCAAAGGCCAAGCACAGTGATCCCCCCCAGTCACAGAAACACCACAGTACCTTTCTGGATAAACACCAGCTGTAGGAGAAACTTGCAAAATCCACAAGATCAAAAGTGAGCCACCCAACAGCATCCTGCCACGTCAGCATCTGGCAGTGTGCCAAACTAAAAGTGGCATGCAGTGAGTTAGCAAAAGTGCCCGGAGCTGCTCTCATACAGGACACAGGCCTCCCGGCACACAGCAACAGCAGTGAGGAAGAGTCCTGGGCCTCTGTGGCCCATATTTCAGCCTTCGCTATAGACAGCAGAATGCAGGAAGCAACTGGCACTTCAGGCAACACAGGACAGCTGAATGGTACAGCCGAAGAGCTGCCAGACACCAAGCAAACAGGACCGCTTCAGCCTTGTGTAGCAAAAGGCTGCTTGATCAAAGGTAGTGGTAAACCTGGCATCCCTCACTGCTGGGCTCCTATCCTAGCTGCCATCACAGGGTCTCTGCCTTGTCATTTCTCACCCTGGTAACATGGGCCTCCCTGCTGTCTATTCTTATTAGCACTTCAGACAACATGTTCTGGCAACCTAGGTAAGTGTTTTCATAGCGTACCTAATTTTAGTTCTGATGCACACCGTGTTTCCCGAAACATCCTATATCCTGCAGAAACTCGAACTTGGAGGTCGCGAGGCACTCGTCGCGCTGCCCTCCCCCCACGGAGCGATCACTGGACCCATCCACCTCCCATCGGAGGTCACGAGGGACGAAACACAGAGCCCTCCCCCAAGACGTGCACCCTTCCCCTTACCGGTACGGAGCCACACGGACCCCTGCTACCAGATTTACAAGATCCTGCAGAAACTCGAACTTGGAGGTCGCGAGGCACTCGTCGCGCTGCCCTCCCCCTGGAGAGCAATCACCGGACCCATCCCCCTCCCACCGGAGGTCACGAGGGACAAAACAGAGCCTTCCCCCAAGACGTGCACCCTTCCCCTTACCTGCAAGAAGCTGCACAGACCCCTGCTACCAGATTTACAAGGTATAACAAAAACTGAACTCCAGGCTGATCGATGTGCCTTGGCAGACAGCATCCCATGCCTTTCTACAGATTCTGTGAGAACAATAGAGTCTGCTACTTTTTTGGCGCCTTTTTCAAAGTCGGCGTAGCAGTGGAGATGGTCTCTGGACATTCCATTTTTCTGCCAAAAGCCAGCCTTTTTTGATCCTTCTCTCAGTTACCTTAATTCAACTTGCCCACTGCTAACAGTTAAAAGTAAAATCCAGCTGTTACCTTAAGCAAAGAAATGAATAAATATAACGCAGCCTGATATATAGGATGTTTGCTTAATCTGTATTGCAGCTAGTCTCTTGCTAGTCCCTTTAAAATATTTACAAACTGTTTTTAGCTACTTTAAGCATAGAAAAAAAAAAGGGAATATTGGAATTGCAGTCTGATTTTAGGATGTTTGCTAAATCTGTACTGCAGCCAGCCTCTCGCTAGTCCCTTTAAAATATTTACAAACTGTGCAAACTCTTTTTACCTACTTTAAGTTGCAGCCAGCTTCTCGCTAGTCCCTTTAAACCATTTACAAACTGTGCAAATTGTTTTTAGCCACTTTAAGCATAGAAAGAAAAAAGGGAATATTGGAATCGCAGCCTGGTTTTATGATGTTTGCCTAATCTGTACTGCAGCCAGTTTCTCGCTAGTCCCTTTAAACTATTTCACTCAAGGCTACAAAGTGGAAGCGGTGTTTCTGGCTCACTTAGGAGCACGCTGCTAGCATAGACTTACCCTGCATGTGAAATTACTGGCCGTTGGCTCACTGTGTGTAACCTGAGCACAACAAAACTGTTTTTTCTAGGGACATGGATATGTTGTTCATCCACACTTATTGGCAGGTTCCTTGCCGCTTTAAATCTTGCCGGAAGGTCTTCAAGCTAGCTCCTCCCACCCACCCGGGTGGTAAAACTCTCGGCTCCGCCCCATGACGCCAGATCTTCCTTACCGCTTGGAAGCTCAGGTTCCCTCCTTAACACTCTGCGATTAAGTTTTGGGCCTAAAATCCTTCGGTTTAAAAAAGAGAGAAAAAAACTTTTATATCTTTCTCGGTCTTCTTCCTTCGAGGCTGCGATGGACAAATCGACTCCCGGATTTCGGAGATGTCCCTGTGGGCAGAAGATGTCTCGGACGGACCCGCACTCCACGTGCGTTTATTGCCTTGGCCAGGAGCACGACCCGCAGGCTTGCGACCTGTGTTCCTCCTTCTCGGTCTACGTCCTCGAGGACTGCGCTGCCCGCTTACTTCTGGGGCGTCCCGAAAGAAGATTTCTTCCGGTCAAATCCAAAGAGGCCCGACTGGCGGTTTCCGCGGCTGCGGGATCCGCCGAACAACTAGAGAGGTTGGTCGCCTTCGAAGAGCAGGCGGCTCAGGCCGCGGCTTCCTCTTCTGCGGCCTTTGTCCCTCTATCGCTCGGGACCTCATATTCAGCTTCCTTTAAGGAGCTTTGCTTGACCCTCTCAACTGAAGGCGAGGGTCCTACTTCTTCGAGTCCGTTTCATCGGTCGGAAGAAGTCTAAAATGAAGAATCTCATCGTCGGCGCTCTTGGGACGGGAAAGATCCCCTCCTCGTCGACAATCGACTTGATCCGAATTCTAAGCTTGACCACTGGCTTCCACGGTGCGATCGGGCCAGGTGACTGAGACTCCGCCGGCGAGATTAGATTTTTCTCGACCCGTTAGGCGGGTTGTCGGCTGGAGAAGCCGAGATTCCCTCCTCCGGTGAGGGCTGAGGGATATCGTCGGCTCTCCGTGCGAGTGAATCAGGAGCCGTCGGTTTTGCCGACCGAACCGAGGGGATCGCCGATCCTCGACTCCCCGCCTCACCGACCTCGGCCTAGCCGAGTTTCTCGGTCTCGGACATCTTCGCCGTCCAGCCGTTCCCGTCGACACAGACGGTCTCGGCACCGCGGCAAGCGGCGTCGCCGCTCTTCCTCTTCGGCCGAGGAGGGAAGGCTTCGGCGTAAGCTACGCCGAAAATACGAGGACCTCATGTGGCAACAATTTTTTCTGGCCAATAAGCAGGCTCAGGCCTCTTCTCCGGCCATCAAGTGGTTGCCACCGGACCAGGTAGTGGTCGAGGAGCCTGTTTCCAGGCCAGTTGTCCGACCTATTCCGGCTGCCCCACCAATTGTGGTGGAACCGCCTCCACCTCAGCCGACAGCTGGGGCTCCAACGAAAGAATCGCGGTTGGCCCAAGGCCTTCCCCGTAGGCTGTCGGTCACTCTCACGCCTGACAAGCCTCGGCAAGTGGAGGGTGGCTCAGGCTCCAGGCAGCTATTGACAACTCGTGGAGTCGGATGACTCCTCCTGTTCTCCAAGCGCTTTGACTTGGAGTCCTCTGAGGGGCAGTCAGTGGGCGATAGCCCTACGTCCTTCCTAGGACTTCTTAGGCTCATCTCAGAATCCACTGGGATGAAGCTTGAACCCGTATCCAAGCAGGCCAGATATCCTCTCACGAGATTCTGGACCGAGGATTCTCCCACGGAGGCCTTTCCAGTGGCGAAGCCATTGTCGAGGCGACCCTGGAACTTTGGCAGCGTCCGGCTTCCTGTCCTAGCCGCCGGCCAGGATATGAGAAGAAGTATGCAGTCCCTACTGGCTCTCTGTCGGGTTTTCGAACACCCCTCGGCTGAAGGGCTGGTCACGGACAGTGTTTTCGCGTGCGTAATGCCAGGGGCGTGGACAAACCGCCCGACAAAGAGTCCAAGAAATTGGACTACTCGGGACGGAAAGTGTATGCTGCCTCTTCTCTCGGCCTTCGTCAGGCCAGTTCGGCCGTCCTCATGGCACATTTCTCCCATGCCCTGTTGGGTTCCCTGGATGAGGCGGTCCCTCATCTTCCTGCTGACCTGCAGACTACGGTCAAGCAGGTGCGGGATTAGGGCAGGGCAGTAGCCAAACAACAGCTCCAGACTGCTCTGGATATAGGAGACTCGTGTGCCCGGTCAGTGGCGGCCGCTGTGGCCATGCGTCGGCGGGCGTGGCTGCGAATATCCACCTTTACCGCGGATACCCAGCACAAGCTGGCGGACGTTCCTTTCCTGGGAACAGACCTGTTCGGCCCTGGAGTGGAAGGCCACCTCCAGAGGATCGAAAAATCCAATGCCACCTTGGATTCGGTCTCGTCCGCACAGAGGAACAAGGGTCATAAGCACCAGCCTAAGCCCTTTCGTCCCTCTACTCCCGTCACACGCCCGGCCCAACAACAGCGTCAGGGCCAGCAGGCTAGACCTTGGTATTCCAAGCCCAAGCCATTGGCTTCCTCTAATAGGAAGCAAGGAGGAAAAGACCCTGGTGGTCCCCAGGCCGGTCCTTCCTCCAAGCCTGCTAAGTGACGGGCTGAGGGGTGTCACCCCCATCCCCGTCACCTCGCCCCTGGTTCCCCACGTGGGGGGACGGCTCCGACACTTCCTTTCCGCCTGGTCCGCTGTTACCACGGACAGGTGGGTTTTGGAGGTGGTGGGAAGAGGCCTGCCTCTGGAATTCGAGCAGAGCTCCACCCTTCAAGGCCCGTCGCCCGGCGGCTGGCACACAGGGTCCCCAGAATCTCTCTGCAGGCGCAAGTCGAGCCGACGCCGCCCTCCTCCTTCAGAAAAGGGTGATAAAGAGATGAGGACCCTTCACCAGAACCAGGGTTCGTGTCCAGGTACTTCCTGGTCCCGAAGCGAGACGGGGCTGGCGCCCATCTTAGACCTACACGACCTGAACAAGTTCCTAAGGTCTCGAACCTTCAGAATGGTCACTCTGGCTCAGATAATACCATCTCTGGAACACGGCGTGTGGTTCTGTTCTCTGGACTTCCAGGACGCGTTCTTTCACGTCCCTATCAGTCCGTCTCATCAGAGATTCCTCCGCTTCAGAGCGGAGGGATCCCTCTTCGAGTTCCAGGCCATGCCCTTCGGCCTTTCTTCAGCTCCCAGGGTCTTCACCAAATGCATTGCAGCGGTGACAGCTTTCCTGCGGCGCCGAGGGGTCCGGGTGTACCCTTACCTGGACGATTGGCTGATAGCAGCCCCCTCCAGGTTGGAGGTGGAGCGGTCCAGAAATCTGGCCCTCCAGGTTTGCTCTCAACTGGGCCTCCTGGTCAACGAGGCCAAGTCGGAACTCGAGCCGAAGCAGGTGATATCCTTCATCGGGGCAGAGCTCGACTCTCTTCGAGCCAGAGCACGGCTCCCGGCGGACAGGGCCGAGGTTCTTACCTCCTTTGCCCAATCATTTCTGGTTGGGCAATCGCGCCCTGCCCGGGACTTCCTGCGACTCCTGGGTCTTTATGGCGGCCTGTACCAGCGTAGTCCGTTGGGCACACTGGCACATGCGCCCCCTCCAGTGGGGTCTGGCCGGCCAGTGGTCGCAGCGTTGCGACCCTCTGGACAGGCGTGTGGGCGACCAGGAGATGTGGGCAGCCTCTCCAGTGGTGGACCGTTCCGTCCCATCTGCAGGAGGTATCCCGTTTGTCCGCCCCGAGCCGACGGTCTCTCTATCGACCGACGCCTCTTTGATGGGTTGGGGTGCCCATCTGGGGGAACACCGAGCGCACGGCCTCTGGTCCCCGCGGGAGTCCCGATGCCATATCAACCTGCTGGAGCTCCGTGCGGTCCGCCTAGCTCTCACCGCCTTTGCTCCATTTCTCCGGGGTCAAGTGGTCCGAGTCCAGACGGACAATACCACGACCATGTACTATCTAAACCGCCAGGGCGGGATGTGCTCCTTGCCTCTATGCAAGGAAGCTCTCCGCATCTGGTCACTAGTGCGCAGCCTGGAGGCGGATCTCCTGGCCATTCATGTGGCAGGAGCCTCCAACACCCTGGCCGATGCCCTGAGCCGGATAGGGGCTGCATCGCACGAGTGGTCTCTCCTGCCGGAGATAGTACAAGACCTGTTCTCCTGCTGGGGCACACCTCTGGTGGATCCGTTTGCCTCCAGGGAGAACGCGAAGCTGAGGCTGTTTCATGCCGGCCCCCCTCAGCAGGGCTCGCTGCAGGGGGATGCCTTCTCGAGGCCGTGGACCCCGGGCCTCTTTTACGCCTTTCCCCCCGTTCCCCTGATTCACAGGGTCCTGCTGAAAGCGAGGAGGGACAAGGCGCAGGTGATTCTGATAGCCCCAGATTCGCCTCGCCAGTTCTGGTACCCAGATCTCCTCAGTCTCAGCTCCAGGACTCCGCGGCAGCTTCCAGCTCGCCCGGACCTGCTCTCAGTCAATCAGGGGAAGGTGTTCCATCCGGACCTTCAATCCCTGCACCTGGCGGCTGGTTCCTGGCGGCTAGAGTTCCAGGCCTTGGTCTTTCCGACGAGGTCCTCAACGTCGTTGAGGCGTCCCGTAAGGAGTCGACCAGAAAATGCTATGCCTTCAAATGGAAGAGGTTCTCCATTTGGTGTCGGGGAAAAGGGTTGGACCCTTTCTCGTGTCCTGTGGCGAGCATTTTGGACTATCTATGGTCCCTATCTAGTCAAGGGCTTAGGTCGACGACCCTTAAGGTGCACCTGGCAGCCATTTCTGCTTACCGGGCGCGGGCCGGTCAGCAGTCAGTGGCGCAGGAAAAAGTGGTCGGGCGCTTTTTCAAAGGCCTTGATCACATTTCCCCTCCAGTGCGGGAACCCCCACCTCCGTGGGATTTACTGCTGGTACTGGCAAAGCTCATGGGCAAGCCATTCGAACCAATGCACAGGTGTGGTCTCCCCCACCTGTCGTGGAAAACCGCCTTCTTGGTGGCTAGCACGTCAGCCAGAAGGATGGGAGAACTCCAGGCGCTGAGCATCGAGTCTCCTTACCTGGTCTTCCACAGGGACAAGGTTGTCCTACGCCCCCACCTGAAATTCCTTCCGAAGGTGGTGTCGGATTTCACCTTAATCAGGTATTGACTCTGCGGTGTTCTACCCCAATCACACTCGGAGGCCGAATATAGGCTCCATACTCTGGACCCTAGAAGGCGCAGCTTATTATAAGGAGGCGCCGCGGCTGAAGTCTCGGGAGAGGTTACGCCAGCTGTTTGTCACCTCACGCTGAAGCCGCACCTGGCAGACCTGCAGCGAAGCCAGGCGATGAGCAGATGGGTCACCTCCTGCATAAATCTCTGCTATGAGTTAGCGGGCATGGAGCCTCCCAGAGGGATAAGAGCTCATTCTACCCGCCATACTGCTGCATCGGTGGCTGCTTCCAGGGATGTCCCTATCCAGGAGATCTGCAGGGCTGCTACCTGGAAGTCAGCACACACCTTTATTTCCCACTACCACATCGACCTTGAGTCACGCCGGGATGCTGGTTTTGGGGCCTCGGTTCTCCAATCTTTGTTCCCCAAGTAAGTATTAGGGGGTGTGCGCCTTGCCTCCCTCCTCCCGGAGAACTGCTAGGAGTCTGCCAAAAGTGTGGATGAACAACATATCCATGTCCCTAGAAATACAGGTTACTCACCTGTAACAGGAGTTCTAGGAATGGTATATGTTCATCCCTGAAGCTATAACACCTCCCGGCTTGACGCACAACCTGAGCTTCCAGCGGGCCAGATCTGGCGTCATGGGGCGGCGAGAGTTTTACCACCCGGGTGGGTGGGAGGAGCTAGCTTGAAGACCTTCCGGCAAGATTTAAAGCGGCAAGGAACCTGCCAATAAGTCTCGTCAGCCCAAGGAAGGCCAGCAGAAGTCACTGACCAGTTCAGGTACCTTGGGGTTCTCCTTGACCAAGAGCTAACCTACAAACCCCATATAGATGCCTTAACCAGATACATACATCAGAGGCCTGGCCTCTTATACCGCTTGGGAAACTCCCTTACTGGAGAAGCACGATGGGTCATTGCAAACTGCAACCTCCTTCCCTCATTGCTATATGGCTCCCCACTACTCCAGTCCCTCAGAGAGTCTGAGCTAATCAAGCTCACTACCCTATACCACCGCATTGCTCGCTTCGGAACCAACTCCCCCCCCAAGGAGACATAACTGTGAGGCTCTTAAAGACCTACACTGGCCGATACTAAGGCATAAATTATCCTATGCCACCACCTGCCTTACCTATAAATTCTCCTCCCTTGGCCACCCGCCTCACCTTAGTGGCCTGCTCACCCCTAAAGTCTCCATCCGAAATCTTCGGTCCGCTACCAGTCGGCTCCTGAACATCCCCCGTATTCGGACCAACAAGGTAGCGCTCCTTTGGTGGCCTCACTTCCCGGAACTGGATTTCCCCGCAAGCTTACTTGACAAGCCCTCCCTCTCCTCGTTCAAAGCCGGTCTTAAAGCGTACTTTATTGAGCCGAGCCTCTGCGGCTATAACCGCTAGATCATGTACTCAACCTAACCCCTCTTAATTGACAACTGACTACTATCTCGATCCCCTTGGACTAGCTAAAAGCAAATGCTAATGTCACTGTAGACCTGTTGCAATGTAACTGTACTCTCCAACTCTGTCTAAATGTACCCTGACTGTGTATGTACTCTGAAACTGTCTTACTGTATCCTCACCTAATGTAAAGTGGTTGGTGTACTCAACCCCGGGTCACCCCTGAAAAAGGGATCTCTGATCTCAGAAGGCTTACCTGGTCAACAAAATCTAAATAAATAAATAAATATTGCTAACTGCCTTATTTTCGTAACTGGGCCAAGTGACCTTGACCTGGTTATACTACTGTGAGATACCCTCGCCCCAAAGCAACTGTCTATATCTGCAAAAGTACATAACTTTACCAACTGAACCTGTTCTAGCATTTTCTGCTCAGTATTTTCTACTCCTCTCGTTTGATACTTTTACTGGTTGTAACATTGCCCACTGTAAACTGAACATTTGACTGTGTATATGTAACCTCTGTATTTTGAATTTGTACATGTGTGATTGCTATGACGTGGAAGCTCTGTAAAAGAGCCTTTGGCTCACAGGTACTTTCCTAGATAATAAATAAATAAATCAGGCTGCCTGACAGCAGAGCTGCTGGAGGAGCTGTCAGACTCCACAGAGGTAGGAAGGGGAGGTCTTATCTAGCGATAGCATTACCACCTGCAACACTGACGATCTGGGTTTGGAAACGAGCCCAGAGCATCACAGGGTTGGCCAGGGGAGGTAGGATGAGCATCCCATGGACTGCTCCCTTCCTTCGATGGGGTGGGGGCGTTCGTGTGCGAGTGGCACCCATACCATTCGGGACCACAAAGCTATGGGTGGAGATGACTGCATAAGTCTGCTAGACATGTGTGGGAGCATGTCCGTACACTGACGTCACTGCACATCTGCATCACCAAGGGCAACCATACAAGAAAGCCCTCAGGAATGGAGCCAAATGAAGCTCCATGCTTCCTCTACCAAATGACACCCTCAATGTAAGTTTCAGCTGGGCATCACAGGTAGACATTGGTCTCTCCTTTATGGAAAGCTGCAGACCTCCCAGTATGGGGGGCTGGGAGGGATGCCGGGGAGGGCAAATCAAGGGGTACAGACGGTATATTCCCACTTGAGAAATAGAACTGGGGGGGAAAAAACACAAAAGTCGCTTTCCTGTTTTATGGGTGCCTAGGAGGAATATCCCAGTGATGAGAGATTGATGACCGCAAAGGGATGGATAAAGGATGTAAGGATGACTGGATCCTATTAACCAAAAGTTGAAAACTCAGCCACCAATCACTGAAAGAGAAAACTGCACATGTCCATAGGCAAAAACTTTCACCGTATTTAATTTCAAGTGCAGTCAATTTTATTAAGGTGTTCTTCAGGTACAAATGTACAATCCAGGCAATGCAGCAAAAGTCACATTGCACATGCAACATTTCACGTGACCAGCTAGACGCTAAGGAACCTCCCCTTATGCATAGGTTTTGCTTCAATATAATTTAAAACTATACACACACACATACAGCAATATAGCTACCAGTTCAAAGAGAGAAAAAACGGGGGTGGGGAGAGATAAAAGGGAAAAATAGTCAATATGAATGGAAATATGAACAGTCTCAGGGGGAGAACAGCTTACCAAATATCACAAGTGTGAACAAACTGTGTAGTGCAAGTAAGCAATCCAAAAATACCATATCGAAGATAAAAACAATTTCAAAAATTTAACAGGACTATAAGCTACCACAGTTAAGAAAACAAATGCAGTGCTGAGATGCATTAGGTGGTAGATTAATGAGCAGGTCAAGTGAGGTGATCCCGCCTCATACAAGGATTTTGTTCAACCACATCTGGAGTACCGTGTCCTGTTCTGGGCACCACAGTACAGAAAGCACATTCGAAGAGAGATTAAGAGGGTTCTTCATGGGGCCAGTTGTGGTTTAGAAGGATACAGTATCTATGAGGAGAGATTGAACAGACTCAATTTAGCCTTGGAAAGAGAAGGCTGAGAGGGAACGTGATCAGTTTTCTGAATCCTAATAGAGATCAAAAGAGTGGATAGAGCATACACACATCAACACATGGATGAAAAAGGAAAGGAAAAAGGTCTGTTCAGTCTACCTCGATGCCCTGCATTATACAACTCTGAAGGTCTTGGACCCTCATGAGTTCTCCCTGCCTCCTACTGTACCTCTCTCTTGTTCCTAATAAGACCCTTAAAAGAGGGAATGCACTCCAACGGAGTTGAGGGGGTGTCGAATCAGGGGAAACAGAAAACATTATGAGAAAATGGCAGAAGGGAAGATGGTTACAAGCCCTCCAAAGGACAAGGGTGAGGCTGGTAAGGATATAGGGGGAGTAGTGCACAATGGAAAGGGGTTGGGAGATAGGAAAGGAGGCTGCAGCGGCATAAGGCAGAAGACAAGGCAAGAGGCGGGTGTACCTCTGGAGGGTACACCTGGGGGAAGGAGGAGGGATAAATTAGCGAAAACAAGAATGAGGGAAGCTGGTCAAGAATGACCGAGGAGAGAAGGCAAAGGGGAGGAATAACAGCAGAGGGTTGTCAAGGAGAAGGTACTAATAGTGGGGGGGTTCAATAATAAAGGGCATGGGATGGGGAGGGAAGGTAAACAAGAACAAGGGTATTTGGGGACTTCTGGTGACGTCACCCTCCTAATGCAAGCCTGAATTAACAGGCTCTCTCCGTAACCTAAATAAACCTCAGTTTTTACCGCTAAAAATTGGGAATCCTCAAACAGAAGCACCTCCGGAGGAGTGACAATGTCTAAAAGACGGGAGAAAAGCCTGAAAAAGCCCCCTTTGAACCACGAGGACGGCAGAATTTCGGATTCGGGCAGTGAAGTCTCGCAGGCCTTAATGACCTCACGACCGAGTAACGGTGCCTCCGAGCAGCCCCCTCTCACTACCCTGCAACAACAAATGACCATGGTTCTAGCAGAGCTCAGAGATTTCCGGAACGAATTCCACTCTACCACCACCGCGCTGAGAACCGACATTGGGAAACTAGAGAAACAGCAAGAGCAGCTCGAACAACATTATACTGAAGTGGACACCAGGATTGATAGAACAGAGTGGGCCATTGTTCAGCTTAATCAGTGTGTGCAGACCTTGCAGGAGCATGCTGAAGACGCCGAAAGTCGGAGTCTGCGTAATAACATCCGAATTTCTGGGATCCCAGAAGGAGAGGCGGGTACTGACCCTCACAAATTTATTCGCCTCCTTCTGAAGCAGACACTCGAAGTTCCTAATGAAACCACTTTGGAATCTGAGAGAGTCCACCGCACGTTAGGCCCTAAGCCCCCCAGATGCAAGGCCTCGCGCTATGTTAGTCCGTTTCCTCCGCTTTCAAGAAAAAGAGTCAATACTCCACACAGCCTGGAAAATGGGTCAGGTTAGCTACAAGGGTCAGCGGTTATACTTTGAAAATGATTATGAACCCGAAACTATGGCTAGATGCAGGGCCTATATCCAGATTTTAAAGGAGCTGAAAAAGGCGGGCCTCCGCTTTCGAACCCCCTATCCTGCTAAGCTAATAGTTTTCCACCCTGATGGGCAGCTTACCTTTACCTCAGCTGAAGAGGCAATAGAAGGTCTCAGAAAACATCAAGCTGACGTGCAAATCCCTTCGGTAAGACCCACTAAAGGAACATTAGCGGCAAAGCTAGCCCAGCAGGCTTGGCAATCTGGGCAGCAGGAGGTCAGAAAACGTCAGGGGCTTGAGGCAATTCGTAAGATCGTTGACACTCTCTGTGATCAGTCAAAAGGGAATACCTGATTCTGTGCTAGAAGGGCAGGCTGCCTTTGACAGATTACAGACTTATATATTTCCACTATTGGGAACTGTCTCCCAGATCCTACGTTCAGCTCATGGACAGTGGGACAGCTGTAGCATCCCTTAGCAGAACTGTTTGGGCTACTCTCGTTTGTTATCTTGTCTGCTCCCTTTAGGCTCCTTGGCTAACAACTTCGCAGACAGTGCTTTCTATTGCTAATATCTTGCTACCATCTCTGATATTAACATAACTACTCTTGTCTGCTCCTCTACTAGCACTAACACGCTGTGCTTATAATTCTGGTCTCACTCTCTTTTTCTCCTTTTTTGTTCTCCCCCTTTGTATATGTGTCAGTTATTTACCTCCTCGAGGTTGCTACGATGGCAGGTCTGGGTACGATAACCGCCTACTATTTATTTCTTTCATATAATATCTGCCCACATATGCCTAGATCAGACACTAAGTCAGTATTTTCACACCTCAGCAGTTGTTGCTACGGACTTCTCTCCCTTGGATCAGTACTCCTGGCGGGGTGAGGGATGGTCCGATGGCACTCAGTGATCTGCCACCGCGTGAAATTGGGTGGTTCCTCTGGCTCACACCACCAATATTATTTCTCTGACCATTCATTTCCGTAGCGGCATATACAGCCCTCCCAGGGGGACCAATCCATGATCTGAATATGTGGGTAGTCATGGAATGCCATTGGGATCCGGTTAGAATGCACAGTATATTTTTATTTTGGCTGTTATGGGCCAATTTGGGCCCTTATGTACCCCTACCTCCCCCACCAGGTCTAGCCAGAGCCACTGACTGTGGAGATCCCTCTCATTTTTAGATAACTTACAGATAGGAACTATATATACCCCAGGAGCTGGCGCGGGCACAGGCTCACAACACCCCCAAAAAATTTTTTTTCCCTCCTCTCAATCCTTCCCATAATTTTTATTCAGTACTTACTTTGCCCTTCCATAATTTCTCCCCTAGGAATTACCCTCACTTTCAAAGTATGGCTTGCAGGAGACTGACTAGCCAATACCCCCTACCCCTTTTCCCAGTACAGGCATTAGTAAGTGCCTTGGGGTCTCTTCACCTAAGATTCCCACCTTTCAGTGAGGATTTCCTCACGCCCGAGGGTCTTGGGAGCTCTCGGTACCTGGAAGTATTCGTTTATAGGTTCTTGCTTGTATTATCTAATTGTTTGCATAGGTGGCTTCAGCCCTGTTGGCTTCAGCCAATCTCAGACTGGCTGCCTTACTTATGCATCCTTTGAATTTATTGAACATTGTTCTTATTGGATCGTTTATCTCTGCAGGTTGCCAGTTTGAGGGTAACCGGTTACTAGATGATGTTTTTATGATTAAGCCTTTGGAAAATTAATCTGACATCCAGACTGTTATAGACTTGCGACTGTGTCCAGTTAATTGCGATATTGTTGGCATGTTATGGGTGGGGGTTGGGGCTCCCTGGCACCCACGCGGTCTGTTACCTGTAAATCCACCCTTAACCAAAATCCCACTATGGAGGAAACCCCCCTGAGATTAGTCTCCTAGAATGTTAACGGGCTCTCCACCCCAGTTAAGCATGCCAGGGTCCTCACGCAAGTTAAAAAAGCTAAGGCTGACATTGTTTACCTACAAGAGACCCATCTAAGTAATGCGGAGCACGCAAAGCTGGGGCAGATCTCGAGGGGTGAGGTGTACAGTTCTACCTTTAGAGGTGGCAGGAGGAGGGGAGTGGCTATAATACCACCCCATCATACTCCCTGGCAAATGCTGGCCAAGTGGGCAGATCCACATGGTCGACTGGTTCTACTCCGAGGTCTGATTGGAGGTGCGGAGGTCACCCTAGCAAATGCTTACTTTCCACCAGACATATCGGTGGGTGATCTCAGGGGCTTATTAGATAGAATTACTCAATTTGTAAAGGGCATATTGTTGCTCGCAGGAGACTAATATTTTGCCTAACCCTGAGAGGGACTCTTCTAGTTCTAACACTCCCAGGAAAACCCCACAATAGAAACTCCTTAGCAGATTTCTGTCCGAGGTGGGCTGGGCTGACACTTGGCATTACATGCATCCCCATACCAGGAATTACACGCATTATTCAGCCATTCACCAAACTTACTCCAGAATTGATTTATGCTTCACTCAAGTAGAACACCTAGATCATTTAGGGTTGACACCCAAATTGGAGATATCGCCTTATCAGATCATGCACATATTATAAGTACTTGGAAACTGGGACTGCAGAAAAGGAATACATTTTGGCGTCTGAATCCCTTCCATCTAAAATCTAAACAGTTTAATGATTTCTTAGCAGACAATATCCGAGATGCTAACTGATAACATGAACCACGATATGTCCCCAGGTATCCTTTGGGATACCATAAAAACAGTCCTCTGAGGCCATCTTATTAAACACGCATCACAGCTTGCGAATGTACGCAGACAACACAAGACTCGACTGGAGGAAACTCCGCATTTCTTACAAACAGCACATAAGTAGGGTGACAAGTCCGTGCTTCCACAACTTAAGCAGATTAAACAAGATCTGGACAGGTTGGCACTACAACAGACAGAAATTGCCCTAGCCTTCCTCCGTCAGAGGTACTACGAGGTGGGGCCCAGGGCTACAAGATTGTTGGCCTATCAAATTAGGAAGCAGAGGAAGACGGCCACCATCACTACTATACACCACCCAACAGGTGGTAGACCCCTGAATAAGCTCAATGACATTGTGGAGGCATTCACCGCATATTACTCGGCCTTGTACACTCCAAAGCGCTCCGTACCTCTGGGTCATATAAAGGAGTTCTTACGGGACCTTGTCCTCCCCAGAATCTCGCCGGAACAGGGCGAACAGCTGCTGAGCCCTATCACAATGCAGGAGTTAGTCAGTGCCCTAGCCCGGGCCAAAACTATGAAAGCTCCGGGACCTGACGGCTACGGGGCTGAATTCTACAAAGCCACAAAACAGCTTCTCCTGCCTCCCCTTTTGAGCACCTGTAACTCTGTCCTGCAGAGTGATCCACCGCCTCCCACCTGGGCATACGCCACAATTTCTGTCATCCCCAAGCCTGGTAAAAGCCCTCAGCTATGTGAATCATATCGGCCAATTTCTGTGTTAAACACAGTCTATAAATTATTTATGGGAATTATGGCCCATAGGCTAGAAGTTATTCTTCCACAAGTAGTCCACAGGAACCAAACTGGGTTTGTAGGAGGGCGCACCACTACTGACAGTATTAAAAGACCCTATCATATAATTCGTAAGATGAACATCTCCGATTTCCCCACGGCCTTAGTAAGCCTTGATGCAGAAAAGGCCTTTGATAGAGTGTATTGGCCCTTTCTATACTCCGCTACGGAGTTCATGGGCTTCCCCTTGCCATTAATTCAGGTAATTACAAACATCTATTCATCCCCTAGAGCTTGGGTGCGAGTCGCTGGACACCACTCGAGCTCTTTCCTCCTTTACAGAGGCACCAGGCATGGTTGCCCCGTCACCTCTCCTATTCGCCTTGTTTATGCAGCCACTAGCACAATTAATCAGGCAATCACAGGACATCTTCGGGATCGAGGTAGACGGTGAAGAGCACCGTATAGCTCTTTATGCGGGTGACGTTCTCCTATACCTACGAAACCCAGCTAGTTCACTCCGAAAGTTAATCAGCTATTGAGATCATTTGGGCATCTTCGGGCTATAAAGTGAACATCTCGAAAAGCGAAATTTTGACCTTTCAGTATTCACCAGATCAATCATTGAGGAACAATTCCCTTGCAAGTGGGACTTGGGGAAGATAAAATATCTAGGGATAAACTTGACCAGGAGGACCGAGTGGCATGCTTAGGCAGAATTACATCCCCTTTACCACACGTCTTAAGGAGGATCTGGCTAACTGGAGTACACTCCCATTGAGCCTGTCTAGGAAGATAGAACTCATTCGAATGGTGACTCTCCCCAGAGCTTTGTACTTTTTTAACAATATCCCCATTACTCTTCCCCGGTCTGTATTCCTGGAATGGGACAGAGCTATAACTTACTTTTTTGGGGCTGGTCGCAGGCCAAGAGTCAGGCTGAAACTCCTTACTATGCCAAGAGGCCTTGGAGGACTGTCCCTCCCAGACCTTTACCGGTATTACCAAGCTGCGCACCTTCTTCATGCATTAGCTAGACAGCTATTTGAAAGTGAGATGCACTGGGCAGAGCTGGAACAGGCAGTTACTCCAGATATGGAATACTCTGACATATTGTGCCGTGGGACAAGACACTCAGCTGATTTCTAGAATCTTCCCACAGAGATACAGCATAGTGTGTCCTCTTGGTATCAGGTTAGGAGACAGCTCTCTATTTTCCCTTTTATCCCATTAATCTGCCCAATAGCGGTCCTACCAGATTTTCAGCCCCGGGAGACTTGATAATGCTTTTCGTCAATGGTCAAGGTATGGCCTAAGATACTTGTTCCAAATTATAACTGGAGGGAAACTATGGTCATTTCAGGAAATACAGACAAAATTTGGCTTGCCCAACTCACACCATTATAGGTACTTACAGTTAAGACACTATTACGGGTCCTTGCCGATCACAGTACACTGTCCTGAATGCCGGCCCCCCTTGATTGCAAGTATGCAGTTTTTGTTTTCCTCCCCAAATCAGAGACACCCAATATCAGTCCTATCATGCCCCTGATATCTTCTCACTCAGCTAATCTGGTTGACACCCGTGAAAAATGGCAGCATGAATTGGGCATACCCTTAGGAAAAAAACAGTGGGAACAGGCCTGCAGGCAGGTGTCACACACATCTAGCTCACACCAATGGCGAGAGTACTCCTGGAAATTCCTAGTTAGATACTTCTATACACCTGAGGTCACTAGTCACTACACTCCGGGATGCTCAGCCGCTTGCTGGCGACTATGTGGTGAAGGCAAAGCTCATCTTACACATGCTATTTAAACATGCCCTAAGCTATCTTCATTTATTCAAGCTCTACAACTGGAACTCCAAGAGATCTTTGATAGGCCTTTCCAGCTAACCCCGCAGGTATTTATCCTTTTAATTCTCCCTGAAGACCTCGGAGATCCGGGCACCCGCTTTTAGCCATTCTTTTGTCAGCAGGGAAAAAGGCCATTACCAAATTGTGGTTGACCCCTAACATCCCAACCCTCCGAGACTGGTGGTCTATATCTAAGCAAATTTACTGCATGGAAAAATTAACATATAAATAACAGAGAAGAAAAATTTAACTCAAGGTGGAATAGATAGCTTTTATATTACATGCTTAAAGACCCAACGTTTATCCCATAATTCGATAAACCTCTCTCCTCCCTCTGGCTCTCCCCCCTCCTCTTTCCCCCTATTTTACAACGTGGGTTTGGCTGGCGTGGTGCTGGGACCCCCTTTACTATTGAAGTTTGGGTGCCTCTGGGTTGATATATATGACAGCAAACTGTTTACATTAATGGTACTTTAACTACTAAGGTTTTTCTCTGTCATCTAGGGCCTATACCAGTACCCTCCACAAAACTAATCACTTCAGGTTTAGGGTCCTTTGAACTTCTTGGGCCTTTTTGGACAATAATTTTTTTAATTGTTGGAGCTAATTTTTAGGACTTTCTCAGAATATTAACTGCTCTAATGTCTATAAGAACACTGTGTACCCGGACTTGATCCCTACTTTTACCTGCGTATGGACACAATCGAATGGAATGTACTGTACGAAAATCAAATGGAGAAAAAAAAAAAAGAGAGAACAAGGGTATTTGGGCTGAATGTTTACCAAGGATGATGACAGGAGACGTTAACTATATTCCATCCAGGCCGGCCCGGTGGCGTTGAGGGCTGAGGCGCTGGGCCAACCTCAAGCCCACGCCGGCGACCGTGTTCTGGAGCGAGCACGGGTGCGTCGAGTGAATGATGGGAGGAGAAGGATTGAGCGTCCTTGGACTACTCTCTTTCTCGGGATGGGGACACTAGCTGTTGGCGCTCCACTGGCCCCTAGCGGCTGCTGGGGGCAGCGCCCGGCCTTCTGTGAAGGGAGGACAGGCAGGCGGCTTGGTGAGAGGCGTGTCGCGCACTCACATGGGTGTCGTTGTATGTCCTGCCTCCTCACAAGGGGAGAAAAGTGGAAAACAGCTCCAGCTGGATGACGTGGTCCCCATAGCGCCATCTCCGAGAAGGAACCTCCCTGGCATGGATCCGTTTGGGGTGGGTTGATTCGCTTCCCACCACCCTGCCACGAAGGGTAAGTCATGGGGTGCACAAGGCAGGGGGTCTAACCTTCGGGGCAGGGGTGCGCTGGGGGACAACTGAAGGCAAAAGCTGGGAGCTCAGAAGAAATAATACATCAAAAAAAAAAAAAAACTATTCCGTCCAGAGGGAATGCCCAGGATGGGAAGATGCACCTGTTGTTCCATCTAGGGACAAACAACCTAGCAGGAAACAGTGTAATGGAGGTGCAGACTAGGTTTGGGGTGCTGGCCAGGTTCTGTAGTGGGTTGGAATTCAAGTTGTTAACAGTTTTGGAGGTGCTGCCGGTTCCCAGAGCGAGTTCAGACAGAAAGCAACAAATAGAGGAGTTTAACGGTTGGCTAAAGGGCTGGTGTGCTGAGAGAGGGTTTGGATTCCTAGGGGACTAGGGCGATACATGGAGGGATGAAAGTCTCTTTGCCACCGATAGGCTTCACTTAAATCTAGGGGCTGCGCAAAAGTGTTAAAAATGAATATAGGCACAGGAAAGAAATAAGCGCACTGAGGGGCGGGAGAAGGAAAGATGCTGACAGGGGCCAAGGAACCACCAGGTTGGGAGAGTGGAGAGGACTGTGTGCAAATGGAAGGAGCCTAGGCAACAAAATTCCAGACCTGGCAGTAGTCATGGCCGAGGCAAGCCTGGATCTGGTGAGAATAACGGAAACATGGTGTCATGGGGACCAGGATTGGGACATGGAAATACCTGGGTACACGTTGTTCAGGAGGGACAAGGAGGATGGAAGCGGGGGGCACTGTATGTGAGGGAGGGCATCAGGGCGGTGGAATTACAAAGTAGAATGGGAGTTGCAGAGTCCATCTGGGTACCTTTGCCCATTTATTTATTTGCTTTTGGTAAGCACACTAGACAGCTAGTGCCTATTTTCAGGTGCGACCCGGGAGAATTACAAGGTATGCATGAGACAAATACATAGTCAACATTACAAACCAGAGCAACATGCTCCAACAGCGGAATAAACTGCGTAAGGTACATACAGGCTCAGAGAAGCATCTTGGAGGGGCATGAAACAACAAGACATAACCAGGTATTTTAAAGCAATAGTACATAGCGTAGGGATTAGAATAAATGCACCAACAGTGGGTCACACAGCATAGGGTACACACAGGCCCAAGGGCATCATGGGGGGTATAAGACATCCCCTAGGCTTTTAGAGATACAGTATATAGCATAGCCATTAGAATAATGCATCACAAAGTTAGAGGGGCAGAAAGTGCCTAGCTGGGGTACCACTGAGGGTAGGAGGGCTGAGGGACTGGGCATTAAGTGGCACACAGGCAGGTCGCAGCAGCTTTTAGGAAGTTCCAGAGGGAAGTTTTGAAGGTGGAATGGGAGGGGGAGGCACAAACTTGTGCCGGAAGAGAGTGCCACAATTTAGGCACGTGGGTGGTGAACGCCCGATTGCCTGTGAGGGTGCGGGTCTTAGGGACCAGGCGAGTCTGGGACACGCAAGACCTGAGGTGGTAGACGGGGGAGGCGTGTTTCAGGGGAAGGGCGAGTGAAGCAGGAGTGGCTGTACGAACTATGTTGTCAATGAAGTTTCCAAGGATGCAGGTCCGGTGTTTTTCAAGGCGGAGCCATTCCAATCGAGAGCAGAGTGTACAGCGGTGAGTGAGACGGGGAGCCGAGAGTGCGGAGCGGCAGATGTTGTTGTACGTGGTGTCCCACTTTGTGAGGCTTGAGGATGGGACAGGAGCAAAGGCAACGAGACCATAGGAGAGGGTAGGAAGTAATATCCCCCTAGCTATGGCCAGCCGGGCAGCGGGGGTAAGGCAGTCTTTTGCCCTGTATGCTAGGCCAAGCTTGCAGTTTGTAGCGTTACATATGTTTCTGATGTGTCCGGAGAGATCTAGGTGAGGATCGAGGGTAACTCAAGGTACTCGCACAGTCAATTGTCGGCTGGGGGAGAGTCACTGGACCCATGGATTTTGAGGGGCGTTGTGCAGGAGGAGATTTTGGCCGCTGAGCCAAAGAGCATGGCCTGTGTTTTCTTCAAGTTGACTGTGAGTTTGTGCCCCTCAAGCCATGCTCTGATACGGGAGAAGTCAGAGTTGAGCTGGGTATTGATGCTGGTGGCATCGGGTGAGCTGGCTAAGATAACCAGGTCATCCATGTAAAGGGTTAGGTGCCCTTTTGTGGCGACAAAGGATAAATCGTTGATGAACAGGGAGAACAGGATGGGTCCAAGGACGGACCCTTGTGGTACCCCACTGTTCATAGGTAAGAGGGTAGAAAGGCTACGGCTGAAGCAGGTGAGTTGCTACCTGCCCTCCAAGGTAGATGGAGAACCAGTTGAGAGTGCGGAGGGAGAAGTCAAGGGTCTGTAGAGTGGAGAGGAGGAGGGGGTGGTCCACACGATCAAAGGCTTTGGAAAGATCAACAAATATAGCCCCCGTCAACTTGCCCTGGTCGGTTGCGGCCCTGATCCAGGAGGTGACCTCAGCAAGAGCTGTCGAGGTGCTGTGGCCTTTTCAGAAGCCATGCTGAGATGAGGAAAGGACATTGTATCCCTGCAGGTAGTGGGATAGTTGCGAGGTGACAGCTTTTTCCAGGAGCTTGCAGGCAGCCAATAGTATGGCAATAGGGCGATAATTGTTGATATCTTTAGGGTCGCCATTTTTCAGGATGGGGACAACCCTGGCAACTTTCCATATGTCAGGGATTATCCCTGAGATAAGCGAGGCGTTGAAGATGTGGGCAAGAGGTCGGGCGATGATAGGGGCCCCCAGGCTAAGTAGCTTGGGTTCCAGGCTGTCCTGTCCCGCTCCTGTATGATGAGAGAGACCAGGAAGGAGTGCTTGGGTCTCACCAACAGTGATCTTTTTCAGGTAGAAAGGCAGACGGGGGGTGGAGGCCCACAAGTGGGTGCTGGGGCAGAGGACTGTGGAGGGGTGGCAGCCGGAAGGTCCGTGAAGAAGCGGTTAAAGGAGGAGGCAATGGTTAGGGAGTTATTGCAGTTGGCTTCGCCGATGATCATGTCGGTGACCTGCTCTTTGGCCGAACCACCGATAAGATTTGTTACGTTCTTCCAGAAACGTCGTGGGTGGTTTGCAGCAGCAATCAGGGAAGCGCTGCAGTACTCACTTTTTACGGTACGTATGGCCCGTTTGCAGGAGTTCCTTAGCTGGCGGTACTCCTGGAGGTCTTTTTGGTTGTGAGACACCCTGTATTTTGCCCAGGACTTCGTCTCGCCGTTTCATAAGGGAGAGGAGCTCGCTGTGACGCCATTTCGTGACCAAACCTCTGACTCTCCTCTTAGATAGGGGAGCATGCCTATTTTGGAGTGGGGCAAATGCTGCAATGAAGAGGTCTAGGGCTTGACGGGTCATGTGGCCATGGCCTGCGGGACCAGTCAACTCCCTGTAGGTCCTCGAGGTAGTTTGGGATTATGAGTTTCGAGTAGTCCCTCATTTGTATCATTCTACAGGGAACTTTGGGCGGGTTCGAGCCCCACACGCAGTAGATCGGCGAGTGGTCGGAGATGGAGTCAGGAAGAAGCCCCGAGTTAACAATTTTGTCAAGACAGTTGCTCAATACCCAGTCAATGAGCATCCCCTTGTCACCACGATGGGAGAGCCTGGTGGGTTCCATGATGACCTGACTGAGGGCGAGGCCTGAGAGCAGTGGCTCAATCAGCTTAGCGTTGGGCCCCAGCCAATTAAGGTTTAGGTCATCTAGGATGAGGAGCTCACTTGAGCCCACCTTGTCCCTGAGTAGCTCTATGAGAGTCGAGAGCCCCGGCAAACCCCCCCTCAGGAGGGTTGTATGTGCACCTTCTTGGTGTTTCCAAGTAGGAGAAGTGTGTGGAGAAACTCGCAGGGTAGGGGTCCCTGGGTTAGGTGCGATACAATGGAGACATTCAGGTGCACCTTATGGTGAATAGTGTTGGGGTGATCTACAGCTCACCCTCACAACTGGACTCAGACGAGGTATTGATGGAGATGATGATGAAAATGGCTAATAAAGGCGAGGTGCTGTTGATGGGAGATCTGAAAGCAAGAATTTCATTTTTTTTTTTTTGTAAAGCTAGAATGGCATGAAATCCCCCCCCGTTTCTCTCCTCATCTATCAATCCAGTTTAGGCCATTCAGTGTTACACTGCCATTGTTTAAAGTGATTTTCCTGCTCTGAATGCACTGCGATTACATCCCTCTTTAGAATTAATTCTCTGCGAAAGGCTAAAGAGTTTTAAGTTGACCTTTTAATGCACTCCTTAATATCCTAAAACTACAGCCTAATCCTTTTTATTATTAATTCTGAGTGTAAAACTGTAGAGTCTTAAGATTATTAGACCTGTGCTGCACTGTCTATTATTCTAAGCGAACAGCTGAATCCTTTTTAGAATTTCTGTGTAAAGCTGTAGTTTTAAATTGACCAGACTTTTCAGTGTACTGCCTAGCATTCTAAATTTAACACCCAATCCTTGCCTCTCACTTTGCCACCTGTCTGCCCTCTAACCCACTTACGTCTCCTCCCTGTTTCTATTACCCACTTTGTAGTTTAGCCTCCTCCTTCCAAATAATAGTGACCACCCTGTTTCTTTGAGTTAACCACACCTCACTGGCTCAGCTGCAAACCACAGGTACGTTCAGTGCCAAAATTGCCTCTCAGCCAACAAAAGGATTTTGAACTTATGACACCTGATCGCCGATTGGTCTAGGCTTCTAGTGACTTTTACTGCTGGCTGTTGTGGCATTTAGATCTACCATGGAAAGTTACAGCTGGTTCCTCGGTGTCACTAGCTTTACTAGCGCTCAGCTCAATTCTTCAGAATCCTCATCCCTCCCTAATGGAATGACTCTTGCGCTTCTCCCTGTCCTGTGTCCAACAGCTCCTTTCAGGTAGCCATTCTGGACTATTGGGCTTCTCAGCCGGGGAGTGGGACATCTCCCGAGCTGCCTCTGCAGATTAACTCCCCCAACCAGACTCGAGACTTCCTACTCATGGCAAATTCCTGAAAGGACACTAGTGGCTGCAACACTAGGCCAGTATAACACCAGGAGTTGATACAGGCCTATCCATCAACACTGCTCCCCTATCGCCCAAAAAATAGTGTTTACAAATTGCAGTTCGCAGCCTTAAAAAGAATCCTGCTTCTTTTACTATTGTGCCCAGGCAATGTCGAACTCAACCCAGGATCATTAGACACCCTTGCTTCTCCATCAGACCCGGCAGGTATCAATGGAATGTCTTATGCATCTTAATGCCTGTAGTTTGCTGAAAAAGTTCACCCTTATCCAGGCTTGGGTGAGCCACACCCTACCTGACGTCCTAGTGATCACAGACCTGGTTTAGGCCAGCCACCCCAGACAATGAAATCAATATCCCAAATTATTTACTCTTCCGAGCGGATAGGCAATCAAGAGGAGATGGGGTGGCAATTTATTTAAGGGACAAATACTCAGCCGCATGCATAGACGCATCATCCTCCCCCAAAGAATTAAGAGTGCTTGACCCTAAAGATCGAACTTTCTCCTTCCAGTGCACTCTGTGTAATAGGCTGCTACAGGCCTCCCTTCTGCCAGGCCTCATCTCCTGTCCCACCTCAGTTCCAAACTGGGGCTCAGTTCCTTGGAAACCATTATTCTTGGCGACCTGAACTACGATTGACTATCAAGCGCATCAACTCCCTTGAAATCCTTTTGTGACACTCTAGGGCTGCTGCAACTCATTGGCGAGCCTATTCACCCAAATAAAAATAACCTTAACAACAGCTCCCTCTTAGATGTAATTTTGGTTTGCAAGCCACACCTGTTCTCTCATGTCGGAATATTTTTCTCAGACATTAGTGATCATTGTATAATCACCACCATTAGATCCGTGCACAACCCCCAGTTTGTGGCAAAGTTCTCTATCAAGAGGTGCAAACACAACTTCGATTTGTTTGCGTATGTCCACGACTTGAAACATTCACCGCGATGGTAGGAATTCTTCCTAGCCAAAACGGTTAACGGCATATACTATTTGTTACGATATTTTAAGTGAGGCTTTAAATAAGCATGCACCCTTAGTTAAGGTGCAGGTCAGGTGCAGCACCTGCCGTTGGTTCTCACCTGAGCTCAAAGCTTCCCTGTTAGAAAGGGATACTTTATGGAAAAAAGCCAGAAGAAGCAAGAATGACTCGGATTGGTGTCTTTTTAAGAGAGCACGTAACAAGTGCACCAAGTTGGTCAGAGCAGCCAAGGCCGCCTACTATTGTTCGGAGCTAGCCTCTGCCTCAAGAAATCCTTCAAAGCTCTGGAAAACATTAAAAGACATGTCTGGACATGCACCTGGCAATTCCATTCCAGCAAAAATTAAGGCCGGTGGCAGCGTGATCTCTAACTGATCGGAGATATTGGAAGCCCTCAATAACCATTTTGCAACGGCAGGGCTAACATTTGATACTTCCCCTGCCAAAGACCTCCGCACAGCTCAGGTCCCACCAACTCACGAGTCCCCCTCTACCGAGGAGGCCTTCTCCCTCCTGCCTGTCTCTCTAAAAGAAGTGGAAGACCTACTACTGCAACTGGACACCAGGAAGGGAGCAGGCTCCGACTTCATAGAGCCATACTATCTGAAATGTGCCTACCATGTGCTTGCAGTGCCAATCACCCACCTATTCAACATGTCACTCTCCCAGGGTAGCCTCCCCCTCAATGGAAAATAGCCCATGTCATCCCTCTATTAAAAGCAGGTGACACCTGCAATCTAAATAATTACAGATCTCCCTCCTCCCCATCCTGTCTAAATTACTAGAAAAAATAGTGTGTGGCCAGCTAGGAGTATACTTAGAATCCAGAAGCCCATTAAACCCAGTTCTGTCTGGATTCAGGCAAAGCACAGCACCATAACAGCCCTAGCTAAGGTGACCAATGATTGGCTCCTAGACTTTGACAACAAGAAGCATGTCTGTGCTGTTTTCTTGGATCTTAGTAAGGCATTCAACACAGTCGATCACAGCCTGCTTCTTTCCTCCCCAAGGACCTTAGGCCTGGACCATACATCTATGTGCTGGTTTGCAGACTACCTCGGAGAACGGAAACAGCAGGTTAAAGCTGAAGGTGATCCTTCTCCATTAAAACCTATGCTGAGGAGCGTGCCCCAGGATTCTATCCTTGGTCCCCTCCTCTTTGCAGTCTACATTAACAACATCAATGACCCCATCAAAAAAGCCAACACCCACTTATTCATGGACGACACTGTACTGTACTTGAGTCGTCCCACGTCGGAAGCAGCCTGTGAAGACCTCCAAGTTGAATCTAACCTTCTACAATACCAGCTCATAAACAAAAAGCTTTTGCTCAATGCGAAAAAGACAAAAACCATGCTCTTCTTCCCCTCCTTGCATGCGACAATTCCCGCTTGGGGGGGGCGCTATCCCACAAATTACCACTGTTCTCGGAGAAACACTAGAGTATGTAGCTAAATTCAAATATCTAGGAGTTTGGCTTGATCATAAACTTTCCTTCGCCGACCATCTCGAAAAGCTACAAAAGAAACTAAGGCAAAGATTAGAACTATTCTACAGAATTAACCACCTGCTCACAAAGGAGGCCAAGATTCAACTGGTTCAAGCTACCTTTCTATCTTTAATAGATTACGGGGACCTGCTCTACAGCCACTGCACTGGCTAAGTTGGACACCCTCTACCACAGAGCTATCAGGTTCATTACTGACCTTCCACTTTCCACACACCACTGCTCCCTGTACTCATCGTTAGGCTGGACTTCCCTTCGCTATAGAAGTAATAGAAATGCCACCCTATGGGCCTTCAGAGCGGTGCCCAACAAGCTCCCCTCATATGTCTCAGATTGTATTTCCCCGGAGTGTGTTAGGCACCTACACTCTAAGGGGCTATTCCCTAACTGCCCTCCAAGTTCCAAGGGTCAAAACTCATTTCGGCAAAGCTGCTCTAAGCTTCTCTTTACCCACATTGTGGAACGGTTTACAAAGGAACATGAAGCTGAGCTGCCCTGTTAGCCTGAATACCTTCAAGGCGCTCTACGATCGCTATATGAAAGCACCTTGCAAATGTTTTCCTCACCGCTAGCCCACTAATTCCACAACTCCCCCTTTCCATCCTGACGCTCGCCATGTTTCTACCCCTGGCTCTCACTCTTTCCCTATTAACTCTTCCTGCTGCACCACCCTTCCCTGTCCACTCCAGCCTGGCTAAAGTCCCACCCCATCCATAGTAGTGTCCCAATTATAAACAAGTACATGACAGCCATCGTCACTTCCTGTGGTTTTAGCCCAATTTCCCCCCAGTCGTCAGTAATATATCCCTCCTCTTCTTTACCTCTCTAACCTGCCACCCCATACACAGCCTCTTTCCCCTATGTGTGTAGTTGCCGACTGCCTCACTCAAAAGATCTCTGCTTATAACCCCTGTATGCCTATGGTTGATTGTACATCTGCTGACTTCAATTGTAAAATAATGTTTAATTTATTTCAACCTTGTACTGTATACACTTTTTCTTCTTTGTATATTATTGCTTTTTGTATACCTGCTTCTGTACTGTACTTTGATGTATTCATGACCAGGTCCACCTTGCAAATGAGCCTTGCTCAATAGTGCCTGCCTGGATAAATAAAGATTTTGATTGATTGATGAAATCTATCCAATGTGATTGGAAACCTCATCAGCAAAATCAGGGAAAAGTAAGGCAACACTAGACTGTCTGCAGGCAGCCCTCCTCGGGCAGAGGGCTTTGCTGGACTTAGTCCTGACAAATGGTGACAGGGTGGGTGAAGTCGCAGTGGGGGAACACCTTGGTTTGAGTGACCACAGTACTGTCTGGTTCATGATACAGACGTCAGCCGAGGTTATTCGAACCAAGGCGAAAGTACTAGACTTCAGAAGGGTAGATTTTCCCCAAGATGAGGGAACTGTGTGGAAGCGATACCGGGGGTGGAAAGAAATAAGGGGTAGAGGACATGTGGGATTGCCTGGAAGGAGCCATAATTGGGACGACAGATTTACATAAAGCCCTAGACTGTGGACATCTAGTTAGGTATGTGTACGTGGACCTGCCTAAAGTGTTTGACACGGTCAATCACCCTCTCCTACTAGAGTCTCTCCTCGCTCTGGATCTTGCTTCCAAACCCATCCTTCTGGTTCGACAGCTACCTAAGTGGTAGATCAGTGTGTCAAAATAAACTCCACTCTAACAGCCTGCCAGTTCATTTAGGGGTCCCCCAGGGATCCATACTAGGGCCACTTCTCTTTGGCCTCTTTATATTCTCTCCCAAAAAGCATGTTCTGGCCAAATGCTTCTATCACATGAGCAGCGCAGCTTTATTCTCACATGTCACCATGACCCCTTTCAGCTTGCCCTCCAGAGTCTTTCTCTGAAACATGGTTCTCCACCAATAAACTGGTGTTAAATTACAAAAAAAAAAGTCTATGGTCTTCACTCATCGTCAAAACAAATACAGGGGCACTTCACTGTGCATACTTAAGTGTCAAAACTCACAGCTAGAACAAGTGACTTCCTTTAAATATCTGGGTGTTACCCTTGACTCCTCACTAAACTACCATGAATATATCCATCGTCTTAGCTCTGCCGCAAATGCCAGAATTGGTTTCCTTTACAGGAACAAACGGTGTATGCCTCCTGCAGCCCTCCATCTAACGGTTACCTCCTCTATCCTTTCCCTATTGGATTACAGGATTATTTTCTATGGTGTGGCTGACAATATCGCACTTCACAGAATTAAGGTCACCCTGAATAGGGCCTGTCATCTTGTCACAGGGTGTAATAGGATGACTCACACCTGTAACCTTTATCGGCCCTCCAACTGGCTCAACTTTGAGGGCTAGCTGAAATACCACACCTGCCTCCTTTCCAGGAAGATTGTCAACGGTCAGTCCCCCACTGGGCTCCTTAACCTCATTCAACATGCACCATCCATAAGAAATACTAAAGACTCAGCCAAAGCCTCATTGCTTATGCAGTTCTGCAGAACGTCCTTCGGGCAACGTGCCTTCCACTATAGGGCTCCACTCTGGCTAAATGATCTGCCCCCCTCGCGATACCTTATCTGTCCAGAACCTTGGCCATTTCAAACAAACTCGGAGAGCAACTACTCACCGCCAGTACTTGTGACTGCCCCCGAGCTGTCCACTCGCATAGTCACCCCTCTTTCACTGGTGTGCCAAGCCAAACCTCTGTGCCTTCTGCCCCCATCCATCCTCTCCCTCTACTCCAGATTGATTCTTCTGATGTACTGTGCCTTTATCTTAAGTATCTTGTTTTACTGGCTTAGGAAACCTTGTATCATCCTTGAAATTTGAATGTAAGCAACAGCCTAATTTGTTTGAAACCTTTGTAACATGTTTGACTCTGGGTTGTTTTACTCTCTGCATTCAGATGAAATACCTTTCAATGTATAGCTCGTTACCTTTCTACCACACCTGACTCTGGGTTGTTTTACTCTCTGCAGTCATTTCTAATTCCTTTCACTGTATTGTCCATTTCTCTTGTTTTGTACTTCCATGACATGAAGCCTTTGCAAAGGAGTCTCTGACTCAAAAGGTTTGTAATTCCGATGTTTCAATAAAAATAAAATATGCGTCAGGAGAGTAAATAAGACTAGGAGGAAGAGGAAGCCTCTTTGGTTAAGCAGGGAGGTGGCAGACAGGGTTAGGGAAAGACGAGGAGGTTCAAGATGATGCAAGGTGGGGGCTGGGAAACATACCAGAGGAGGGAGGCAGGTAGAGAGGTGCAGAGGGCAAAGGCCAGGGCAGAAGAAAGCACCGAATCAGTCAAGACCAGAGACGAGGCTTTCTTTCGGTATATCAGTGAGAGAAGGAAAACTGGAAAGGGGATAAAGAGACTTAAAAACATTGAGGGAGGTTTGCTGGAGGACAGAGAGAAGGCGCAGTTATTAAATGACTTTTTGCTCAGTCTTTATGTTGGTGGGGGGGTGGGCTAGGGATACAAGTACGGAGAATGAGGCAGGGATAGGGGTTGAGCCCATTCTTGGAAGTGCAGTCTTGAGAGAGTTGGAGCAATTAAGGGTGGATAAGGCCATGGGGCGCACCCTAGGGTGTTAAAGGAACTTAGGGATATTCTGGCAGCTCTATTTAGTAGGTCACTGGAGACAGGGGAGGTCCCAGAGAATTAGAAGGGGGCGGGGAGAGATAGGGAAGAGGTGGGTTAGGCCTGTGAGCTTAACCTCCATAGTAGGAAAAATTATGGAGAAGTTGCTAAAGGGCAGGATTCTGCACTTTTTAGACTAAAACTACCTTCTAGACAAGCAGCACGGATTCTCCAAAGGGAGAACTTAAGAGTTCTTTGATTGAGTCACTAGGGAGGTGGACCAAGGGGCCTCGGTGGATATTGCATATCTTGATTCCCAGAAGGCGTTCGATTCCATACCGCATGGGGGACTACTCTAACTTGGATGGTCTGGGCTGGGGGTGGGTGTGAAACTGGCTAATGGGTATTAGTCAGAGGGTAGTAGTAAATGGGGTCACCTCAGGGGAGGGAATGGTCACCAGTGCGGTTCCCCCAGGGGTATGTGCTGGGAGCACTACTTTTTAACATATTCGTGGCAGATATAACGGAGGGCCTAAGGGGAAGGGTGTGCTCTTCACGGATGATGCGAAGGTCTGTAATAGGGTGGATAGCCGGGGTGGGTGTGGAAAATATGCACAGGGACCAGAGGCTGTTAGAGGCTTGGTCCAGGAAATGGAACTTGGTCATTAACATTAAAAAAGGCAAAATCATGCACTTAGGGAGGGGGAAAAAAAAAAGTCTTACTGTGTGGTCAGGCCCTGGAAGTATCTGAGGAGAGGGACCTGGGAATTATTGTGTCAGGGGACCTCAAGGTGGCTAAACAGTGCAAGGGGGCAGTAGCCAAAGCTACTAGGATGTTGGGCTGCATCAGGAGGGGATTCACTAGCAGGAGGGAAGAGGTCATCATACCTCTATACCAGCAGCTGGTTAGATCACATTTGGAGTATGGGATGCAATTCTGGAGGCCGTTCCTGAGAAGAGACGTGGACAGGCTGGAGCATGTACAGAGGAGAGCAACCAAGATGGCAGCAGGGCTTAGTCACTTGCCATATGAGGACAGACTGAGGGAACTGGGCATGTACTCCCTTGAGCAGAGCAGGGACGGGAGGACACGATTGAGACATTTAAATATGTAAAGGGCATAAACAGAGAGCCAGTAGAGAAGCGTTTTAATCTACAGGAGCAGAAGAGGACCAGAGGGCATGCAATGCAAGTAGAGGGAGGCAAGTTCCGAGGGGAAAACAAAAATAACTTTTTACAGAAAGGGTAGTGGATAAATAGAATGGACTCCCGGAGGCGGTGGTAGGGAAGGCCACTGTAAAGGGACTTAAGAGCATGGGACGGCTATATGGGTCTGGTATCGGGGGGGGTGGGGGTGGAAAAAGTCCTAGCCATTAGCTAGGCACCTTGGGGCAGACTGGGTGGGCCAGGCAATCCTTTTCTGCCGTCACATTTCTATATTATTTCACAGACAGTGAGAGAGAAAGTGGTTAACATGGAATAGTCTATCCATGGAGTTCATGGAAACTAGCACTGTTCAGGCTTTCAAAGCCGGACGAGACAAGATTCAAAATCATAGTAGTTAAAAACTGCTCATATGAATGCATCAAAAATGGAAGCTTGGATTGTTACTTTAGAGACCAGACAGCCTAGCAGCAAGTGAATACTGGCTAAAACCTTACACATTTACCTCTGAAAATGGAGTTACACACTGTACAAAAAGTCCATGAAAAGATCTTTGATCGGGGGGGTAGTATAACATGTACATAACCTCCCCCCTTGATATCTACAGAGCCTGTAGAGTAAACAAATACTGTCTAAAGGCAGCCGCTGCCCCCAATTAATACATAAACGTAGAACTTGTCGGCAGAAAAGGAACGCCAGGCCCACCCAGTCTGCCTAGCAAACCGCAAGGACTTCCCTTCTGTCCGTCCCTTCCCTGGAACTACCAGTCCCTTGTGTCTGTCACACGCTCTCTTGAAATCCCCCACAGTTCCTGCCTCCACCACCTCTCCTGGGAGTCTGTTCCAGCTGTCCTCCACCCTCTCTGTAAAGTAGAATTTTCTGATGTTCCTCCTGAACCCCCCCTCCCCCAAAAAATATTGTGTCCCCTTGTTTTTGATTTTTCCTTTAGCTGGAAGATATCCCCTGCTGGAAAGTACAGTTACGTAAGAACTTACCGTAACAGTAGATCTTCGAGAACAGCTCTTGCTGCAGGTTACACCATTAGGACTGAAGCCAGCAGGCGTCAGGACCCCACCAATCTTCTTAGCTAGCAGTCTTCAGCGGGGACATCTCGACGCCGGTCCCACCCCGACGTCAGGCATAGTACATATAAGAAGGTCATCTACCAGAATCCCCAGTTCTCCTACTGACACCCCGCTGGATGACATCAGAAAGGGAGACCGAGGACCCGCCATCAGATGGCCAAGACTAAAACGATCTTGCTCAGCGTAGGCTGGAACTTACCTCCTCCAAGGGGGAATGGTGGGCGGGAAGGTACCTGCTGCAAGAGCTGTTCTCGAAGATCTACTGTTACGGTAAGTTCTTACGTAACTGTACTATCTTCTTCGAGGTACAGCTCTTGCAGCAGGTTACACCATTAGGACTGATTCCCAAGCAATGGGGCCTAGAAAGGCCATTGGGAGGAGGCATCACTGATACCGAAAATGTCCTGAGCCTAGGATAGGAGACCCTGCAGGACATCAAGTCCGAAACCCGCTCTTCGCCGTGAGGCGATATCAAGGCTATAATGCCTGATAAAAGTGTGCACTGAGCTCTAGGTGGCTGCAGCACATATGGCTGATGTGGATACGTTTTTTAGAGCTGCAAAAGAGATAGCCACTCCCCTTGTTGAATGGCCCTTAACCACCCCAGGTAAGGGTTTCTGTCTACTGTTGTAGCAAAGGGAAATGCACTGGATTATGCAGCGAGAAAGGGTCTGTTTCGAGACTGGGTCTCCCAACATCCTCTCAGCGAAAGAGACAAACAGCTGTTCCGTTTTGCGGTGCTGTTTGGTCCTGGTCAAGTAGTATCGAAGACCACGGTTAACATCCAGGGTGTGAAGCAGTGCTTTTCCTCGATTAGCGTACTTAGGGAAGTACACTGGTAAATCAATGTCCTGGTTAAGCATGAGGGCAGAGACCACCTTAGGCAGGAACCTGGGATTCTTCCTCAGGGACACCCTGTCCTGGTGGAAAATTAAATAAGGCTCCTTGCACATTAGAGCGTGTAGTTCGGAGATTCTTCTCGCCGAAGTAACAGCAACCAAAAATAGCGTTTTCCACGACAGAAAACGCAGCTCGCAATCTGCAGCAGGTTCAAAGGTGGCAGCGTAAGCTGCTCCAGGACGAAGCAGGTCCCAAGGAGGACAGGATTCCTAATGGGTGGCCTAAGGTGGAGAACCCCTCTTAAGAAGGCCCGGGACGTATCCAACTGTGCTACCGTGCATTGGCCTACCGGAGCGTGGTAGGCTGAGATTGCACAAAGGTGCACCTTGATCGAGTAAGCCAACCCCGATTGAAAAAGGGAGAGCAGGTACTCCAGAATTAATTTCTCTGGACAGTCTAAAGGGGAGAAACCGCGTGCTTGAGACCACAGGCAAAACCTACGCCATTTCATGGCATATGTAGCGTGTCGCCGGTTTTCTGGCGGCGGAAAGTACTTCCGCCACCTCCTACGAGACCCCGTGACGAAAAATGGCTATGTCTCTAGGAGCCAGGCGTGCAGGTTCAGTGAATGTAAGTCCGGGTGGACTAGAGAACCCTCCTCCTGAGACAGTAGATGGGAGCTGATTGATGAAGGAAGCGGAGGTTCCCAGGACAGGTGACTCAGGAACGGGAACCAAATCTGTCTGGGCCAAAAAGGCGCCATCAAAATCAGCGTCGTTGCTCCCGGCGAAGTTTGAGAAGGACTCTCTGGATCAACAGGAAGGGAGGAAAGGCATAGAGGAATCTGCCCGCCCAGGAGAGGGACAACACGTCTCGCCAGAAAACACCACGCCCTGGATCTAGCGAGCAAAAATTGGGCAGTTTTGCGTTGGATGGGGACACGAACAAATCCAATTCTGGAGTGCCCCATCTGTGAAACAGATCTCTGCCACCTCTCTGTAGAAGTTCCCACTCGTGGACCCTGGCCTGGGAATGGCTCAGGCTGTCTGCGACAGTGTTGTCCATTCTGGGAACGTGAACTGCAATGAGGTTTGCGCCGTGTCGTACTACCCATTCCCACACTCTCATGGCCTCCCTGCAGAGGGGGTAGGAGTGTGTGCCTCCTTGTTTGTTGAGGTAGTACATCACCGCTGTATTGTCTGTTTTGTAACAGAAGAGTACTCGGTGGAAGGTCCGACTGGAAGGCTTGCAGGGCATAAAGGACTGCTCTCATCTCTAATATGTTGATATGGAGATGAGCTTCCTGAGTAGTCCATGTTCCCTGAGACTTCACCCCGTTCAAATACGCTCCCCACCCCAGCCCTAAGACGTCTGTGGAGAGTGTCATCACCGGGGACAGCGCTGAGAACGGAACCCCCACAGAGAGGGTTCCTGGATCTAGCCACCAATGCCAGTCCCGAACCATGGCCTTCGTGATTCTGACTGGCTGCTGCAGATGGTCTTGCCTTTGGTCCCATTGCACTCTGAGCATCCACTGGGTTACCCGCATGTGCAGCCTTGCCATCGGGACTGTTGGAATGGCTGCAGCCATGTGTCCGAGCAAGCGAAGGACCAATCTGGCTGGGACGGTCTTTTTCGCTGACAGGTCCCTTAGGAGGGACCAGATGTGTTCCGCCTTGTCTTTGGGAAGAAAGCTTTCCTTGGTGGTGTCCAGAACTGCCCCTATGAATTGCAGTTTCTGGGGCGGTACCAGAAGAGACTTCTCAGAGTTGATTAGGATGCCCAGAGACTGAAAAAGGATCTGGGTGTGCTGGATAGTTATCAACAGCGCCTCGGAGGAGGCCATGAGCAAGCACATCGTCGAGCATGGGAACACATAGTGACCCTGTCTCCTCAGAGACGCTGCCACGACTGCCATGCACTTGGTAAAGACCCTGGGGGCCGATGACAGCCCGAAAGGAAATGCTCGGAATTGATAGTGGTGGCCGAGGAACTCGAAGCGCAGGAACCTCCTGTGCGCTTGAGCGATGGGGATGTGCAGGTAAGCGTCCTGCATGTCCAGGGACGCCAGGAATGCATCCTTCTTCAGCATGGGGATTAGGCCCGGGAGGGTCACCAAGCGGAAGCGTTTGTAGGCGACCGACATATTGAGGTCGCTTAGGTCCAAGATTGGACAGAGGTCCCGTTTTCTTTGGAACCAGGAAGAAGTGGGAATAATATCCTGCTCCTCTCTGGTTCACTGGGACGTGCTCCAAAGCTTCTTTCTGCTAGCAGCGTGAGCATTTTGCTGATGAGCAGGGCGTGCTGACCCAGTAGCGGGAGAGCAAAGGAGGTCTTGTGGGTGGTTTGTCTGAGAATTCTATAAAGTGGCCTTTTTGACCACTTGTAGCACTCCACCTGTCGGTGGTGATCGACTGCCACCCTGGGAGTGGTCTGCGATCGCGCCCCGACCTTTATTTCCCGTTGATCCTGAGGGCCGGGGGCTGGGAAGGAGTCATGCTGTGGCGGCGGAGGGTCCTGCAGGTTGGGCCGACTTGGTGGGACGTTGGCCTCTACCTGAGGACGACTTGCCCTGGGTTTTCCGGGTAAAGGATCCCTCTGTTGCAGGCTGGAACGAGGTGTTGTCTCTGAGTCCGCAAGCGAAGCGGTGCCACCTGTTCCTACTGAAAGGAACTGAGCCTAGATCTGTACATGGCCTGGACAGATCTAACGGCCTTCCAGTTTGCTGCAGTTCTGGGATGACCTTCTGACGCTTCCACCAAACAAGACTTTGGTCGTGAAAGAGTACGCCCAGAATGTTCTTCTGACGTCCGTAAATCCGAGACATCGGAGCTGAGTGTCTCGGTTGGCATGCCTGAGACTGCCGCCTGGCCGAGGAGTCTGCGGAATCATATGCGCCTCGGAGCACCTGGGCCCCCGGCCTGAACCCGTGACGGAGGAGTTGGAGAAGTCTCCTTGGGCCACCGTCTGGCAATTCTCTGCAGGTCCTTTCCTTGTTCCCACAGCCTTCTGAAATTCAACCACGAGGGTAAGGTAGTTCGGGGACCGACGGTGCAAGGTCGAAGCTGCGTAGCGCGCCTACCCATTACGCCCAGTTGCTTGACTCCGGTCCGTGGCGTTGCTCAGATATTGCGTCTCTGGGACCGGTCATGAGAGGCTGTGATGACCAGGGAGTCGGCCAGAGGATGATTAGCCAAGTATTGGTCCTCCCTTGGGGCCTTGTACAGGCAGTCAGCCTTCTTCGGCATCGCCGGGAGCGAATGTGGACGTTTCCACGCTGCCTTGGCGACGTCTACAAAGGCGTCCACCAAGGGTGGTACCACCACAGGCTTAGGATCTTTCTGCCGAAGAGAACGAGCTAGGCGTAGCCTTTCGAGGTCAAGTTCTTCTGCATCCCACCCCATGTTCTCTTGGATATGTCTCATAATCTCAGAGAATGAGGGGTCATCCGGAGGAGACCTAGGAAGTTCACGTGGGTCCGGAGAGGGGACGCTAATGGGAGGAGGAGATCTGGAGCCATCCGAGATGTCCAATCTTGAGCCCTCCGTAGACGGGGAGCATGGCGCTTCTGGGTCTCTCTTGGGGCTGGGTGAACCAGAAGAGGATCTGGACGGAGGCCTTCTCTTGTCCGGAGGTCTGCCCCTAGGAGGTCCGGCTGGCTCCTGGGGGGAGGTACTCGGTCTGCTGCCCCATTGGGTGAAGGAGGGGGCGCTGGGGCTGGTGGTGCCGCAGGTGCAGGAGGAGGCTGCGTGGTGACCACATCCTTTTTGATGGTGTCCCACCAGAAAGTGAATAACTCCTTCACTTCCGAGATGTTAAGGCCCGACAGGCCGGGCGCCGGTGGCCTGTCGTCGGGTCCCGGCGTCGGTTCCCCTGGGGTCTCCGGTTCTGGCGAGGGCTCCCGTGGGAGCTCGACAGGTCCGGGGTCGTCCGCCTGGTCCTCGGGCAGAGTGGATTCCTCCTCCGTCAACGCCTCCTGGCCGACGGGGTGGTTCTTCTCGCTGCTGTATCGGACGTCAGTCCCCCAGCCGGCGTCCGGGTAGAAGAGTGCCTGACCAGAGATGGGTGTCGGACTGTCGTCGGTTCCCGGGATTTATGGTGTTTGGCCGACGTCAGGTGAGCCGACGTCCTCTTAAGGGAGGTCAGCTCATAGTCTTCTGTTGCGGGGCAGAAACTGACGGACGTGGGGCAGTGGCGCTTGTGGTGATCCCCAGACTTAGGCGAGGCCTTGGAAAAGAAGAAGGCCTAGAAGTCTTAGCAGGCTGCAGGGATGAAGAACCGCTGGCAGACTTGACCACGACCGGGGGAGGCTGAGAGCGGGCCGAGACGGAGAGCGGTCAGACCTGGAGCTGGAGCTGCGGGAGTCCGAGGCCCTAGAAGGGGATCTAGGTCTCACCTTCTCCCTGGGCTTCTCATGGTGCCTGCGGGATTTTTCCAAAGATTCCCCCTTGGAGGAAGGTTCCATGGCCTTGAGCTTCTCATCTAAAAGGTAAGCCTGGAGAGCCTTCTGTCGGTGGATCCGGGTCCGGCTGTTGAAGCCCTGACGGAAAGAACAAGCCTGGGTGTCATGGCCTGGGCCCAGGCACCGGACGCAGGCCAAATGTGGGTCTTTGAATGGAATTTGCTTCCCACAGGCGCACTTGGATGAATGGCCCTCCACGGAGGTTGGGGAGGACATCAGACAGAAGAATGAATCTGGAGGAAGAGATTCTTGAAGAATTCTCGGTTGAAGAAACGGTAGAACGAATTTCCTGATCGTCACGCGCTAGATACTGACCGAAGGGTCGAGACATGCAAGTAGACGTCGGGAAAGAAATACAGGTTACTCACCTGTAACAGGAGTTCTAGGAATGGTATATGTTGTTCATCCACACTTATTGGCAAGGAACCTGCCAATAAGTGGGGATGAACAACATATCCATGTCCCTAGAAATACAGGTTACTCACCCGTAAAAGGAGTTCTAGGAATGATATATGTTGTTCATCCACACTTATTGGCAGGTTCCTTGCCAATAAGTGTGGATGAACAACATATCCATGTCCCTAGAACTGGGGATTCTGGCGGGACCACCTCATGTACTACGCCTGACGTCAGGGGCGGGACCGACGTCAGGGGCGGTCCCCGCTGAAGACTGCTAGCTAGAGATTTCCGTGGGGCCCTGACGCCTGCCGGCTTCAGTCCTAATGGTGTAACCTGCTGCAAGAGCTGTACCTCGAAGATCCCTTGATATACTTGAAGGTCTCAATCATGTCCCCCCTTTCCCTCCTCTGTCTGAGGGAGTACATGTTGAAGTCCTTCAGTCGTTCATCGTATGATAGATGCCAGAGTCCCCCTATCATTTTTGTCACCTGTCTCTGGACGCATTCCACCCTCTCCACATCCTTCCTAAGGTATGGCCTCCAGAACTGGACTCCATACTCAAGGTGTGACCTGACAAGCTGCCTGTACAAGGGCATTATGACCTCCCTCCTCCTGCTAGTTATTCCCATGCTGATACAACCCAGCATTTTCCTGGCCCTTACCACTGCCTTCTCACACTGCTTTGCCACTTTCAAGTCCCGTGAAATGTATATGCCAAGGTCTCTTTCCAGCTCGGTAACCTCTAGGGCTTGCCTTCCCATACTGTATTTCATGTGCAGATTATTTTTGCCTAAATGCATGAGTTTACATTTTTTAGTGTTAAAGGTCAATTGCCATTCCCTGGACCATTCCTCCAGATCTCTGTGCATGCTCTCAACCCCCTCAGTCGTATCTATCTACTCTACTGCAGATCTTCATGTCATCTACGAAGACACACAATTCCCTCTAGCCCCTCTGCTATGCTCCTTATATACTGAAAAGGAGTGGCCCTAGTACTGACCCAAGGTACCCCACTGGTGACCATACCTTCCATTGATGGTACCCCATTAACAATTACCTTCTGCCCCAACCTGGTTTTGCACCCACCTAACCACTAGCAGCCCCAGCCCAAGGCATCTCATTTTGTGCACTAGTCTCCTGTACGGCACAGAATCAAACGTCTTATTGAAGTCGAGATACGCAGTGCCTATAGATCCCCCTGATCCAGTCAAAGAACTCACATTTGTTTGACACGATCTTCCCTCCGTGAAACCATGCTGCCGTCGGTCCAGAACACCACTGGTCTCCAGGTAGCTTAAGATTCATTTCTGGAGAAGTTTCTCCATGAGCTTACCCACCACCATTGTTAAGCTTACTGGCCTGTAGTTGCCTGGCTCCTCCTTGTCCCACCCCTTATAAAAGGGGACATCTGTCCTTCTCCAGTCATCCAGGATCTCCCCGTCTCCAAGAACCTGTCGAAGAGGCTGGTTAGAGGTTCCGCTAGCATTTTGCTGAGCTCCCTCAGTACCCTGGGGTGCACCCCATCGCCTTATCCACCTTCAAACCCTCAAGCTCCCTCAGGACCTCCTTAACCTGGAATGGACTGGAGTCAACCCCCCTCCCCCCCATCATCCCGTGTTCTCAGATTTTCTTGATCTCCCCCTCCTTTTCAACCGTGAACACCAAGCAAAAGTAGCTATCGAGTATTTCCGCCTTCTCACAGTCTTCCTCCACCAACTTCCCTTCCCCGTTTTTCATCCTGATCATCCCTGCCCTTGACCTTCTTTCGCTCACATACTAGAAGGTTTTATCCCCCATCTTGACTGTGTTGGCTATTTTCTCTCCTGTTCTTGCCTTTGCCCTCCCTACCTGCCTCCCTCTGCTTTTCCTGGTATAAAGCCCTCTACTCCTTCTCCTTGTCCCCATATACCTCCTAAATGCCTTTCTCTTTTCCCTGCCCTTCTCTGCCACCTCTTTTTTAAGCCAAAGGGGCTTCCTCTTTTTCCTATGTTTAGTTACCCACCTGACGCAAGAGGCTAGTGGCCTCCACTACTGCCCCCCTTATTTTACCCCACATTTGTTTATACTGATAAGACCATGGGTCAAATGACCCATTTTCATGTGCGATCAGTGTAATTGATTCCGCCACCCCCCCTTTAGTTTTCCCACCCCAGCTAGTGCTTGAAGAACATTTTCCCCCATTTTCTGAAAGTCTGCATGCCTGGTAGCACCTTCACTCTTGGCCGATGTACCTCAGCATCACACTTTTTAACAGTGAACCAGACAGTGCTATGGTCACTTGTGCCTAGGTTCTCTCCTATGGATATCTCACCCATCCTTTCCCCATTCGTAAGTATTAAAATTAAGGATTGCCCCCATTCGTTAGTATTAAATCAAGGATTGCCCTCTCCCTGGTCGGTTCTCTTATGAGCAGTTTCATGATTGCCCCCGTAGGGAGTCCATGGTCTCCCTGCTGCTGGTAGATGCTGCTGATGGGGCGCCCCAATCCACGTCCGGCAAGTTGAAGTCCCCCATCAGCAGCACCTCCCCTCTGTCCACCATCCTCTGGATCTCCATCATTTCCTTATCCACCACCCCCTGCTGCACTGGTGGTCTGTAACTCACCCCTGTACATATTACCTTTCCTTTCTCTGTGTCCAGTGGTACCCATTACTTCCATAGCCTTAAATGTTTTTTCTCACATATAGGGTAACCCTTCCCCCTCTCCTATCCACCTGGTCCTTTCTAAAAAGTACATACCCCGGTATTGCCATGTCCCAGTCCTGGCCCTCATGACTCCATGTCTCCGTGATTCCCACGATATCCAGGTCTGCCACCAAGTCTTGGATCTTGTTTCCCAGGCTACTGGTGTTGGTGCACATGGCTCTCCACACGCTTGACCCATTTAGCTGTCCCCCATTACTTGCTGACTTCCCTAGTCCTCTATTCTTGTCCTTTACATCCTGGGGAGAGGGCTGGTAGCCCATTTCATGGTATGGGATTTTTTCTAAACCCCCCCCCAGTCACTTTAAATTATAGTTCTGTTCAACGAAATCTCCCAATTTGCACCTTAGCACTGCTGTGCCTTCCCAGTTCAGGTGCAGCCTATCCGAGGCAAATAGGCTGTCATCCCTCCATGTTGTCCCCCAGTCCCCTACTAACCCGTACCCCATCTGTACACACCATCTCGCCAGCCATCTATTAAATTCCTCAATTCTCAGCCCCCTCTCTGTGCTTGCTCTTGGTATGGGCAACACTTCTGAAAAAGCTAACTATCTGAACCTCAGGTTGCTGCAGAACCTCACAAGTGCCCTAAACCTTGCCTGCACTTCCAACAGGCTATGTCCTGCGAGGTCATTTGTTCCAATGTGGAACACTACGTGAGTGATATAATGGATGACTTCAGCCGCTGTCATACCTGGTAATCACTCTACCCATATTGTACTTTTTTTTTTTGGTCCCCCTGCCCCCCCAACAAATTCCTTTTATCGCGTCCCCAACAATCAAGACCATTCCCTCCACTGCCTTCTGCTTGAATTCTTCCTGTCATTTTCCCAGCCCCTTGCATTCCTTAATTTTACCCTTCACGCTTCCCTTATCGCCCCCTTTTCCCCTCAGCACTTATCTTCTCCTCCCTACCCGCTCCCAGTCCACCGCAGGCACTGTTCCCTGAACCACCTCCCCTTTTTCCACCATCCATTGGCTCTTATCTCCCACCTTCCTGGACTGAAGTTTCTGGTGCCTGGGTAGCTTCCCCATTACCATCCTGTTTAGGACCCCCAAGGCCTTCTCTCACTGCCCCTTCCTCTCGTGAGTTTGCCTTGTTTGGGGGTGTGATAGCCCCAGCTACCTTTTTTAAACTTTGTTTTATTAGATAGATTACTGTGCATATACCAGACATACAAGTAATTTGTCAACATTGGACATGCAGGTTAATTCAGTCCAATTTAAAGTTACAGTTACTGGTTTGAATTTCCACTGCCAGTTACTGAACCCCTCTTCTCTCTTTCAGATGTGATCCTTCATCCTGGATCCAGCAGGTCCTTTTAATTTATGTGGGACTTCAATGCCAAATCCAGTTCTCTCCCAGACTTCCAACAAAAAACAACCAATGTCCTAATCTTCCAGTTAGTACAGATCAGTTTATAATACAGATTTTTATCAATTAAAATAAACAATCAACAAACTCTCTGTGTGACTAATTTATACCAGAACTTGTGTTTAAGCAATTTATTTACTTTAATGTTGTTGAGCAAATTTCCACTTTTCAAAAGGGAACTCCTTCATCTATCATATATAGTGGACCTTGTAGGGAACCAAGACTCTCCCAACCTGGGAGCCCTCAATGAATTCTTTTCTACTGGGACCCCTCTGATTAAGCATGTAACTAAAATTGGTGGCTCCCAACCCCTCCATCATCCCATGGCCATTTGTTCTAACACCGTTATCCCACTTTGCTCTTCTACCAGATGCATAAATGGGAGCCAGACCTGATTATATTTATCTTTTTGTAAGTGTAAAGTTGCTGTTATTTTTTCCATCCTGGCTATTTCTTTTACTATACTCATACAGTCCCCTACCTTCGGTAAGACTGGAGTAAGCCAGCATCTTGTGATCGCCTTACAGGCTGCAGCTAATAATATTCCAATAAATGATTTCTGTTTATTGGATCCATGTCCTTTCGGTAGGACACCTAGAATTAATAATTGAAAATCAGGCATTTCTTCCCATTCAAACATATATTTCATATGGGAACCTATTTCCATCCAAAAAGGTTTAATAACAGGGCAATCCCAAAATATATGGGAGTGAGTTCCTTTACCCTGACAATTTCTCAAGCAGCGATCTGATCCCCCTGGGGTAGAATACTTCGTCCTAGTAGGTGTATGGAAGTACCTAGACACAATCTTCCATCTGAACTCTTTCGTTATTTGATGAAGATGTGCGTCTAACTCCATCCCATACCCTGTGCCACGTTTCTTCATTCAAAGATATATTTTGTTCCTTTTCCCATTCTGTTTGGCAAAGGGGTGGGGGTAAACCTCTGACACTTCTAGAGGCCACCATGAGTCTTGAAGTTTATCTTCGCTCTCCCATGTTATTTACTGAGTCCCAAACAACTTGGTCCAGTGGGGATGGGGGCTTTTGAATAGAACTTAAATTATTCCCTGTATGAATAAAGGACCTAACTTGAAGATATCTATAAAAAAAAAAATTGGGAGCCTGGGAGTTGAAATTCCCTTTGGAGAGATTGAAAGGACTTAACCTGACCCTCCTGAACTAACTGGCAAAAGAACCTAAGACCCATTCACTTCCAATGAATGTAAACGAAGTCCATTCTAGGAGGGATGAACTCTGGGCAGCTAATTATTTCAGATTTGTTATTTAATGTTTCTCTTATATTCGAATCTTTCTTAATTTCCCCTCATATCCTATGTGTGTGTTTGTTCCAAGGGTTTTCTATTGTTTTATTCGATAAATCTTTGGCAGAGCCCCCAAAGTCCACTAGAGGGTTTATCTCCAGCTCTCCCAGTAATTCCTGAGAAACCTAGCTATTTGTGGGGTCTTTAGCCAAATATTGGACCCAAGTCCCTAGGTTTGCCAACTGATAATATGATCTCAAGTTTGGAAGACCGAGTCCCCCTTCCTCCCTAACTCTTTGTAAGGTTTCCCAGGCAATTCTGGGTCTCTTACCTCCCCACACAAAACTATGCAGTGCTTTATTTTTTTCCAGTCTAGTTTTGGAATCTGCAGTGGGAGGGTATTGAACAAAAACAAGAATCTTGGTAGTACGTTCAATTTGAGGGATTCAATCCTCCCAAGAAGTGACAATGGAGGGAGATTCCAGCACTTCAGATCTGTAAACACCTGCTGGAATAACCTGTTATAATTTACATGATAAAGCTGTGACAGGTCATTCGGGATCTGGATTCCCAAGTAACACATTTGGGTGGAGACCCATTTATATGGGATTATCTGATCCAATTCCTTGGTGCGTCGCTCACTGACCAACCTCACCTCTGTTTTACTTTCATTTATTTTAAAACCCAAGATATGGCCATATTGTTCCAATATTTGACACAGGATAGGGAAGGTTTGCAGAGGGTCCCTCAGATATAGCATAGTATCATCTGCATAAAGCAAAATTTTGTTTACTCACCTGTAGCAGGAGTTCTAGGAATGGTATATGTTGTTCATCCACACTCTCTGGCAGGTATCCTTGCTGCTTTAATTCTTGCCGGAAGGTCTTCAAACTGGCTCCTCCTGCCCACCTGGGTGGTAAAACTCTCGGCTCCGCCCCATGACGCCAGATCTGGCCAGCTGGAAGCTCAGGTTGTGCATCGAAGCTGGGGAGGTCGGGTGGGTCGTGTGGATGAACAACATATACCATTCCTAGAACTCCTGTTACAGGTGAGAGTAACCTGTATTTCTAGGGACATGGATATGTTGTTCATCCACACTCTCTGGCAGACTCCTAGCAGTTCTCCGGAGGAGGGGCAAGCGCACCCCAATACTTACTTGGGAAAGAGAGATTGGAGAACTGAGGCCCCAAACCAGCATCCGGTGTGACTCGAGGTCGATGTGGTAGTGGGTAATAAGGTATGTCGACTTCCAGGTAGCAGCCCTGCAGATATCCTGGATAGGGATGTTCCTGGAAGCAGCTACCGATGCAGTGGTATGGCGGGTAGAATGAGCTCTTATACCTCTGGGAGGCTCCATGCCCGCCAACCTGTAGCAGAGCTCTATGAAGGAGGTGATCCACCTGCCTATCGTCCACTTTGCTGCAGGTCTGCCAGGTGCGGCTTCAGCGTAGGTGACAAACAGCTGGCGAGCCTCTCCCCGAACTTCAGCTGACCGCTCCTTATAACAAGCGAGCGCTCGTCTAGGGTCCAAAGTATGGAGCCTATACTCGGCCTCCGAGGTGTGATCGATTTAGAACACCGGCAGAGTCAACACCTGGTTAAGGTGAAACTCCGACACCACCTTCAGAAGGAATTTCGAGTGGGGGCGCAGGACAACCTTGTCCCTGTGGAAGACCAGGTAAGGAGGTTCGATGGAAAGTGCCTGGAGCTCTCCCATCCTTCTGGCTGACGTGATAGCCACCAAGAAGGCGGTCTTCCACGACAGGTGTGAAAGATCACACCTGTGCATTGGTTCAAATGGCTTGCCTATGAGCTTGGTCAATACCAGCAGTAGATCCCACGGAGGTGGAGATTCTCGCACCGGAGGGAAAATGTGGTCAAGGCCTTTGGAGAGCGCCTGCCCACCTTCTCCTGTGCCACCGACTGCTTGCCGCCCGCCCGATAAGCAGAGATAACTACAGTGCACCTTAGAATTAGTCGACCAAAGCCCTTGCTGAAAGGGACCACAGGTGGTCAGAATGCTTGCCATGGGGCAGCTGGAAGGGTCAAGCCCTCCCCTGACACCAAATGGAAAACCTCTTCCATTTGAAGGCATAGCATCCTGGTCGACTCCTTAGGGCGCCTCAACGGCGTTGAGGACCTGTCCCGAGAAAGACCCAGAGCCTGGAACTCTGGCAGCTCAGGAACCAGGCCGTCAGGTGCAGGGATTGAAGGTCCGGGTGGAATACTTCCGATTGACTGAGATCAGGTCCGGGCAGGCTGGAAGCCGCCTCGGGAGACCTGGAGCTGAGGCTGAGGATGGATACCAGAACTGGCGGGGCCAGTCTGGGGCTACCAAAATCACCTGCCTTGTCCCTCCTCGCCTTGAGAAGCACCTTGTGGATCACGGGAAATGGAAGGCGTAGAAGAGGCCGGGTCCACGGCCTCAGAGAGCATCCCTGCAGCGAGCCCTGCTGAGGCGGGCATGGAACAGACTAAGCTCACATTCTCCTGGGCCAAACAGGTCCACCTGAGGCGTGCCCCAGTGGGAGAAGAGATCTTGTACTACCTCCAGCAGGAGAGACCACTCGTGAGGCGTAGCCCCTATCCGGCTTAGGGCATTGGCCAGGGTGTTGGAGACTCCTCCTGCGTGAATAGCCAGGAGATCCGCCTCCAGGCTGCTAGGGACCAAATCGCGAGAGCTTCCTTGCATAACAGCAAGGAGGCGCGTCCCGCCTGGCAGTTCAGATAGTACATGGTCGTGGTGTTGTCCGTCTGGACCTGAACCACTTGACCCGTAGAAGCGGAGGCGAAGGCAGTGAGAACTGGGCGGACGCTTGGAGCTCCAGCAGGTTGATGTGGCATCGGGACTCCCAAGGGACCAGGAAGGCCGTGCGGCTGGTGTTCCCCTAGATGGGCACCCAACCCATCAGAATCGTCGGTCGAGAGAGAGACCGTTGGCTCGGGGCGGACGGACGGGATACCCTCCTGCAGATGTGCTGGAACGATCCACCATTGGACAGCGTTCCACATCTCCTGGGTCACTGTCACGGGCCGGTCCAACGGATCGCGGCGTTGTGACCATTGGCTGGCCAGTAACCAGTGAAGGGGACGCATATACCAACGGGCCCAACGGAATACGCTGGTGCAGGCCGCCATGAAGCCCATGAGGCGCAGGAAGTCCTGGGCAGGGCGCAATTGCCCAACCAGAAATGATTGGGCAAAGGAGGAAAGAACCTCGGCCCTGTCCACCGGGAGCCGTGCTCTGGCTCGCAGAGAGTCGGGCTCTGCCCCGATGAAAAGAATCACCTGCTTTGGCTCGAGTTCCGACTTGGCCTCGTTGATGAGGAGGCCAACCTGAGAGCAAACCTGGAGGGCCAGATCTCTAGACCACTCTGCCTCCCGTCTGGAGGGGGCTGCTATCAGCGAATCGTCCAGGTAAGGGTACACCCGGACCCCTCAGCGCCGCAGGAATGCTGTCACCACTGCCATGCATTTGGTGAAGACCCTGGGAGCTAAGGAGAGGCCGAAGGGCATGGCCCGGAACTCGTATAGGGATCCCTCCGCTCTGAAGCAGAGGAACCTCTGATGGGATGGACAGATTGGGACGTGAAAGAACGCGTCCTGGAGGTCCAGGGAGCAGAACCACACGCCTGGTTCCAAGGATGGGATTATCTGAGCCAGAGTGACCATCCTGAAGGTCCGAGACCTTAGGAACTTGTTCAGGTTGTGCAGGTCGAGAATGGGGCGCCAGACCCCCGTCCGTTTTGGGACCAGAAGTACCTGGACACAAACCCCGGGTCTGAAGGAGGATCCGCCACCTTCCTGATTACCTCTTTTCGAGGAGCAGGGCAATATCGGCCCGTGGCCGACAGCGAGACTTATGAACCCGTGGTCCCCCAAGTGCTACAGCTCCAAAAGGCGGAACCTGCTCGAACCCAGAGGCAGGCCTTTTCCTACCACCTCCAACACCCAGCGGTCCGTGGTGATAGCGGACCAGGCGGAAAGGAAGTGGTGGAGCCGTCCCCCAACGGGGGGAACCCGGGGGGTGTGACGAAGTTGGAGGCAACACCCCTCAACCCGTCACTGGGCAGGCTTGGAGGAAGAACCGGCCAAGGGACCTCCCGGGCCTTTACCTCCTTACTTCCTGTTGGAGGTAGCTGTAGGCTTGGGTTTGGGGCCCCAAGCGCGAGCCTGCTGGCCCTGTTGCTGGTGCTGCTGGGCTGGTCGAGGAGCAGGGACCGAAGGACGGAAGGACTTCTGCTGCTGACGGCGGCCTTTGTCCCTCTGGGCGGATATGACCGAGTCCAGAGTGGCATTGGACTTCTCGATCCGCTGGAAGTGTCCCTCCACTCCAGGGCCGAAGAAGTCAGTCCCCAAGAAGGGGACGTCCGCCAACTTGTGCTGGGTATCCGCCGTGAAGGTGGATATCCTCAGCCACGCCCTGCGTCACATGGCCACTGTGGCCGCACTGACCTGGCACAGAGAATCACCTATGTTCCAGAGCAGTCTGGAGCACTACAACCGCCACCGTAACCCTGGTCGCACCTGGCGGACCGTGGTCTGCAGGTCAGGCGGGGAGATGAGAACGACCTCGTCCAGGGAGCCCATGAGGCGTGGGAGAAGTGTACCATCAGCGCGGCGAGCTGGCCTGTCGGAGCCGAGGGAGGGCGGCGTACACCACCCGGCAAAGTCCAGCTTTTGGACTCCTTGTCGGGGTTTGTCCACATCCTGAGCGTTACCGGAGCGCCGGAAAACGCTGTCGGTGACTAACCCCTCAGCAGAGGGGTGTTCCGAGAAATCGGGCAAAGAGCCGGTAGGGACTGCATACTTCCTGGCCATCCTGGCCGAGGGCGCAGGACAGGAAGCAGGCCGCTACCAAAGCTCCAAGGCTGGGCCGACAATGGCCTCAGCCACCGGAAAGGCCTCCGTGGGAGAATCCCCTCTGTCCAGAATCTCAGTCTGGGGATACTTGGCCCGTTTGGACACGGGCTCGAGCTGCATCCCGGTGGACTCCGAGATGAGTCGAAGCAGACCCAAAAAGGATGATGGGCTATCGTCCACTGACTGGCCCCCGGAGGACTCCAGATCGCACTGCCTGGAGAACAGGGAGGAATCGTCGTCGGATTCCGAAGAGTCTGCGAAGAGCTGCCTCGGCCCTGAGCCACCCTCCACCTGCAGAGGACGGTCGGGAGTGAGGGTGACCGACAACCTGTGGGGCAGGTCATGACCCAACCGAGAATTCTTGGTCGGTGCCCCCGACTTTGGTTATGGAGCGGAGGTTCCACCACAATCAATGGACCAGCTGGTTTCGGCTTAGCAATTGGCCCTGGGGCGGGCAACTCGACTGGAACGAGTGGTTGCTTCGGCCATTCAGGCGACAGCCACTTGATGGCCGGGGTCGGCTTAGGCCCGGATAACAGCAACTGCTGCACATAAGATCCTCGTAGCACGGCGCAACACGTAGCCCCCTCCTCACCCGAGGAAAAGCGGGCGTCGCCCGTTTACGCCGATATACGGACCGCCGATGTCGGGAACGGCTGGACGAGAAGAACTGAGCACTGGGGCCCCCGAGGTGGGTCTGGGAAGGGCGGGGATACCCGCTCTTCCCTCGCTGGAACTTTAACCGGGGACTGCGGTCCCGAAGAATGAAGCAGATCTCTCGGAATCCATCGGGGAGCGGTGAAGTAGGGTTGTCGGCTTCTCCAGTCGGCAGCCCGTCTAACGGATCGAGAAAAATCTCGACTTCATCGGCGGAGTCTCGGCGAGGCTGGCCTGACAGGGCACCCCGTGAAGCCAGCGGCCTCAGCCGCAACCTCGATCGGAAGTCGACGGTCGGCTGCCCAGGAGGGAGGACCTCTCCCCGCTCCCCAACGCTGATGGGACTTACCTTTGAATCCTTTTTATGGACCAAGAATGTCCGAGGCCCCTCTCCTTTCGTGGAAAGGGACTGGCAAAGCTCCTGAGCGAAGCTGTATACGAGGAACTCAGAGAGGCGGGATAAATGCAGCGGCCAGGAGGAAGAAGATGTGGCCTGAGCGCCTCCTCCTCAAGGCGATCATCTGATCGAGCTGCTCAGCCGAGCCAGCTGCCACCGGACACCGCCCGAGCCTCTTTGGATTTAACCCGTGAAGCGTTTCTCGGGGTGCCGAGCTTCAAGCAGACATGGCGGGCCCAGAACATTGGCCGAGAAAGAATGGCACAACTCGCAAGCTTACGGGTCGTGATCTAGGCCTAAGCAGTAGATGCATGTGGAGTGCGGATCTGTCCTGGATATTTTCTGCCCGAAAGGGCACCTCAGAAATCCGGGAACAGATTTGTCCATCGCAGCCGCGAGGGAAGGTGAAGACCGAAGTTTAGAAAACTTCAAAATCAATTTCAGACGAACCGAAGAATTAGGATCCAGTCTAAAACGCAGAGCGCTAAGGAGGGAACCTGAGCTTCCAAGCGGTAAGGAAGATCTGGCGTCATGGGGCGGAGCCGAGAGTTTTACCATCCGGGTGGGTGGGAGGAGCCAGCTTGAAGACCTTCCGGCAAGAATTAAAGCGGCAAGGATACCTGCCAGAGAGTGTGGATGAACAACATATCCATGTCCCTAGAATTTCTGTTATCCAATTTATAAACTGAGGTCCAAATCCAAATCTAACTAAAACTTCCCTTAAATAGTCCCAGTGCAAGCGATCAAACGCTTTTCTGTGTCAATAGCTATAGCTATTTGTGTATCCTTCCTCTCCCAGATGTAGTATATTTAGGCATCAGTCTCACATTATCCCGCAGATATCTACTAGGACAAATCCAACCTGATCCGGATGGATCAGGTCGGGTAGGACTACATTCACCCTGTTTGCTAATATTTTCATAAACATTTTTGAATCAACGTTAAGAAGTGAAATAGGTCTATATGAGCTACAAAGCTCAGGTGGCTTCCCTTCCTTGGGAATCACTGTTATGAAGGCTTCACTCCATGAACGACTGAGGCCCCCTTCCTCCTTTATTTTATTGAAGACTTGGACTAGGATAGGAGTCAAAGTCTTTTTAAACTTCTGATAAAATTCAGAGTTAAAACCGTCCGGGCCAGGTGACTTACCTCCCTTCAAATCCTAAATAACCTGTGCAATTCAGCTGTGTCTTAAGGTGTTCCCCAACCTCGGGAGGGGGACTCCATCTAAAAATTTCTTTTTGGAGTCTTTTTTTTTGTACTGTTTGTAGGGGAGAGTCATACAAGTCCCTATAATACTCATTAAAAGTATCCACAATATCATTTGGTGTGTATACTTGAGAGGGGGGGAGATCTTCCACCTGTAGTCAGTTTTAACCTATCTTTCTACCTGCATACGTCTAAGACAGAAGGCCAGCAAGCTAATAGCTCTATTGCCTGACTCATAATACTTCTGGTTCAGGTATCGAAGCTTCCCTTCAACCTGGTGATCTAACAAATCATTTAGTTGTTTCCTAATCTCTTGGATCTCTTTAAGGAAACCTACACTCTCCTGTCCTCCCCTTTGGGCCCTCCCTTCTAATTGTTTTAGTTTATTTTCTAAATTGTTTTGTTGTTCCACTCAGGCTTTTTTATAATGTGAGGCAAAAGAGATAATTGCCCCTCGAAAAACTGCTTTACATCCGTCCCAAAAGCACAGGGAGTCTGGGCCTGAGGGTGAGTTATGGATCAGGTAAATCCTCCAGTACTACTTCCTGTATATGGGTTTGAAACTCCTCCTTGTCAAGCAAGGAGGAGTTCATCCTCCATTGTGTAGTTCTGTTCCAATCTCCCAACCTTAAGGTGAGTTCCACTGCTGAGTGGTCAGATACCACACGAGGGAGGATTTCACATTGTGAAACTTTGTGGAAATCTGTTGTACTACATAGAAAATAATCTATTCTAGAGTGAACCTTGTTAGGTGAAGAATAAAAGGAGTAATCCCTCGTTGTTTCATGTAAGTTTCTCCATATATCTACTAACGCCAATTCTATCATTCCCCCTCCAACTGCCCTGTTCATCCCTTAATTTGTTGCTGCATTTTGGGAAGAACAATCAAACTGAGGTTGATGATGCAATTAAAGACCCCACAGCAGCATTCGCTCTTAAATCCACTATACTTCTAAAATCTGAGTGAAAAAGTTGGGTTTGTCCCTGTTGGGGGCATATATATTTGTAATATGTATTACTTGGTCAAATATCTTTCCAGTAATCACCAGTCCTCTTCCCCTAGTATTGTCTGTGAGATGATCTCTAAGGGAATGTTCCTCCTACAGAATATGGCCACACCTGCTCTCTTGCCTGAGGGATGAGAAGAACAGTATACCTTACCCACCCAACTTCTCTTTAGTTTTTCATGTTCAACATCTGAGAGTCTGGTTTCTTGAATTAATCCAATATCCGCTTTTAATGTCTGCAAATAATGAAGTATCTTAGCCCTTTTGATAAGTGAATTCACCCCTTGTACATTTAGCGAAACCACCTTCAGGGACCCCATTTCACAACCGAATAAAATGGCCCCATAAACTTTGTACTACTTCCTTCATTATGTTTGTATTTACTTGATATTTGTCCATTCATTTCCGTTTCCCAGAGAGTAAATACAGGTTACTCACCTGTAACAGGAGTTCTAGGAATGGTATATGTTGTTCATCCACACTTATTGGCAGGTATCCTTGCCACTTTAAATCTTGCCGGAAGGTCTTCAAGCTGGCTCCTCCACACCACCCGGTGGTATAACTCGGCTCGCCCCATGGCCGCCAGATCTGGCCCGCTGGAAGCTCAGGTTGTGCATCGAGCCGGGAGGTCGTGTGGAGTGCGTGTGGATGAACAACATATACCATTCCTAGAACTCACTGTTACAGGTGAGTAACCTGTATTTCTAGGGACATGGATATGTTGTTCATCCACATGATGGCAGACTCTAGCAGTTCTCCGGGAGGAGGGGCAAGGCAGCACCCCTACTTAGGAATAGAGACTGAGAACTGAGGCCCCAAAGCCAGCATCCCGGCGTGACTCAAGGTCGATGTGGTAATGGGTAATGAAGGTGTGTACCAGCTTCCGGGTAGCACCTGCAGATTTCCTGGATAGGGACGTCCTGGAAGCAGCCACGATGCAGCAGTATGGGCGGAGTGAATGAGCTCTGTATCCTCTGGAGCTCATGCCAGCCAACTTATAGCAGAGATCTATGCAGGAGGTGACCCACCTGCTTATCGTCCGCTTGGCTGCAGGTCTGCCAGATGCAGCTTCAGCGTAGGTGACAAACAGCTGGTGAACCTCTCCCCGAATTTCAGCCGTGCGCTATTTGTAATAGGCGAGCGCCCTTCTAGGGTCCAAAGTATGGAGCCTATATTCGGCCTCCGAGGTGTGATTGGGGTAGAACACCGGCAGAGTCAACACCTGGTTAAGGTGAAACTCCGACACCACCTTCGGAAGGAATTTCGGGTGGGGTCGCAGGACAACCTTGTCCCTGTGGAAGACCAGGTAAGGAGACTCGATGGAAAGCGCCTGGAGTTCTCCCATCCTTCTGGCTGATGTAATAGCCACCAAGAAGGCGGTCTTCCCACGACAGGTGAGAGAGAGCACCTGTGCATTGGTTGAATGAATTGCCCATGAGCTTTGCCAATACCAGCAGTAGATCCCACGGAGGTGGAGGTTCTCGCACCAGAGGGAAATGCGATTCAAGGCCTCGAAAAGCCGCCAGACCACCTTCTCCTCGCCACCGACTGCTTCCCGGCCGCGCCGGTAAGAAGAGATGGCTGCCAGGTGCACCCTTAGGGTCGATCAACCTAAGCCCTTGATGAGAAAGGGACCATAAATAGTCCAAGATGCTTGCCAAGGAACAGGAGGAAGGGTCCAAGCCTTTGCCCTGACACCAAATGGAAACCTCTTCCATTTGAAGGCATAGCATTTCCTGGTCGACTCCTCACGGGGCGCCTCAACTACATTGAGGACCTGCGTGGAAGACCCAAGGCCTGGAACTCTGGCAGCTCAGGAACCAGGCCGCCAGGTGCGAGGGACTGAAGGTCGGATGGAACACCTTCCCTGATTGACTGAAGCAGGTCCGGGCGAGCTGGAAGCTGCCTCGGGAGCCTGGAGCTGAGGCTGAGGAGATCTGGGTACCAGAACTGGTGAGGCCAGTCTGGGCTATCAGAATCACCTGCGCCTTGTCCATCCTTGCTTTGAGAAGCACCTTGTCAGATCAAGGAAGCAGGGAAAGGCGTAGAAGAGGCCGGGGTCCATGGCCTCGAGGCATCCCCCTGTAGCGAGCCCTGCTGAGGGGGGCGGGCATGGAACAGCCTCAGCTTCGCGTTCTCCCTGGAGGCAAACAGGTCCACCTGAGGTGTGCCCCAATGGGAGAACAGATGCTGTACTACCTCCGGCAGGAGAGACCACTCGTGGGACGCAGCCCCTATCCGGCTTAGGGCATCGGCCAGGGTGTTGGAGGCTCCTGCCACATGAATGGCTAGGAGATCCGCCTCCAGGCTGCGCACGAGTGACCAAATGCGGAGAGCTTCCTTGCATAGAGGCATGGAGCGCGTCCCGCCCTGGCGGTTTAGATAGTACATGGTCGTGGTGTTGTCCGTCTGGACTCGGACCACTTGACCCCGGAGAAACGGAGCAAAGGCGGTGAGAGCTAGGCAGACCGCTCGGAGCTCCAGCAGGTTGATGTGGCATCGGGACTCCCGCGGGGACCAAAGGCCGTGAGCCCGGTGTTCCCCAGATAGGCACCCCAACCCAGGGAGGCATCGGTTGATAGAGAGACCGTCGGCTCGGGGCGGACGAACGGGATGCCCTCCTGCAAATGAACTGGAACGATCCACCACTGGAGAGCATTCCACATCCCCTGGGTCACCGTCACAAGCTGGTCCAAAGGATCGCAGCGTTGTGACCACTGACTGGCCAGTCCCCACTGAAGAGGGCGCATGTTCCAGCGGGCCCAATGGACCCACGCTGGTGCAGGCTCGCATGAGACCCAGGAGGCGCAGGAAGTCCCGGGCAGGGCACAATTGCCCAACCAGAAATGATTGGGCAAGGAGGTAGAACCTCGGCCCTGTCCGCCGGGGCCGCCTCTGGCTCAGAAGAGAGTCGAGCTGCGCCCGATGAAAAGAATCACCTGCTCCGGCTCGCGTTCCGACTTGGCCTCGTTGATGAGGAGGCCCAGTTGAAGAAGACCTGGAGGCCAGATCTCTGGACCGTTCCACCTCCTGCCTGGAGGGCTGCTATCAGCCAGTCGTCCAGGTAAGGTACACCGGACCCTCGGCGCGCAGAATGCTGTCACCACTGCCATGCATTTGGTGAAGACCCTGGGAGCTGGAGACAAGCGAGGGGCATGACTCGGAACTCGAAAGGATCCCTCCTTTCAGCAGAAGGAATCTCTGGTGAGGCAGACGGATAGGGGCGTGGAAAGCATCCTGCAAGTCCAGAGAGCAGAACCACATGCGGCGTTCCAAGGATGGCATTATCTGAGCCAGAGTGACCATCCTGAAGGTTCGAGACCTTAGGAACTTGTTTAAGTCGTGTGGGTGAGAATGGGCGCCAGCCCCGTCCGTTCCGAACCAAGTACCTGGACACAAACCCGGTTCTGAGGGAGGGTCCGCCACCTCCCTGATCACCTCCTTCTGGAGGAGGAGAGCGATGTCGGCTCGGCGAGCCGACAGCGAGGCTGCGGACCGCGAAGCCCCCCGAGGGGCGACGGCTCTGAAGGGCGGGGCCTGCTCGAACTCTAGAGGCAGGCCTTTTCCCACCACCTCAATACCCATCTGTCCGTGGAAATAACGGACCAGGCGGAAAGAAGTGACAGAGCCGTCCCCACACGGGGGAAACCTGGGGTGAGGCGATGGGATTGGGAGCGACACCCCTCAATCCGTCACTGGGCAGGCTTGGAGGAGGGACCGGCCGAGGGACCTCCTGGGCCTCTACCTCCCGGCTTCCTGTTGGAGGAAGCCCCGGGCTTGGGTTTGGGATGCCAAGCTCGCGCCTGCTGGCCCTGGCGTTGCTGGGCCGGGCGTGTCGCGGGTGCAGAGGGACGAAAGGGCTTAGGCTGTCTGCGGCCTTTGTCCTTCTGTGCGGATGAGACCGAGTCCAAGGTAGCATTGGACTTTTCGATCCTCTGTAGGTGACCTTCCACCCCAGGGCGAAGGGTCGGTTCCCAGGAAGGGACATCCGCCAACTTGTGCTGGGTATCCAAGTAAAGGTGGATATCCTCAGCCAAGCCCGACGCGATAGCCACTCACGGCCGCCACCGACCTGGCACATGAGTCTCCAATGTCCAGAGCAGTCTGGAGCTGCTGTTTGGCCACTGCCCCGCCTGGTCTCGCACCTGTCTGACCGTGGTCTGCAGGTCCCGGAGATGAGGATCACCTCGTCCAGGAGCCCAACAAGGCATGAGAGAAATGTGCCATGAGGGCGGCGAGCTGGCCTGGCGAAGGCCGAGGAGGGCGCAGTGTAGACTTTTAAGCCTGGCGTGAGTCAATTCTTGGACTCCTTGCCGGGAGGTTTGTCCACGTCCCTAAGCGTTCCCGGGCGCGGGCGCTAATGGTAATAACCCTCGGCTGAGGGTATTCCAAAAACGGACAAGGAACCGGTGGGGACCGCATACTTCCTGGCCATCCTGGCCGAGGGCGCAGGACAGGAAGCAGGACGCTGCCAGAGCACCAAGGCCGGGCCCACTATGGCCTCAGCCACCGGAAAGGCCTCCGTAGGGGAATCCCCTCGGTCCAGGATCTCCGTGAGGGGGTACCTGGCCCGCTTAGAGACGGGTTCGAGCTTCATCCCGGTAGACTCCGAGATGAGCCGAAGCAATCCCAGGTAGGACGAAGGGCTATCGTCCATCAACTGACCTCCAGAGGACTCCAAGTCCACTAGCCTGGAGAACAGAGAGGAAACGCCGTTGGACTTGGAGGAGTCCCCAAAGAGCTGCCTCTGGCCTGAGCCACCCTCCACCTGCCGAAGTCAGTCGGGAGTGAGGGTAACAGACAGCCTATGGGGTAGACCCTTAGCCGACCGAGAATCCTTGGTCGGAGCCCCAAATAATGGCTGTGGAGGCGGAGGTTCCACCGGAATCGGTGGAGCAGCTGGTTTTGGCCGAACAACCGGCCTGGGAACAGGCTCCTCGGGTAAGTCGAGGGGTTGTTTCGGCCGCTCCGGTGACAGCCACTTAATGGCGGGAAGGCGGCGGCGTCGGCTTATTCCCGGTCAGGAGGAGCTGTTGCCACGCCAGGGTCCTACGTATCGTCGATGTAACTTATGCGAAGCCTCCCCTCGTCCGAGGCGGCGGGCCGCATCACTGCACGATGTGCAGACCGCCTATGACGGCGTGATCGGCTGGACCGCGACGAGGTCAGGGACCGAGACCTCGGCTTTTCCGAGGTCGGTGGAGAAAGTGTCGGCAGGAACCGGCACTACCTCGGCTCGGAGGGTTCACCGAGAGCTCGGAACCGGAGGCACTGGCAAGCCCACGGGATCCTCAACTCCCCGGGGAGCAGGAGAGGGAGTCTCGGCTTTCAGGCGACAACCCGTCCAACGGGTCGAGAAAAATCTCGACTGCGTCGACGGGAGTCTCGGTCAACTGATCTGACGGGGACACCGTGAGACCAGTGGCCGAAGCCGAGCGGTCGACAACTCGGGGAGAGGGACCTTTCCCGCTCCCAAGAGCGTCGACAGAGGGATTTACCCTTGTCCTTCTTTTTGGACCAAGAGTAAGGTCCAGCAGACGTTGGCCCCTCTCCCTTAGTGGAGAGGGACAGACAAAGCTCCTTGAAGGAAGCTGTATAGGAAGAACCCAGAGAGAGCGGGATAAATGCCGTGGCCAAAGGAAGATAATCGCGCCTCCTCTTTCGAGGCGATCATCTGCTCGAGAGGATCCGCCGAGCCCGCCGCCACGAGACCGCCGACTCAGCCTCCTGACTTCACCAGAGGAAAACGCCTCGGGACGACCCAGTTGCAATCGGGCAGCACAGTCTTGAGGACGTGGGCCGAAGGAAGAGCACAAGTCGCAGGCCTGCTGGTGGGTGCTCAAGGCCTAAACAGTGAACACGTGGAGTGTGGATCCGTCCGAGACATCTTCTGCCCGCAGGGGCATCTCAAAACCGGGAGTTGATTTGTCCATGTGGCCGCGGATAGAAGACCAAGTCTTTTAACCAAAAACTCTCAAATTCTTGAAAGCGGAAGAAATAGAACCAGTCTCAAACGCAGAGTGTTAAGGAGGAACCTGAGCTTCCAAGCGGTAAGGAAGATCTGGCGTCATGGGGTGGAGCCGAGAGTTATACCACCCGGGTGGGTGGGAGGAGCCAGCTTGAAGACCTTCCGGCAAGATTTAAAGTGGCAAGGATACCTGCCAATAAGTGTGGATGAACAACATATCCATGTCCCCAGAAACCATATTCTCATGGCTTCTCTGCAGAGGGGGAAAGAATGCATCCCCTCCCGCCCGTTTCTGGAAAAGACCACTGACATGTCTGTCTGAATTAAAAGGGACCCAGGAGCAGATGCGTCTGAAAGGTTTGGAGAGCATACATAATTTCGCATCTCCAAAACACTGATGTGGAGATGCCACTCCAGAGCGCCCCGGTCTAACAGATGGGTACCTCAGCCCCAGCCGGACGCATCTGTGGTCAGAATTTGGTGAGGCAGTTCCAACCTGAAGGGAACTCCCTTGGAAAGGTTGGAGGGGTTCAGCCACCACGTTATGGTCTAAGGAATGGAGCTGGATACTGACACTGGGAGGTCCAAGTCATTCGAACGTTGATCCCATTGAACCCATAGGTTCCACTGGGCCACCTTCATGTGCAGGCGGGCCACGGGTACTGTTGTAATGGCCGCTGCCATATGTCCCAGCAGCCTGAGAACTGTTCTGGCTGGGACTTGCCTAGACCAGCTGAGCCTGAATCTAAAGGCGTTCTGCTCTGTCCGACAGAAGAAAGGCCTTGCCATGCTCCCGTGTCTAGGATCACCCCTATGTACTCGAGTTTTTGACTTTGCCAAAGGGAAGATTTTGAAAGTCTGAGGATTATCCACAGATCCCGAAACAGGCAAAAGGTGGCCTCCATGGTTCTGAGCAATTTCTCCTTGGTAAGAGCTCTTAGAAGCCAGTCGTCTAGGTAAGGGAAAACAATGTCCCTCCCTCATTAAGATAGCTGCCACTACTGCTAGGCATTTTGTAAAGACTTAAGGGGGCCAAGGACAGGCCAAAAGGCAGGGCCCAAAACTGGTAAATGTTTCCTTGGAAGCAGAAGTGCAGGAATCTCCTGTGGAGTGGAAACACTAAAATGTGGAGGTAAGCATCCTGCATGTCCAGGGAGCAAAGCCAATCTCCCTGATGAAGGGGAGAAGGCCAGGAAGAGTGACCATCCTGAACTTTTAGTACGCTATAAATTTGTTCATATGGCTGACGTCCAGAATGGGGCACAGATCTCCAGTTTCCTTGGGTACCAGGACAGAGTAGAAGCCATTCCTGTGTTGTGCTGTGGGAACAGGTTCGATGGCCAGTTTTTGCAGAAATGCCTGTATCTCATTTTGGATCAAATCGAGACGGGTCTGTGGGTAATGGGAGGGAGCTGGAGGGTTGTCCGGAGGGATCACCAACAATTCTAGCGCATGTTCCTGTTCTGGTCCAAGGTTATCCTGCTCCAACCTTCCTTGCAAAAAGGGAAGCACCCCCCTCCTCTAGGGATTCTACTGGGGGGGGGGAATCAGGAGAGTCAGGCAGAGGAGCTGGGGACAGGCACACAGCCTGTGAGGTTCTGGGAGCTCTGTGCGCTGAACCTGTGATGACTTGGAAGTAGCCTCTCTCTTAAAGGCACCTCTAGACTGCGAACCTCTTGGCTGCTGCTTGGAGTTGTGACAAAAAGGCTGCCGCTGGGAGGAGGTAGGCCGAAACCAATATAGGGTATGAACTGATCGGATAGCCTTACCCGATTTCTGGAGCAAAACAAGACGGGGTCTCGGAAGAGGGCATCTAGAATCTTAGACTGGACATCTGGGCAAACCCGAAGACCCTAAGCCATGAGTGGCAACACAGGCAAACTCCCATAGCCACAGCTCTTCCTGCGGAGTCTTCAGAATCGTAGGAGCCTTGGAAGACGTGGGTCCCCATGTCAGAGCCAGACTTAAGAAGTTGCAGAAGCTCAGCTTTCCCAAGGAGATCTGGCTGAGCTTGAGTCATCTCAAAGGCCTTCTCCATAGGGCATTCTGATACTGAACCACGTGGGCCAGAAAGTTTAGGGAACGGATGGCACAGGTGGCCAAAGAGTAGACCTTTTTGCCAAAACAGTCCATCTGCCTAGAGTCCTTATCGGGAGACTTGAGTATTGAGGTGTTGGGAGTAGTTTTGAACTGTCATAAGCCGCAGTAATATCGACCGAATCAGCCTCCAGGTGTTCCTCATAGAAGGATTCATGCCTAGGGGTGTTACAAAAGCGATCTGCCTTTTTGGACGTCGCCGGTGTAGAGGACTCACATTTCCAAGCCACCCTGTGGACATCCTTAAAGGAGTCCATGAGAGGGGGGGAACCACTAGAGGCGAAGTCTTTTTATGAAGTGGCTAATCGACGTAGCTTGGGGTCCACTTCCTCAGTGTCCCAGTCCATCAGGGCCTGGATATGTCTCATCACGTACATGAACATTGGGTCGTCTGGGGGAGACCATAGTGTGTCCTTGGGCTCCTCCGGCTCTGAAGGAATATCTGAATCTCCAGTCATTATGCGAGGAGGAGGAAGAGTATCCCGACTCACCCAAATCTGGTGAGGGTGAGCGCTGAGGCTCAGGCTTATGAGCCTTGGAATGACTGGTATCTGGTTGTGGTGTGGGCTCCCTAGAAGTTGGGGGCTTTTTTGGGGCTTCCCTGTCTTCAAAATGTGCCCACCAGGCCACAAAAAGTGCATTAATCTCTGCGGGTGGGAACTGGGGTGAGCTCAGTGTAACCGGTGTCTAGGGTAGGCTTAGAAGGCCCCCACGTCAGTTCATCAGGTTGCGGTAACCCTGGCGTCAGGTTATCGGTGTCTGGTCCTGAGGTAAAGAACCCCCCGGAGTCGGTGTGACTGGGATCGAAAGGTTGGGCGTCTGTCTCACTGGCAGCTGGGTGAGGTCAGGGGACGACGGTTGAGGTATTGCTGGAGTAGCCACAGTCGGCAGAACAGGTGTCTGCTGATGCCAGTCTGGGGACAAATCCAGCCGGGAGGGAGAAGCTCAAGTAAGGGAGCTGGCTCCCAAGCAGGGCAGAGGTGTCACACCCTCCGTGGGGGGGGTGACTGCATGCCCCAGGCGTTGCGAGGTGACGTCGGTCCTAGACTTCTGAGCCGATTTCGCAGATGCCTTGACTGGGAGGCTGACTAGCAAGGACTAGCCACCTGAAGCAAAAGACCCGGTCAAGCCACCTGGCTGAGTACCAGTGTTCAGAATGGGCCTGAGCTTCAGGAGCCGAGAGACTGAGGTTGAAGACCAGGGTTCACAAGAAACCACCACCCGTGACAGAAACCAGAGTGGGTGGTTTGACCACTGGCAGCCTGGAGGGTGAGAGGGCTGACACAGGAGGGGGCAGATCTCCCGCGGGAGGAAAACCCATGGTCAGTGCCCAACTTGCACGGGGACCTGCAGCAGGGAGTACACCAGTGTTTGTCTCTGTGCTTCTCCCAGTGCTTGTGCTTTCTCGAAGATTTCTTTAACTCCACTGCCGAAGAAGTGGAGGCCCTGGAGATCAGGGCAGAGGAGGTACTCTGGTGAAGCTAATTCTTCATAGAAAGATGTTTCTGATGCAGCAGGAAGGATTCCAAGGTCTTCTGGCGTCGAAGCCAGGTGTGTTGATTGAAGACTTGGCAGTGCTGGCAGGCCTCAAGGTCATGATTCAGGCCTAGGCATAATACGCACACCGAATGGCCGTCCTTGTGAGGCAGCTGCTTGCCACAAACGCACTTAGTTCACCACAATTGGATAAAGGAGAAGAAGACTTGCACAAAAGTACTAAAAATGCTAAATAAGAAAGCATGGGTAATGTGGTAAAATGGCAGTCGACTTGAGCAGAAGGTGTCCGTGTAGGTCAGACTTGCGTGGGTCGATGGCGGGCCGATGTCAGGGGGCGGTCCCCCATCATAGACTGCTAGCTAGAAGTTTTCCATGCAGTCCTGCCAACTTTAGTCCTTATGGTGTAACCTGCTGCAAGAGCCCCCTCGAAGTGAGATCGTAATCACTTTTAAAAAAAAATGTATTTATAGGAGATTCTGGTCCTCAGGCAGGCAGCAACCCAAACACAAAGAGGTCAGCTGCTCTTTAAGAACAAATAAAACTTTACTATATACCCTGCAAATAAAAAATTTAATAATTAGAAGCTGTAAATAAGTAATACAATGCAGCATGTGGCCTGCAGGCGTGGTGAGTCACCTCGCTTGACTGGGGCTGTTTTTCTTAAGTTTCTTCTGAGCCTGAGACGCAGGCATGCCAGGGGATGGCAGGCACATGCAAAGTGTGCTTCCTGCACTGGCTCCTGGCCTGCGTATTCTCCTCCCGATGCCCTCAGCTGCACTGCCACCTGTGGTCACCCAGGTAGCAGTATAACAGCAGGAGCAGCAACCCTCCCTCTGCTCAGGTAGCCCCACCAATAACTCACGCTCGTTCCCAAAGCTGGGTCCCAGATGTCATGAGCAGTAGCACTACTGCTGCACCAACAGGCTGGCTTAGCAGCAGGATATTTAATAAAAAAAAAAAAAAAAGTAGGGTTTCTTTCACTAGTTCACAGGTCAAGAAGGATGGGGATTATCTTCCTCGGACACCTCAACAACAACACATACACAAAAAAAGCAGCGACCACTGCTACTGGCAGGATGCTCACTGCTGAAAGGGAAGCAGCCACCATGCTCACACAACCTCCGAAAACAGCCATGAGGGTAGGAAGTAAACAGGTGGTGGCTGTATAGGTCTGATCAGAACTCAAGGAGAAGGTTTTTTAAGGAACTTCAAACACTTCTGCCAGAAATGGCAGTACTGGCAAGGCAATTTATGAGGCACCCATTCCCTGAGGCTCAGGGGGGTCTTGGAGGTAAAGAATGTTTTATGTCATATCCAGTGATCTCACAGCGAACAGGAAAAAACATTCAGCAGTAGACAGGCACAAATATTAGCTGTTTGTCATTACACAGAACTGAGGAAAGGTGTGAGGGTGAGGTAGGACCAGTGGACTGCGGCTGACCAGGACCTCTACCTTGTCCCCCGGGCCCTGAACTTCACTATGTATAGCACAGGCCAAGCAAATGCATTGACACCAGTACCCTCTTGGATTGGGTCCTCACCACTCACCCCACAAGGATTTCTCGTACGACCATTCTCCCAGACTCACTCAGTGACCACTCCCCAGTTATGTGTGCATGGTCTAACAAATTCCTTAAGCCCCCTCCCAAAATTATCGCTAGCAGAGTCCTTCCTCGTGGAAAACTTCCACATCTCAAACAACACCTGCTTCTACAAGACTGGCTACCCATCTATGAAGCAACAGATGTTAACTTGGCTTTTGATCACTTCATCTCAATTTTCAACAAGCCTCGCGACCTCTTTGGCCCTGCTAAAAGGCGCAAAACAAAATCTCCCTCTAATCCATGGGTCACCGCGGCTCTTCTCTCACAGCTGAAACTAAGGGATCACCTCTGGGCAGTTGCCAGGGCCACTGGCAAACAACTGGACATCCAAAATTACAAACAAGCACGAAATGCCTGCACAAAAACCATACGGCTAATGAAATCCACCTATTACAAAGATGCTCTCACCAATACAAGGTGAAATGGTCGTGCTTTCTGGGACAATATCAAGGATGTCACAGGGAAGCAGCCAAAAACCTCTCCGGCCATGTTAATGGTTGATGGATCCTCAACCCTTGACCCCAAGGTGATCGCAAACATCTTTAACATGGCTTTTTCAGACCTTAGTGCTGTTCTACCCCATAACTTTTTCGAAAACAGGGCCTACTCCCCAAATACCTCAGCCCCTCAGTCTAACTATACCCTCTTCTACTTCAGGAAGGTAAGGCTGAATGAAGCTCACCGCTATATTACTGCAGCTATCTCTAAATCTAGATCTAGTAGCGACACCCTGGACCTTAAGCTTCTTTTGCTCACCCTCGATGAGGTAATTCATCCATTAACAAAAGTCCTAAACCTCTCTCTCAGCTGTGGAAAATTCCCGGACCTATGGAAAACAGCCACTGTGACACCCATCCATAAAAGTGGGGACAAGACGAATCACTCAAATTATCACCCTATCTCCATACTGCCCCCACTCTCTAAGGCACTTGAGCGCATCGTGGCTGATCAGCTTACCGACCACTTGGATAAATACAATATACCTTGTCCACAACAACACGGCTTCTGGAAAGGTCACAGCACCACCACAGCCCTTCTTGAGTTCACTGGAGCTTTGCACAAATCCCTTGACAACGGCCTTCTCACAGGGGCCGTTTTCGTTGACCTCTCCAAGGCCTTCAATACAGTACACCATAGATTATTAACACACCAACTACTGAATGTCAGGCTATCACCTGACTCTTCTCTCTGGTTTAAAAGCTACTTAGAAAACCGGTCACAGAGAGTAAAAATTGCGGACGCTCTTTCTAACACCCTGCCTGTTCGCTCGGGTGTCCCACAGGGATCCATACTGGGACCCCTCCTTTTTTAGCCTTTTCTTAAACTCCCTCCCTTACCACTGCTCTGAGCAGATCATACTATATGCCGATGATGCTGTTGTATTCTCCACTCACAAAGATCCTGCAACTCTTCAACACAACCTTCAACTTGGGTTTCAGTTCTGTAGAGACATGGTTTCTTAATCATAAACTGGTCCTCAATGACAAGAAAACCAAATCTATGCTCTTCTGCAGCTCTCTCAACCCACACAAGCTACACCACTTGGCTATCTCCACCACCCAGGGGAACACTCTAGATCAGGTGGGGTCCTTCAAATACTTAGGGATACAGCTTGACCCTAATCTCTCCTATGGACTTCATGTAGATAATGTAGCTAGAGCTGCTAATACATGGCTTGGTCTCCTCTACAGACCACAGACCACACCTCACGCCAGAAGCTTTGAAAGTTGCAGTCCTGAGCTCTGTGATCTCTGTAATAGACTATGGTCTCATCATTTATGGCTCAGCCACAACCACAACCCTTAGATGCCTCTCAACTACCTTAAATAAAGCATGTCGGCTCATCACTGGTGCTCACCGTCTCACCCACACATGTGACCTGTACACTCAGACCGGCTGGCTCCAACTATCAAACCGCATAAAGTTTCTCACCTGCTCCATGGTGAAAAAATCTACCTTGGCCTTACACCTTCTGGGGTCTCAACTCTGTTACAACTGCAATTAACAAATGGCGCCTTAGGAGATCCCCTACAGCTACTGAAAGTCCCCCACTGTCACACTTCACAGGGACAACGCTTTTGCTTATCGAGCGCCACTCTGGTTCAATGGCCTCAGCCCAACCATCTCCTCTGCCCCAACTATTGGTATGTTTAAAACTAGGCTCCAGGACTATCTCACTAACAACAGCTCCTGTGACTGCCCACCTTAACCTTGTTTCTCCACTTCCTTTCTGCTCTAGTTGTTCCCCCCCACTGGATTCTACCTCACATCTTGGTATACCCAATGCTGCACTTTCACCCTCTTGCCACCCTTCCTACATTCCTCCCCACCCTCTTCCCTCTCCCCTAGACTCTGGCACTTTATCTGTTGTCTATTTTCTGACAAATGCCGCTGGCTGCCTTGTTACAATGCTACCCTTGAACTGTATTAATCTGTACTCTGTTTGCAATGTCCACACTGTTGTAATGCCTGTCTTGATGTTCCCCATAATTTGTATTTCTCTGACGTGGAACCTTTGTAAAAGAGCCATGGCTCAAAAGTATTTGTGATCCTAGACTCAATACATAAATAAAATAAATAAATAAATGAATGCGTAGCTCAGTCTGCCTGAAAGGATCAAACTAGTGGGCATCAAGTAGAAGTATTTGGGCATTTTTTTTTTTTTTTTTATGTTTTAGGGAAGGGTATGGGTGGTAGAATATCCCACAGCCATAGCTATCTAAATAAGAATATTAAAACTGCTTGCATTATTAATATTTAGATCTGGTGTGCCAGCAACACTGGCCATCATGCTAGTCCAACCCACACAAGACTATTCTGTGAGGTACTCTGATAGGTCGCTCCTGGCTGTCCCCAAATGCACTACCAAAATGAGTGAAAAGGCTTTTGCCATATTAGCTCCTAAGCTTTGAAACTCCCTACCCGTGCCTCTTAGATGTGCAGAGTCCCTCTGGACTTTCCTAGTGTTGACAGCTACTTGCACATGCAGCTTTTTTGCACATTAAGCTCATCAACTGTATGTCTCTTCCTCCACACTGTCCACGGCACGCACTTAGTTGTATTTTCCACACACTCTAGTAGCAATTTTCACCTGCTTGATGTTAGTTTGTCTTACACCAGATCTTGCTGTACTTTCAAAATGATACACTTGTACCATTTGTGGCCTTATCTAATTTTGTATTCTCTGGATTTATTCATGTCCAACTCTCCCAGGTCATGCTTGAAAATAGGCAATACTTGTCTAGTGCACCTATCCAGTCAAATAAATAAACAAACAAAAGGAATGGTGCCATTTGTAACTGTACCATTATGATTCAGGCTGTGCTTATGTCACAGTATTGCTTGCTTTTGTTTTTTGCGATACCTGTACTATGGTCAGCCTGTTGGTGCAGCGATATGGCTACTGCCTTTATGCCAGCTACCAGATTCGCACAAGTCGGGTCAATAGCCAGGAAGAGGAGCAAGTGTTGTAACTAACGCCTTCTTACCCCAGCTCCTGGGAGATGGGGCAGTGAGGTCAACGCCACTCTGGAGAGGGCAGGGATGCTGCTTGATGTAAACATAGAAACATAGATTTTGATGGCAGATAAGGACCACTTGGCCCACCCAGTCTGCCTATTTCCCTACCTAATGGATAAGCTGCAGATCCTAGTTAACCAGCAGCCTACTTCTTCCTACCCCCACCCCCTAGAATTGCCTTATGACTGTCCCATGCATGCTTGAATTCCACCAGTTTTTGACTCCACAACCTCCTCCAGAAGGCCATTCCATGCATCCACAACCCTCTCTGTGAAAAAAATACTTCCTTAAATTACCTCTGAGCCACCCCCTTCTATCTTCAAATTGTGCCCCCTTGTTCTTGTAAACAGATGCAGTCAAGCAGCTCCTCACTAGCAGCGTCCCTGAAGACCAGGAGAGCGCAGAGGAAAGGACCCCAGAAATGCAGACTATAGCCTGCTTCTACAGCAGGTGTCCCACTGCTGGCTGTGACTCCACGCCACCACTACACATCCTTGTCATCAGCCATTCTGCCTTATGAAGACATCATTGTAAATGAGCTCTGCTCAGTGGGTTTTATCCTGAACAAAACTGAACTAAACTGAAGCGGGAAGGGAAGGGGAGGGAACCCCCCCCCCCCCGTGAAGGCAAATGATGCTGGGTGGGGAGGAGCAAAAGGGAGGGAGCATGCAAAGAGAGGAAATGGGCAAAAACAGAAGATTTAAACTACCTGTACCATGTTTTTTCTTTATTTTCTATTAAATTTTTGGTATTCTGCTCCCTTTCCCCCAGGTTGCATCTGGAAAGCAGCTGTAATCAGCTCCGAATACTTTTCCAGGACTCTACACACACAGGTGAAACTTATTCACCTGGTGTCTGTATATCACGTATAGACAGGAAAGAGAATCTTAATCCCTTTCATTTTATAATAAAAAAAAGCAGAAAGCCTCTCTAAAATTAAAGGGAAAGTCAGAGGTGTCAGTATTGAAAAAGGCAGACTCTAGCGGAGCAACAAATGAATAGCCTGACCAAGTATAGTAGCGGCCGCTAGCAACGCAGTGCAAACAGCAAGGTGCTGCTCAAGACATCAAGGGGATATACTCTGCCTGCCAGCTGCTGATGCTTTCTTCAGTTTGCTGCAAGACTAAATAAAACATTTTATTGCGGATCCCTGGTGGTCCAGTGGTTAGGATTCGACACTCTCACCACCATAGCGTAGGTTCAACTCCACGTCAGGGAGGGAAGGTGCTAGCCTCTGAATATTAGTAAACAGGCAGGGAGGAGTAAGGGTCGCTGGAGACCAGTTACGGTCTGGGGAGGGGGGACAGGACCATCTGAGCAGACTGGGTGGACGAAGAGGCCCCTTTTTCTGCTGACAAATTCCATGTTTCTATTTTTTGGGTGGATTGGACAGTGTCGGAACATTCTTCAAAAGCCTTTTTCGCGAGTGCTGTAGCTGCCTGCCAGCTAGTGACTGATCCTAGTTTGTGGCTACTATCTTCTGCATTTAACAAATGCTGCAGTCTGCACCCTATTTAGCCATGGTCACTGCAGGGCTGCAACAAATAAGAACACAATGCTTTCTGTTAAAGCTGAAGTAAAATCACGGTGCTGGAACCCCAATTAATTTTCTCAACACACCAAAACATAACTATGTTTTAATCATTTTTAATAGCTTTCCTATTTTAAAACAGAAACTGTATACTGACGTGATGCAGAATACAGCTGCAGTGCTTACCCTGTTGCCATTCACACTCCAACTGCAGGTAAAGACTGAAGTCACTTAAATAGAGTCACTCACATACTGGTGGTTGTGTGGACAAGAAAACTGCTGCAAAAGAAATCCGTTAATACCCTCCAACTCTCTCACAGGGCTGGTAATCCTGCCACTACTTTTGTAACTCAGCAGCAACCAGTTTATTTCCTGTTCCTGTGAGAGACCCACCTTTTCCCCCCAGAATGCACAGTTCTGTAGTTCACTTGTAGTTTTTACAATATATAAAGGGTATGCAATTAATATGAGTCGAATAAATGATTTACTTGCACAAGAGCAGCTTGACCTCAGGTAGCCTCACGAGTGGCGCAAGTCATTAGTGAGGTGTCCAAAGTTAAACTGCTCAAATGCAGATAAATCATTTATTCCACAAATGTTCCACTGCATATTCCATTTATGCAATAGGTCAGCAGTACTTGGATATGATTTTAATGTTACTTTTTTTGTTTTTGCTTATTTTGGCTTTTTAATTTGGTAAAATACTGTGGATTTCTTGGCGATGTGCTTCATGTAATTCCACGGTTGCCAGCTGGTTGCTAAGTATGTGAGCATCATTGGTAGGGATGCAGTGTGGTTGCACTCACAGCATGCACTGACTGGCTGCAGTTTGCGTGTGGGAGGGCTGCACAGTTTAAGAAACATGGAGGCTCCGTTTCTTGCTTCATGAGAAGCCACTGCAGCAGGCTGTTAGAAAGCAGCATTTTAAAAAGTAAAGCGTTTTTATGTTTTTTTTGTAATAAATAAGGTTGTTTGCCTCTTCCTAGCATTTTGGAGGTGTGGCTGTGTAAAGAGAAGGCAGTACACATCAATGTTACGGGATGGGTGGGTCAGAAAGTAGGCGAGTGTATGAACACCAGCCAGCTGGCAGAGAGAAATCCACGTTTTACAAAGTAATTTTTTTTCACCGATTTTAAGTAACATGATTTTCATGTGGAGACTACCTGAGCTGTCAGAAGAGGAAGCAGATGACAGCAGAAAGTGATCTTGTGGACTGCAGTGGAGCTGGGTGACTGGTAACTTAAAAGTTAAGTGTTTTCTGAAAGTGAAAGCAGGTTCCAGGGAAAGATGACGTGCCAGCAGCATCCGGGATGCTTGATGGGGGGAGGAGGAATAAATCCATGGTTCCACAATTTAACACCAGTGGAAATAAATAAGGGATACGTAACAGAAACCTGTGGAATATAGGATTTATTTTCACAAGAGCTGTTTGACACTGAGCAGCCTCACGAGTGGTGTAAGCTCAGAGTGATGTGCCCAAGTGAAAATAAATCATGTATTCCACAAGGTCCCTGTTACGCATTCTATTTGTACAATAGGGATCCTTTAGAATAGTGCAGGGAGTTTCCTTTTAAATTATCTAATGTTTAATGTAAAGTTATATGGACTTTTTGTGGTTTTCCCAGTGTAGCTCCGCTTAGCATAGTGGTTCCTAAGTACTTGGTTGCTATGGAGGCTCCAACTTTATATTGTGGCCAGTACATAATGAAAAAGTTTGATGTCCATTTCTTTTGGTTTTGCCTTTTTTTTTTTTGGGGGGCATTTGCTTGTAAAAAAAGTGAATACAAATTAAATTTTCTGCCATTTTTGCCAATTATAAAAAATCTTAAAGGTATTTATGAATGAAACACCTCATTTTTTGTATAAATTTTTATGCTCAACAACCTTTGTGCTCAAAGTACCACACTATAATTTTTCATTTTAAAGCCATTTGCATGTGTTTGTTGAAACAGGGCAAAAAATTTGAATTTTTTGGTGTTTTTTGCCAATTACAAAAAAAAAAAACTATAAGGTCTACATAAATGAAACACTATTCATTTTGCAGATATTTTTGTACTGAACAAATTTTGTGCTCACAGTACCATGCTATCATTTTCCATTTTCAAGTTATTTACATTTGTTTGTCTGTTCTTTTATAGTTCTATCTGTTGGAGGGTACTTTTTATAACAGCATGTCAATGTGGCAACCTGGTGTATGTGGATGTCTGGGGGAACACGGCTGCAGGGGAGGAGCTGGTGGCAGGGGACTGGTACAGGAAGCAGAGGTGGGGCTAGCAGCAGGGATTGGGGGACTGGTACAGGGGGCAGGACGACAGCAGACGTACCAGAGTAGACAGGATAGTTAACTGCAATGGTTGTGGGGCAGCTATCCCGATGGGCATACTGTGAAAGCTGGGGGGTGTCCCATTTGTCTCAGGCTAAGGGGGCTGGAGGCAGAGGTCCAGTGGCTAGGGAGGGAGTTAACGAGGATTATTGAAGGGAGGAAGAGCATTGGAGCAGAATGGTCACCTCCTCAGGGGACATGGGGTACTGAGTCAGTGGTATCATGGAGGATAGGGTGAAACATTTTAGAAGCAGTAAGGCGGAAACTTCGGTGTGGCACTAGGGGAGATGCATTCACTAGTTGCTCAGGAAATGGCTGCAATGGTGGATGATGAGGAAGGGGCTCTCCGGGAATGGGCAGGAAGGAAAGTGGGTAGAAAAAATGTAGGGTCAACTGCCTGGCAGAGGAGGGGACAGGTGAAAATGGATTGGGGTAGATGGGAAGGCATGGGGGGCAGAGGAGTCAAAGGGAAGAAGGGATCCATAAAGGATCGGAAGGAGGTTTATGAGGCAGGGAGAATCATAGGGGGTGAGATGGGCAATAGGGAGGGCAGCAGTATAGCAGGAGGGTTCAGTTCAGCGGAATAGGGCAGGGGGCTGGCTGGGGGAGATCAAGTCAGCAAGTGTGCAAGACAGGGTGGTTGTTCAAGGTGGGGGTAGGGACAGTAGGACAGTACAGGGGAACAGTGGGGAGAGGGGGTGGGGTCTTAATGCTAGGGGGACTCAATCCTAAAAGGGGTCAGATGGGGAGGAAAGGGATAATGGCATAGTCGGATATGGGTGGAATCAGTACCTGGATTGAAAGTGGGTAGGGCGGGACAGTTCTGGCTCAAGTGTGTTAGGAGGGAAGAGATAAACCGCATGTGGTAGTACACATAGGCACAAACGACTTGGGGGACAGAACGGTTGAATTGGTAAGGGAGAGGTTCAAGGAAATGGGGAGGTTGGGTTTGGAAGTAGGGAGTTCAGTAGCCTTCTCGGAAGTGCTCCCAGTACCCAGGACAAGCACTGCGAGGACAGAAAGGATAGAGGAATTTAACACTTGGCTGAGAGAGTGGTGTCAAACCCAAGGATATGGGCTGGTTGGGGAAAGTACAGTTACGTAGGAACTTACCGTAACAGTAGATCTTCGAGAGAGGTTCCTTTAGTAGGTCATCACATACAGGACTGGCGCCACCTGGCGTCGGGCTGTACGGCAGACTTTTCTAGCAATACCTGATGGGGGACCGCCCACCCGGTGTCACAGGTCTGACATCAGCGTGACTGTATATAGTGGGCGGTCCCCACGCCCATCCTCCAGTTCTCCCGCCGGAGCCAGGAAGAGGCCAGACAGCAGGAGTGAACAGGATTTGGAGTCCCTGTAAAACATAAAATGAGGGGAAGGAGGGAGAGAAAAATATGACCTACTGAAGGAACCTATCTCGAAGATCTACTGTTATGGAAAGTTCCTACGTAACTGTACTATCTTACTTCGAGAGGATTCCTTCAGTAGGTCATCACATATAGGACAGAGTCCCAAGCAGTCCTTCTAAGAAGAGACAGAGAGAAACTAGGGAGGAAAACTAACTCCAACGGAAAAAACTGAGGTCCAGAAGGAACCCAGTTTAGGACAGAAGGCCCTGCAGGATGGCTAGGCGAAAGCTAGCCTTCCGCCTAGAAGCAATGTCCAGACTGTAATGTTTGGTAAAGGTATGGACAGAACTCTAAGTAGTGGCAGCACAAATGTCAGCCGCAGAAACGTTCCGTAGGAAGGCCTCGGAGGCAGCCATGCCCCTAGTAGAATGACCTCTGATAGTACCCAGCAGAGGTTTATCGTATTTCTGGTAACAGAACTGAATGCAGTTGCCTAACCATTTGGAAAGGCCCTGCTTAGAAACGGGTTTGCCCCTCGACCTCGGGGCAAAGGAAGCAAACAACTGGTTGCAAAAGCTAAACTCTTTGGTCTGGTGGGTGTAACACTGGAGAATCCGATGGACACTAGTTGCAGGACCCACTCGTCTGAGGTAATCGCCCTCCACTTCTGCGCTAGGCGGGTGAACCTCCCCCCCACCTGCTCCCCGTTGAAAGACTGAGGAGGCAGTGGGGCCGGGGAGTCAAGAAGTGGCGGGAAGTTCAGGGGGAGGACCTCCTGAACGTCTCTGATTTTTGGAGGCAGGAGGGTGGCTGTACCCATGGCCTTATGCTTCCCTTGGCGGCACGCCGGAGCGTTCTTTCGCTGCCTCCAAGTCCTTTTCCAAAAGGACTGCTGCTAGGAGTCTAATCGGTACTTCGAACTAACAGACCTAAGAGCAACTCCCTTGTCCTGTAGGTCTGTTATGATATCCTTGGTGTCCCCACCAAAAAGGACCAAGGACAGAAGTAACTGCTGCCACATCAGGTCCTTGTAGCGTCGACACAATGTGCGCCGAAGCCTCTCCTCTTCCAAGGAGGAAGACGAGGATGAGCGGCGGCACCGCTTACCTCGGTGCCGAGACCGTAGATGTCGGCAGGATCAGCTGGACCGAGACAAAGTCCGAGACCGAGATCCTCGGTGTTTCCGAGGACGGGTCTGGGAAGGGGCAGAGGACACCCGCTCTTCCCTCGGTTCGGAAGCCTTAATCGGGGACTGTTGCACCGGAGGCGCAGGCAGATCCTCGTTCTCCACGGGGGGAACCGGTGAAGAAGGGTTGTCGGCCTCACCAGTCGACAACCCGTCCGACAGGTCGAGAAAGATCTCGACCGCGTCAACGGGTGTCTCGGCCAGCTGCCCTGACGGGGACACCCGTGAAGCCAGCGGCCTTAGCCGCAACCTCGACCAAATTCGACAGTCAGCTGTTCGGGGAAGGAGACCTCTCCCACCCCCACTAACGCGAACGATGGGACTTTCCCTTTGAGTCCTTTTTGGACCGAGAGGAATGTCCCGATGGCCCCTCTCCCTTCGTGGAAAGGGACTGGCAAAGCTCCTTGAACAAAGCTGAATACGAGGTACCCAGAGAGAGCGGGATAAATGCCGCGACCGAGGAAGCAGATGATGCGGCCTGGGCCACCGCCTCCTCCTCGAGGGCGATCATCTGCTCGAGTTGCTCAGCCGAGCCAGCCGCCGCAGTAACCGACCAACGGGTAGCGCTTCTCGGGGCGCCTAAGCTGTAACCGAGCAGCACGGTCTTCCAGGACGTTGGCCAAAAAAGAACGGCATGACTCGCAGGCCTACGGGCCGTGTTCTAGGCCGAGGCAGTAAGACGCACGTGGAATGCGGGTCCGTCCTGGACATCTTCTGCCCACAAGGGCACCGCCGAAATCCGGGAGTTGATTTGTCCATCGCAGCCGCGAGGGAGAAAGATGACTGAAGTCTTGAAAATTTTAAAATGAGTTTCTGGCGAACCGAAGAATTAGGATCCAGTCTATCACGCAGAGCGTTAAGGAGGGAACCTGAGCTTCCAAGCGGTAAGGAAGATCTGGCATCATGAGGCGGAGCCGAGAGTTTTCCCACCCGGGTGGGTGGGAGGAGCCAGCTTGAAGACCTTCCGACAAGATTTAAAGCAGCAAGGAACCTGCCAGACAGTGTGGATGAACAACATATCCATGTCCCTAGAAATATCCATTCCCACCCTCTGGAATGGCTCCTCCACTATGGGCAATGGAATCAGGGCGGCTTGGGTTTTCTTGCCACCAGTGACAAGACCTGCAATACTCCTTCACCTGCTGGGTTAAGTTAGGCCAGTAGAAATTCTGGGCAAACCGCTGCATTGTGCACGCGATTCCCAGATGACCAGACAAGGGAATATCATGGGCAACCTTGAGCAACTGCTCACGATATCCCTGGGGAAAGATAAGCTGCCTGCCTAGCATCCCTCCCTCTGTCTGTACTGCCTGTGTATACATAAGTCCATTTTCCCAATAAACCCTATGTCTTCCGTCACCTCCCTGTGCTCCATTCGAGTCTGCCCAAGCCCTCAGCTTCTCTAAACTAAGGTCACTTCTCTGAGCAGCTGTGAACCCCTCACACCTTGCCACGGCATGGGACAGGTCCCCTTCAGTCGCTAAACTAGGGTCCCTAGCACTAACGTCAGGGCCCTCAGGATCACTGTCAATCCCTACCCTCTGACAAGAGGTCACCCCTCCCTCTTTGGAGTAACCTCTGTAGCTGGGTGGTTACTTGCTCCTGGGGAAATTTCTACCCCCTTTTTATCAGTCTCCCCATCTGGTGACACAGGCTGGGGAACCAGCCTCTTAGTGGTTTCCACACTGGTTTCTGTGGGGTTCAAGGAAAGTACAGTTATGTAGGAACTTACCGTAACAGTAGATCTTCGCGAGAGATTCCTTCAGTAGGTCATCACAAGTAGGACTGAGTCGCCGCCTCAGACAGACTTTTTAGCAATCCTGACGGGGGACCCCCCACCCGGCGTCACGTGCCCCACGTCAGCGTGACAGTATATATAATGGGCGGTCCCCACGCCCCGCCCTCCAGTTCTCCCGCCGGATCCAGGAAGAGGCCTAACAGCAGGAGCAAACAGGATTGGAGACCCTGTAAAAATTAAAGGGGAAGGAGGGAGAGAGAAGTATGACCTACTGAAGGAACCTCTCTCGCAGATCTACTGTTACGGTAAGTTCCTACGTAACTGTACTATCTTACTTCGAGAGGGTTCCTTCAGTAAGTCATCACAAGTAGGACTGAATCCCAAGCAGTCCCTCTAAGAAGACACCGTGAGAAACTAGGGAGGGGGCAAAACAAAATCCACAGAAAAGACTGAGGTCCAAAAAGGACCCAGCCTAGGACAACAGACCCTGCAGGACAACTAGGCCAAAGCCAGTCTTTCACCTAGAAGCAATGACCAAACTGTAATGCTTGGTAAAGGTATGAACAGAACTCCAAGTAGCGGCAGCACAAATATCCGCTGCAGAAGTAGCCTTGCCCCTAGTAGAATGACCCCTGATAACACCCGGGAGGGGTTTGTCATACTTTTGGTATCAGTATCTGATACAGTTGCCTAACCATTTGGAAAGGCCCTGCTTGGAAACCGGTTTGCCTAGAGTTCGAGACGCGAAGGAGACAAACAATTGGTCGCAAGTGCGAAAGTCCTTGGTTCGGTGTGTGTAACACCAGAGAATCTGGTGCACATCCACCATATGGAGGGGTGCCTCACCCCTGTTAGCGGGAGCCAGATAATATACCAGAAGCTCTACCAATTGGTTCAGAGTAGCTTCCGACACCACCTTTGGAAGGAACCTCGGATGGGTTCTGAGAACTGCCCTGTCCCGGTGAAAAATAAGGTAAGGCCCCTTACAAACCAACACGTGAAGCTTCGAAGTTCTTCGAGCTGAAGTGATGGCAACCAGACACAACGCCTTCCAAAATAGGAAGCGTAGGTCACAGCTCATTGCTGGTCCGAAAGGAGGCAAGGTGAGCTTTTCCAGGACGAAATTCAGGTCCCATGGTGGTGTTGGGCTGCGGATGGGGGGTTTTAGATAGAGAATCCCTTTCAAAAAAGTCTGACATATCCAACTGTGCCACAGGTTTGCCATCCACCAGCTCATGGTACGCCGAGATAGCAGAGAGGTGCACTTTCAGAGAGGAATAGGCTAGACCCAGGTCCGATAAGTGAACGAGGTATTCCATGACTTGTGGGGCCGAGCAAGAAAAAGGGTTCCAGCCCTTCGCGGTCATCCAAATGGAAAACTGCTTCCACTTCAATGCATAAGTGGAATAGGTGGAAGGTTTTGTGGCTTCAACAAGGATCTGTGCCACTCTAGAGGATACCCCAAAGTGAGAGATGGCTATGTCTGCAGGACCCATGCATGCAGATGCAGGGTCCTGAGCCCCGGATGAACCAGATGACCTTGATCCTGAGTAAGGAGGTCATGTGTCAATGGAAGTGGAACTGGTGGTTCCCTGGATAGCTGCTGAAGCAGCGGGAACCAAATCTGTCTCGACCAAAGAGGAGCGATGAGAATCATCTTGGCCTTCTTCATCTGTAGTTTGAGGAGGACCCTCTGCAGAATTGGAAATGGAGGGAAGGCGTACAAAAATTTCGCTGTCCAGGATAGAAACAATTCATCGCTCCAGAAAGCACTTGGCTCTGGAACGAGCGAGCAAAGCTTGGTAAGTTTTGCGCTGAATTAAGAGGCGAATAGGTCAAGTTCCGGCCGCCCCCAATTTTGGAAGATGGATTCCGCCACTTCCTGATGAAGTTCCTACTCGTGAGCAGGGGTCCTTGATCTGCTGAGACTGTCCGCCAGGATGTTTAGAACCCCAGGTATGTGCACAGCCACTAGGGACAAGTGATGCAGGACTGCCCAGTTCCACACCCTGGTCGCTTCCCTGCAAAGAGGGTACGACCGGATTCCTCCTTGTTTGCTGATGTACCAAACCACCGACATGTTGTTCGTTTGGATCAGCAGTGTTCCCTCGGGCAGCAGGGGTGGAAAGGCCTGTAAGGCATACACGACCGCACTGAGCTCTAGAACACTGATGTGAAGAGAAAGCTCCAAGCCGGACCAAAGTCCCTGGGCTTGGTGATCCCCCAGATGCGCACCCCACCCCATGTTCGAGGCATCCGTGGTGACAGCGGCTATAGGCGCTGGTCATTGAAACCGGAGACCCAAGGAAACACTGTGTGGATTCATCCACCATAGAAGATCCTTCCAGACCGCTGAGGAGATGAGAACCGGATGGTCCAGATCGTCCAAAAGCTGGTCCCACTGCACCCTCGGGGACCACTGAGAGATCCTCATGTGGAGCCTGGCTAGGGGAACGGTACAGATGGAAGCTGCCACAAGGCCTAACAGGCGAAGGACCTCCCTGGCCAGAATGGTCCAGCAAGACGCCACCTTGGTGGACCAGAGTCTCCACTCTGTCCGAAGGAAGGAAAGCTGTGCACTGGACCGTGTCGAGGACCGCCCCAATAAACTGAAGTCTCTGGTTGGGAATAAGGTATGACTTCGGCACGTTGACAGTAATCCCAAGTCGACTGAACAGGTCCAGGGCAAATGATAGAGCCCCCAATAATGCATCCCTGGCAGGGGTTGCTAGTGGCCAATCGTCCAGGTAGGGAAACACTGCAATACCCCTGCGGTGTAAAAACACCGCCACCACCACAAGGCACTTGGTAAAAACCAGACGTGCCGAAGACAGACCAAAGGGGAGTGCTCGGAACTGGAAGTGCTCCCCCCGGAACATGAACCACAGGAACAGACGGTGGTTGGGGAAAATAGGGATATGTAGGTAGGCATACTGCATATCCAGGGCGCACAGCCAGTGATTCTCCAACAGTAGTAGCAGAAGGCTCTGCAGTGTCAGCATGCAAAACTTCTTGTACTTGACAAAATGATTCAGCTGACTGAGATCTAGAATGGGTCAGAACTCCCCATTCTTTTTCGGAACCAGGAAAAAATGGGAGTAGAAGCCTTTCCCTATTTGCCCTGGAGGGACTCGCTCGATCGCTTATTTTAATAAAGCAAGAGCGAACTTATTTCCTTTTGGACGAGGAAAGCCTGGTCCCGGGAGTATGAGGACTTCACCAGAGGGTTTCCCGGAGGAATTCCCAGGGACTCTACAGTGTGACCTGAGGCCACTATTTGCAGGACCCACTCGTCGGAGGTAATCGCCCTCCATTCCTGCATGTGGAGAGCGAACCTCCCCCCTCACCTGCTCCTTGCCGAGAGGCTGTGGAGGCAGTGGGGTCGGGGAGTCAAGAAGTGGCGGGTCCGTCAGGGGGAGGACCCCCTGACCGACTCAGATTTGGCCTTCCGCTTGCCTTGGCAACGCGCCTGAGTGGATCTCCCCTGCCGCCAGGTCCTCTTCCGAAAGGGTTGCTGCTATCTACAGATCTAAGGGCAACACCCTTGCCCTGTAGTTTTGTAATTAAATCTTTGGTGTCACCTCCGAAAAGTACCAAACCCCGGAAAGGAGCATCCTGAATCGCCGACTGAACCTCGTTAGCAAGGCCAGAGAGGCGAAGCCAGAAGTGCAGTCTCAGAGCCACAGCAGTCGCCGAGGTACAGGCCACGGAATTGACCGAATCATAAGTGGTCAGTAAAGCATGCCTACAAGAAATCTTGGAGAGGCGAAGGTTCTTGGCTAGTTCCTCCTAGAGAGGTGAAGGATCCATAGACTGGACCTTCACCTCCAACCTGGCCATGGTCGCTTTTTGGTGGGACACCATATGGGCCACGTAACTGAGGGAGCGGAGCGCACATGTGGCTGAAGAGGAGACTATTTTGCCAAACTGCTCCATCTGCCTCAACTCCTTATCTGGAGGAGTAGTGCTCAAGCGCTTGGGCGTAGCAGAGCGATCATGAGCCACTGAAATGACCACGGAGTCTGCCTTCGGATGGGTCTTCAAAAAAGGAGCATCCTTAGGTGCCCGGTAAAGCTTGTCTGCCCACTTGGGGGCAGCCGGGATGGAGTGAGGCATCTGCCAGATGGTGGTGGTAAGGCCTTGGTGGGGGGCCATCCATGAAGGAACTGGGACTGGAGACAGGGACTCCAAATCGAAGTGCTCCGCGAGACGCTGTCTCACTGGGTCCTGTTCCTCTGACTCCCAATCGAAATAATCTCTGAGGGCCCTCAAGAGATTAGAGAAGGAAGGATCCTCAGGGGACGATTTTGGTGAGGTCTTGCCTCTCAGCTCGGGTTCCTCCACGATTTCCTCCTCCGAAGAGTCCTCTCTCCCATCAGAACTATCGTCGGCCTCCTCCACTGGACGACGTTCAAAGCGAGAGAGGGGAACATCCAGTCGAGTCTTCCCTGAGAGGTGGACAATCGGACCCGAACTGCTCGGGGAAAGGGACCTATGAAGCGGCAGAGGTGGGAGTTTTACTTCTAGGTCCAAAACCAACTCCGACCTCGCTCCTTGCCACCAAGACTAAGAAAGACTTGAAATCCGGCGTAGCTGGAGGAGGAGGAGGAGTTGGTTGAGGCTGAGGGTGGAGGGGAAAGCAACTGGCAGACGGTAATACCCGTGTAATGGGTATATGGATGATAACCCTGATAAAACTGTCCAAATGGACTCCATCCAGGAACGGGAACCTCCGGGTAAGGATCCCCAGGATACCCATGTGGGTAATGGGGGACAGTGAGTGGACGGTTATAGTACCCAGTCAACCCTGACGTCGGGGGAACCCACGTCGGACGCGATGTAGTAAATATTAAATTAGGGCCTGGCGTCGGAACAGTCTGTTATAGGGACCGACGTCTGCACCAGCGCCACCCGATCCGGCACTGGAGGGGTCGGCGTCGGCACCGGACAAAGGGTCTCAGTGGTAAGAATCAGGTCTGGCTTCGGGGCTGACTGAATAGGCCTGCCCACTGGGCCCGGTGTAGGGACTGGCGGCATTGGAGGTGCCAGCGGTCCCGGCGTCAGGACTGCTGTGGTAATGGGCAGCGCTGGAGCCACCAGTGGTCCCGGTGTCAGAACTGTAGTGACTGGAGGCGCTGTAAGCGCCCGCAGTCCATCCTCGGGCTGAGGAGGGGCCTCTAGACCCTGGTCCCCAGCAGGGGAGCGCAGGCAAGAACCCCCGAAATCAGCTGGTTTACCAGCAACCCCATCCATCTTGCCGGACGTGTCCGAAGTAGAATGAGAGGACACAGGCGAGGACAGGAGGGGCGAGGCTGTCTCCCCGGACCCCGCTGACGCCGGTAGTAGCGCCAGAAGGCTCCAACGGGGAACTTAAGCTCAGCGGTCATCAGGGACAGCCGATAGCAGGCATCGTCGGGCAGAGAACCCCCGGCAAACTTAATGACTGAGGCCGGGCGACTGCCCCCCAGCCAGGGGAGTAAACTTAACGGCCACCGGGCGGTCTCTGTAGGAGCTGGAGGCCGACTTTACCGGCTACTGCAGCGCGGTCGCCAGAGGAGCTGGCAGTTGACTTATCTGCATGAAGGTTCTCCTTACCTGGGTGCTTCGACAGTGGCTGGGCCTTGCTGGTAGAGGGCCTGCCGATGTCCGCAGAGCGAGCCCACTCCGTCTTTTCCTTGTATTTTTTAGGGGAAGATTTGTCGGACGAGTCCCTAAGTTGGTCCATCTTCTTCTCAAGCGAAAGTAGATGGGCCTTGAGAAGATGGGCCTCCAACGCCTGCTGTCTCCGCTTTTTGGTGGCCTGATTGAAGGACTGACAGCTGGGGCAGGAGGAGACTGGATGGTCTGGGTCTAGACAGATGACGCACTTGGAATGCCAGTCTTTGTCCAGAATCTGAATGCCATACTTGGAGCACTTTTTCTTCAGAGAAGACATGAACTACTTAATAATAAAAGATGAAATAGCGAGTTTTTAGAAAAAACACGCAAAAAAATACTTTCCGACGGACGCTGAATGGAGTCTGCGAAGCGAGTAGCACAAGGCGACAGTGGGAAATAACTGGTGGGCAGGCGTGGGGACCGCCCATTATATACAATCACGCTGACATCTGTCATGTGACGTCAGGTGGGCGGTCTCCCCATCAAGGATTGCTAGAAAAGTCTGCCGCGCGGCCCGACATCAGCCCTACTTGTGATGACCTACTGAAGGAACCCCTCTCGAAGTAAGATCTACTATTTTCCCTTGCGCTTGGCTGTGGGTAACTGCACATACCACCCCCTGTTGGAGATTGTTACCCAGGATCACATCCACTGCTAATGTGTTGACTACAGCCACCTGCTGCACAGTTCCCCGTTTCACCCCAGTCAAGGAGAACACTAGCAAGTGGCAGGTTTTCTCTTCACCCGTAAACCCTTGTACAGTTACGTATTTATCGGGTATAAGCTGACCAGGCTGTACCAGATCCCCCTTTACCAATGTCAGGGATGCCCCTGTGCCCCTTAACCCCTGCATCTGTACACCATTTACTATGACTGGGTGCATGTGTTCCTTCATGTTCACTGGCATGCTCCAAGGGACACACAAACAACCCACTTCTTTTCTAGCACCCTGCTGTGTATTATGGCTGGCCTTTTTGGGGCCCAGTTTCCTTACATAACCAACAAGCATTTATTTCAGATAAATCTTTTCATTGAAACCTGGGGCTAAACTGGTTTCGGTGGAGGCAGTGAGGGTTTTAGCTGCCCTGCAGGCGCGTTTTTCCCTTTCTGTGCTGCCACGCCTGCCCCATTCATTCTCAGAGCAGGTCTGTTCTTGACATAGTTCAGCAGCCTCTTGCACTGTTTTTTGGTCTTGGTCCTCTAGCCAGGTTTTTAGCTCTGCTGGGCATGTCCAATAAAACTGTTCTAATAAAAAATCACATTTTCAATTTTGTCAACAGAGTTTGCTTCAATTCCTTCCCACCGTTTTAAAACACTGATGATGTTTCGTGGCTAGCTCCTCATAGCTCATATCAAGGCTTCTCCTGAGCCAACAGAATTTAGCTCTGTATGATTCAGCAGTTAATTCAAACTTTTTTTTAACAGTGCTGCTTTTAACTTGCTGTAATCGTCACTGTCTTCATTGTTCATTTGACCCAATGCATCCCGAGCTTTCCCGGTAAGTAGCAGGGATAGCTAGAAGCTCCAAGACTCTCTAGGAATTTTGAAAAAGTTTGTATTCAGGATAAGAGAGTTTAAAAAAGCATCTATATCTTCCTGTTCCTTAAATTCAACTATTAATTTGGAGTTCAATTTGTAACCCACTCCTGCAGTCCCAGTTAAACCCAAGCCACTTACCTGCCCTGGTGCCACTGGTTGGAGTCGTAGCTTCTCCAGTTCATGTTGCAGCTGGCACTCACGCTCCTCACGGTCTGCCTCCCTCTGTTGTCACTCTGCCTCACGGTCCACCTCTCTGTTGTCGCTCTGCCTCCAGTTCCATCCTGCGCAACTCAATTTGCAGCTCGAGTACCTCTGGATTCAGGATACTGGTGACCTTCCCCTGCTGCTGTGGTCAATTCACTGACAGTGGCCCTGCTGTCCTGCTCATCGGTTCGGGATCCCTCACTGGCCACTAGTTCTGCCACACTCAAGGTCTGGTCCCTTTCAGTCACAGCCTGTGACTCCCTGCTCTGGGTACCTGCTACCATCAGGGCCTCTATGAGGTTCTGCTTACTGGTTTCATCCCAAACGGGACTCCCCGTCCCCGCACAACTGTTTTAAAAAATCTAGTCAGGAGCCATTTTCTTCTTCCATCACTACAGCTACTCTGACTTTGCATTTAGAAAAAAAAAATAAAATAGGTAGGAATTTGACTGTACGCCAAGTGAAAGTTCTGTTTCCCTTTTTTTTTTTTAAATTAAATCACTGCCATTCTTTCAAGTGCAGTCTCAAGCTGACACACTGTACAACAAAGCTTGTTATACCAAACTTTATCTGCACTGCTGCCAACCAATCTGTCACAGATTCGCTCAGCAGGTCAGCCCTCTACTCCATAAGTGCCAACCTCTGAGCGTAGTCTTGTGAACAGTGAACAGAACAAGGTAGCCGTCTTGTCTGTTTTGTGGATTCGAGTCACCTTAGTCCCAAGTTCTGGAGGGATTCAAACTTGTTAACCTCTGGTTAGCATACCCAATTGTCAGGCTCAGATAATTCTGTCTGTTTCCCAGTTTGGTACACCCATAAACTCATGCACCGTGTCAGATTTAAAACCATCTAACTTCACTTAAAACCAAAGAAATGTTTCAAGGCACACCAGGCAGTTTCTGTTTTTAAAATATGTGTTTACTATACAAAAGGCAAAATAATAAACAATAATATACAGAACTCTTGTCACAAAAACATACAAGTCATTAAACAAAAAGGTGTAAAAATGCAAATATATTTTCTTATCCACAAAATACTTATCTTCTAAAGGCTTGGTGTTGCTGTTTCAAAGTCAGGTAAAGAAGTCTTCTATGAAACCAGAAATACAGGTTACTCACCTGTAACAAGAGTTCTATGAATGGTATATGTTGTTCATCCACACTGTCTGGCAGGTATCCTTGCCGCTTTAAATCTTGCCGGACGGTCTTCAAGCTGGCTCCTCCCACCAACCCGGGTGGTAAAACTCTCGGCTCCGCCCCATGACGCCAGATCTGGTCCGCTGGAAGCTCAGGTTGTGCGTCGAAGCCGGGGAGGTCGAGTGGGTCGTGTGGATGAACAACATATACCATTCCTAGAACTCCTGTTACAGGTGAGTAACCTGTATTTCTAGGGACATGGATATGTTGTTCATCCACACTGTCTGGCAGACTCCTAGCAGTTCTCCAGGAGGAGGGAGGCAAGGCGCACACCCCCTACTTAGGGAATAGAGACTGGAGAACCGAGGCCCCAAAACCAGCATCCCGGCGTGACTCAAGGTCGATGTGGTAATGGGTGATGAAGGTGTGTGCTGACTTCCAGGTAGCAGCCCTGCAGATTTCCTGGAAAGGGACGTCCCTGGAAGCAGCCACCGATGCAGCAGTATGGCGGGTAGAATGAGCTCTTATCCCTCTGGGAGGCTCCATCCCTGCCAACTTATAGCAGAGGTCTATGCAGGAGGTGACCCACCTGCCTATCGTCCACTTGGCTGCAGGTCTGCCAGGTGCGGCTTCAGCGCAGGTGACAAACAGCTGGCGAACCTCTCCCCGAATTTCAGCCATCCGCTCCTTATAGTAAGCAAGCACCCTTCTAGGGTCCAGAATATGGAGCCTATATTCGGCCTCCGAGGTGTGATTGGGGTAGAACACCGGCAGAGTCAACACCTGGTTAAGGTGAAACTAGACACCACCTTCGGAAGGAGTTTCAGGTGGGGGCGCAGGACAACCTTGTCCCTGTGGAAGACCAGGTAAGGAGACTCGATGCAGAGCGCCTGGAGCTCTCCCATCCTTCTGGCTGACGTGATAGCCACCAAGAAGGCGGTCTTCCACGACAGGTGAGAGAGTTCACACCTGTGCATTGGTTCGAATGGCTTACCCATGAGCTTTGCCAGTACCAGCAGTAGATCCCACGGAGGTGAAGGTTCTGCACCGAGGGAAATGGTCAAGGCCTTGAAAAGCGCCACACCACCTTCTCTCAGACTCGACTGCTTCCCGCCCGCGCCTGCAAGCAGAGATGGCTGCCAGGTGCACCTTAAGGGTCAAGCCGACCCAAGCCCTTGCTGAGAAAGGGACCAAAGGTAGTCCAATATGCTCGCCAAGGAACAGGAGGAAGGGTCCAGGCCCTTGCCCTGACACCAAATGGAAAATCTTTTCCATTTAAAGGTGTAGCATTTTCTGGTCGACTCCTTACGGGACGCCTCAACTACGTTGAGGACCTCGTCGGTAAGACCCAAGGCCCATCAGGTGCAGGGATTGAAGGTCCGGATGGAATACCTTCCCCTGATTGACTGAGATCAGGTCCGGGCGAGCTGGAAGCTGCCTCGAGAGCCTGGAGCTGAGGCTGAGGAGATCTGGGTACCAGTACTGACGGGGCCAGTCAGGGGCTATCAGAATCACCTGCGCCTTGTCCCTCCTTGCTTTGAGCAGCACCTTGTGCATCAAGGGAATGGGGGAAGAGAAGAGGCCCGGGTTCACGGCCCGAGAAGGCATCCCACTGCAGCGATCCCTGCTGAGGGGGCGGCATGGAACAGCCCTCAGCCTCGCATTCTCCTGGAGGCAAACAGGTCAACCTGAGGTGTCCCAATGGGAGAATAGATCTTGTACTACCTCCGCAGGAGAGACCACTGTGACGAGCCCCTATCCGGCTTAGGGCATCGGCTAAGGTGTTGGAGGCCTCGCCACATGAATGGCTAGGAGATCCGCCTCCAGGCTGCGCACGAGTGACCAGATGCGGAGAGCTTCCTTGCATAGAAGCATGGAGCGCATCCCGCCCTGGCGGTTTAGATAGTACATGGTCGTGGTGTTGTCCGTCTGGACCCGGACCACTTGACCCCAAAGAAACGGAGCAAAGGCAGTGAGAGCTAGGCGGATCGCTCGGAGCTCCAGCAGGTTGATGTGGCATCGGGACTCCCGCTGGGACCAGAGGCCGTGCGCTCGGTGTTCCTCCAGATGGGCACCCCAACCCATCAGAGAGGCCTCGGTCGATAGAGACCGTCAGCTCGGGGCGGACAAACGGGATGCCCTCCTGCAGATGAACTGGAACGGTCCACCACTGGAGAGCGTTCCACATCCCCTGGGTCACCGTCACTAGCTGGTCCAATGGATCGCAGCGTTGGGACCACTGGCTGGCCAGCCCCCACTGAAGGGGGCGAATGTTCCAATGGGCCCAACGGACCACGCTGGTACAGGCCGCCATGAGACCCAGGAGGCACAGGAAGTCCCAGGCAGGGCGCAATTGCCCAACCAGAAATGACTGGGCAAAGGAGGAAAGAACCTCGATCCTGTCCGCCGGGAGCCGTGTTCTGGCTCGAAGAGAGTCGAGCTCTGCCCCAATGAAAAGAATCACTTGCTTCGGCTCGAGTTCCGACTTGGCCTCGTTGATGAGGAGGCTGACCTGAGAGCAAACATGGAGGGCCAGATCTCTGGACCGCTCCACCTCCTGTCTGGAGGGGGCTGCAATCAGCCAATCGTCCAGGTAAGAGTAAACCCGGACCCCTCGGCGCCGCAGGAATGCTGTCACCACTGCCATGCATTTGGTGAAGACCCTGGGAGCTGGAGGTAAGCCAAAGGGCATGGCTTGGAACTCGAAAAGGGATCCCTCCGCTCGAAAGCGAAGGAACCTTTGATGGGATGGACGGATAGGGACGTGAAAGAACGCGTCCTGTAGGTCCAAAGAGCAGAACCACACGCCGTGTTCCAAGGATGGTATTATCTGAGCCAGAGTGACCATCCTGAAGGTTCGAGACCTTAGGAACTTGTTTAGGTCATGTAGGTCGAGAATGGGGCGCCAGCCCCGTCCGTTTCGGAACTAGGAAGTACCTGGACACGAACCCTGGGTTTGAGGGAGGGTCCGCCACCTCTCTTATCACCTCCTTCTCGAGGAGGAGAGCGATGTCGGCTCGGCGAGCTGACAGCGAGATCGGACCCGAGTGCGATGGCTCTGAAGGGTGGGGCCTGCTCGAACTCCAGAGGCAGGCCCTTTCCTACCACTTCCAACACCCACCGTCTGTGGTAATAGCAGACCAGGCGGAAAGGAAGAACCGGAGCCGTCCCCCCACAGGAGGAACCTGGGGTGAGGTGACGAGGTTGGGGGCGACACCCCTCAACCCGTCACTGTGCAGGCTTGGAGGAGGGACCGGCCGAGGGACCACCTGGGCCTTTACCTCCCTGCTTCCTGGAGGAGGAAGCCGCGGGCTTGGGTTTGGGATGCCAAGAGCGAGCCTGCTGGCCCTGGTGTTGCTGGGCCAGACGTGCCGGGGCGCAGACGGACGAAAGGGCTTGGGTTGCAGTCTGCGGCCCTTGTCCCTCTGAGCGGATGAGACCGAGTCCAAGGTGGCATTGGACTTTTCGATCCTCTGGAGATGGCCTTCCACTCCAGGGCCGAAGAGGTCGGTCCCCAGGAAGGGGACATCCGCCAATTTGTGCTGGGTATCCGCTGTGAAGGTGGATATCCTCAGCCATGCCCGACGGCGCACAGCCACTGCGGCCGCGACTGACCTGGCGCATGAGTCTCCAATGTCCAGAGCAGTCTGAATTTGCTGCATGGCCACTGCCCTGGTCCCGCACCTGCCTAACCGTGGTCTGCAGGTCAGCCGGGAGATGAGGGACTACCTCGTCCAGGGAGCCCAACAGGGCATGGGAGAAATGTGCCATAAGCACGCCGAGCTTGCCTGCACGAAGGCCAAGGGAGGACGAGCGGACTTTTCGCCCGCATAGTCCAATTTCTGGACTCCTTGTCGAGGTTTGTCCACGCTCCCTAGCGCTTCGCACGCCTGAAAACGCTGTCGGTAACTAACCCTCAGCTGAGGGATGTTCCGAGAAACCGACAGGAACCGGTAGGGACCGTGATACTCCGGGCCATCCTGGCTGGAAGGCGCAGGGCAGGAAGCAGGGCGCTGCCAGAGCTCCAAGGCCGGGCCCACAATGGCCTCAGCCACAGGAAAGGCCTCCGTAGGAATCCTCGGTCCAATATCTCCGTGAGGGACACTTGGCCCGCTGATACGGGTTCGAGCTGCATCCCGTGGACTCGAGATGAGCCTGAGCAAACCCAGGAAGGACCAAGGGCTGTCATCCAGCGACTGACCTCCAGAGGACCCAAGTCCACTCGCTTGGAGAAAAGGGAGGAATTGTCATCGGACTCAGAAGAGTCCGCAAAGAGCTGCCTCGGGCCTGAGCCACCCTCCACCTGCCGAGGGCGATCGGGAGTGAGGGTAATCGACAGCCTATGGGGCAGACCCTGAGCCGACTGAGAGTTCTTGGTCGGAGCCCCAAACAGCGGCTGTGGAGGCAGAGGTTCCACCGGAATCGGTGGGGAAGCTGGTTTTGGCCGAACAACCCGCCTGGGAACAGGCTCCTCGGTAAAACGAGGGTTGTTTGACCGCCCGTGACAGCCACTTAATGGCCGAAGGGCGGCATCAGCTTGTTCCGGTCAATATTGCCACATGGGTCTCGTATCGCCGGCGTAACTTCGTCAAAGCCTCCCTCATCCGAGAGGAGGAGCGCGCGGCGGTGCCTTCGCGTGCCGAGACCGAGACCGCCTATGATGGCGGGATTGGCTGGACCGCGGGGAAGTCAGGAGACCGAGAACCTCGCCTTCCGAGATGGTGCGGAGGACGGTGGGTCTGCCCTCCCTTGGCTCGAGGGTTCGCCAAGGGCTCCGGAACCAGAGGCACTGGAAAGCCCGCAGGATCCTCAACTCCCCACCGGGGAACCAGGGAGAGGGGATTTTCGCCGCGTCGACAACCCGTCCAACGGGTCGAGAAAGATCTCGACTTACATCGACGGAGTCTCGGTCCAACTGACCTGACGGGACACAGTGAGACCAGTGGTCGAGCTTAACGATCGACCGCAGTGGCCGACAACTCGGGGAGAGGGACCTTTCCCGTTCCCAAGAGCGTCGACGGAGGGACTTACACCCTTGTCTTTCTTCTTGGACCGAGAAGAAGGTCCAGCAGACGTTGGTCCCTCTCCTCTAGTGGAGAGAGACAAAGCTCCTTAAAGAAAGCTGTGTAAGAGGAACCCAGGGAGAGCGGGATAAATGCTGCGGTCGAGGAAGATGTGGCCCGCGCCGCCTCCTCTTCGAGGGTGATCATCTGCTCTAGCTGATCCGCCGAGCCCGCCGCCGCGGAAACCGCCGACCGGACCTCTTTTGACTATACCGGAGGAAAACGTTTCTCGGGGCACCCCAGTTGTAAACGGGCAGCACGGTCTTCGAGGACGTAGGCTGAGAAGGAAGAGCACAGGTCGCAAGCCTGCGGGTCGTGCTCAAGGCCTAAACAGTAGACACACGTGGAGTGCGGATCCGTCCGAGACATCTTCTGCCCGCAAGGGCACCGCTGAAAACCGGGAGTCGATTTGTCCATCGCAGCCGCGAGGGATAGAAGACCGAAGTCTATAATGCAAAACTTTTAAATTCGGAAAACCGAAGAATTAGGAACCAGTCTTATACGCAGAGCGTTAAGGAGGGAACCTGAGCTTCCAAGCGGTAAGGAAGATCTGGCGTCATGGGGCGGAGCCGAGACTTTTACCACCCGGGTGGGTGGGAGGAGCCAGCTTGAAGACCTTCCGGCAAGATTTAAAGCGGCAAGGATACCTGCCAGACAGTGTGGATGAACAACAGATCCATGTCCCTAGAATCATAGTTTTAAGAGCTGCTTTCTCCAGCCCCCTGGAGGAGGTCACTGTACTTCCTCCCTATCAAGATATTTTTTTACTAAAAATATATCTACAGGAAACAGGATCCTTATAAGGCAGTAACATCCTGTTTTTCCTCAGCATAACATCAATTCTCAAATGACACCTCTGATGAAAAAGGGTCTTCCTGATCTTCACAGATATCAAAGGCTTTTTAATTTCTCATAGAAGTGTCATGCCCTTTCCTTTCCTGTAAACGTTGTAAAATGAATATGTTCTTGCCTGCCAACTCTGCTACTGATAACAGAACTAACTAAACAGCATGTCCATGACTTTAGGTACCTTTTAGCCCTGCAATTACCTTGGCCTTGCAGGTGTTAAGTTTTTTTTGTTTTATCTAAGTTCCTGTGTATGTGGTCATCTCTCAAACTGAAATCGGGGGTGTGTGTGTTTGTGAGTGAAGGAGGTCACTCCAAGTACACTGGCATTTCCCACAGACAAATTCAATACATTTCTGTTACTTTTAAGAAATAAAAAGTGATACAGCACTCAGAGCTGGCTGACTGTCACATCGACGACCCTCCCCTTCCGTGTCCTGGGAACCAAATGAGCCTGTAGCCCTGGTTGGAGAAAGGGCAGGCCTTGATGGTAGAGTCTATGATTGAGGGGCCTGTGACCCAGAGGTAGACATCTGAGTGCTCTGTGAATGTGGCGGAGGTGCTGTCTTTATGGGTACAGACGCCGGGGAAAGCAGTCGCGATCTCAAGTTTTTTTTATTTACCCCCTCCCCGAGGACTTGTCTTGGGCCTGGGAGCTTAAAGATCTGGTTGGCGAATGGGAGGCCGGGGCCCTGGAGAACCCCCTGCACGAAGCTGGCTACCTGGTGTTCCACCAGAAACTTAAGAGTCTTTTTGCGTCGTCGAAGGGTGGTTTGATTAAACTTCTGGCAAAGCTCACAGACAGACTTCGTGGTCCGGCCCAAGACAGCAGACACAAACTGAATGTTAATCTTTCTGCAGCGGTGGCGAAGGAAGAGAGAAGAGGAAGGATTAATTCTCAACGTAAAAGAAATCTCTATGAAAATTTTTACACAAAGTGCAAAAAGCCGCAGGCTAAAAAAGGTACAAATACTGTGGAGACCCATGGAGTCGACGGTGGTAAAGAACGGAGGAGGAAGCAGGATCTCCTACACCTATATATGGTTGGTGACACAGACGGCGTGGGCAACCCCAGTTGTACTGCAGAAAATCTTCCATGTGGATTCTCCTTGGTTCCTACGGTGTAACCTGATGACAGAGATATCCCCCAAGAAGATATACCTTATCCATATGGGAATAATGTAGTTTGGTTCAGTGCATAGAGCATGCAGTTCTGAAATCCTTCTGGCTGAAGCGACTGCCGCTAGGAAAACAGTTTTCTAGGTGACATATTTTAAGTCTGCAGTAACCATGGGCCCAAATGGAGACTCCACTAACTTATACACAGGTTCAAGTCCCGGGGGGGACAGGTTCTCTAAGTGGGGGTTGAAGGTGCAGCAGGCCTTTAAAGAATTTCTCGAAAATGGAATGAGAAATTACAGACTTCTCCTTGCCAGCTGAAATGTAGCCAGAAATGCTACCAGGTGGACCTTCAGGGATGAGACTCTAAGGTCTGATGCTTGCAAATACATCAGTCAGTCTAGTATGGAAGACAGGCTAGCTTGTAGTGAGTCAATGTGCCCGTCTTTATACCAGAAGAAGATTCTCTTCCATTTGGAAGCACAAGTCTTTTTGGTACTTGCCTTTCTGACTAGTCGAAGAATTTTCAAAACTTGTTCTGAATACTGAGAGTCAGGGAAAGTACAGTTACCCAAGAACTTAACGCAACAGTAGAAAGGAGCTCTTGCAGCAGGTAATACCTTTAGGACTAAGCTGCCAGATATCAGGACCCAACAGAAAACTTCTAGCAGTATCCGGGGGGGCACCCCGATATCATGTACAGTATAAAGGGCGGTGGTCCCCCCCCATCCCCTGTTCTCCCGCCACAGACCCCAGCAAGTTAGTAAAAGTGGAGAACCAAGGAGGTTCTTTTAATACGGGGAAAAAAGTACAGTTATGTAAGAACTTACCGCGACAGTAGATATTCAAGAAGAGCTCTTGCAGCAGGCAATAACCGTAAGGACTAAGCCACCAGGCCCCACGGAAACCTTCTAGCTAGCTAGAGACTGCCGACACTGGCCCGTCCCGATGTCAGACAATGGTATAAAGGGGGTGGTCCCCAGCCCCACCTCAGTTCTCCTGCCGGAGACCAGAAGTCTAGGATGTATGAAGAACCAGGTAGGTTCTTGCCAAAAGGAAAGGCAGAAAGAACAGCAGAAGGAGGGAGGGAAAGCAGCTCCTGCTGCAAGAGCTCTTCTTGAAGATCTATTCTTATAGTAAGTTCTTACGTAACTCTACTTTCTTACTTAAGAGTTACAGCTCTTGCAGCAGGAAATAACCATAAGGACAGAGTCTCAAGCAATAAAGGGAGAAGGAACAGACTAGCTTGGGAAGAGGTAAAACAAAACAGCCAGCAAGGGTTTAGGAGAGCAGGCCCTGAAGAACTGCAAGGCCGAACCCAGTCCTATGCCTGGAAGCCACGTTCAAGCTGTAATGCTTAACGAATGTGTGAACAGAGCTCCAAAACAGTCACAAATGTCTGCAGCAGGAAAGTTTCTCAAGGAGGCAAAGGAAGTGGCAGCTCCCCTGGTGGAATGGCCTTTAACTGATCCTGGTAAAGGCTTGTCGTATTTTTGGTAACAGAAAACTATGCAGTTAACTAACCACTTAGACAAGGTCTGTTTAGAAACAGAGACTCCCAGGGTCTTGGGAGCAGAAGACACAAAACAACTGATGGGTCTTACTCAAAGGGGCAGTACGGTTCAAATAAAAACAAAGTGTTCGGTGAACATCCAGAGTATGCAAGAACACTTCTCCCCTGTTAGAATACTCACGAATTGACGGGTAGGTGGATGTCCTGGTTCAAAGTGAATTCGGACACCACCTTGGGCAAAAACTTAGGATTGGTCCGTAAGGACACCAAATAGGGCTCTTCACACATCTGAGCTTGGAGCTCGGAAATCTGAGCAGAAATAACTGCAACTAAAAATAACACTTTCCAATAGAGAAAGCGTAGCCCTGCAAATTCACGGCTGGTTCGGGGGGGGGGCGGACTTGAGTTTCTCGAACATAAAGAGGTCCCATGGAGGAACAGGATTCCTGATGAGGTCTCATATGCAAAATGCCCCATAGGAAGGTATGGGATAAATCCAGCTGATTAAGGGGTGTACCCTCTACCAGTGCATGATACGCAAAGATGGCAAAGAGTTGCATTTTTGACAGAGTAGCAGCTCAGGCCTGTGTCAAAGAGAGAGGAGATACTTAAGAACAGAGTTCAGTGCAAAGGAAAAGGGATCGAGGCGACAGGCGGCAGCCCACAAAACAGAACCTCTTCCACTTCATGGCATAGGTGGATCTACTGGAAGGCTTTCTAACTGCCACTAAAACATCGACCACTCTGGAAAAAATTCCACACCTAGTGACCGCTAAGTCTGCAGGAGCCAAGCATGAAGATGCAAGGACCTGAGGTCCGAATAACTAGGGTACCCTCGTCCTGGTAAAGCAAGTGCAAGCTAAGGGGTAGGTCAATTGGGGTTCCAAGGCTAGCTGTTGGAGCAGAGAGAATCAAATGCGACAAGGCCAGAAGGGAGCAATGAGAATAATCTTTGCTCCTGTAACTGTGTGGATTCAAGTGACAGACCAATAGACAAATCAAGAGCGTAAAAAAAAAAAACTTCGCATTTATTTTGTTTTGAAATTTAGTCCAAACCAAAAAAATAAATTAAATTACAGAAAGGAAAATTAGTGTTAGTGCACCACACCAATGAATACATCAGGATATCATTCTTCTCCAAATAACCAGCAATAAAGGAACTTCTGAAATTTCCTCTCTGTAGTTAAGTGTTTAACCTTGCACACTCGGGTCCTCCTTACTGCGTGGTCAGAAGGCTACTGACCACCTATCTTAGCCCTCTACTGGAAAACTTTTTATAGCTGCCTGAAGTGACATCAGGGGTCAGGTGATCACTTAATTAGCAATAAAAAACTTTAGTTTCTAGAGACATAAAAACCAGGATCTAATACATCCAACACAAGGCTACCTTCTATATTCACCATCCAGGCTATTAAATAGTTTGTACACCGACTTAACAGAGGGCTAAAAAGCCTTAATTATGAGGGTATGACATCACAGTTGAACCTAATTCCTCCCACTGTGTAACCTCATTCCTACAGTGCACCAAATAATCAGGCATTTCAAGGGCTGCCAGCCCTATAGCAGAACCTTCTAAGCACTGCATTGCCTGGTATTTATTTCAGTTTATTTTTACTCTTATTGTATCATTTAAACCAGAACTAAAATACTCTAAAAAGTATCACTAACCTTGGAAGACCTAAATAGATAAGGGCATGCTCCTTATCTATTTATTCTTGCAAGACCTAGCAACCTCCATTTATGAGTGAAATAACCATTTCTACCAATACAGAAAAAGAAACCATTTCCTGGGCTTAAATTCACTTGGTAGTCTCCTGCAAACACTGCTTGCAGCTTCATAAATTTATTTCCACACAACCCTTCCTTTATGACTTAAAAAGATAGCCCCATACAAAACTGACTGCTGAAACCCTTTAGCCGTTGGCTTAACTTTTCATTTCGGCCCTTATTTGGAATGACAGCCCAAGTAAATCCACTTGGCTGCAACAGTCGCTGTCCACCTCCTTATATGGGTAACACAGGGATAATAGACTTTTACTCCCTTTTATTCGAAGGAATTGTATTTCCTTTTATTTTCTTGGTGCTCTTTGAATTAGCAACACCATGGCACCTGAGCTCTGCGCGGTACACAGAAGCACTAAAATACTCGAGCTTGGAGTTGCTCGACTTTCGCTTAGTTGGCTCAATTTCCATTCACAGAGCCAATAAGCTTACTGGGGAAACTACTTTGAGCACCTTCCAAACTTTGGATAAACTAGCATTGCGCTAATTTCCTGCACAATCGTGCGCACATCGCTCCGGGACTTTTCTCAATCAGCAGCCCTTGCACTTCTTCCATGTGGATTCTTTCATGTGAACATCAAGGAACTCGTCAAAGGTTTCTATGAGTGGGGGTTAACAGGCTTTATTAAAAAAAAAAAAGGATAGAAAAGAAAAAGAACTAAGATTATTAGGTTGGCCACCCTGATATGAAAAGAGAAAAGATAGTCAAAAAAATGAAAGAAAACAGGATACAGTGAATAGAAAAACACAATGCCTGCAAGTATATTATCATTATACCACACTCCTCCCCACACAAGAAGACAACCAAACAAATGTTGCCTCAAGACCATTCACCCTTAGGAAGGGCTGGCACTTCCGCCCACCCTCTCCAGAAGTTCCCCTCAGGGACCCTATTTAGTAAAAAGTACAAGAACTAGCGTATACAGACTTTGCAATACTTTTTCATTTCATTCAGTTCCCTGAGGTGTGTGCCATAATGGCACTATGTTTAACACTCATGATCATGTTACTCATTACTTGTTCAGTAGTAGAATTCACCTGGTCTGCATCAAAACACAACAGAAAATCAGCATTTTGATGTTTTGTCCCAGCCCTACATTTGATAGTGTATTTACAAGGCTGGAGTGACAGGTACCACCTTAGAATGCGCAAATTCGTATCCTTCATTAAATGCAACCAACATAATGGGTTGTGATCTGTTATAACTGTAAACTCATTCCCCCACAGATAATACTTAAGGGCATCAACTGCCCATTTTCTAGCCAAGCACTCCTTCTCCACAACACAGTACTTTCTCTTTCGTGCAGTTTCCTACTGAGAAAAAGGATGGGATACTCTCCTTTATGAGTATGCAGAGTCAAAACTGCCCCTATGCCTGTATTAGAGGCATCTGTCTGTAGTTCAAAAGGTTTTGAAAAATCAGGGCTACTCAAAACCGGGGCAGAACACAAGATGACATCTTTTTAAAGGCACCTTCACATGCTGGCTCCATTTCACTCTGTTAGGGAACAGATTTTTTGTCAAATCAATGGGGGCAGTGGCAACAGTGGAACACTCTGGGAATAAAACGGCGATAACTCGCTAGGACAAGGAAGGACTTAACATGACGTTTTGTAGTGGGTACAGAACTATTTGCCACCACCTCTACTTCACTCACTTCTGACTATCATTCCATGACCAATAAAAAAACCTAAATGGCGGGTCTCAGTTTTGGCTATTGCACATTTGGACGGGTTGATAATCAAGCCGGCATCTTTAATACTTTGAATCACAGCACTAAGGTGTACAAAGTGAGTTATCCCAATCTGGACTGTATATCACAGTATCTAAATAAGCTGCGCTGTATTGTTTATGGGATCTGAAAACATGGTCCATATACCATTGAAAAGTAGCCGGAGCTCCATGTAAGCCAAACGGCAAGGTGATAAAATGGTACAGTCCGGGTGTTACAAATACAGGTTACTCACCTGTAACAGGAGTTCTAGGAATGGTACTGTATATGTTGTTCATCCACACTTCTTGGCAGGTACCTTGCCACTTTAAATGTTGCCGGAAGGTCTTCAGGCTGGCTCCTCCCACCTACCCGGGTGGTAAAACTCTCGGCTCCGCCCCATGACACCAGATCTAGCCCGCTGGAAGCCAGGTTGTGCGTCGAAGCCGGGGAGACCGGGTGGGTTGTGTGGATGAACAACATGTACCATTCCTAGAACTCCTGTTACAGGTGAGTAACCTGTATTTCTAGGGACATGGATATGTTGTTCAGTCCACACTTCTTGGCAGACTCCTAGCAGTTCTCCGGGAGGAGGGAGGCAAGGCGCACACCCCCTACTTAGGAAACAAGGACTGGAGAACAGAGGTCCCAAAACCAGCATCCTAGCGTGACTCCAGGTCGATGTGGTAGTGGGCAATGAAGGTGTGTGCTGACTTCCAGATAGCCCTGCAGATTTCCTGGATAGAGACATCCCTGGAAGCAGCCACCGAAGCAGCGGTATGGTAGGCAGAATGAGCTCTTATCCCTTTGGGAGGCTCCATGCCCGCCAACCTATAGCAGAGATCTATGCAGGAGGTGACCCACCTGCCTACTGTCCGCTTGGCTGTAGGTCTGCCAGGTGCGGCTTCAGCATAGGTGACAAACAGCTGGCGAACCTCTACCTGAACTTCAGCCATCCGCTCCTTATAATAAGCGAGCGCTCTTCTAGGATCCAGAGTATGGAGCCTATATCCGGCCTCCGAAGTGTGATTCGGGTAGAACACCGGCAGAGTCAACACCTGGTTAAGGTGAAACTCCAACACTACCTTTGGAAGGAACTTCGGGGTGGGGGCGCAGGACAACCTTGTCCCTGTAGAAGACCAGATAATGAGACTCTATGGAAAGCGCCTGGAGTTCTCCCATCCTTCTGGCTGACGTGATAGCCACCAAGAAGGCGGTCTTCCACGACAGGTGAGAAATGTCACACCTGTGCATTGGTTCGAATGGCTTGCCCATGAGCTTAGCCAATATCAGTAGATCCCACGGAGGTGGAGGTTCTCGCACCGGAGGGGATATGTAATCAAGGCCTTTGAAAAAGCGCCCGACCACCTTCTCCTGCACCACTGACTGCTTCCCGGCCCGCGCCCGGTAAGCAGAGATGGCTGCCAGGTGCACCTTTAGGGTCGTCGACCGAAGCCCTAGCTGAGAAAGGGACCACAGATAGTCAGAATGCTGGCCAAGGAGCAGGAGGAAGGATCCAACCCCTTACCCTGACACCAAATAGAGAACCTTTTTCATTTGAAGACGTAGTATTTCCTAGTCGACTCCTTACAGGATGCCTCAACAACATTGAGGACCTCGTCGGAAAGACCCAAGGCCTGGAACTCTAGCCACTCAGGAACCAGGCCGTCAGGTGCAGGGATTGAAGGTCCGGGTAGAGAACCTTCCCCCCTGGTTGACTGAGATCAGTTCCGGGCCGGCTGGGAGCTGCCTTGGGAGCCTGGAGCTGAGGCTGAGGAGATCTGGATACCAGAACTAGCAGGGCCAGTCTGGGGCTACCAGAATCACCTGTGCCTTGTCCCTCCTCGCCTTGAAAAGCACCTTGTGGATCAAGGGAAATGGAAAAGCGTAGAAGAGGCCCGGGGTCCATGGCCACGAGAAGGCATCCCCCTGCAGCGAGCCCAGCTGAGAGGGGCGGGCATGAAACAGCCTCAGCTTCGCATTCTCCCTGGAGGCAAACGGGTCCACCTGAGGCGTGCACTAGTGGGAGAACAGATCTTGTACTACCTCCGGCAGGAGAGACCACTCGTGAGATGCAGCCCCTATCCAGCTTAAGGCATCGGCCAGAGTGTTGGAGGCTCCTGCCACATGGGTGACCAGGAGATCCACCTCCAGACTGTGCACGAGGGACCAAGTGCGAAGAGCTTCCTTGCACAGGGGCAAGTAGTGCATCCCGCCCTGGCGGTTCAGGTGGCACATGGTCGTGGTATTGTCCGTCTAGACCTGGACCACTCGACCCTGTACAAATGGAGCTAAGGCGGTGAAGGCTAGACGGACTGTCCAAAGCTCCAGCAGGTTGATGCGACATCGGGACTCCCAAGGGGACCAGAGGCCATGCGCTCTGTGCTCCCCTTGATGGGCACCCCAACCCATCAGAGAGGCGTCAGTCGATAGAGAGACCGTCGGCTCAATGCGGACAAACGGGATGCCCTCCTGCAGATGAGCTGGAACGATCCACCACTGGAGAGCGTTCCACATCTCCTGGGTCACTGCCACTGGCTGGTCCAAAGGACCGGAGTGCTGTGACCACTGGCTGGCCAGTCTCCACTGTAGGGGACGCATGTGCCAATGGGCCCAACGGACCACGCTGGTGCAGGCTGCCATGAGGCCCAGGAGCTGCAGGAAGTCCCGGGCAGGGCGTAATTGCCCAACCTGAAATAACTGGGCAAAGGAGGAAAGAACCACGGCCCTGTCCGCCGGGAGCCGTGCTCTGGCTCGAAGAGAGTAGAGCTCTGCCCCGATGAATTTAATCACCTGCTTTGGCACGATTTCCGATTTGGCCTCATTGATCAGGAGGCCAACCTGAGAGCAAACCTGGAGGGCCAGATCCCTGGACCGCTCCATCTCAAGTCTGGAGGGGGCCGCAATCAGCCAGTTGTCCACGTAAGGGTACACCCGGACCCTTCGGCACCGCAGGAATGCTGTCACCACTGCCATGCATTTGGTGAAGACCCTGGGAGCTGGAAAGAAGCCGAAGGGCATGGCCCGGAACTTGTAAAGGGACCCCTCCGCTCTGAAGCGGAGGAATTGCTGGTGGGACGGACGGATTGGGACATGAAAGAACGCATCCTGAAGGTCCAGAGAACAGAACCACATGCCTCGTTCCAAGGATGTAATGATCTGAGCCAGAGTGACGATCCTGAAGGTTCGAGACCTTAGGAACCTATTCAGGTCGTGTAGGTCGAGAATGGGGCGCAGGGCAATGTCGGCCCGACGGGCTGACAGAGAGGCTGCAGACCCCGTAGCCCACCGTGGGGCGACAGCTCAGAAGGGCGGGGCCTGCTCGAATTCCAGCGGCAGACCCTTTCCTACCATTTCCAACACCCAATGGTCCGTGGTGATAGCGGACCAAGCGGAAAGAAAATGGCGGAGCCGTCCCCCCACGGGGGAGCGACGAGGCTGGGGGTGACACCCCTCAACCCGTCACTGGGCAGGCTTGGAGAAGGGACTGGCCGAGGGACCTCCAGGGCCTTTCCCTCCCGGCTTCCTGCTGGAGGAAGCTGCAGGCTCGGCTTTGGGGTGCCAAGTGCGGGCCTGCTGGCCCTGATGCTGGTGTTGCTGGGCCGGACGTGCCGCAGGGGCAGAAGGCCGAAAGGGCTTACGCTGCTGCTGGCGGCCTTTATCCTTCTGGGCAGACGTGACAAGAGTCCAAGGTGGCACTGGACTTCTCGATTCTCTGGAGATGGCCTTCCACCCTGGGCCCGAACAAGTCGGTACCCAGGAAGGAGACGTCTGCCAGCTTATGCTGGGTATCCACCGTAAAGGTGGAGATCTGTAGCCAAGCTCTGCGGCGCATGGCCACTGCAGCCACTACTGACCGGCACAAGAGTCTCCAATATCCAGTGCAGTTTTTAGCTGCTGTTTCACCACCGCCCTTCCCTGATCCCGTACCTGCTTGACCGTAGTCTGGAGGTCAGCCGGGAGATGAGGGATCACCTCATCCAGGGAGCCCATAAGGGCGTGGGAGAAATGCACCATCAGTACAGCCGAACTGACCTGACAGAGGCCTAGGGAATACGCAGCATACACCTTACGCCTGGCACAGTCCAGCTTCTTGGACTCTTTGTTGGGACGCTTGTCCACATCCCTGGTGTTCCCGGAAAACACTATCAGTAACAATCCCTCCACAGAGGGGGTGCTCTGAAAAACCGGACAGTGACCCGGTTGGGACTGCGTACTTCCTGGCCATCCTGGCCGAAGGAGCAGGACAAGAAGCCGGCCGCTGCCGTAACTCCAAGGCTGGGCCAACAATGGCTTCAGCCACCAGAAAGGCCTCCGTGAGAGAATCCCCTCTGTCCAGTATCTCCATGAGGGGATACTTGGCCCGCTTGGATACCGGTTCGAGCTGCATCCCAGTAGACTGAGATGAGCCGAAGCAGACCCATGAACGAGGATGGGCTCTCATCCACCGACTGTCCCCCAGCGGACTCCAGGTCAAGGGGCCTGGAGAACAGGGAAGAGTCATCATTAGACTCGGAGAAGTCTGCGAATAGCTGCCTAGGGCCTGAGCCCCCCTCTACCTGCCGAGGACGGTTGGGAGTGAGGGTGACCGACAACCGATGGGGCAATCCCTGACCCGACCGAGAATCCTTGGTCGGAGCCCCAGATATAGGTTGTGGAGGTGAGGGTTCCACCACAATAGGTGGCGCAGCTGGTTTAGGCCGAACAACCGGCACCGGTTTAGGATCCTCAACAACTACGAGGGGTTGCTTCGGCCTTTCAGGCGACAGCCACTTAATGGCCGGGGAAGGCGACCGAGTTGGCTTGTTCCCGGTCAGGAGGACCTGCTGCCACATTAAGTCCTCGTAGCGTCGACGCAACTTATGCCGAAGCCTTTCCTCAAGAGGAGGAAGACGACAAGGACGAGCAGCGCCGCCACTTCCCTCGGTGCCAGGACTGAGATAGCCGGTGTCGGCTGGACCGAGAGGAGGTCCAAGGCCATCGGACTTTCCGAGGGAGAAACCTGTTCCTCCCTCGGCTCAGGAACCTTAACCGGGGACTCCAGCACAGGAGGCACAGGCAAGTCCTCAGTTTCCATCAGGGGAACCGGTGAAGAAGGGTTGTCGGCTTCTCCAGTCGACAAACTATCCGACGGGTCGAGAAAAATCTCGACTGCATTGACGGGTGTCTTGGCCAGCTGACCTGACGGGGACATCGTGAAGCCAGCGGCCTTAGCCGCAACCTCGACCGAAGTAGAGTGTCGACTATCCAGGGAAGGGGACCTCTCCTGCTCCCACAAATGCAGACAGTGGGACTTGCTCTTCGAGTCCTCCTTCTTGGACCGAGAAGAATGTCCCGATGGACCCTCCCCTTTTGTAGAGAGGGATTGACAAAGCTCCTTAAAAGAAGCGGTATAGGAGGAGTCCAAGGAGAGCGGGATAAATGCTGCGACCGAGGAGGAAGAAGATGCGGCCTGGGCCGCCTCCTCCTCGAGGGCAATCATCTGTTCCAGTTGCTCAGCCAAGCCCGCCGCCAGACACCGCCCAATGGGCCTCCTTTGACTTCACCGGTGGAATTCGCCTCTCGGGGCGCTCAAGTTGGAGTCTGGCAGCACGATCTTTGAGGACATTGGCCGAGAAGGACTTGCACAACTCGCAGGCCTGCGGATCGTGGTCCAGCCCAAGGCAATATATGCACGTGGAGTGCGGATCCGTCAGAGACATTTTCTGCCCGCATGGGCACCGCTGAAAACCAGGAGTCGATTTATCCATCACAGCCGTGAGGGACGAAACAGACCGAAGTCTTGAAAATTTTAGAATTATTTTCGAATTAACCAAAGTGTTTGGATCCAGTCTAACGCAGAGCGCTAAAGAGGGAACCTGAGCTTCCAAGCGGTAAGGAAGAGCTGGAGTCATGGGGCGGAGCCGAGAGTTTTACCACCTGGGTGGGTGGGAGGAGCCAGCTTGAAGACCTTCCAGCAACATTTAAAACGGCAAGGTACCTGCCAAGAAGTGTGGATTGAACAACATATCCATGTTTCTAGAAAAAGCAATTAATGCCTGGGGTGCTAAAGGTATGTGCCAAAACCCTTTTGTCAAATCGAGGGTACTAATGTATCTGGTAGAACCGATTTGATCCAACAAATCATCAGTGCGTGGCATTGGGTATCCACAAAATCTGAAATCTCATTTATTTTCCGAAAATCTAGACCGTCTAATTCTCCCTTCTTCTGAACCACCACCAAAGGGGAAGACCAGGGACTGTGGGATGGGACTATTACCCCTGCCTGTTCCATACTTCTAACCTCTGCAACAACCTCTGGCCTAATTTTTTCTGGGAGTCTATATGGTTTCTGATGAATTGGTTTTGACCGAGTGACCCGTATCTCATATACTACCCCCCTTTGCTCTCCCAGGGGTTTTGCTAAAGGTATCTGAAAAATATGCTAAGAGAAGATCAACCTCTTCTCTGTGTGCTTGGTCTAACTCAGGGTTTATCTGAATGCCACCATCATTTTTAGTGTTGTCTATTCTATCACAGGCAATGTCAAGTTCTGCACCCTCTAGATCCGTGTTAATACTGGGGCCGGGGACTTTTCTATCCATTTACGTAACAGACTGGCATGATGTCCAGGCATTTCAATTTCATAACTGACTACTCCCGTTTGACGGAGTACCAGATATGGCCCTTGCCAACACATTAGTAATTTATTCTCAGTGGAAGATAACAGTAAAACCTTCTCACCGGGCTCAAATGTCATTCCTTAACCCCACATCATATAACTTTGTTGTCACTGGTTTACATTTTGATGTGCTATTGTCACATATCTCACCAGACACTCCCTTAAAGGAAAACTACACCCAAAACTTGAAAAAAATATATGTTGTGCAGAAGGTTTTAATTTGTATGTGAAGTTCTAGTGTTTCATTCCCTCTGACAGGTATTAGGAGTTTTTCCTAAATTAGCCTGCTAGCTTTAGGGTAGTTTTACGACCCCTGGAGATCACCATATCAAATAGTTTTATTGCATTTTTTTGTCCTACAGTGCACCTTGTTTCACGTAATGGTGATGAAGCAGAGCCCATAAATCCAGCAGAAAGCACTGCATTACAATCAGTTCACAACAACAGAGATGGCTATATTTTAAAATCTGTAGAATTCAGCTTGGTGACCACCCTCATCCTAAAGGTTTTACTGTTGAAAAACTTTGCTGCTGGTAATTTTTGTGCAGCTTGTAAAGCTTCCAAGATATTTAGTTTGTTTGGCATGCGTGTGCTGAATGTTGGGTGTCTCTTACATTAGTCACAAGACAAAATGCACTGTGGGAACCAGAAATACAATTACACTATCAGGTATGGAGATCCCCAGGGGTCGTAAAACTAGCATATAAAGCTAGCAGGCTAATTTGGGAAAAACTCCTAATACCAGTCAGAGGGAAGGAAACACTAGAGCTTCACATACAAATTAAAACACTCTGCACAACATATATTTTTTCAGGTTTTGGGTGTAGTTTTCATTTAAAGAGGTCATATATTCCAAAATGTTTTTACACCCAACATTGGTACCAGTTTCCCAATGTTCTTTGATTACATCAAGCAGACCTCGGGGGTTATGACCGTACAGTAGGGTAAATGGAGAAAACCCAGTGGTAGATTGGGGCACCTCCCTGTAAGCAAATCGTAGACGGGGAGAAATTTATCCCAATCTCTGCCTTCCTCATGCACATAGTTTTGTAGCATGCTTTTCAGTCGTTTGTTAAACCGCTCAACTAAACCATTCGTTTGCGGATGATGAGAGGTTCTCACAGCTGATATACCCAACAATTTATACAGCTCTTGCAGCATGACAGATGTAAAATTGCTACCTCAATCTGTTAAAATGATTTTTGGTATCCCCATGCGACTGAAAACCTTAGCAAATTCCTCAGCAATACAAGGAGCGGTTACAGTCCTCATAGGAATTGCCTCAGGGTACCGTGTGGCATAATCACATAAAACCAAAATATACCGATTACCTTTGGAACTTTTCATCAGGGGACCTACCACATCTATTGCCACCCTATCAAAAGGGGTGGTCACATATGGAATGGGCTGTAAGGGTACCAAATCCTGTTTTCCTCCTTTGGCTACTAATTGGCATTGTGGGCAGGACTGGCAATAAGCCGCAATGTCTTGATGGACCCCTGGCCAACAAAATCTAGATACAATACGCTGCACAGTCCTATCCTGACCCTCATGCCCAGCCACAGGAATGTTATGAGCTAAATACATGACCTGTTCCCTATATTTTACTGGTACTACCAACTGTTCAATTTCATCATTAATAGCTGGATCAACAATCACCCTATACAAAATCTGATTTTTTTTAATTTTTAAACTGTTATCATAGACAAGTCTTGTGATAAGAATTACATACAAACAGGGCATCTGTTTCAATACCATATGAGAAAACATTCCTTTAATTAAAGGGTGAATTATGCATTCGCTGTATTGTGGTACAACACTGGAATGTAACTACAACAAAAACCTAAGATTGAATCCATAATTTGCCGTCCATGAGCTACATGGCTTGCCTTGACGTAACAGGCTTGTCCAGCAATCTAATCCTATAGTATCAGAGTCCCTCTAAGGGACCATTGATGCCATGTACAAGTGCTTAATGAAAATGATAAAAAACATTATGGTATCTATGCAGTTAAACTTTTCACATTAGGTACAAAATCTGCTGCCATTACTTTCTCAGCCCCAAATTACAGCAAGGGGAAAAATTAAAATAGTAACAGAGAAAGAAAAGACATCCCATTTGTCTTAATTTGCAGTATAACTAGGATCCTCTATGGGACCAAAACAAACAAAAAAAGATTTGGCCGAGACCTCTTTTTTAATCTAGAGAAGCAACCATTGATTAATTTTACTTTTAAACAGGTTACAACTTAAGGTCTCCATCTATCGCCCTTAAACAACCCACAGTCTGAGAAGTCTCACAGAATAATAGCATTCAGGGTACAAGTACATCCAAAGCATCCTCCTCGGCCAATTCCTCTGATCTGATTCTCGATTCCACTATCTGACGATCCGCCCATCTGCTGGCTTCAACAGGATCCCAAAAAAATTAAGATTTTGTTCTGGTGGGTGAGCCAAAGCTGCGCCGGAAAGATAAGTGTGTGGTATGTTCAGTTCCCATAGTGCCCACCTCACAGCATTGAACTTTTTACGCCTCTCCCTCACGGCGTAACTAATATCAAGAAAAAGATGTACAGAGTTCTCATCTTGCATTATTAGGGCAGCTTTATGGGCGTAATGGACGATCTTGTCCCTGGCTCCAGCACTCGAGGTAATCAACATCAAGGTACAGGGCTCTTCAGAACTTGAGGCCCGTCCTCGGGGGGTGTTGTCACACGGTATAGTTTCTGGATGTCCCAGCTCTCCTGTATTCCCTCAGGCAGACGTTTCTCAGAGCCATTCACAGATGGTTAGAATAGGATGATCGCCCTCCAAACCCTCGGGTAGCCCCACTATTTGAAAATGTAAGTAGTAGTAGTAAAAATTTTTTATTCATACAAAAAATGAATAAGGATATCTCCACTGAGCCGAAGCTCCTTTACAGTGAGATCCAGGTGTCATTTCCAGTTACTCTTATAAGTTAATATATAATGAAGGAAAACACATATACACTATAATTATACATCAATAAATATAACAGTTCCGAATCATAAAACAAACCAGGACAAGAAGAACATACAAAAAAACAATGATTAATTCACAGAGCGGGTTTGATTCTCCAGGGTTTCCAATCGAGCACGAAAATGCTGCAATTCTTTTGTCATTAATGCCGATGCTCCGGAGGATGCATCCACTTGCTTGCTGATCCGCTGCAGCTCCCCTTTCAATCCATCTACCGATGACTCTAGGATTATAACCCGTCCATTAAAATCATCTATTTTCTTTTTTAAGAGTAGAGATTGAGGCGATCAGAGTCTGCAATTTATTCCCTAGGGTAGTCATGGTTTCTCCTGAGCTGCAGGCCTCAGCCAATGTGGTTTCGTCTGGTCTACTCTGCCCCTTGGTTCTCCCTGACATACCAGCCACTTTATCTCGCTTGGGATTATCCATCTTAGTAAAGTTGAGGTTGATCTTTCCTCTGGTGCTGTCGAAAAGCTGATTCAGATCTCAGAAAAAGGAGGATTAGAATAGATTACGTAGCTGTTTGCACAGAGCTCTGAAAAGTTGCTGCTTGTTGCTCGGGCTCAACAGCACCCAAAATTGATTTTTAAGTATAAAACGAGATTGTCCTGATGGTCCTTCCTCGTCTACCTGTAAAAACAAAGGCTGCAAAGTAATGTCATGTTTTTGCTCTTGGGAAATGTCATTTAGTGGCACCCATGATATTTCCAGTGAATTACCATCTTGATGTCGTTCCTTCCAAGCCTTCTCCCTTTTCTTGGCTTTCCTGGACTTTCCTCATTCAAAATTCTCCTTTTCAAAAGGAAATACCTCCTTCAACTGTTGTACCTTTGCCTGGGATCTGGTTACTACATTCACTGGTGCTAGAGATGTTTGGTGGGCTTTCAAGAGAATGTCAAAATGGGGGAAAATCCTGTCCAGCAATTACTGGCACAGGCAGATGTGGCACTAACCCCACCAACATGTTGTGACATTCTTGGTTAACAGTTATTTTTAAACATGCAGTTGGGTACTGATGGATGTCCCCATGCACACAGCAAACAGTTGTATCACATTCAGTTTGGGGTATGTTTGTAGCCAGATCTGATCTTATCAAAGTTTGTCGGCTGCCTGAATCGAATAGGCCCAAAGTCTTTTGCTCACCAATTCCTACTGCAGCAACAAGCAACATACCCGATGTTTGCTAATGCGTGTGGAGGGGTTGTGAGATAACAGATGGACCAGACACCAAACTTCAGGTTCAACACACAATCTCTGTGTGGTGTTTATTCAAAATACAAGAAATAAGCTTCTGCAATGCCATATTCCTTCTTCAGTACGTCAGTTTACAGCAACAGACTATGAATGTCCTTTCTTTGCACTTACCCAGCACCTACTGACACTGATCTCTGATCCAATTCACTAGTTAAGATGTAGCCACCACCCCTCTGCATGCCCTATTTGCTTACGAGGTGGGGGCTCAAAAAGAAAAAAAAAAACAAAAAACACAATGCTATAAACAAAGAACCTCAATGCAGAATCGCCGAAAGAAGGGTTACCCCAAAGGGCACTGGCAACAAATCAGGTTTCAAAGAAATACATCATACATACTTCCATAATGCGATGCATCATAGGATATATGCAAATCACCATGACATTTCTGGCTTAAGTTTACAACAATTTACATGCATTTTAAATAGCACAACTAGCTCAATTTCTATAATAGTCACCTAATACTTTTTACCATTATCAAAACATCAAATGCCATGGTATTTTCAACATTTATAGGTTTCATAAAAATAAGGTATATACATTAAGATATTTTATAAGTGCTATTACATACTAAATCCAACAATAAGCACAAAGTTTTACATACACTCGGAGGTCACCACAATAATCTCCCTGTACAAGGACCTAAGAGGGAAAAATGAAAATTAAAGATGACACTGTAGCACAGTCAAGGGAGGGAGAAGGGGGTGCCCACAGTGGCCAACCTTATGGACTAGAAATAGTGAAGGATAGATTAGGCTAAGAAATAGAACTATTGCAATGGATTTAAAAAAAGGTCAGTTCTCAAGAATGGCAGGAGCTCCCTGTCACAATGCGAGATGAGTAGGTTCATATCTTTTGTTCGGACACTTTTGTACAATATGTCCCTTCCCAAGGCAACCATGACAGATGATTTCTGAATATGGGATTCTACCACCTCTCTTCTATTGTACTGTCTCCAATTTGTGGTATTAAAAGAAGGTCTTACCAGATTACTGGATGGTCCTGGGTTACTCAGAGGTCCTCTGGATCTGGTAGTCCATGCTGCCAAATAATCCTCCGCCACCTTGATGGTATCCTCTGCTGTTTCTGGCTTGTTCTCCTTTATCCACAATTGGACATCCCATGGCAACACCTGAATAAACTGCTCAATGACAATAAATTCCATAATCTGGTCTGTTGTCTTGGTAATAGGTTGAAGCCATTTCCCGCAATAGTCCCTAAGGCGAGCATAGGTTTCTCTGGGGGTATCCAGTCTGGCCATCTTCTGTGAACAGAACCACTGTCTACAAGGCTCTGTGCTGATGATGTACCGCCGTAACACCTCCTCCTTCACTATCATAGTCGCCCCCCCCCCGGGTCAGCTGGCTGTATACAAGCAAGGCTCTTCCCTACAAATATGGAGCCAACTGTTTACCCATTGATCCTGATGTCAACTGCATGTTTGGGCTACCCTCTTGAATGTCGTGAGGTATGCCTCAATGTCATCATTTTCAGTTAATTTCGTGAGCTTAATGTCTCTTGGAATAGCTCTGTCTAGCCGACCTTGTGTCATATCTTGAATGGCTTTCAAGGCTGCAGTCCACTTTTCATCCTGCTGTCGTCTCTCCAACTCTTGTAGTCGCCGGTCCCCATCCCTCTGCCGGTCTTCCTCTCGGTGTTGCTCCACCTCTATTTGGCGCATACAGAGCTATCTTAAGAGTTTGCTGGGGTCATCTGGTGTTGGGAGTCTTTGCCTTTCCTCCTTCTCGTCTCCCACAGCTGTGGCTCCCTCCTCAGTCATCATCCCCTGATTGCTTCGTCTTTGGTCGTGTCACTGGATTTAAACCAGGTAGCGGTTGTATTCCAGTTTTCCGACTGATCGACCGAGACAACTGTAATGCACCTAGGTCTGTTTGCATCTGCCAGGGTGTTTAAGTTGCAACACCCACCTGATAACGTCTCCTGGGCAGTCTCTACGTACCAGGGTTCAAATTCCATTTCTGCCACCAGCGTAACCATGTAGGTTCCAATGACAAACCAACAGACAAGTGCATAAAAAACACAAACTTTGATTTTTATAGTTGCCTGAGGTGACATCAGGGGTCAGGTGATCACCTAATTAGCAATAAAAAAACACTAGTTTCTACAGACATAAAAAACAGGATCTAATATGTCTAACACATGGCTACCTTCTATAGTCACCATCCAGACTATTAAAAAGTTTGTAAACTGACTTAGAGAGCTAAAAAGCCTTAATTATGAGGATATGACATCATAGTTGGACCTCAACTCCTCCCACTATGTGACCTCATTCCTACAGTGCACCAGATAATCAGGCATTTCAGGGGCTGCCAGCCCTATAGCAGGACCTCCTATCTAATTATTTCATTGCCTGGTATTTACATTTATTTCATTTTATTTTACTCCATCTTATTGTATTTAAACCATAACTAAAGTACTCCAAGAAGTATCACTAACCTTGAAAGACCTAATAGATAAGGGCATGCTCCTTATCTATTTATTCTTGTGTAACCCCTACCTGGTCTACCATTTGTATCTGACAGCAATACCAGGTGGGCTGGGTTCGGGGAGGAATAGGTCACTCGGCACAATGGCTAGGTTTGGCTACGCTGCACAAGGGCACCCAAGTAACTCCAAACACAGGAAGCAATAACTGTAATGTCCAATACCAGAAGTGGGATTCTACAGTGCGGCTTTCATTCACATCCAACCAGAATAAACAAAGCACAGATGGACCCCCATGGGGCTACACTCCTGGTAATGCAGATTAAGAGAGACCAGAACACATCCTCATCACTATAGCCCTCAGTCTCTACCACACACTGGGCACACAACCCATAATTGTACGCTACTTTGGGTTACTCAGCCCGAACATGTACACTGCTCTGGGTTTTCCCTGGCTCGGCTCCCTTGCCAGCCACTTGGACACCTTCCATACTTGATGGAAACATTTTCTGGTGGCTCCCTAAACCACCTAAGAGGACCTCGGCTCCATCAGGGAATCTTTCTTTCAATCCCACGTCTGGGTACTTTCCTCAGGCACTGGCCAAATACCTGAGAGAAAGCAAAAGGAGTCTCTCAGCAAATCCGTAGAGGTGAATTTGGTTACTACTGATGGGGGTCTCCCACCTCTTGCTTCCACAATTCATACCCGGCCATTTCTCTGGACAGTAAACATCTCATTCTGTAAAGCTTTGCAATGCAGATTCTTGCTAAATGTATTTCACATTCCATCTACTTGTCTTGCTTCCCATTTGCGCTGGACTTGAACATACTTATACGTGGCTTTGTCCATTACTCTAGACCCTCCACAAGTTAAGCAGTCCAATCCCCACATCTTCCAACTGTACTTGGTTGTCTTTTATTGACCCCACAGTAACAGTCCCTTTAGTTTCCTTCTGATCAGGTGAAAAACACTTGGACCTTTTTCAGAGCGAACTCACCCTTTGGTTGCAGGTGCCCCACAGGCGTTTCCTCCACAAGAAATCCCTCTCTCGGAGCTTCTGGTGCCTCAACACAACTTGAACTGCCTCCCCCCGGAGGCTCTTGACTTCATGATCACCTCCCTATCCTGTCCCTAGTGGACTATGGACTGCCGGTGTATAGTGCTGCTGATCAGACCGCACTCCATAAAATTCGCACTACTCTGAATAAGGCCTGCAGGTTAATTACTGGAGCACCTAGGATGACACACCTGTCTACTGTATGCCAAAACGCTGGTACTTGAGCTCGTCGAGCACCTCAAATATCTTACCTGTACCCTTACAAAAAAGACCCTCCTTGGGCTTTCCCCACCAGGATTGACCACCACCATACGCCGCTCTGTCCCACTATTTCATACTCGGACCTCTGGGAAAACCTCTCTTGTTATCCCTAGAGTTAGGACTCTCACGGCCAAAGAGCCTTCAGCTTTAGGGCCCCCCTCCTGGTTCAACACACTGCCCCCTCCATCTCGAGCTCCAACTATATCGTGCTTCAAAACTTCCTGCAATAACCACCTTATTAACACCGATGCTGTAACTGCCGCTAGTCAAAGCCGTACTCAATACTTACGACAAAGCTTATTACTAAGCTGCTAAGGACAACATAACTCTGGTATTGTTTGCATCCATCCTACCTGTACCAGCTTGTTTGTATCTATGTCTTAATTTACTGTTATACTTATGTGTTGTACCGCTATACTGTGTATTTTGGTTTGTCTAACTGTGACAAGGTACCTTTGTAAATGAGCCTATGGCCCAAAGGTTTTCCAAACTGCTGTTTAAATAAAAATAAAAAAAACAGGCAGCTTCTTTTCCTTGGCCGGACCCAAGGGGGTTGCCCCTGGAAAACAGGCAAACACCTTCCCTCGGATGGGGCTACTGAACCATTGAAAGAGGTCTCCACCACTTCAATCACCAGTTCCTTGTGTTCCTCTTCAGGTGGAAACACACACCTTGAACAAAAGTAGCTCTGAAACAGAGCTTAAAAGTTCTGACAGCATGCATACACTCTGCTGCACTACAGTCTCTCGCTCAGACTGCACACAGAGTGGCTTCAAATTCCCCAACGTTCTACTCTAACCTCCAACTGCAACATTCAAGTGTGGCTTATGCAGCTGCGACAGTTCTAAAATGATGTCATCCCTCAGTCTCAGCTGAGACTGAGAACAGAGTGAGACAGTGTGAAATCCATTTAACTGGAGTTTCACAAGCGGCCTTCCCTGCCTGCCACTAGGTCTTACTGGGATTCTAGTAACCCCGGGTAACGGGGGGGGCTACACTTGCAAGAACTAGGAACCTCCTTTTATGAGTGAAATAACCATTTCTACCAATACAGAAAAAGAAACCATTTCCTGGGCTAAAATTAACTTGGTAGTCTCCAGCAAACACTGCTAGCAGCTTCATAAATTTCCACACAACCCTTACTTTATGACTTAAAAAGATAGACCCATACAAAACTGACTGCTGAAACCCTCTAGCCATCGGCTTAACTTTTCATTTCAGCCATTATTTGGAATGACAGCCCAAGTAAACCCTCTTGGCTGCACCAGTCGCAGTCCACCTCCTTATAAGGGTAACACAGGGATAATAGACTTTTACTCTTTTTTATTCGAAGGGATTGTATTCCCTTTTATTATATTGGTGCTCTTTGAAATAGCAACACCACAGGCACCCGAGCTTTGCGTGGTACACAGAAGCACTAAAGCACTCGAGCTTGTAGTTGCTCGTCTTCCATTCATAGAGCCAATAAGCTTACGGGGGAAACTACTCTGAGTGCTTTGCAAACTTTGGATAAACTAGCATTGCGCTAGTTTTCGCTCCGGGACTTTTCTCACACAGTAGCCCTTGCACATCTTCCATGTGGATTCTCTTTCATATGAACATCAATGAACCTGTTTTTGGGCTTAATACATCAAGGTTACTTGTCATGGGTTTCCTATGAATTTGGGGGGGTTAACAGGATTAAAAAAAAAAAAAAAAAGGACAGAAAAGAAAAAAAACTAAGAATATCAGGTTGGCCACCCTGATATGAAAAAGAGAAAGGATAGTTAAGAAAACGAAAGAAGATAGGACAGAGTGAAGGGAAAACCACACAATGCCTGCAAGTATATTATTACTGTACCACAGCCCTCTCCACCTGAAGTTTGAGGAATACCTTCTGAAGAATGGGAAGAGGAGGGAAGGTGTAAAGAAACCTCCCTGTTCAACAGAGGGACAACGCATCTTGCAGGGCCCCGTGTTTTCTGCGATTACAGCAACTGCCGCAGAAACATGGTCCTGCCGCAGAAACCACACGTTATTCACCTGTAACAGGAGTTCTAGGAGTGGTATATGTTGTTCATCCACACGTACTGGCAGGTTCCTTGCCGCAAGGTCTTCAAGCTGGCTCCTCCCACCTACCCGGGTGGAAAACTCTCGGCTCCATGTGGCCTAGATCTGGCCGCTGGAAGCCAGTTGTGGCGTCAAAGCCAGGAGGTCGGGTGGGTTGTGTGGATGAACAACATATACCACTCCTAGAAATCCTGTTACAGGTGAGTAAGTACAGTTACGTGAGAACTTACCGTAACAGTAGATCTTCGAGAACAGCTCTTGCAGCAGGTTACACCATTAGGACTGAAGCCGTCAGGCGCGAGGACCCACAGAAAAATTCTAGCTAGCTAACTTACATGAGGGGAACCTCCCGACATCGGTCCCGCCCCCGTCAAACGTGGTACAAAGAGGCGGTCCACTAGATTCCCCAGTTCTCCGCCCGGAGACTTCTTGCCCATGAGCTGACATAAAAATGGGAGACCTAGGATTCGCCGTCAGAAGACAGAAAGATAACACTTCCTGCTCAGAAAGACTGAGCCATACCTCCCTCAAAGGGGAAGGTGGGCGGGAAGGTACCTGCTGCAAGAGCTGTTCGAAGATCTACTGTTACAGTGAGTTCTTACGTAACTGTACTATCTTACTCGAGACACAGCTCTTGCAGCAGGTTACACCATTAGGACTGATTCCCAAGCAGTAACGCTGTCAGAAAATCCGGGAGGAAAATAAAACATAAATACCAGGTCCTGAACCTAGGACAGGAGACCCTGAAGCACGGCCAAGCCAAAACCAGCCCTTCGCCGAGGCGATGTCGAACTATAATGCCTGATAAAGGTATGCCAGGACTCCAAGTGGCTGCAGCGCATATAGCAGAAGTGGAAACATTTTGGCGCTGCAAGGAAGTAGCCACCTCTAGTGGGAATGACCCGGACTGTACCCGGAGAGGCTTTTGTTTGATACCATAACAGTGAGAAATACACTGGACAAGCCAGCGAGAAAGGGACTGTTTGGATCGGGTTGCCCATCATTCTCTCAGAAAGGAAATGAAAAGTTGCTCAGAACTACGAAAGGACTGAGTTCTGTTGAGGTAAAACCTCAGGCTGCGGTGAACATCCAGGGTATGGAGCAGAGCCTCTCCTCTATTTGAGTAGCTCGGGAAGTAAACCGGAAGGTCGATATCCTGGTTCACAGTGAGTGAAGAAACCACCTTAGGCAAAAATTTAGGGTTCGTCCTCAGGGATACTCTGTCCCGGTGGAAAACTAAATAAGGCTCTTTGCACATGAGAGCGTGAAGTTCAGAAATTCTTCTTGCCGAGGTAACAGCAACTAAAAACAATGTTTTCCACGACAAAGCGTAGCTGCAATCCAGCGGCAGGTTCAAGGGGGCGTGAGCTGTTCCAGGACAAAGAGCAAATCCATGGAGGCACAGGGTCTCTAATAGGAGGCCTAAGGTGTAACATCCTAAGAAATTCCGAGGCGTCCACCTGAGCCACTGTATCACTTTCCACCGGGAGGTGGTAAGTCAAAATGGCACAGAGGTGCACTTTAATAGAGGAGTAGGCTAGACCGAATGAAAGAGGGAAGCAAATATTCTAATATTACTCCCACAGGACAACCTAAGGGAAAGGTGCGTGCTCGCGACCATACAAAAAGCAGCGCCATTTCATGGCGTCGTTACATCGTTACGTGCTTTCTGGCTGCAGAAAGGACTTCTGCAACCTCTTGCGAGACCCGTGACGCAAAATGGCTATGTCTCTAGGAGCCAAGCATGCAGGTTCAAGGAGCGTGAGGTCCGGGTGGACAAGTGAACCCTTCTCCTGAGACAGTAAGTGGGAGCTGAGGACAGCGGGAGGCGGGGTTCGAGATAGTTGAATCAACAAAGAGACCAAATCTGTCTGGGCCAAAATGGGGCCACCAGGATCATTAGTGCGTGCTCCCTGCGCAGTTTGAGAAGAACTCTCTGGATCAACGGGAAAGGAGGGAAAGCGTAGAGGAATCTGTTCGCCCAGGAGAGGGATAACGCGTCTCGCCAGAAAACACCAGGCCCTGGATCTAGCGAGCAAAAATTGGGCAGTTTTGCGTTGGATGGGGAGGCGAACAAGTCTAGATCTGGAGCTCCCCATCGAAGAAACAGATCCTCTGCTACCTCTTGAAGAAGTTCCCATTCGTGGACTCTGGCCTGAGAACAACTCAGGCCGTCTGCAATCGTGTTGTCCACTCCGGGAACGTGCACAGTGATCAGATTCGCGCCGTGTCTGATTACCCAATCCCACACTCTCATGGCCTCCTGCAAGGGGGCAAGAGTGCGCCTCTTGTTTGTTGAGGTAATACATCCCCGCGTGTTGTCTGTCTGAAGTAGAAGAGTACACGGTGGGATAACTGACTGAAAGGCCTGCAGGGCATAGAGGACCGCTCTCATTTCCAGCACGTTGATGTGAAGGTGAGCTTCCATCTGGGTCCAGTACCTGGGACTTTACCCGTCCAGGTGTGCCCCCACCCAAGACCGGGCGTCCGTGGTGAGGTGACCTCCGGGGACAGGCGCAATGAGCAGTACGCCTGATGAGAGGCGACCCTGGGGCTAGCCACCACTGCCAGTCTTGAATCACTGAATTCGTGAGTCTGACGGATGCTGCAAGTGGTCTTGCCTTTGGTCCCATTGCACTTTGAGCATCCACTGAGTAATCGCATGTGGAGTCTTGCGAAAGGACAGCAGAATGGCCGCAGCCAGGTGTCCGAGCAAGCAAAGGACCGACCTGGCAGGTACAACCTTGCATAATGATGGGTCCCTTATGAGGGATCTGATCGCTCCGCTCTGTCGGCGGAAGAAAGCTCTTCCCGAACAGTGTCAGAACTGCTCCTATGAACTGCAGTTTCTGCGACGGTACCAGGAGAGACTTCTCGTAATTTAAGGAATGCCAGGGATCGGAACAGATCCTGGGTGCTCTGGATTGCAAAAAGCAACGCCTCTCTGAGGCGGCCATGAGAAGCCAGTCGTCCGAATGCGAGAACACGTAGTGGCCCTGTCTCCTCAGAGGCAGCTGCCACAACTGCCATGCACTTGGTAAAGACCCTTAGTGCGGAAGACAGTCCGAAAGGAAGAGCTCGGAACTGAAGGTGGTGGTCGAGAAACTCGAGCGCAGGAACCTCATGTGCGCCTGAGCCATAGGGATGTGCAGGTAGGCATCCTGCATGTCTAGAGAGCGCTAAAGGCGTCCTGTTTGAGCATGGGGATAAGACCGGAAGGGTCACCATGCGAATCTCTTACAAGTGACCGACACATTGAGGTCGCTGAGGTCAAGATTGGACGGAGGTCCCCTGTTTTCTTGGGAACCAGGAAGAAGTGGGAATAGTATCCTAGTCCTCTCTGGTTCTCTGGGACGTACTCATCGCTCCCTTTAGTAGTGGCAGCAGTACTTCTTGCCAGATCAAGGCTTTGTGCTGACCCTGATACCGGGAGAGCAAAGGAGGCCTCGAGGTGGCTTTCCTCTGAATTCTATAAAGTGGCCTAGACTGACCAACTGAAGAACCACCTGTCGGTGGTAATGGCCTGCCATCCCGGCAGGAAGTTACTTGTCGACCCCGACTATAAACTCCCATTGATCCTGGGGAGGGCGGAAGAGGAGTCAGGCTGTGGCGGCAGATGGACCGCTGGCTGGGCCTGCCTGGGAAACGCTGGCTGGCTGGCGGGGTGTTTGCCCTGGGCTCTCGAAACCAGAGCCCTCTGAGGTGCAAGCAGGCCGGGCCTGTTGCCTCTGCGTCCGGCGCAGAAGCAGCTTTGGTTCCTGAAGAACCAAGCTTAGAGTGATACATGGCCTGAACCGACCTTACCGCCTTCCGCCTCTTGGAGTTTGGTAAGGATCTTTTCTGTAGGATTACCAAACAATGCCTCTCCCTCAAAAGGGCGTCCAGATGTTCTTTTGGACATCAGGGTAAAACCGGAGGCAGCGCACCAAGAGTGTCTCGGAGGCATCGCCAGAAGCTGCTGCTCGGGCCGATGAGTCCAGCGAGTCATCTGTGGCTCTTAGCACTTAGGTCCCACGTCTGAACCCGTGCGGAGGCTGAGCATCTCCTCCTTCTGCTCACCTTCGGGCATCTTTCAGCCGCTTCCAGACCCTGTTCCCACAAAGCGTTCTGGAACTGAACCATGTGGGTTAAATAGTTCAAGGATCTGATGGCGCAGAGTGAGCGTAAATGCGTGCCTACCTATCGTCCAGTTGTTTTGGACTCTGGGTCCGGTGGCAGGGTGCTCAAATGTTGTGGCCTCTGTGACCCGGTCATGTGAGCTGTGATGACCAGAGAATCGGCCTGAGGATGCTGCGTCAAGTACTGGTGTCGCGGGCCTTGAGCCTGAGCGATCAGCTTTCTTGATCTCGCCGGGAGCAGTGTGGGCGCTTCCACGGCCTTGGTGGCGTCCATGAAAGTGTCAACCAAGGTGGTACCACCACAGGCTTGGGGTCCTTTTGCCGAAGATATTTGGCGGGCGTACCCTTTCGGTCTAAGTCTTCAGCATCCCATCCCATGTTCTCTTGTATATGTCTCATAATATCAAGGGCGAGGGATCATCGGAGGAGATCTAGGCATCTCCGTGGGTCGGAGAAGGGATGGAGAGTGGAGATGGGGATCTAGAGGTGGGAGTAGTCTGATCCCGTGTCCTCCGTTAAGGCGATCGTCGCGTCTCCTGGATCTCTTGGGGCTGGGTGATCCAGAGAAGTTTCGACGGAGGTCTCCGTTTATCAGGTCTCCCCCTGGAGGGTTCTAGGCTCCGGGGAGGAGAACCTGACCTGCCGACCCGATGGCGGGGGCAGGAACCGGAGTAGGAGGAGGAGGGGGGAACCATGTCCTTCTAATGGTATCCCACCAGGAGGTGAACAGATCTTTCACCTCCACTAGAGAAGGCCAGGCGGCGGCCGGGGAGCGGTGGGCAGTCGTCGGGTCAGCGTCGGCTCCCACAGGGGCTCTGGTAATGGCGAGGGTTCTCTGGGAGTACCGGCGGGACCGGGTCGCCCGTCTGGTCCTCAGGCTGCTCTAGGTCCTCCTCCGATAGAGGCTCCTGACCGGCGTAGGTCCGAGGCAACAAGGGCCTTCTTCTTCTTCTCAGGAGGCGGGCGTGGTCCCCTACGGTGTCGCTGGGATGCAATGGCGGCGTCGGTCGTCGGGCGGCGGCTCCAGGAAGCAGGGGCGCCCGGCTGGCGGCTGTCGAGCCGGCGTCTGGGCCTGAGGCCTTTGGGCGTGAGCTCCAGCGTCTGCGTGGAGGCACCGGCGAAGACCTGACGTCCGGGTGCGAAGAGCGGGAACCCGACTTGCGGTGGTGATGTTGTCGTTCCCGGACTTTGCAAGGCCCTGGAAGGGAGGAAGGCCTGGCGGATCTTTCCTGAGAGGAGGCTTCCTCACCGCAGCGGGGAGATTTGAACCGAACTCTGGGACTCGAACCCCTGGATGGGGACCTGGAAGGCCTTCTCCCTTCTCTTCTCCGCGTGCTTGTGGACCTTGGAGCTTTCCCCTTGGAGGACATGGTCTTCAGTTGTTCCTCCAGAAAAGCCTGCAAAGCCTTCTGGCGCCGGATCCGATGAGGCTGTTGAACCCTTGGCAAGAAGGACAGGCCCGGGTATCGTGGTCTGGACCCAGGCACCGGACGCAGGCCGTGTGGGGGTCCTTGAACGGGATCTGCTTTCCACAAGCGCACTTCGATGGATGGCCAGAAGTTGGTGATGACATCAAGATCTTGCTTGAAGAGAATTTTGAAAAAAGGAAATTTGTCGAAAAAAGCACTATTCACGCGTCGCGCGCTAGACTGGTAACCGAAGGGGTCAGGTAGCTGAGTCGACAGCGGGAAAAGAACTGGGGAATCTGGCGGGACCGCCCCCTTTTATACCCGCCTGACGCGTCGGGCGGGACCCGCGAGTCGAGAGGTCCCGCTGTAGTAGCTAGCTAGAATTTTCCTGGGGTCCTGGCGCCTGGCGGCTTCAGTCCTAATGGTGTAACCTGCTGCAAGAGCTGTGTCTCGAAGTAAGATCCTGTATTTCTAGGGACATGGATATGTTGTTCAATCCACACTTACTGGCAGACTCCTAGCAGTTCTCCAGGAGGAGGGAGGCAAGACGCGCACCCCCTACTTGGGAAATAAGGACTGGAGAACAGAGTTCCCAAAACCAGCATCCCGGCGTGACACAAGGTCGATGTGGTAGTGGGTATTGAAGGTGTTTGACGACTTCCAGGTAGCAGCCCTACAAATTTCCTGGATAAGGATGTCCCTGGAAGCAGCCACCGAAGCAGCAGTATGGCGAGTAGAATGAGCTCTTATCCCTTTGGGAGGCTCCATGCCCGCCAACCTATAGCAGAGATCTATGCAGGAGGTGACCCACCTACCTATCGTCCGCTTGGCTGCAGGTGCTGCTTCAGCATAGGTGACAAAACAGCTGGCGAACCTCTCCCCAAACTTCAGCTGTCCGCTCCTTATAATAAGAGCGCGCTCTTCTAGGGTCCAAAGTATGGAGCCTATATTCGGCCTCCAAGGTGTGACGGGGGTAGAACACCAGCAGAGTCAACACCTGGGTAAGGTAAAACTCTAACACCACCTTCGGAAGGAATTTCGGGTGGGGGCGCAGGACAACCTAGTCCCATGGAAGACCAGATAAAGAGACTCGATGGAAAGCGCCTGGAGCTCTCCCATCCTTCTGGCTGACGTGATAGCCACCAAGAAGGCGGTCTTCCATGACAGGTGAGAAATGTCACACCTGTGCATTGGTTTGAATGGCTTGCCCATGAGCTAAGCCAATATCAGCAGTAGATCCCACGGAGGTGGAGGTTCTCGCACCAGAGAGGATATATGATCAAGGCATTTGAAAAAGCGATCGACCACCTTCTCCTGCGCCACCAACTGCTTGCCAGCCTGCGCCCGGTGAGCAGAGATGGCTGCCAGGTGCATCTTAAGGGTCGTCAACCGAAGCCCTAGCTGAGAAAGGGACCACAGGTAGTCCAGAATGCTAGCCAAAGAACAGGAGGAACGGTCCAACTCCTTATCCTGACACCCAATGGAGTATCTCTTCCATCTGAAGACATAGCATTTTCTGGTCGACTCCTTACGGGATGCCTCAACAACGTTGAGGACCTCGTCGGAAAGACCCAAGGCCTGGAACTCTAGCCGCTCAGGAACCAGGCCATCAAGTGCAGGGATTGAAGGTCTGGGTGAAGTACCTTCCCCTTGTTGACTGAGATCAGGTCCGGGCGGGCTGGAAGCCGCCTCGGGAGCCTGGAGCTGAGGCTGAGGAGATCTGGATACCAGAACTGGCAGGGCCAGTCTGGGGCTACCAGAATCATAGACTGACGGCAGATAAGGACCGCTAGACCCATCTAGTCTGCCCATTTCCCTACCTACAGGATAGGCCGCAGATCCTAGTTAACCAACAGCCTATTTCTTCCTCCCCCCCACAAGAATTGCCTTATGTCTGTCCCATGCATTCTTGAATTCTCCCACAGTTTTAGACCCCACAACCTCCTCAGGAAGGCTGTTCCATGCATCCACTACCCTCTCTGTGAAATAATACTTCTCACATTGCCCCTGAACCGCCTCCTTCTATCTTTAAATTGTGTCCCCATGTTCTTGCAAGTCTCTTTCTGAAAGATGCTACCCTCTTGGACTTTGTTGATTCCACTGAGGTACTTAAAAGTTTCTATCATGTCCCCCCTTCTTTCCTCAAGGGTATACATATTAAGCTCCTTTAGTCTCTCCTCATGCGGCTTCTCTTGCAGACCCCGCACCATTTTAGTTGCCCTCCTCTGGACTACCTCTATCCTATGTCCTTGCGGAGATGGGGTCTCCAGAACTGGACACAGTACTCCAGATGGGGTCTCACCAACTGTCTGTACAGAGGGATAACAACTTCCTGTTTTCTGCTGATGATGCCTCACTCTATACATCCCAGTATACCCCCAGCCCTTCCTACTGCCTTCTCACATTGCTTGCTAACCTTAAGGTCATCTGATATGATTACCCCCAGGTCCCTTTCCTTTTTTGTTGTTGTTACTACCTCCTCACCCATTGTGTATTCTTCCCCTGGGTTCTCGTTTCCCAGGTACATTATTTTGCACTTCTTTGCATTGAATCCTAGCTGCCATACTTCGACCATTCCTCCAACCTTGCCAAGTCCTTTTCATCCTTTCCACGCCTCCTTGTGTGTCAACCCTGTTGCAGATCTTTGTGTCATCTGCAAAAGGCATACTTTTCCTTCAGTCCTCTGCAATATCACTGATGAAGACATTAAAAGGACTGGACCCAATACTGAACCCTGCGGTACCCACTAGTAACCCCCTTTCTTCAGAGTGGACTCCATTTACAATTACCTTCTGTGTCCTGTTGTCCAGCCAATGTTTTACCCAGGCTACCACCCTGGGTCCCACCCAGGCTGGTTAATTTGACTATTAATCTTTTGTGTGGGACTGTATCAAATGCCTTGCTAAAGTCTAGGTAGGCCATGTCCACAGCACCTCCCTGGTCTACTACTTTGGTCACCCAGTCAAAGAAATCTATTAGATTCGTCTGACATGACCTTCCGCGTGAACCCATGCTGCCTTGGGTCCTGCTCCACTGGCCTCTAGGTGCTCAACTATTCTTTCCTTCAGAGTGATTCCATCACTTTCCCTACCAGAGAGGTCAGACTGCAGGTCTGTGTTTTCTGCCTCTGTCTTGGTCCCACTTTTGTGAGGAATCATCCGCCTTCCTCAAGTCCTCGGTGCCACACCATCTTCCCATGATTTATTAAAAGAGTAGCCAGTGGTTTCACTAGTTCCTCCCTTAATTCTTTTAGAATTCTGGGTGAATTCCATCAGGACCCATTGCTTTGTCCACCTTCAGTTTAGGAGTTCTTGCAGAACCCTTTCTTCTGTGAAAGGACTGGGATTGACCCCCTATCAAGAGTGCTTCTGTTAATTGGATTAGGCACTTCCCGTCCTCTTTTGAATACTGAGCAGAAATATTTTTCAGTATTCCTGCTTTTCACTGTCCCCTCTGCCCACCTACCGTTCAATCTATTCAGCCTCACTATCCTCCCTCTGTCTTTCTACTCGCTGATGTACCTATAAAGGTTTTATCCCTTCTTAACTGAGTTGGCCATCTTTCCTCAGTCTGGGCCTTTGCTATTCTGACTTCCTCCTGCTTCCTTCTGCCTTAACTGGTACAGCTCTCTGTCTTGCTCCTTCTGTGTTTCCTTATACTTCAGAATGCTATCTTTTCTTCCTGACTTTCACAGCCACCTCTTTTGAGAACCATAGTGGCTTTTTCTTTCGTTTTGATTTATTTGCTCACACAAAGGCTTGTTGCCTCTGTGATGGCAGTTTTGATAATTCCCATTGTTGCTCCACCTCCTCCTAGCCTGTTTGCTAGTGCTTTTCTGAGGCACCTCCATCTCTGCCAAAGTCAGCCCTCCTAAAGTCCAGTACCCTCACTTTTGTATGGCTTGACTCTGTAGCTGAGTTTAACGTGAACCACACTGTTTGATGGTCACTTGTCCCCGAAGGCAACCCACTTCTAGATCTGAGATCCTCTCACTGCCCCGTTTGAGAGCACGAGGTCTAAGATTGTCCCTCACGAGTGGGTTCCAAACTAGCTGTCTAATGCCTGCCACCTGCAGGGCATCAAGAATGGCCTGCTCTTGGATGTGGCTGCAGCAAATGTGCTCCAGTTAACAGCTGGCATATTCAGGTCTCCCATCAACAGTATCTCCTTTCTCTGCCATTCTAAGAATGCCATCTATCATATCCTTGTCCATTCCTCCCCCTGACATGGGGTCTGTACACAACCCCTGTGGGACTGTGGTGCCCTTTCCAGTCTCCAAGGTGACCCACAGTGCCTCCTCTCCTCCCTGTTTACTCTTTTTGTTCAGTTGCTTTTATCCCTTCCTTTACATAGAGCTACTCCTCCCCTCTTCTCCCCTGCCTGTCTCTCCTGTAGGTTATGTACCCTGGTATGTTAACATCCCAGTCGTGGTTCTCTGTGTACCATGTTTCTGTGACTGCTCGATATCCAGGCATCCCTCTTCCATTAAGGCCATCAGCTCAGGGAGCTTGTTGCCCAGACTACAGGCACTGGTACTCATTACCCTCCATTTCCTGATGGCCTTACTCCCTTTTGCCCCATCCCTGTCCTTCTTGCCTTTGTCACTCACCTACGCCTTGTCCCTCTTCGCCTTGAGAAGCACCTTGTGGATAAAGGGAAATGGAGGGAAGGCGCAGAAGAGGCCCGGGGTCCACGGCCTCAAGAAGGCATCCCCCTGCAGCGAGCCCTGCTGAGGGGGGCGGGCATTAAACAGCTTCAGCTTCGCATTCTCCCTGGAGGCAAACAGGTCCACCTGAGGAGTGCCCCAGTGGGAGAACACATCTTGTACTACCTCCGGCAGGAAAGACCACTCGTGAGATGTAGCACCTATCCTGCTGAGGGCATCGGCCAGAGTGTTGGAGGCTCCTGCTACATGGATGGCTAGGAGATCCGCTTCCAGTCTGCTCAAGCGAGACCAAGTGCAGAGAGCCTCCTTGCACAGACACAAGGAGTGCGTCCGGCCCCGGCAGTTTAGGTAGTACATGGTCATGGTGTTGTCCGTCTGGACCTGGACCACTTGACCCCGCACAAAATGGAGCGAAGGCAGTGAGGGCTAGTCGGACCTCTCGAAGCTCCAGCAGGCTGATGTGGCATTGAGACTCCTGAGGAGACCAAAGGCCGTGAGCTCTGAGCTGCCCCAGATGGGCACCCCAACCCAGAGGCGCGGTCGTCAGAGTGACCGCAAGCTCTGGGCAGACAAACAGGATACCCTCCTGCAGACGAGGTGGAATGAGCCACCACTGGAGGCCGTTCCACATCTCCTGGGTCACTGTCACTGGCTGGTCCAGAGGACCGGAGCACTGTGACCACTGGCGGGCCAGTCCCGACTGCAGGGAATGCATGTGCCAGCAGGCCCAATGGACCACGCTGGTGCAGGCCGCCATGAGGCCCAGGAGGCGCAAGAAGTTCTAGGTAGGGCGCAATTGTCCAATCAGAAATGATTGGGCAAAGGAGGAAAGGACCTCGGCCCTGTCCGCTGGGAGCTGTGCTCTGGCTCTAAGAGAGTCGAGCTCTGCCCCAATGAACTGAATCACCTGCGATGGCATGAGTTCCGATTTGGCCTCGTTGATGAGGAGGTCAATCTGAGAGCAGGTCTGGAGGGCCAGATCCCTGGACCGCTCCACCTCCAACTTGGAGAGGACTGCAATCAGCCAATCATCCAGGTAAGGGTACACCCGGACCCTTCGGCACCGCAGGAATGCTGTCACCACTGCCATGCATTTGGTGAAGACCTTGGGAGCTGGAGAGAGGCCGAAGGGCATAGCCAGGAACTCGTGAAGGGATCCCTCTGCCCTGAAGTGGAGGAATCGCTGGTGAGACGGATGGATTGCGACGTTAAAGAATGCGTCCTGGAGGTCCAGACAACAGAACCACACGCCTCGTTCCAAGGATGGAATGATCTGAGCCAGAGTGACCATCCTGAAGGTACGAGACCTTAGGAACTTGTTCAGGTCGTGTATGTCTAGAATGGGGCGCCAGCCACCCGTCAACTTTGGGATCAGGAAGTACCTGGACACAAACCCTGGGTCTGGTGGAGGATCCACCACCTCCCTGATCACCTCCTTCTGGAAGAGCAGGGCAATGGCTCAACGAGCCGACAGAGGCTGCGGACCCCTTAGCCCCTCCGTGGGGCGACTGCTCGAATTCCAGAGGCAGACCCTTTCCTACCACTTCCAGCACCCAGCAGTCCATGGTGATACTGGACCAGGTGGAAAGGAAGTGGCGGAGCCGTCCCCCCACGGGCGGAACCCGGGGAGGAGTGACCAGGTTGAGGCAACACCCCTCAAACCGTCACTGGCCAGGCTTGGAGCAAGGGCCAGCCAAGGGGCCTCCTGGACCTTTCCCTCCTGGCTTCCTGCTGGAGGAAGCTGCAGGCTTGGCTTTGGAGTGCCAAGTGTGAGCCTGCTGGCCCTGATGCTGGTGTTGCTGGGCCGGACGTGCCGTAGGGGCTGAAGGACGAAAGGGCTTATGCTGCTGATGGAGGCCTTTGTCCTTCTGGGCAGACGTGACCGAGTCCAAGGTGGCGTTAAACTTCTCGATCCTTTGCAGATGACCCTCCACCCCGGGACCGAACAAGTCAGTACCCAAGAAGGGAACGTCTGCCAGCTTGTGCTGGGTATCTGCTGTAAAAGTGGAGATCCGCAGCCAAGCTCTGCGGTGCATGGCCACTGCGGCTGCTACTGAACCGGCACACAAGTCAGCTATGTCTGGAGTTGCTGTTTGGCCACCACCCTTTCCTGATCCCGCACCTGCTTGACCTTTGTCTGGAGGTCAGCCGAGAGATGAGGAATCACCTCATCCAGGGAGTCCAAAAGGGCGTGTGAAAAGCGTGCCATCAGAACGGCTGAGCTGGCCTGATGAAGGCCTAAGGAGGAAGCAGCATAGACTTCCCCCCCGAAGTAGTCCAGTTTCTTGGACTCCTTATCAGGTGGCTTGTCCACATCCCGAGCGTTTCTGGAGCGCCAGAAAACGCTGTCTGTCACTAGCCCCTCCGCGGAGGGGTGCTCAGAGAAACCAGAGCGTGAACCAGTGGGAATGGCATACTTTCGAGCCATCCTGGCCAAAGGTGCTGGACAAGAAGCTGGCCGCTGCCACAGCTCCAGGGCCGGGCCAACAATGGCTTCAGCCACCGGGAAGGCCTCCATGGGGGAATCCCCTCGGTCCAGTATCTCCGTGACGGGATACTTGGCCCGCTTTGAAACGGGTCCGAGCTTCATCCCAGTGGACTCAGATGAGCCGAAGCATTCCAAGAAACAAGGAAGCCTCTCATCCACCGACTGACCCCCAGTGGACTCCAGGTCGAGAGGCCTGGAGAACAGGGAAGAGTCATCGTCAGACTCCGAGGAGTCTGCAAACAGCTGCCGACGGCATGAGCCACCCTCCACCTGCCGAGGTCGATGGGGAGTGAGGGTGACCGACAACCAATGGGGCAAGCCCTGACCCGATGGGCCCCAGTTTTAGGTTGTGGAGATGGGGATCCACCACAATGGGTGGCGCAGCCAGTTTCGGCCAAACAACCGGTGCCGGCTTCGGCTCCTCGATTACGAGGGGTTGTTTCGGCCGCTCTGGTGACAGCCACTTAATGGCCTGGGAAGGTGACGGAGTCAGCTTATCCCCGGTCAAAAGGAGCTGCTGCCACATCAGATCCTCGTAGCACCGACGCAATTTGTGCCGGAGGCTATCCTCCGAAGAGGACAAAGACTAGGATGAGCGGCGCCACCGCTTTCCATGGTGCCGAGACCAAGACTGCCGATGTCGGCTGGACCGGGAAGAGGTCAGAAATAGAGACCTTCAATGTTTCCAAGGGTGGGTCTGAGAGGGGATCGGGGGAAACCCACTCCTCCCTCGGGTCAGGGACCTTAACCGGGGACTCAGGCATAGGCAAGTCCTCTGTTTCCACCAGGGGAACCGGTGAAGAAGGGTTGTCAGCTTCAGTTGACAGCCCGTCCGACGGGTCGAGAAAAATCTTGACTGCGTCGATGGGTGTCTCGGCCGGCTGAACTGACGGGGACACCGTGAAGCCAGCGGCCTTAGCCGCAACCTCGACCGAAGTAGAGAGTCAACTATCCAGGAAGGGGGACCGCTCCCGCTCCCACGAACGTCGACGGTGGGACTTACCCTTGGAGTCCGTCTTCTTGGACAGAGGAATGTCCCGAAGGCCCCTCTCCCTTGGTGGAGACGGACTGACAAAGATCCCTGAATGAAGCTGTGTAGGAGGAGCCCAAAGAGAGCGGGATAAATGCCGCAACCTAAGAAGATGATGTTGCAGCCTGGGCCGCTTCCTCCTCGAGGGCGATCATCTGTTAGAGCTGTTCAGCCAAGCCCGCAGCCACGGACACCGCCCGAAGAGCCTCCTTCGACTTGACCGGAGGATAACGTTTCTCGGGGCACCCAAGTTGCAATCTGGCAGCGCGATCGTCTAAGACCGTGGCCGAAAAGGACTTGCACAAGTCGCAGGCCTGTGAATCGTGCTTGAGCCCAAGGCAGTACACACACGTGAAGTGCGGATCGATCCGGAACATCTTCTGCCCACAGGAGCACTAACGAAATCCGGGAGTCGATTTGTCCATCACAGCCGCGAGGGAAGATAAAGACTGAAGTCTTGCAAATTTAAAGAGTTTCGGGTTAACCAAAGAGTTTGGATCCAGGCCTAAAATGCAGTGCGCAAAGGAGGGAACCTGAGCTTCCAAGCGCCAAGCGGTAAGGAAGATCTGGCGTCATGGGGTGAAGCTGAGAGTTTTACCACCCGGGTGGGTGGGAGGAGCCAAAACCTTCCAGCAAGATTTAAAGCGGCAAGGAACCTGCCAGTAAGTGTGGACTGAACAACATATCCACGTCCCTAGAAAAAAGTACATTTACGTAAGAACTTACCGTGGCAGTAGATCTTCAAGAGGAGCTCTTCCAGCAGGTAACACATATAGGACTATGCCACCAGGCACCAAGACCCCACAGAAAATTTATAATTAGCAGTCCAAGGCTGGGGACCACCCCGGACATCGGCCCTGTCCCGACATCCCACGTGGTATAAAATGGGTGGTCCCCCAGCATCACCTCAGTTTACCTGCCGGAGACCCAGCTGAGATGCAGGATGGGGAACTGAGGAGGATCTCCCATCCGTCAGAGAGAAACACAATTACATAACCACGGGGACAGGAGGGAGGGAAATCACCTGTTGCAACAGCAGCTCTCAAAGACCTACTGTTACAAAAAGTTCTTGTGTAACTGTACTATCTTACTTCAAGAGGGAGCTCCTGCAGCAGGTAACACCTATAGGACTGAGTCCCAAGCAGTACAAGAGACCCAGGTCAGAAGGGTGGCAGACTAGTAGAACAGAATCCTAGGCACTCCTTAGGAGAGGAGTCCCTGGAGGACCGCAAGGCCAAACCCTGCTCTCCTTCTCGAAACAATGTCCAGACTGCAGTGCTTGATGAAAGTGTAGACCGAACTCAAAGTAGCAGCCGCACAGAGATCTGCTGCAGACATTTTTGAAGGACACAAAGGAGGTTGCGACCCCTCTTGTGGAATGACCCTTGACCGATCCCAGCAAGAGTTTGTTGTACTTCTAGTAACAGACAGTAATGTAGCTGACCAACCATTTGACCAATGTCTGCTTAATCACTGGCGCCCCTAGCATCCTTTAGGCAAAGGAGACAAACAACTGGACCGTCTTTCTTGACGAACGAGTATGTTCTCTGCAGTAATGTAAAACTATGTACATCCAGAGTATGTAACAGGGCCTCCGCTTTGAGTAGTCTGGGTAATAAACCAATAGTTGAATGTCCTGGTAAATTCGGACACTACCTTTGGAAGGAACTTAGGATTTGTGCACAGGGCCACTCTGTCCCTGTGGAAAATAAGATAAGGCTCTTTACACATCAGAGCTTGTAGCTCGGAAATCTGAGCAGAAACAATGGCAGCCAAAAATAACGCTTTCCTTGACAGGAAGCGTAGTTCACAGCTTGCTGCTGCTTCAAAGGGACAACGTAAGCTTCTCCAACATAAACATAAGGTCCCATGGAGGAACAGGATCCCTCCTTGGAGGTTTGATGTGCAAGATAACACAGTGGAAGGTCTTGCACAGGTCCAATTGTGCCACAGCTTTCCCATCCATCAGTACATGATATGCAGACAGTGCAGAAAGGTGCACCTTAACGGATGAGTAGCAGAGTCCCTTGTCCCACAGGGAAAGAATGTACTCCAGCACAGATTCCGCCAAACACTGGAAAGGGTCCAATGAGCGGTGGGATGCCCATAAGCAGAAACGTTTCCATTTCATGGCATACGTCACTCTGGTGGAGGGTTTTCTCGCTGCCACCAGAACTTCTGCCACCCTGGCGGATATTCCGAATCTGTCCCTGATCATTCGCATGTACTAGGGTTCCCTGCTCCTGGGAGAGCAAGCAAGTAAACAGGGGTAATGGGACCAGTGGTTCCGATGCTAATTGCTGCAGCAACGGAAACCATATCCTAAGAGGCCAAAAGTGTACTACGAGGATCATACATGCGCACTCTGCCTTCAGCTTGATTAGTACTCTGCAGGAGTGGAAAGGGAGGGAAGGCATACAGGAACCTCCTTGTCCAAAAGAGAATGCATCACGTCAGAAAACACCAGACCCTGGATCTAGCAAGCAGAAACTGGGCAGTTTGGCATTGTGTGGGGGGATGCAAAGAGGTCCAGTTCTGGCCAACCCCACCTTTCGAAGATGTCATCTACGACCTCTTGCATTAGCTCCCACTCCTGATGGAAATCAAGAGCAACTTAGTCTGCAAGGACGCTGCGAATCCCTGGAATCTGAACGGCTGTTTTCTCCAGGTTGTGATCCACTGCCACACTCTCATGCCTTCTCTGCACAGAGGGTAGGAATGAGTGCCCCCTTGCTTGTTGAGATAGAAGACAAATGGAGTGTTGTCTGACTGGACTAACAAAAGCCCTGGAATAAGTTTTTTTTTTTTTTTTTTTTTTAAGTTTAACCAAGAGTAGCACACTTAGCTGAAAATAATATATATATATATATAAATAAAAACACAGGTGGGACCTGGGAGCACAGGGAAGTCAAATGACTTGCTCAGGGTCACACAGTATGTAAGTGGAAGCTGTGGGTTTCAAACCCAGGTCTGGTCTGCTAGATGTCATCAAATTTGCAGCTCAGAGCCTTAAACCACTGCGCTATACTGCCTCCCTTGGATTGGAAGGTCTGCAGGGCATACAGGACGGCCCACATCTCCATCACATTGATGTGGAGACTGCCTTCCAAGCTCCAGGTGCCCCTTGTTTGGTAGGATGCCAGATGTGCCCCCCAGCTCGTCTGAGGCATACGTAGTTAGGATCTGATGAGGACTGGGTGTTTGACAGGGAACCCCAATGTCCAGTCGAGAGAGGGTGAGCCACTATTCCACAATGTCTCTTACCACTTTGGGAATACTGACTAGCTGTTCTAGATCATCCATGTGCTGGTCCCATTGAATCCTGTGGTTCCACTGCAGAACCCTCCTATGCAAGTGGGCAAGGGGAACCGTGACAATGGCCATGGCCATGTGGCCTAAGAGCCGTAGCACCACTCTGGCAGGGATTGGACTCAGAGGAGACTCCAGGTGATCGTCTGTAACCGGTCTTCTCAGTCTGAGAGGAGAAAGGCTTTTCCGTAGACAGCGTCCAAGACCACTCCTATATACTGCAGCTTTCATGCAGGCCAGGGCAATGACTTGAGAAAGTTCAGAGTGACCCCCCAATTCTTGGAATAGACTGAAGGTCTCCTTTATTGAACAGCGTAGTTGCTCCTTATACAGGCAGTTAGGAGCCAGTTGTCCAGGTAGATGTAAAGATAATTATCCTTTCTCCGGAGGGTAGCTGCCACTATTGCTAGGCACTTGGTGAAGACCCTCTGTGCCGACGAGAGGCCAAATGGCAGCACCCTGAACTGATAGTACCTCTACTTCACCTTCTAGGGAGGTCACTTTCTGTGGGACAGCAGGATCTTTATGTGCATGTAGGTGTCCCTGCATGTCTAGGGAGCACAGCCAATCCCACTGGTGGATCATGGGCAGCAGACCTGGCAATGTTACCATCCTGAACATTCTGTACTCAATAAAGGCATTCAGTTGGCTCAGAGAGAGGATGGGACAGACATCCCCCATCATCTTTGGTACTAGAAAAAAGTGGTGGTAGTATCACCTTCCTCTTTGATCTTGGGGTACTGCCTGTATTGCTCTCTTTTGGAGAAGGACCTGAATTTCTGCCCTTATGAGAACTGTGTCAGATGGAGAGCAGCGAGTATGGACCTGGGGGGGGTTGTCCAGTGAGATCTGGGTGAACTCCAGAGTGTACCCTCTTTCGATGATCGAGAACCCACTGATCCATGGTGATGTTGGACCATCCAGTAAGGTAGACTCTCCCGCCTACTGCCTCCCCCAGGAGCTCTGCCGGAGGTGGGGGGCAGACAGGGAGTCACTGCGAAGGGGAGGGGTCTGGCAAGGGAGCTCTGGCGTTCTTGGTCCCTGTGAGCCTGAAGGCACAAGAGGGACCCTACACTTAAAACCTTCCTCGTGTTGCTCTTTCCTTGCTGGCCCTGGTTTTTGCAAAAAAAAGGACGGCGTCTAGCAGCCGCTGGCTCCGATTTGTACATTCTATGGACGTTAGAAAATCGCTTTACTAGAGTCTTGCAGCCCCGTAATCCATTTCTCTGTGTCATGTCCAAAGAGAACAGACCCTTGAAAAGGTGCATCCAGGATTCCGTCCTGCAGATCCTGTCTCAACCCAGATACCCTCAGCCAGGCGTGGCATCTCATACACAACCCTGTGGCTGCCACTCTGGCAGCTGTGTCTGCAGTCATATGAGCTCAAGACATGCTTGCCCGTGTCGATGCCTGACTGACAGCCATCGGTTCTGATTTTCAGTCAGAGTCAGGTTGGGCTTTAGCAAAGTCCAAGGCCTTACTCCATAATGACTTGGTACATCATATGTGCCAAAAATTTCAATGACCTGACTGTGCAGGTGGCCGAAGAGTAAACTTTGCGGCCCATCTGGTCTTGTTCCTTTGATTCTGCGTTCAGAGGCTGAGAACTCATGTGTTTCGATTGCTGTGCCCTGCCATAAGCGGCTGTCAGAACCATGGAATCTGCCTTTGTTGCTCACTAAAGAAAGGCTCTCCTTTCGGAATTTTATAGGCAGATTAGCCCTCCTGGGGATGGATGAAATGGTGGAAGGATGCTTCCAGGCCAGTTTGGTCACACCCTGGAACAGTTCCAGGAACCGGGGGGGGGGAGACTAAGGGTTTCGAGTTGTTCACCCTGAGGAACTTCGCCAGGCACCAGAGTTCAGGGTCAAGTTTCTCCATATCCCATTTGTTAATGGTTTGGATGAGCTGCATCACATCCAAGAAGGACGAATCGTCAAGGGGGGGGGTGCGCCTGGGAGAGTCCTTTTTGTGGTCTGGAGAGGGTGAAGGTAGCTCGTCTTGAGGAGGAATCTCCTCCATCCTCCTCTGAAGAATGCAGACATCCCCTAGAAGAAGGGATGGACGAAGGGTGTCGCCCATGGCCACTAGGGGCTGGTGACCCTGGTCATCATCCCCGGACTGACTGGGTCTTTTAGGTCTCTGTGGTGAGGGCTCCTGGATGGGGCCAGGCGCGGAGTCCTCTAAGAAAGTACAGTTCTTTAAGAACTTGCCGTAACAGTAGATCTTGGAAAGAAGCTCTTCCAGTAGGTAAACACAGATAGGACTGACGCCAGCCGGCAGCAGAACCCCACAGCAAACTTCTTTCTAGCAGTACCTAGCGGGGACTGCCCTTCACTGATGTCGGCTCCGTCCCCGACATCCCACCCAGTATACAAGAGGTGGCGGTCCCAGCATGCTCCAGTTCTTGTACCACCGGAAAACACCGGCAGTTGTCACAAAAGGTGCAGATGACAAGATGGCACTTCCTCATCCAGCAGGCAACTCAGATTCCTGTCTCATACAGAGAGAAGTACACCTCCGGGGGGGGTGTGAACATACCTGCTGCAAGAGCTTCTCTCGAAGATCTACTTTTACAGTAAGTTCTTACGCAACTGTACTAGCTTACTTCAAGAAGAAGCTCTTGCAGCAGGTAAACAGGATTGATTCCCAAGCAGTATAAACTAAATACAATCACTTGGGGAGATAGGAGAGAACAAGGAATGAGACAGCAAGAGATCCCTCAGGAAGGAGATCAGGCCCTGCAGGACAGCAAGGCCAAAGCTCACTCTGCGCCTAGAGGCAATATTCATGCTGTAGTGCTTAACGAAGGTATGGACAGAATGCCATGTGGCCGCTGCACAAACATCTAAGTGTAAAAGGATGCAATAGCCCTGGCAGAGTGCCCCTTAATCAGGCCCGCAAGAGGTCTGCCATGTTTGATAGCAGAAGGTGATGCAGGGGACTTCCGGTGACATGCTCCTGATGCAAGCCTGAACTAACAGGCTCCTTCCGTAGCCTGAATAAACCTCCATTTTAACCGCTAAATACCGGGAAACTCCTTACAGAAGCATCCACGGAGGAGTAATAATGTCTAAGCGAGGGGAGAAAACTCTGAAAAACCCCCCAGCCCGGTGGATTCTCTGACTCAGGCAGTGAAGCCTCGCAGGCCTCATCGACCTCGCGGCAAAGCAATGGTGCATCCGATCAGCCCCCCTGGCTACTATGCAGCGACAAATGACCCTGGTCCTCGCAGAGCTCCGTGATTTCCGCAACGAATTCCGGACTACCACCACCGCACTGAGAACTGATATTGGGAAGCTGGAGAAACAGTAGGAACAGCTCGAACAACATGTTACTGAATCGGACTCCAGGATAGACAGAGCAGAGTGGGCCATCGTACAACTGAATCAATGTGTGCAGACCTTACAGGAGCGTGCTGAAGACGCTGAAAGTCTGAGTCGGCGCAACAACATTCGGATCTCTGGGATCCCAGAAGAGGAGGAAGGTACTGATCCTCACAAATTTATTCGCCTTCCTCTGAAGCAGATTCTTGATGTTCCCAATGAAGCCACTTTGGAGGGAGTTTGAGAGTCCACCGCACGTTAGGGTCTAAGCCCCAGAAGCGAGGCCTCGTGCTATGTTAGTCCGTTTCCTCCGCTTTCAAGAAAGAGAGTCAATACTCCACACAGCCTGGAAAATGGGTCAAGTTAGTTACAAAGGTCAGCAGTTGTTTTTTTGAGAATGGTTTTGCACCCGAGATTATGGCCAGGCGTAGGGCTTATATCCCAATTTTAAAGGAACTGAAAAAGGCTGGCCTACGCTTTTGAACCCCCTACCCTGCTATGCTGATAGTTTTTCCATCCCGATGGGCAGCTCACCTATACCTCTACTGAAGAGGCGATGGAACATCTCTGAAAGCATCAAGTGGAAGTACAAAACCAGTGGGTAGACTCTCTAAAGGAACGCTAGCAGCAAAGCTAGCCCAGCAGGCTTGGCAGTCTGTTCAGCGAGAGGTCAGGGACTTGAGGCAATTTGCAAGATCGTCGACTCCTTGCGAGAGCAGACAAAAGGGAATACCTGATTGTCAAACTGGATGCGCAGAGTACCCTTGGATTTTCACAGACTTACACTATCGATTTAATGTGAACTGGCTCTCGGATTCTATACCAAGACCGCTGTCTTTGGGACAGATGCAACATCCCTTAACAGGACTATCTGGACGTTCTCCCGATTGTTATTGTACCTTTTCCTCTATGTATCCTGGACTAATAACATCACAGATAAGTCCTGTTTACTACCTATTACTTCGCTAGCCTGTCTGGTACTATCAAAACTGTTTCTGATTGTTCTCCTAGTAATACTAACATGTTTTACTTATATCCCTGGTCTTTTTTTCTCTCTCTCTGCAGGTATACCAGGTGTTTACCTCCTTGGAGTGGCATGGATGGCAGGTGTGAGTAAGGAAACGCTTATTATTCTATCTCTCCTTGTGCTATTCACCCATCAGCCTTGCTGGGGCTCTAGGTATCTCCCAGAGGCGCACGGCTGACTCCTCTCTCCCTAAAATCTGGATTTCTAGAGGAGAGTGCTAGTCTGGCAGAATGCGAGGCTTGCTGTCGTGAAGGACGGGTGGTTCTTTTGGCGTTTTACGCCAATATCAATATTTAGGTCATTCATCCCCGAAGTGGCATATAAAGCCTTCAAAGTGATTTAGCCTTTAACTGAGCCTACAGTTGCTTGAGAAATGCCTGACAGGGCCTGGTTAGAGTGCACTGGATATATTCTCTGTGGTTGTCTTAGGCCCACCAAGGTCAATGCGTATCCTGACTCCCCAATGCTTTACCTGATTCGCGTAGCCTGGAGTGCTTTTCATATGCCTGGGTGGTTTATAGGCGGGTACTTCATGCAACCCCAGAACTGGCAAGGGCAATGGCCCTTCTGGATTTTTTTTTTGGGGGGGGCTCTTCCTAACTTTCACTCAAAATGTTGTCATGTTCACTCATACTATCTCCCCAAGGAATCACCCACCTTTTCAGGAGGCTGGCTGGCAGGAGTGTGACTAGCCAATAACCCTATCCCCTATCCCTTCACGGGCATTAGAAGTGCCTAGGGGTCTATCTGAGATAACCCCCCTTATAGTGAGGATTTCCTCACTCTCGAGAGCCTGGGAAGCTCTCGGTAGCTGGAAGTAATCGATTAATGGTTCTTACTTATATTAACTAGTTGTTAATACAAATGGCTGCAGCCCTGTTGGCTCTAGCCAATTTCATGCTTGTTGCTTTACTTATGCAGCCCTTGAAACAACTGATTATTGTTCTTACTGTCTTGTTCATAACTGTAAGTTGCCAGTTTGAGGGCAACCAGTTGTCAGCTGATAATTCTATGGTTACTTTTTTGGAAATTCATTCTGATATCCATGTTGTTGTAGCTTTACGATTGTGTACAGTCAACTATTACATCTGTGTAATAGAATGGATGCGGAGGGGGAGGTCCTTGGCGGCCACGCAACATGTCACTTGTAAATCCATATTCACCCAAAATCCCACTATGGAGGAGACACCCTTGAGATTATTGTCCTGGAATGTTAACGGGCTCTCCACCCCAGTTAAGCGTGTCAGGGTCCTCTCACAAATTAAAAAAGCTAAAGCTGACATTGTTTATCTACAAGATACCCATCTAAGTAACGTGGAGCACACTAAATTGGGGCGGATCTCGAGGGGTGAGGTGTATGGTTCGACCTTTAGGGGCAGGAGGAGGAGGGGAGTGGCTATAATACCCCATCGTATTCCCTGGCAATCACAATCAAAGTGGATAGACCCCTATGGTCGATTGGTATTACTCCGAGGTCTGGTGGGAGAGACAGAGGTCACCCTGGCAAATATTTATTTTCCACCAGATTTATCAGTGGGTGATATTAGGAGCCTGCTGGACAGAATTACGCAATTTACCAAAGGCATACTGTTACTCGCAGGAGACTTTAATATTCTGCCTAACCCTGAGAGAGACTCTTCAAGTTTTAACACCCCCAGGAAAACCCCACAACAGACGCTCCTGAGCAGATTTTTGACCGAAGTGGGCTGGACTGACACTTGGCGCTACACGCATCCCCATATTAGAAACTACACACATTATTCGGCCGTTCATCATACTTACTCTAGAATTGATTTGTGCTTTACCAAAGTAGAATATCTAGATCTGCTGGTCGATACCCAAATTGGGGATATTGCTTATCAGACCAAGCTCTTATTATTAGTACTTGGAAACTGGGAATGCAGAAAAGGACTACACTCTGGCGATTAAATCCCTTTCATCTAAAGTCTAAACAGTTTAATTCCTAAATGACAAGTTATCCGAGATACTTACGGATAATACTAAACCGGGTACCTCCCCAGGTATTCTATAGGATACCATAAAAACAGTCCTCCGGGGCCACCTTATTAACCACACATCTCTACTTGCGAACGCTCGACTGGAGGAAACACTGCATTTCCTGCAAACAGCACATAAACAAGGTGACAATTCTGTGCTTCCGCAACTTAAGCAGGTTAAACAAGATTTGGACAGATTGGCATTACAACAGACAGAAATTGCCTTAACCTTCCTCCGACATAGGTATTACAAGGTGGGACCCAGGGCCACCAGGCTGTTTGCCTATCAAATTAGGAAGCAGAGGAAGGCGGCCACTATCACAACCATACGCCACCCAGTGGGTGGTAAACCCCTGAATAAGCTCAATGATATTGTAGATGCATTCACAACATATTATTCAGCCCTCTACACCCCAGAACGCCCCACAGCTCCAGAAAAGATAAGAGTTCTTACAAGTCCTCACCCTCCCAAGAGTCTCCTCGGAACAGGGTGAGCAGTTACTTAGCCCTATCACAATGCAGGAGTTAGTCAGCGCCCTAGCTCGGGCCAAAACTATGAAAGCTCCGGGACCCGACGGCTACGGAGCAGAATTTTATGAGGCTGCAAAGAGCTGCTCCTGCCACTCCCTTTGGAACACCTGTAACTGGTCTTAGGAAACCTCCTCCCCCACTCTGGCCTATGCTAAATTCTGACATCCCCAAGCCTGGTAAAAATCCCCAGCTCTGTGAATCATATCGGCCAATTTCAAGTCTTACACTCAAGACTATAAATTATTTATGGGGATAATGGCCCATAGGTTGATAGTTGTGTTACTACAATAGTTCAGAGACCAAGCGAGGTTTGTTGGAGGACGTACTACTACTGATAGCATTAAGAGAACCTATCATATAATACGTAAGATGTACGCCTCTAACTTCCCTGCAGCCTTAGTAAGCCTTGATGCAGAAAAGACCTTTGACAGGGTACAATGGCCATGTCTATACTCGGTTATGGAGTTTATGGGTTTCCCCTTGTCATTAATCCAGGTAATCACAAACATTTACTCGTCTCCGAGGGCATGGGTGCGTGTCGCCGGGCACCACTCGAGATCTTTCCCTCTCTACAGGGGCACCAGGCAGGGTTGCCCTCTGTCGCCTCTCCTATTTGCCTTGTTCATGGAGCCCTTAGCACAACTAGTCAGGCAATCCCAAGACATTCTGGGGATCGAGGTTGGGGGTGACTAACACCGTATAGCACTCTATGCGGATGAGGTTCTCTTATACCTTTGAAACCCAGTGATTTCACTCCCGAAAGTTAACAAGCTATTAGAGTCATTTGGGCAACTCTTGGGTTATAAAGTGAATATCTCGAAAACTGAAATCTTGACCTTTCAATATTCACCGGATCAGGTTCTACGGGAACAATTCCCCTGCAAATGGGACTTAGGGAATACTTGGGGATAAATTTAACTAGAGACTTGAGTGATGCCTATAGGCAGAACTACATCCCCTTTACCACACGTCTGAAGGAAGACCTAGCCAACTCGAGTACACACCCACTGAGCCTTTCCAGGAAGATAAAGCTTATCTGAATGGTGACTTTGCCCAAGGCTTTGTACCTCCAACAGTATTCCCATTGCCCTTCCCTGATCTGTATTCCTGGAATGGGATAGGGTGATATCACACTTTATTTGGGCTGGCCGTAGGCCAAGAGTTAGGCTGAAACTCCTTACTAAACAGAGGCGCCTTGGTGGGTTATCTCTTCCTGATCTATATTGGTACTACCAAGCTGCACACCTCCTGCAAGCATTGGCTAGGCAGCTATTATAAAGCAAAATGCATTGGGCAGAGTTGGAGCAGACAGACAGTTATACCGTGGGACAGGGCACACAGTGGAATACCAGAATCTGCCCATAGAATTACAGCACAGAGTGACAACCTGGTACCAGATTAGGAGGCAGTTCTCTTATTTCCCCCTTTAAACCATTAATCTGCCCAATTGCAGTGCTCCCAGATTTTCAGCCTGGGAAATTGAACCATGCATTTCGACAGTGGACCAGATATGGCGCGAGTTACCTGTTCCAAATCATAACTGGAGGGAAACTGTGGTCATTTCAGGAAATACAGACAAAATTCAACTTGCCCAACTCCCACCATTATAGGTATCTACAATTAAGACTTTACTACGAGTCATTACCGGCCACAGTGCGCAGTTCTGAACAGTGGGCTCCTTTGATTGCTAGCTTGCAGTTTTTGTTTACCTCCCCAAATCAGACACCCAACATCAGCCCTTTATCGAGCCTTGACGTCGTCTCCCTTGGCAAATCTTGTCGATACCCGTGAGAAATGGCAGCAGGAACTGGGAATACCCATAGAAATAAAACAGTGGGAACAAGCTTGCTGGCAGGTGTCACACACAACTAGTTCACACCAGTGGCGGGAGTTTGCATGGAAATTCCTGGTTCGTTACTTCTATACCCTGAGGTCACTGGTCACTACACCCCGGGACACTCTGTCGCCTCCTGGCGACTATGTGGTGAGGGTAGGGCTCATCTCACACATGTAGTGTACTCGTGCCCTAAGCTGATGCCATTTATTCAGTCTTTACAGTTGGAGCTCCAAGAGATCTTTAATAAGCCTATTCAGTAGACCCCGCAGGTATTTATCCTATTAATACTCCCCGAGGGCTTAGAAACATAGAATTTGACGTCAGATAAGGACCGCTTGGCCCACCCAGTCTGCCCATTTCCCCTACTTAATGGATAAGCTGCACATCCTAGTTAAGCAGCAGCCTACTTCTTCCTACCCCCACCCCCTAGAATTGCTATATCACTGTCCCATGCATGCTGGAATTCCACCACCGTTTTTGACTCCACAACTCCTCCTGAAGGCCGTTCCATGCATCCAAAACCCTCTCTGTGAAAAAAATACTTCCTTAAATTACGTCTGAGCCACCCCCCTTCTATCTTCAAATTGTGCCTCCTTGTTCTTGCACACCTTTTTTGTTGAAAGATGCTACCCTCTTGGACTTTGTCGATTCCCTTGGTACTTGAAAGTTTCATCATGTCCCCCCTCTCCCTCCTTTCCTCGAGGCTATACATATTAAGCTCCTTAAGTCTCTCTTCATATGTCTTCCAGGGCAGACCCTGCACCATTTTAGTTGCCCTCCTCTGGACAGCTTTCATCCTGTCTATGTCTTTACGGAGACTGGGTCTCAAGAACTGCACGCAGTACTCCAGATGGGGTCTCACCAGATGTCTGTACAGAGGGATAATAACTTCCTGTTTTCTACTGGTGATGCCTGTCCCTAAGCATCCCAGTATCTCTCCCCCCCCCAGCTTTCCTTGCTGCCCTCTCACATTGCTTGCCCACCTTTAGGTCATCTGATATGACTACCGCCAGATCCCTTTCCGTATTTGTTGTTGTTAGTATCTCACCCCCCATTATGTACTCTTCCCCTGGGTTTTTGTTTCCCAGGTGCATTACCTTGCACTTCTTAGCATTGAATCTAAGCTGCCATACATTTGACCATTCCTCTAACCTTGCCAAGTCCCTTCTCATCCTTTCCACCCCACCTTGTGCATCAACTCTGTTCCAGATCTTTGTGTCATCTGCAAAAAGACATACTTTTCCTTCAGTCCCTCTGCAATGTCACTTATAAAGACACTGAGGGGACGGTCCCAATACTGAACCCTCGGTGCCCCACTAGTAACCCCTTTCTTCAAGTGGACTCCATTTACTATTACTCTCTGTGTCCTATTCTTCAGCCAATTCTTTACCCAGGCTGTCGTCTTGGGACCCACTCCCAGGCTGGCTAACTTGTATATTAATCTTTGTGTGGGACTCTGTCAAAACCTTCTAAAGTCTAGGTAGGCCATGTCCACAGCCTCCTGATCTACTACTTTGGTCACCCAGTCAAAGAAATCTATCAGATTTGTCTGGCATGAACTTCCCGCTATGAATCCATGCTGCCTTGGGTCCTGTGACCCTCTGGCCTCTAGATACTCGACAATTCTTTCCTTCAGAAGTGATTCCATCATTTTCCCTACCACTGAGGTCTGTAGTTTCCTGCTTCTGCCTTGCTCCCACTTTAGTGAAGGGGAATCACATCTGCCCTCCTCCAGTCCTCGGGTACCACCCCATCCTCCCATGATTTGTTAAAGAGGATAGTCAGTGGTGTCACTAGTTCTACCCTTAGTTCTTTTAGAATTCTGGGATGAATCCCATCAGGCCCCATTGCTTTGTCAACCTTCAGTTTTAAGAGTTCTTTCAGAACCCTTTCTTCTGTAAATGGGCTGGTATCAACTTCTGTATCCAGAGTGTTTCTACTGTTTGTTTTAGGTACCTCCCCCTCGTCCTTTGTAAATACTGAGCAAAAAAATTTGTTTAATCTCTCTCCAAAAACCAGGGCACCCGTTACCTTCTAGCCATTCTTTTGTCAGCAGGGGGAAAAAAAAGCCATCACCAAAGCCGTGGTTAACTCCTAACGTCCTAACAGTCCGGGATTGGTGGTCCATAACCAAGCAAATCTATCAGATGGAAAAATTAACATATAGATTAAATGATAGAGGGGAAAAATTTAGTACTAGATGGAATAGATGGCTTCTGTAGTATATTCTTAGAAACTCAACTTTCGTCCCATAGTTTAATAAAAGTACAATTATGTAAGAACTTACCTCAACAGTAGATCTTTGAGAGGAGCTCTTGCAGCAGGCCATCACAATTAGAACTATGCCGCAGGCACTAGGACCTCACGGAAAAACTTCTGCTAGCAATACCAGCTGGGGACCGCCCCCAATGCCGGCCCGGCCCCGATGTCAGTCAGGGTACAAGAGGGGGCGGACCCAGCCCCACCTCAGTTCTCCCGCCAGTACCCAGCAGATGGCCTGACAAGAGGAGGCGATGACGCCCATCCTAGAAAAGAGAAGAAACCTGCACACTCCGAGGGGGAAGGTGGGAGCGAAAACAGCGCCTGCTGCAAGAGCTCTTCTTGAAGATCTACTGTTACGATAAGTTCTACATACTGTACTATCTTACTCAGATCGAGTACCTTGGCAGCAGGCTATCACAATTAGGACTGAGTCCCAAGCAGTGCCCCAGCGAAGAGACAGTCGCCTCGGGAGGAGGAATATGCTGACTCCAGAGACCGGCCAGGACAAGAGTCCTTGTAGAACCACTGGTACGGGTTAGCACGGCCTGGAGACTATATCCAAGCTGTAATGCCCGACAAAGCTATGCACCAATTCCAGGTCGCAGCCGCATGATGTCTTGAATGGTGACATTCGCAGACGCGCAAAAAGAAGCTGAAACACCCTGGTGGAGTGACCCCTTACCGGACCCGGTAGAAACATAACATAGAAACAGACTTTGATGGCAGATAAGGACCGCTAGGCCCATCTAGTCTGCCCATTTCCCCACCTACAGGATAGGCCGCAGATCCTAGTTAACCAACAGCCTATATCTTCCTGCCCCCCACAAGAATTGCCTTATGTCTGTCCCATGCATTCTTGAATTCTCCCACAGTTTTAGACCCAACTTCCTCAGGAAGGCTGTTCCATGCATCCACTACCCTCTCTGTGAAATAATACTTCCTCACATTGCCCCTGAACCGCCCTCCTATCTTTAAATTGTGTCCCCTTGTTCTTGCAAGTCTCTCATTCTGAAAGATGCTACCCTCTTGGACTTTGTTGATTCCCCTGAGGTACTTGAAAGTTTCTATCATGTCCCCCCCTCCCTTCTTTCCTCAAGGGTATACATATTAAGCTCCTTTAGTCTCTCCTCATACGGCTTCTCTTGCAGACCCTGCACCATTTTAGTTGCCCTCTTCTGGACTGCCTCTATCCTGTCTATGTCCTTGGGAGATGGGGTCTCCAGAACTGGACACAGTACTCAGATGGGGTCTCACCAACTGTCTGTACAGAGGGCTAACAACTTCCTGTTTTCTGCTGCTGATGCCTCTCCCTATACACCCCAGTATACCCCCGGCCCTCCCTACTGCCTTCTCACATTGCTTGCTAAGCTTAAGGTCGTCTGATATGATTACTCCCAGGTCCCTTTCCTGTTTTGTTGTTGTTACTACCTCCCCACCCATTGTGTATTGGTAGGGGCTTGTGGTGATGCTCGTAACAGAACAAAACGCAATGGACTATCCATTTGGAGATAGTCTGCTTGGACACCGGTTGACTCAAGCGTTGTGGCGCAAAAGCCACAAAGAGTTGCTCTGATTTACGGTGTTGAACCGTTCTAGTGAGGTAATACCTCAGGGACCTGTGGACATCCAATGTGTGGAGGAGAACCTCCCCTCTATTGGAGGGAGAAGGAAAATAAACAGGAAGATCAACTGACTGATTGAGCATCAATTCCAAGACCACTTTCGGAAGAAACTTAGGATTAGTTCGGAAGGAAACCCTTTCCCTATGAAAAACCAAATAGGGCTCTTTACACATCAGAGCCTGCAGCTCTGAAACTCTTCAAGCGGAAGTAACAGCAACCAAAAAACAAACTTTCCAAGATAAGTATCCGCAGCTTGCACGTCGCTGCGGGTTCAAAAGGGGGAAGGGTGAGCTTCTCCAACACAAAAAGGAGGTCCCAGGGTGGAAAAGGGTCCCTGATGGGAGGTCTCATGTGAATAACCCCCCTAAGGAAGGTGCGGGCCACTTCTAACTGGGCTAATGCCCTGTCGCCCACCAGAGCGTGGTAGGCAGAGATTGCCCACATGTGCACCTTGATGGAGGAATGGCTCAGGCCTTTCTCATACAAGGAGAGGAGATACTGCAAAGCGGAGTTCACAGAGCACATGACTGGGTCTAACTGCTGAGGCAAGGCCTAAAGACAGAACCGCTTCCACTTCATGGCATAAGCAGAGCAAGTAGAGGGATTACGTGCAGACGCTAAGACCTCAGCCACTGCCGGGGGAAACCCCGTATCGATTCATAGCTACGTCTGGAGGAGCCAAGCATGAAGGAGCAGGGATCGAAGATCTGGGTGGACCAGAGAACCCTGGTCCTGGGACAGCAGTTGTGAGCATAGAGGCAGCGGGATTGGAGGTTCCTGGGACAACCGCTGCAGAAGTGGGAACCAAATCTGTCGGGGCCAGTTGGGGACCACCAGGATCATGCGTGCCCCCTCTGCCTGTAACTTGAACAGAACCCTCTGGATGAGAGGGAAGGGCGGAGAGGCATAAAGAAACCCCCCAGCCCAACAAAGGGATAATGCGTCTGGCCAAAACACGGCAAGCGTGTGCTCTCGCGAGCAAAAGCGTTGCAGCTTGGCGTTGCGTGGCGACGCAAAGAGATCTAGCTCGGGAAGGCCCCACCTTCCGAAGAGCTGATCCGCCACGGACTGAAGCAATTCCCACTCGTGCGCCCTGGCCCATGACCTGCTGAGAGGGGCGAAGGACACATGAACCGGGGTAGGGAGAGGCCTAGGAGGACTTGGGCCCACGGCCAGTCCACCAGACTGCTGGTTTCCGGATCTCCGGTGGAAGCCACCTCTCTGCCCTTGCTGGGAACCATGGGCTGAAGTCTGACTGCCTGAGACCTTTCGAAAAAGCCAACGGCGATGGGGTGTCGCTGGTCGCCACGGTACATCTGGCGGACCGACCAGATAGACTTGCCCGATTCCTGGAAATGGGAGATCAGATTCTCCGTCTCCTGCCCAAATAAGACAGTACCCTGAAATGGCAGGTCCTGCAGATCCTGGTGGAAGCCGGAAAGCCATAACCAGGCATGGCGCCGGAGACAAACCCCAGAGGCAGCTGCTCTGGCAGCCATATCTGCAGTATCGTACAAGGCCCTCAAAACATGAGTGCCGACGTCCGAGCCCGACTGCAGGAGGGCCAGGAGCTCTGTCTTATTATCAGAGTCTGGCATGGCCTGTGCCAGCTCGAGACCCCGTTCCCACAGCGCATTCTGGAACTGCACCATATGCGTGAGGAAGTTTAGGGATCTAATGGAGCAGGTGGAGGCAAAGTAACCTTTTTGCCCACCTGATCCAAGTAACGAGACTCTTAAGTCGGGAGGCTGGGAGCTGAGGTGTCGCAGCTGTCGAGACTTGTCATGAGCAGCCGTGATCACACTGGAGTCTGCCTGAGGGTGTTCAGCCAAAAAAGGTTAAGACCTCGGAGCTTTGTAAAGCCTGTCCGACTTCTTGGGAACCACCGGGATGGAGGCTGGGCGCAGCCAGGTGGATTTAGTCAGGTCCTGAAAGGTATCCACCAGAGGAGGAATGACCAAAGACTTTGGCTCCTTCTGCCTCATGTACTTGGCCAATCTCCGGCGTTCCGGATCCAGTTCTTCTGTGTCCCACTCATTAGAAGCCTGGATATGCCTCATGACGTCCATGAATGTGGGATCGCCCAGAGGCGAGCGAGTCATGTCCTTCTCCTCAGGGGAGCGCTTGAGGCTGAGGGAAGAGGATGATGCTGAAGAGGAAGACCGACTATCCGATTTAGAGTGGTCTGGTTCTGCCTCATGTTCATGCCTTCGCAGACGTCTGTATTCAGGGGACCGCTGACGGTCCGAAGACCGACTCTGGTCCCTGGACCGACGACGGATCGATGACCGACGTCGGGAACCGTCCCGCCGAGAAGCGGAGGGCCCGAACGAGTCCAACATCGGTCAGTGGAACCTAAGGAGCGGCGTCAGCGGTCTTCAGATCGGCGGAACAAGCCCTAGAAGGCGGACAGCTCCGGGACCTCAACGGGAGATCTCGCCTCTGGCTGCGGTTCACCCACAGGATCTGGTACCAGCGTCTGGGCGGCGGCGGTGAGTACGTTTGTGAACCTGCCCCCATCAAAATGAAAAAGTTGTTTCAGCTCGTCCGGGAGAAAATCTCCGCCCGCTGCGAGAAAGAAGCTTCAGGCGCGGCGGGCGACCGGCGAGCTTTCCTGAGGCCCAGGGGGAGGAGGACTTGGGCGGCCGGGAAGTCGGGAGGACGACCGACCGGGTCCTGTTCTTCGACCGGCGCCACGACCGACGACGGGTGACGATCAGGGGCGCGGAGAGTCCTTACACTCCAGAGGCACACTTTAGCAGGTGGCGCCTGGTGCCGTAGACGGTAGGGCCGAAGCAGAAATCGCTACGGACTTAGCGATGACCTTAATCGGAGTTACCTTAGGCTTGGCTGGCTGCTCCCCCGACGAGCCTGCCTTAGTCTGAGAAGAGTGCGGCGACTCACCCGAGCCCGAAGGATGGGCCTTCTTCGGGGAAGGTCGCGACCGCAAGCGGGACAGAGACCGTGACTGACTGCACTCCTTACTATGGTGCTTTTTTCCTTTCTTCTTCCCCTCGGACAAGTGCAGGTCCATCTTCTCCAGTAAACAGGTCTTCAGGCGTTGGATGCGAGTCCGGCTCGTGAACGCTTGGCAGTCGGCGCAGTTGGTGTCGTGGTCCGGGCCCAAGCAGAAAACACACACATGGGCCGTCTTTGGCAGGAATTTGCCGGCCGCTTTCGTGCGTGTGGCGTGTTCTGGTGAGAGGGACGCCCGGAAGACATCGAACCGTGTGGACCAACCGCCGTACTGACGTCCGCGCCAATGGCATGGAAACAATGGAAAGACAACAGGAGTCCCAAAAACCGAGCCACTAACGGTGACTGTGCAGGCGTCGGTCGCGGTGATAACGAAAAAAAAGAAAATATCTTGATTGTAGCTCTGTTCTCGCTGGTGAATTGCAGGCAGCAGTTATTCACATGCGCGGTACGCGGCAGGAAAGAACTGAGGTGGGGCTGGGTCCGCCCCCTCTTGTACCCTGACCGACAACAGGGGCGGTCCCCAGCTGGTATTGCTGGCAGAAGTTTTTCCGTGTGGTCCTAGTGCCTGCGGCATAGTCCTAATTGTGATAGCCTGCTGCAAGAGCTCCATCTCGAAGTAAGATCTCTTCTTCCCCCCTTTCCTTGCCCCTCACCCCCACTCCCTGGTTTTTCCTCAGGGGTTTGGTTTGCTCTGGGCCCCCCCAGATACCTTAAGGCCGTTATAAACGATAGCATATTGTTGTTCATTATTGGTATTTGAACACCTAATGTTTTCTCCGACATCCAGGACCTGATTTAGCACTTTGTACCGAAGTTAAGCTCTTCAGAAGTTGGGTCCTCCTGAACCTCCTGGACAATGATCTTTAATTAGACTGGTATTATCTTTTAATAACTTACCCTGAACATTCACTACTCTAATACTTGAAGGATTACTGCGAGTACCCTTTCTTGATTTCTACTTTTATTACTGCATGGACACAATCGAATGTAATGTAAGTAAAAACAAAGAAATATTAAAAAAAAAAAAAAGGTGATGCAGTGCACCAACCACCTCGAAAGGGTTTTCTTGGAAACCAGGCTTCCTAAGGAACGTGTGGCAAAGAAAAGGAGCAACTGGTCGTACTTCCTGGATCCCTTGGTCATAAGACAGATAAAAGTGCAAATGCAATGGGCATCCAATGTGTGGAGCAGTGCCTCCCCTTTACTACCCCAGTTATGTTAATAAACAGGAAGATGAGCTTCCTGGTTTAGTGTAATTTCCGACACTACTTTAGGGAGAAACTTAGGATTAGCAAGCAAAGTTTTTGAAAGACCAAATAAGGCTCCTTAAACACGAGGGCCTGCAGCTCAAAAATTCTCCTGGCCGATGCGATGGAAACCAAAAATAACTTTTTCCAGGAGAGAAAAATGTAGCTCACAATCCCTGGCGGGTTCGAAAGGGAAGGAGGGTAAGCTTTTTCAAACACAAATAAAAGGTCCCAAGGGGGAAAAGGATCCTGAATTTTGGGGGGGGGGGGGGTCCTGTATGGAGAATGCCAGAGGAAAGATGTGGAAACCTCCAGTTGAGCTACTGTTCTGCCCTGGACAGGGACATGGTAGGCAGAAAGGGTAGCCAAGTGTACCTTTATGGAGGAATAACTGAGGCCAGACTCTGATGAAAGCAGGTATTCGAGCAATGTGTTGATCGGACACACAGTACAGTTACGCAAGAACTTACCGTAACAGTATATCTTCGAGAACAGCTCTTGCAGCAGGTTACACCATTAGGACTGAAGCAGGCAGGCGCCAGGACCCCATGGAAATTTTCTAGCTAGCAGTATTCAGCGGGGACCGCCTCAGACGTCGGTCCCGCCCCTGACGTCAGACACAGTACATAAGGAGGCGGTCCCCCAGAATTCCCAGTTCTCGAGTCGGAGACTCCCAGCCGCTGGATGACATCAGAAGAGGAGACTGAGGATCCACCATCAAATGGCAATCAGAGATGCTGAGAATACCTGATCCTAGGAGAAGGGTGTTGGAATAAGAATCTACCTCCAGCGGGGATGGTGGGAGGGAAAGTACCTGCTGCAAGAGCTGTTCTTGAAGATCTACTGTTACGGTAAGTTCTCACGTAACTGTACTATCTTACTTTGAGAAACAGCTCTTGCAGCAGGTTACACCATTAGAACCGATTCGTAAGCAATAATGGAAATCCCACACCACTGGGAGGAGGGAAGGTAAAAATCCTTAATAGAACCTGGACCTAGGACTTGTGAAGGACTGCTAGACCAAAACATGCTCTTCACCTGTAAGCAATATCCAGGCTATAATGCCTGAAAGTGTGCATGGAGCTCCAAGTAGCTGCAGCACAGATGGCTGAGTGGACATATTGTTTAGGGCACTTAAAGGAGATGGCATCCCAGACAGCCCCGAACCGCTCCGGTGAGGTTTGTTGAACTTCTGGTAACAGAGCGTGATACACTGAATAAGCCACCTAGACAGCGACTGTTTGGAAACAGGAGCTCCCATCATCTGTGTGCGAAGGAGACAAAAAGCTGGTCTGATTTTCAGTGGCGTTTGGTTCTGGTCAGGTAGTATTGGAGACACCTATGCACATCTAGGGTGTGCAACACTGCCTCTCCTCGATTAGAATACTTGGGGAAGTACACTGGCAGATCGATGTCCTGATTAAGGGTGAGAGCTGAGACCACCTTAGGCAGAAACTTAGTATTAGTCCGTACGGATACCCTGTCTTGGTGAAAAACCAAATAAGGCTCTTTGCACATGAGTGCATGAAGTCCAGAAATTCTTCTGGCCGAGGTAACGGCAAGTAAAAACAACGTCTTCCAAGTGAGAAGATGTAGCTCAAAATCTGCGGCTGGCTCAAAGGGTGGGAAGCGTAAGCTGCTCCAGGACAAAGGGTAGATCCCATGGCGGAATCTGATCCTTAATTGGAGGTCTAAGGTGGAGAACACCTCTCAGGAAGGCTCGTGCCGTGTCCAACTGAGATATGGTGCGATGGCCTATAGGAAAACAATGGGCTGAGATGGCACAGAGGTGTACTTTGATCGAGGAGTGGACCAAGCCTGTCTGAAAGAGAGACAGGAGGTAGTCCAAGACCGACGTTTCCGGACAGTCTAGAGGCGAAACCCCCCACGCTTGAACCCACAGACAAAAACAGCGCCATTTCATGGCGTAAGTAGCATGAGTGGCAGGTTTTCTCGAGGCCACCAGAATGTCAGCCACCTCTTGCGAGACCCCGTGTTGCAAAATGGCTAAGTCTCTAGGAGCAAAGCGTTCAGGCTCAGCAAACAAAGGTCTGGATGGGCCAAGGAGCCGCCTCCTGAGACAAGTGAGAGCTGACTGGCACAGGTACCAGAGGTTCCCGGGATAGCTGATGTATTAGAGGGAACCAGATCTGCCTGGGCCAGAACAGCACGACAAGTATCAGCGTCTCTTGCTCTCTGTGAAGTTTTAGAAGGACCCTCTGGGTCAAGGGGGCGCGAATAGAGGAATCTGCCGGCCCAGGAGAGGGACAACACATCTCGCCACAAAACACCAGGCCCTGGATCTAGCGAGCAAAAATTGGGTAGTTTTGCGTTGGATGGGGACACGAAAAGGTCCAACTCTGGTATAACCCATCTGTGAAACAGATCCTCTACCACCTCCTGGAGTAGTTCCCACTCGTGGACTCTTGCCTGAGAGCGGCTCAGGCAGTCTGCAATGACATTGTCCACTCCTGGGACATGAACAGCAATGAGGTTTGTGCCATGTTGCAAAACCCAATCCCACACCTTCATGGCCTCCCTGCAAAGCGCGTAGGAATGGGTGCCTCCTTGTTTGTTGAGGTAGTACACCACCCCGGAATTGTCTGTTTGTAACAGAAGAGTACCCGGTGGAATCTCCGACTGGAAGGCCTGCAGGGCGTAAAGAACTGCTCTCATTTTTAGGATATCTGTGTGGAGATGAGTCTCTTGGGCTGTCCACAGGTCTGGAGACCGGACACTGTCAAGGTGTGCACCCCATCAGAGCCCTGACGCGTCTGTGGAGAGTCTTTCAATCGGAGACTGCGCAATGAAGGGGACTCCCGCCGATACGTTCTTCAGGTATAGCCACCATTGCCAATCCCGATTACAGCCTACGTGATCCGAATTGGGAGCTGCAGATGGTCTTGCTTTTGATCCCATTGGACCCGTAACATCCACTGGGTCACCCGCATGTGGAGACGGGCTAGCGGGACTGTTGCACTGGCCGCAGCCAAGTGACCGAGCAGGCAAAGGACCAGTCTGGCAGGAACAGTCTTTGCCAAAATATCCCTGATGAGGGATCTGATGTGTTCCGCTCTGTCCTGGGGAAGAAAAGCTTTCCCCTGGACAGTGTCCAGAACGCACAGTGTCCAGAACTGCGCCTATGAGCTGCAGAGTATGTGATGGAACAAAGCGTGACTTCTCTTGATTGATTATACCCAACATCTCGAACAGAGCGGTATAATAAATGGTGGACATCAGGGCCTCCTGAGAGGGTGCCATGAGAAGCCAGTCGTCCAGGAAGGGGAACACGTAGTGGCCTTGTCTCCTCCAAGTCACAGTTACAACCGCCATGCACTTTGTGAATACCCGAGGAGCCGATGATGGTCTGAAGGGGAGGGCTCGGAACTGATAATGGTGGACCTGAAACTCTAAGAGCAGAAATTTCCTGTGCGCTTGAGCGATGGGTATATGGAAGTAAGCATCCTGCATGTCTAAGGATGCTAGAAAGGCACCCTGCTTGAGCACGGGAATCAGACCTGGTAGGGTCACCATGTGAAAGCGTTTGTACAGGACCGACTCATTGAGGTCCAGTATCTGATGGAGATCCCCTGTTTTCTTGGGAACCAGAAAGAAGCGAGAATAATATCCTACACTCCTCTGGTTCCGTGGTACGTGCTCTACTATAGCCTCTTTTCCCAGAAACGCGAGCACCTCCTGCTGTATAAGCAGGGTATGCTGACCAGAGTAACGGGAAAGCAGGGGAGGTCATGCAGGTGGGTGGTTGAGAAATTCTATGAAGTGGCCTTTCTTGACCAATTGGAGAACCCACCGGTTGGCGGTAATCGACTGCTACCATATAAAGTGGCGACAGATGTGACCCCCAACCTTTTGTGCCCCCCTTGATCCAGAGGAGGGGCAGGGGACGGGGAAGGAGTCATGCTGTGGCAGCACTGGTCCCTGCAGGCTGGGCCGGTTTGGTGTAGCATTGGGCTCTGCCTGGGGATGACTTAGCCTGGGCTTTACGCTGAAAAGTGCCCCTTTGTTGCTGGCCGGAACGTGGCCGTTGCCTTTGTTGCCGGCTGCGAAAAATGGCTCTGGTTCCTACAAAAGGAACCAGGCCTGGATCTGTACATGGCCTGTACAAACCTGACTGCCTTCCCAGCATCCTGGAGTTTGGTGATAACTTTCTCAGAGGGTTCACCAAAAAGTACTTCGCTGTTGTAGGGGATGCCAAGAATGTTCTTCTGTACGTCCAGGGTGAAGCAGGAGACAGACGCCTGAAGCTGCAGCTCTGGCGGACGAGTCCGCACAATCGTATGCGGCTCGTAGTACTTGGGTAGCCACATCAGACCCTGTGCAGAGAAGGATTAGGAGCTCCGCCTTCTGATCGCCATCAGGAAGTTTAATCGACCAGGTCCTGTCCCTGTTCCCACATGGCTGAAATTGTACCATGTGGGTTAGGTAGTTCAGGGACCTGACGGGAGCATGTAGCAGCCGCATACATGCGTCTCCCCAGTGCATCCAATTGTTCGGATTCCTGGTCCAGTGGCTGTGTGCTCATGTGTTGTGGTCTTTGGGACCGGTCACGTGATGCCGTAATGACTAGGAGTCTGCCAGAGGTTGTTGAGCCAAGTACTGGTCCTCTCTCGGGGCCTTGTACAGGCGGTCAGCTTTCATGGACACAGCGGGAGTGGAGTGCAGACGCTTCCACGTAGCCTTGGTGACGCCCGCAAAGGTGTCCAGCAAGGGTGGCACTACCACAGGCTTTGGATCTTTCTGCCAAAAGAACGGGCAAGGCGCTGCCTTTCGGGGTCAAGGTCTTCAACATCCCACCCCATGTTGTCCTGGATGTTCCTCATGATCTTGGAGAAAGGGGGATCATCAGGAGATGACCTGGGAAGGTCATGTGAGTCAGGTGATGGGATGCTGAGTGGAGAAGGAGATCTGGAATAATCCGAGGTATCCGATCTGGACCCCTCCCCTGACGGAGTGTACTGATGACATCTGGGTCGCTTGGGGCTGGGGGACCCTGATGGAGAACTTGAGGAAGGCCTTCTCCGGTCCTTAAATCTACCCCTAGGAGGTGGAGTCTGCTCCTTAGGGGGTTGGTAGTCGTCATGCTAGCCCCTTGGGTGGAGGAGGGGGTGTAGGAGGAGGTTTTACCGGGATCACGTCCTTTCGGATGGTGTCCCACCAGAAAGTAAAAAGATCCTTTACTTCTTGTAGATTCATGCCCGATGACGGGCCTGGCGCCAGTGGTCTGTCGCCGGGGTCGGTCGTCGGGTCCGCAGGTGTCTCCGGGGTGGGCGAAGGTTCCCTCAGGAGCCTGGCACCCTCAGCGTTGCCCGCCTTGTCTTCGGGCAGCATCATCTCCTCCTCTGTTGAATCCCTGTGACCAGTGTCCACTGGTGACTGAGGGGCGTCTTCGGCTCCGGTGAATGAGAGGCAGACGTCAGTCGCTTGGCTGACACCTTCAGGTCTGGCGAAGGCCCGTCCGGCGTCTGGTGCCTGGCTGGTGTCCGTGGCTCCGGCGAACGCCTGCCTAACTTCGGATGCTTGGCTGACTGGTCCAACATTTGCTTTAGGGACATCAGGTCTTTCGTCTTCCTGGGTGGGAGATCCGGACCTCTGGGAGACCGATCTGGAGTCGGGGTCCCCGACATCGGGTCAATGAGGAAGACTTGTGGCATTCAGAAGGCTTGGAAGAAGCCCGAGAGGGAGTGGAGGAAGCAGAGGGCCTTGAAGTCTTTAGGGGCTGGGGAGTCGAAGAGCCGCCTGAAGCCCGGACTTTCACCGGAGGGGGCTGAGAATGAGCCCGGGAGGGAGAGCGGTCCGACCTGGAGGAGCCTGAGCTACGGGAGTACGAGGCCTGGTTTGGGGATCTGGACCTTGCTTTCTCCTGGTGTTTATGGGCCTTGGAAGAAGAATCGCCCCTGGAGGAAGGTTTTTGGTCCATCCTGCTAAATACAGAAACACAGAATTTGACGGCAGATAAGGACCGCTTGGCCCACCCAGTCTGCCCATTTCCCTACCTAATGGATAAGTTGCAGATCCTAGTTAACCAGCAGCCTACTTCTTCCTACCCCAACCCCCTAGAATTGCCTTATGGCTGTCCCATGAATGCTTGAATTCAACCACTGTTTTTGACTCCACAGCCTCCTCCAGAAGGCCGTTTCATGCATCCACAACCCTCTCTGTGAAAAAATACTTCCTTAAATTACCTCTGAGCCATCCCCCTCTATCTTCAAATTGTGCACCCTTATTCTTGCATGCCTTTTTTTTAAAGATGCTACCATCTTGGACTTTGTTGATTCCCTTGAGGTACTTGAAAGTTTCTATCATGCCCCCCCTCTCCCTCCTTTCCTCAAGGCTATACATATTAAGCTCCTTAAGTCTCTCTTCACGTGTCTTCCTGTGCAGACCCTGCACCATTTTAGTTGCCCTCCTCTGAACAGCTTCCATCCTGTCTATGGCTTTACGGAGACTGGGTCTCTAGAACTGCACGCAGTACTCCAGATGGAGTCCCACCGGCTGTCTGTACAGATGGATAACAACTTCATGTTTTCTACTGGTGATACCTCTCCCTATGCATCCCAGTATCCCCCCAGCCCTCCTTGCTGCCCTCTCATATTGCTTGCCTACCTTTAGGTCATCTGATACGACTACCCCCAGGTCCCTTTCCATTTTTGTTGTCGTTAGTATCTCACCCCCCATTGTGTACTCTTCCCCTGGGATTTTGTTTCCCAGGTGTATTACCTGGGCTTCTTAGCACTGAATCTAAGCTGCCATAGATTTGACCATTCCTCTAACCTTGCCAAGTCCCTTCTCATCCTTTCCACCCCACCTTGTGCATCAACTCTGTTCCAGATCTTTGTGTCATCTGCAAAGAGACATACTTTTCCTTCCAGTCCCTCTGCAATGCCGCTTATAGAGACACTGAAGAGGACCGGTCCTAATACTGAACCCTGCGGTACCCCACTAGTAAAGTACAGTTACGCAAGAACTCTCTGTAACAGTAGATCTTCAAGAACAGCTCTTGCAGCAGGTTACACCATTAGAACTGAAACCGGCAGGCGTCAGGACCCCACAGAAAAATTCTAGCTAGCTATCTTCAGTGGGGACTGCCCCCGACGTCGGTCCCGCCTCCGACATCAGGCGTAGTACATAAGGGGGTGGTCCCGCCAGATTCCCCAGTTCTCCCGCCAGAGACTTCCGGCCGCAGGCTGACATCGAAATGGGAGACAGAGGATCCACCGTCAGAAGACAAAAGGGTATAAATCCCTGTTAAAAAAGGCTCAAGCCATGCCTCCTCCAAGGGGAAAGGTGGGAGGGAAGGTACCTGCTGCAAGAGCTGTTCTCGAAGATCTACTGTTAGGGTATGTTCTTACATAACTGTACTATCTTACTTCGAAACACAGCTCTTGCAGCAGGTTACACCATTAGGACTGATTCCCAAGCAGTAGCGCTTGCAAACACTCTGGGAGGAGGAAACTAGAAAGTTCATTCCAGGTCCTGATTCTAGGACAGGAGACCCTGTAGCACCGCCAGGCCGAAGCCGGCCCTTCGCCTTGAAGCGATGTCCAGGCTATAATGCCTGATAAAGGTATGTACAGAGCTCCACGTGGCTTCAGCACAAATGGCAGAAGTGGAGACGTTTCGAAGTGCTGCAAAGGAGGTGGCCACTCCCCTAGTGGAATGGCCCCGGACTGATCCCGGGAGGGGCTTTTGTTTGATATCATAACAGTATGATATGCACTGGACAAGCCAGCGAGACAGGGACTGTTTGGATACTGGTTGGCCCATCATCCTTTCAGTAAAGGAAACGAAAAGTTGCTCAGATTTACGAAGCTGCTTAGTTCTGCTCAGCTAGTACCTTAAGCTGCGGTGAACATCCAGGGTGTGGAGCAGCGCCTCTCCTCTATTAGAATAACTAGGGAAGTAGACAGGCAGGTCAATGTCCTGATTGAGAGTGAGTGTGGAAACCACCTTAGGCAAGAATTTAGGATTCGTCCTCAGGGATACTCTGTCCTGGTGGAAAATTAAATAAGGCTCTTTACACGAGAGCATGAAACTCAGAAACTCTTCTCGCTGACGTAACAGCAACCAAAAACAACATTTTCCACAACAGAAAACGCAGCTCGCAATCCGCGGCAGGTTCGGGGGGGGAAGGAGGAGGAGAGCGTGAGTTGCTCCAGGACAAAGATCAAGTCCCATGGAGGCACTGGATCCGTAATGGGCTGCCTAAGATGCAACACCCCTCTCAAGAATTCTCGACAGGCATCTAATTGTGCCACTGTGCGCTGTCCTGTCCCACCAAGAGGTGATAAGCTGAAATGGCACAGAGGTGCATCTTAATAGAGGAGTAGGCGAGACCCGAACGGAAAAGGGAGAGCAGGTACTCTAGCACCGCTTCCACCGGACAACCTAAAGGGGAAAGGCCACGTGTTTGCGACCATAGACAACCGCCATTTCATGGCGTGACGCCAGGCGTCTCACGCCTGCCTTGGGTGACGTCCATCAGTGTTCACCAAGGGTGGCACCACCACAGGCTTGGGGTCCTTCTGCGAAAATGTTTCGCACGTAGCCTCTCGGGGTCTAACTCTTCCGCATCCCATCCCATGTTCTCTTGTATATGTCTCATGATGTCTGAGAACGAAGGGTCATCCGGAGGAGACCCTGGAAGCTCACGTGGGTCCGGAGAAGGGATGTGGAGGGGAGATGGGGATCTAGATCCTGTTGAAAACTCTGATCCCGTGTCCTCCATCAAAGGCGAACGGCGGCGTCTTCTGGGTCTCTTAGGGCTGGGTGACCCAGAAGAAGATCTGGACGGAGGTCTCCTTTTATCTGGTCTCCCCCTTGGAGGGATCCTGGGCTCCCGGGGAGGACGTAACCGGCCTGCAGACCCGGATGGAGAAGGGGGTGCAAGAACCTGAGGAGTAACCGGCCTACGAGGAGGAGGAGGTGGAAGAGGAGGTGGGTTGGGGACCACGTCCTTTTTGATGGTATCCCACCAGTAAGTGAAAAGCTCCTTAACCTCTGAGAAAGAAAGACCCGACGACGGACCGGGCGCCGGTGGTCGGTCGTCGGCTCCACAGGGGCCTCGAGCTGCGGGGAGGGTTCCCTGGGAGGCTAGACAGGACCGGGGTCGCCCGTCTGGTCCTCGGGCTGTGTTAACTCCTCTTCTGTAATGGTCTCCTGACCGACGTTGGTCGGAGGCGTCGGGGCCCTCTTCTCAATCTGGACAGGCAGAGACGTCAGTCCCCCTACCGGCGTCCGGGGGTGCGTAGGCTTGGCCGGCGATGGTCAGGCGGTCGACATCGGGCGGGCCGACGTCGGGTTCGGTCTCTTGGGAGAGATGAGCTCCTTGGTCTTCTGCTGGGGAGGAGGAGGCAAGGAGGCAGACCTGACTGGTTCAGAATGGCGGGAACCCGACTTGTGGTGATGGTGGCAGTCCCCCGACTTGACCAGGGCCTTAGAAGATGAAGGAGGCCTGGAAGTCTTGGCCTGAGAAGAGGAGCCCAAAGATTTTCTCACCGCAGCAGGGGGAGGCTGAGAACTGGCCCGGGAAGGCGAGCGGTCGGACCTGGAGCCGGAGCTACGAGAATCAGAGGCCCAAGACGGGGACCTGGAAGGGGCCTTCTCTCTATGTTTCTCCGAATGTTTACGGGCCTTCTCCAAAGAATCCCTCTTGGAGGACATGGTCTTGAGTTGTTCTTCGAGCAGGAACGCCTGTAGGGCCTTCTGGCGACGGATCCGGGTTCTGCTGTTGAAGCCAAGGCAATAGGAGCAGGACCGGGTGTCGTGGTCTGGGCCTAAGCACCGGACGCAGCCCGAATGCGGATCCTTGAAGGGGATCTGCTTCCCACAGACGCACTTCGAGGAATGACCAGAGGTTGGAGAGGACATCAGACAACAAACTGACCAAAGAAATAACGAATTTCCCAAAGGAAAAACTTTACCACGCGTCACGCGCTAGAACTGTGAACCGAAGGGTCGAGACTTGCAAGTCGACGGTGGGAAAGAACTGGGGAATCTGCCGGGACCGCCCTAGCTAGCTAGAATTTTTTCATGGAGTCCTGACGCCTGCCGGCTTCAGTACTAATGGTGTAACCTGCTGCAAGAGCTGTGTCTCGAAGTAAGATCCCCCTTTCTTCAGAGTGGACTCCATTTACTATTACTCTGTCTCCTATTCTCCAGCCATTCTTTACCCAGGCTGTCGTCTTGGGACCCACTCCCAGGCTGGCTAACTTGTATATTAATCTTTTGTGTGGGACTGTGTCACATGCCTTGCTAAAGTCTAGGTAGGCCATGTCCACAGCCCCTCCCTGATCTACTACTTTGGTCACCCAGTCAAAGAAATCTATCAGACTCGTCTGGCATGACCTTCCTGCTGTGAATCCATGCTGCCTTGGGTCCTGTGCCCCTCTGGCCTCTAGATACTCGATAATTCCTTCCTTCAGAAGTGATTCCATCATTGTCCCTATCACCGAGGTTAAACTAACAGGTCTGTAGTTTCCTGCTTCTGCCTTGCTCCCACTTTTGTGAAGAGGAATCACATCTGCCCTCCTCCAGTCCTCGGGTACCACCCCATCCTCCCATGATTTGTTAAAGAGGGTAGTCAGTGGTGTCACTAGTTCTACCCTTAGTTCTTTTAGAATTCTGGGATGAATCCCATCAGGCTCCACTGCTTTGACCACCTTCAGTTTTAAGAGTTCTTTCAGAACCCTTTCTTCTGTAAATGGGCTGGTATCAACTTCTGTATCCAGAGTGTTTCTACTGTGTTTTAGGTACCTCCCTCTTCATTTGTAAATACTAAGGAAAAATATTTGTTTAGTATCTCTGCCTTTTCACAGTCACCCCTGCCCACCCTCCTCCCTTTATTAAGCCTCACTATCCCTGCCTTGGTCTTCCTTCGCTCCCTGATGTACCTATAAATACAGGTTACTCACCTGTAACAGGAGTTCTAGGAATGGTATATGTTGTTCATCCACACTTATTGGCAGGTTCCTTGCCGCTTTAAATCTTGCCGGAAGGTCTTCAAGCTGGCTCCTCCCACCCACCTGGGTGGTAAAACTCTCGGCTCCGCCCCATGACGCCAGATCTAGCCCGCTGGAAGCCAGGTTGTGCGTCGAAGCCAGGGAGGTCGGGTGGATGAACAACATATACCATTCCTAGAACTCCTGTTACAGGTGAGTAACCTGTATTTCTAAGGACATGGATATGTTGTTCATCCACACTTATTGGTAGACTCCTAGCAGTTCTCCAGGAGGAGGGAGGCAAGGCGCACACCCCTTCTTAGAGAGAAAGACTGGAGAACCGAGGTCCTGACCAACATCCCGGTGTGACCCAAGGTCGATGTGGAAGGGGAGACGGTAAGCTTGCTTCCAGGCAGAAGCCCTGCGGATATCCTGAGCTGGAGTATCCTCGGAAGCAGTCACCGGTGCAGCGGAAGGGTGGGTAAAATGAGCACTTATCCCTCTGGGAGGCTCCATGCCCGCCCCCCTATAGTGGAGACCTATGCAGGAGGTGACCCACCGGCTCGTCGCCCGCTAGGCTGCAGGTCTGCCAGGTGCGGCTCCAGCGTAGATGACAAACAGCTGGCAAACCTTTGCCGAACTTCAGGCATACGCTCCCTGGGTAGGTGAGCGATAAAAAGAGTCCCCATGGAACCTATATATGGCCTCCGAGGTGTGAATTGGGATGAACCCCAGCAGAGACAATACCTGGTTAGGGAAGACTCCACCGACGCCTTCGGAAGGAACTTCGGGTGGGGTGCAGGACAACCTTGTCCCTGTGGAAGACCAGATAGGGAGATACCAAGGAGCGCCTGGAACACTCCCCTCCTTCTGGATGGCAGAGTAGGCCCAAGAAGGTGATCTTCCACAACAGGCGATGGAAACTCGCACCTGTGCAACGGTTCGAACAGCTTGCCCGTGAGCTAAGCCCATACCAGCGCAGGTCCCACGGAGTGGGGATACTCACCCCCAAAGGGGAGGTGTGATCGAGGCCTAGAAAGGGGCCAGATCACCTTATCTGTGCCACCGACTGCCTTCCGGCCCGCGCCCGGAAGACAGGGGTGATCAACAGAAGCACCAGAGGGTCGTCAGCTGAAGCCCGCCTAGTTCAAAGAACGGACCGCAGATGGTCCGGAATGCTCGCCCAGGGACAGGAGAGGGCCAGGCCCTATCCCCCCATCATATGGAGAACTCTACCCATTGAAGGCGAGCATGTTCGGCCGACCTCTAGCAGGATGCCTTGAAACGTCGAGGACCTAGCCGAAGGACCCAAGGCCTGGCCCCGAGCCGCACAGGGACCAGGCCTTCAGGTGCAAGGATTGAAGGTTCAGATGGAAAACCTTCCCTTAAAAACAGAGATCAAGACCGGGCGGACTGGAAGCCACCTCGGGAGCCTGGGGCTGAGACTGAAGAGAGCTGGATACCAGAGCTGGAAACCCAGTCTGGGCTACCAGCATCACCTGCGCCTAGTCCCTCCTTGCCTGCGGGTCAAGGGAAATGGGGGAGAGGCGTAGAAGAGGCCCGGAGTCTGCGACCTTGACAGCATCCCCTACAGCAAACCCTGCTGAGGGGGCAGGCATGAGACAGTCTCAGCCACGTATTGTCCCTGGAGGGAGGAGGGAGAAGATCCTGTGCTACCTCCGGCAGAGAAGACCACTCGTGAGGCGCAGCTTATGTCTGGCTTAGGGCAGCAGCCAGGGAGTTGGAGGCTCCTGCCAACAGATGGCTGGAACCCGCCTGACCTGCCGTGAACCCAGAATGCTGAGAACCTCCATACACCTAGGCAAGGGGTTCAACCAAATCTGGCAGGGTAGGTAGCACAAGGTTGTGGTGCTGTCCACATGGACTTAAACTAGACCCCGCACAAATGGAGCAAGCGGTGCAAGCTAAGTGGACCGCCTGGAGCTCCAGCGGGTAGTAAGGGCATCGGGACTCCCGAGAGGACCAGAGGTGAAGCACTCTGTATTACCCTAGATGGGCACCCCCACCCATCCGAGAAGCATCGGTCGGAGAAGACCGTCGACTCGGGGGACGAACAGGATGTTCTCCTGCAGGAGCTGGAACGGTCCGATGGGGAGCATTCCTCTAACTCCTGGGCTGTAGTCACGAACTGGTCCGAGGAACGCAGCACTGTGACCGCTGGCTGGCCCGTCCCACTAGGGGAACTCAGCCGCCATGAGCCCAGGAGGTGCAGGAGGTCCCGGCAGGGCACAATTACCCGGCCAAACCTGACTGGGTAAGGGAGGAAGAACCTCAGCTCTGTCCGCCCGGAGCCGAGCTCAGACTCAAGAGTTGAGCCTAGTCCCGAAGAAGCCTCACCCGTTAAGGCACGAGTTCCAACGTGGTTCCGGTAAAGGGAGACCAGTCCAAGCCTGGAAGGGTTTTAATCAGGCTGCCATCCGGGTGGAGTTACGCCCGGACCCTTTAATGCTGCAGAACTGCGGAGCAGAGAACAAAGGGCCTGGCCAGGAACTCGTAAGATCATCTCTTACTTCGGAAAGGGAGGGGTCTCCCAAGAAACTGACGGAACAAGGAGTAAGTACGTCCTGGAGGCCCAGGAAGAAGCTGCACGACCTCGATCTGAGGATGGGATATCTGCAGAGGGACCATCCGGGTGTGCAGAAAGATGGGCACAGGTTTGAGACCAGGAATACCTGGACACAAACCAGGGTCAGAAGGAGGGCCCACCACCTCCCTGATCGCGTCTAATTAGAGGGCCAGGCAAGTCAGCTCAGCAGTCTGACGAAGAGTCTGTGGACCCAAGACCCCCGTGGGGCAACGGCTCAAAAGGGGGAAACCTGCTCACAACCGTGACAAAACTACCCTTAGCACCACCCAAGAGGAAGAGGTGCGGAGCCGTCCCCCCATGGGGAAACCCAGGCAGGGGCGACGGGGCCGGGGACAGCACCCCTTAGCCCGTCACTGAGCAGGCTTGGCGGAGGAAGACGCTGGTCTGGTGACAGGCCGCCCAGCGCATGCCTGCTGGCCCTCCTGCTGGGCCGGTCTAGCCGCAGGGGCCGGGAGGCAAAGGGGCTTACGCAAAGGCTGACGGCTGCCCTTGTCCCTCCGGGCAGGAGTGAGAAAGTCCGGAGTGGCATCGGACTTCTCGGGCCCCTGGATATGTCCCTCCACTCCAGGGCCGAAAAGGTCAGTCCCCAAGAAGGGGATGTCCGCCAACTCGTGGTGGGTTTCCAAGGAGAAGGAGGATAACCTCAGCCACACCCTGCGGCGCATGGCCACTGCGGCCGCCACCGATCTGGCACAGGAGTTGCCCAGATCCAGAGCCGTCTGGAGCTGCTGTTTTGCCACCGCCCTACCCTGATCCCGCACTCGCCGGACCGTGGTCCGCAGGTCGGCCAGGAGAAGAGGGAGGACCTCGTCCAGGGAGCCCAAAAGGGCGTGGGAACAGTGTGCCATCAGTGCCGCCGAGCTGGCCTGACGGAGGACGCGGTGTAAACCTTGCGCCTGACATAGTCCATCCTTTTGGACTCTGTCAGGGGGCCTATCCACATCCCTAGCGTTTCCAAAACTTTGGAAAACATTGTCGGTGACTACCCCTTCAGCCGAGGGGTGCTCTGAGAAACCGGGCAGAGAACAGACAGGGACATGGTACTTCCCGGCCACCCTGGCCGAAGGCGCAGGGCAGGAAGTAGGCCACCATCAGAGCTCCATGGCTGGGCCCACGATTGCAGCCGCCACCGGGAAGGCCTCAGAGGGAGAGCCCCCTCGGTCCAGAATCTCCGTAAGGGGGTAAGGTGCCCGTTTGGAAACGGGCTCGAGCTGCATCCTGGTGAATTCCGAGATAAGCAGGAGCAGACCCATAAAGGACGATGGGCTGTCGTCCACTGAATGTTCCGGGGAAGACCATAGGTCCTCCCTGCTAGGAAACAATGGAGCAGACTTCAGGCTCCAAGGGGTCTGCAAAAAGCTGCTGCAGGCCTGATTGGCGGGCGGGAGTGAGGGGACCGAGAAACCTGGGGGACAGATCAAGGCCCGGTCCCGCCAAGGACGGGCGGGATCAGATTCCAGCAATCGGCCCTGGAGAGGGCCCTCGACTGCCCCTCGAGTGGCCGCGCCGGGCCGATTGATCTCGGACAACAACAGCTGCTGCCACATAAATTCCTCGTAACGTCGACGCCAACGGCATCGAAGCCACTCCTCATTCGAGGAGGGGGATGAGGAAGAACGGCAATGCCACTTAACTCGGTGCCCCGACCGAGAACGCAGAGGTCGGCGTGAGCGGCTAGACCGAGAGGAGGAGCGAGACCCGAATCCCCGGGGGAACCGAGGGCAGGCCTGGGAGGGAGCGGAGCACGCCCGCTCCTCCTTCAGCTCAGAGAAAAAGGCCGAGGACTGTCGATCCGAAGGTACCGGCAGAACCTCAGCCCTCGCTGGGAAAACCGGCGAAGGGATTGCGGCACTAGCAGGAGACAGCCCAGATGACGGGCCGAGAGGCTCGGCCACGTCGACAGGGATCCTGGCCGGCAGGAGGGGACTTTTCCCACTCCCACCGGGCCGATTTAAGGGACCCTTGCGGCACTCCTGACTTGGGGCCGAGGGGCAGTCCCCAGGGTCCATCTCCCCGAGGAAAGGGACTGATGAAGCTCCTTGAACGAAGCTGCACGAGTACAACCCAACGACAGCAGGATAAGCGCCTCGACCGAGGAGGAGGGAGGAGAAGCCACCCCCTCCCCGACAGGAGGAGGATCGAGCTGCACAGAAACAACCGAAGCGGACGCTGCCCAACGATCCGAGGGATTCTCCAGAGCGGGAAAACTATCGGGTGCCTGAGCTCCGAACGGGCCGTGCAGTCCTCCAGAGAGCTGGCCGAAAGGGCACAACAAAACTCGCAAAGCTAAGGATCATGATCAAGGCAATAAACGCACGTGGAGTGCGGGTCTCCTCTGGAGGAATTAACCGGGCGCCTCCTGGGGCCGGAAAAGGAATGAGCCATCGCCATAGCGAAGAAGAAAGGATTGAAGTTACAGAAAAACTTCCAAATAATTTCGAAGACCGAAAATTTTCAGGAACCAGTCGAAAACGAGAGCGCTAAGGGAGGGAACCTGAGCTTCCATGTAAGGAAGATCTAGCGTCATGGGGCGTGAGCTGAGAGTTTTACCACCCGGTGGGTGGTGGAGGAGCCAGCTTGAAGACCTTCCAGCAAGATTTAAAGCGGCAAGGAACCTGCCAATAAGTGTGGATGAACAACATATCCATGTCCCTAGAAAAAAGGTTTTATCCCCCTTCTTAATTGAGTTGGCTATCTTATCCTCGGTTTGGGCCTTTGCTGTTCTGACAGCCTTCCCAGCTTCCTTTTGCTTTAACTGATGCAGTTCTCTGTCCTGCTTCTTCTGTGATTCCTTGTACTTCCTGAATGCTTTCTTTTTCTCTTGAATCTTCACTGCCACTTCCTTTGAGAACCATAGTGGTTTCTTACATCGTTTTGTTTCGTTTATTTGCTTCACACAAAGGCTCGTTACCTCTGTGATGGCAGTTTTTATTATTCCCCATTGTTCTTCCTGCCAGTTTGCTAGTGCATTCCTTAGGCACTCACCCATTTTGGCAAAGTCAGCCCTCCTAAAGTCCAGTACTTTTGCCTTTGTGTGGCTTGACTATTGCTGTGTTTATTGTGAGCCATACTGTTCGATGGTCGCTAGTTCCCAGATGGCTACCCACTTCTACATCTGTGATCCTCTCTCCATTTAAGAGAACCAGGTCTAAGATTGCTCTCTCTCGAGTGGGCTCCAATACTAGTTGTCTAAGGCATGCCCCCTGTAGGGCATCTAGAATAACCCCACTCTTCGAAGTGGCTGCTGCTGCAACTGCACTCCAGTAACATCTGGCATATTCAGAGCACCCATCAGCAATATCTCCCCGTTTTCTGCCATTTTAAGTATACTTTCTATCATTTCCTTGTCCATTTCCTCTCCCCCAAGAAGGGGGTCTGCATACAACCCCTGTGCGGATTGTGGTGCCATTGCCGGTCTCCAAATTTACCCACAGTGCTTCTCCTCCCCGTTTACTCTTTTCTTCTGTTGCTTTGAGTCCTTCCCTTATATACAGAGCTACTTCTCCTCCTCTTTTACCCTCCCTGTCCCTCCTGTAGATAGTGTATCCAGGTATGTTTACGTCCCAGTCATGGTTGTGTGTGTACCATGTTTCTGTGACTGCCATGATATCCAGATGTTCCTCCTCCATCAAGGCCACTAATTCAAGAAGCTATGTTTTTCTTCCAGCAGATAAGCCTGAAGTGCCTTCTGACAGCGGATCCTGGTGCGGCAGTTGAACCCTTGGCAGGAGGCGCAGGCCTTGGTATCGTGGTCTGGGCCTAAGCCCCACACACAGGAGGAATAAGGATCCTTAAAAAGGCATCTGTTTTCCACAGGCACACTTGGAAAGGTGTCCCTCAAGTGAAGAAGTTGGTGAGGACATTAGTTTGGAGAAACTCGAAGTTCCAAGTCGTTGTGCACTAGGTAGAGACCGATGCTGGCGAGTTGATGGCGGGAAAGGAAGTGGGGATTCTGAGGGACCACCTCCTTATGTACTGTGCCCGTCAGGGGGTGGGACCGACGTCGAAGGCGGTCCCCCACTTAATACTGCTAGCTAGAAAATTTCCGTGGGGTCCTGGCGCCTGCCAGCTTCAGTCCTAATGGTGTAACCTGCTACAAGAACCGTTTCTCGAAGTAAGATCAGCAGATCTAGCAGTCTTGCTGCAGCCCAAAGACAGAACAGTTTCCATTTCATAGCATAAGCTGCTCGCGTGAAGGGCTTTCTGGCTTCCACCAGGACTTCAACCACCTTATTCAAAACTCCAAACATGAAATTAACTAGGTCTTGAGGCGCCAGGCATGAAGATGAAGGGAACACAGATTCGGATGAACCAAACACCCGTTGTCTGAGAGAGAAGGTGGGTAGAGAGTGGCAGCAATATGGGCAGTGCTGCCACTAGCTTCTAAAGCAACAGAAACCAAATTTGGCATGGCCACAGTGGAGCAACTAGGATCAATGTTGTCCCATCTGACTGCGCATGGAGGACTCTGGATCAATGGAAAGGGGGAGGAAGGCATACAGAAACTTCCCCTTCCAAGACAGGAACAACGCATCTTGACAAAGCACCACGCTTGGGATCTAACAAGCAGAAACTGGGCAGTTTTGCATTGGATTGGGACGCAAAAAGATCCAACCCTGGTGTCCCCTATCTGACTAACAGGTCGACCACTGACTGGAGATCATCGTTCTGGACCCCGGGAACGTGAACTACGGAGATGGTCACCTCACGGCCTCTTGACAGAGAATAAGAGTGGCTAGAAACATAAAATTTGAAGGCAGATAAGAACCGCTTGGCCCACCTCGTCTGCCAATTTTCCTATCCAACAGATAAGCTGCAGTTCCTAGTTAACCAACAGCTAACTTCCTCCTACCCCCCCACTAGGACTGCCTTATGCCTGTCCCATGCATTCTTGAATTTCCCCACTGTTCTTGACTCCACGACCTCCTCAGGGAGGTTGTTCCATGCATCCACAACCCTCTCTGTGAAAAAATACTTCCTCACATTACCTCTGAGCCGTACCCCCTGTATCTTCAAATTGTGCCTCCTTGTTCTTGCACATTTCTTTCTGAAAGATGCTATCCTCTTGGACTTTGTAGATTCCCTTAAGGTACTTGAAAGTTTCTATCATGTCCCCTCTCTCCTTTCTTTCCTCAAGAGTATACATATTAAGCTCCTTTAGGTCTTTCTTCGTATGTCTTCTGGTGCAGACTCTGCACTATTTTAGTTGCCCCCCTCTGGACAGCCTCCACTCTATGTCTTTGCAGAGATGGGTCTCCAGAACTGCACACAGTACTCCAAAAGGGGTCTCACCAACTGTCTGTACAGAGGGATAACTTCCTGTTTTCTACTACTGATGCCTCTTCCTATGCATCCCAGTATCCCCCCAGCCTTCCTTACTGCCTTCTCACATTGCTTGCCCACCTTTAGGTCATCTGATATAATTACCCCAAGGTGCCTTTCCATTTTTACTGTTGTCAGTATCTCACCCCCCACTGAGTACACTTCCCCTGGGTTTGTGTTTCCCCACATGCATTACCTTGCACTTCTTTGTATTGAATCTGAGCTGCCATACATTTGACCATTCCTCCAACTCTGTCAAGTCCCTTCTCATCCTTTCCACTCCATCTTGTGTATCAACCCTGTTGCAGATCTTTGTGTCATCTGCAAAGAGACATACTTTTCCTTCCCCCGTTTGTTGAGATAGAAGACCACCACCACATTGTCCATCTGGACAAGGAGGAGACCTGGAAAGATCAGAATCCAGAACTTGTAGATCATACAGAGCAGCTCAATTCCAGGACACTGATGTGCAGAGACTATTCTACCAGAGACCCAGATCCTGGATTTCTGTGACTTCCCAAGTGCGCTCCCCTTCCCATATTGGAAGCATCCGTGGATAGGGTCTGGCTGGGAACGCCCGTCCGGAAAGGAGTGCCCTCCAGTAAGGTCGGAGACGACATCCTCCATAGGATGTCCCGATGAACCGGTCCCATGATGGTGACGGGTGCATCCAAGTTATCCTGAATTTCGTCCCACTGAACCCAAAGGGTCCATTGGGTGGTCCGCATTCACTGCCTGGTGAATGTGACGAAGACAATGACAGCTGCCGTGTGGCCCAACAGGCAAAGTAGGAGTCTGGCGGGCACTGAAAAGGCTGAATAGAGTTGACTAGCTACAGTCCGTATGCACTCTGCCCATCTTAAGGCAAGAAGGCTGTCCAAGGACTGTGTCCAGCATCACCCCTAAGAACTGCAAAGTCTGTGTGGGAACGAGAGACTACTTGGAGGAATTGATCTTCACCCTTTGCAGCGGCCTGGGGGTGACTGTGTCCAGGATGGTGTCCGGGAGACTATCTCTGGAGGAAGCCAGTCATCCAGGTAAGGGAACATGAAATTACCCTCTTGTGAAGTGCTGCTGCTACCACCCCCAGGCATTTCATAAAGACGCATGGGGCGGAAGAGAAACAGAAGGGAAGAACTCTGAATTGATAATGCCCCTGAAAGGCAAACCTCAGGTATCTCTGGTGACGCTTAGCAATCCGGATGTGGAGATAAGAGTCCAGCATATCCAGGGACGCTAACCAGTCTCCTGGGCGGACCATGGGGAGAAGGTTTTGCAGAGTGACCATCCTGAAGCATCTAGACAAACCAGAGGTTCAAATCGCTGAGTTAGAGAATCAACCTTAAATCTCCGGACTTCTTCAGGACCAAGAAAAAGTGAGAATAGAACCCAGAACCACTCTCGAATGGGGAGGGGGGCGCAAATGACTACTGGTTCTATTGCCCCTTTGGAGGGCAGAGACCGGATCTCCTGGAGAATGAGGTCTTGAATGACGGGATGGGGGTGGTGGTCTGTCCGGAGGAAGACCAACCAACAAGTGCCCATGATCTAGGAGTACAAGAACCCATTGGTTGGAGATCACTTGTCTCCAGGATTTTGCGTATAGAGAGAAACTACCTCCCCTCCAGATGAGCCGTTGAGGAGAGGTGGGCTGCCTGGATAGTCACGCATGAGGAGGGGGAGAGAAGGTGGCTTGAGCTGGTTTAGCCTGCTGAGAGGCAGAGGACCCCCCTCCCGGCTCCACCTCGTTGACAGAAGTCTCCCCACTGAGGTTTGTTCTGAAAGCGGGATTGCCGAGGACGATTACCACCCCTCGCCAAGAAAATGGGACCTGTGAAACTGTCCCTGCTTTGGGCAGTACATCGACTGCATGGTACGGACAGCATTACCGGAGTCTTATAGCTCAGAAATCAGATTCTTCACCGAAGAGGACTGAGCCTTTAAAGAGCGCGTCCAGAAGGTTGGATTGCACACCTGGCGTGAACCCAGAAACACAGAGTGGTGACGGAGGCAAATGCCAGTAGCAGCCGTCCTTGCTGTGTCCGCAGAGTCTTATGCAGAGCAAAGCACATGCATGTCTGATCCGGTCTGTAGTAATTTAGCAAGCTCTGCCTTCTCAGGGTAGTCTGGCATGGCTTGCAGTATGTTCAGTTCCTGTTCCCATAGGGCATTCTGAAACTGGACCATACAAGTCAGGAAGTTCAGGCTCCTGACGCTGCAAGTGGCAGATGTGTACACCTTTCTGCCCATTTAATCCAGCTGCTTGGACTCCCTTTCTGGAGGCTGGGTGGCCAGGTGTTTGGGCCTCTGAACGATTATGAGCCGCGGAGATGACCACCAAAGCCGCAGTGGTTTGCTCAGCAAGGGATGTCCCTTAGGAGCCTGGTATAAGCGATTAGCCTTTTTGGGGTCCGAAGAGGATGAGTGAGTGTGCTGCCAGGTGGCTTGAGTCGCATCAGCAAAGGTGTCCACCAAAAGCGGGATAACCACTGACTTGGGATCCTTTTGCCAGAGATATCTGGCAAGCCTCGAGTGCCCCGGGTTGAGGGCCTCCATGTCCCAGCCCATGTTTAACTGGATGTGCCGGATGACCTCCATAAACGAGGGATCATCAGGAGGTGATTTCGGCTAGTCTTCAGGCTGTCCCAAAGGCTGATCCTCCACCGAGGAGGGAGGAGAGCAATCAGTTGGGAGACAGGAGTCTAATGAAGGAGAACAGGGAGCGCGTCTCCCATTTTCTTGCGTCTGTGCTTGTCCGGAGAGCTGGAGGGGCTAGAGCTGAGAGACCTGCGGTGCCTCCTTTTATCCAACTTTTTGAAGGTGAATGGTGCCTGCCCCCATCTTCACTGGGGTGGGGGGGGGTGGGATCTCTTTCCCTGTGGGCGGAGGTTCAGCCCCTCCATCTGGATGCAGGGTAGGCTTGGGCTGGGAAGCAGCTGGAGTGGGTTTGGCAGGTAACAAGTCAGGCTTTATCATCTCACCAATAGGAGATGACATCTTTCACCTGGCTTATACTGTGCCTTGGAGAGCCTGGAGTCGGAGGACCTGGATCTGGCATCGGTAGATGGCCACTGGTGCCAGTATCAGCGTCGGGGATCAGACGGGCGAGGGAGTGTCTGGGGCCTGGAGGCATTCTGGCACAGAGAAATGCCTATGGACCAGCGTCCATTGCACTGACGACTGGTCATCCACTGGGTCTGGCTGGTGGTGGTGGAGTCCTGGCCTGAGGCGGCACTGCAGTACCTGAGGAGAAAGTGCAGTCAGCAGACTTACGACGGTCCGGAGGATTGTGGACCTTCTGTCGGGCGGTCAGAGGCAGGCACCTGACCGTGTTTGTCTTTCTCTGAAAACCTGGACAGTTTAGGCGGGAGAGATGAGGCCCTGCCCCACAGGCTGGAAAACCTATCTCTCCCAGGAGTCCGCACCAGAGACAGAGGCTGACTAGGAGGAAGAATGAGTCTTACCTGATCAGAAGATCTCCCAGAGGCAGCGGGAGGTCGTCTGATCTTTAGCAGCTGTAGGGCCAGAGAGGCTGCCCCAAAGGAGGCCAGGGCAGGCTTCGGGGCCATAAGGCGAGAGAGTGATTGCCGGAACCCGACCTGGAGGCCGAGTGGGACCTAGAGGACTGAACTTGGAGTGGATCTCTCCCTTTCTTGGTTTTGTGCCTGTGTTTCTTAGAACGATCCGAGACACTCGGAAGATTCCCTCTGCATGGCGGCAAGTTGAGTCTGGGGCGAGAAAGGCCTGAGGACTGTTGGTGCTGAATTCAGGTCCTGCTGTTGAAGGCCTGACAATGGGAGCAGGTAGCGGTGTCATGGTCCTGGCCCAAGCAGAACAGGCCGTGTGGCTGTCCTTCAAGGGGGATCAGACATCCACAGGCGCACTTGTTAGTGTGCCCGAAAATGTAGTCAACATGCAGGAAATGGACGAGTAAATGCAGAGAAAGTACAGTTACGCAAGAACTTATCACAACAGTACATCGAGAGAGGCTCTTCCAGTAGGTATTCACATATAGGACTAACCTGCTAGGCATCACGACCTCATGGAAAAACCTCTAGCTAGCAGTCTCTGGCGGGGGACCGCCCCGTCAGGAGATCGGCATAAGACGTCTGTATAAATGGGCGGTAGCCCACACCCGCCTTCCAGTTCTTTCCTGCCAAAGGCCAAAAAAGGCAAGACGAGAGAGAAGAGGATATTTTCCCACATGGAATTGGGAGCAAATAAGCTTAGGGGGATGGAGGGTGGAAAGGCAATACCTACTGCAGGAGCCTCTCTCAAAGATCTACTGTTACGGTAAGTTCTTACATAACTGTACCATCTTACTTCGAGAGGGCTCTGGCAGTAGGTAATTATATATAGGACTGAATCCCAAGCAGTCTGGAACAAAGAGGGGCACCGGGAGAGGAAAACTACTCCAAAAGGTAGTACTGGTTGTGCAAGTCTCAAGATAGGAGGCCTTACAAAAATAGCCAGCCTGAAGCCTGCTCTACGGCAAGAGGCAACATCCAAACTGTAGTGTTTCATGAAGGTATGGACAGAAGTTCAGGTGGCAGCAGCGCAGATGTCTGCCGCAGATAAATTTTTGAAACAAGTCGCAGAGGCAGCTACTCTTCTTGTGGAGTGGTCTCCGACTTGACCCGGGAGGGTCTTGTTGTATTTGTCGTAATAGAAAGTGATGCAATGAGCCAACTACTTATACAGGCATTGCTTGGAAACAGCACTGCCTTCCCTTTTGGGGGCAAAAGAGATGAACAACTGATCAGTCTTTCTGAGATCCTTTGTCCTGTTGGTGTAGTATCTCAGAATCCGGTGAATATCCATAGTATGGAGTAAATACTCCCCTTAATTAGAATACTGTGTAAAAAAGGCAGGTAACTCTATGGACTGATTTAAGGTAGACTCTGCTACTACTTTAGGTAAAAACTTAGGATCCGTACGAAGAGCAACCTGCTCCTGTGAAAAATCAAGTAGGATTTTACACATCAGGGCCTGGACCTCTGAGATTCTTCGAGCCAAGTAATGGCCACCAGGAAAAGCGCCTTCCATAAAAGGAACTTCAAACCGCAGAAGCTGCAGGTCTGAAGGAGAAGAATAAGTTTCTTGAGAACAAAGTTCAAGTCCCAAGGGGGAGCAGGAGTACGGATGGGAGGCCTCAGATGAAGGACCTCTCTCAGAAAGGTCTTGGAGACCTCCAGTTGAGCAAAAGCCTCGTCTGTGAAGGGAACATGATAGGCCGAAATGGCCGCTATGTGTATCTTCAGAGAGGAATGGCTGAGACCCAGGTCAAACAGATGACTTAGATACTCCAGTAGAAGCCCCTCTGAACAGGAGAAAGGTTCCATGTTCTTGGAAGCAGCTCAAATAGTGAATCTTTTCCACTTCATGGCATAAGTGGATCTGGTGGAGGGTTGTCTGGCCTCCACTAAAATCTCCGCCACTTTGGGAGACACTCCAAAACTGGATTGGGCTAGGTCTGCAGGAGCCATGCATGCAGTTGAAGGGATCTGAAGCCTGGATGGACCAGGGTCCCCTGATCCTGGGTCAACAAACCTCGAGATAGAGGAAGAGGAGGATCCTCTGAATATTGCAGAAAAAAGAATCAGATTTACCTGGGCCAGAAAGGAGCGATTAATCATTCTAGCTCCTTCTGAACCTAATTTCTGCAAGACTCGTGGGATAAGCAGAATTGGGGGAAAGGCATAGACTAATCTCTCCTTCCAGTCTAGAGACACAGCGATGCTCCAAAAGGCACCTCGCTCTGGAACAAGCGAGCAGAAGGTGGGAAGTTTTGCGTTTAGGGGGGATGCGAACAGGTCGACCTGTGGTGTTCCCCAAAGCTGGAAGATGTTGTCTAGAACCCCTTGGTCCAGTTCCCACTTGTGAGTCAGAGCAAAAGAGCGACTTAGCTCGTCTGCCAGGGTGTTGTCGACTCCCGGAATGTGAATCGCCATGAGGTGAAGGTCGTGTTGTGTTGCCCAATCCCAAACCCTCATTGCCTCCCTGCATAGAGGATAGGACAAAGCACCTCCCTGCTTGCCGAAATACCACACCACGCACATGTCCATCTGGACGGCTAGGTGGCCGGGAAGGATGTATTGGTGAAGGGCTTGGAGAGCGTACAACACTGCCCAAAGCTCGAGCACACTGATGTGGAGAGCTTATTCTAGCTTGGACTAGGAGCACTGGGTCCGACGCAGGCCTAGATGGGCTCCCCAACCTTCACCTGAGGCGTCTGTGGTTAGAGTCTGGGAGGGGGGAGAATGAAAAAGAACTCCCTGAAAAAGGTTCTCTCGAACTATCCACCATTGCAAGTCTAGCATCATCAGCGAGGAGATCAGAACTGAGTGATCTAGGTCATCCACTAGCTGATCCCAATGAAAGTATAGAGTCCACTGAGAGATCCTCATGTGGGGTCCAGCGTGAGGTACTGTCGGGATAGCAGCCACCATGAGCCCGAGAAGGCGAAGGACCGACCGCGCAGAGACCATCCTGCGGTCGGACAACAGACTTATTTGGGTCTGAAGGGCAGCCGCCCTGTCAGGAGGCAGGAAGGCCTTGCCCATGGTCGTATCGAGGATCGCCCCAATGAACTGTAGCCTCTGGGATGGGTCCAGATGAGACCTGGAAAGGTTGATGGTAATACCCAGGCAGGCAAAAACCTGCTGGGTAAGGGACAGGAAATGCAGGAGTTCCTCCCTGGACAAGGCCGCCACGAGCCAGTCCAGGTAAGGGAAAACCTGCACTCCCTTGGTAGGCAGGTGGGCCGCCACCACTCCCAGGCATGGTGACTACTTGGGGACCCCGGAGGACACAGACCAAACAGGAGTGCCTTGAACTGGTAGTGGTCCCCTGAATGCAAAACCAAGGTATTTAAGGAAGGAGATGGGCGTATCAGGAAATACAGGTTACTCACCTGTACAGGAGTTCTAGGAATGGTATATGTTGTTCATCCACACTGTCTGGCAGGTTCCTTGCCGCTTTAAATCTGCGCGGAAGGTCTTCAAGCTGGCTCCTCCACCCACCCGCTGATAAAACTCTCGGCCCGCCCCATGACGCCAGATCTAGCCCGCTGGAAGCTCAGGGTTAGTGTCGTGGATGGAACATATACCATTCCTAGAACTCCTGTTACAGGAGTAAATACAGGTCAGGACCCTAGAGGCAGGCCCTTTCCCACCACCTCAGTACCCACCTGTCTGTGTTAATAAGCGGACCAGGAGGAAAGGAAGTGCGGGCCGTCCCCTGGGGGAACCTGGTCAATGAGGTAGCAGGGGCTGGGGCGACTTGCCCCTCAGCCCGTCACTGAGCTTGAGCTTGGAGGAGGGACGGCCTCCTGAGCCCCCACCTCCTGCTTCCTGTTGGAGGAAGCTCAGACTGGGTTTGGGATGCCAAGCCCGAGCCTGCTGGCCCCTACTTTTGCTGGGCGAGGGGGCCAGAAGGACAAAAGGCTTAGGCTGTGGTTTGCGACCTGACCTTCTGAGTGAAAAGACAGAGTCCAAGGTAGCATTGGACTTCTGATCTCTGCAGGTGACCTTCCACCCAGGGCGAAGGTCAGTCCCAAAAGGGAACATCAGCAACTTCTGCTGGGTATCAGTAAAATGGATATCTCAGCCAAGCCGGTGCGCCACCCACTGCAGCAGCCACAGACCTGGCACATGAGTCCCCAATGTCTAAAGCAGTCTGGAGCTGCTGTTTGGCCACTGCCCTGCCTGGTCCCGCGGCCGTAGTCTGCAGATCCGGGAAGATGAGGATGACCTCTCCAGAGAACCCAACAGGCGTGAAAATGTACCATGAGACGGCCGAACTGGCCTGGCGAAGACGAGAAGGACACAACATAGACTTTTAACCAGCATAGTCAATTTCTTGGACTCACAACCGGGGTTTATCCCACATCTTAGTTCTGTGCGCGGGCTTCATCAGTAACAACCCCTCAGCTGAGGGTGTTCAACGGACAGGGACCAGTAGGGACCACATACTTCCAGCCATCCTGCCAGCGCAGACAGGGCGGCATGCCAGAGCTCCAAGGCAGGACCCACTGACCCGGCCACCGGAAGGCCTCCGTGAAGAGTCCTCGATAGAAATCTCGAGAGGATACCTGGCCCATTAGAAACTGGTTCGACTTCATCGGTGGACTCAGAGATGAGCGAAGCAATCCTAGGAAGGACAAGGGCTATAGTCCACACTGTCTCAGGGGACTCAAGTCCATTAAGCAGGAGAAAGGAGATCATCCTCGGACTGAAAGAGTCTCAAAACCTCAGGCTGAGCCACCCTCACCTGCAGGGCTATCAGGAGGGAGGCAGACAGACAGCCTATGGGGCAGTCCCGGAGTGACAAGAATTTTGGTGAGCCCCAACCAGCGGCTGTGGGCGGGGTTCCCGGAATGGTGGGGCAGCTGGGTGGCAACAACCCGGCCTGGAACAGGCTCCTCTGCTAAAATGAGGGGTTGTTTGACGCTCGGTGACAACCACTTATGGCTGGGAGGCAGAAGCGGTGTCCGCTTATTCCGGTCAGAAGGAGCTATTGCCACTGCGAGTTCCTCATACCTCCAACCCCAGCTGAAACTCCCTAGTCAAGGAGGAGAAAAAGAAGCAGCGCCCGCTTACTGGATGCAGACAAGACCTCTATGGCGGATAGGATGGACAGGAAAACGTCGAACCCACAGTGGGCGAGGGCAGTGCTTGAGGAGGTGTCGCGGGGATTAGGCCTCCCCTCAGTTGGACGGCGATTCCACGAAGGCTCGGAACCGGGGCACAGAGCGAGCCGACGGGATCCTCAACCCCACCGTGGAACCAGGGAGAGGGATTCTCAGCTTCTCCAGCCCACAACCATCCAACGGGTCAAAAATCTTGACCGTCGGCACGAGTCTCGGCCAACTGGCCTGACGGGGACACCGTGAAACCAGTGGCGAAGCAGAGGGGTGGGCAGGGAGTGATGGCTGACAACTAGGGAGAGGATCTTTCCCGGCTCCCAAGAGCATCGGCGGTGAGACTTACTCGTCTCTCTTTTGGACCGAGAAAATGGTCCAGAAGAAATTGGACCTCACTTTTGGTCGAGAGGGTCAGACAAAGCTCCTTAAAAGAAGCTGAATAAGAGGCACCGAGAGATAGCCCAGGAGCCATCACCGCCCAGCCAGGTAAAGCGACCCAGCTACCACCTCCTCTTCGAGGGGCGATCATTTACTCGAGCTGATCTGACGAGCCCCACCGGACACCACCGACCGGGCCTCTTTTGACTTAACCAGAGGAAATCTCATTACCAGACGCCCCAGGTGTAAAGCGGGCAGCAGGCCTAGAGGACGAAGGCGAAAAGAAAGAGCACAGCTCATGAGCCTGCAGGTCGTGCTCAAGGCCCAAGCAGTAAACACCGTAGAGTGCGGATCCGTCTGAGACATCTCTCGCCAGCAGAGGCATCTCCGAAACCAGGAGTCGATTTGTCCATCGCCAGCGAGGAGAGAAGACCAAGTCTTTTTAGAAAAAACTTTTAATTTCGAAAATTAGAAGAATTAGGAACCAGTCTTATACGAAGTGTGTTAAGGAGGGAACCTGAGCTTCCAAGCAGTAAGGAAGATCTGATGTCATGGGGCGGAGCAGAGAGTTTTACCACCCGAGTGGGTGGGAGGATCCAGCTTGAAGACCTTCCGGCAAGATTTAAAGCAGCAAGGAACCTGCCAGACAGTGTGAATGAACAACATATCCATGTCCCTAGAATGTCCAGATAAGCATCCTGCATATCCACAGCACAAAGCCATTGACCCGGCCGGAGGAGGGGGCAGAAGGCTCTGCAAAGAGAGCATCCTGAACCTTTTGTACTCTACATAAAGATTCAGGGAACTGAGATCTACAATTGGTCTGATGATCTGTCTTCTTTAGGACAAGAAAAAATGGGAATAGTAACCCATCCCCTGTAGATGAAGGGGAACAGGCTCTATCGCTTGCTTCAGAAGAAGAGCTGAGATTTCCTCCGGGACCAGAGGAAGATGTTCCCATGAATACGACTACTTCAGAGGGGGGTGGCAGGGTGGTTTCTGAAGAAAGTATGGAGTGTCCTTCAAATATGAGCTAGAGCACCCAAGAATCTGTGGTTATCCTCTCCCATTCTGCAAGGTGGAGGGAAAACCTCCCTCCCATCGGTTCCTCCGGGGAGTCCAGAGGCAGTGGGAGAGGAAAGGTGGTGTGGGGCAGCGCCGCAGCTGAAGCACCCTCTGTTTTTTTGGGGGGGAGGCGGGGGCCCGGCGTTGTGGCCTGCCTTCCCTGGGGTTTCGCCTTTGGCCGATTCGGTCTGCGAAAGGGACGGTGCAGCAGCTGATGGGGACGGTACATGGAATCAACTGACTTCAGAGTCATCCCCTTCTCCTGCAAATCGGTAATGTCCTTGACATCACCCCCGAAAAGCACCAACCCCCGGAAGGGCGCATCCTGGATAGCAGATTGCACCTCCGGGACCAAACCTGACACGCGGAGCCAAGCATGACGCCATAGGCCTAGAGCGAAAGCTGAGCACCGCCCAGCAGTGTCCACTGCATCGTATGTCGCACACAGCATGCGTCGACTGGCCGAACAAGCAGAGCGGACGAGATCAGCCAACTCCTGCTTGACTTGGGAGTCAGGCAAGGAGTCCAGTTTGGCTTCCTCCCTAGTCAGGATGGCCTTCTGGTAGTCCCCCATGTGGCAGACATAGTTCAGGGCCCTAATTTCCAGTGTGGAGGAAGCTTAAATCTTTCTCCCATACTGGTCCAGAAGGACAGATTACTTATCAGGAGGTGATGAGCTAAGTTGTTTAGGGTTCACTGATCGTCCGTGAGCGGCGCTAATCACGACCGAGTCGGCACGAGGGTGAGAATCCAGGAAATCAACACCCTCTGGAGCCTGACATAGCCAGTTCGACCTCCTAGGAAGTGAGGCTAAGGCCGACGCCTGGTTCCATATTGTGGTAACAAAGTTGGCGTGAGACTCTATCCAGGGAGGCACTAAGGAAGGATCTGTCGCAGGCACATCCAGATGTTCAGCGAGTTTCAGACACTGAGGATCTGGTTCCAGGAAGTGCCACTGATGAACCTCCTGGATTTTCCCAAGCAACTCCGTAAAAGAAGGATCCTCCGGAGGAGTCCTTGGCTTCAACGGACAACGAGGCTCGTCGTCTTTCTTGGAGCAACCGTCGGAAGAGTCTGAGACCGAAGAGGAGGATGAAGAAGAGACTCCCTTTCCCGACCCGGGGAAGCATGTCCTGCCCTTCTCTGGATCCAGATGGAAGAACCCTGGAGTCCGGAGGTGGTGAGGGAGTGTTCCGCCTCAGGCGTACGGGAACCTGGGATGGCACCGTTGCCAGAAGGCGGCTCCTGACCTCTGGTGAGCTGAGCCTTGTCCTCAGCCCACCAGGAGGCCAGAGTCTCCTGCAGGTCCACCGGCGGCAGCGAGGGCGGTGGAGGAGGAGCTGGGGGATAAGGATACGGGCTATAACTGTATGGAGCGTATCCAAAACCCGGCTGCAGGTAGCGCGGTGTCAGGTACTGTGGCGAATACTGCGGCGTCGGGAAGCCCAGCGCCCAGTACTGTGCCGCCAGATACTGCGTTCCCGGGTACACCGGCGTCTTGGAGGATTCCCGGGAGCCGGAGCAGACAGCCAAGCCGGAGACCTCACAGGTGGCTCCATAGTGGAGAGCCCGGAGGGCCCGATGAGAGCAGAATATCTCCTGGAGTCGGGAGGCCGACTGGGGTCAACAGGAGGCCCGGCACCGAGGTACTGATAGAGGGGCCGGCGTCTGAGCCAGTGTCTGGGGAGCCAACATCAGGTCCGGCGCTCCAGGTGGAGGAAGGACTGACTGAGGCAAAAGATCCCCAGTTTCACCCGGGAACAGAACAGAAAAGTCCCCGGGGTCAGGTTGAGGAGACTCTGGTTCCCCAGATGGCTGCGAAGGCTACGGGGAACCGGGAACGACTGACATTGGGAGGTCCGCTGTCAGTTCCTTCGCTGGCCGGACATCAGACGAGCCGACGTGAGGCTTAGTGGCGATCTCTCGGCGGGTGCCGGAGGAGCTGGCGTCCGACTTACAAGAGCAATCACCAGAGGCAGGCCGAGTAGAGTGATCGGCCAGGTCCACTGGAGAGGAGGCCGCGTGTCGCCCCGGAAGGTCAGACGTTTTACTGGCCCTCTCTGGGCAGAAGTCAGAGGAGCCGACACCCAGCTTACCGGAGTCTCCCGCAGTGGTAGACCACGATCCTGCGGCCGAACCAGGGGCAGAGGCCTCCAACTGCACGGAGGCACCCGCAAGGCCCAAGTGCGAGCCAGACGGGTGGGCCGACGCCCCCTCAGAAACCTCCGAGGCAGCCTTCGAGGAGCGATCCCCCCAGAGGGGATGTTACATGCGTCCCAGCGACTCCCGAGGGAGATGCGGTGGAGGTGCCCTTGTCCCGGTGCCTCTCCTTCTTCCGATGTCCTTTGGGGGAAGTGGACGCCTGCCTCAGTTTTTTGAGCTCCTTCTCCATAGAACTAATTTTCTTCTTTAGAATATGGGCTTCCAGGGATTGCTGCCGCCTTTTCCGGGTAGTGGCGTTAAAACTGAGGCAGTGCTGGCACTTCGACTGGGTGATCAGGACCTAGGCAGAACAGGCACAGGGAGTGGCCGTCCTTGTGCGCCGCACAAATCGCATTTATTCTTGTGCTTGGAAGGTGTAGGGGACGACATACACCGACGCTAGTACTGACGTTAGTCGAAAAATAAGAGTTTTTCGCTAAAAAAACGACAAAAGGTAGGGGCTGATTAAGCATGAACTTTTCCGCAAGGCACTGCACGAGCCAACGTTGGGAAAGAACTGGGAGGCGGGCGTCCAGGACCGCCCCTTTATACTGACGTCTCCGGACGCCGGTCACCTGACGTGGGGGTGGTCCCTCGCCAGGGACTACTAGCTAGAAATTTTTCCGTGGGGTCCTGCCGCCGTCAGTCCTATATGTAATTACCTGCTGCAAGAGCCCTCTCGAAGTAAGATTACAGGTTACTCACCTGTAACAGGAGTTCTAGGAATGGTATATGTTCATCCACATTGTCTGGCAGGTTCCTTGCCGCTTTAAATCTTGCCGGAAGGTCTTCAAGCTGGCTCCTCCCACCCACCCGGATGGTAAAAAACATTCTGCTCCACCGCATGACGCCAGATCTAGCATGCTGGAAGCCAGGTTGTGCTAAGCCGGGGAGGTCGGGAGGGTTGTGGATGAACATATACCATTCCTAGAACTCCTGTTACAGCTGAGTAACCTGTATTTCTAGGGACATGCCCGATATGTTGTTCATCCACACTGTCTGGCAGACTCCTAGCAGTTCTCCGGGAGGAGGGAGGCAAGGCGCACACCCCCCTACTTAAGAAATAAAGACTGGAGAACAGAGGCCCCAAAATCAGCATCCCGGCGTGACTCAAGGTCGATGTGGTAGTGGGTGATAAAGGTGTGTGCTGACTTCCAGGTAGCAGCCCTGCAGATTTCCTGCATAGGGACGTCCCTGGATGCAGCCACCGATGCAGTGGTATGGCGGGTAGAATGAGCTCTTATCCCTTTGGGAGGCTCCATGCCCGCCAACCTATAGCAGAGATCTATGCAGGTGACCCACCTGCCTATCGTCCGCTTGGCTGCAGGTCTGCCAGGTGTGGCTTCATCGTAGGTGACAAACAGCTGGCGAACCTCTCCCCAAACTTCAGCCTTCCGCTCCTTGTAATAAGCGAGCACTCTTCTAGGGTCCAAAGTACGGAGCCTATATTCGGCCTCCGAGGTGCGACTGGGGTAGAACATCGGCAGAGTCAACACCAGGTTAAGGTGAAACTCCAACACCACCTTCGGAAGGAATTTCGGTTGGGGGCGCAGGACAACCTTGTCCCTGTGGAAGACCAGATAAGGAGACTTGATGGAAAGCGCCTGGAGTTCTCCCATCCTTCTGGCTGACGTGATAGCCACCAAGAAGGCGGTCTTCCACGACAAGTGGGAGATGTCACACCTGTGCATCGGTTCGAATGGCTTGCCTATGAGCTTAGCCAGTACCAGCAGTAGATCCCACGGAGGTGGAGGTTCTCGCACTGGAGGGGATATGTGATCAAGGCCTCTGAAAAAGCGCCCGACCACCTTCTCCTGCGCCACCGACTACTTCCTGGCCCGCGCCCAGTAAGCAGAGATGGCTGCCAGGTGCACCTTAAGGGTTGTCGACCGAAGCCCTTGCTGAGAAAGGGACCACAGGTAGTCCAGAATGCTTGCCAAGGAACAGGAGGAAGGGTCCAGGCCTTTGCCCCGACACCAAATGGAGAATCTCTTCCATTTGAAGGCGTAGCATTTTCTGGTCGACTCCTTACAGGACACCTCAACCCAACCCATCGGAGAGGCATCGGTCGATAGACCGTCGGCTCGGGGCGGACAAACGGGATACCCTCCTGCAGATGTGCTGGAACGGTCCACCACTCGAGAGCGTTCCACATCCCCTGGGTCACTGTCACTAGCTGATCCAGCAGATCGAAGTGCTGTGACCACTGGCTGGCCAGCCCCCATTGAAGAGGGCGCATATAGACACGTTCAGACAACAGGTAACCAACCGGTGAGGTCGTGAGGGCAAGCTGGTCACAGCCTTCCCCACAGACACAGAATCCCCCCGTGGACATCGGGAGCAGGAATCCAGTGAGGTCGTGAGGGCAAGCTGGTCACAGCCCTCCCCACAGACGCAAAATCCCCACACGAAATCGGAAGCAGGAATCCAGTGAGGTCGTGAGGGCAAGCTAGTCACAGCCCTCCCCACAGACGCAGAATCCCCACGCGGACATCGGGAGCAGGAATCCAGTGAGGGTAGAGAGGGCGAGCTGGTCACAGCCCCTCCCACAGGCCTTGAGAGATCCCCCCCCGCCGGACGCCGGGCGGAGGAATCCAAGTAGCTAATACAGCTTGCAGCTTCTCGGAGCTGCGCCATGATTCAAATTTGGCGCCTTTTTCTTGACTATAGACTCTAGAGTATTCTTGCCTTTGTGTCAGTAGAGCAGGACAGCGCTCACCCTACAGCTGCTTCTCAAGCTCTCATTCCAGGGAGCAGTACAAATAAGATCTGTTTTAAATGTAAAAACGAGCCTGCATAGAGCTAGAAATTTGATTTTACACAAAGTCTGATGCAACCTGCAATTTTAAAATTAATTTTACCCAGAGCCTGATGCAGCCAAGATTTTTGTCAGTCTTTTACAAGCCAGTATTTTTTCTTTTGCCTCAAAGAGCTGATTATAGCCAGTATTGTTTGATTTCTTGTGGCTCCTCCCTCCTACCTACCTGTACTTAAAGCTTGCTCTTTTCCATCATCTCCAGTGAGGTCGTGAGGGCAAGCTGGTCACAGCCTTCCCCACAGACGCAGAATCCCCCTGCGGACATCGGAGCAGGAATCCAGGTAGCTAACACGCTTGCAGCTTCTCGAGTCAGCCCCGCCTGCGCCATGCAGGCTCCCACCGCCCCACCACCACCCTTGGTGAGCTCTTTATATAGAGTAACCACATGAGCTGGTTTGGAATCACATGAGCTCGTAAACCAATCAGCCCACTTTCCCATTAGCTCCTTATATTTTCCTGCCACTAGTGGCCACCGCTAAGCAGTTTTCCAATCTACTACAGAAAAAAAAAAAAAAAAAGCACTCTCTCACTTTAACCTTTATTATGCTTTTTCCTACACCATCTTTCCTCCCATCTCCCCATCCTATTCTACCTGGCCCTACGCCACTTCTCTCACTAGCTACTAAGCCACCACTACACTCCTCCTCGGTACCAGTGGACCACAACCGGTACCACTGGCAAAACTGATCGCTGGGTGCCTCTATCCTACCTCCCTCTTTCCATGCTGAGCTACCTATCTTTTACATCCCACGCTTCTCTGACCAAAATGTCAAACACACCAACTCCCAACCACCCCACCCGACGGGGGTCATTTGGGAAGCCCATGAGCTTATTAAGGCACACCCTGGCCATCCTCTCATCATAGCGGCGACGTAACGAACCCGGGACCAACGCACTTCTAGCTGGCCACCCCCGCACCAACTCACGCACCTACCTAAGGGCCTTAAAATTCTCCACCTAAACGTATGTAGCATCCTAAACAAAACAGCAGCCCTACAAACCACTGTCCTAGCCCATCGCCCTGACATTGTCATCATCACAGAATCTTGACTGAAACCCCACAACTGAGATGAAGAATTCGCAATACCCGGCTACTCCTTAATCCGCCATGACAGAAAGGGCAGAAAGAAGGGTGGCGGCACTGCCACGTATATCTCCGGAAAACTCCAGTTCTCCATAATCACTCTGACGGCACCCATACAATCTATTGACTCGCTTCTAAACATCTCCCTGCCACACACCATCCCAGTATTCATAGCAGGCCTACTGTCTGCCTGACACACCTCTGGGTAGCATTCTCGACCACCTTGGTAACCTGAAGTCCCTTACGGAAGGCGGCGAACTACATATACTTGGCGATTTCAATCAGAACTGGCTAGGCAGCACAGCATCTAAATCACGATACCAAATAAATGCCCTAAACTTGTACCAGCAAACAGCGGAACCCACTCGCCTAAACCATAAATCCAACAAGCACACATTACTGGATTGGGCACTTACTACCCACCCTCATCGGATAGTTAAAGCTGGCCTACCAGACTCCCTTAGCGACCACCATATGATTTATATCGTGCGAAAAATCTTCGCCCAATGGTCCCCTCCACCCGGCACGCTTCACTGCAGAGTTTATAAATCCCTTCATCTGACAGCTCTCCTAAATGACCTCACCAACATTGACTGGTCTTTCACCCTCAGGGCCACCTCTATGGATGAGGCCCTAAAATACTTCTCTACTAACTTCCTTGCCACCTGGGACCTCCATGCTCCACTCAGGAGGAAGAGGATCCCACTTACCATGGATAACATCTAACCTCCTGGAACACCTAAGAGCCAGAGACCGTGCCTGGAAATCTCACAAGTCCACAGGCACTCAAATGGCCCACCAACACTACCGATCACTAAAACGCCTGTACAAGACTCATACATCAGGCCAAATCAAATTACTTTAAATCTGTTTTCAACAATAACTTCGCTCACCCTTCTCAATTTTGGAAGTCTATAAAATCCCTCCTTTCCCCACCAACCCAACCTCCCACTCCCACCCTTAAGCTGGAAGGAAAAATCATCATGGATCCCAGTCTGGTCGGCACTGAGTTTAGATCACATTTTTCCACCATTACTTCTTACCTCCTCTCCTCCCATCCCCATTCCCTGCCCACTACACCCCCTATAGTACCCTGCCTGTCCCTCTTCTCGCTCCGCCCAGTCTCACCTGACCAGGTGCTAAAATTACTGCAGTCACTTAACCCAGCCAAAGGTAAATGTCCATCAGGCTTTGATTCCAAAATGCTCCTACTCAGCACCAGCCATAGCCCACCCTCTAACCATGCTCTATAACCTATCTTAAACTTGGGGCAGTCCCCACAACATGGAAACAAGCCACAGTCATTCCCCATCCACCTACCGTCCCATATCTCTGCTTCCCAACCTAGCCAAAATTCAAGAGCGCCTTGTGCTATCTCAGCTCCACCACTATCTGGATACCATATCTTTTTTCACCTCCTACCAGTCCGGCTTCAGAAAAAAAAAATCACTCCACCACCACCTCCCTCCTCCGCCTCACTAACTCCATCCTTACGGGCATCGACAAAGGGGATATTACGGCAGCTATATTCATAGACCTAGCGAAAGCATTCGACACGGTCTCTCATCCCCTGTTGCTGGCAAAACTTGCCCAAGCGGGTCTGTCGGTGAACACAAATAGCTGGTTCCAGTCATACCTGTCAGGTAGGTCTCAATCAGTCCGCGTAGGCTCGGCTAGATCCACCTCACTTCCTGTCACCTGCGGTGTCCCCCAAGGGTCTGTACTCGGCCCACTGCTGTTCTCTATTTTTCTAAATGACCTGCCCGATGCTTGCTCTCAATCAGCTATCCATATGTATGCAGACGATACGGTGCTGTTTGCCTCTGGCCCATCCGCAACTGCCGTGACAGCCTGTCTACAGAAGGACTTCCGACTCCATCCAACGTTTGTTCATCTCAAACCAACTATTCTTGAACTCAAAAAAAAAAAGTCTCCCTCGCTTTCAGATCTCAGCCCAAGCTAACCCAGTTTACTGAACCACCCACTTTCTACACTCTGGACAGATCTCCACTAGAGACTTGCACGTCATATCGCTATCTCAGTGTCTGGTTAGATCAATACCTTGACTTCTCAGCGCATATAGACGGTCTACACAAAAAATTGCACCCCATGCTGGGAGCCCTCTACCGGAACAAGAATTGCATTCCTCTACCAACCACGCAAGCAACAGTTCAAAAAAATGATCCTCCCGATTATGGATTACGGTGATGATGTCTACTGTGCCGCCCCCAAACCTTCTTAGCGAGGCTTGACCCCCTTACAACTCCTTCTGCCGCTTCTCTCTGGACCAGCCTCCAAATACCCACTGTGACCTCTACCAGTCCTTGGGACTCTCCTCGCTACATAACAGACGACTGCTTCACTGTGCTAGAATCTCTGCCAAGTTCTGGACACAGACACTCCCATCCTACCTGTCCTCCCTAACCGCCCTCTCTCCACCGGCCTACGCTCTCAGAACCATAGACTCTAGGCTCCTGCACATTCCATACAGATCTACCCAGTCTGGCCAGGCTGCTTTCAGCTACAGGCTGCCCAAATTATGGAACTCCCTGGCACCAGTTATTATACACTCCACAACAAAATTCCCTCCTTAGAACACACCTCCTCCATCTGCTCCTGTTTACCCACCACCCCACCCCACCACTGACCCCATCACTTTTCCTACCTCCATCTATGTCACCAGCCTGGTTTCCGTTTTCGGTCTGCACCTTATATTGCTAAATACTAAGAATATGCACTTCTCTATCAATATTACGACTACCTCATCCATTGTTGCACAAATCGCAAAATGTAATACTTACTGATGTTGTATTGTTTTGGGCTTGTTCAGTTTTCTACTGTACCAGTGTAATCTCCCTACCCCAGGGCGCATCTGGAATCGAGCAGTACTCTGCTCAGCATGCTTTCTTGGTAAATCTCTTAAGTAAATAAAAATAAATAAATATACCAGCGGCCCCAACGGACCACGCTGGTGCAGGCCGCCATGAGGCCCAGGAAGTCCCGGGCAGGACGCAATTGCCCAACCTGAAATGACTGGGCAAAGGAGGAAAGAACCTTGGCCCTGTCTGCCGGGAGCTGTGCTCTGGCTCGTAGAGAGTCGAGCTCTGCCCCGATGAAATGCATCACCTACTTTGGCACGAGTTCCAACTTGGCCTCGTTGATGAGGATGCCAACCTGAGAGCAAACCTGGAGGACCAGATCTCTGGACTGCTCCACCTCCGTTCGGGAGGAGGCTGCAATCAGCCAGTCGTCCAGGTAGGGGTACACCCGGACCCTTTGGCGCCGCAATAATGCTGTTACCACTGCCGTACATTTGGTGAAGACCCTTGGAGCTAGGGAAAGGCTGAAGGGCATGGCCCGGAACTCGTAGAGGGATCCCTCTGTCCTGAAGCGGAGGAATCTCTGGTGGGACGGACGGAGACATGAAAGAACGCGTCCTGAAGGTCCAGAGAACAGAACCACACACTATGTTCCAAGGATGGGATTATCTGAGCCAGAGTGACCATCCTGAAGGTCCAAGACCTTAGGAATCTGTTCAGGTTGTGCAGGTCGAGAATGGGGCGCCAGCCCCTCGTCCGTTTTGGGACCAGAAAGTACCTGGACACAAACCCCAGGTCTGGAGGATTCCCCATCTTCCTTATCACCTCTTTTTTGAAGAGCAGGGCAATATCGTCTCGGCGAGCCGACAAAAAGGCTGCGGACCCCCTAGCCCCCCGAGGGGCGATGGCTCGGAAGAGGCGGGGCCTGCTCGAACTCCATGGGCAGGCCCTTTCCTACCACCTCCAATATCCAACGGTCCGTGGTGATAACTGACCAAGCGGAAAGGAAGTGGCGGAGCCATCCCCCGATGGGGGGAACCCAGGGGGGAGTGCGAGGCTGTGGGCAACACCCTTCAACCTGTCACTGGGCAGGCTTAGAAGAGGGACCGGCCGAGGGACCTTCTGGGCCTTTACCTCCCTGCTTCCTGTCGGAGGAAGCCGCGGGCTTGGGTTTGGGATGCCAAGCGCGAGTCTACTGGCCCTGGTGCTGCTGGGCCGGACGTGCTGCAGGCACAGGACGAAAGGCCTTGTGCTGCTGCTGTCGGTGACCTTTGTCCTTCTGGGCAGAGGTGACAGAGTCCAGAGTGGCACTGAACTTTGATCTGCTAGAAGTGACCTTCCACTCCAGGGCTGAAGAGGTCTGACCCCAGGAAGGGGACATCTGACAATTTGTGCTGGGTGTCCACCATGAAGGTGGATATCCTCAGCCATGCTCTGCGGCGCATGGCCACTGCGGCCACAACCGATCTGGCACAGGAGTCTCCAATGTCCAGAGCCGTTTGGAGCTGCTGCTTAGCCACTGCCCTACCCTGGTCCCGTACCTGCCGGACCGTGGTCTGCAGATCGGCTGGGAGATGAGGGATCACCTCATCCAGGGAGCCCATGAGGGCGTGGGAGAAGTGTGCCACCAGCGCGGCTGAGCTGGCCTGGCGGAGGTCAAGGGAGGATGCAGTGTACACCTTGCACCCGGCACAGTCCAGCTTTTTGGACTCCTTGTCCGGGGGGGGGGGACTTGTCCACATCCCCAGCGTTCCCAGACGCTGGAAAACACTGTCAGTGACCAACCCCTCGGCAGAGGGATGTTCCGAAAAACCAGGCAAAGAGCCGGTACAGACCGCATACTTCCTGGCCATCCTGGCCAAAGGCGCAGGACAGGAAGCAGGCCGCTGCCAGAGCTCCAAGGCTGGGCCAACAATGGCTTCAGCCACTGGAAAGGCCTCCGTGGGTGAATCCCCTCGGTCCAGTATCTCCGTCAGGGGATACTTGGCCCGTTTGGATACGGGCTCAAGCTGCATCCCGGTGGACTCAGAGGTGAGCCAAAACAAACCCATGAAGGACGATGGGCTTTCGTTCAACGACTGGCCCCCGGAGGACTCCAGGTCAATGGGCCTAGAGAACAGGGAGGAGTCAGACTCAGGAGTCCGCAAAGAGCTACCTGGGGCCTGAGCCACCCTCCACCTGCCGAGGACGGTCGGGAGTGAGGGTGACCGACAACCTGTTGGGCAGGCGCTGACCCGACAGAGTCCTTGGTCAGCGCCCCCGATTTCGGTTGTGGAGGCAGAGGTTCCACCACAATTGGTGGGGTAGCTGGTTTCGGTCAAACAACCAGCCCAGGCTTGGGCACCTCGGCTACAGTGAGGGGTTATTTCGGCCGCTCAGGTGACAGCCACTTTATGGCTGGGGAAAACGTCGGCTTGTTCCCAGACAGAAGTAATTGCTGCCTCATCAGGTCCTCGTAGCGTCGACTCAATTTGCGCCGAAAGCCTCGCCTCTTCCGAGGAGGAAGACTAAGACAAGTGGCGGTGCTTACCTTGGTGCCGAGACTGCCAATGTCAGCGGGATCGGCCGGACCAAGGGCGATGTCAGAGACTGAGACCCTCGGCGTTTCTGAGGATGGGTCTGGAAAGGGACAGGGGACATCCGCTCTTCCCTCAGCTCAGAAGCCTTAACCGGGAACTGCAGCACCACAGGCGCAGGCAAGTCCTCGGCCTCCACCGGGGGAACCGGTGAAGGGTTGTCGGCTTCAGTCGACAGCCCGTCCGACGGGTCGAGAAAAATCTCGACCACGTCGATGAGTGCATCGGCCGGCCTGCCCGACGGGGACACCGTGAAGCCAGCGGCCTTAGCTGCAACCTCAACCAAAGTCGAATGTTGACTGTCCGCGGAAGAGGACCTTTCCCGCTCCCACGAATGTCGACGATGGGACTTACCCTTTGAGTCCTTTTTGGACCCAGAGGAATGTCCCGATGGCCCCTCTCCCTTCGTGGAAAGGGATTGGCAAAGCTCCTTGAACGAAGCTGAATACGAGGTACCCAGCGAGAGCGGGATAAATGCCGCGACAGAGGAAGAGGATGATGCAGACTGAGCCGCCTCCTCTTCGAGGGCGATCTGCTCGAGTTGCTCAGCTGAGTCAACCGCCGCGGTAACCTCCCAACGGGCCTCCTTCGACTTAACCGGTGGATAGTGCTTCTCGGGGCGCCAAAGTTGTAACCGGGCAGTGCGGTCTTCCAGGACGTTGGCCGAAAACGAACGGCATAACTTGCAGGCCTGTGGGTCATGTTCTAGGCAGAGGCAGTAGACGCACGTGGAGTGCGGGTCCGTCCTGGACATCTTCTGCCCACAAGGGCACCGCCGAAATCCGGGAGTCTATTTGCCCATCGCAGCCGCGAGGGAGAAAGTTGACCGAAGTCTTGAAAATTTTAATATAAGTTTCGGGCAAACCAAAGAATTAGGATCCAGTCTACACGCAGAGCATTAAGGAGGGAACCCGAGCTTCCAAGCGGTAAGGAAGATCTGGCGTCATGGGGCGGAGCCGAGAGTTTTACCACCCGGGGTGGGTGGGAGGAGCCAGCTTGAAGACCTTCCGGCAAGATTTAAAGCTGCAAGGAACCTGCCAGACAGTGTGGATGAACAACATATCCATGTCCCTAGAATATATTTTTTTCTATTTTTTCATCCATGTAGCCAACCTGTTCTATTGTGTTTACTGCAAAATATTATTTCTCTATATGTACCATTTGCTAGTTGCAGATCTTGAACCAAATTGTCCATTTGTAAATGAGCGTGCTCAAAGGAGATATTCCTGCTAATAAACTTGGAACCATCTAAAAAGCCTGTATAAAATAATTTGTCCTTCCCGAACAGATCTCATATAGCACCTTTGATTAGGAAATCCTAGTGGTCACCACTCACCATGACAGACTGATGTTATAAATGCCATGACGTGACACGGGGGTTGAGACAAGCCTGCTCATGTCTGGAGTTCTTACTTTCCACATCCACCAAGGACTTTTGATGGCATGCTTGGCCAAGATGACCCAACAAGATGACCAGTGGAAAACTCCTTGTGGGGCTAAAAGGGGACTGAACAGTGTGACCAAGAAGGGGCTGTAGCTACTAATAGAGACCACAAGACATGAGAGACGAAGACTCCTTTACAAAAAAATTTTTTATTTACGACTTTGGTAACCGGGTAGGTGCACTGATCCCAGGGACCCTTTTCAGGCATGACCCGGGCCACATACAGTGGCACAGAGTAAAACATATACAATGCATAAAACAGTAGACAGTATAACAAATAAAAAATTACAATATTACACAAGATAAGGCAACAAAGTCCATAAATCCACGATACGAGGAGATATCGTATATAAATTCGATGAGTGACAATTTCAAATGAGTAAACTGGAACTTTACTGATGTTTTTGACAGTGCCAGACAGTAAGCTGAATGCATAAACCATTGCAAATAACGTGTTAAACTGCCTCTTAATACTAAATTTCTTTTCAATTCCCCCCAGTTTGCCCACCTGCAAATTCAAAGAGTGACTGTAGGCCAGAGCCTTCCCCGTCCTCCCATGGTACTCCTCTTATCGCATACTTCCTGAACATTAGAAATATCCTCAAACAGTACAGCCACTCATGATCTCCTCTATTCCCACTGCACGAGTGGCTAGATTGTGTTAGGTGTGTTCCTGAGTCCAGGAAAGATGCAGTGGGAGTTGGTCAAAAAATGTAAACATGTTTTGGTGTGGTAACACCAGTATGGTGGGCACTCGGTTTTTCACTTTTTAAAAGAAAATCGGGATCTAAAATCAACCTACCAGCTGAATCAACAGTCTCTAGAGAAAGTGAATCATAAAATGTGTTTTTTTTAAACTAGGGACACCGAGGCCTAAGGTGGCAGACAGTGTCCCTTTAAAACAATACAATGTTACAGCAATTATAAATAAAATGAGTATATCAAAATTTATTGGCCAATGGCACAAGTGAAAGAAATAGGTTGAGAGAGGATTTCAAAGTTTCCATTAAAGAGGCACTCATTTATCACGCCATACATAATGCACTCACAATAAAATCGAAGTGTATAATAAATTCACAATAACTTAAAACAAACAATATTTATAGAAGTAAGGCAACATCCCCCAAGTGTTTTGGGCTTGAATCTCTTTAGTAACAGACTCTCAAAATAAAATACTACCCCATAATTAAATGTCACTTAGAGAGGTCTTCAATAAGACAATTAAAAAAGTTTCAGTGACAAATGGTACCTTGTTGCCCACCAGTGTAGTCATATGGTAGAGATCATATTCATACAATGCAAGAAACGTTTCAGTGCTGCAGACAGCCTTTTTAAAACACCAACACATTCACATGAGACTGTAAAACAAGTTGACAGGAAACTAGAAATTACAATACAAGACAAAGTTAGCTCAACTAGCTGAAATGCCCATCATAAGTGACTACAGTGTCTTGTGCATGAGACAAGATTAAATACCACGATATGCAAACAGAAACAAACGTGGAAAAAATAGTCCCAGTTGTCACTGAAACTACAGGACTAATTTGAAAAACTTCCAGGCACACCTGAATGTACTACCAAAATCTGCAACACCATATGATGTACATAAGTAGTCAGAAAAGTGCTGCATGTATGAAGAGCATGCTCAGCAAATATTTGAAGGGAACTCCCAGTTTTAGAACATCAATGCAATTTTAATGGATTTGTCTTAAACAGAATAATGGACAAGTGAGTTATCTGATGTATGTATTACTGCAACCCCAATTATTCTTCCAAAGTCTGCCATGGCCATCCTAGGATGATTCATATGGTGGGCTAAGCCACAGGGACAGCATATTGTAAATGGTATCAAGGGGATGCGTGATGGCTAGGTGTGAGATACAGAACAGATCTGAATGAGTTGCAAGTGAACTTGGGGAATCACAGAAGCAGACTGCAGAAAAGGACCTCACAGCCCATCTAGTCTGCCAGTTGTGTGCCCCCCCCACATCTTGAGAATATCACGAGTGGCATAGCGGAGCCATGAGTGATGGTTCCCCAAGATGACTTGCCACGAGTTCAGATATATTCTGTGCCACACACCTAGCCACCACATATTCCTTTTATGTAACAGGACTGTTTTGTGCACTTTTATTTTTTGTTTGATATCTCAGTGTGAACTCCAGATATCACACGGCAGTGGGAATACCCATTTTTATCTAATGGGTTATCTGCTCACTCCTACTGTACAATCTTGTATGGCAAGATATTGCTCTTACAGTACCGGTACTGATCAGCTCCTCTACTGTAAGTGTGATAAGGCTGTAAAAGAACATTTACTACATGTCTACAGGCATACAAGTGTTCCTTGTGGCTTAGCACATTGCACGCATCAGAGGGCTGGCCTCTGGGAGAATAATGGCTAGCAAAAGAGGAAGGTCACAAAATTAGCCAGATAAATACTGAGATTACAGACCCGAGAGTTAATTTCACTAATTGTGATTTTCTATTTGGGACCTATATGTTCCGATACTTTACTTCTGGGGAGCTGGGAGTTCCCCTTTAAAAAATAATTCACTGCCAATTTCCCAGATTCTTTGATTGCACCCTGGCATAAGAATGGGGTCCATTCTTGTCATGAACACTGGAGACAGCACCCAAAATAGACTGCATAAATGCAGCGAGTGCAAAACATTTCAGTACTACACAAAACTTGTTTCCCAGTGTATCCACACAAGCGGGACCATATAAATGTAGTGCGTACAAGAAATGTTACACTGCTAATTGGAACTTTGCTCACCAATGTATTCAAAATGTGAGAGACACGAAATACAAGCTATAAATCAACTTGCCTATCCTGTGATCTCGCTCAGCTTTAGTGTTACTGACTGGCCATAGAATGTACCAAAAGGAAAAAAAATTTCCATGCGCATCAGTTAATTTACAAAAACCAGTCTATGCCAAGATTATACATGCCAAGGCCTGCAGGAGGCACATATAGGCAGACAACTGTGGTGCTACAAGTGTACTTACTGAAATCTCTCAGGATCTATTCATAGTTAAAGTCCTGTATCATGAAAAAAACAAGCCCAAGATTACTTTTATTACAAGATTAGGGAAAGCCAACAGGATAGATGCAACTCTGGAAGACAATCTGCCAGTAAACATGGAAAAACCAGCAAAAGAATGTGCAAAATAACCGAAGAAATCATTTAGTTTTTGTTGACAAAGGAGAGAAGGCTAGCAAATTCTGCCTATTTTCAGTCTCACCCCTGGAGCAGGGAGCTAGATGGAAACCAGGGTGGCATTTTTAGTGAATGGGGGAAATTTTGCCAGAATACTGGGTAATTCTCCTACTCAAGAGAACTGTTATGGGATGTTTACAGCCTCACCCAAAAGACGGCACTTCAGCAGTGCAGCACCCCCCTTCCATGCTGCACTAGTTTCAGTACCGGGATACTGCCAAGTTCCTGTTGTGGGGCTAGAACCCACAACTTTTTGATCTTCCAGCCTCAGAGGCAAGTGTGCAACCTGGTGAATTCACCCCATGGGTACTGCAGCTTTTCATACACAATATATCCCAAAGTGCTTCAGAAGCAATGCTAGACGTGAAGTGACCAAATGTGTAGTGACAGCCATATGATACATCAGCACCCACACAGCCTGAATAACTGCATGAAGAGGTTTTATGGGAAGGGAATATTTGCCAAGACACCGGGAATGTCCCAAACTGTGTGTGAAGAATGCCTTGGGTTCTTTTACTTCCACCTGGACACCCACCCACCAGGATGGGTAGAAGGGACCTGTTTAACGTCTCATCTGAAGGACGGCACACAAACAGTACAGCACCCCCTAATACTGCACTTGGGTGCCAGAGTTAAGTAAGAGTCCAATTCCGGTGTGGGACAAGAACCCACAACCTTCTGGTCCAGAGGTGGATGTGCTACCCACTGAGCCACATGGACACCCTTGTTTACAGGCGGGGATCGGAGACGTGAAGCCCCGATCTGTGCAGCAGTCGGGGCATCACCTCTCCACGTAGTTCTCTGGGATAGACTGTTTGATACACACACCTACCCATATAGTAGATAAATCTAATCACACCATGTAGTTGTTGCAATTTCTACTGTCCTTGCTGTCCAACTTCATTGCCAGAATGTCATCAGTAAGGCAGCCGGGGTTCTTCATTGTATAAGCAAACGTATTACTAGTAGTAGATGTGATGTCATACTTCCACTGTACTCTTCCTTGGTGAGGCCACATCTGGAGTACTGTGCTCAGTTTTGGGCACCTGGAGATAAGGGTACCATAAAATCCTTGGAGAAAATCCAACATAAAGTAACAAAAAATCTCCATGAAGTTAGAGATCTTGATTATCATGCAAGATTAGAAAATGTGGGTTTGTTTACCTTGGAATACCGTAGGTTGAGGGGTGATCTGTGTTTGCTATTTAAGGCTACGGAAGATAAAAACCTGGGTTATTTACTTGGACTGGAAATAAGGAGTAAGAAATATGACACCAGGGCACATCCATTACAATTACAAATTGAACAGTGTAGAACAACTAAAAGAAGTAATTGGTTTACAATAAGAGTTGGCAAGATCTGGAACAGTTTACCTGGGGACATACCTCTCAACCTTTTGTCCCCCAAATGTGGAACAATGCCTCTCAAAATGTGGAACAAATGAGCAAAATGTGGAACACTTAATCAAATCTTTACCTAAGAAGCTCAGAACGCTGTTAAAATGTTTGCATTTATATTCAGGAAATCTGTTATTAATTGAATAATATATTTTTTGCATCATTTACTATAGATTTTTGCTTTAAAATGTTAACACTGAATGTGGGACAAGTTCTCACAATGTGGAACAGGGAGCTTTTATGAAGTAAAATGAGGAACGTTCTTCGTAATGTGGTACAGTTGAGAGGTATGCCTGGGGATATAGTCTCAAGTGCAAGTACTGACACCTTCAAAAGACTCCTAGATATATACTTAAAACAATCGCATTGAAGGATATAATTGATAACAGGCGATAACTTTGGAGTACTAGGCGAGCACATGGACTTCGGTCTTCTTGCTTTGTATGTCCTATGATACTGTATCACTGCTTGTAAATATTGCCTGTAAATACTCCTCACTTTGTATAAACCAACATGCATCTCAGCCACTACACCCATCCTACTGGGCCATTGCTGTTTATCTGCAAATTATGTATGTACTATTGTGTTATGTATTTATGTACTACACTCTTGTAACCCCCTACCAAAGGGCGCATCTAGAATCTAGCAGTACTCTGCTCAGTATGCGTTCCTGGTAAATCTCTTAAATAAATAAATAAATATAAGCTTTATAACTGCCTACTCAATACAAAACCTCTATTAATATTTTAAGTGTTTCACTCCGATACGAGTACACCTGCTTCTGAAACATTCCAAACATTTGTAAATATAAACAGTAAATTGTGGAGTACTATTGGCATGAAAAGGTCCATTAACGTGACTGTTCCCACTAAGGCAGAAGTCCAAAGCGCTCACACCCAAACTGTAAAGTTAATTGAATTTGAAATGGTCACCGCTGTCCTAGCTCACGATCCGGTGCAGCCTCCCGATCTTGCTAGGAAAAGAAACAGTCCCTGGGAGGTTACTCGTATCAATTCACAAAGATGCCATTTTACAGTACGTTCATGGACTACACACTGGATTAAATTCAACCTCCCTAGCAACAATAATTTGTATTAGTAAATATTTAATTTTTTTTTTTTTTTTTTTTAAAGTTAACTTTACGAGACCCATAAAGCAGACCATACTCGTTACTCCATCACAGTCCATAATGCTGCTTGTTCAGTCCTCTGAGGTGCCATCAGTGTCTAGCCTAGCAAACTCCGCAGAGTACTGCCGCTAAATTTTCCTGCTGCCTGTGGGTCACTATGCAAGAAGACCTTCCCTCCATAGCAGATTTTCAGCTTGGCTGGCATCATCAGGGTATGCTGAATCCCAAGGGGTACAAGCTGTGTTCACACCCCATCAAAAGCCTTGCGTCTAGCCCTGGTGGAATAACTTGGATCTAGGAACACAAGCACTGATGTCTTGATGCTCCAAAGCTTTTGCTCTGTGGGCGGCCTGCAACAGTCCATCCAGTTCCCCAGAATCTGCTATAATTGTCAGAGGGTTGTCCCCCATATTCCAGCAGGGAGTGACTCGATGCACCTTAACGGCAAATTCTGTAAACTGTAGCCTACCTGCCAGCCACATCTTCGTTAAAGATTTATGGTCCCTCTCCACCACCGCCATGCCAGCCACCCATGGCCCTTGTTTGATTTTCTAGATGCTCCAATAGATATTCCAGGAGCAAGTTCTTTAACTAGTCCTGTTACTGTCATAAACTCCTTAATTTGGCCGCTTTTGCCACTGCCTGTACCCCAGTGACTGGCTTCCACCATTGTAAATTTGGTGACCAGTGACTATTTTTAAATCCATGGCCAGTATTGCTTTTAGAAGCACCGCATTTGTGGTCTGCATGGCACCCGCGCTTGAAGCTGAAGGTGAGGGCTCTTCATTTCCCCTTGTAGTGGCTGCTTTGGTTGCCACCACAAGTATTCCTGCCCATTTCTGTAATTATTTGGTAGCAATGTATTCCACAACTCCTGGGATATATAAATAAAGTCTTAAGCTGGATTCCTACAGCCAAGATTTGATTTATAGAGATTTAAAAAACTGTTAGGCCGACAGAGCTCTCTCCCTCAAGTCTTAGTTCAGCAGCTGGCTACCCACCCCCCACCCAAATACCATACACTTTGAAATGTGCATTATGTTCCTCGTATTGTTTCTTCTGTGGTTCACATGGATATCTACGACACTCTACAAACTACAGAGGGAAGCCATCCAAGGAATGCTGCATATATGAAGAGCACTTTCAGCAAATCTCAGACGATTACTACAGTACTGATTACCTTATTCCAGAACAGTACTTGGGTGAAGAATGGGGTCCAGTCTTGTCACATTAGAAAACCATGAACACTGGAGAAACAGCAAGAGAGGGAAACCGATCAAATAAATGTGATGAACGACAGAAGTTTTGCCCAGAAGGATAACCAGAGTTCACAGTGGAGACTATATAAATGTGTTGAATTTAGCAAGAGTTCTGCTCAAAAAAGGAATTCGATAAGTCATCAGCGAGTTCACACAGGAGCAACTGGCCACAGAAAGTGTTGAACCAGAATACTTCATGCTTACCAGTTATACAAAAACCAGTGCATGCCAAGATTACACATTCCAAGGTCTGAGGGAGGCATGGTCCCTCGAGATTAATTACACGTACAGGTCCAAAATAGTTGGGCTACATACATACCTAGTGACATTCTTGGACCCAAACATAGTCAAGGTCCTGCATCATGAAGATGGCAAGCCTAAGAGGACTTCACTCATCAAATTAGGATTAGCCTTCAGGAGGATAGCAGAGATGTTAAACCACTAGTAGATAAGGAACAGCCAGCAACAGAAAGCGCAAAGAATCAGAAAAAGAAATACAAGGACAAAGACCAAAAGAAAAGAAACTGGAACGCCCACAACTACAGCAGAAAATACAGGAAGCTACTGGAACAGAAAAGTGTAGGTTCTGTAGTACTAGGGTTACCACCTTTTAAAAAAGCCCAAAGTGGGACATTTCTTACTGAAACATTTTTCTTCGCAGGACAGTACCCAACCTCGACCGATGCATACTTGTTTTCTCTCTATATAAATCAGAATTAAGACCAAGTATTGTAGTTTCTTAGTTGCTTCTATTGTTTATCATTTTAAGGTATTTTAGTTGAGCTATTGTAGTTTTGTAGAACATTTAGTGGATAGTTAGAAAATATTTTTCCTACTGTAAAATCAGGACATTTAGTATTTTTCATGTTTTTTTGCAGGACACAGCTGCCCAAATCAGGACTATCCTGCGAAAATCAGGACCGGTGATAACACTGTGCAGTACAGAATTAGAAACAGTTGCACATCTTGTGGCTGGATGTGAAGTACTCACGGCAAAAGGCCTGTATACCGAATGACAATGTAGCAAGATTGATCCACTGGAAACTGTGCAGACACTAACACACAGGTAGCAGAGAAACACTGGAAACATGAAACACAAAATCAGAGAATGAAGTAGTAATGATTACATGTCACCCAATACCAACTGACAAGAAAATGAAAGCAAGAAAACCAGATATTTTAGTACAAGAAAGAAAACAAAGGTAGCATTGCTGATTGAAATGGCCACCCGTACCGACTAGTGTCCTGCGTACAGAGAGACACACAATTGTGAAAATACTAACATATGCAAATCAGAAACCTGATGTGGAATAAGGACACACACATACACACACCATTCCAGTAATGCTTGGAGCAATGGGTTTAGTCAAAAAAGAACTTTAAGGCACATCTAAATACGCTACCAATATTGTGATACCTTATGAACTGCAAAAGGAAGCCATCTTGGTGCACTGCATGTGCTGAGAAGAACGCTCTCAGCAAATATCAGACTAATACATTACTGATTTCCCGATTTTTTTTTTTTGAATAAGCCCTGGCTTAAAGAGTACCTAAACAAGCAGTTTGTTTAAAACTGCAAACTCAAAAATCTGGCTTCATAGTAAAGTAAATGCTACTGTTTACATTTATGCTAAAATTGCATTTATGTAAACAAATGCAGTTTCATAGCTTTTGAAAAATATAAACATCAGCCTGTTACTTACAAAAAAACAGCATTGCCTTCTCCCCAAGATGTCTGCCAACTGTGTTAAGTGATGAGTTATGACGACACTGGAGCAAGAGACCAATATAGATTCCTATAGGCCTAGTTCTTTCCCATCTGTTTTGAATGGCTTTACCAGAATGATCAACGCCGTGGATTATTTTGATCATTACACGTTAGGCTATGATTTTGTTCATTTTATTTACTTTAACTTCCTGAAAATGTTTTGCAGTCTAGCCTACTTTCTCTTAGGCAAACTGCAGAACAGTACAACACTTCAAATGCCTGATCTAGTGGTTATGTGATGCCCTGATTTTTTTTTTTTTGTTAACCAGGAGAGACTATGCTGAAACCTCATTTAATATACGAATCTTGGATTTAATAGGTCTCTAAAGCATACAAAAAAATTCAGTAATACCCTCAAACATTTACTAATACTGTCAATCACTTTTAATAGTATCGTTTAAGTGTGATACTATCGTTGCACTCAACGATAGTATTACCAGTCACCACACAGCGCAAGCGCCCACAAAGATGCCTTCTGCCCCTCACGTCGCCCTAAGCGTGCCTCCTGATTGGCAGTGTTTCATATGTGGGTGGGAACATTTTAAAAAAAACATGGCGGCTCGCTTTCTCGCTTAGCGAGACCGTGAGTCTCACAACATAAAATTTTTCTCCTCCCTCAGAAAAATGAGAAACTGCAGCTGAAACAAGTAAAAAAGGCAGGCCTACCAACCACTTTTTTTTTAATAAAGTGAACGAAGGCAGGAGAGGTGTAGTGTAGCGAGCTACGATGAGAGCAGCAACAAAGAAGGCGGCAGTTTGCTACGACAGCATCCGTGTCCGAAACTGCCGACTGCCAGCCAGAAAGAAACAAAACATAATCCAAGATCCACATATTAAAAAAATAACGAATAGGTGCCAGTGCATTACCGGCGAGTACCATCCTGAGGTTCTGGACACGGGAACCTCTCGAGGTTCCTGCATGTCCAGCATTTTTTTTTTTTTTTTAACAGATGTGGCCTGGCAGCAGAAGGATGTTAAGTTACTTGTTCAGGGTCACGCAGCCAAGTACTGGTCTGGTCCAATTCCAAAGCTCATGCATTCTTAATCCACAAAAAGCTTCTCTTGTATTTTTTCCAAGTGAACCCCCTGCATCTAGCCTGCCTTCTGTTTAACACCCCGCCATCCATACCATGTCCTCAGTACTGCCTGGGGCTGCATATGAGCTTGCGGTCTCATGAAGAGAATTATCACACCTCAGACTGCAATCGTATACCTCAGAGTTGTGCATACCTACACCGATCCAGATCATCAGCTGGCACTGTTAATAAGTACCTCCCAAATCACACTTAAGTCCACTTTTTCAATGTTTAACTTCTGCTCCCACAGTAAACATTGAGTGGCTCACCACCCTTCTGCACAGTGAAGGCAGTATGTACAGTTCCCCTGTTGTGTTTCTGTCCCACCTCATTAACAGACAACTGGATCTTCGTGGAGGGCCGAGCAATAAGCCTCAGGACTCACCAGAAAAATTGCTGTTCCTGCCCTCATAAGGGCTGCATTTACTATGGCTAACATTATTAGCAGGAGAGGCATACTAATGCCTTGAGTGAATCCACCAGACTTCCAGTGACAGTCTACACCTTTACCTGTGATCTACAGAACCCTATAGGACAGTTCCCTGCAAATCTCTTCCAGCACTGTTTAGTGCCCTACTCCACAATGCGAGTTGGTTGGCTACTACCCTTCTAAATCATGAATGATCTATACACAGCTCCCTCAACACTGTCCTAAGAAACGTCAACCCACCACCTGAAGGTAAACTCCCTACACTGAATTCAATGAAACACTTTAAAAACAGCCCTGCCACACAGAGCATTTGTAATTGCTGGCTGCTCTCATTCACAGTCTGGTAGTGATCACAGTGCTGGCAGCCCTACATTTCAGATATCGCAATAATCTGCTAAACAACCCCCTTCCCATCTTCCCCTAACCTGAATACAGCTGTACCTAGGCTGGAATGGCCTCTTCAATCCCTCTCTGGCATTCTTTCTCTTCTGCTCCCCACTCCAAAAACTGGTGAGCTTACTACCCTTCTGCATCATGAATGTGGTTAGTACAGTCGCCTGTGTTATATAATAAACATGATCTTCTGGTAAGCCAGGCTGATAGCAACAGGGCACAAGGAGAAACAGGCATTCCTACCATATAAGATCTAATCCACCCATGATTAGGCACTATTAAATGATGTGCATAATGTGCACACACATTTAATAGTGCCCAATCAAAGGTAGCTTAGCTTTTTTAAGAACAGGAAAGCCTATAATTAATTCCCCTTGTTCTTTGCCATCAGCCGGACTTACTGGAAAGATGTGTATTTTTGATGTGTCAAAAAACCTGGGGACTGTACTACCTGCACTCATTATGCACAAGGGAGACGAGCTCCAGTTTTTGGTACAAGTAGTAAAGAATGATTACCAGAGAGGGACTGAGAAGACCACTCTTGCAAGGTACTGCTATATTCAGGGGAAGATGGAAGAGGAGAAATTTGAGCCGATCACTGAGAAATAAGTGGGGTTGCCAGCACCATGATCACTACCTGACCCTGTTGTCCTGGCCAACATTCCCCTTCCCATAAAACCAGTTCATACAATTGTCCAAGGCTGTGTGTGGGTATTAATGCGTGAACTGGCTGCCACTATACATTCAGTCACTTCACTACCAGTCTAGCATTGTTGTAAAGCACTTTGGGATACAATGTGTATGAAAAGCACTATATAGATACTGATTCTTATTTCCCATGGAAAAAGAGAAGACAAGCATACCTGATTTCCAAGAAAGTATGAACTCTGGCATTGGACTAAAAAACAACTTTGCTACAAACAAGTGGTGGATCTCTGGGGTGGTGAAGGGTGCAGCTGTAACCCCCACCATAATGTACTCGCTTACTGCTGCTGCATTTCACTTTGTTGAAGTCCAATTTTTGGATTGTACAAAGGTTTACATTCAAAAATATGGATTACATTTGTAGTTTGTCAGAAACACAATAGCAGAAAATATAAAGGTTTCATAAAAATGTTAAGTGAATATCAAGTACACCCCCCAGCATCCTGGATCTGCCATAACCACTAGACCAGGTTATTCAAGATTTGTACTGCACTGTGGTTTGCCAAAGAGAGTTTGTTGGATTAAAACAATTTCAGCAAAATTAACAGAACCATAGACTTGCATGCGTAAGGATCTAAATAATGCACATAGTTGACCATTTTGGTGAAACAATTCTATACAAAGGGAGAAACAAACTAGCTGGTTGGCACTACAGAGCCATATAGCTCTTTGGCTCAGATGTCATCACTTACATTTGGCAGCCATTTTAAGAAGCAGGTAAGGCAGTTTTTTTTTTTTGGAATTGGAAGGCTGATTTTACATTTTTCAGATGCTTTAGAACCACATTAAGGTAACAAATTTAGAAAATGGCAATCAATTCTTAAGCTCGATTGGCTGAGACAGGCTCCAAGCTGGGCATATATTTTTCAATACATGCCCAGCTAAAAATAAGAGCCTCTTCACGTAGTAACATTCTCCGATGGGCCACTTTCAAAGTGCAATAATACTCCACAGAGTAGGCATTATTGGGAAATACCGGACCTTCCAGGGGCTACAAAGTCCTCCGCCTGTGGTGTCTGGCCTCATCACACCCCTGGGTGGTCCAGTATTTCCCAATAATGCCCACCCTGTCGGGTATTATTGCTTACGTAGTTTTAGCAGTAACAAATTCAGTAGCCTTTCCTTTAGTCTTGTTTGAGGTCAGATTTTTGACTAGTTTGTCAAAATGCTGTTTAGGTATCCTTTAAAACTGGGGTCTATTCTAGTCATGGTACCAGAAATCCCTGAATATATGGAGACACCAACCCCAAGAGAGAGACCATATAAATGTGCTGAATGTGACAGGAGCACCAGAAGGGTAAAATGAGAATACATTGGCGAAATTCACTCTGGAGAGAGACCATATAAATGTGCTGAAGGCAACAGGATCACCACAAGGGTAAAATGAGACTACATCAGTGAAATTCACTCTGTAGAGAGACCATATAAATGTGTTGAATGCAACTAGTTTTTATGATCAGGGTACCCCAGGAAAACATCGGCATATTCAGTCTGGAGAGGTTTCCTCATCATTTAAATATGCCCTGGCGCAAGAAAAAAAAATTACTCACCTTCGTAATGTCTCCTCTAATGGAGTCTTGCTGTATTCTGACAATAGCAGCGAGTCCCAACCTTCGAACTGCCCTGGAGATGAGAGTTAACTTTCCATGCCAGGCATGGAATGCCGAGCTCGGTTGAGACTCTGTTGCTGTTTGAACTCAAACCGTCAGATCTTTACGAGCTAAACTCACCGAGAGACCTGTGTGGAAGCTGTAAACCTACACTAGCCAACTGGCTACCAAATATAATAAACAGATTTTTTTGGTCCCAAAACAAGACTCAATTCAGGAAACCCAACAAAAAGAATAAACACAACAAAGAAAAGAGGGTGATAATACAAAAGGTGGGGCACCTCCTGAGTGCCAACACTGCTACTGCCCACCCACATCCCAAAAACAAAGGTTTTGAGAGAGGAAGGCAGAGGGGGAGGTCAGAATACAGCAAGACTCCATTAGAAGAAACATTACTAAGGTAATTTTTTCTTCAAACATGAAGTCTTGCTGTATTCTGACAATAGCAGACTACCAAGCAGTACCTCCATGGAGGAGGGACAGAACCTACTTAGGAAATAGGCTCTGAAGCACAGCTGTGCCAAACCGAGCATCACTCCTAGCCTGAATATCCAGAGAGTAATGCTTGGGTAAAAGTGTGAACTGTTTTCCAGGTAGCTGCTTGACCTATCTCTACGATAGGAATATCCCTGGCAGCATACAGGGAAGCAGCTGTACCTCAGGTAGAGTGAGCCCTCAGGCCTGAGGGTGGAATCTTGCCTAGTTTTTCATAGCAAAATTGAATGCAAGAGACAATCCACCTGGCAATGGATCCTTTAGTGTCAGGTTTTCCTTTACTAACCTCACCGTGAGGAACAGTTGGAGGGAGTCAAACATGTGACCCTTGGTACGTTCTATGTAGTAGCTAAGGACTCTTTTCACATCCAAACTGTGCAACCTCCTCTCAGAGGATGAATGGTGAGTGAAGTACACAGGAAGAGACAGACTGGTTAAGGTGGAAGTCTGAAACCACCTTAGGTAAAAAACTTCCTGTTAGTCCTGAGGACCACCTCATCTCTATGGAAAGAGATGAGAATCAGGCTCCACTGACAGGGCTTGTAACTCACTTATGCGCCTGGCAGAAGTGATGGCCACCAGAAATACAGGTTACTCACCTGTAACAGGAGTTCTAGGAATGGTATATGTTGTTCATCCACATTGTCTGGCAGGTATGCTTGCCGGAAGGTCTTCAAGCTGGCTCCTCCCACCCACCCGGGTGGTAAAACTCTCAGCTCCGCCCCATGAAGAGATCTGGCCCGCTGGAAGCTCAGGCTGAGCTCAAGCCGGGCAGGTCAGGTGGGTGTGTGGATGAAAGTACAGTTACGTAAGAACTTACCGTAACAGTAGATCTTCGAGAACAGCTCTTGCAGCAGGTTACACCATTAGGACTGAAGTCGGCAGGCGTCAGGACCCCATGGAAAAATTCTAGCTAGCTATCTTCAGCGGGGACCGCCTCCGAAGTCAGACATAGTACATAAGGGGGTGGTCCCGCCCGATTCCCCAGTTCTCCCTCCGGAGACTTCCGGCTGCAGGTTGACATCAAAATGGGAGACCGAGGATCCACCGTCAGAAGACAAATGGGAAAAATCCCTGTTAAAGGCTAAAGCCATGCCTCCTCCAAGGGGGAAGGTGGCCGGGAAGGTACCTGCTGCAAGAGCTGTTCTCGAAGATCTGTTACGGTAAGTTCTTACGTAACTGTACTATCTTACTTCGAGGCAGCTCTAGCAGCAGGTTACACCATTAGGACTGATTCCCAAGCAGTAACGCTGCCAAAAATTCTGGGAGGAGGAAACTAAGAAATACATTCCAGGTCCTGGATCTAGGACAGGAGACCCTGTAGCACCGCCAGGCCGAAACCGGCTCTTCGCCGAGAGGCGATGTCCAGGCTATAATGCCTGATAAATGGATGCACAGAGCTCCAAGTGGCTGCAGCACCTAAGGCAGAAGTGGAGACGTTTCGGAGTGCTGCAAAGGAGGTGGCCACACCCCTAGTAGAATGACCCCAGACTGAACCCGGGAGGGGCTTTTGTTTGAGATCATAACAGAATGAAATACACTGGACAAGCCAGCGAGACAGGGACTGTTTGGATACAGGTTGGCCCATCATCCTCTCAGAAAAGGAAATGAAAAGTTGCTCTGAACTACGAAATGGTTTAGTTCTGTTGAGATAACTCAGGCTGCGGTCAACATCCAGGGTGTGGAGCAGAGTCTCTCCTCTATTCGAGCAGTTTGGGAAGCAGACCGGCAGGTCAATATCCTGATTTAGAGTGAGTGTAGAGACCACCTTAGGCAAAAATTTAAGATTCATCCTCAGGGATACTCTGTCCCGGTGGAAAACTAAATAAGGCTCTTTGCACATGAGGGCGTGAAGCTCAGAAATACTTCTCGCTGAAGTAACAGCGACCAAAAATTGTGTTTTCCACGACAGAAAATGTAGCTCGCAATCCGCGGCAGGTTCGAAGGGGGGGGAAGCGTGAGTTGTTCCAGGACAAAGAGCAAATCCCATGGAGGCACAGGGTCCTTAATGGGTGGCCTAAGTTGTAACACCCCTCTCAAAAATTCGAGGCGTGTCTAATTGTGCCACTGTACAATGTACCACCGGAAGGTGGTAGGCAGAGATGGCACAAAGGTGCACCTTGATAAGAGAAGTAGGCTAGACCCGAACGAAAGAGGGAGAGCAGGTAGTCCAACGCCACTCCCGCCGGGTAACCTAAAGGGGAAAAATCGCGTGCTCGCGACCACAAACAAAAACGGCACCATTTCATGGCGTACGTCGCATGCGTTGCCGGCTTTCTGGCTGCAGAAAGAACTTCTGCAACCTCTTGCGAGACCCCGTGACGCAAGATGGCTATGTCTCTAGGAGCCATGCATGCAGGTTCAGTGAGCGCAAGTTCGGGTGGACTAGTGAACCTTCCTCCGGAGACAGGAGCTGAACGGCAACGGCAGCAGAGGTTCCCGGGATAGTTGAATTAGCAAGGGGACCAGATCTGTCTGGGCCAAAAAGGGGCCACCAGGATCATTGTTGCATGCTCCCTGCGCAGTTTGAGAAGTACTCTCTGGATCAACGGGAAAGAAGGGAAAGCGTAGAGGAATCTGTCCGCCCAGGAGAGGGACAACGCGTCTCACCAGAAAACACCAGGCCCTGGATCTAGCGAGCAGAAATTGGGCAGTTTTATGCTGATGGGATGGAACAAGTCCAACTCTGGAGTTCCCCATCGAAGAAACAGATCCTCTGCTACCTCTTGAAGAAGTTCCCACTCGTGGACTCTGGCCAGGGAGCGACTCAGGCCGTCTGCAATCATGTTGTCCACCCCGGGAACATGTACAGTCATCAGATTTGCGCAGTGTCGGATTACCCAATCCCACACCCTCATGGCTTCCCTGCAAAGAGGGTAAGAGTGTGCACCTCCTTGTTTGTTGAAGTAATACATCACCGCCGTGTTGTCTGTCTGAAGCAGGAGTGTAGGTGTCAGCGTGGCTCAGTTGGTAGCACATCCGCCTCTGGACCAGAAGGTCGTGGGTTCTCGTCCCACACCGGGATTGGACTTACACCTAAAAATCGCTGGCATCCAAGTGCAGTATTGGGGGGTGCTGTCCTTTGGATGAGATGTTAAACCGAGGTCCCTTCTATCCATCCTGGTGGAAGTAAAAGACCCCAGGGCACTCTTCGCAAAGAGTAGGGAACATTCCCGGTGTCCTGGCCAACATTCCCCTTCACATAAACCGGTTCATGCAATTATCCAGGCTGTGCCTGTGCCTCCTCCTCCGAATCCTCCTCCTCCTCGAACATTGATATGGAGATGAGCCTCCGGAGGGGTCCACATATCCTGGGACTTCACCCCATCCAGGTGCGCTCCCCACCCTAGACCTGAGGCGTCTGTGGTGAGGATTACCTCTGGGGACGGCGCTACAAACGGGACGCCCGTGGAGAGCGACCCTGGGTCTAGCCACCACTGCCAGTCTCGAATCACGGTGTTCGTGATTCTGACCGATGCTGCATGTGTCTTGCCTTTGATCCACTGCACCTTGAGCATCCACTGAGTTACCCGCATGTGGAGCCTTGCGAAAGGGACGGTAGGAATGGCCGCAGCCATGTGTCCGAGCAAGCGAAGGACCGACCTGGCAGGGATGGTTTTGTTCGACGATAACTCCCTGATGAGGTATCTGATGCGCTCCGCTCTGCCGTCTGGAAGAAAAGCTCTTCCCTGAATGGTGCCCAGTACTGCACCTATAAACTGCAGCTTCTGCGACGGTACCAGGAGAGATTTCTCGTGGTTGATTAGGATGCCCAGACATCGGAACAAGTCCTGGGTGCTCTGGATCGCACGCAACAACGCCTCTCTGGAGGTGGCCATGAGAAGCCAATCGTCCAGGTACAGGAACAAACAATGGCCGTCTCCTTAGAGACGCTGCCACGCATTTGGTAAAGACCCTGGGTGCGGATGAGTCCAAATGGAAGGGCTCGGAATTGAAGGTGGTGGTCGAGAAACCCGACGCCAAGAGGAACCTCTTTGTGCGCCTGAGCTATAGGATATGCAGGCACGCTGGCCTGCATGTCTAGAGACGCTTAAGAAGGAGTCTTGCTTCAGCATGGGAATGAGACCCGAAGAGTCACCATGGAATCTCTTGTAGGCGCATCCGACACGTTGAGGTCGCCAGGTCCAGAATCAGACAGAGGTCCCCTGTTTTCTTTGGAACCAGGAAGAAGTGGAATAGTATCCTTGTCCTCTGGTTCTCCGGGACGAATCCATCGCCTCCTTTGCAAGAGCGCAGTACTTTTGCCAGATCAGAGACTTGTGCTGACCCAGATACCGGGAGAGCAAAGGAGGCCTCGAGGGTGGCTTTTCTGCAAATTCTATATAGTGGCCTCTTCCGACCAACTGAAGAACCCACCTGCCGGTGGTTATAGCCTGCCATCCTGGCAGGAAGTTCGCAATGCGACCCCCGACCATGATTTCCCGTTGATTCTGAGGGCCGGGGGCCGGAAAGGAGTCAGGCTGAGGGTCCCGCTGGCTGGGCCGGCTTGGAAGTATGCTGGCTTCAGCCCGCAGGTAGTTTCCTCTGGGCTCTACGAAAACCGGAGCACCTCTGTTGTGGAGAGGAGCAGGACTGCTGCCTCTGCATCCGCCCACGAATTCGGCTTTGGTTCCTGCAAAAGGAACAAAGCCTGGCTCGGTACATGGCCTGAACCGACCTCACTGCCTTCCCGGCCTCTTGAAGCCTGGTAATAATCTTCTCTGAGGGTTTACCAAACAAGACTTCTCCCTCGAATGGTGCGTCCATGATATTCTTCTGGACGTCCAGGGTAAAGCCGGAGACGCATAACCAAGAGCGTCTCCGGAGGTATACGCCAGAAGCTGCTGCTCGGGCCGAGGAGTCCGGAGTCATATGCAGCTCGTAGCACTTGGATTCCCACGTCCAAACCCGTACGGAGGAGCTGAAGCATCTCCTCCTCCTGCTCACCTTCCGGCAGTTTTTCAGCCGCTTCCAGACCTTGTTCCCACAAGGCATTTTGGAACTGTACCATGTGGGTCAAATAATTCAGGGATCTGATGGCACAGGTAGCAGAAGCGTACGTGTGCCTACCCATAGCATCCAACTGTTTGGACTCTGGGTCCGGTGGCAGGGTACTCAGATGATGCAGTCTCTGGGACTGGTCATGTGAGGCTGTGATGACCAGAGAATTGGCCTGAGGCTGCTGAGTCAAGTACTGGTCTTCTCTAGGAGCCTTGTACAAGCAATCAGCTTTCTTCGGCATCGCCGGGAGCGAATGTGGACACTTCCACGCTGCCTTGGTGACGTCCATGAAAGTGTCAACCAAGGGTGGCACCACCAAAGGCTTGGGGTCCTTCTGCCGAAGATATCTGGCAAGGCGTATCCTTCCGGGGTCTAGCTCTTCCGCATCCCATCCCATGTTCTCTTGGATGAGTCTCCGAGAATGAAGGGTCATCCGGAGGAGAGTTCGGCATCTCGCATGGATCGGGAGAAGGGATGGAGAGAGGAGATGGGGATCTGGATGTTGAGAACTCTGATCCCGTGTCCTCCGTCGAAGGCGATCGGTGTCTTCCGGGTCTCTTGGGGCTGGGTGACCTAGAAGAGGATTTGGACGGAGGTCTCCGTTTATCTGGTCTCCCCCTGGGAGGGGTTCCGTACTCCCGGGGAGGAGGTAAACGGCCTGCCGACCCCGAAGGTGAGGGGGGTGCAGGAACCGGAGGAGTAATCAGAGGAAGAGGAGAAGGAGTGGGAACCATGTCCTTCTTTATGGTGTCCCACCAGTAAGTGAACAGGTCCTTCATATCTGCTATAGAATGGCCCGACAGTCCGGGTGCTGGTGGACGGTCGTTGGGCCCCGGCGTCTGCTCCACAGGGGGCTCGGGTAACAGCGAGGCTTCCCTGGGCGTCTCGACAGGACCGGGGTCGCCCATCTGGTCCTCGGGCTGAGTCAATTCCTCCTCGGTTAAGGTCTCCTGACCGACACTGGTCGGAGGTGTCAGGGTTCTCTTCTCAAGAGGAGCGGACGCCGGTCCCCCTACCGGCATCCGATGAGGTGTTGGCCTGGCCGGCGACGGTCGTCTGGCTGATGGCGGCTCCAGGGATATATGTCGAGAGGACAATGAGACGCACCGGCGTCGGGTCCTGAGGTCTCTTCAGAGAAGTAAGCTCCAAGGTCTAGCGAAGAGGCAAGGAAGCCGATCTGACGTCGGGTTCCGAAGGGCGGGAACCCGACTTATGATGATGGTGGCGATCCCCAGACTTGACCAAGGCCCTGGAGGACGTGGACGGCCTGGCAGTCTTGGCCTGAGAAGAGGAAGACTTCTTAACCACAGCCGGGGGAGGCCGAGAGCTGGCCCTGGAGGGGGAGCAGTCGGAGCTGTGCGAGTCCGAAGCCCTGGAAGGGGCCTTCTCCCTTTTTCAGTGTGCTTGTGGGTCTTTGAGGATTCCCCTTTGGAAGATATGGTCTTTAGCTTCTCCTCCAGTAAAAAAGCCTGAAGGGCCCTCTGGCGTCAGATCCAGGTTCTGCTATTAAACCCCTGGCAGAAGGAGCAGGCCTGAGTATCGTGGGCTGGGCCTAGGCACCGGACGCAGGCCGTGTGGGGGTCTTTGAAGGGGATCTGTTTCCCACAAGCACACTTGGAAGAGTGACCAGAGGTCGGAGAGGACATCAGAGAAAAACTTGCTTGAAGAAATCCAAATTTCCCGTAAGAAAGAACTTAACCACGCGTCGCACGCTAGAGCTGAACCAAAGGGTCGAGACATGCAAGTCGACGCCGGGAAAGAACTGGGGAATCAGGCGGGACCGCCCTCTTATGTACTACGTCTGATGTCGGAGGCTGTCCCCGCTGAAGATGGCTAGCTAGAATTTTTCCGTGGGGTCCTGACGCCTGCCGGCTTCACTCCTAATGGTGTAACCTGCTGCAAGAGCTGTGTCTCGAAGAAAGATCAACATTATACCATTCCTAGAACTCCTATTACAGGTGAGTAACCTGTATTTCTAGGGACATGGATATGTTGTTCATCCACACTGTCTGGCAGACTCCTAGCAGTTCTCCGGGAGGAGGGAGGCAAGGCGCACACCCCCTACTTAGGGAATAGAGACTGGAGAACCGAGGCCCCAAAACCAGCATCCCGGCGTGACTCAAGGTCGATATGGTAGTGGGTCATGAAGGTGTGAGCAGACTTCCAGGTAGCAGCCCTGCAGATTTCCTGGATAGGGACGTCCCTGGATGCAGCCACCAATGCAGCAGTATGGCGGGTAGAATGAGCTCTTATCCCTCTGGGAGGCTCCATGCCCGCCAACTTACAGCAGAGATCTATGCAGGAGGTGACCCACCTGCCTATCGTCCGCTTGGCTGCAGGTCTGCCAGGTGCGGCCACAGCATAGGTGACAAACAGCTGGCGAACCTCTCCCCGAATTTCAGCCGTGCGCTCCTTATAGTAAGCGAGCACCCTTCTAGGGTCCAGAGTATGGAGTCTATATTCGGCCTCCGAGGTGTGATTGGGGTAGAACACCAGCAGGGTCAGCACCTGGTTAAGGTGAAACTCCGACACCACCTTTGGAAGGAATTTTGGGTGGTGGCGCAGGACAACCTTGTCCCTGTAGAAGACCAGATAAGGAGACTCGATGGAAAGCGACTGGAGCTCTCCCATCTTTCTGGCTCACGTGATAGCCACCAAGAAGACGGTCTTCCGCGACAGGTGAGATGTATCACACTTCTGCATCGGTTCGAATGGCTTGCCCATGGGCTTAGCCAATACCAGCAGTAGATCCCACGGAGGTGGAGGTTCTCGCACCAGACGGGATATGTGATCAAGACCTTTGAAAAAGCACCCGACCACCTTCTCCTGTGCCACCGACTGCTTTCTGTCCCGCGCCCGGTAAGCAGAGATGGCTGCCAGGTTCACCTTAAGGGTCGTCGACCGAAGCCCTTGCTGAGAAAGAGACCACAGGTAGTCCAGAATGCTGGCCAAGGAAAAGGAGGAAGGGTCCGACCCCTTATCCTGACACCAAATAGAGAATCTCTTCTATTTGAAGGCATAGCATTTTCTGGTCGACTCCTTAAGGGATGCCTCAACGACGTTGAGGACCTCGTCGGAAAGACCCAAGGCCTGGAACTCTAGCCGCTCAGGAACCAGGCCATCGGGTGCAGGGACTGAAGGTCCAAGTGGAGCACCTTCCCCTGGCTGACTGAGATCAGGTCTGGGCAGGCTGGAGCCGAGGCTGAGGAGATCTGGATACCAGAACTGGCAGGACCAGTCTGGGGCTACCAGAATCACCAGCGCCTTGTCCCTCCTCACCTTGAGCAGCACCTTGTGGATCAAGGGAAATGGAGGAAAGGCGTAGAAGAGGCCCGGAGTCCACGGCCTCGAGAAGGCATTCCCCTGCAGCGAGCCCTGCTGAGGGGGGCCACAAAAAACAGCCTCAGCTTCGCATTCTCCCTGGAGCAAACAGGTCCAACTGAGTGTGCCCCAGTGGAAGAACAGATCATGTACTACCTCCGGTAGGAGAGACCACTCGTGAAAGGCAGCACCTATCTGGCTGAGTGCATCGGCCAGAATGTTGGAGGCTCCTGCCACATGGATAGCTAGGAGATCCGCCTCCAGTCTGCTCACGAGAGACCAAGTGCGGAAAGCTTCCTTGCACAGAGGTAAGGAGCGCATCCCGCCCTGGCGGTTTAGGTAGTACATGGTCGTGGTGTTGTCCGTCTGGACCTAGACCACTTGACCCCGTACACACGGGGCGAAGGCGGTGAGGGCTAGTCGGACCACCCGAAGATCCAGCAGGTTGATGTGGCATTGAGACTCCTGAGGGGACCAGAGACCGTGCACTCCGAGCTCCCCCAGATGGGCACCCCAACCCATCAGAGAGGTGTCAGTCATTAAGAGTGACTGTCTGCTCTGGGTGGACAAACGGGATACCCTCCTGCAGAGGAGCCAGAACGATCCGCTAATCACTGGCTAGTCCAGAGGACTGGAGCGCTGTGACCATCGGGGGGCCAGCCACCACTGCAGGGGACGCATATGCCAGCAGGCCTAACGGCCCACGCTGGTGCAGGCTGCCATGAGGCTCAGAAGTCCCGGGCAGGGCACAATTGCCTAACCAGAAGTGACTGGGCAAAGGAGGAAAGAACCTCAGCCCTCTTCACCGGGAGCCGTGCTCTGGCTCGAAGAGAGTCGAGCTCTGCCCCGATGAACTGAATCACCTGCGTTGGCACAAGTTCTGATTTGGCCTCGATGAGTAGGGCAATCTGAGGACAGACCTGGAGGGCCAGATCCCTGGACCGCTCCACCTCCAGCCTGGAGGGGCCTGCAATCAGCCAGTAGTCCAGGTAAGGGTACACTCGGACACTTCAGCACCGCAGGAATGCTGTCACCACTGCCATGCATTTGGTGAAGACCCTGGGAGCTGGAGAGAGGCCGAAGGGCATGGTCCGGAACTCATAAAAGGGATCCCTCTGCCCTGAAGCAGAGGAATCGCTGGTGAGACAGACTGATTGGGACGTGAAAGAACGCGTCCTGGAGGTCCAGAGAGCATAACCACACACCTTGTTCCAAGGATGGAATGATCCGAGCCAGAGTGACCATCCTGAAGGTACGAGACCTTAGGAACTTGTTCAGGTCGTGCAGGTCTAGAATGGTGCGCCAGCCCCCTGTCCGTTTTGGGACCAGGAAGTACCTGGACACAAAATCTGGGTTTGGTGGAGGATTTGCCACCTCCCTGATCACCTCCTTCTGGAGGAGTAGGGCAATGTCTGCTCGATGAGCTGACACAGGCTGCGGACCCTGTAGCCCACCCATGGGGCGACGACTTGATAGGGTGGGGACTGCTTGAATTCCAGAGGCAGACACTTTCCTACCACTTCCAGCGGTCCGTGATGAGATTGGACCGGGGAGGAGTGATGAGATCAGGGGCGACATCCCTCAACCCGTCACTGGGCAGGCTTGGAGGAAGAGCCGACTGAGGGGGCCTCCTGGACCTTTCTCTCCTGGCTTCCTGCTGGAGGGAGCTGCAGGCTTGGCTTTGGGGTGCCAAGTGCGTATCTGCTGGCCCCAATACTGGTGCTGCTGGGACAGACGTGCTGCAGGGACTGAAGGCCGAAAGGGCTTACACTGCTGCTGGCGGCATTTGTCCTTCTGGGCAGACGTGACAGAGTCCAAGGTGGCGTTAAACTTCTCGATCCTTTACAGATGATCCTCCACCCCGGGACTGAACAAGTCTGTACCCAAGTAGGGAACATCTGCCAGCTTGTGCTGGGTATCCGCTGTAAAAGTGGAGATCCGAAGCCAAGCTCTGCGGCGCATGGCCACTGCGGCCACTACTGAGCAGGCAAACGAGTCACCCATGTCCAAGGAAGTTTAGAGTTGCTGTTTGGCACTCGCCCTTCCCTGATCCCGCACCTGCTTGACCGTTGTCTGCAGATCAGCCGGGAGATGAGGAATCACCTCATCCAGGGAGCCCAAAAGGGCGTGTGAAAAGTGTGCCATCAGAACGGCCGAGCTGGCCTGACGAAGACCTAGGGGGGAAGCAGCAGAGACTTTCCGCCTGGAGTAGTCCAGTTTCTTCGGACTCCTTATCGGGTAGCTTGTCCACATCCTGAGTGTTTCCAGAGCACCAGAAAATGCTGTCAGTCACTAGCCCCTCTGCGGCGGAGTGCTCTGAGAAACCGGAGAGTGAACTAGTAGGAACAGCATACTTTGAGCCATCTTGGCCGAAAGTGCTGGACAAGAAGCTGGCTGCTGCCATAGCTCCAGGGCCGGGCCAACAATGACTTCAGCCACCGGGAGGGCCTCCATGGGGGAATCCCCTCGGTCCAGTATCTTCATGAGGGGACACTTGGCCCACTTTGAAATGGGTTTGAGCTTCATCCCAGTGGACTCAGATGAGCCGAAGCATTCCAAGGAATGAGGATGGGCTCTCATCCACAGACTGACCCCCAGCAGACTCCAGGTAGAGAGGCCTGGAGAACAGGAAAGAGGCATAGTCAGACTCAGGAGTCTGCAAACAGCTGCCGAGGACCTGAGCCACCCTCCACCTGCCGAGGTCGACTGGGAACGAGGGTGACCGACAACCGATGGGGCAAGCCCTGACCCGACCAAGAATCCTTGGTCAGGGCCCCAGTTTTAGGCTGTGGAGGCGGGGATTCCACCACAATGGGTGGCGCAGCCGGTTTCAGCCGAACAACCGGTGCCGGCTTCGGCTCCTCAATTATGAGGGGTTGTTTCAGCCGTTCTGGTGATGGCCACTTAATGGCCGGGAAAGGCGATGGAGTCAGCTTATTCCCAGTCAAAAACAGCTGCTGCCACATCAGATCCTCATAGTGCCGACACCAATCCTCCGAAGAGGACGAGGATCAGCGGCACCGCTGCTTTCCGAGGTGAAAGACAGAACGCAGATGTGGGCGGAATCGGCTGGACCGTGAAGAGGTCCGATACCTTTTGTGTTTCCAAGGGTGGGTCTGAGAGGGGCGGGGAAACCCGCTCCTCCCTCTGTTCAGGAACCTTAACCGGGGACTCTGGCACAGGAAAGTCATCGGTTTCCATCAGGGGAACCGGTGAAGGACTGCCGGCTTCTCCAGTTGACAGCCTGTCCGACACATCGAGAAAATTCTCAACTGCATTGATGGATGTCTCGGCCAGCTGACCTAACAGGGACACCATGAAGCCAGTGGCCTTAGCCGCAACCTTGACCTTAGTAGAGAGTCGACTATCCGGGGAGAGAGACCGCTCCCACGAACGTAGACAGTGGGACTTACCCTTGGAGTCCTTCTTGGACCAAGAGGAATGTCCCGATGGCCCCCCTCCCTTGGTGGAGAGGGACTGACAAAGCTCCTTGAACAAAGCCATGTAGGAGGAGCCCAAAGAAAGCAGGATAAATGCCACAACCAAAGATGATTCGGCCTGGGCCACTTCCTTCTTGAGGGTGATCTGTTCGAGCCGTTCAGCTGAGCCCGCTGCTGGACACCGCCCAACGGGCCGACTCCAACTTTCCTGGAGGAAAACGTTTCTTGGGGCGCCCAAGCTGCAATCTGGCACCGCGATCCTCTAAGACCGTGGCCGAAAAGGACTTGCACAAGTCGCAGGCCTGCGAATCATGCTCGAGCCCAAGGCAATACACACACGTGGAGTGCGGATCGGTCCGGGACATCATCTGCTCACAGGGGTAGAGACGAAATCCAGGAGTAGATTTTTCCATCGCAGCCATGAGGGAAGATGAAGACCAAGGTCTTGTAAATTTTAAGATTAGTTTTGGGTTAACCGAAGAGTCTGGATCCAGGCCTAAAACGCAGAGTGCAAAGGAGGGAACCTGAGCTTCCAAGTGGTAAGGAACAGCTGGCATCATGGGGCGGAGCCGAGAGTTTTACCACCGGAGTGGGAGGGGCCAGCCTGAAGACCTTCCAGCTGTTTAAATCTGAGATGGCATGTCAATGCTGGGATGTGCAGGGACTGTTGAAGTCATAAAATTGTCTTGATTTGGTGCATTTCTTTAACCCCCCCCAACGAAAAAAAAAAAAAAAAACACAAACAAAAAAAAACATGTTGGACCCATTTTATAATCAGTGGCACTCCAGGGTCTAACACTGTGGTGGGGTACCGGCACTTCTTGGGTGGTAGAAGTGAAGGCACTCTGCGATTCCTCATGACACACCCGAAGTGTGCCACTATCCAACCACAATACATACCATTGTGTCTAATTTCTGATTTTTTTTTTTCTGTTAAGAAGGAAACAGAAAATAACCATATGGATGCCGCAGCACGAGTGATCTTTATAGGGACACTAAATGGGACTGTTAATATTAATGTGTTCAATTCTGCAAAGTGAAATATGAGATAAAAGTAGAAGTATAAAACATACTGTAATAAAGTCGGATATAAAGTCAGTGAAAGCAATATGGAGAGATGCAGTAAAGCTCTTGAAGGGACTATTTTATCTCAATTATAATAAAGTTATAATTTCTAATTTGTTTTACATTTACCCTGTCATGCCTTATTGCTTAAATAGGTGATTGACAGAGTAAAGGCCCATGGCACATTCATAAGGTAGAACAAAAAATGGGCAGACTAGATGGGCCTTGCAGTCCTCATCTACCATCAACTTCTGTTTCTACGTGACTAATACAGTACAGATTCAGATTATTTTTTTGAATATACATTCTCGTCACAGTATTAGAAATCCCTGAACATTGAGACACTAACCCAGAGAAAGATCATATGAACGTAGTGACTACAAGAAATGTTTTCAAGGAAGAAAGGACCCTTACTAGACACCATCATGTATACACAGAGGAAACTGAATGTAGCGAGTGCTAGAAACGTTTCAGTGCTTAACGGGACCTTTTTGCACATCAGCATATACACACACACACACACACACACACACACACACACACACACACACACACACACGTGAGAGATAAGGATACGGATATATATCAGGATAAAGACCAACAGAAAAGAAAAAAATGGAAAGCCCATAATTATAGTGGAAAATAAAGGGAGCTACTGGAACAACCACAGGTCGATCAAGCCCTGACCCATGAGTGGTTAAGAAGAGGTGAATTCAGGCCACGAGATGAGAGACTAATAATGGCAGCCCAAGACCAAGACAGTGGGCTACGCACAAGATGGTTCACAAAATCCATAGAAAAAAAAAAAACAGGAGAAACAGACAAGTGCAGGTTCTGTAGTACAGAATTAGAAACAGTTGCACATCTTGTGGCTGGATGTGAAGTACTCATGGCAGAAGGCCTGTATACTGAAAGACACAACAATGTAGCAAGACTGATCCACTGGAAACTGTGCAAACACTACAACATACAGGTAGCAGAGAGACGCTGGAAACATGAACCACAAAGAATCACAGAGAATGAAGAAGTAATGATCACATTGGATCACCCAACACCTACAGCCAAGAAAGTGGAAGCAAGAAAACCCGATATTGTAATACAAGAAAAGAGAACAAAGGTAGCATTACTGATTCAAATATCCACCCTTAATGACTACAGTGAGTGTCCTGCGTACAGAGACACAAATTCATGAACTAACAAGATATGCAGTCAGAAACCAAACTGATGTGGAATAAGGACACACAAATTGTTCCAATAGTGCTTGGAGCAATGGGACTAATCAAAAAAGAACTTTCAGGCACACTTAAATATGCTACCAATACTTGTGACACCTTATGAACTTCAAAAGGAAGCCATCTTGGGGATGTTGCGTGTGCCGAGATGAGCGCTCTCAGCAAACATCAAAGATTAATACAGTACTAATTTCTTGAGTTTTGAATATGCCCTGGCTAAAGAATGGGGTCCATTCTTGCCACGGTGTTAGAAATCCCTAAACATTTGGAGACACTAACCCCCAAAGAGACTATACAAGTGTAGTGAATGCAAGAAATGATTAAAAGAAAAGGAGACCCTTGTTAAACACCAGCGTGTACACACGAGACCACAAGTTCTGAAACTACAAACAGAGGTGAGAAAGAAGTGCCTCAGCTGAAACTAATCCACGCCGCTCAGAACACCGTTCTGTGCAGCTGGTTAGCTCGGAACGGCATTCCGGGCGGCCTAGGTTAAAGTCCCAGCTGAGGCACTTTCTCACCTCTGTATGTATTCCATAAATATGCACACTACAATCCTGTGATTGTTACAAATTCTGAAACAACTTCCTGTCAATGGATCAAAAGAGCAAGGACAAAGTACAGTTACGTAAGAACTTACCGTAACAGTAGATCTTCGAGAGAGGCTCTTACAGTAGGTAATTACATATAGGACCAACGCTGGCCGGCGGCAGAAACCCACAGAAAAATTTCTAGCTAGAAGTCCCTGGTGGGGACTGCCCCCACGTCAGGTGACCGGCATCAGAGGACATTGGTATAAAGGGGCAGTCCCAGACGCCCGCCTTCCGGTTCTTTCCCGCCACAGGCCGAGAAGACCCAGATGAGAGAGAAGCAGATATTTCCTAAATGGAAAAGAAGCTGAAAAGCCTAGGGGGATGGAGGGCGGAGGCATTGTTTATTGTGAAGAGCCTCTCTCGAAGATCTACCGTTACGGTAAGTTCTTACGTAACTGTACTATCTTACTTCGAGAGGGCTCTTGTAGTAGGTAATTACATGTAGGACAGAATCTCAAGCAGTCTGGAACAAACGAAAGGCACCGGGAGGAGGAACTACTCCAAAAAGTAGAAAATCTAGCAGGATTCAAGAAAGGAGGCCTTGCAAGACAGCTAACCCAAAGCCTGCTCTACGGCGAGAGGCAATGTCCAAACTGTAATGTTTAGTAAAGGTATGGACTGAAGTCCAAGTGGCAGCAGCACAGATGTCTGCCGCAGACACGTTCTTGAAACAAGCCGCGGAGGCGGCAACTCCACGAGTGGAGTGACCTCTGACTTGACCCGGGATGGTCTTGTTGTACTTATAACAGAAAGCGATGCAATGGGCCAACCATTTTGATAGGCATTGCTTAGAGACAGCATTGCCTTCTCTTAAGAGCGAAAGAGACGAACAACTGATCAGTCTTTCTGAGATCCTTAGTCCTATCAGTGTAGTATCTCAGAATCCTGTGGACACCCATGATATGGAGCAAGTATTCTCCTTGGTTGGAGTACTGCGTGAAAAAGGCAGGTAATTCAATTGACTGATTTAAGGTAGACTCCACTACCACTTTTGGGAGAAACTTAGGATTCGTGCGAAGAGCTACTCGTTCTTTGTGAAAAATCAAGTAGGGGATTTTGCACATCAGGGCCTGGAGCTCGGAAATTCTGCGAGCAGAAGTAATGGCCACCAAGAAGAATCTTCCACGATAAAAACTTCAGGTCAGCGAAAGTCGCAGGCTCAAAAGGAGGAAGGGTAAGTTTCTCGAGGACAAAGTTTAAGTCCCAAGGCGGAGCTGGGGTCCGGATAGGGGGCCTAAGATGAAGGGCCCCTCTGAGGAAAGTTTTGGATACCTCCAGCTGAGTGAATGCCTCTTCAGTGAAAGGGACATGGTAGGCTGAAAAAGCCGCCATATGGACCTTCAAAGAGGAGTGACTGAGACCCAGATCAAAAAGAAGATGCATGTACTCAAGCAGATAAGTCACAGGGCAGGAAAAGGGCTCCACGTTCCTAGACGCAGCCCAGATAGAAAATCTTTTCCATTTCATGGCGTAGGTGGACCTAGTGGGGGGTTTTCTAGCCTCCATCAGAATCTCGGCCACCTTAGAAGAAACGCCAAAACGAGACTGGGCTAGGTCTGTAGGAGCCATGCATGAAGATGAAGGGACTTGAGTCCCGGATGGACCAGGGTCCCCTGATCCTGGGTCAGCAATCCTGGAGACAAAGGAAGAGGAAGAGGAGGAACCTCTGAGTATTGTTGTAGAAGAGAGAACCAGATTTGCCTGGGCCAGAAAGGAGCGATCAGAATCATTCTCGCTCCTTCTAGAGCAAGCTTCAATAACACACGAGGAACCAGAGGAATTGGGAGAAAAGCACAGACGAATCTGTCCTACCAGCTTAGAGATAGATCATCGCTCCAGAAGGCGCCTCGCTCTGGAGCGAGTGAGCAAAAGATTGGAAGCTTTGCGTTTTGGGAGGAAGCAAACAGGTCTATCCGAGGAGTCCCCCAAACCTGGAAGATGCTTTTTAGAACTTTTTCGTCCAATTCCCACTCATGTGGAAGAGCCGACGAGTGACTTAGTCCGTCTGCCAGGACACTGTCAACCCCCGGAACATGGATCGCCGTGAGGTGAAGGTTGTGGAGAGTTGCCCAATCCCAGACCCTCACTGCTTCCCTGCACAGCGGGTAGGACAGAGTTCCTCCCTGCTTGTTGATGTACCACACCACGCACATGTTGTCCGTTTGGACTGCTAGGTGACCGGGAAGGATGTATTGGTGAAAGGTCTGGAGTGCATAAAGCACTGCTCGAAGATCAAGCATGTTGATGTGGAGAACTATCTCCAGCTTTGACCAAAGGCCTTGGGTTCGGTGAGGACCCAGATGGGCTCCCCAACCTTCGCCTTAAGTGTCTGTGGTCAGAGTCTGATAGGGGGAGGATGAAAAAAGGGTACCCCCCGAAAGAGGTTCTCTCGAACCATCCACCATTGCAAGCCTCTTACCATCGGCGAGGAGATCAGAACTGGATGATCTAGCTTGTTTATTCATTGATCCCACTGAGATCGAAGAGTCCACTGAGAGATTCTCATGTGGAGGCGTGCGCGCGGAACAGTCAGGATGGCCACCGCCATAAGCCGCAGTAGACTGAGCACTGACCTCGCTGGGACCCTCCTGTGTTCCGATAGGAGGAGAATCTGTGACTGAAGGGAGGCCCCCCTGTCCGGAGGCAGAAAGGCTTTGCACAAAGTTGTAGCCGAGAATTGCCCCGATGAACTGGAGCCTCTGAAGGATCCAAGTGAGACTTGGAATGGTTGATGGTAATACCCAGGCCAGTGAAAACCTGCCGGGTGATGGAGAGGAAATGCAGGAGTTCCTCCCTGGGATGGGGCAGCAAGGAGCCAGTCGTCCAGGTAGGGGAAAACCTGAGCTCCCAAAGAACGCAGTTGGGCCACTACCACCGCCAGGCATTTGGGAAAGACTCTGGGAGCTGAGGAAAGACCAAATGGGAGCGCCCGGAATTGGTAGTGGACCCCTGGAACACAAACCTGAGGTACTTTCGGTGCAAAGGGTGAATGGGGATGTGCAGGTACGCATCCTGCATATCTAGTGCACAAAGCCATTAGCCCGGCCGAAGCAGGGGCAAAAGGGATTGAAGGGAGAGCATCCTGAACCTCTTGTACTCCACATACAGGTTCAGGGAGCTGAGATCGAGAATAGGTCTGAGATCTCCAGTCTTCTTTGGTACAAGGAAAAAGTGGGAATAGTACCCCATCCCGTAGAGGTGAGGAGGGACGGGTTCTATAGCCTGTTTCGCAAGAAGCGCTGAGATTTCTTCCCTGACCAAAGGAAGATGGTCCCTTGAGTAAGCGGAGTTCGGGGTGACATGGAGGTTTCTGTAGAAACTCTATAGAGTTCCCCTCTGCTATGATCTGAAGCACCCATGAATCCAAGTTATCCTCTCCCAACCCGGAAGGAGGGAGAACCTCTCACGTTCCTCCGGGCAGTCCGGAGGCGGTGGGAGAGGAAGGAGTCCAGATGTGAGGCAGCGCCACAGCTGGGGCACCCATTGCTTTTTTGGGAGGAGGGGGCCTGGCAGCTGTGGGAGCCCCGACGTTTAGTGGCCCGCCTTCCCTGAGGTTTCGCTTGAGGCCAGCTGCCTCTGCAAAAGGGACGGTGCTGTGGGGGATGGGGACAGTACACTGAATCAACGGATGTAAGGGCCGTCCCCTTCTCCTGCAAATCAGTGATGTCCTTGACATCACCACCGAAAAGCACAGAACCTCCGAAAGGTGCTTCTTGGATGGCTGACTACACCTCCGGGACCAAACCTGACACACGGAGCCATGCGTGACGCCAAAGACTTTCGATGAACAGAGAGCTCCGTCCTGCGGTGTCCACTGCGTCGTAGGTCGTCCTCAGAATGTGACAACTGGCCGAACGAGCAGAATGGACCAGCTCGGCCAACTCAAACTTGAGTTGAGAGTCAGGCAGAAAGTCGATCTTGGATTCCACCTGGGTAAGGACGGCCTTCTGGTAATCCCCCATATGTGCAACATAGTTCACGGCCCCAATTCTCAGTGCGGAATAAGCATAGATCTTCCTTCCATACTGATCCAGAAGGCAAGATTGCTTATCTGGGGGGGACGAGCTCAAGTGCTTCGGATGTGCTGACCGGCCGTAAGCGGCGCTAATCACAACAGAGTCTGCGCGGAGGTGAGAGTCTAAAAAGTCTACACCCTCCGGAGCCTGGTATAGCCTGTTCGACTTCCTGGGAAGTGGGGCTAAAGCTGACGATTGTTTCCAAATAGTGGGAACAAGGTGGGCGTGAGGCTCAATCCAGGGTGGCACTAAGGTAGGCGCCATAAGGGACAAGTCCAGATGCTCGGCAAGTTTTACCCGTTGAGGATCTGGTTCTAAGGAATGCCACTGATGAACTTCCTGGACCTTTCTGAGCAACTCTGAAGGAAAGATCCTCTGGAGAAGACTTCGGAGGAGTCCTTGGCCGGGGTTTGGACAGAGCGTGGCTCGTTGTCTTTCTCGGAACCTCCATCGGAGGCCTCTGAAGAGTCCAAGAGAGAAGGAAGAGTCTGAAGCAGAGTAAGACTCCCTAACTCGTCTCGGGGGAGGAACAGGTTCCTTGGGAGGGATCCCAGAACGCGTGTCCTGTCAGTCTCTGGATCCCGAAGGCAAAGCCCGGGAATCCAGAGGTGGAGAGGGAGTGTGCTGTCTGGGGCATACGGGAGCCGGGTGTGGCACTGTCGCCGTAAGACTGCTCTCGACTTCCTTGGTGAGCTGAGCCTTGGCTCAACCAGTGTCCATGTTTTATCACAAAATGACCATTACAATATAAAAACTGATCTGAAAGAACTGAAAGCAGCCCCCCCCCCCCAAAAGACTATAATGGAGAACACCCCAATGCCCTCACTAGCATCACGTCACAACTTTCCTGAGTGCATGGGTGGCTCCTAACACCTGGAAGTCCTCTGGCCCCGGTGAAAACAACATTATAGGCCTTTCTACTGCTAAACTGTGGCACTATTACAGGACATCTACTAATCAACTTTCATCCTGCGAGGTATGGTACCGATCTCTTTGGTGCAAATGCTGAGGCTAGCATATCTCCAAGCAGAATTGCATGATGCCAAGAGGCCTCAAACTGCAATCAGCAAAGGCTAAGAAAAGCAGACATGCATTTCTTCCTCATCTGGACTCTGTGCAATACCAGTCTTAGCCCAGGGAGAGGGAGCCAGCCACCCTTAAGGAGATGTTATTTGTTTGGTTCATGGGGGGCCCCAAAGTAGAGAAAAAAAAAAGACAACTACAAAAGAACCCCCAGAGGCATGCGTCACCCTGAGGATAATGGCCAAACAGCCAAATTTTAAACACACAATTGCACATAGCCCAATAATGCAAAGCATCATAGGAAACATGCACATCCCCATGAGAAAATGTGGAAAGGCTCAACTTTCAGCAGAATTGTGAGGTGCCAAGAGGCCTCACAGTGCAATCAAAATAGTCACCCCCTAGTGATTAGTGGTCTGCTCGCGGAGAGAAAATCATGAAATACCAAGATAAGCAAACAGATACTAAACTGATGTGGAATGAGGACACACAAATCATTCCAATACTGTTCAGGGCAACAGGGCTAATCAAAAAGAACTTTCAGACACATCTATATATGCTACCAATGTGTGTGACATCTTATGAACTACAAAAGAAAGCCATCCTGGGGATGTTGCACATGCCAAGAAGAGTGGTCTCAAACATCAAAGACTAATACAGTACTCATTTCCTGATATTTTTTTTTTTTTTTTTTAATCTTCCCTAGATTAAGAATGGGGTCCATTCTTGAATGGCACTATAAACCCTGAACATCTGGAGACACTAACCCAGAGAGAGGGACCATGTAAGTGTGCTAAATGTACAGTTCCGCAAGAACTTACGTAACAGATCTTAGAGAAGCTCTTGCAGCAGACCACACCGGTAGGACTAAGCAGTCAGGTGACAGGATCACACAGAATACTAGCTAGCAATCTACTATGGGGGACTGCCCAATGCCAACATCAGCCTATGCCATAAAGGCGGGTGGTCCCCACACCTACCTCAGTTCTCCTGCTAGAGACTCCCAAAATGGGGAGCAAATGGTTAAAGAGTGGACATAACTCCAAGAGGCAGCTTAAATGTCTGCAGCAGACATTTCTGAAAGGAGCCATAAAGGCAGCCATACCCCTGGTGGAATGGCCTTTGATCACGCCCAGAAGGGTCCTGCTGTACTTGCAGTAGCAACAAACAATGCAATTTACTAACCACTTAGAAAAACTCTTGGGGCGAACAAAGCAAACTGATTAGATTTCTGTAAAGGCTTTGGGCAGTTCATATAGTACCGCAAAATCCTATGTACATCCAACTTATGCAGCAAAGGCCCCCCCACCAAAATTAGAATACTATGGGAAATAATTTGGAAGGTGGATGGACTGATTCAAAGTAAACTCCATTACCACCTTGGGTAGAAAATACAGGTTACTCACCTGTAACAGGAGTTCTAGGAGTGGTATATGTTGTTCATCCACACTGTCTGGCAGGTATCCTTGCTGCTTTAAATCCTGCCGGAAGGTCTTCATGCTGGCTCCTCCCATCCACCCGGGTGGTAAAACTCTTGGCTCCGCCCATTGACGCCAGATCTGGCCTGCTGGAAGTTCAGGTTGTGCGTCGAAGCCGGGGAGGTTGGGTGGGTCGTATGGATTAACAACATATACCATTCCTAGAACTCCTGTTACAAGTGAGTAACCTGTATTTCTAGAGACATGGATATGTTGTTCATCCACACTGTCTGGCAGACTCCTAGCAGTTCGCCGGGAGGAGGGAGGCAAGGAGCACACCCTCGATACTTACTTGGGAAAGACTGGAGAACTAAGGCCCCAAAACTAGCATCCCGGCGTGACGCAAGGTCGATGTGGTAAAGGGTGATGAAGATGTGTGCTGACTTCCAGGTAGCAGCCCTGCACATTTCCTGGATAAGGGACGTCCCTGGAAGCAGCCACCGATGCAGCAGTATGGTGGGAAGAATGAGCTCTTATCCCTCTGGGAAGCTCCATGCCCGCCAACTTATAGCTGAGATCTATGCAGGAGGTGACCCACCTGCTTATCGTCCGCTTGGCTGCAGGTCTGCCAGGTGCGGCTGCAGCGTAGGTGACAAACAGCTGGTGAACCTCTCCCCGAATTTCAGCCGTGCGCTCCTTATAGTAAGCAAGCGTCCTTCTAGGGTCCAGAGTATGGAGCCAATATTCGGCCTCCGAAGTGTGACTGGGGTAGAACACCGGCAGAGTCAACACCTGGTTAAGGTGAAACTCCGACACCGCCTTCGGAAGGAATTTCGGTTGGGGGCACAGGACAACCTTGTCCCTGTGGAAGACCAGGTAAGGAGACTCAATGGAAAGCGCCTGGAGCTCTCCCATCCTTCTTGCTGACGTGATAGCCACCAAGAAGGCGGTCTTCCACGACAGGTGAGAGATCACACCTGTGCATTGGTTCGAATGGCTTGCCCATGAGCTTTGCCAGTACCAGCAGTAGATCCCACGGAGGTGGAGGTTCTTGCACCGGAGGGGAAATGTGGTCAAGGCCTTTGAAAAAGCGCCAGACCACCTTCTCCTGCGCCACCGACTGCTTCCCGGCCCGCGCCCGGTAAGCAGAGATGGCTGCCAGGTGCACCTTAAGGGTCGTCGACCTAAGCCCTTGCTGAGAAAGGGACCACAGGTAGTCCAATATGCTCGCCAGGCAGCAGGAGGAAGGCTCAAGGCCCTTAACCTGACACCAAATGGAAAATTTCTTCCATTTGAAGGCATAGCATTTCCTGGTCGACTCCTTACGGGACGCCTCAACTACATTGAGGACCTCGTCAGAAAGACCCAAAGCCTGGAACTCTAGCCTCTCAAGAACCAGGCAGTCAGGTGCAGGGATTGAAGGTCCGGATAGAACACCTTCCCCCCCCGATTGAGAGCAGGTCCGGACAAGCTGGAGGCTGCATCGGGAGCCTGGAGCTGAGGCTGAGGAGATCTGGGTACCAGTACTGGCGGGGCCAGTCTGGGGCTATCGGAATCACCTGCGCCTTGCCCCTCCTTGCTTTGAGAAGCACCTTGTGTATGAAGGGGAATGGTGTAGAAGAGGCCCGGGGTCCACTGCCTCGAGAAGGCATCCCCCTGCAGCGAGCCCTGATGAGGGGGGCGGGCATGGAACAGCCTCAGCTTCGCGTTCTCCCTTGAGGCAAACAGGTCTACCTGAGGTGTGCCCCAATGGGAGAACAGATCTTGTATGACCTCCGGCAGGAGAGACCACTAGTGGGACGCAGCCCCTATCCGGCGTAGGGCATCGGCCAGGGTGTTGGAGGCTCCTGCCATGTGAATGGCTAGGAGATCTGCCTCAAAGGCTGCGCCTGAGTAACCAAATGCGGAGAGCTTCCTTGCATAGAAGCATGGAGTGCATTCCGCCCTGGCGGTTTAGATAGTACACGGTCGTGGTGTTGTCCGTCTGGACTCTGACCACTTGACCCCGGAGAAACAGAGCAAAGGCAGTGAGAGCTAGGCGGACCGCTCGGAGCTCCAGCAGGTTGATGCGACATCGGGACTCCCGCGGGGACCAGAAGCCGTGCGCTCGGTGTTCCCCCAGATGGGCACCCCAACCCATCAGAGAGGCATCGGTCGATAGAGAGACCGTCGGCTCGGGGCGGACAAACGGGATGCCCTCCTGCAGATTATCTGGAATGGTCCACCACCAGAGAGCGTTCCACATCCCCTGGGTCACTGTCACTAGCTGGTCCAATGGATCGCAACGTTGAGACCACTGGCTGGCCAGCCCCCACTGAAGGGGGCGCATGTTCTAGCGGGCCCAGCGGACCACGCTGGTACAGGCTACCACGAGACCCAGGAGGCGCAGGAAGTCCCGGGCAGGGCGCGATTCCCCAACTAGAAATGACTGAGCAAAGGAGGAAAGAACCTCGGCCCTGTCCGCTGGGAGCCGTGCTCTGGCTCGAAGAGAGTCGAGCTCTGCCCCGATGAAAAGAATCACCTGCTTCACCTCAAGTTCCGACTTGGCCTCATTGATGAGAAGGCCGACTTGAGAGCAAACCTAGAGAGGGCTATCAGCCAGTCGTCCAGGTAAGGGTACACCCGGACCCCTCGGTGCCGCAGAAATGCTGTCACCACTGCCATGCATTTGGTGAAGAAACTGGGAGCTGGATACAAGCCGAAGGGCATGGCTCGGAACTCGAAAAAGGATCCCTCCGCTTGGAAGCGAAGGAATCTCTGATGTGACGGACGGATAGGGACGTGAAAGAACTCGTCTTGCAGGTCCAGAGAGCAGAACCACACGCCACATTCCAAGGATGGTACTATCTGACCCAGAGTGACCATCCTGAAGGTCCAAGACCTTAGGAACTTGTTTAGGTTGTGCAGGTCGAGAATGGGGCGCCAGCCCCCCTGTCCGTTTCGGAACCAGGAAGTACCTGGACACAAACCCCGGGTCTGAGGGAGGGTCTGCTACCTCTCTGATCACCTCCTTCGAGGAGGAGAGCGATGTCGGCTCGGTGAGCCGAAAGCAAGGCTGTGGACCACGAGGCCCCCCCTCCCCCCGTGGTGCGACAGCTCAGAGGGGCGGGGCCTGCTCGAACTCCAGAGGCAGGCCCTTTCCGACCACTTCTAACACCCACCGATCTGTGGTAATAACGGACCAGGCGGAACGTGGCGGAGCCGCACACCACGGGGGGAACCTGGGGTGAGGTGACGGGGATGGGGAAGACACCCCTCAACCCATCACTGGGCAGGCTTGGAGGGGGGACTGGCCGAGGGACCTCCAGGGCCTTTACCTCCCTGCTTCCTGGAGGAGGAAGCCGAGGGCTTGGGTTTGGAATGCCAAGCTCGTGCCTGCTGGCCCTGACGTTGCTGGGCCAGACGTGCTGCAGGCGCAAAGGGACGAAAGGGCTTAGGCTGTGGTCTGCAGCCTTTGTCCTTCTCTGAGGATGAGACAAGAGGACAAGGTAGCAGTGGACTTCTCGATCCTCTGCAGGTGACCTTCCACCCCAGGGCCGAAGAGATCTGTCCCCAGGAAGGGGACATCCACCAACTTGTGCTGGGTATCCGAAGTGAAGGTGGATATCCTCAGCCATGCCCGACGGCGCATAGCCACTGCGGCCGCTACTGACCTGGCACGAGTCTCTGATGTCCAGAGCAGTCTGAAGCTGCTGTTTGGCCACTGCCCTGGTCCCGCACCTGCCTAACCGTGGTCTGCAGGTCCGCGGGAAGATGAGGAACCTTGTCCAGGAAGCCCAACAGGGCATGAGAGAAATGTGCCGTAAGTACGGCCAAACTGGCCTGACGAAGGTCGAGGGAGGACGCAGCGTAGACTTTACGCCCAGCATAGTCCAATTTCTTGGACTCCTTGTCGGGAGGTTTGTCCACGTCCCTAGGGCTCCCGGCGCGCCGGAAAAACGCTGTCAGTAACTAGCCCCTCGGATGAGGGGAGTTCCGAAAAAACGGACAAGGAACCGGTAGGGATCGCATACTTCCTGGCCAAGGGCGCAGGACAGGAAGCAGGGCTGCCAGAGCTTCCAAGGCCAGGGCCCACTATGGCCTCGGCCACCGGAAAGGCTTACGTAGGGGAATCCCCTCGGTCCAGTATCTCCGTGAGGGGATACCTGGCCCGCTTAGACACAGGTTCGAGCTTCTTCCCGGTGGACACAGATGAGCCGAAGCAATCCCAGATAGGACGAAGGGCTATCGTCCATCAACTGACCTCCAGAGGACTCCAAGTCTACCCGCCTGGAGAAGAGGGAGGAATCGGACTCTGAAGAGTCCGCAAAGAGCTGCCTCAGGCTTGAGCCACCCTCCACCTGCCGAGGTCGATCGGGAGTGAGGGAAACAGACAGCCTATGGGGCAGGCCTTGAACCGACAGAGAATTCTTGGTTGGAGCCCCAAATAACGGCTATGGAGGCCGAGGTTCCACCAGAATTGGTGGAGCAGCTGGTTTTGGACGAACAACCGGCCTGGGAACAGGCTCCTCAGGTAAGTCGAGGAGTTGTTTCGGCCGCTCCGGTGACAGCCACTTAATGGCCGTGGAAGGCGACGGCTTGTTCCTGGTCAGAAGGAGCTGTTGCCACATGAGGTCCTCGTATTGTCGACGTAACTTGCGTCGAAGCCTCCCCTCGTCCGAGGAGGAGCGGCGGTGCCGCCTACCGCGGTGCCGAGACCGCCTATGACAGCGGGATCGGCTGGACCGCGAAGAAGTCAGAGACAGAGAACCTTGGCTTTTCCGAGGACGGTGCGGTAAGGAGACTGGTGGAACCGGCTCTCCCCTCGGCTCGGAGGGTTCACCCAAGGGCTCCGGAACTGGAGGCACTGGCAAGCCTACGGGATCCTCAACTCCCACCGGGAAAACCGGGGAGAGAGGATTCTCACCTTCGCCTGGCGACAACCCGTGCAACGGGTCGAGAAAAATCTCGACTGCGTCGACAGTCTCGGTGAACTGACCTGACGGGGACACCGTGAGACCAGTGGCCGAAGCTTAACAATCGACCGAAGTCGATGGCAGACGACTCGGGGAGAGGGACCTTTCCCGCTCCCAAGAGTGTAGACGGAGGGACTTACCCTCATCTTTCTTTTTGGACCGAAAAGAAGGTCTAGCAGACGTTGGTCCTTCTCCCTTAGTGGAGAGGGACAGACAAAGCTCCTTAAAGGAAGTTATACAAGAGGAACCCAGGGACAGCGGGATAAATGCCGCGGCCGAGGAAGATGTGGTCCGCGCCGCCTCCTCTTCGAGGGTGGTCATCTGCTCTAGCTGATCGGCCGAGCTAGCCGCGGAAACCGCAAACCGGGCCTCTTGACTTCACCGAAGGAAAACGTTTCTCGGGACGCCCTAGTTGTAAACGGGCAGCACGGTCTTCAAGGATGGAGGCTGAGAAGGAAGAGCACAGGTCGCAAGCCTGCGGGTCGTGCTCAAGGCCTAAACAGTAGACAAATGTAGAGTGCAGATCCGTCAGAGACATCTTCTGCCCGCAAGGGAATCTCCGAAAACCGGGAGTCCATCTGTCCATCGCAGCCGCGAGGGATAGAAGACCGAAGTCTAGAAATGCAAAAAAACTTTAAAATTCGGAAAACCGAAGAATTAGGAACCAGTCTTATATGCAGAGCGTTAAGGAGGGAACCTGAGCTTCCAAGCTGTAAGGAAGATCTGGCGTCATGGGGCGGTGCCGAGAGTTTTACCACCCGGGTGGGTGGGAGGAACCAGCTTGAAGACCTTCCGGCAAGATTTAAAGCAGCAAGGATACCTGACAGACAGTGTGGATGAACAACATATCCATGTCCCTAGAACTTAATATTACTTTTTCTTGACCGGGAAAGACTATACAATTTGCCTATTTTCAGCCTCAACCTAGTGGAGGGGGATACAGATGGATGCAAACTGAAACTGAACCAGATTTTAAGCTGTTGGTGGTATTTTTAGTGAATGGGTAAATTTGGCCAGGACACGGGGGAAATTTCCCTACTCATTTCGAGAAGTGCCATGGGATGTTTAACACCCACCTGAACTACCACCAGAACAGGCAGATCGGCCCTCGAAACACAGCACCCCTCTCATGCTGCACTATAGCGTCAGTGTTGGGATTTAACCCAAGCACCTGGAGTGGGGATAGAACCCACAGCCTTCTGATCTTCCGGCCTCAGAGGTGAGAGTGCAACCTGCTGAGCCACTGACGCTGCTTAGTAAGCAAAGACACCCTTGTCTTTGTGAAAAACCAAGTAAGATTCCTTACACAAGCCAGGAGATCGGAAATCCTCCAAGCATAAACTAAGAGCAATTTCCATGACAGCACAGCTCGCAACTTGCAGTCGGTTCAAAGGGAAGTAAAAACTAGTTACTCACCTGTAACAGGAGTTCTAGGAGCGGTAATGATGTACTTCCACATGTTCTGGTAGTGTCCTTTCCCCTTTAAGATGTGCCGAAAAGTCACCAAGCTGGCTCTTCCCACCCACACGGGTGGTAACTCCCCTAGCACCGCCCTGTGACGCCAGTTCGTGCCTGCTGGAAGCATACCTGTGCACTACTGCCAGAGGAGGTCAGGTGGGACCGTGTGGTTGTACACAATACACCACTCCTAGAAAGTTTGTTACACAAGAATTTACCATAACAGTAGATCTTCCTGGAATTATCTCTTGCATTAGGTTATTACACTTGGGAGTTCCACTAGGTGGCACTATCACACAGCAGCTTCCAGCAGTCCTCTTCAGGGGCCGCCCACACGACATCACTTCTTCAGCCTCCAGTACACACTGTTCCCCCCCGGATTCAGCACACAACGGCCAAGACCGAAGGATCAGGAAGACCCAACCCAACACCCTGAGATCCGAAGAACGTGAGCAAAAGGCAGGAGGACAGAGGGCAAGATTGTACCTACTGCAAGAGACAGTTCCTGGAAGATCTACTGCTACAATCAAGTTCTTATGTAATGAACCATCTTCTACGGACTGGTCTCTTGAAGTAGCTTATTACTTGGTCGTGTACCAAGCAGTGAAAGCCAAAAGGGTGGACAAACAGTATGAAGCAGGGCAAGAAGCCTCGGCCGCAGGAAAAGCAAACAGGTCTGTTCAGGAGAGCTGGAGTGGCAAGCACAGTCCGGGCAGCAGCCATGGAGGAGTCACAGAACATCCAGGAGACAGCCGTGAGGTCGAGGTAGAGGGATGGCGTCACATCCAGTCGTAAGCAGGTTGTCACACCACACCCAGTAAGGCAGGCCAGGCGGGGGCACTGGAATGAAAACTCCACGAGATGGGAGGAGTAGAAGGCCAGGCAAACAATGCAACCTGACGAGTAGAGGTCGAGAGACCATGGTGTACAGCAAGTCCAATAGAGGTCCTAAAGCGGAGAGCACGTACCAGAGCAAGGCGCACCGGGAATCCTATAGCAAGGAAATACAGGTTACTCACCTGTAACAGGAGTTCTAGGAATGGTATATGTTGTTCATCCACACTTATTGGCAGGTTCCTTGCCACTTTAAATCTTGCCGGAAGGTCTTCAAGCTAGCTCCTCCCACCCACCCGGGTGGTAAAACTCTCGGCTCCACCCCAAGACGCCAGATCTGGCCCGCTGGAAGCTCAGATTGTGCGTCGGAGCCGGGGAGGTCGGGTGGGTTGTGTGGATGAACATATACCATTCCTAGAACTCCTGTTACAGGTGAGTAACCTGTATTTCTAGGGACATGGATATGTTGCTCATCCACACTGTCTGGCAGACTCCTAGCAGTTCTCCGGGAGGAGGGAGGCAAGGCGCACACCCCCTACTTAGGAAATAAAGACTGAGAACGAGGACCCAAACCAGCATCCCGGCGTGACTCAAGGTCGATGTGGTAATGGGTAATAAAGGTGTGCCGACTTCAGGTAGCAGCCCTGCAGATTTCCTGGATAGGGATGTCCCTGGAAGCAGCCACCGATGCAGCAGTATGGCGGGTAGAATGAGCTCTTATCCCTCTGGGAGGCTCCATACCGCTAACTTATAGCAGCGATCTATGCAGGAGGTGACCCACCTGCCTATCGTCTGCTTGGCTGCAGGTCTGCCAGGTGCGGCTTCAGCGTAGGGTGACAAACAGCTGGCGAACCTCTCCTCAATTTCAGCCGTGGCGCTCCTTATAAGCAGCGAGCGCTCTTCTAGGGTCCAGAGTATGGAGCCTATATTCGGCCTCCGAGGTGTGATTGGGGTAGAACACCGGCAGAGTCAGCACCTGGTTAAGGTGAAACTCCGACACCACCTTCGGAAGGAATTTCGGGTGGGGGCGCAGGACAACCTTGTCCCTGTGGAAGACCAGGTAAGGAGACTCTATGCAGAGCGCCTGGAGTTCTCCCATCCTTCTGGCTGACGTGATAGCCACCAAGAAGGCGGTCTTCCACGACAGGTGAGAGAGTTCACACCTGTGCATTGGTTCGAATGGCTTGCCCATGAGCTTTGCCAGTACCAGCAGTAGATCCCACGGAGGTGGAAGTTCTCACACCGGAGGAGAAATGTGATCAAGGCCTTTGAAAGCGCCCGACCACCTTTTCCTCACGCACCCGACTGCTTCCCGCCCGCCACGTGAAGCAGAGATGGCTGCCAGGTGCACCTTTAGGGTCATCGACCTAAGCCCTTGACTAGAAAGGACCATAAAAGTCCAAAATGCTTGCCACAGAACAGGAGGAAGGGTCCAGGCCCTTGCCCGACACCAAATGGAGAATCTCTTCCATTTGAAGGCATAGCATTTTCTGGTCGACTCTACGGGACGCCCTAACACATTGAGGACCTCGTCGGAAAGACCCAGGGCCTGGAACTCTAGCCGCTCAGGAACCAGGCCATCAGGTGCAGGGATTGAAGGTCCGGATGGAACATCTTCCCCTGATTGACTGAAAGCAGGTCCGGGCGAGCTGGAAGCTGCCTCGGAAGCCTGGAGCTGAGGCTGAGGAGATCTGGGTACCAGAACAGGTGGGGCCAGTCTGGGGCTATCGGGATCACCTGCGCCTTGTCCCTCCTTGCTTTAAAAAGCATCTTGTGAATCAAGGGAAATGGGGGAAAGGCGTAGAAGAGGCCCGGGGTCCACAGCCTCGAGAAGGCATCCTCCTGCAGCGAGCCCTGCTGAGGGGGGCGGGCATGAAACAGCCTCAGCTTCGCATTCTCCTTGGAGGCAAACAGGTCCACCTGAGGTGTGCCCCAGAGAGAGAACAGATCTTGTACTACCTCCGGCAGGAGAGACCACTCATGAGATGCAGCCCCTATCCGGCTCAGGGCATCAGCCAGGGTGTTGGAGGCTCCTGCCACATAAATGACTAGGAGATCCGCCTCCAGGCTGCGCACGAGTGACCAAATGCGGAGAGCTTCCTTGCATAGAAGCAGGGAGCGTGTCCTGCCCTGGCGGTTTAGGTAGTACATGGTCGTGGTATTGTCCGTCTGGACTCGGACCACTTGACCCCTGGAGAAACGGAGCAAAGGCGGTGAGAGCTAGGCGGACGGCTCAGAGCTCCAGCAGGTTGATGTGGCACCGGAACTCCCGCGGGGACCAGAGGCCGTGCACTCGGTGTTCCCCCAGATGGGCACCCCAACCCATCAGAGGCGCATCGGTCGATAGAGAGACCGTCGGCTCGGGGCGGACAAACGGGATGCCCTCCTGCAAATGGAATGGAACGGTCCACCACTAGAGAGCGTTCCACATCTCCTGGGTCACTATCACTAGCTGGTCCAAAGGATAGCAGCGTTGTGACCACTGGCTGGCCAGTCCCCACTGAAGGGGGCGCATGTGCCAGCGAGCCCAACGGACCACGTTGGTACAGGTCGCCATGAGACCCAGGAGACGCAAGAAGTCCCGGGCAGGGCGCGATTGCCCAACCAGAAATGATTGGGCAAAGGAGGTAAGAACCTCGGCCCTGTCCGCCGAGAGCCGTGCTCTGGCTCGAAAAGAGTAGAGCTCTGCCCCGATAAACAGAATCACCTGATTAGGCTCGAGTTCCGACTTGGCCTCGTTGATGAGAAGGCCAACTTGAGAGCAAACCTGAAGGGCCAGATCTCTGGACCGCTCCACCTCCTGTCTGGAGGGGGCTGCTATCACCCAATCGTCCAGGTAAGGGTACACCCGGACCTCTCGGCACCGCAGGAAGACCGTCACCACTGCAATGCATTTGGTGAAGACCCTGGGAGTTGGAGACAGGCCGAAGGGCATGGCTCGGAACTCGAAGAGGGATCCCTCTGCTCGAAAGCTAAGGAATCTCCGGTGTGACGGACAGATAGGGACGTGAAAGAACGCGTCCTGCAGATCCAGAGAGCAGAACCACATGCCATGTTCCAGAGATGGTATTATTTGCGCCAGAGTGACCATCCTGAAGGTTCGAGACCTTAGGAACTTGTTCAGGTCGTGTAGATAGGGAATGGGGCGCCAGCCCCCCGTCCGTTTCAGAACCAGGAAGTACCTGGACACAGACCCAGAGTCTGAGGGAGGATCCGCTAATTCCCTGATCACCTCCTTTTGGAGGAGGAAAGCGATGTCGGCCCGACGAGCCGACAGTGAGGCTGCAGACCCAGAGGCCCCCCGAGGTGCGACGGCTCTGAAGGGCGGGGCCTGCTCGAATTCTAGAGGCAGGCCTTTTCCCACCACTTCAGTACCCACCTGTCCGGTGGTAATAACGGACCAGGCGGAAAGGACGTGTCGAGCCGTCTTCACGGGGAACCTGGGGTGAGGTGACGGGGTTGGGGGCGACACCCCTCAGCCCGTCACTGGGCAGGCTTGGAGGCGGGACCGGCCAAGGGACCTCCTGGGCCTTTACCTCCCTGCTTCCTATTGGAGGAAGCAGACGGCTTGGGTTTGGGATGCCAAGCCCGAGCCTGCTGGCCCCGACGTTGCTGGGCCGGGCGCACAGAAGGACAGTAGGGCTTAGGCTGTGGCTTGCGGCCTTTGTCCTTCTGAGCGGAAGAGACAGAGTCCAAGGTAGCGTTGGACTTCTCCATCCTCTGCAGGTGACCTTCCACCCCAGGGCCGAAGAGGTCAGTCCCCAAAAAGGGAACATCCGCCAACTTGTGCTGGGTATCCGGCAAAGGTGGATATCCTCAGCCAAGCCCGACGACACATGGCCACTGCGGCCGCCACAGACCTGGCACATGAGTCCCCAATGCCTAAAGCAGTCTGGAGCTGCTGTTTGGCCACTGCCCTGCCCTGGTCCCGCACCTGCCTGACCGTAGTCTGCAGATCCGCGGGAAGATGAGGGATGACCTCAACCAGGGAGCCCAACAGGGCATGAGAAAAATGTGCCATGAGGACGGCTGAAATGGCCTGACGAAGGCAGAGAGAACGCAGCATAGACTTTTCGCCCGGCATAATCCAATTTCTTGGATTCCTTGTCGGGAGGTTTGTCCACATCCCTGGCGTTCCCGGCGTGCCGGAAAATGCTGTCGGTAACCAACCCCTCAGCAGAGGGGTGTTCAAACCAGACAGGGAACCGTAGACCGGTGATACTTCCTGGCCATCCTGGGCTACGGCGCAGGGCAGGAAGCAGGGCGCTGCCAGAGCTCCAAGACCGGACCCACTATGGCCTCGGCCACCAGAAAGGCCTCCGTAGGGGAATCCCCTCGGTCCAGAATCTCCATGAGGGAATACCTGGCCCATTTAGAAACAGGTTCAAGCTTCATCCCGGTGGACTCCGAGATGAGCCGAAGCAATCCTAGGAAAGACAAAGGGCTATCGTCCACGGACTGTCCTCCTGAGGACTCCAAGTCCATTCGCTTGGAGAAAAGGGAGGAAACATCCTCAGACTCGGAAGAGTCCTCAAAGAGCTACTTCGGGCCTGAACCACCCTACACCTGCCGAGGTCTATCGGGAGTGAGGGTGACAGACAGCCTATGGGGCAGTCCCTGAGCCGACCGAGAATTTTTGGTCGGAGCCCCAAATAACGGCTGTGGAGGCGGAGGTTCCACTGGAATCAGTGGGGCAGCTGGAATTGGTCGAACAACCGGCATGGGAACAGGCTCCTCGGCTACGAGGGGTTATTTCAGCCGCTCCGGTGACAGCCACTTAATGGCCAGGGAAGACGACGGCATCGGCTTATTTCCGGTCAGAAGGAGCTGTTGCCACATGAGTCCTCATACCTCAGACGCAACTTGCGCCGAAGCCTCCCCTTGTCCGAGGAAGAGGATGAGGATGAGCGGCGGCGCCACTTGCCACGGTGCTGAAACAGAGACCGCCTATGACGGCGGGATCGGCTGGACCGTGAAGACGTCCGAGACAGAACACCTCGGCTAGGCCAAGGACGGTGCGGGGAGGAGTCGCAGGGAATCTGCACTCCCCTCGGCTCGGACGATTCCACCAAAGGCTCCGGAACCGGAGGCACAGACGAGCCGACGGGATCCTCAACTCCCACTGGGAGAGGATTTCACTTCTCCAGCCGACAACTCGTCCAACGGGTCGAGAAAAATCTCGACCGCGTCGACGTGAGTCTCAGTCAACTGGCCTGACGGGGACACAGTGAAGCCAGTGGCCGAAGCCGAGGGGTCGACCGAAGTCGACTGTCGACAACTAGGGAAGGGGGATCTTTCCCGCTCCCAAAAGCGTCGACGGTGAGACTTTTGTCTCTCTTTTTGGACAGAGAAAAAGGTCCAGATGAAGTTGGACCCTCACCTTTCGTCGAGAGGGTCAGACAAAGCTCCTTAAAAGAACCGAACACGAGGCACGAGAGAGCGGACAAATGCCGCAGCCGAGGTAGAAGCAGCACTGCCGCCTCCTCTTCGAGGGTGATCATCTGTCGAGCTGGATCCGCCGAGCCCACCGCCTGACACCGCCGACCGGCCTCTTTAGACTTAACTGGAGAAATCTTTTCGGACGCCCGAACAAACTGGCAGCACGGCCCCGAGGACATAGGCCGAAAAAAGAAGAGCACAGGTCGCAAGCCTGCAGGTTGTGCTCAAGGCCTAAGCAGTAGACGCACGTGGCGTGCAGATCCGTCCGAGACATCTTCTGCCCGCAAAGGCATCTCCGGAAACCGGGAGTCGATTTGTCCATCGCAGCCGCGAGGGAGAGAAGACCAAAGTCTTTTTAGCAAAAGAAAACTTTTGATTTCGAAAATTCGAAGAATTAGGAACCAGTCTTATACGCAGAGCGTTAAGGAGGGAACCTGAGCTCCAAGTAAGGAAGATCTGGCGTCATGGGGCGGAGCCGAGAGTTTTACCACCCGGGTGGGAGGAGCCAGCTTGAAGACCTTCCGGCAAGATTTAAAGTGGCAAGGAACCTGCCAATAAGTGTGGATGAACAACATATCCATGTCCCTAGAAAGTACAGTTACGCAAGAACTTACTGTAACAGTAGATCTTCGAGAATAGCTCTTGCAGCAGGTTACACTATTAGGACTGAAGCCGGCAGGTGTCAGGACCCCATGGAAAAATCCTAGCTAGCCATCTTCAACGGGGACAGTCTCCCGACGTCTGTCCCGCCTCCGACGTCAGACATAGTACATAAGGGGGCGGTCCCACCCGATTCCCCAGTTCTCCCGCCGGAGACTTCCGGCCGCAGGCTGACATCGAAAATGGGAGACCGAGGATCCACCGTCAGAAGAAACGGGAAAATAATCCCTGTTAAAGGTTAAGCCATGCCTCCAAGGGAGAAGGTATGGATACTCTGCTGCAAGAGCTGTTCTTTAAGATCTACTGTTACGTAAGTTTCACGTAACTGTACTATCTTACTGAGCACAGCTCTTGCAGCAGGTTACACCATTAGACTGAATCCCAAGCAGTAACACTGCTAACATTCTGGGAGGAGGAAACTAGGAAATACATTCCAAGTCCTGAATCTAGGACAGGAGACCCTGTAGCACCGCCAGGCTGAAGCCGGCTCTTCGCAGAGAGGCGATGTCTAGGCTATAATGCCTAATAAATGTATGCAAAGAGCTCCAAGTGGCTGCAGTACACATGGCAGAGGTGGAGACGTTCCGAAGTGCTGCAAAGGAGGTGGCCACACCCCTAGTAGAATGACCCCGGACTGTACCCAGGAGGGGCTTTTGTTTGATATAACAGCATGAAATACACTGGACAAGCCAGTGAAACAGGGACTGTTTGGATACTGGTTGGCCCATCATCCTTTCAGAAAAGGAAACGAAAAGTTGCTCTGAACTACGAAGTTGTTTAGTTCTATTGAGGTAATACCTCAAGCTGCGGTGAACATTCAGGGTGTGGAGCAGTGCCTCTCCTCTATTAAAGTAATTCGGGAAGTAGACCGGCAGGTCAATATCCTGATTGAGAGCGAGTGTAGAAACTACCTTAGGCAAAAATTTAGGATTCGTCCTCAGGGATACCCTGTCCCGGTGGAAAACTAAGGCTCTTTGCACATGAGCCATGTAGCTCAGGAAACTTTTCTTGCTGAAGTAACAGCAACCAAAAACAGCATTTTCGACACAGAAAACGTGAGCTCGGAATCCGCAGCAGGTTCAAGGGGGAAGCTGAGTTGTTCCAGGACAAAGAGCAACCTATGGAGGCACAGGGTCTCAATCTGTGGCTTCCAAAAATGTGGCTCAATTCTCTCAAAAAAAAATTCCAGAGAGGCATCTAATTGTGCTATCAGCGATGTCCCAATCGAAGGTGGCAGGCAGAGATGTGGCACAGAGGCACCTGATAGAGGAGGTAATAGGCTTGAACGAAAAGGGAGAGCAGGGCAGTCCAACACCACTCTCACCGGCAACCCATAGGGGAAAATTACAAGGTCATGACCACAAACAAAAATGGCGCGATCATGGCGTGACGCTGCATGCGCTAGCAGACTTTCTGGCTGCAGAGAGAGATTCTTTCCTGAACCTCTTGCAGACCCCGCATCGTAAGATGGCTATGTCTCTAGGAGCTGCATGCAGGTTCAGTGAGCTTAAGTCCGGGTGGACCAGTGAACCTTCCTCCAGAGACAAGAGATGGAGCTGAACGGCAACGGAGCCGAGGTCTCGTGATAGCTGAACTAGTAAAGGGAACCATATCTGTTCTGGGCTGGGGGGGGCCATATGATCATGGTTGCTTGCTCCCCGCGCAGTTTGGAGAAGAACTCTGGATCAACGGGAAGGGAGGAAGCAGAGAGGAATCTATCCGCCAGGAGAGGGATACGCTGCCCGCCAGAAAACACCAGGCCCTGGATCTAGCGTTAGCAAAAATTGGGTAGTTTTATGTTGGATGGGGATGCGAACAAGTCCAGCTCTTGAGTTCCCTATTGAAGAAACAGATCCTCTGCTACCTCTTTAGGAAGTTCCCACTGTGACTTTGGCCTGGGAGCGACTCAGGCTGCCTCGGTAATCGTGTTGTCCACCCCGGGAACATGTGCAGTCATCAGATTCGCCGCCACGTCGAATTACCTAACCCACACCCTCATGGCCTCCCCTGCAAAGGGGGTAAGAGTGTGCGCCTTCCTTGCTGAGGTAATACATCACCCCGTGTTGTCTGTCTTCAGCCAGGAGAGTACTCGTCGGGATATCTGACTGAAAGGCTCTGCAGGGCATAAAGGACCGCTCATCTCTAGGACACTGATATGGAGATGACTTCCAGGGGGTCCACGACTCCCTGGGACTTCACCCTGCCCAGGTGTGCTCCCCACCTAGACCCAGCGCTCAGGTGAGGATTACTCATGACGGCGCCATAAACGGGACGCCCGTGAGAGACACTTGTGTCTAGCTACCACTGCCAGTCTCGAATCACGGTGTTCATGATTCTGACCAGATGCTGCATGTGTTCTGCTTTTGGATCCCATTGCACCTTGAGCATCCACTGAGTTGCCCGCATGTGAGCCTTTATGAAGGGACAGTAGGAATGGCCGCAGCCATGTGTCCAAGCAAGCGTAGGACCGACCTGGCAGGACTGGGTCTTGTTAGACGACAACCCCGATGAAGGATCTGATGCGCCCGGCCTGTCGCCTGGAAGAAATGCTCTTCCTGAATGGTGTCCAGTACTGCGCCTATAAATTGCAGCTTTCCCCAGACGGTACCAGGAGAGACTTCTCGTGGTTGGATTAGATGCCCAGAGGTCGGAACAGGTCCTGGTGCTCTGGATCGCTCAGAATAATGCTCTCTTCTGGAGGCGGCTATGAGAAGCCAATCGCCCAGGCACGGGAACACATAATGGCCCTGTTTCTTGGAAGACGCCACACAACTGCCATGCACTTGGTAAAGACCCTCTGTGCAGACGACAGTCTGAATTGAAGGCTCGGAACTGAGGCAGGTGACGAAACCTCAAGTGCAGAAACCTCTTCTGTGCGCCTGAGTCATAGGAGCTGTGCAGGCATGCGTCCTGCATGTCTAGAGACGCTTAAGAAGGCGCCTTGCTTCAGCATGGGAATGAGACCTTAAAAGAGTCACCATGCGGAATTCTTGTATGCAACCTACAATGCTGAGGTCGCTTGAGGTCCAAATCAGACGGAGGTCCCCTGTTTCTTTGAACCAGGAAGTAGTGGGGAATAGTATCCTTGTCCTCCGGGAGCATTTATCGCCTCCCTTTGCATGAGCGCTGATATTTTTGCCAGATCAGTGACTTGTGCTGGACCTGGGTACCGGAGAGCAAAGGAGGCCTCGAGGGTGGCTTTTCTGCGAATTCTATAAAGTGGTCTCCTCTGACCAACTGAAGAACCCACCTGTCGGTGGTCACAGCCTGCCATCCCAGCAGGAAGTTTGCAATGAGACCCGCGACCATGATTTCCCGTTGATCCTAAGGGGTGGGGGCCGGAAAGGAGTCAGGCTGTGGTGGCTGAGGGTCCCGCTGGCTGGACCGGCTTGGAAGTATGCCGACTTCAGCCCGCGGGTTGTTCTCCGGGTCTGCGAAGTCGGAGCCCGCTGTTGTGGAGTGGGCGACTGTTTCATGCCTGTCCACGGTAAAATCGCTTTGGTTCCTGCGAAGGAATTAAGCTTGGTCGGCACATGGCCTGAACCGACCTCACCGCCTTCCAGGTCTCTTGGTTGGTAATTTCTCTGAGGGCTTACCAAACAAGATTTCTCCCTCAAATGGGGCGTCCATCTTTTTCTGGACATCCGGGGTAAAACCGGAGACAGAGCCAAGAGTATCTCCGAGGCATACGCCTGAAGTGCTGTCAGTCGAGAAGTCCATGGAGTCATACGCTGCGTCAGAAAGGCACTTGCTCGTTATTACCCAAGGAGCTGGAAGCATTCTCCTCTCACCACCTTCCGGCAGTTTTTCGCAGCCACTTCCAGACCCTGTTCCCACAAGGCGCCGGAACTGCACCATGTGGGCCAAGTAATTCAGGGATCTGATGGCGAGGTAGCGGAAGCATACGGGCGCCTCACCTATGGCGCCCAGCCGCTGGACTCCTGGGTCTGGTGGCAGGTGCTCAGATGTTGCTGTCTCTGGGACCAGTCATGTGAGGCTGTTATGACCACAGAGTCGGCCTGGAAGATGCTTAGCCGAGTACTGGTCTTCCCTGGAAGCCTTGTACAAGTGATCAGCTTTCTTGACATCGCCGGGCGAATGTGGATGCTTCACGCTGCCTTGGTGACGCCCACGAAAGTGTTCACCAAGGGTGGCACCACCACAGGCTTGGGGTCCTTCAGCCGAAGATACTTTGCAAGGCGTAGCCTTTCGGGGTCTAGCTCATCCCATATTCTCTTGATGTCTCATAATATCCGAGAACGAAGGGTCATCCGGAGGAGACTTTGGCATCTCGCGTGGATCCGGAGAAGGGTTGGGGATCTGAATGTTGAGAACTCTGATCCCGTGTCCTCTGTCAAAGGCGATCGTTGGCGTCTTCTGGGTCTCTTAGGGCTGGGTGACTTGGAAGAGGTGGACGGAGGTCTCCGTTTGTCTGGTCTCCCCCTTGGAGATGTTCTGTGCTCCCAGGGAGGAGGTAGTCGTCCTGTCAACCCCAATGGGAGAGGGGGTGCAGGAATCGGAGGAGTAATCGGTATAGGAGGAAGAAGAGGTGGAGGAGTGGGAACCATGTTCTTCTTTTTGGTGTCCCACCAGTAAGTGAAGAGCTCCTTCACTTCTACCATGGAAAGGCCCGACGGTCCAGGTGCCGTGGACGGTCGCCTGTCCCGGGCGCTGCTCCACAGGGGCTCGGGTAATGGCGAGGTCCTGGGAGTCCTGCGAGGACCGGTCGCCCATCTGGTCTCGGGCTGAGTCAATTCTCCTGTGATGGTCTCCCTGATTGACGCCGGGTCGGAAGCGCCGGGGCCTCTTCTCAACAGGAGCGGCACCAGTCCTCTACCGGGCGTTCGATGATGCGCCTGGCCTTGGCCAGCGGTGGGTCTGGGAATCTGTGGCTAGAGGACGACAGGCGATCCGCGCCGGGTCCCGCTGCCTCTTCAGAGAGGTAAGCTCTAAGGTCTTGCGAGGAGGCAAATAAGTCGACCTGACGTCGGGTTCAGGAAGGCGGGAACCCAACTTATGGTGGTGGTGGTGATCCCCAGACTTGACCAGGGCCTTACAGGACGATGAAGGTCTGGCAGTCTTGGCCCGAGAAGAGAAAGACGACTTCTTGACCGCAGCAGGGGGAAGCTGAGAGCTGGCCTGGGAAGGAGAGCGGTCGGACCTGGAACCAGAGCTGCGTGAGTCTGAGGCCCTAGACGGGGACCTGGAAGGGGCCTTCTCCCTATGTTTTTCAGCGTGCTTGTGGGCCTTCTTCAAAGAGTCCCCCTTGAAAGACATGGTCTTAGCTTTCTTCCAGCAAAAGCCTGAAGGCCTTCTGGCGACTGACCCGGTTCTGCTATTAACCCCTGGCAAAGGAGCAGGCCCGTGTCGTGGTCTGGGCCTAGGCACCGGAAGCAGGCCGCGTGAGGGTCCTTTTTGAAGGGATCCGTTTTCTTACCAGACATTGAGGAGGACCGGAGGTCACGGAGGACATCAAAGAAAACTTGATTGAAGAAATTCAATTTCCCGTAGGAAAGAACTTAACCACGCGTCGCGCGCTAGAGACTGAACCGAAGGGTCGAGACATGCAAGTAGACGGCGGGAAAGAACTGGGGAATCGGGTGGAACAGCCCCTTTATGTACTACGTCTGACGTCGGAGGCGGGACCGTCGTCGGGGGGGCGGTCCCCGCTGAAGATAGCTAGCTAGAATTTTTCCGTGGGGTCCAGACGCCTACTGTTGGCATTGGCAAGCATTTAAACTAGCCAAGGGGGGGGAAGCACTGAAAAGGAGCAGGGAAATCCGAGCCTCCCCCCACAAAACATGGTGATTAGTAAGGTAAACACCAAGGTACAGAAGTTATTAGGGAGTAGAATAGATTTAAATGTAAAAAAAGGCAAAGGCATTAAGGACAGAAACGGGGCTAAAAGGGGTGAGGCTATCAAAAGTGGAGGGTGATGAGTACCAATGCCCATAGTCTGTGTAAAAAGTCCCTGAACTAGTGGCCTTGATGGAAGAGGGTTGTGTGGATATTGTGGCAGTCACAGAAACATGGACTACAGAGAACCATGACTGGGATGTCAACATACCAGGATACACAATCTACAGGAGGGACAGGAGGGTAAGAGAGAAGGAGTAGCAGCTCTCTATGTAAAGGAAGGATCAAAGCAACAGAACTAAAGAGTAAACAGGAGCAGATGAGGCACTTTGGGTCACCTGAGACAGGAAATGGCACCACAATACCGCATGGGGTTGTATACAGACCCCATCTCAGGGAGGAATGGACAAGGAAATGATAGAAGGCTTTCCTAGAATGGCAGAAAAGGGGAGATATTGTTGATGGGGGACCTGAATATGCCAGATGTTAACTGAGCACCTTGCTGCAGGCACATCCAAAGCAGGGTCATTTTTGATGCTCCATAGGGGCATGCTCAGACAGCTAGTATTGGAACCCACTCGGAGGAGCAATCTTAGACCTGGTACTCTCAAATGGGGATGAAGAAGAACTCGGATTTAGAAGTGGGTAGTCATCTGGGAACAGCGACCACCAAACAGTGTGGTTCACGATAAACACAGCCATGCAATCAAGCCTATAAAAAGGCAAGAGTACTGGACTTTAGGAGGGCTGACTTTGGGAAAATGAGATAGTGCCTCAGAAAAGCACTAGCAAACAGGCAAGAAGAAGGGGTGGAGGATCAATGGGGAGTGATCAAAACAGCCATCAGAGAGGAAACAAGCCTTTGTGTAAAACAAATCAATAAAACACAACGAAGGAAAAAAACATTATGGTTCTCAAAACAGGTGGCAGGGAAGGTTAAGGAGAAAAGGACAGCATTCAGGAAATAAGGAAACACAGAAGGAGCAGGACAGAGAACTATCAGTTAAAGCAGAAAGAGGCTGAAGGCAGTCAGAATAGCAAAGGCCCAAACCGAGGAAAGGATAGCCAATTCTGTTAAGAAGGGGGATAAGACCTTTTATAGGTACATTAGGGAGCGAAGAAAGACCAAAGGGGGGATACTGAAGCTTAATAAAGGGAAGGGAATGTGGGTAGAGAGTGACAGTGAAAAAGCAGGGATACTGAACGAATATTTCTGCTCAGTATTCACAAAGGAAGAGTTACCTAAACCAAACAAGAGAAACACTCTGAAGACGGGGTTCGATAACAGTCCATTTACAAAAGAAAGGGTTCTGAAAGAACTAATAAAATTGAAGGTGGACAAAGCAATGGGGCCTGATGGGGTTCACTCAAGAATTCTAAAAGAACTAAGGGTAGAACTAGTGACACCGCTGACTTCTCTGTTTAACAAATCATGGGAGGATGGGGTGGTACCCGAGGACTGGAGGAGGGCAGATGTGATTCCTCTTCACAAAAGTGGGAGCAAGACAGAGGCAGGAAACTACAGACCAGTTAGTTTGACCTCAGTGGTAGGGAAAATGATGGAATCACTTCTGAAGGAAAGAACTGTTGAGTACCTAGAGGCCAGTGGGGCTGGGACCCAAGGCAGCATGGATTCATGATGGGAAGGTCATGTCAGACAGATCTAATAGATTTCTTTGACTGGGTTACCAAAGTAGTAGACCAGGGAGGGGCTGGACATGGCCTACCTAGATTTTAGCAAGGCATTTGACAGTCCCACACAAAAGATTAATACACAAGATAGCCAGCCTTGGAGTGGGTCCCAAGGTGGTAGCCTGATAAAAAATTGGCTAGACAACAGGACTCAAAGGGTAGTAGTAAATGGAGTACACAGTGACAAAGGAAGGTTACTAGCGGGGTACCATGAGGTTCAGTACTGGGACGGTCCTTTTTAATGTCTTTAAAAGTGACATTGCAGAGGAACTGGAAGGAAAGATGCCCCTTGCAGATGACACAAGATCTGCAACAGGGTTGATACCACAAGATGGAGTAGGAAAGGATGAGAAAGGACTTGGCAAGGTTGGAGGAATGGTCAAATGTATGGCAACTCAGATTCAATGCAAAGAAGTGCAAGGTAATGCACATGGGGAACAAAACCCTGGGAAGTGTACACAATGAGGGTGAGATACTGACAACAGTAAAAATAGAAAGGGACCTGGGGTAATATATCAGATGACCTAAGGTGGGCAAGCAATGTAGAAGGCAGTAAGGAAGGCTGGGGATACTGGGATGTATAGGAAGAGGCATCAATGGTAGAAAACAGGAAGTTGTTATCCCTCTATACAGACAGTTGGTGAGACCCCATCTGGAGTACTGTGTGCAGTTCTGGAGACCCCCTCTCCACAAAGACAAAGTGGAGGCTGTCCAGAGGAGGGCAACCAAAATGGTGCAGGGTCTGCACCAGAAGACATACGAAGAAAGACTAAGAAGCTTAATATGTTGAGGAAAGAAGGGAGAGAGGGGACATGATAGAAACTTTCAAGTACCTCAAGGGAATTAAAGTCCAAGAGGGTAGCATCTTCCAGAAAACGAGATGTGCAAGAACAAGGGGGCACAATTTGAAGATAGAAGGGGGACGGCTCAGAGGTAATGCGAGGAAGCATTTTTTCACTGAGAGGGTTGTGGATGCTTGGAACAGCCTCCCTGAAGAGGTGGGGTCCAAGAACAGTGGGGACTTCAAGAATGCATGGGACAGACTAAGGCAGTCCTAGTGGGGTAGGAGGAGTAAGATGTTGGTTAACTAGGATCTGCAGCTTATCTGTTAGGTAGGAAAATGGGCAGACTAGGTGGGCCAAGCGGTCCTTATCTGCCGTCAAATTCTATGTTTCTATGTTACCGGCTCCAGTCCTAATGGTGTAACCTGCTGCAAGAGCTGTGTCTCGAAGTAAGATCTGAAGGGTTCCAGGAGGGAGGATAGCAGGAGTTCCAAAATGATCCGCAAGGAAGAACGAAGCATCTGAACAGGAAGGCTTGCAAGAGGAGGCGTGGGGGAGCCCTGAAGTGCAGTCAATGCACAGGGGCAGGCCCAGCCTCCCCAGAGGGGATGGGCATGGGACGGAGAAGTGGCAGCAGCCCTGGAAGCCCTACCGCAGTCCTGAGCTGTACCGCAGCAAGGGGGCTAGGAACAGGATGCCTCATCAGCAGAGGAGGAGGATGGGGTCCAAGAGGCACAATAGAGGTCCTGGACCGACCGCAGGGTATGCCCAGAAGCCTAGAGGGAACTCAGAATGTCCTGTTTACCAGGGCCAAACAACCTGTCCTCACAGAAAGGGAGTCTACAACTGGCAACTTGATGTCGGGAGCGAAACCCGAAGCCTGGCACGGCGCCGCAAGGAGACAATGGTGGCAGTCAGATAGGCAGAGGCATCGATCGCATCGTAGCCTGACCAAAGCAGGTGACAGGAAAGGAAGTGATAGAGAGGGGCTGTGCCAACTGGGCTGACCCCGAGGAGGGAGGGAGGGAGGGAGGCAAGGTGGAAAGGTCATCCACAGCGGACGCACTCAAGGTGCGGAGGTACCGGACCATATGGCCTACACACTTGAGAATGCGAAGCAGCAAGGTACTAGAGGTGTAAACCTTCTTGCCAAGAAAATCAATGCGCCATGATTCCTTATCCGGTGGCACTGAACTGGAATGACTGGGTCAAGCAGTCCGGTCATGGGCTGCCGTTAATGACCACAGAATCAGCCGCAGGAGCGGACAAATAAGGATGGTCTGATGGAGCCCTGTACAGCTGGTCAGACCCACGCAGGGCGGGCGGAGCAGAAGAGGGGTGACGCCAAGTAGTTCTGGAGTTCAAATAAGTAGGAATCAAGGGAGGGATGACCAGGACAGGCTTCTTGGGTAGGTCGAGATAGGCGGCCATGTCCCGATGAAGGGTATCCTGCTCCAGTGATGGGAAGCCAAACGTCTCCTGGATTTGCAACAGCAGATCCGTGAAAGAAGGATCAGAGGAAACATCAGAAGGGACAGTGTCCAGGATAGAGGACACCGATCATGGGGAATCTGGGTCCCCATAATCCGGAAAGCCTACCTCAGAAACATCCTCCCTGAAGGGATCCCCAGACACAGACTCCACATAAACAGGGGGAAATCAGGCAGAAAGTTGGATCTGGGCGAAGCCACTTTTTTTTGGGGGGGGGGGCAGAGAGAGAAGAGACAGCATGGCCCAGGAATCAGTGGCGGGACCCTAGACAGACTTTGACCCAAAGAGCGATGGACCTAAAGAACATTGTGGGTAATGCCCGGCACCTGGGAAGGTGGGCAGTCCACTGCCGGAGAGTGCTCAAGGGAGGAGAAAATTGGTGAGGAACATCAGGGACGTCAGTCCCGGAAAGCCGGTGAGGGCATCTTGATCCCTGTGGGAAGGCATTGAAGGAGGGGCCAGGAACATGGAGCAAGCCTCATGAACCCGGCCAGAGCAGATAGGAAAAATACATCCGAGGGGTGCAAGAACGGTGGTGGAGGGGGGTACCCCCGTCGATGCAAGATTAGTGTGCCAGTGCCAGGAAGGGCGGGGGGACATGGATGGGGAACCCATAACAGGGCTTGTCCCGGGGTTCAGAGTCCCTGCCGTCGAAGGGGGGAACCACCATCATCAATGAGGAATGCAACAGGGAACGTTCTGTCGACAGGGAAAGCAGCCCCCTTAACAGGGATTGATAAATAAGACTCCCATCAAGGAAAGCTCAGTCGATGGGTGAATAGCCTACGTCAAGACAAGAAGACTAGAACGCCCTGTCAACAGAAGTGTTCCAGTAGATGGAGAACAATGCATGCTCAGTCGACAAAGGAAGCAACCTCATCAACGAGGAATGTTCCGTTGACAGGGGGAACAGCGCCATCAACAAAAAATGTGTTCCAGTGCTCAGTCAACAAGGGATGCAGTCCTGCTGATGAGGGAGCAGCCCAGTCGACAGGTGATGAGAGTCCTTCTCCCTCTTATGCCAGGAACGTGAGCCCTGAGCCGGAGAACCCTTAGAACAGGTCCCCGAGGTCCATTCCAGCAGGGCTGCTTTGTTAGCCACAAAGGTCCAAAGACCCAGCAGGAGAGCCAGGCCAAGGAGAAGTGGGGTTACTGAGAGTGATTCACAGGCCTGCTACAAAAGCAAGGAGAAACAGGGGTAACAGTGGTTCACTGGCCCAGAAAAGAAGTATAAAAGTGGATTCAAGTTCACACTGAAGACTGCAACACAGAAGATTGAGCTAGCTGCTATGCGGGCTGAAGCCAGCGGGAAAAAGAAGAGTTTACTGGGGGCCGCCCAATTATACTCTGGCTGAGGAAGTGATGTCATGTGGGCGGCCCCTGAAGAGAACTGTTGGAAGTTGCCATGTGACAGCGCCATCTAGTAGAACTCCCAAGATTAATAATCTATTGCAAGAGACCAGTCAGTAGAAGATCTTCTGTTACAGGCAAGTAACCTGGTTTTCTAGGGATATGGATATGGTGTACTTATCCACATGTTCTGGTAGACTCCTAGCAGTTCTCTGGGAGGAGGGAGGCAAGGCACACCCCCTACTTAGGAAACAGCGATTGGAGAACAGAGGCCCCAAAACCAGCATCCCGGCATACCTCAAGGTCAATGTGGTAATGGGAAATGAAGGTGTGTGTTGACCTCCAGGTACCAGACCTGCAGATTTCCTGGATAGGGACGTGCATGAAGCAGCCACCAATGCAGTGGTATGCTGGGCAGAATGAGCCCTTAGCCCTCCGGGAAGCTCCCTACCCACCAACCTATAGCAGAAATTAATGCAGGATACAATCCACCTGCCTACTGTCCACTTGGCTGCAGGTCTGTCAGGTGCAGCTTCAACGGAGGTAACAAACGGCTGGCGACCATCTCCCAGAACTCCAGACATGCGCTTATAGTAAGTAAGCGCTCACCTCAGGTCCAGAATATGAAGCCTGTGCTCTTCCACCAAGGTATGGTGAAGTACACTGGGAGATTGATCACCTGGTTAAAGTGAAAATCCGAAACAACCTTCGGGAGGAACTTTGGGTTGGGGCAGAACAACCTTGTCATTGTGGAAGACCAAAAAAGGAGACTCCACAGAAAGTGCCTGGAACTCACAGATCCTTCTGGCTGATAGCCACCAAGAAGACATTCTTCCACGACAGGTGACATCTCGCACCTGTCCATCAGTCTGCATGGCTTCTCCATTAACTTAGCCAAAACCAGCAGCATATCTCAAGGTGGTGGTTCACGCACCAGAAGGGAAATGTGATCCAAGCAAAGCACCACACCACCTTTTCCTGTGCCTCAGACTGTTGTCTGGCCTGCTCCCACTAAGCAGAGATGGCTACCAGATGCACCTTGAGGGTTGTCTACTGAAGCCTCCCCTCCCCAAAAGGTAAGAGAATGTTAGCCACAGTACAAGTCAAAGGGTCCAGCTCTTTTGCCCTGGCACCAAATAGAGAATCTCTTCCATTTGAAGGCATAACATTCTCAGGTCGACCTCTTCCAAGATGCTGTAACAACCTTGAGAACATCTTTAGAGAGACACAAAGTCTGGAACTCTAGCCACTCAGGAACCAGGCTGTCAGGTGCAGTACCCTGCCCCCCCCCCGATTAGTGAAGACCAGGTCCAGGCACAATGGAAGATGCCTCAGGAGCCTGCTGCTGAGGCGGAGGAGAATGAAGTACCAGAACTGGCATAGCCAGTCAGAAGCTACCAAGATCACATGTGCCTTGCCCCTCCGGATCTTGAGCAGCACTTTGTGACTCGGGGGAAACGGAGGGAAGGCATAGAGGCAGCCTAGGGTCCAGGGCCTCGAGAAGGCATCTCCCCCCGCAGCGTTCCCTGCCGAGGGGGCAGTTGCAATACAGCCTCAGCTTTTCATTCTCCTGGGAGGCGAACAGGTCCACCACAAAAGGGAGAACAGGTTGTATTACGTTGGGATGGAGAGACCACTACTGTGATACCTCGCTCACCCGGTTGAGGGTATCTGCAAGTTGGCTGGAAATACCAGCCACATGGATGACCAGTAGATCAACCCCCAGACCGTGCACGAGGGTTCATATGCAGAGCGCTTCTCTGCATAGCGGAAGGGAACATGTACCGCCCCGTTTGTTGAGATAGTACATGGTCTAAGTGTTTCTCGTCTGGACTTGACCACTTGATCCGAGGTGCGGAGCAAATGCGGTCAGCGCCAGCAGAATCACCCTAAGCTCCAGCAGGTTAATGCGACATCGGGACTCCTTGGGGGGCCAAGAGCTGGGGACTCCGATCCCCTAGGTGGGCTTCCCAACCCATGAGGGAGGCATCTGTCATCAGGATGAGAGTCTTCTCCAGACAGAATACTCTGACAGATGCTCCAGGACTAACCACTGGAACGTGTCCCACACCCACTGGGTCACGGTGACCAACTGGTCGACATGAGCCCTGTGTTGGGACCACTGGCTGTCTAGCTCCCACCGCAGGGAGTGCCTTCTCCAACGGGCCCATCAAGGTAGTGCCATACCCAGACTTCTCGGTCCCTCAAGTGGGCAGCCACCACTGCGATGCATTTGGTGAAGACCCCGGGCACCAACGACAGGCTGTCTGGCATGGCCTGGAACTCATAGCAGTTGCCCTCTGCCCAAAAGCGTAGGAAACACTGGTGGGATGAATGGATTGGAACGTGAAGGAATGCGCCCTGAAGAGCCAGTGAGCAAAACCACATGTCTTGCTCAAAGAATGATATGATCTTAAACAAAAAAGCAAGGTTTTGCAACATATAGATATACCTCTTTATCTCTATATATCTAAATTTATCTCTATATATATATATATATATATATATATATATATATATATATATATACATATATATATATACACACACATATATATATATATATATATATATATATATATATATATATATATATAATATATTGTGTATATATATATATGTGTATGTATATATATATATATATATATATATATATATATATATATATATATATATATATATATATATATATATATATATATATATATATATTATATACACACACACACACACACACACACACACACACACACACACACACACACCTCTATTTATCTCTATATATATTTCCATCTATCTATCTCATCAATACATTCAAACAAAAAGCAGTTATGCAAGAACTTACCATAACAGTAGACCTTCGAAAGGAGCCCTTGCAGCAGGTAATACCAACAGGACTAAGGCCTCCAGGCGTTCGGACCCCATGGAAAAAAATCAAGATAGCTGAGGAAATGTAACAAAACTTAATGCCCAAATCTTTGGAATCTAATATGGACCTCCAACATCCCATGTTAGTTGTATATGGGTTCACCAAGATCCCGTATTGGCCTGCTAGTGTCTCAGTAAAATTTTATTCATATTTACAATATCTTCTCAGCCAGCGACCTTTGGTTAGGGAGCGGACCTGGGTCACTGGAGGGACCGACTCAGGGGAGAAGGACAGAGCGTATTTCTCCGGGGCTGTGTGTGTGTGCAATGGCACCCAGCGGAGGCTGGGTTCACTGCAATGCACCACTATTACAATTCAGGGCGGGCAGACACTGGTCGTCAATGCATGTCCCTGTCCATGCTTACAGGGGAAAACATCCTGGGCTTCGATCAGCCTCCAGTGCCTGCTCTTCTGACCAGCTACAGTAGTGTGGCACTGGCAGGGGAACAGTACTGCAACCCCAACCCTCTGGGGGCAAGCCAGGGGTGACAAGAGGAAAACGCTGGCAATTAATGGAGGTGGGAGCCCAAGTGAGCCATGAAAAGGGCTGAAACAGACGATCGTGGATGCCAAAAATAAATAAAAATCATCTTCTCTCACCTCCACCTCCTTCCATTTAGCCCTATAATGTGGGTGGGTGCAGCCAGTAGAGCACTCCCCTAAGCCGAGCCGCACAGTAATAAGCTCTCCGGTCTGAACAATCCAAGCCCCCCCCCCCCTTCTTTTTGGCAACTGTAAAATGGTGCATCTTATTTTAGGCTTTTGGGAGTCCCAGATGAGGATGGTATGATCAGAGAGAGAGAGACCATCCTGAAGGTGCAGGACCCGATGAATTTGTCCCAGTCGTGCAGATCTAGAATGGGGCATCAGCGCCCCCATCTGTATGGATAGCAGGAAGTACCTCAACACTGACCCCGATTCCTGTGGAGAATCAGACAGAAGTCACCACCTCCTTGAGCAGGAGCTGGGCAATGTTGTCCGAAAGGCAGACTGAACGTCAGCTGACAGCATGTCTTCCTGTGGGACAAAGGCTTGGCTGGGATGGTACTGTTTGAATTCCAGAGGAAGACCCTGACCAACTACTTCAAGAACCCACCTGTCCACTGTGACAGAACAAGCAGAAAGGAAGTAGCACAGCCAGCCCCCCACAGGGTGATCCAGGGGTGTCAGGACGGGAGAGGAGTGGACACCCTCCATTCAGTCACTGGGCAGGCTTGAAAGAGAGAAGCATCCAGCTGAGGGACGCCAGAGCACCGACCTCCTGATGAGAGGCCATGATCTTGCATGTCAAGCCTGTTGCTAACCAGCCTGGAGCTGGGGAGGCTTGGCTACAGGAGCAGAGGTGAGCCGAAAGGTCTTTCTCTTGGTGGAGTTGGTGCCTTTTGGGTCTTTCTGAGCAGACACAGTCCAGGGTGGCACTGGATTTCTCAATCCTGACCAGATGGCCCTCCACATTGGGGCCAAACAAGTCCCCAAGAAGGTCATGTGCTGCATATCAGAGGTGAATGTGGAGATGTGCAGCCAAGTCCTGCAGCACATGACAACTGCTGCGGCCACAGAATGGGTGCAGGAACTGCAGATGTCCATGGCTGTCTGAAACTGCTGCTTCACCACAGCGAGGCCTTTGTCTTGAACCTGCTTGACAGTAGTCTGCAGGGAGGTGGGGAAGCACCTCGTCAAATGTCCCAAGAAGGGCGAGCATGAAGTGAGCCATAAGCAGGGCCGAAATCATTTGCCAAAGGCCAAGCAAAGCGGGGGTATACACCTTTTTGGCCAAATGATCCAACTTTTTGGACTCCTTGTCTGGGGGCTTCTCTATGTTCCCCATGTATCCCGTGACCCAAAAACTGAATCGGCCACTAGCCTCTCGGGTGATGGATGTTCCCTGAAGCCAGAGAGGGAACCGGTAGGGACCACGTACTTGTGGGCCACTCACGCAGAGGGTGGGCACTAGGCCGGGTGCTGCCAAAATTCCAGGGCAGGAAAGAGAACTGCATCCTGGACTGGGAAGGTCTCCATCGGGGTGTCACCCCAGTCCAAGATCTCAGTTAAGGGGTACCTCTTCTGAATGGGCTCCAGCTGGAGGCCAATTGACTCAATCAGATGGAGAAGGCCCATGAATGAGGTGGGACTTTGATCTGTACAGAGATCCTCGGCAGACACGAAGTCCACTGGGTGGGAGTGGAGAGGAGCCCTCAGAGTCAGAGGACTCGTGAAACTAAGGCCTACCGCTCATGTCAGTACTCACCCACCCAGGGTGGTCAGGGTAGAGCAGGGCTCATTTTTTGGTGGGGGATTGGGACAACTGGCAAGACAGTTTTTAAATTTTGACCCACCTTTTCTTCTGCCTTGGGGAGAACCTGCTCACTGTTAGAGGTTTTAAACAGTTTAATGAATCTGGGCTCAGCTGAATAACATAACCCACAGTTTTTTTCATTTGATCCTTACTTTTTAAACTTAGTGAGTCAGTGTCCCACATAGATAAATATCTGAAATGAACCCTGGGCGAGTGAGACTTTCAGCCAATGGGGAAAACCTTTGGTGGGCCAAGCACCTTTCTGCTGAGGGACAGTGCCTCCACCACAATTCCGGATATAAGCTGGAGTGGACTTGCTGAACCTGACTGAACCAGCTCCTTTCAGGGCAGGGTCTGCCGAGGCTCCTGTGACAGCAGCCAAGTTAAGGCCGAGTTGGGCGCCGGGACGGCTTCACCCAGGAAAACAGAAGCCACTGCCACATAAGAATAGGCGGCTGTATAATGCAGTGGTTTAAGGCTCTGAACTGCAAATATAGAAATTACGTACTTACCGTAATTATGATCTTTCTGTGTATCTTCACCTTTCATCACAGATGGGGGTACTGGCCGGAGGTCAGGACCCCACAGGGCTTTTTTTTTAAAAGATAAGGCGAAACCCGGCCTCGGCGCAGCGCCCTGGGGCAGAGCGTGCATGGCAGTTGGCTGCTACAGTGTCGACTCTGCCAGACTACCAGTTCTGAGTCGCCGGAGAGGTAAGAGAAAGTGATGGAGGGTGAGAAGAGAGTCCAAGGGACAGAAAAAGGAGGGAAGAACTGAACCAAAAGGAGAAATGACGACAGAGGACAGCAGAGGAGAGATCAGACTAAGGGGATTGGGTAGGGGCCCCAATCTCTGGAAGCGGAAGAAGGGAGGGAGAAAATTTAGGAGAGAGTGAGAGGTAACAAGGATCCAGGACCCTCGTCCGTCACCAGACTGTATAGGAACTGCAAGGAGTAGCAAAGCTTACTTGCCAGAATTCAAGGCACAGAATATTTGGCAATACCCCAAAAGCAGAGTCTGCTATACTAGAGAAGGACAGGGTACAGGAATTAGTACTCTCTCTGTAACAAGATTTGGTGAAAAAAAAAAAGGTTTTTTTTTGAAACAGTTGGGACGACAGGAGGAGGGCAACCAACAACTCCCACCCTGATAGGGTGGAGATATGCAGTAGAGAAGGAACGCCACTCGATCTGTACCCTTTAAAGGGGAAGAAATCACCCCACCCCACCCCGGTGTGTCCCTACTTTACCCTGCTCCAAAGAGAGGGAGGGAGAGGCACAGAGGAAGGGGGACCCAGAGACAGGCCCTAGGGAGACGGTGGACGGGATTGTGATGAATGGTGAAGATACACAGAAAGATCATAATTACGGTTAAGTACGTAAGTTCTATATCTCATCTGTGTCAATCTTCACCATTCATCTAGATTAATGATACCAAGCCCCGAGAGAGCTGACTAATGCACCCTAAGGGACAGTGTCCCTTAGCCCTCAGTGGTGGCGCACTAAGGGGGAACCTTCTGGGCCTGGGGAGGCCCGAGAGTGGGGAGAGCGAGACGGTGTCCCCTCCGGAGGGGGAAGGAAGTTGCCCCAACAAACGGCGTCTCGCCCTACGGGAAAACAGACAGGTTCCCTGGTGAGCGGAGCAAATCACCCTAAGCCGGGCCAAGGGCGACAACCGGGAAAGGTGAAGCCACGCCGATCTTCTGGTGCAGATCGCTGTCCCCACCACTCTGGTAGCTACCTCGTTGGCGTCATAAGACGCCCTTGCTTGGTGCCTTGCTAGCTCCAGGCCACGTGCAGAGAAAGCGATGGCTTGCCTGGTCTGCTCCGAGTCAGGCAAAGCAGCCAGGAATTGACCCAGCGCTGACCACAAGAACCTGTTGTAGGCTGCATAGTGGGCCTGACGGAGATGGAGAAGCAACCGTGCCGAGTAGAAAGTCCTCCTCCCCCAGAAATCAAACTCCGAAGAGTCCTGATCCGGGGGCCAGTCACGGTGGAGGGCGGGAAGCCCTTCGGGAGTGTCCAGGTGCGTCAATCCGCACTGAATATGAGGCATGGAGCCTGGAGACTTCGGGGGTGTGCAATACCTCTGGCTGAGGTCCCTAGGGGCAGGAACTCCGGAGGAGGGCTCTGCCAGAAACGCATGGACACCTCCCGAAAGGGAGCAGGCCAGGGTGGCACCACAAGGGTGGCTGCCCGGAAATCGCCTAGAAAGGCGTGTGCCACATGCTCTGGATTACTCGCGGATAGGTGAAGGTCCTCCAACATCCTCACGAAGAAGCGCTGATACTCCGCGAGATCGGTGGCAGGAGAGATGTGGACAGATGGTTCCTCACCCCCAGAAGAGGAGGATGAGGAGCTGGAGGTCACCACATGCTCAGAGAGTGGCTGCTCGGGGGTTGAAAAACCTGACTGTCCAAGGCCCTAACGTAAGCAGGGAACCGAGAAGCTACCGCTCTGAACTGCTCCCAGGAGAGAGGCCCGGTAGGACCAAGAATGCCCAGGAGCGCTGGAGAATGCGGCAGGGGGGAAGGGGCAGAGCCCAGGGAAGGAATCAGCTGGCCTCTGCCAGGGCTAGGGAGCGGACCATGGACACCCGGGGAAGGTGTCCCGGAAGACTCCGCAGTCGACAGCTGTACAACCACGTTGGTACTGCCTAGGCTGCGCCCAGAAGAATCCCCCCAGTGAGGCGACCGGGGCCGTATAGGTCCAGAAGGACGGTCCCCTGCCTCCAAAGAATAGGACCCTCTCAAGGAACCCAAAGGGGAAGGGCGGAAGTCCGCACTTCGCTCCGTCCAGGGCCCTGGTGGACCCCAGAGAAAGAGCGATGCACCGGCCCCACACCCCTCGACCCCTCAGAGTCCGAGAAGATCCTGGCCCTCGGAAGGGTCAGCCTAGGTAGCTGACAAATCTGGGATGCCCCCCCGAGGGGGAAATCCAGGGCGCAGCACCCTCCCCAGCCATAGGTTTCCCAGTGGGCCCCAAAGTTGGGTGATCGAGACACACCACTGAAGGGGTACCTCCGCTGAAGGGTCAAGGAACCACCCCAGACCAGGCTGCATGGTTGTGGTGGCACGCACCACAGCCTGCTGGTCAGTGCCACTGACCCCGATCTGGAGGGGGACCTGACGCTCCTCAGCAGGGGGCTGACTCAGACTCTAAGAGACCACTGACTCACTCTCCTGTGCAGGCAACCCCGAAGGGTGTGACTGACCGTCCGACTGAGTTGGACTCAGACTCCGAAGAGGTGGAATCCGAGGCCCTAAGCCAGACAGTAGGAGGGCGAGAAAACGCAACCTTCGCGGAGGGCCCAGAAATCGTGGCAGTGTTCAAAGCCACCCCAGCGCCCTCCACGGCCCCGCAGACGCAGCTGGCAGAAGGCAGTAGGGCAGTCGAGACCAAAGGTCCAGAGCTAGGGCCAGCCACGGCGCAGTCAAGCCCACCAGCGCCGGGAACAAAGACTGAGCCGACGGCAGCCCCAACAGTGGCCCCAGAGACGCGAACACCGCCAGGCCCCCCGAGCGGCACTGAGAGTCTAAGCGGCACCGAGTGTCCTGAGAGGCAGGCTCGGGCGCAGACTGTGCCGCTAGGCCGCACGGCGCTCGCAGTGGCACTCAGAACCAAGGCGGCATCGACTGCACCAAAACGGACCCGCGCCAACCATCGACACAGAGGGACCCGCGAAGTGCCGTCCCTCAACCTCAGTGCCGGAGGCGATGGCAGGCAGACATACCAAAGGTGACGCCAGAATCGGTCGGGCGCTGCGAGCAGAGTCGACGAAAGCCCTCGGCACCGCAAACGGCGCCAAAGGCCTCGCCGACACCAATGGATGGCGCCGATCTGGGCCTTCCAGACCGTGGGAGCGACACCGGGGGCCTTCAGCTCCGAAGGGGTGATGGCCATGGCGGCGCCTCCCGCCCGCTCCCGGGGGAAAAGTGGGACGGCCTCCTGCGCCACGGGAGAAGCCTAGACCAAGGCTAGGCTACGGGAGGTCGAGGCTCCCTCCTCCATGGTCCATATAGAATCAGGAGAGGACCCGGAGGAAAGGCCGAGAGAGTGCGGCTTGGCCCAATGAGTGCGATCCGTCCCGAGAAAGTCGTGAACCGTCCATCACTCACCTTGGCGCTGTTAGAGGTGGCGGTCCATGGAGAAAGCAGGCGTCAGATTTAATCCATGTCGTGAAGCGGGCCAAGACACGCGAGACACCGGTCATGCTGGTCGGTCACTGAGAAATTGCGGCCGCACAGGCATCGACGCATAGGGGGCCGCCTCGCCTTAGAGAACTTCTTGCCCTCCGACCGCAGCATGACCTATGGAAAAACACTAAAAGAGACTCTACGTCGCTTAAATGTTAATAAAAAGGAAAGATCTTACCGGCGACGTCGAGTGGAGGCAGTACCCAGAACTAGTAGACCGTGGAATAGCGACGGAAATACCACAGGCTTAAGGCCTAAAAACTGACGATACTTCTTCAGGCTTCCCATGAGGCGACCTCAACGGCAGGAGACGAAGAACTGGTAGTCAGGCAGAGTCGACACAGCTTAACAGCTAATCCCGAGCGCCACGTAGTGCACGCCTGCCTCGAGGGCGGTGCAGATTCTGCGTCGTACTCTGCCTATCCTTATAAAAAAAAAAAAAAGGGGTTCCATGAGTCCTGACCTCCGCCAGTACCCCCATCTGATGAATGGTGAAGACCACAGATAAGATCTAGGTTCGAATCCCACAGCCACCACTTGCATATACTGAGTGACCCTGACCAAGTCACAACTTCCCTGTGCTCCCAGGTTGCACCTGTATACAAGCTTTCAGCCTAGTGCGCCACTCCTGGTTAAACAATTAAAGAATCACAAGCTTCTCATAGCACCCAACGCAATTTGCGCCCGTGCCTCCTTGCCAAAGGAGGATAAGGAGGAGTAGCAGCGGTGCCACTTAACAGCGCAAGCATCCAGAGTGATGTGGGCTGCCAGAGTCTGGGCTACCGGAGTGAGACTGCAAGAGACTGCTGGGGGACTGGCAGTGGGTCTGTTAGGGGGCAGATTGCTGAGCCACCCCCAGTCAGGGAGTTCTAGTGTGGGAAGTGGCGGAACAGTGACCTGCCCAGTGCCTCCCGAAAGAACCAGAGTTCTGAAAAGGGAGGCATCAACCTCCACAGAAAAAAGGAACGAGACAACCGTGTCAAGAAAAATCTCAACCAGAGAGTTGACGGGGTTACTGTGGAGCTAGCGGCCCAAACCAAAGCCTCTGCAAGGCAGGGGACTCTAAGCGTGCAGGAATCAGGCACAAAGTGCTCACGATTCCTGAGTGTCGGCCGAGACCGCTCCTGGACTCTTTCCCTTTGACTTTGGCCCTTCCAAAGTTAGGAGAGCCTGGCACAGCTCCTTGAACGCACCCCTCCCAAAAAAAAAAAAAACACACGCCCAACAAGAGCTGCATGAAGGCCAAAGCAGAGGATGAATGTGCCGCTTCCTCCTCCATAGCTGCCAACTGCTAAACAGAACCCTTAGCCGCGGAAACCATCTTTTGTGCGTTAGAACGAATGGGCAGGTCCCGTTCACTCGGGTGACCAAGGAACAAGCAAGTGAGGCAATCCTCTAAGGTAGACAGTAGAAACACGCAACAGTAATTGCAGGCCTGGACACCGTGCTCGTGGCCTAGGTAGTAAACGTACAAGGAGTGTGGGTCGGATCATGACATCTTTTGCCGACAACCGCAAAACCGACAACACGAATTGGACTTTGAGTCATCCATAAAGGAGAGAAGTAGACAAGACAAAAATGCTAAGAAATAACTCGAAGTTTTTTTTTGTAAAGGTTTTAGGGCCCCAGAAACGCAGAACAATAAGGAGGGAACCTATTCTTCCAAGAAGAAAAGGAAGAATTGGTATCATCGGGCAGTGCTAGGTGAATTACCACCCAGGTGGGTGGGAGGAGCCAGCCTGAAGAGTATTTTAAGGGTAAAAGGACACTACCAGAACGTGTGGATGAGTACACCATATCCACGTGCCTAGAACTTTATCTGTGCACAAAGACAGACTTTCTGAAAGATCAAACTAGGCTCCTCGCACCAGAGGGCCAGAAGCTCTGAAACTCTGCAAGCAGAAGTAACTGCAACTAAAAAGTGCTTTCTAGAGAAAAAGTGCAAATCACAAGTCAGTCACGTTTGGCTCAAAAAGAGACTGCATCAACTTCTCCAAAACTAAATTAAAATCTCAAGCTGGGACAGAGGAACGGACTGGAGCTTTCGAAAGCATGATGCCTCAAAAAAAAGTACATGAGACATTGGGTAGAGTAACTGTGCTGTCACCCATGGGCACATGAAAGGCTGAAATAGCCAAAAGGTGAACCATGAACAGAGACCCTACAATTCTGCGGCACCGCAGAATTCATTCTTCGTGATTTATCATTAATATTTCTGTTTATCCATAGAATCTGGTTCCCTTCCCCTCTTTTTATATCCAAAACCCCCATATGCTCAGAATGTTATTGCTACGACATCATACATTAGCTAATGAAATGGCTGCATTCTGCAACAGAAATGAACAGTCACTTATCTACCACAGCTCCCACTGCCAGAGACAGCGGCACAGTACATCAGGCATGGTGATATTTGCTCAACCTGCACTACAGCCTAATACAATTTTCAGTCTTACATTATTGCACTAGGGCCAACTTAAACAAAACTTGTCAATAGCACAGACCTGTTAAGTTCATATCTCACTTTGTACAAACTCAGGGCTCAAAATAACCGGCTGTCCACCTGTCTGGGACAGCCGTTATTAATCTGGGACAGTCGTTTTTAACATCCCGCCTGTCCCTGGGACAGGCGCTTTACTGTAGCAGAATCCTCGTCAGGACCAGGCACTAGGACCCAGAGGAATCACTGACAGTCTGTACTCTGCCATGAAGAGAAGAGAAGTCTTGCGTCATCTGACGCTGTAACCGCCTGTCCCGCCCATCGCTGCTATCCTGACTCAGGTAACCTAACATTGTTTGTCACCCAACGTGTTTCTCCTCTGGTGGAGCTTGAAGTGGCGGCAAGCAAGAAGAACATTATCCAAGAAACGGCCGATCTCGCCAAGCATGCAAGCACGGATTGTCCTTGCACATGCCCGGTTTACATTTCAGTACTCGCTATCTTCATTTTCGGCATCTATCTCATAGATGAAGGATGTTGAGAGGAGAGGGAGTGGTTTCTTAGCACAAGGTTCAGTGTTCATTTTTCTGACAGTTCACTTTTAAAAGCTCCACCAAAAAAAAAAAAACTGCTACTATTTTAACATAACGCAGCTACTGAAAAAAATAAAACGAACAGGCTGAGCAAGTGGTGACTGATAATCTCAGCAAGGTGGAGGAGGGGCAGGACAGTGTTAGTCTGGGTTTGGGACCTTTTTCAGAGTTTTTGGAGGCAGTGAAGCCTAAACTTACCCTAGCCTTGCCACTTCCCAAGTAGCCCTATAGGACCCTTGTATTATTTGAGTTGAGAAGAGGGAGACTATCAGATTAGAAAACAGAAGACAGGACACAAACTGTGTGTGTGTGTGTGTGTGTGTGTGTGTGTGTGTGTGTGTGTGTGTGTGTGTGTGTGTTGGGGGGGTTGTTATATTTCAAAATTCACCTCACAATTATATGGACAAGTAAACTTTTTGTCGGACAGGCAAAATTTACACCCCATCTGTCCTGCGGACAGGCATCTCAAAAAAATTATTTCGAGCCCTGTACAAACTTATTGGTGCCTTTAAGGTATAGAGATGCCATCTCAAATGAACTGGTAAAATGAATTTAACTGCCATTTTTAAGAAAAATAATTATGCCCAGAAAACTGGAATATAACAATGTGTACATCTGTTGAAAGAATAGACCTGTCAAATAAATAATTGCACTGTATGCATTTTTGCCAGGGTTATCGATTACAGATTGTCATTGGTTGATAGAATCACCTAAAAGTTACGGAAAAATGTGTGCAGGGACAGCTGTTGGGCCAGAAGGTAGCATCCTGTGTTTCCGTGCTGGTTCAGAGATAAGCTCTGGGAGCTGGCTGGGCAGCACAAGGATTGGTGGAACACATCACTGCTCGGAGCCTGAGAAGGTATGGTGCAGTGTTCTGTCACAAGGTGGACATTTTGTGATGGGCTGGAGAACTCTCACAATTGGTTCACATGCATGTCATGGCCTGATGGTGACACGTAGTGCGTCTGGGGAAGCAGATTACATAGAAACAGACTGACGGCAGATAAGGACCGCTAGGCCCATCTAGTCTGCCCATTTCCCTACCTACAGGATAGGCCGCAGATCCTAGTTAACCAACAGCCTATTTCTTCCTACCCCCACAAAAATTGCCTTATGTCTGTCCCATGCATTCTTGAATTCTCCCAGTTTTAGACCCCACAACCTCCTCAGGAAGGCTGTCCCATGCATCCACTACCCTCTCTGAAATAATACTTCCTCACATTGCCCCTGAACTGCCCTCCTATCTTTAAATTGTGTCCCCTTGTTCTTACAAGTCTCTTTTTCTGAAAGATGCTACCCTCTTGGACTTTGATGATTCCACTGAGGTACTTAAAAGTTTCTATCATGTCTCTCCCCCTCTTATTTTTTTTATTTTATTTATTTCCTCAAGGGTATACATATTAAGCTCCTTTAGTCTCTCCTCATACGGCTTCTCTTGCAAACCCTGCACCCTTTTAGTTGCCCTCCTCTCGACTGCCCCTATCCTGTCTATGTCCTTGCGGAGATGGGGTCTCCAGAACTGGACACAGTACTCCAGATGGGGTCTCACCAACTGTCTGTACAGAGGATAACAACTTCCTGTTTTCTCGGATGATGCCTCCTTATACATCCCAGTATACCCCCAGCCCCCAAAGTCCCTTTCCTTTTGTTGTTAGTACCTCCCCACCCATTGTGTATTCTTCCCCAGGTGCATTATTTTGCACTTCTTTGCATTGAATCCTAGCTGCCATACTTTTGACCATTCCTCCAACCTTGCCAAGTCCCTTTTCATCCTTTCCACGCCTCCTTGTGCATCAACCCTGTTGCAGATCTTTGTGTCGTCTGCAAAAAGGCATACTTTTCCTTCCAGTCCCTCTGCAATGTCACTGATGAAGACATTAAAAAGGACTGGACCCAATACTGAACCCTGCAGTACCCCACTAGTAACCCCCCTTTCTTCAGAGTGGACTCCATTTACAATTACCTTCTGTGTCCTGTTGTCCAGCCAATGTTTTACCCAGGCTACCACCCTGGGTCCCACTCCCAGGCTGGTTAATTTGACTATTAATCTTGTGTGTGGTTGACATGAAATTAGTTTTGCAGTAACTCCTCTATTCCATTTATTCAATTTCCAATGGGACCTGTATGAATGAGGATGCAATTTCATGGAACTTAAATATATATCTATACACACACACGTGTACAGTATCTGTCTCACTATACACATTTTTATGTACATTACAAATTGCATATAAATATATAAGTGATGCACAGTGGAAACCTCATTAGTAGGACAGATAGCATGCATATAGACATACTTTATCACATAAGGTTACCTCTGCATAAATCATTTATGCAAGAGGCTAGGACCTTAAGGGAGAGGCATTTGTTTTGCCTTTTTAGGCATACAATTATTTCTGCAAGTCTTATTTTGTAAACTAGTGTTACTGTGCTTTCCACCATCCTGACTGCTATAACCACTGCCATGAAAGTGAAGTCAGGATGACAAGCGGACACTGATGTGGTAGTTAGTGCCGCAGAACTTCTGCAGAAATTACAAACCACCGCCAGAGAAGTTCTGCGGCAAATAATAGGCTTGCCGCAGAACACGGTCCCACTGTGCTGCAGAAAAGTAGGGGCCTTCACCATGAATGAGGAATACTGGAGGCCAGAGTCTGTCAAAGAAAATAGAGTAGTCCAGGATATGATTCACTAGAGAGGTGAAAGGGTCCAGGGAGTGTTTGGCAGCCCAGATGGCAAACAGTTTCCATTTCATGACATATGTGGCGAGAGTGGAAGGCTTGTATGCCACCACCAGGACAACCACACCTGATAGAGACCTACAACCTGGTGATAGCTACATTCTCAGGAGTCAGGCATGCAGACTGGCAGAGGTTGGGATGGACCAGGGTCCCCCGATCCTGGCTCAGCAGGTTCCACTGCCAGCTGAAGCAGAGGGAACCATATCTGGGGAGCCCAGAGTGGGGCCACCAGAATCATGCTGGCCTCTTCCATTGGCACCTTGATCAGCACTCTCTGGATCAGAGGAAACTGAGGGAAATGCGTACAGAAACCTCCTGCTCCAAGGGAGAGGCAACATGTCTCTCCCAAAAACTCCAAGCCCTGCATCTAGTGAGCACAAATTGGGCAGTTTTGCATTGAATGGGTATGCGAAAAGGTAAAGTCTGGACAACTAATCTGTCAAACAGATCCTTCTGCTACAGAGGAGAGAAGCTCGATTTGTGCACAAATCCTGCTGAGACTGTCCACTAGGGTGTTTAGGATGCTTGGTACGTGGACTGCAGAGTGTCAGACTGTGCTCCAGTGCCCAATACCACTCTCATGGCCTCCCTGCAAAGGGGGTACGAGAGAGTCCCAGCCTGCTTGTTGATGTACTAGACTACACTCAAGACTGTTCAACTGCACTAGCAGTTGGCCTGGAGCAAGATGCTTCTGAAATGCCTGCATGGCATAGAGCACTGCTCATCTCCAGGACACTGCCATGCAGGATAGCTTACCACTGGGACCAAGAGCCCTGGGTTTGCACAGGATCCAGGTGTGCTCCTCAGCCGAGACCAGAAGCATCAGTACTTAGAATCTGATGCAGGCAAGAAATCTGGAATCTTGAAGATTCAGGGGGTCCATCCACCACTGCAGTACCTTGCGTACTGGAGAAAAGAAGACTAGTTGGTCCAACTCAACCGTGTGCTGGTCCCACTGTACCCAGAGGGTCCACTAAAGAGTACGCATGGGAAACCTGGCCAGCAGAATGGTGGGGATAGTCACTGACATTGGGCTCAGTCTGAGGTACACCCTGTCAAGAAAATACAGGTTACTCACCTGTAACAGGAGTTCTAGGAATGGTATATGTTGTTCATCCACACTTTCTGGCAGGTTCCTTGCCGCTTTAAATCTTGCCAGAAGGTCTTCAAGCTGGCTCCTCCCACCCACCCGGGTGGTGAAATTCTCAGCTCGCCCCATGATGCTGGATCTAGCCGCTGGAAGCCAGGCTGTGCGTCGAAGCCGGGGAGGGCAGGTGGGTCGTGTGGATGAACATATACCACTCCTAGAACTCTTGTTACAGGCAAGTAACCTGTATGTCTAGGGACATGGATATGTTGTTCATCCACACTGTCTGGCAGACTCCTAGCAGTTCTCTGTGAGGAGGGAGGCAAGGCGCACACCCCCTACTTAGGGAATAGAAACTGGAGAACCGAGGCCCCAAAACCAGCATCCCGGCGTGACTCAAGATTGATGCGGTAGTGAGAAATAAAGGTATGCGCCGACTTCCAGGTAGCAGCCCTGCAGATATCCTGGATAGGGACATCCCTGGAAGCAGCTACCGATGCAGTGGTATGGCGGATAGAATGAGCTCTTATCCCTCTGGGAGGCTCCATGCCCGCCAACCTATAGCAGAGATCCATGCAGGAGGGGACCCACCTGCCTATCGTCCGCTTGGCTGCAGGTCTGCCAGGTGCGGCTTCAGCGTAGGTGACAATCAGCAGGCGAACCTCTCCCCGAACTTCAGCCATTCGCTCCTTATAATAAGCAAACACTCTTCTAGGGTCCAAAGTACGGAGCCTATATTCGGCTTCCGAGGTGTGATCGGGGTATACCACCAGCAGAGCCAATACCTGGTTAAGGTGAAACTCCGACACCACCTTTGGAAGGAATTTCGGCTGGGGGCGCAGGACAACCTTGTCCCTGTGGAAAACCAGATAAGCAGACTCAATGGAAAGCGCCTGGAGCTCTCCGATCCTTCTGGTTGACGCGATAGCCACCAAGAAGGCGGTCTTCCACAAGTGAGATGTCACACCTGTGCATCGGTTCTGATGGCCTGCCCATGAGCTTAGCCAGTACCAGCAGTAGATCCCACAGAGGTGGAAGGTTCTCGCACCGGAGGGAATATGTGATCAAGACCTTGGAAAAAGCACCTGAGCACCTTCTCCTGGCCACCAACTGCTTCCTGGCCCGCGCCTGGTAAGCAGAGATGGCTGCCAGGTGCACCTTAAGGGTCGTCGACTGAAGCCCTTGCTGAGAAAGAGACCACAAGTAGTCCAGGATGCTAGCCAAGAACAGCAGGAAGGGTCCAAGCCCTTACCCTGCCACCAAATGGAAAACCTCTTCCATTTGAAGGCGTAGCATTTTGTGGTCGACTCCTTACAGGACACCTCAACGATGTTGAGGACATCATCTGAAAGACCCAAGGCCTGAAACTGTAGCCGCTCAGGAACCAGGCCATCAGGTGCAAGGACTGAAGGTCCAGATGGAATACCTTCCCATGATTGACTGAGATCAGGTCCAGGAGGGCTGGAAGCCGCCTGGGGCTGAGACTGAGGAGATTTGGATACCAGAACTGACAGGGCCAGTCTGGGGCTACCAGAATCACCTGCGCCTTGTCCCTCCTCACCTTGAGGAGCACCTTGTGGATCAAGGGAAATGGGGGAAAGGCACAGAAGAGGCCCGGGGTCCACGGCCTCGAGAAGGCATCCCCCTGCAGTGAGCCCTGCTGAGGAGGGCAGGCATGAAACAGTCTCAGCTTCGCATTCTCCCTGGAGGCAAACAGGTCCACCTGAGGCGTGTCCCAGTGGGAGAAGAGATCTTGTACTACCTCCGTCAGAGAGACCACTAGTGTGACGCAGCCCCTATCTGGCTTAGGGCATCGGCCAGGGTGTTGGAGGCTCCTGCCACGTGAATGGCAAGGAGATCCGCCTCCAGGATGCGCACGAGTGACCAAATGCAGAGAGCTTCCCTGCACAGAGGCATGGAGCGCCTCCCGCCCTGGCGGTTTAGATAGTACATGGTCGTGGTATTGATAGCGGACCAGGCAGAAAGGAAGTGGGCGGGCCGTCCCCATGGGGGAACCCAGGGGGTGGCGAGGCTGGGGCGACGCCTCAACCAGTCACCGGGCAGGCTTAGAGGAGGGACCGGCCGAGGGACCTCCTGGGCCTTTACCTCACTGCTTCCTGCTGGAGGAAGCCGCGGGCTTGGGTTTGGGATGCCAAGCGCGAGCCTGCTGGCCCTGATGTTGGTGCTGTTGGGCCGGACGTGCTGCGGGCGCAGAAGGACGAAAGGACTTATGCTGCTGCTGCTGACTGCGGCCTTTGTCCTCCTGGGCGGAGGTGACAGAGTCCAGGGTGGCACTGGACTTTGATCCACTGGAGGTGGCCTTCCACTCCAGGGCCAAAGAAGTCAGTCCTCAGGAAGGGGACGTCCGCCAACTTGTGCTGGGTATCCGCCATAAAGGTGGATATCCTCAGCCATGCCTTGCGGTGCATTGCTACTGCGGCCGCCACTGATCTGGCACAGGAGTCCCCTATGTCCAGAGCTGTCTGGAGCTGTTGCTTCGCCACTGCCCTACCCTGGTCCCAGACCTGCCAGACCGTAGTCTGGAGGTTGGCTGGGAGATGAGGTATCACCTCATCCGGGGGCCCATGAGGGCATGTGAGAAGTGTGCCATCAGCACGGCCGAGCTGGGCTGGCGGAGGCCAAGGGAGGCCGCAGCGTACACCTTGTGCCCGGCATAGTCCAGCTTTTTGGACTCCTTGTCGAGGGGCTTGTCCACATCCCTAGCATTCCCAGAACACTAGAAAAATGTCGGTGACCAACCCCTCGGCAGAGGGATGTTCCGAAAACCACGGGCAAAGAGCCGGTAGGGACTGCATACTTCCTCGCCATCCTGGCCGAGGGCGCAGGACAGGAAGCAGGCCACTGCCAAAGCTCCAGGGCTGGGCCGACAACGACCTCAGCAACAGGGAAGGCCTCCGTGGGCGAATCCCCTCAGTCCAGTATCTCCATCAGGGGATACTTGGCCCGTTTGGACACTGGCTCGAGCTGCATCCCGGTGGACTCAGAGAGCTGAAGCAAACCCATGAAGGACGATGGGCCTTCGTCCAACGACTGGCCCCCGGAGGACTCCAGGTCAACTTGCCTGGAGAACAGGAAGGAGTCTGACTCTGAGGAGTCAGAAGAGCCGACTAGGGCATGAGCCACCCTCCAACTGCCGAGGACAGTCGGGATTGAGGTTGAGCCGACAACCTGTGGAGCAGGCCATGACCCGAGAGTCCTTGGTCAGTGCCCCCGATTTCGGTTGTGGAGGCGGAGGTTCCACCATAATCAGTGGGGCAGCAAGTTTTGACCGAACAACCGGCCCAGAAATGGACATCTCTACTGCAACGAGAGGTTGCTTCGGCCGATCGGGTGACAGCCACTTGATGGCTGGGGAAGGCGTAGGTGTTAACTTAGCCCTGGACAAAAGTAACTGCTGCCACATAAACTCCTCGTAGCATCGATGCAATCTGTGCCAAAGCCTCTCCTCATCTGAAGAGGAGAATGAGGAGGAGCGGTGTCGCCACTTACCTCGGTGCCAAAACAGAGACCGCCGAAGTTGGCGGGATCGGCTGGACCAGGAAAAGGTCAGAGACCCTCGGTGTGTCCGAGGGTGGGCCTGGGACAGAGTAGAGGACACCCGCTCCTCCCTTGGCTTGGACATCTTAACGGGGACAGATGCACAGATAGTGCAGGCAAATTCTCGGTTTCCACCAGGGGAACCAGTGAAGACGGGTTGTTAGCCTCACCAGTCTACAAACCATCAAACGGGTCGAGAAATACAGGTTTCTCACCTGTAACAGAAGTTTAGGAATGGTGTATGTTGTTCATCCACACTTATTGGCAGGTCTCTTGCCGCTTTAAATCTTGCTGGAATGTCTTCAAGCTGGCTCCTCCCTCCCACCCGAGTGGTAAAACTCTCAGCTCTGCCCCATGACGCCAGATCTAGACCGCTGGAAGCAGGTTGTGCGTCAAAGCCGGGAAGGCCGGGTGGGTCGTGTGGATGAACAACATATACCATTCCTAGAACTCCTGTTACAAGTGAGTAACCTGTATTTCCAGGGACATGGATATGTTGTTCATCCACACTTATTGGCAGACTCCTAGCAGTTCTCCGGGAGGAGGAAAGCAAGGCACACACCCCTACTTAGGTAGAAAGACTGGAGAACAGAGGCCCCTACCAGCACCCCGGCGCGACCCAAGGTCAATGTGGAAGGGGAACGGTAAAGTCTGCTTCCAGGCAGAAGCCCTGCAGATATCCGGGACTGGAGTATCCTCAGAAGCAGCCACCAATGCAGCGGAAGGACGGGTAAAAATGAGCGCTTATCCCTCTGGGAGGCTCCATGCCCGCCTGCCTATAGTGGAGACCTAAGCAGGGGTGACCCGCCTGCTCGTTGTCCACTTGGCTGCAAGTCTGCCAGATGCGGCTTCAGCGAAGATGATAAACAGCTGTCGAACCTCTCCCAAACTTCGGCCTTACGCTCCCTAGGTAGGTGGCGTTAAACAGGTACTTATGGAACCTATTCACAACCTCGAGGTGTAAATAGGGATAAACCCCAGCAGAGGCAAAACCTCAAGGAAAACTCCACCACCGCCTTCGGAAGGACTTCGGGTGGGGCGCAGGACAACCTAGTCCCTGTGGAAGAGCGGATAGGGAGATTAAAGGAGCGCCTGGAACTCTCCCCACCTTCTGGATGGCGGAATGGCCCCAAGAAGGTGTTCTTCCACAACTGGTGGGGGAAACTCGCACCTGTGCAAAAGGTTCGGATGGCTTGCTCATGAGCTAAGCCCATACCAGCAAGGATCCCACAGAAACGGGGATACTCTCCCCAAAAGGGGAGGCGTGGTCGAGGCCTAGAAGTGCCAGACCACCTTCTCCGCACCACCAGCTGCCTCCAGGCCCGCACTCGGAAGACAGGGGTGACCCGCAGAAGCACCTAGAGGGTCGTCGGCCGAAGCCATGGTTTAAGGATGTACCGCAGATGGTCTGGAATGCTTGCCCAGGGATGGGGAAGGGCAAGGCCCTATCCCATCATCAAAAAGGAGAACTTTTCCCAGAGAACGAGCATCTTGGCCAACTTCTTAGCAGGACGCTCCGAAAGGTCGAGGACCTTGCCGAAAGACCCTAGGCCTGGCCCCTAGCCGCACAGGGATCGGCCTACAGGTGCAGGGATTGAAGGTCCAGATGGATAACCTTCCCCTGAAAAGGAAAGACAGGACAGGGCGGGCTAGAAGCTGCCTCGGGAGCCTGGGGCTGAAACTGAGGAGAGCTGGATACCAGAGCTGGCAATCCAGTCTGCGGCTACCAGCATCACCTACGCCAAGTCCCTCCTCGCCTTGCCCGTAGGTCAAGGGAAATGGGGGAGAGGCACGGAGTGGCCCGGGGTCTGTGGCCTCAATGGCATCCCCTGCAGCAGGCCGTGCTGAGGGAGTGGGCATAGAACAGTCTCCACATCGTATTCTCCCCGGAGGGAAGAGGGAGAAGATCCTGTGCTACCTCTGGCAGGGGAAACCACTCATGAAGCACAGCCTATGCCCGGCTTAGGGCAGCAGCCAGGAATTGGGGGCTCCTGCCATCAAATGGCTGGGAACCCTCGACTGCGCAAAAACCCAATGCGGAGAACCTCCTTGCACCGAGGCAAGGGGATCGACCAAACCTGGCGGGGTAAGCAGCACATGGCCGTGGTGTTGTCCTACTTGGACTTAGACCACTAGACCCCGTACAAACGGAGCGAGCGGTGCAAGCTAAGCGGACCGCCTGGTGCTCCAACGAGCAGGAAGGACATCGGGACTCGCGAGAGGACCAGAGGCGAAGCACTCTGTATTCCCCTAGAAGGGCACCCCACCCATCCGAGAAGCATCTGTTGGAGAAGACTGCCGACTCAGGGCGAACGAACAGGATGTTCTCCTGCTGAAGATGGAATGGTCCAAAGGGAGCGTTCTCAACTCCTGGGCTGTAGTCATGAACTGGTCCAAAGGACGCAGCGCTGTGACCTCAGGCTGGCCCCTCCCACTACGGGAAGGCCGCCCTGAGGCCCAGGAGGTCCTGGCAGGACATAATTACCCTGCCAACCCGACTGGGTAAGGGAGGAAGAACCTCAGCCCTGTCCGCCCGGAGCCGAGCTCGGACTCGAGAGTCAAGCTTAGTCCCGAAGAAGCCTCACTGCTAAGGCATGAGTTCCCACTTGGCTCCTGTAACTGGAGACCAGTCTGCCTTCCGGGTGGGGTTACGTCCGGACTTTTCAGTGCCGCAGAGACTGCTGAGCAAAAGAAGGACCTGGCTAGGAACTCGTAAGGAGATCCCCCGCTAAGAAGGGGAGGAGCCTCCCAAGAAACGGACAGAACGAGGAGTAGGTACATCCTGGAGACCCAGGAAACAGCCACATGCCACATTCGGAGGATGGAATATCTGAAGCAGAGACACTATCCAGGCGTGCGGGAGAATGGGCGCGAGCCCCCGTCCGTTTGAGGCCAGGAATACCTGGACATGAACCCAGGGTTTTTTGGGGGGTCCTCAGCCTTCCTGATCACCTCTAACTAGAGGGCCAGGCGTGTCGGTACGACCGACAAAGAGGCAGTGGACTCAAGATCCCCATGGGGCAACGGCTCAAAAGAGGGAAACCGCTCGCAACCTGCGACAGGATCTACCCTTAAATACCTCCAGAACAAGGTGCGGAGCAGTCTCCCCATGGGGAAACCCGTGCTGGGACGACGGGGCCGGGGCAGTGCCCCTTGGCCCGTCACTGAGCAGGCTTGGAGGGGGAAGGAGCCGAGGGGCTCTCTGTTTCCTGCCTCCTGCTTGGTTTTGGAGAAGAGCTGGACTGGCAACAGGCACGCCGTATGCCTGCTGGCCCTTGTGCTGGGCGGTTGAGCCGCAGGGCTCAGGGGCAAAGGGCTTACGCAAAGGCTGATGGCTGCCCTTGACCCTCTGGGTGAGAGTGACAGAGTCCGGAGTGGCATCAGACTTCCCGGGCCCTTGGATATGTCCCTCCACTCCAGGGCCGAAAAGGTCAGTCCCCAAGAAGGGGATGTCCACCAACTCGTGCTGGGTTTCCAAGGAAAAGGAGGATAACCTCAGCCACACCCTGCGGCGCATGGCCACTGTGGCCGCCACCGATCTGGCACAGGAGTCACCCAGATCCAGAGCCATCTGGAGCAGTTTTGCCACCGCCCTACCCTGGTCCCGTACCCGCCGGACACTGGTCCGCAGTTCAGCCAGGAGATGAGGTAGAACCTCGTCAAGGGTGCCCAGAAAGGCGTGGGAACAGTGTGCCATAAGAGCCGCCGAGCTGGCCCGACGGAAGCCTAGGGAGGACGCAGCATAAACCTTAGCCCGGAGTAGTCCATCCTTTAGACTCGCCAGGGGGTCTATCCACATCCCAGCGTTTCCAAGACACTGGAAAACGTCGTCGGTGACTACCCCTTCAGCCGAGGGGTGCTCCGAGAAACCGGGCAGAGAACCAACAGGGAAAAGTTACCTCAGAGCCACCCTGGCCGAAAGCGCAGGGCAGGAAGTAGGCCGCCGCCATAGCTCCAAGGCTGGGCCCACGATAGCCTCAGCCACTGGGAAGGCCACCAAGGGAGAACCCCCTCGGTCCAGAATCTCCGTAATGGGGTAAGGTGCCCGTTTGGAGACGGGCTCGAGCTGCATCCCAGTGAATTCTGTAATGAGCTGAAGCAGAACCATCAAAGACGATGGGCTGTCGTCTACGGAATGTTCCTGGGAAGACCCCGGGTCCTCCCTACTAGGAAACACAGCAGAGCCAGCTTCAGGCTCCGAAGGGTCTGCAAAAAGCTGACGCAGGCCCAAGGCACTCTTCATCCGCTAGGGGCGGTCAGGAGTGAGGGAACAGAGTAACCTGAGGAACAGGTCATAGCCTGGCCTGTACTCCGCCAAAGGCGGAGGGGCAGCGAGGGTCAGACGAGCAACTGGCCCTGGAGAGGGTTCCTCGACTGATTCGAATGGCAGCCAACCAAGCGGCGGCTACTTGCTATCCGGAGAATGAATCGGGGTCGATTGATACCCGGACAACTGCTGTCGCCATAAGTTCCTCGTAACGACGACGCCAATGGCATCGAAACCGGTCCTCATTCGAGGAGGGGGACGAGGAAGAACGGCAAAGCCACTTAAACTAGTGCCCCGACCGAAAACGCCGAAATCGGCGTGAGCGGCTAGACCGAGAGGATGACAGAGACAGAGACCCAAATCCTCGGGGCCGAGTCGGCCTGGGAAGGAGCGGACGGCCCTCCTCCCTCGGCTCGGCAGAAAGGCCAGAGGGCTATCGACCCGAAGGGACGGACAGAACCTCAGCCTCGGGCAGAGGGATGGCGGCACCGGAAGACCACCCAAAAGACGGGTCGAGAGATTCTACATTGACGGGGGTCCTGGCCGGCTGACCCGATGGGGACACCATGAGGCCAGTGGCCGAAGCCGCATCCTCGACTGAAGCCGACCCCGCCTGCAGCCCCTTAAACTTAGGCCGAGCGGCAGGGCTCCAGGGTCCCTCTCCTTGGAGGAGAGGAATGACGAAGTTGCATGAGTTGAACCCAGGAGGATAGGGATAAGCGACCGCAACCGAGAGGGGGGATGCCTCCCGGCAGGATCGAACTGTTGAGAAATAGACGAAGCAGACACCCTACCGGTCCAGGGAATCTCCGTAGCGGAAAAAAACTACCGGATGTCCGAGCCCCAAATGGGCCGCCCGGTCCTCCAGAGACCTGACCGAAAGGGCAAAACAGAAATTACAAGCCTGAGGATCGTGATCCAAGTCCAGGCAAAAAACACACATGGAATGAGAGTCTCTCCTGGAGGAACTAATCATGCACCTCCCGGGGCCGGAAAAGGACTGAGCCATCGCTGTAGCGAAGAAGATAAGATCGAAGTTTCAGAAAACACTTCCAATGATTTCGAAGACCGAAATTTTCAGGAACCAGTCGAAAACGCAGAGCGCTAAGGAGGGAACCTGAGCTTCTAAGCGGTAAGGAAAATCTGGCGTCATGGGGCGCAGCCGAGAGTTTTACCACCCGGGTGGGTGGGAGGAGCCAGCTTGAAGACCTTCCGGCAAGATTTAAAGCAGCAAGGGACCTGCCAACAAGTGTGGAACAACAACATATCCATGTCCCTAGAAAAGATCTCTACTGCGTCGACGGCTGTCTCGGCTGGCTGATCTGACGGGGACACCGTGAAGCCAGCAGCCTTAGCCACAACCTCAACCGAAGTCAAAGGTCGGCTGTCCGGGGAAGGGGACCTCTCCAGCTCCCACGAACGCAGACAGTGGGACTTACTCTTGGGATCCTTCTTCTTGGCCTAGAGGAGTGTCCCGATGGCTCCCCTTCCTTCGTGGAAAGGGAATGGCAAAGCTCCTTGAACGAAGCAGAATACAAAGTACCCAAGGCGAATGGGATAAATGCTGCGACTGAGAAGGAGGAAGATGCGAGGGCAATCATCTGCTAGAGCTGCTCAGCCGAGCCAGCCGCCGGACACCGTCCAACGGGCCTCTTGACTTAACCAGCGGGTTACGCTTCTCCGAGCTTCAACTGGGCAGCACGGTCCTCCAAGACGCTGGCCGAGAACAAGCGGCAAGACTCGCAGGCCTGCGGGTCGTGTTCTAGGCCTAGACAGACGCACGTGGAGTGCGGATCCATCCTGGACATCTTCTGCCCGCAAAGGCACCGCCGAAAACTGGGAGTTGATTTGTCCATCGCAGCCGCGAGGGAAAAGGAAGACCAGAATCTTGAAAACTTTAAAATGAGTTTCGGACGAACCGAAAAGATAGGATCCAGTTTATCACACAGAGTGCTAAAGAGGGAACCTGAGCTTCCAGGCGGTAAGGAAGATCTGGTGTCATGGGGCGCAGCCAAGAGTTTTACCACCCAGGTGGGTGGGAGGAGCCAGCTCGTAGACCTTCCGGCAAGATTTAAAGCAGCAAGGAACCTGCCAGAAGGTGTGGATTAACATATCCATGTCCCTAGAAAATCCTCATTATGCACACCTCCCCATGGATTATTCTGAATTTCTCACCCCAGGGAACCTTTAGCATCAGTAACAATGTGGAGACTACAACGCCGCACAATTGGGAGGCAGGTACAGAAGCTAAGGGAAAAGGCTCTGTAGAACTGTCCTGCCAAATCTGGCATCAGATCTAGAGTGTACATCCAAGCAGTAATGCTTTGTGAATGTGTATAGTCTTCCAAGTAGCTGCTTTAGACATCCAAAAGGGGAATGTCCCTTGCAGCTGCCACAGAGGCAGCAGTGTCCTTAGTAGAATGGGCTCAGAGGCCCTCTGGAGGCTGCTTACTAGCTCTGCCATAAAACCGAATGCAAGAGTCTATCCAGACAAATAGTTCTCTTGGTGGCTGGCATTTACCTACCTCCCCACAGGTGAGGAATAACTGAAGAAACTCCAGAACTATTTGGTATGATCCAAATACTGTAACAAGATAGGACTCTCCTGACATCCAAACTGTGGAGTTTTCGCTCCCCAGCAGTGGAGTTTTCAGTAAAGACCAGTAAGGACATGGATTGGTTAAGGTGGAACTCTGGGCCACCTTTGGCAGGAATTTTCCATTAGTTCTGAGCTCTATCTTGTCCCTGTGTGGTATCACCTTCCCCTAGCCTCAGCTCCATCTACTCCAGTGTATCCCTTTACTGGTACTACTTTCCCACCCCCTTGGACAATGTTAGAGCCTACAAGAACTTGCCGACTGCTCCTATCTAGACTGCCCCCATCGATACTTTTTCCACGTCTCTAACTCCCACCTACACTCCTTGCTTACTCCCCTTGACACTGTCACAGTGTTTTGCTTTCCACTCCTGTTGCCACCCTCCTCCCTGCAATCACTACATGCCTTTGCAGGCACTCCATGTACCTCTCCTTACTGACCCTCTTGCATCCCACTCCCCACCCCTCCCATGCCCCACCAAGCGCCTTCAATCATTGTGTTCAAGGATACTTCAAATACACACCAATTATAGTTGTGTGCGTTTAACCTGTATATACTGTACTACAGTTGCTATACTTTTAGCTGCATTTTCTTCATGATCTTAGCTTAGTGGATCTTTTAATACTCTATTTCATGTGTATTAAGCCTCCTGTGTACAATTACTGCTCTATGCAAATACTAGGTGTGAATTCATTTTGTATAGAGTTTACCCAATTATGATGCAGAATATTCCCTTGTTGTATTAACCTCTCCTTTCCAAGTCCATCTCAAAAGTGACCTTGCTCAACAACGTTTGCCTGATTAAATAGATCGTGATTATGTAGCTGAGCTCAGTGCAAACTGACTGCAGCTCTAAAATTCTCCTTGCAGAGGTGATGGCTACTAAACAAGTTTTCCACGGGACATATTTCAGATGAGCCGTAGCCATGGGTTTGAAGGGTGACTCCATGAGCTTGGCTATACACAGGTTAAGATCCCAAGGAGAGACAGGATCACTGATTGGGGGCTGAAGGTGGAGAAGACCTCTGGGAAAAAAAAAAAGAAAAATAAAGTTAAGGATAAAACAGATTTTCCCTTTACAATAGAAAGTCAGGCCAAAACTGAAGCTAGGTGAAGTTTAAGGATGAGGCCTTTAGACCCAGAGACCAGAAGGTGCACTGAATAATCTAAAAGATTAGAATAACGCTTTGAAAAGAGTGATCAGTTTCCTTTTGTATCAGATGGAAAATATTTTCCACGCAACTGCACTGCTGGGCTTTTGTCCATACTCAAGATTCTCAATACTTGTTCAGAATACTGAGTGGTAGGGGGAACTCTAGCTCTTCAAGAGCCAAGCTTTGAGGTGAAAGGACTGCGGGTCTGGAGAAGTCATGTCTAGCTGAGCCAGAGTCAGGAGTGTGTGACCGAGGGGAAACCAAAAAGATTTGCTGCTAAAGAGGGCTAGCAGGAAAGGATACCAAGGTTGCCTTGGCCAATCCAGCACCACCAGAATCATTGCTGCAGATTGCCTCCCAAGTTTCAGAAGTACCCTGAAAATAAGAGGAAATTGAGAGAAGGCATATAGGAACTTCCCTGACCAATCCAGAGAGAAGGAGTCTGCTGGAAGGGTTCCCAAGGCAGAGGCCTGCAGCAGTACAGAGGAAGCCGATGGTTGAGATGAGAAGAGAGAAACAGATCCATTTCTGGATTGCCCCACCTTCTGAAGATTGTGGCAAGGACCGGTTTGTTCAAAGTCCATTCGTTGTGCCCTTAACTGATGTGGCTGAAGGCATCTGCCAGGGTACTGTCCCTGCCTGGTAGGTTTACAGATAACTAGACACATCTAGGGAGCAGGCCAGGGACCAAATTCTCATGGCCTCTGCGCACAGCACACTACCTCATGCCACCTTATGTAAAACACAGCACTGATGTCTGTTCTGATCTGCACTGTGACACCCTTGACTTGTGAAGCAAAGGCATTCAGAGCTAGGTAGACAGCTCTGAGTTGTAGAAGCTTGATATGGCAAGCAGTCTTCTTTGGGATCCATGTGCCACTGAGAGGAGCTTTCCAGAAGAGCTCCTCACCCCAGCAGAAATGCATCTATGGCAATGATCTTTGTGGATGAGAGAGCAAATAGGTTGGCTATTTCTTTCCACCACTGTAAGGCACGAAGTAGTGCCTCCGTTACTGGAACCAGTTTGAACAGAGGATGGCTTTTTTGAGACCAGTGAGAGTGAAGATGATACTGTAGGTGTGTCATTCTGAATCAGACTCCTGGGACCACAGCAGTCATGGATGCCATGAGACCCAGGAGCCTCAAGAAGCATCTGGCAGGCCTTGGCTGGCCCAGGACAAAGGAATTCTCCACAGGTAAGTTTTGGATTCTTTCTGGTTAAAGAAATGCCCTGCTTTTCCAAATGTCCAACTGTGCCCCTATAAAAGTAAGGGTTAAGAGTTGGAAACATGTGGGAATTTTTCCCGATTGATGAGAAAGCTCAGGAAATGCTGTGTCCTTTGTTTGGGAAAGTGCCTCTTACTTATAGAGGAGTTTTCCCCACTATGAGTCAGTCGTTAAGGATAGATTGCAATCCCTTGTTTTCAGAGGTGGGTTGCCACTATGGCCAGACACTTGGTGAATACCCTTGGAGCAGATGTCAGGCTAAAGGGAGCCTGAACCGCAGGAACTTTCTGTGGGACTGCCTTATTTGGATATGAAAACATGCATCCTTGAGATCCAGGGGGGCTAGCCAGTCTCCCTGTTGAAGGGAATGCATTACTATCCCTAGGGTGACCATCTTGAATTTTGGTTTCAGACGATGCCCTTTCAAGTATCTGAGGTAGAGTATAAGTCACCACTCGCCATTTTGTTTCGAAGTCAGAAAGTATCTGGAATAGAGACCCTTGCCCTGCTGATACAAGGGTATTCGCAACCATTTTTGCTGCCAATAAGAGTTTTACCTCCAATTCCAAACAGAAGTTTCTCTATTGGGGTTGGAGGCTTTGACAGTAGCGAGACAGAGGGCTGGCAGCTTTCTGAACTGTAGAGGTAGGCTCTTTTTCACTACCTCCAAGACCCACTTGTCTGAAGACAGGAGAGTCCAGGAGTGGAGGTAGTAGGCAAGCCTACCCTCTACAGGTGGCAGGGAGGCAACCTGGGCCTTGAAGTCAGGGCTTGGGCCAAGAGGCAGGAGCAAGTGTAGGGTTGCTCCTCTGTCCTCTCCTGCCTCTTCCTCTGTAGAACCCCCTTATTTGGCTGAAATCCACCTGTACAGGAAAGGGTTGAAGGGTCTAGGGTAGTACCCTCTGCCCCAGTTACCTTTGTTCTGAGGCTTTTGGTTAGCAGACTTCCCTCTGGCCATATTGCGCAATTTTTTTCTTCACACGTCTCTGTTCTGAAGTTAAAAAGAACATTTTGATCACAGGGCAAGTCCATAGCTTTGGTCTGTGTGTCCTGCGTCAAATTATAAAACTCTGGAGGTTGCATCATTACCATCAGCTGCCATATGGAACTGGTACTTCGTTGCTTCCAAGGCAGTTTTAGCTGTATTCGCAAAGACCTGAACCATACAAATCAGACTTTCTGCACTATAGCCAGGACTGAATTCCAAAGGACCTTTTGATACTTGGCTGTGTATGCCAAGTACGAAAAAGGGCAGATAAAAAGAGGCTGAAGTATAGGACTTCCTAGCCATGAAGTGCAGTCTCCTTGACTTTCTCAGAGGGATGAGAGGAGTACTGGCTTTGTCACATGCTGCCTGCTGCACTACCGCTTCATGTCTAGGATGTACAAGGACTCTGTCGGGTTCGGAGAGCTGGTATTTTTTGTCAATTCTTTTATCTATTCCAGGCAAGGAAGCAGGCGTTGAGTAGTTTCATTGTATTCTTTTTAAAAAGAATAAAGAGAGTTGCAGCTTTTTTGGAGGAGGGAGACCCACCATTTCTCTGTAATCCTGATCTTCCTCTAGAGTGGACTCCTGGGAGGGAAGGTCTAGGGTGTCCACCATGTGTTGCAGAAAAGTCAGAGGTATCCTCTTGATCTGATGGAGAGGCTCCAAAATGTTAATCAGGAGAACGTCAGGTTCTAGGTTTCCCCAGATTAATCATCAGGGCCATTTCCATAGTAATCATCATAACCCTCACCAGTATAGACCCCTGCCACTGAGGGAGCTGAACTGGGAGGTTGCTTGGGCAAGGCAGGGGGTATTAAATATGGGCCCCATGCCCTGAAGAGTTAGATACAGATGCCAGGCTTTAGCCATCTCTTCCACCGGTGGTAGGTCTCCTTGAATATCTGGGAGGTCCTCCTCATGAGATTCTGTGTTTTGTTTTCTCAGCCACTGATACCTCAACTTTGTTCGAACTGGGAGGGGCAGTGGTATGTTTTTCTTTGTAAGGGTTTTTTTCCCCCCAAAGGTACTTCAGTAGCCTTAGACTATTTGTAGGCACCTCATCTGTACCCTTTGAAGGCTTTGGTTTACCAGGCACTTCATTAGTTACCCCCCCCCCCCAAAAAAAAAAAAAAAACACTTATTCTCCTGCACACAGAGGCATCTCTTGGAGGTGCCTACTCTAAGCACTGTTACTCCCCACCATGACACACCACTCCAGTTCTCTCTTCCTTCAAGGGACTTCCCAGCACCCCGGATCACTCTCCGGGGCAGGGCCTGCCATTCCAGCCTTGGTGGCGTCTGAGATAAGAGAGTCCATCCCTCTCAAGAAGTCTGCTGTGGATCCTCTGTGTGGCTTGTCCAGTGTTGGGGATGTGAGGGAGGTCCCAGAGGCCCTCTTCGCCTTCTCGGCATGCCGGCGTATTTTTGATTGGTCCCCAGACGTGGGTCATGCAATGCTGCCCAGCCCATGACATGGATGCTCCCACCCACATCTGGAAGGTAGCCACCAGACGTCTTCCCCTTGCATGCTAGCCCTGAGCATTGCAGTGTCTCTGGTCTCCACTGGGGGCCGCTGCAGAGCTGGGCCGTCCCTGGATCCCTCCCAGAGGGGACAGCAGTGCTCCGGACGCTCGATCCTCCCCCCCTGCTCACCCCCGGTGGCCCGAACCCAGGTTGTGGCGTGGCATCCAGCTCCTCAACCCTCAGCGCCACCTGGCCAGACTTTCCTTAGTACCTCTGATGGCCTTAGATTTGCCAGGCACTTCAGCACCTTTATTACACTTCTATGTTTTGACAATGCTTCATCGGCACCTTGAACTGTCCATTTTTTTTATTATTTTTTTTTTAGAAAGTCCCTCATCAACAGCCTTGGGCCTTTGTTTAGGTACAGAGAAAAACCCTTCTTCAGCCATAATGCTTAATCTTTTAGCTCTATTTCTCAAAGTTTTGGGGCAAAATTTAGAGCAAAGAGCTCAAAAATTATCTGGCCCCAAGCACTTGGGCATCAGCTTTAGCCACCATCCTGCGGCACTTCCCACGGGTTTTAAAAATTGTTTGTCCAGTCCTCTTTAGGGGTTTCTGGCACCCAAAAAACTAGAACCATTAGGGTGGGGAGTCGGCGACTCCTTGCCACCCCACAAGCACATACCTACTTTGGAATCAGCAGTTTCAACCCACTTTAGAAACAGCAGTTTCTACAGTAGGTGCATGCTTGCTGTGTCACCCAAATGGCAGCTAGAAGATGTGAACAGACATGGCTGTACCAGTCATGAGTGCTGGATGTTCGCTGAGGTAAGGGGCCACCACAAGAAGCATGGAGGGACCCGAGATGGTGGGACAGGAAAGGGAGTTCAAACTAACTATTAGGGGTTGGAGGGGCCACTAAACAAAAGGAATATGGCCATTTGTTGTAAGAACACACTTAATGGGGAATGCAATGGTGATCGCGGGGGACAGATACCAGTGATATGCTGGCATTTACATAAAAATGTTTACGCATACATGCTACTGCATTAGTGTAGTGTATATGGCCCCTGCCGTGTCCAACTATGCTATTCCTGGTTAGTGTAGGGTCTAGCACACAGTTACAGTTTCCCATTAATGCACAAGCTGTGCGCTTTAGTCAACCACTAGTTGATTTTTTTTTTTTGCACAAAGGAGGGTGCATCACTATTAGGTACAGAAACCAGTTGCCATATGCAAGTCAGCCAGAACCATTCATCCTTCCTCCTCGAGGTCAGATTTTCATTTATGTAACTACACATTACGTGACTAAAATCACCAAAGTGATCGGGGCAACAATCCAGTGAAAAAGGCTCAGATTTTGCCTCCGCTTACAAATCCAGTGTTATGTGGCCTTGCTCCAAGGGCAACCCATGTCTCACCAGAAGAGTATGCCAAGCTTCGTAGTACATGGGTGAGAAGTATATTGTGTCCCTCCTCCAGCTAGCTAAACAAGTGGCGTGGCCATTTTGAAATACCTTCCCATGTAGACACCTTTCCACACAGATTACTTTTCAGGTCCACTATGAGGCAGGAAGAATGGTACTGACCGACTTGCATATGGCAACTGGTTTCTGTACCCAATTGTGATGCAAATCTGCTTATTTTATGTCTTATGTTCTATAGCCTTCTAATACATTACCAAGGCATAAAATAAGCAGGTTCACATCAATTTGCGAATCACAAACCAGCAACTGCGAATCAATTTTGGTTTTGATTTGTGGTAGGTGCTAATCAATTTTCCAGGGCTTGGAATGCACGGATGGCACTATTTTAGCCATTTCCCCCACATGCTGGACCCCCCGCTAATCAACTTCTACCAGTTGCTAATCATTTTCATTTTGATTAGTAAAGGCCGCTAAATGAGTCAGACACTAGTTTATGCCTGGATTACAATCTTCCACACTTGGCACAGAAAACCAAAAAGGAAACCACGAGACATGAAGATAACTCAGGAGAATTTACAGAGAAATTTCCTTTCAACAGTTCAGCATTTACTATTAGATTCTATTTACCCAGAGAATTCACTGCAAAACCTTGGCAAACTCAGTGAGATGTGCGGGTTGGGGGGTGGAAAAAAAATACAGGTTACTCACCTGTAACAGGAGTTCTAGGAATGGTATATGTTGTTCATCCACACTCATTGGCAGTATCCTTGCCGCTTTAAATCTTGCCGGAAGGTCTTCAAGCTTGCTCCTCCCACCCACCGGGTGGTATAATCTCGGCTCCGCCCCATGGCCAGATCTGCCCGCTGGAAGCTCAGGTTGTGCGTCAAGCCGAGGAGGTGAGAACAGGATGAACAACATATACCATTCCTAGAACTCCTGTTACAGGTGAGTAACCTGTATTTCTAGGGACATGGATATGTTGTTCATCCACACTCATTGGCAGACTCCTAGCAGTTCTCCGGGAGGAGGGAGGCAAGACGCACACCCCATATACTTACTTGGAAAGAGAGACTGGAGAACCGAGGCCCCAAAACCAGCATCCCGGCGTGACTCAAGGTCGATGTGGTAGTGGGTAATGAAGGTGTTTGCTGACTTCCAGGTAGCAGCCCTGCAGATTTCCTGGATAGGGGCCCTGGAAGCAGCCACTGCTGCAGCAGTATGGCGGGTAGAATGAGCTCTTATCCTCTGGGAGGCTCCATGCCCGCCCAACTTATAGAGAAGATCTATGCAGGAGGTTACCCACCTGCTTATCGTCCGCTGGCGTGGCAGGTCTGCCAGATGCGCTTCAGCGTAGTGACAACACAGCTGGCGTAACCTCTCCCCGACTCCCCAGCCGCAGCCCTTATAATAAGCGAGCCTTCAGGTCCAGAGTATGGAGCCTATATCTCGCCTCCGAGGTGTGATTGGGGTAGAACACCGGCAGAGTCAACACCTGTTAAGGTGAAACTCCCACACCACCTTCGGAAGGAATTTCGGTGGGGCCAGGACAACCTTGTCCCTGTGGAAGACCAGGTAAGGAGACTCGATGGAAAGCGCCTGGAGCTCCTCCCATCCTTCTGGCTGACGGATAGCCACCAAGAAGGCGGTCTCTCCACGACAGGTGAGAGAGCACACCTGTGCATAGGTTCGAATGGCTTGCCCATGAGCTTTGCCAGTACCAGCAGTAGATCCCACGGAGGTGGGGTTCCCGCGACTGGAGGGAAATGTGATCAAGGCCTTGAAAAGCGCCAGACCACCTCTCCTGCGCCATCGATCGCTTCCCGCCCGCGCCTGCAGGCAGAGATGGCTGCTAGGTGCACCCTTAGGGTCGTCGACCTAAGCCCTTGACTAGAAAGGGACCATAAATAGTCCAAGATGCTTGCCAAGGAACAGGAGGAAGGGTCCAAGCCTTGTTCTGACACCAAATGGAAAACCTTTTCCATTTGAAGGCATAGCATTTTCTGGTCGATCTTACGGGACGCCTCAACTACATTGAGGACCTGTCGGAAAGACCTAAAGCCTGAACCTAGCCGCTCAGGAACCAGGTCGTCAGGTGCAGGGATTGAAGGTCCGGATGGAACACCTTCCCCTGATTGACTGAGAGCAGGTCCGGGCGAGCTGGAAGCTGCCGCCGAGTCCTGGAGCTGAGACTGAGGAGATCTGGGTACCAGAACTGGCGAGGCCAGTCTGGGGCTATCAGAATCACCTGCGCCTTGTCCCTCCTCGCCTTGAGAAGCACCTTGTGGATCAAGGGAAATGGGGGAAAGGCGTAAAAGAGGCTCTGGGTCCATTGCTCGAGAAGGCATCCCTGCAGCGAGCCCTGCTGAGGGGCGGGCATGAAACAGACTTCAGCTTCGCTGCTCTCCATGGAGGCAAACAGGTCCACCTGAGGTGTGCCCTAAAGGGAGAATAGATGCTGTACTACCTCCGGCAGGAGAGACCACTTGGGATGCAGCCCCATCCGGCCCAGGGCATCGGCCAGGGTGTTGGAGGCTCCTGCCACGTGAATGGCTAGGGAGATCCGCCCAGGCTGCGCACGAGTGACCAAATGCGGAGAGCTTCCTTGCATAGAAGCATGGAGCGCGTCCGCCCCTGGCGGTTTAGATAGTACATGGTCGTGGTATTGTCCGCCTGGACTCGGACCACTTGACCCGGAGGAACGGAGCAAAGGCGGTGAGAGCTAGCGGACCGCCTCGAGCTCCAGCAGGTTGATGTGGCATCGGGACTCCGCTGGGGACCAGAGGCCATGAGCCCGTGGTTCCCCAGATGGGCACCCCAACCCATCAGAGAGGCATCGGTCGACAGAGAGACCGTCGGGTCGCGGATTTAACGGGATGCCTCCTGCAAATGATCTGGAACGGTCCACCACTGGAGACAGCGCTCACATCCTCTGTGTCACCGGCTACAGCTGGTCCAAGGGATCGCAGCGCCAGGACCACTGGCTGGCCAGTCCCCACTGAAGGGACGATGTTCCAGCGGGCCCAACGGACCACGCTGGTACAGGCCGCCATGAGACCCAGGAGGCGCAGGAAGTCCTGGCAGGGATGAATTGCCCAACCAGAAATGATCGGGCAAAGGAGGAAAGAACCTCGGCCCTGTCCGCCGGGAGCCGCCTCTGGCTCAAGAGAGTCGGAGCTGCGCCCGATGAATAGAATCACCTGCTCGGCTGAGGTTCCGACTTGGCCTCGTTGGTAAGGAGGCCCAGTTGAGAGCAGACCTGGAGGCCAGATCTCTGGACCACTCCGCCTCCTTCCTGGAGGGAGCTGCTATCAGCCAGTCGCCCAGGTAAGGGTACACCGACCCCTCGCGCCAAGAGGAATGCTGTCACCACTGCCATGCATTTGGTGAAGACCCTGGGAGCTGGAGACAAGCCGAAGGGCATGGCTTGAATCAAGAGAGATCCTTCCGGCCGAGCGGAAGGAATCTCTGGTGAGACGGACGGATAGGGACGTGAAAAACGCTGTCTGCAAGTCCAGAGAGCAGAATCATTACGCCGGCTCCAAGGATGGTATTATCTGAGCCAGAGTGACCATCCTGAAGGTTCGAGACCTTAGGAACTTGTTTAGGTCGTGTAGGTCGAGAATGGAGCGCCAGCCCCGTCGCTTCGAACCAGGAAGTACCTGGACACAAACCCTGGGCTGAAGGAGGGTCCACCACCTCTCTTACCACCTCCTTCTGGAGAGGAGAGTGATGTCGCCGATCTGCCGCCAGTGAGGCTGGGATCCGGCTTCCCGAGGGCGCACGGCTCTGAAGGGTGGTGCCTGCTCGAATTCCAGAGCAGGCCTCTTCCCACTGCCTCAAGACCCACCTGTCCGTGGTAACAGCGGACCAGGTGGAACGGAAGTGCTGAGCCGTTCTCCCACGGGGACCTAGGGGTAAGGGTGACGGGATGGGGAGACACCCTCAGCCCGTCACTGGGCAGGCTTGGAGTGAGGGACCGCCGAGGGACCTCCTGGGCCCTTTCCTCCTGCCTCCTGTTAGAGGAAGCCGTAGCTTGGGTTTGGGATGCCAAGGCCGAGCCTGCTGGCCCTGGACGTTGCTGGGCCGGGCGCCGCTGGGGCACAGAAGGAGCGAAAGGGGCTTAGGCTGTGGTTTGCGGCCTTGTCCTCTGAGCGAAGAGACAGAGTCCAAGGTGGCATTGGACTTCTCGATCCTCTGCAGGTGACCTTCCACCCCAGGGTCAAGAGGTCAGTCCCCAAAGGGAACATCCGCCAACTTGTGCTGGGTATCCAGGTAAAGGTGGATATCCTCAGCTAAGTCACGACGCATAGCCACTCGTGTCGCCACCGATCTGGCACATGAGTCCCCTATATCCAAAGCAGTCTGGAGCCGTTGTTTGGCCACTGCCTTGCCCTGGTCCCGCACCTGCTTAACCGTAGTCTGCAGATCGGCGGGAAGATGAGGGATGACTCATCCAGGGAGCCCAACAGGGCATGAGAAAATGTGCCATGAGGACGGCCAACTGGCCTCGACGAAGGCCGAGAGAGGACGCAGCGAGACTTTTCGCTCGACGTAGTCCACTTTCTTGGACTCCTTGTCAGGAGGTTTGTCCACATCCCTGGCGCCAGCCGGCGCTGGCCGAAAACGCTGTCGGTAACCAACCCCTCAGCAGAGGGGTGTTCCAAAACCGGACAAGGAACCGGTAGGGGACCGTGACACTTCCTGGCCATCCTGGCCGAAGAGGGCAGGGCAGGGCAGGGCGCTGCCAAAGTTCCAGTGCCGACCCACTCTGGCCTCGCCACCGGAAAGGCCTCCGCTGGAGAATCCCCGGTCCAGAATCTCCGTGAGGGGATACCTGGCCCGCTTGGAACGGGTTCAGCCCATCCCGGTAGACTCCGAGATGAGCCAAGAAGTCCTAGGGAAGGACGACGGGCTATCGCCCATTGACTGACCTGCTGAAGACTCCAAGTCCAGTCGCTTGGAGAAGAAGGAGGAATCATCTTCGACCGGAAGAGTCCTCGAAGAGCTGCCTCTGGCCTGAGCCACCCTTCACCTGCCGAGGTCGGTCGGGAGTGAGGGTAACTGACAGCCGATGGGTGAAACCTTGCCGACCGAGAATCTTGGCTGGAGCCAATTGGTGGCTGGAGGCGGGGAGGTTCCACCGAATCGTGGAGCATGGTTTTGGCCGAACAACCGCCTGTATAGGCTCCTCGACAAGTCGAGGTTGTGTCGGTTGCCCGTGACAGTTACTTAATGGCCGGGGAAGGCGCCCGGAGTCGGTTATTCTCGCCAGGAGGAGTTGTTGCAACATAAGGTCCTCGTACCGTCGACGTAATTTACGCCGAAGCCTCCCCTCATCCGAGGAGGAGGACGAGGACGAGCGGCGACGCCGCTTACCGCGGTGCCGAGACCGAGACCGCCTATGACGGTGGGAACGGGTGGACCGCGAAGAGGTCCGAGACCGAGACCGAGAGTCCCGGAATTTCCGGGGTCGGTGCGGGGAGGTGTCGGCCGGAACCGGCACTCCCTTCGGCTCGGAAGGTCCATCCGAGGGCTCCGGAACCGAGGCACAGACGAGCCCACGGGATCTCAACTCTCCCGGGGAACCGGGAGAGGGAATCTCGGCTGCTAAAGGGGACAGCCCGTCCAATGGGTCGAGAAAAATCTCACTTCATCAGTGGGAGTCTCGGTCAACTGACCTGACGGGGACACCGTGAGGCCAGTGGCCGGCTGAACGGTCGACCGGAGTCGTACGGACGCACGGCCCGGGAGAGGACTCTTTCCGCCTCCCCAAGAGCGTCGACGGGAGGGACTTACCCTGTCCTCTTTTTTTGGACCGAGAATAAGGTCCAGCAGACGCAGGCCCTTCTCCTTTAGTGGAGAGGGACAGACAAAGCTCCTTAAAAGAAGCCGTAGGAAGAACCCAGAGAGACGGGATAATGCAGCGCCGAGGAAGATACGGCTCCGCGCCGCTTCCTTCTTCGAGGACGACCATCCGCCGAAGCTGATCCGCCGAGCTCAGCCGCCGCTGACACCGCCAACCGGCCTTGACTTCACCGAGGGAACGCTTCGGACGCGCTCAGTTGCACCGGGCAGCACGGTCTTCGAGATCGTGAGGGCCGAGAAAGATGAGACAGGTCGCAGCCTGCGGTCGTGTTTCAAGGCCTACAGTAGACACACGTGGAGTGTGGATCCGTCCGAGACATCTTTCACCCGCATGGGCATCTCCGAACCGGAGTCGATTGTCCATCGCAGCCGCCAGGGATCGAAGACTGAAGTCTTTTTGCAAATTTTTATTTTTAAATCCGCAAACGGAGAAATAGGAACCAGTCGCAAACGCAGAGCGTTAAGGAGGGAACCTGAGCTTCCAAGCGGTAAGGAAGATCTGGCGTCATGGGGCGGAGCCGAGAGTTATACCACCCGGGTGGGTGGGAGGAGCAAGCTTGAAGACCTTCCGGCAAGATTTAAAGCGGCAAGGATACTGCCAATGAGTGTGGATGAACAACATATCCATGTCCCTAGAAACACAATTTTACGCACACAGGCCTCTGCTGAGATCAAACAAGGCAGTTAGTGACTTTGTAGAGACTGAAGTGCATAGGAGTCCTAAAGGCAGTTGCGCACTGACCTAGTGTACATAGGAAGGCCCCACTTCCCACCTAAACAATCTTTAAAGTGGGCAGGAATGTTGAAACATAGCATATATAGCAGCTGTTGAAACTGTACAATGAGAATGGACGGACCCATTATGTGCCCTCATGATATAAAATATGGGCTGTAGGACCCAAAGGCTACTGTATTCCTTATGGGGCAGCTACAGGGGATCAGATATTCACAAAAAGCTGAAACACAGAAATTGTTGACAGATGAGGACCGCCAGGCCCATCCAGTGTGCCCGTAGGCCCTATACATTGAATGTGGCCACTGACCCCATGTAATCAATGGCTTTTAACCTGATGGCATAACGGTTCAGATACAAAGATCTCTGCAAACACCCAATATCAGACAATGGGAGCAGCTGTATATAAAAAGGGAGGAATATCTCTAAAATGGATATGTCTGCAAGCACCGTATACCAGCGATGATGCTCGAGTTTAAAAAACATGGGACAATTTGGGCCCACTGGTGTAAAAAAGTGCAGGTCTAAAGAGGAACCTACTGGGTTAAAACAGCAGTGGCAGATTTTTCAACAGTTCACATTCCCTTTATTTAGTACTGTTAAGAGTGGGCACATCAATTTGGACCCACTGGCAAAGTGAAGGAGGGTCATTTCTGGGCAGGATGCAACTTTTGCCCTTTTGGTGCATGTTAGTGCTATCCGCCAAGGCTGGCGCTTAGTGCCCTCGCAGAAAGAAACGAGGACTAATGCTTCTACACCCAATAACATTCAAAACAAAAAACTACCAGTCTGAAGAGTGCTTTCAAAATCTCCCCTTTTGTGTCTCCATCCCTTCATTCTCACAGCAAGTCCAAACCAGAGTTCATACAAGTTTGGTGATGTACTGTCCATCTTCATTTCTCCCCCCCCCCCCAAAATCAAACACAACCACAGTCCCAAAGTTTAGCCGAGGCGAGAGCTAGGAAAAAAAAAAAAAGGGTTCAGTCGAATGTGTTAGCTCATACTGTAAAGTGGTCATACCAGAGGTACGACTATAAGGAGACTTAATAGTTACAACTAATCAGAAGATACCAGCATGTGGAGAAGAAAAAAAAAAAACCTGGCAGGCAACGATTGTGCCTGCACTCTACAACGTTCAGGATAGGAGATGACAAGGCTGTAATTCTTATTTTTGAATGTTATTTCTGTTTTACTCGGGATGCTGATTAAGGATATCCTCCCAGTCCTTGAGAGTTCCCCCACAGTACCAATGAACGTGGAAGGCCAAGTACCCCGCTTCCCCCTCGCATGTTTTATCTCATACAGCCATGGTCAGTGCCATCTCCAACAGGTCCACTGCCCTTTTCTGTACCTAGATACCCAGCAGCTGTAGGGTAGTGGTAGCATCTAGCAAAAGTTTAAAGTATGTATTTTTGTGGGGAAGTAGAAACAGGACTGAATTTCATTTCTCTTAAGTTGTTCCACCATGAAGATTTGTTCACGTTGAACGTTATCAAAGTCTTGTGCCCAGATACTCGTCTTGTTTTCAAGCAGTCTGTAGTATTAACAGTTTAGTTAAAATCTGATCGCCCAGGACTTTGGTCTGGCTTGAGGATTGTTTTTATAGTACAGGCTTTATGTGCACGCTTGATTTCCAACTATTGTTCAAGCACTAATTGTAAGGTGGTGCATACAAGCTTGAATGAAAAAAGGGATCTTAGGACCAATTTTTGTTTGCTGGCAATCTCTGGATCCGAAGATTCAGCCAGGGATCGCAGTTAGTACTGTCCTGCCTCCAGTGTAGTACTCTTTGTAGATCCTCATTTTCTGCCTCCACAGCTGACGGATCTTGTCAGAATTCACTACTGCCTTGTTGCATGTGAAGGATTTTGCCAAGCCAAGTTCTAGCCATATTTTGTCAGTCTGACATCTGCTCCTCTGTTACAGCTGCAAGTTTGTTTTTTTTTTTTTGGTGGGGGGGCTGGCCTGAGAGAATGACTGCTAGTGTGTAATGCATCTTATGATTCATTTTTCAGGGTGCCTGGCTGTTCTCTCCTCAGAATGTTCAGCATATTGACATCTCTAGTCTTATTTTGATTATAGTTCAACAGCATTGTATTACCACAGATTCTTCTCCTGGCATCACAGCTGGCTGTGACAGTGTCCAGGGAGGACCTCATATTTTCTCCTTTCATTTGATATTGATTGAAGTTCAATTGAAAACAGCAGACCACATGAGGTAACAAGATCGATGAATTTATGCATCTGTCCGCAGCCAGCACTCATTTCAGTGTCATGGTCACGATCTCTGGATGGTGCGTTGGGTGATGGGATTTCTCATTTTAAGAAATAACAGTATGAGCTGCATACCACACCTGATCACACTATAAAAACGATGTAGTGTCAAGTCGATGTTGTAGTGTCATCAGGAGGACTTGAGGTGGTAGTGTGCTTCACAGTTCTTGCACGTCTGGTGCTTCAGAGAGAGAGGAGCCAAACTGTGGTGCTGTCAGTGCCAAGTGGAGTCAAGGGAGACTTGTCAGCAGTTCAGTACAGGGTGGGAATAATAGATGTGACTTGTTGGACATGGGAATATCAACTGAATAGCTGAATCTGATCTGTAGTAAGCAGAATTTCAGAACGAACAATTCAATATTCTCAGGATCTCTCCTCAAGTTATGTGGCGAGGCAATACCACCAGTTGTGCTGAAACGTCTTAAGTGACTGATGTTGGAGGGCATCTGGAAAAAATAAATACAAACTTAGTTGAGGCAAATGACTGTAGCCCTGCCAGAATGTAATAGGATCACTGCTTTGGCTAGACTGTGGCTCTGCTAGATATCCTGCACTTTGCATCTTGGTGACATGCCTGTGCCTTTCTCCAAAATATCCAAACAGCAGGGGTATTGGGCCAAATCATCCCCCCCCACTCCAATTCTTACCATCGCCACCATTAGTGCCTACCATCACAGTCTTGCTTTGAGTGACTGTTGAAGTTCAAATAATGATGCGTGCATCATTCAGTAAACACATTAAATGAAGCAGTTCCCCTATTGCTCTGCCTCTGAGGCAATTTGCTTCACTACAACTCCAGCAGGGGCTGCTGCTAGGGGAAACTGTAGGTCCTGCTAGATGTAGACACCACAAAATGGGCAGTGAGACTTGGAAGTTTTGGTTTGCACTACAGCTCCATATCACTAGTGAAATGCACATGACCCACTCTGCCCTTCCAAAGCATCACACAAGCACTGCCTTGTACATACTAGGGAATACCTGCAGACATATGGAATGTTGTATTTCGGCTTCAGTTTGTGCAAAAAAGCCAGTGTCTCCTATAATGCAGAATGGCTAAGTCAAGGTCATCTTCCCCTCTGCTGTAATTTGGGCAAGTAGATGGCAGTTTTGTGCAGGCATGTGTTTTATTGCAAAAGTTTCTGGATTGGTGCTGGTCTTGCATACAATACTGGCCTGGCTAGTGCTGCTTTTGAAGCAGCACCAGGACATGGCCAGTCGACTACTGGGCTGCTGCGGTCATGGTGGCTGCGCAACTCGAACAAACCATCTTATCCCAAAACCCATGTTGCTGCTGCTAACCAACTATTACAGGGTTTGAACTGATGTGACTGTTAAAAAGATGCCTAGTTCAGCCTTTAGGTTATAAGCCAGAACACTAGTTCCTAGTGTCAGGTCAACCGAGGTCAGTCTGCTCTTTGTCACACATCTTGCATCACACACTCGGATTTGTGGGTCATCAGTAAAATACTACCTCACTGCAGAAAATCTCTTAGCTTGCTTAGATACCAGACTGAACTGCTGTGTTTTTTTGGAGCAATAGGGTGGTAGACTGCAAGATGATTTCTTTTGATCTGCCATGGTGGAATGATGTGGTTTGGCTAGGTGCCATCCTACAAAAGAAAAAAAAAAAAAAGCTGCTGCTACTAGGACAGGTACTACTACTAAGAAAAATGCACCAAAATAAACAGAACATTAGCGCACATTTACCCCTTCGAGTAACTAAGCAATGAGTACCACGATGCAATGAAAAGAGGGCTCAATTTCTATGCAACAGCAATCAAGGAATGCCTACAGCTCTTAATGTTTCGTTTGTCTCAATCATGCACTTCCTCTGGGACAACTACTGAAAAACTACCACTTTTATACTACTTTCATAATTTAATTGCTGCATAATGGAGTTATTACACCAAAGCACAGCAACTAGTTAAGAGTATGTTCACAATTTAGAAAACAATGTTCAAGTGAATTCATAGCTCTTGGTCTCCATCCATTTTCAGTGGAGCCAATTCTATCCAAGCAGCCGTGACCTTTCCAGGTCTATTATGTTTCAAGAGCCAAACCCTGCGTACACTTGGGTGACCACTACCACTGCAGATTTGTCATACCCCAGCTGAACTGCCCTTCAAAATGTTTGGACAAACTTCAAATGCGAGTTTACTTCTGCCAACTTAAAATGCTCTGCAGGAGCACACTACATGGAAAATTACACATGCATCATCACACCCAAGGAACTTTCCTATTCTCATATGTATTCTTGTGTGGCTCTACAAAATCTTGTTGTCTGAATACATTTTCAAAGAGCAATCTGAACACTAACAGCCATAAGAGGGCACTGTTACTCCACCACTTAGGCTTCCTGGCCCACCTGTCCTTCCGGCCAGCCATGGACCCCGACAGACACCCTCACTCCAGTCTCCCCTAACTACCTCATATTTGCAGCCATCCCAAAGGTAGCCCAGTGTATTCCTTCACTGGATGGGTCCCTCTCCTCCGAAGGGGAAAGCACCAGAGGGACAACCAGCACACTAACCGTTCAGTCCCTGGGTGCTGCTGAGGTGGCTCAGGGCACTCATGGCGGCAGGAGCCAACAGCCATCATCTGGTCACCCAAAAAGCTGGTTTTCCTTTTTGCTCCGGCGGCGTGGCATGTCAGATGTCCACCACACCCCCTTGCGTTCAGCAGGGCTCTTCAAAACTATCGCACTGCCGGCCTCCGCCAAGAGGTGGCACACAGCAAGCCGCATCCCCTTCCCTCCCCCAGGAGAAGGCGAGCAGTTGGACACTCGAGCCTTCTCCTCCTCCCTGCTGGCCCTCCAGCAACCCAATGTTGCAAGCGGAAACCCAACCACTGCGCAGATGGGCCGGCTATACCACTATTCTAATAGGTGGAAGGCTATACTCTACATTATGCTTGAGATTTGAAGCCCCTCTACAACAAATCTAGGGGCATCTCCAATAATTAAGCATTAAGGCACTCCAAGGTGTCGTGTTGGGATAATTGAACGCCTCAGGTTGGTTGAAGCACAAGACCCAAGTTAGAGATGTGCTCAACTGATTATGAAATAGGTTCATAAAAATCAGTAAAGGAATTTGTTTGTGTTTTAATTTTCCTCCCTGCCCCAGAGCAGGGCATCCTCACTCCTAAGTCCTCCTAGCAGACACCAGGTTCCAAGGCCACCTGTGACATACCTCCTGCAAGATCCCGTACAGGCAGCAAAAGGAGAACCAAGGATATTTCCCCCAGAGCCAATGTAAAAGCAGAAGTAAAGCAAATGAAAAGAGCAGGGAGAAGAGGAAGGGAAAGCAGGCCCTGCTGCAAGAGCGTCTCTAAAAGATCTTCTAATACAGTAAGTAGTTAACTGTATCTTACTTCAAAGAAGGCTCTCGCAGCAGTCCACACCTGTAGGACCAAGTCCCAAGCAGTACTGGTTATCACCAGAATAACACCACCAGGAGGATGACAGATCAGCAGCCAAGAGCTCATGAGAAAAGTCCTGAAGAACTGCCATGCCAAAACTGGCCCTGCTCCTAGAGGTGATGTCCAGACTGTAATGCTTGGTGAAGGTGTGAACAGAACTCCAGGTGGCAGCTGCACAGATGTCTGCATCAGACATTTCTGAAGCAAGCTGTAGAAGCAGCCATGCCCATGGTGGAATGGTCTTTGATCACCCCCAGCGGTTTGCTTACTTGCAGTTAAGCATACAAATTCACTAATCATTTAGACAAACACTGTAAACAGGACAGCCTTCTCTTTGGGGCAAACAGAATTACTCAGATTTTGTAAGGCTTAGTGCGGTTCGTGCAGTACCGTTAAATCCTATGTACATTTAAAGCATGGACCATACCCTCCTCCTGATTGGAATACTCAAGAAAATAAACTGAAAGGTGGATGGATTGATTCAAAGTAAACTCTCAACACTACCTTAGATACAAATTTAGGATTAGTATGCAAAGACACCCTGTCTTTGTGAAAAAACAATTAAGGCTCTTTATACACAAGAGTTTGAAGCTTGGAAATAATTCAAACAGAAGTAACCAACTACAAAGAGTGCTTTCCACAAGAGAAAGCGCAGCTCACAACTCGCGGTCAGTTTAAAGAGAGAGATAAAGAGTTTCCAACAGAAAGCTGAGGGACCAGGTCCTGAATGGGAGGTTTATGATGCATAACGCCCCAGAGAAATGTGCGGGACACCAAGTTGGGAGATGACTTTGCCCTCAATAGGTGCATGGTACGCAAAGACAGTAGAAAGGAGCACCTGAAGTGAGGAGTACCCAAAGCCTGAATCCGAAATGGAAAAGAGGCACTCCCGAAACTTGCGTCACCGGGCAGGTGAAAGAATCCAAATGGCAAGCAGTCACCAAATGGAGAAGCGCTTCTACTTCATGGCATAACTGACTCTGGTGGAGGGTTTCGTGGCCGCAACCAGAACTGCGACCCTAGAGAATACCCTGAAGCGGGCAACAGCTAGATCCGCAGGAGCCATGCTTGGAGATGCAGGGACTTTAGGGCTCGCTAGACCACGGTGCCCTGGTCCTGGGAAACAAAGTCAGCAGCATGGGCTCCATTCAAAGAGATGTTCCAGATGAAAAGTAAGGTCAGGTGTACAGCAGATGCAATAAAGGTTCCTTTATTTGATAAAAATATCCAATTGCTGAAATAAATCCAAGTAGAGGATCAGGTCGCCACCAGGCCTGTGGCAAATCCCTCTGTGCAAACAGTATCGCTCCCAGCTGACACGGGCAGCATCTGGAACATCTTTTTGGATGGAGCCCATGCTGCCGACTGTCTATGTACAGATTCCTGCTTGTTGGCACTGGGCCTTCACTCGTTTCATGCCTGTCCTGGGAAAGCAAGCTACTACACAGGGACAAAGGCACTGGAAGTTCCACTGCCAGCTGTTGCAGCAAGGGGAACCAAATCTGGCATGGCCAGAACAGGTCACCAAGTATCATCTCCACCCCTTCCAACTGGAGCTTGGACGGAACCCTCTGCAGGAGCAGGGAGAAAAAGGTGTGCAGAAACTTCCCCCTCCAGGAGAGGGACACTAAATCTTGCCAGTAAACTCCCAAGCACAGGACAGAGCGAGCAAAAAAACAGAATCATATAAATCTGTCTGTAGAAAAAGGAGCAGGACCACTCTGGCCCATTGAGTCTGCCCCCCCCCCCAACCGGTCTCAGTCAAGGGACCTCCACTTCCGGCAGTTCTGCGTTGAGTGAGGGACAAAGATCCAACTTTGTATGACCACGCCTGTCAAAACGATCTTTAAGGCTATAAGATCCCACTTCTGAGCCCTCGATCTGAAGCAGCTCAGACCGTCAGCCAAGACATTTTGAACACCTGGAACATGTATGGCAGACAGCTTCAGACCATGCTCAATGTCAATACCAGACTCATCGCCTCCCGACACAGGGGGTATGAAGCTACTACTGTACATCCATCCAGGTAGTCTGGGTATGGTGATCGGCCGGATGAGCACCTCCATCCCAGGACATTTGCATCCATCTGCCCGGGGGGAGTTTCGGGTTCAAGAGCAGGAAAGAGACCTTCCCCCAAGGTCCGAAAGGAACCCACATATGATGGTGAGCCATGGGAATGTGGCATTTGCCACCACCATGTGGCCCAGAAAGCACAGGAAAACCCTGGTGCGGACCTGCTGGCTGAAAGAAACCAGACGGGCTTGCTCCATCAGTCGCTCTACCCAGTCCTCTGGCAAAAAAGCCTTGCCCTGGCTGGTTCCCAGGACAGCCCCCATGTTCTGAAGGCACTGGCAGAGACAGGACTTTGACAGATTATACCTCGTGATCCCCAAGGCCTAGAAGAGGCTGAAGGTGCATTCTAAGGTCTGAACTAGGCAGTCCCCGGTGGTGCAGCTAGCAGCCAGTCGAGGAAGGGGAACACAGAGAAGCCCTGCTTCCACACTGCGGCAACGACTACTGCCAGGCATTTGGTAAATACCTGGTGGGGGCCCCCCCCCCCAGAGAAAAGGCCAAAAGGGAGGGCCTTTAACTGAATATGGGCTCCCTGAAAATGGAAGCGAAGGAAGCAATGATGGGAGGAAAGATTTGGATGCCCAGGTAAGCATCCTGCATATCCGGACAGCAAAGCTAATCCCTCTGGTGCAGCAAAAGGGATAACAACCCCAGAAGGGTGACCACCCAGCAGCATTTGTACTCTATATACAGATTCAGATAGCTCAGATCCAGGATAAGCCAAAGATCCAGTCTTTCTGGGGACAAGGAAGAAGTGGGAGTAAAACCCCCTTCCCCACCTGAGCCAGAGGGGGCAGGCACTATGACTCCTTTGAAGAGCTCAAATTTTCTCCCAAACCAGAGAGTTTTTTTTTTTGGGGGCACCACTCTAGAAACTCAGAGTGTGACAATGTTCTATGATCTGGAGCACCCAGTTATCTTGACACCCCTTCCACCCCTCTAGATGGGCGAGAACAGACCTCAACTGCCTCCCTGGAAGCTCGGGGGTCAGCCAACAAGACGACAGAGGGGCTGCTGGGGCTCTGGCGGCAGCTGTAGCAGGGGCTGTTGTGGCCTTATGCCGATAGGCTGGTTCAGACTCCTTGCAGGAAGATCAGCGAAGGGATGATGTTCACATGCTCGAGTGAATGGACCAACCCGAGAGCCTGCCACTTTTGCAGGGTAGAAGCGATATCCTGGACATCTCCTCCCACCCCCCACAAGGGCCAAACCTCAGAGGAGCATCCAAAATTCTGGCTTGCACATCCAAAGCAAAGCCGGACACCCAGAGCCAAGAACAGCACCAGAGACTGACCCCAGCAGCTGCCCCATGCCCAGAGGCATCCACAGCATCGTAAGCTGCCTGGAGGACATAACTGCCCCCATCAGAGCAAGCCTTAAGCTGGGTGAGCAGAGTCTTAGTGGGGTTCTCTGGTAAGATCCGCACCAGGTTCCTGGCTTGGTCCCAAAAGAAAGAAGTTACGCAATAACTCACTGTAACAGATCTTCGAGGGGGATCTCAGTCATCAGGTTACACTGCAAGAACCTTCCCCACTGAAGGGGAATCCACACGCAAGATTTTCAGCAGTACAACAGGGGCCGCTGTCTACATCTCCTGATGTCAGCAAACCTATACAGGCGTGGATGGTCCTGCTCCCCCCTCACTTTCCCTCTAGAGACAAAGGGAGCAAGGCTCATGCACTGGGGAGCTGAGGAGAGACTGAGGAACCCAGTTCTATATTAAAAAGAAACCGCAGATAGCCAGGTCCTGAACAGGAGCCCCAATAAAGGGGATGGTGGGAGGGAACTCAGACCAGATGACAGATCCCCTCTAAGAGCTACTGTTAGATTAAGTTCTTACGTAACTGTTAATCTTCAGGGGCATCTCAGTCATCAGGTTACACTGTAGGAACAAATATCAACCAGTGGACAGGACAAGACAGTCTGGGAGGCTGGAACTCCGTAAACTTAAGACAGGAGTCCTTGTAGTACAGCCCTGCCAAATCCTGCATGGGCTCTTGAAGCAATGGCCAGACTAATGCTGGCGAAAGTGTGAGCTGTACCCCAGGTGGCAGCAGTGCAAATATCAGCTGCTAAAACCCCTTTGAAAACAAGCCACCAAGGTAGCCATACATCTAGTGAAATAAGCATGGACAGCACCAAACACCTCTTTGCCATACTTAGTCTAGCAAAAACTATGCAATTTGCCAACCATTTAGATAAACATTTAAACTGCAACACCCTCTCTTCCTGAGGCACAGGAAGCAAGCTGCTTAGACTTTCTGGATTCTAGTCTGAAGCAAATACTTCAAAGTTCAGCACACATCGCAAGGGTGTAGACAGGCATACTCACTACACATTTGTGTAGTTTTGCTGAGTGCCTGTCACAAACCATAAGCCACTCTGTTAATATCATTCTAATCTGTAGCATTTAGGTTAGTGTAGGCCACTGAGAAGTGTCCAATACATGTATAACCTCTTTAGAGAGTAGGAGAGTCAGACAACAATCTGACTTGTGTGGAAGGGGGTGCCATTTGGAAAGGATGTATACATTTTTTAATGGGGGGGTGTAACTGTTGGAGATTGTGTACAAAATGGCAATTTCTGGACACACTCCTGCACACATGGAATAGAGCAGCGCTTCCCCTGGATTGGCACGCTCAGCAAAAACAAACAGGAAAGTGGATAGACTGATGAGTGTGAACTCAGACACCACCTTAGGAAGAACAGGTTATTCATCTGTAACAGTAGTTCTAGGAGTGGTATGTTTATCCACACTCCAGCATGTCCCCTTCCGCTTTAAATCTCATCGGAAGTCTTGAAGCTGGCTCCTCCCACCCACCTGCATGACATATACCTTGGCTCTGCCTCATGACACCAGATCTTAGTCCGCTGGGAGCCAGGCTGTGTGCGTCCGTGTGGATGAACATATACCTCCTAGAACTACTGTTACAAGTGAGTAACCCATTCATCTAGGAGCGTTGATGTGTTGTTCATCCACACTCTGAAAAAGATTCCTAGAAGTTCTCCAGGAAGACGGAGGCAATGCGCACACCCCTACTTAGGGAACAGAGATTGAAGAACTGATGCCCCAAAACCAGCATCCCGGCATGACTCGAGGTCGATGTGGTAGTGGGTAATAAAGGTGTTTGCCGACTTCCAGGTAGCAGCCCAGATTTCCTGGATTGGGATATCCCTGGAAGCAGTCACCGATACAGCACTATGGCGAGTAGAATGAGCTCATATCCCTCTGGGTGGCTGCTTGCCTGCCAGCTCTTAACAGATCTATGCAGGATGCAATCCATCTCGCAATAGTCTGCTTTGCTGCAGGTCTGCCAGAAGCGGCTTCAGGGGTCAAGTGGTCTGAGTCCCGACGGACAATATCCAGGAATTTCCGCCGTCCACTCCTTGTAATAGGAGACAGCATGTCTCAGGTCCAAAGTATGGAGTCTGTACTCTGATTCCAAAGTGTAATTAGGGTAGTATACAGGCAGGGTTAATACCTGGTTAGGGTGAAACTAACACCACCTTCAGAAGGAATTTCAGGTGGGGGCAAAGGGCAACCTTGACCCTGTGGAAGACCAGAGAAGGGGAGTCCACCGAAAGCACCTGGGGCGCCCCTGTCCTGGTAGACATAAGCAACCAGGAAGGCAGTCTTCCACAAGTGTGACAAGACACACTTGTGCATAGGTTCGACTGGCTTGCCCATGAGCTTTGCCAGTTTCAGCAGTAGCTCCCATGGAGGGAGAGGGTCATGCACCGGAAGGGATATGGAATCCAGGCCACTGAAAAAGCGCCCGACCACTGTCTCGTGCTGTCGGCTGACCAGCACGCGCCTGGTAAGCAAACAGGGCTGACAGCTGCACCCCCAAGGGCTAATGACCAAAGACCCCCCTTTGGACAGAGACCAAAGGTAGTCGAGAATGCTAGCCACTGAACAGGACAGAGGATCCAGGCCCTTGCCTCGACACCAAATGGAAAACATTTTCCATTTGAAGGCATAACATTTCCTGGTAGATTCCTTTCTGGATGCCTCCACCTCAGTGTAGACATCTTTGGAAAACCCAAAGCCTGGAAATGCAGGTTACTCACCTGTAACAGGAGTTCTAGGAACGGTATATGTTGTTCATCCACACTTTTTGGCAGGTTCCTTGCCGCTTTAAATCTTGCCGGAAGGTCTTCAAGCTGGCTCCTCCCACCCACCCAGGTGGTAAAACTCTCGGCTCCACCCCATGACGCCTAGATCTGGCCCACAGCCTGTGTGTGGGCCAGCGTCAAGCCGAGGTCGGGTGAGTCATGTGGATAAACAACATATACCATTCCTAGAACTCCTGTTACAGGTGAGTAACCTGTATTTCTAGGGACATGGATATGTTGTTCATCCACACTGTCTGGCAGACTCCTAGCAGTTCTCTGGGAGTAGGGAGGCAAGGTGCACACCCCCTACTTAGGGAATAAAGACTGGAGAACCGAGGCCCCAAAACCAGCATCCCAGCGTGACTCAAGGTTGATGTGGTAAAAGTAATAAAAGGTGTGTGCTGACTTCCAGGTAGCAGCCCTGCAGATTTCCTGGATAGGGACGTCCCTGGAAGAAGCCACCGATGCAGCAGTATGACGGGTAGAATGAGCTCTTATCCCTCTGGGAGGCTCCATGCCCGCCAACTTGTAGCAGAGATCTATGCAGGAGGTGACCCATCTGCCTATCGTCCGCTTGGCTGCAGGTCTGCCAGGTGCGGCTTCAGCGTAGGGTGACAAACAGCTGGCGAACCTCTCCGAATCTCAGTCGCAAGCCCTTATAATAAGCGAGCCTTCTAGGGTCCAAAGTATGGAGCCTGTATTAGGCCTCTTGAGGTGTGATTGGGAAGAACACCGCAGAGTCAACACCTGGTTAAGGTGAAACTCCGCACCACCTTCGAAGGAATTTCGGTGGGGACGAGGACAACCTTGTCCCTGTGGAAGACCAGGTAAGGAGACTCAATGCAGAGCACCTGGAGTTCTCCCATCCTTCTGGCTGACGGATAGCCACCAAGAAGGCGGTCTTCTACGACAGGTGAGAGAGTTCACACCTGTGCATTGGTTCGAATGGCTTGCCCATGAGCTTTGCCAGTACCAGCAGTAAATCCCACAGAGGTGGAGGTTCTCGCACCGGAGGGGAAATGTGATCTAGGTCTGTGAAGAAGCGCCAGACCACCTTCTCCTGCGCCATCGACTGGTCCCCAGCCTGCGTCCGGTAAGCAGAGATGCCTGCCTGGTGCACCTTTAGGGTCGTCGACCTAAGCCCTTGACTAGAAAGGGACCATAAATAGTCCAAGATGCTTGCCAAAGGACAGGAAGAAGGGTCCAAGCCCTTGCCCTGACACCAAATGGAGAAACTCTTCCATTTGAAGGCATAGCATTTCCTGGTCGACTCCTTACAGGACGCCTCAACAACATTGAGGACCTCCGTCGGAAAGACCAAAGGCCTGGAATTCTAGCCGCTCAGGAACCAGGCCGTCAGGTGCAGGGATTGAAGGTCCAGATGGAACACCTTCCCCTGACTGACTGAGGGCAGGTCCGGGCGAGCTGGAAGCTGCCTCGGGAGCCTGGAGCTGAGGCTGAGGAGATCTGGGTACCAGAACTGGCGGGGCCAGTCTGGGGCTATCAGAATCACCTGCGCCATGTCCCTCCTTCCCTTGAGAAGCACCTTGTGGATCAAGGGAAATGGGGGAAGGCGTAGAAGAGGCCCGGGGTCCACAGCCTCGAGAAGGCATCCCTCTGCAGCAAGCCCTGCTGAGGGGGGCGGGCATGAAACAGCCTCAGCTTCGCGTTATCCCTGGAGGCAAACAGGTCCACCTGAGGTGTGCCCCAGCGGGAGAACAGATCTTGCACTACCTCCGGCAGGAGAGACCACTCGTGAGATGCAGCCCCTACCCGGCTCAGGGCATCGGCCAGGGTGTTGGAGGCTCCTGCCACATGAATGGCTAGGAGATCCGCTTCCAGGCTGCGCACGAGTGACCAAATGAGGAGAGCTTCCTTGCATAGAAGCATGGAACGCATCCCGCCCTGGTGGTTTACGTAGTACATGGTCGCATGGTCGTGGTATTGTCTGTCTGGACTCTGACCACTTGACCCCGGAGAAACAGAGCAAAGGCGGTGAGAGCTAGGCGGACCGCTTGGAGCTCCAGCAGGTTGATGTGATCAGGACTCCCGGGACCAGAGGCTGCAGGCCGGTGTTCCCCAGATGAGCACCCAACCCATCAGAGAGGCATCGCTGAGAGAGACCGTCGGCTCGGGCGGACAAACAGGATGTCCTCCTGCAGATGAGATGGAACGGTCCACCACCGGAGAGCGTTCCACATCTGGGTCACCATCACAAGCTGGTCCAATGGATCGCAGCTTTGTGACCACTGGCTGGCCAGCGTCCACTGAAGGGGGCGCATGCGCCAGCATGCCCAACGGACCACGCTGGTACAGGCCGCTATGAGACCCAGGAGATGCAGGAAGTCCCGGGCAGGGCGCAATTGCCCAACCAGAAATGATTGGGCAAAGGAGGTAAGAACCTTGGCCCTGTCCGCCGGGAGCCATGCTCTGGCTCAAAGAGAGTCGAGCTCTGCCCCGATAAACAGAATCACCTGCTTCGGCTAGAGTTCCGACTTGGCCTCGTTGATGAGAAGGCAGACTTGAGAGCAAACCTGGAGGGCCAGATCTCTGGACCGCTCCACCTCCTGTCTGGAGGGGGCTATCATCAGCCAATTGTCCAGGTACGGGTACACCCGGACCCCTCAGCGCCACAGGAAAGCTGTCACCACTGCAATGCATTTGGTGAAGACCCTGGGAGCTGGAGACAGGCCGAAGGGCATGGCTCGGAACTCGAATAGGGATCCCTCCGCTCGACAGCGAAGGAATCTCCGATGTGACGGACGGATAGGGACGTGAAAGAACGCATCCTGCAGGTCCAGAGAGCAGAACCACATGCCGTGTTCCAGAGATGGTATTATCTGAGCCAGAGTGACCATCCTGAAGGTTCGAGACCTTAGGAACTTGTTCAGGCCGTGTAGTTAGAGAATGGGGCGCCAGCCCCCAGTCCGTTTCGGAACCAGGAAGTACCTGGAAAACCCCGGTTCTGAGGGAGGGTCTGCTACCTCCCTGATCACCTCCTTTTGGAGGAGGAGAGCGTGTCGCTCAACAGGCCGACAGCGAGACTGTGGACCCAGGCCCCTGAGGTGCGACGGCTCTGAAGGTGGGGCCTGCTCGAATTCTAGAGGCAGGCCTTTTCCCACCACCTCCAGTACCCACCTGTCCATGGTAATAACGGAGCAGATGGAAAGGAAGTGCCGGAGCCGTCCCCCCATGGGGGGAACCTGGGGTGAGGTGGCGGGTTGGGGCGACACCCCTCAGCCCGTCACTGGGCAGGCTTGGAGGAGGGACCGGCCGAGAACCTCCTGGGCCCTTATCTTCCTGTTTCCTGTTGGAGGAAGCTCCGGGCTTGGGTTTGGGATGCCAAGTCCGAGCCTGCTGGCCCCGACGTTGCTGGGCCGGGCGCGCAGAAGGACGAAAGGGCTTAGGCTGTGGTTGCAGCCTTTGTCCTTCTGAGCGGAAGAGACCGAGTCCAAGGTAGCATTGGACTTCTCGATCCTCTGCAGGTGACCTTCCACCCCAGGGCCGAAGAGGTCAGTCCCCAAAAAGGGAACATCCACCAACTTGTGCTGGCTATCCGAAGTAAAGGTGGATATCCTCAGCCAAGCCCGACGACGCATGGCCACTGCGGCCGCCACAGACCTGGCACATGAGTCCCCAATGTCTAAAGCAGTCTGGAGCTCCCATTTGGCCGCTGCCCTGCCCTGGTTCTGCACCTGCCTGATCATAGCCTGTAGATCCGCGGGAAGATGAGGGACGACCTCATCAAGGGAGCCCAACAGGGCACGAGAAAAATGTGCCATGAGGATGGCCGAACTGGCCTGACGAAGGCCAAGAGAGGACGCAGCATAGACTTTTCGCCCAGCATAATGCAATTTCTTGGATTCCTTGTCGGGAGGTTTGTCCACATCCCTAGCGTTCCCGGCACAACGGAAAACGCCGTCGGTAACCAAACCCTCAGCAGAGGGGTGTTCCAAAAAGCCGGACAGGGAACCGGTAGGGACCACATACTTCCTGGCCATCCTGGCCAAAGGCGCAGGGCAGGAAGCAGGTGCTGCCAGAGTTCCAAGGTCGACCAACTATGGCCTCGCCACTGGAAAAGCCTCCATAGGGGTCCCCCGTCCAGAATTCCGTGAGGATACCTGGCCCATTTAGAACGGGTTCGAGCTTCATCCCGTGGACTCGAGATGAGCCGAAGCAATCCTAGGAAGGACGAAGGGCTATCGTCCACCGACTGACCTCCTGAGGACTCCAAATCCATTCGCTTGGAGAAATGGGAGAAATCGTCTTCGGACTCGGAAGAGTCCTCAAAGAACTCTGTCGGGCCTGAGCCACCCTCCACCTGCCGAGGTCGATCGGGAGTGAGGGTGACAGACAGCCTATGGGGCAGTCCCTGAGCCAACCGAGAATTTTTGGTCGGAGCCCCAACTGACGGCTGTGGAGGCGGAGGCTCCACCGGAATCGGTGGGACAGCTGGAACTGGGCGAACAACTGGCCTGGGAACAGGCTCCTCGGCTAAAACGAGGGGTTGTTTCAGCCGCTCCGGTGACAGCCACTTAATGGCTGGCCAGGGAAGACGACGGCATCGGCTTATTCCCGGTCAGAAGGAGCTGTTGCCACATGAGTTCCTCACACCTCCGACGCAACTTGTACCGAAGCCTCCCCTTGTCCGAAGAGGAGGAAGAGCGGCGGCGCCGCTTGCCGCGGTGCCGAAACCGCCTATGACAGCAGGATCGGCTGGACCGCGAAGACGTCCGAGACCGAGAACCTCAGCTAGGCCGAGGACAGTGCGGGGAGGTGTCGGGAATTGGCACTCCCCTCGGTTCGGACGATTCCACTGAAGGCTCCGGAACCGGAGGCACAGACGAGCCGACGGATCCTCAACTCCCACCGGGGAACTGGAGAGGGGATTTCAGCTTCTCCAGTTGACAATCCCGTCCAACGGTCGAGAAAATCTCGCCGCTGCCGACGGAGTCTCTCAGTCAACTGGCCTGGTCGGGGACACCGTGAAACCAGTGGTCAAGCCGAGATCGACCAAGTCGGCGGGTCGACTACTAGGGAGGGATCTTCCCGCCCAAGAGTGTCGACGGTGAGACTTACTCTTGTCTCTTTTTGGACCGAGGAAACTGTCCAGAAGAAGTTGGACCCTCACCTTTTGTCGAGAGGGTCAGACAAAGCTCCTTAAAAGAAGCCGAATAAGAGGCACCAAGAGAAAAGGAGACAAATGCCGCAGCCGAGGTAGAAGCGGCCCGCGCCGCCTCCTCTTCGAGGGCGATCATTTGCTCGAGCTGATCCACCGAGCCCACCGCCGCGGACACCGCCAACCGGGCCTCTTGACTTAACCGGAGGAAATTTCTTCTCAGAACGCCCTAGTTGTAAACGGGCAGCACGGTCTTCGAGGACGTAGGCCGAAAAGGAAGAGCACAGGTCGCAGGCCTGCGGGTCGTGCTCAAGGTCCAAGCAGTAAACCCAAGTGGAGTGCGGATCCATCAGAGACATCTTCTGCCTGCCAGTGCATCTCTGGAAACTGGGAGTCGATTTGTCCATCGCAGCCGCAAGAGAGAGAAGACCGAAGTCTGTTTAGCAAAACCTTTTCAATTTTGAAAAATTAGGAACCAATTTTACACGCAGAGCGTTATGAGAGAACCTGAGCTTCGAAGGGGTAAGGAAGTAGTCTGAGCTGAGAGGTGAGAGGAGCAGAGCTGAAGGATCTTCCGGCAAGATGTAAAGCGGCAAGGAACCTGCCAATAAGTGTGGATGAACATATCCATGTCCCTAGAAATACAGGTTACTCACCTGTAACAGGAGTTCTAGGAATGGTATATGCTGTTCACACTGTCTGGCAGGTATCCTTGCCGCTTTAAATCTTGCTGGAAGGTCTTCAAGCTGGCTCTCCCACCCACCCAGGTGGTAAACTCTTGGCTCCCCATGACGCCAGATCTGGCCCGGCTGAAGCTCAGGTTGTGCGCCAAGCCGGGGAGGTCGGGTGGGTCGTGTGGATAAACAACATATACCACTCCTAGAACTCCTGTTACAGGCGAGTAACCTGTATTTCTAGGGACATGGATATGTTGTTCATCCACACTGTCTGGCAGACTCCTAGCAGTTCTCCAGGAGGAGGGAGGCAAGGCACACACTCCCGATACTTACTTGGGAAATGAGGACTGGAGAACAGAGGCCCCAAAACCAGCATCCCGGCGTGACTCAAGGTCGATGTGGTAATGGGTGATGAATGTGTGTGCTGACTTCCAGGTAGCAGCCCTGCAGATTTCCTGGATAGGGACGTCCCTGGAAGCAGCCACCGATGCAGCAGTATGGCGGGCAGAATGAGCTCTAACCCCTCTGGGAGGCTCCATGCCCAACAACTTATAGCAGAGATCTATGCAGGAGGTGACCCACTGCTTATCGTCCGCTTGGTTGCAGGTCTGCCAGGTGCCGCCCAGCGAGGTGACAAACAGCTGGCTAACCTCTCCCGATTTCAGCCGAGGCCGCCCTTATAAGCGTAGCGCCTTCTAGGGTCCAAAGTATGGAGCCTGTATTCGGCCTCCAAGGTGTGACCGGGGTAGAACACCGGCAGAGTCAACACCTGGTTAAGGTGAAATTCAGACACCACCTTCGGAAGGAATTTCGGTTGGGGGCGCAGTACAACCTTGTCCCTGTGGAAGACCAGGTAAGGAGACTTGATGGAAAGCGCCTGGTGCTCTCCCATCCTTCTGGCTGACGTGATAGCCACCAAGAAGGCGGTCTTCCACGAAAGGTGAGAGTTCACACCTGTGCATTGGTTCGAATGGCTTGCCCATGAGCTTTGCCAGTACCAGCAGTACATCCCACGGAGGTGAAGGTTCTCGCACCGAAGGGGAAATGTGATCAAGGCATTTGAAAAAAGCGCCAGACCACCTTCTCCTGCGCCACCGACTGCTCCCCGGCCCACGCCCGGTAAGCATAGATGGCTGCCAGGTGCACCCTTAGAGTCGTCGACCTAAGCCCTTGACACAAGAAAGGGATCATAAATAGTCCAAGATGCTTGCCAAGGAACAAGAGAAAGGGTCCAAGCCCTTGCCCTGACACCAAATGGAAAACTTCTTCCATTTGAAGGCATAGCATTTCCTGGTCGACTCCTTACAGGACGCCTCAACTACATTGAGGACCTCGTCGGAAAGACCCAAGGCCTGAAACTATAGCCGCTCAGGAACCAGGCAGTCAGGTGCAGGGACTGAAGGTCCGGATGGAACACCTTTCCCTGATTGACTGAGAGAAGGTCCGGGCGAGCTGGAAGCTGCCTCGGGAGCCTGGAGCCGAGGCTGAGGAGAGCTGGGTACCAGAACTGGTGGGACCAGTCTGGGGCTATCAGAATCACCTGCGCCTTGTCCCTCCTTGCTTTGAGATATCAAGAGAAATGTGGGAAGGCATAGAAGAGGCCCGGGGTCCACAGCCTCGAGAAGGCATCCCCCTGCAGCGAGCCCTGCTGAGGGGGGCGGGCATGTAACAGCCTCAGCTTCGTGTTCTCCCTGGAGGCAAACCGGTCCACCTGAGGTGTGCCCCAATGGGATAACAGATCTTGTACTACCTCCGGCAGGAGAAACCACTCGTGGGATGCAGCCCCTATCCGGCTTAGGGCATCGGCCAGGATGTTGGAGGCTCCTGCCACATGAATGGCTAGGAGATCCTCCTCCAGGCTGCGCACGAGTGACCAAATGCGGAGAGCTTCCTTGCATAGAAGCACGGAGCGCGTCCCGCCCTGGTGATTTAGAAAGTACATGGTCGCGATATTGTCCGTCGGGACTCAGACCACTTGACCCCTGAGAAACGGAGCAAAGGCGGTGAGAGCTAGGCGGACTGCTCGGAGCTCCAGCAGGTTGACGTGGCATCGGGACTCCCAAGGGGACCAGAGGCCATGCGCCCGGTGTTCCCCCAGATGGGCAGCCCAACCCATCAGAGAGGCATCGGTCGATAGAGACCGTCGGCTCGGGGCGGACAAACGGGATGCCCTCCTGCAGAAGAACTGGAACGGTCCACCACCGGACAGCGTTCCACATCCCCTGGGTCACCATCACCAGCTGGTCCAATGGATCACAGCGTTGACCACTGGCTGGCCAGTCCCCACTGAAGAGGGCGCATGCGCCAGCGGTCCCAACGGACCACATTGGTGCAGGCCGCCATGAGACCCAGGAGGCGCAGGAAGTCCCGGGCAGGGCGCGATTGCCCAACCAGAAATTATTGGGCAAAGGAGGAAAGAACCTCGCCCTGTCCACCGAGCCATGCTCTGCCTCAAGAGAGAGTCGAGTTGCCCGATGAAAAGAATCACCTGCTCGCTAGAGTTCGACTCTGGCCTCGCTGATGAGAAGGCCGACTTGAGAGCAAACCTGAGGCCAGATCTCTGACCGCTCCACCTCCTGTCTGGAGGGGGTTACTATCAGCCAATCGTCCAGATAAGGGTACACCCGGACCCCTCAACGCCACAGGAATGCTGTCACCACTGCAATGCATTTGGTGAAGACCCTGGGAGCTGGAGACAAACCGAAGGGAATGGCTCGGAACTCGAAAAGGGATCCCTCCGCTCGAAAGCCAAGGAATCTCTGATATGACGGATGGATAGGGACGTGAAAGAACGCATCCTGCAGGTCCAGAGAGCAGAACCACACACCGCGTTCCAAGGATGGTATTATCTGATCCAGAGTGACCATCCTGAAGATTCGAGACCTTAGGAACTTGTTTAGGTCGAGAATGGGGCGCCAGCCCCCCATCCGTTTCGTAACCAGGAAGTACCTGGACACAAACCCCGGTTCTGAGGGAGGGTCCGCCACCTCCCTGATCACCTCCTTTTGGAGGAGGAGAGCAATGTCGGCTCGGCGAGCAGACAGTGAGGCTGCGGATCCCGATGCCCCCTGAGGTGAGACTGCTCTGAAGGGCAGGGCCTGCTCCAATTCCAAGGGCAGGCCTTTTCCCACCACCTCCAACACCCACCTGTCCGTGGTAATAACGGACCAGGCGGAAAGGAAGTGACGGAGCCGTCCCCCCACCGGGGAGGGGACCTGGGGTGATGTGACTGGGTTGGGGGCGACACCCCTCAACCCGTCACTGGGCAGGCTTGGAGGAGGGACCGGCCGAGGGACCTCCTGGGCCTTTACCTCCCTGCTTCCTGTTGGGGGAAGCCCCGGGCTTGGGTTTGGGATGCCAAACTCGAGCCTGCTGGCCCTGACGTTGCTGGGCCGGACGTGCCATGGGCACAGAGGGACGAAAGGGCTTAGGCTGTGGTTTGCGGCCTTTGTCCTGAGCGGATGAGACAAGAGTCCAAGGTAGCACTGGACTTCTCGATCCTCTGCAGGTGACCTTCCACCCCAGGGCTCAAGAGGTCTGTCCCCAAGAAGGGGACATCCGCCAACTTGTGCTGGGTATCCGAAGTGAAGTTGGATATCCTCAGCCAAGCCCGACGACGCATAGCCACTGCGGCCGCCACCGACCTGGCACGAGTCCCCGATGTCCAAAGCAGTCTGAAGCTGCTGTCTGGCCACTATCCTGCCCCCGCATCTGCCTAACCGTGGTCTGCAGGTCCGCGGGAAGATGAGGGACGACCTCATCCAGGGAGCCCAATAGGGCATGAGAGAAATGTGCCATAAGGACGGCCGAACTGGCCTGGCGAAGGCCGAGGGAGGACGCAGCGTAGACTTTTCGCCGCATAGTCCAATTTTTGACTCCTTGTCGGGAGGTTTGTCCACATCCCTAGCGCTCGCACGCCGGAAAACGCTTATCGGTAACTCAACCCCTCGGCCGAGGGGTGTTCCAAAAACGGACAAGGAACTGGTGGGACCACATACTTCCTGGCCATCCTGGCCAAGGCGAGGGCAGGAAGCAGTGCGCTGCCAGAGCCTCTAAGGCCGGCCCACTATGGCCTCGCCACCGAAAGGCTCTGTAGGGAATCCCCTCGGTCCAAAATCTCCATGAGGGGATACCTGGCCCACTCAGAGACGGGTTCGAGCTTCATTCCGGTGGACTCAGAGATGAGCCAAAGCAATCCTAGGTAGGACGAAGGGCTATCGTCCACCGACTGTCCTCCTGAGGACTCCAAGTCCATTCGCTTGGAGAAAAGGGAGGAATCACTTTCGGACTCTGAAGAGACCTCGAAGAGCTGCATCGGGCCTGAGCCACCCTCCACCTGCCGAGGTCGATCGGGAGTGAGGGTGACAGCCTATGGGGCAGTCCCTGAGCGACCGAGAATTCTTGGTCGGAGCCCCAAATAACGGCTGTGGAGGCGGAGGTTCCACCGGGATCGGTGGGGCAGCTGGATTTGGCCGAACAACCGGCCTGGGAACAGGCTCCTCTGGTAAAACGAGGGGTTGTTTCGGCCGCTCCGGTGACAGCACTTAATGGCGGGAAGGCAACGCGCCGGCTTGTTCCCGGTCAGAAGGAGCTGCTGCACATGAGGTCCTCATATCGCCGACGTAACTTTGTGTCGGGCTCTCCTCCCGAGGAGGAGGACGGCGATACGCTTAGCCGCGGTGCCGAGACAGAGACTGCCTATGACGGCGGATCGCTGGACCGCCAAGAAGTCCAAGACTGAGACCGAGAACCTCTGCTTTCCCGAGGACGCGCGGGAGGTGTCGGGGAACCGCACTCCCTCGGTTCAGAGGGTTCATCCGGCTCCGGAACCGGAGGCACAGACAAGTTTACAGAGTCCTCAACTCCCATCGGGGAACCGTGAGAGGATTTCACTTCTCCTGCCAACAACCCGTCTAATGGGTCGAAAATCTCACCGTCCGACGGGAGTCTCGGTCAACTGGCCTGACGGGACACCGTGGAGACCAATGGTCGGTTTGAGCTGTCGGATCAAGTCGACAGCCGACAACCTCGGGAGAGGAATCTTCCCGCCCCAAGAGCGCCGACAGAAGGACTTCCCCTTGTCTCTTTTTGGACCGAGAAAATGGTCCAGCAGAAGTTGGTCCCTCACCTTTAGTAGAGAGCGTCAGACAAAGCTCCTTAAAAAAAAAAAAGCTGAGTAAGAGGCACCCAGAGAGAGTGGGACAAACGTCGCAGCCGAGGTAAAAGTGGCCCGCACCGCCTCCTCTTCGAGGGCGATCATATGATTGAGCTGATCCGCCGAGCCCGCCACCATGGAAACCGCCGACCGGGCCTCATGATTTCACTGGAGGAACACTCTTCTCGGGACGCCCCAGTTGTAAACGGGCAGCGCGGTCTTCGAGGACATAGGCAGAGAAGGAAGAGCACAGGTCGCAAGCCTGCGGGTCGTGCTCAAGGCCTAGACAGTAGACGCACGTGGAGTGCGGATCCGTCAGAGACATCTTCTGCCCACAAGGGCATCTCCGGAAACCAGGAGTTGATTTGTCCATCGTAGCCGCGAGAGATAGAAGACCTAAGATTATTTTAGCAAAAACTTTTAATTCGCAAAAACCGAAGAATTAGGAACCAGTCTTATACGCAGAGCGTTAAGGAGGGAACCCGAGCTTCCAAGCTGTAAGGAAGATCTGGCATCATGGGACGGAGCAGAGAGTTTTACCACCCGGGTGGGTGGGAGGAGCCAGCTTGAAGACCTTCCGGCAAGATTTAAAGCGGCAAGGATACCTGCCAGACAGTGTGGATGAACAACATATCCATGTCCCTAGAACTGTATTTCTAGGGACATGCTGTTCATCCACACTGTCTGGCAGACTCCTAGCAGTTCTCTGGGAGGAGGGCGGCAAGGCGCACACCCACTACTTGGGAAATAAAGACTGAAGAACTGAGGCCCCAAAACCAGCATCCCGGCGCGACTCAAGGTTGATGTGGTAGTGGGCGATGAAGGTGTGTACCGACTTCCAGGTAGCAGCCCTGCAGATTTCCTGGATAGGGACATTCCTGGAAGCAGCCACCAATGCAGCAGTATGGCAGGTAGAATGAGCTATCCCTCTGGGACGCTCCATGCCCACCAACCTATAACAGAGATCTATGCAGGAAGTAACCCACCTGCCTATAGTCCGCTTGGCTGCAGGTCTGCCAGGTGCAGCTTCAGCGTAGGTGACAAACAACTGGCAAACCTCTCCCCGAACTTCAGCCATCCGCTCCTTGTAGTAAGCAAGCGCTCTTCTAGGGTCCAAAGTACGGAGGCCGAATATATGCTCCCAGGTGCGATTTGGGTAGCACACTGGCAGAGTCAACGCCTGGTTAAGGTGAAACTCCGACACCACCTTCGGAAGGAACTTCGGGTGGGGGCGCAGGACAGCCTTGTCCCTGTGGAAGACCAGATAAGGAGACTATGGAAAGCGCCTGGAGCTCTCCCATCCTTCTGGCTGACATGATAGCCACCAAGAAGGCGGTCTTCCACGACAGGTGAGAGATGTCACACCTGTGCATCGGTTCGAATGGCTTGCCCATGAGCTTAGCCAATACCAGCAGTAGATCCCACGGACGTGGAGGTTCTCGCACTGAAGGGGACATGTGATCAAGGCCTTTGAAAAAGCACCTGACCACCTTCTCCTGCGCCACCGACCGCTTCCCAGCCCGCACTCGGTAAGCAGAGATGGCTGCCAGGTGCACCTTAAGAGTCGTTAACCAAAGCCCTTGCTGAGAAAAGGACCACAGGAAGACCAGAATGCTTGCCAAGGAACAGGAGGAAGGGTCCAGGCCCTTGCTCTGACACCAAATGGAGAATCTCTTCCATTTGAAGGTGTAGCATTTTCTGGTCGACTCCTTACGCGACACAGACGTTGAGGACCTTGTCGGAAAGACCCAAGGCCTGGAACTCTAGCCACTCAGGAACCAGGCCATCAGGTGCAGGGATTGATGGTCCGGATGGAACACCTTCCCCTGACTGACTGAGATCAGGTCCGGGCGGGCTGGAAGCTGCCTCGGGAGCCTGGAGGAGAGACTGATGAGATCTGGATACCAGAACTGGCGGGGCCAGTCTGGGGCTACCAGAATCACCTGCGCCTTGTCCCTCCTCGCCTTCAGAAGCATCTTGTGGATCAAGGGAAATGGAGGAAAGGCGTAGAAGAGGCCCGGGGTCCATGGCCTCAAGAAGGCATCCCCATGCAGCGAGCCGAGCATGAAACAGTCTCAGCTTCGCATTCTCCCTGGAGGCAAACAGGTCCACCTGAGGCGTGCCCCAGTGGGGAGAACAGATCTTGTACTACCTCCGGCAGGAGAGACCACTCCTGGGACGCAACCCCTATCCGGCTTAGGGCATCAGCCAGGGTATTGAAGGCTCCTGCCACATTGATGGCAAAGATCCGCCTTCCAGGCTGCGCACGACTGACCAAATGCGGACAGCTTCCCTGCACAAAGGCCGGGAGCGCATCCCGCCCTGGCAGTTTAGGTAGTACATGGTCGTGGTATTGTCTGTCTGGACCTGAACCACTTGACCCTGTAGAAACGGAGCAAAGGCAATGAGGGCTAGATGAACCGCTCGAAGCTCCAGCAGGTTGATGTGGTATCAGGACTCCTGAGGGGAGCAGAGGCCATACGCTCTGTGCTCTCCCAGATGGGCACCTCAACCCAGAGAGGCATCGGTCGATAGAGAGACCATCAGCTCGGGGCGGACAAACGGGATGCCCTCCTGCACATGTGCCGGAATGGTCCACTACTGGAGAGCGTTCCTCATCCCCTGGGTCATTGTCACTAGCTGATCTAGAGGATCGAAGTGCTGTGACCACTGGCTGGCCAGCACCCACTGAAGGGGACGCATGTACCAATGGGCCCAATGGACCACGCTGGTGCAGGCCACCATGAGGCCCAGGAGGCACAGGAAGTCCCAGACAGGGCGCGATTGTCCAACCTGAAATGATTTGGCAAAGGAGGAAACAACCTCAGCCCTGTCTGCCGGGAGCCGTGCTCTGGCTCGTAGAGAGTAGAGATCTGCCCTGATGAACTGGATCTCCTGGTTTGGCACAAGTTCCGACTTGGCCTCGTTGATGAGGAGGCCAACCTAACAGCAAACCTGGAGGGCCAGATCTCTGGACCGCTCCACCTCCGTTCTGGAAGGGGCTGCAATCAGCCAGTCGCCCAGGTAGGGGTAACACCCGGACCCTTTGGTGCCGCAGGAATGCTGTCACCACTGCCATGCATTTGGTGAAGACCCTGGGAGCTAGGGAAAGGCCAAAGGGCATGGCCCGGAACTCTTAGAGGGATCCCTCCGCCCTGAAGTGGAGGAATCTCTGGTGGGACAGACAGATTGGGATGTGAAAGAACACTTTCCTGAAGGTCCAGGGAACAGAACCACACGCCTCGTTCCAAGGATGGGATTATCTGAGCCAGAGTGACCATCCTGAAGGTCCGAGACCTAAGGAACCTGTTCAGGTCGAGAATGGGGCACCAGCACCCCATCCGTTTTGGGACCAGGAAGTACATGGACACAAACCCTGGGTCTGGAGGAGAATCTGCCACCTTCCTGATCCTCTCATGGAGCAGGGCGATATCGGCTCGGTGAGCTGACAAAGAAGCTGTGGACCCGTAGCCCCAAACAAGTGGCAACAGCTCGGAAGGGCGGGCCTGCTCGAACTCCAGGGCAGGCCCTTTCCTACCACCTCCAACACCCAATGGTCTACGGTGATAGCAGACCAGGTGGAAAGTGGTGGCGCCATCCCCCCATGGGGGAGCAACGAGGCTGATGGCAACACCCCTCAACCTGTCACTGGGCAGGCTTAGAGGAGAGACTAGCCGAGGGACCTCCTGGGCCTTTACCTCCCTGCTTCCTATTGGAGGAAGCCGCGGGCTTAGGTTTGGGATGCCAAGTGCGAGCCTGCTGGCCGTGGTGCTGGTGCTGTTGGGCAAGACGTGCCACAGGCGCAGAAGGATGAAATGACTTATGCTGCTGTCGGTGGCCCTTGTCCTTCAGGGTGGGGGTGACAGAGTCCAGTGTGGTAATGGACTTTGATCCACTGGAGGTGACCTTCCACTCCAGGGCCAAAGAGGTTTGTCCCCAGGAAGGGGACATCCACCAGTTTGTTCTGGTTATCTGCCGTGAAGGTGGATATCCTCAGCCATGCCCTGCGGCCACCACCGATCTAGCACAGGAGTCTCCAATGTCCAGAGCCACTTGGAGCTGCTGTTCAGCCACCACCCTTCCCTGGTCCCGTACCTGCCAGACCGTGGTCTGCAGGTCATCCAAGAGATGAGGGATCACCTCATCCAGGGAGCCCACGAGGGCATGTGAGAAGTGTGCCATCAGCACGGCCGAGCTGGCCTGACGGAGGCCAAGGGAGGATGCAGCATATACCTTGCGTCCAGCATAGTCAAGTGTTTTGGACTCCTTGTCGGGGGGCTTGTCTACATCCCTAGCAATCCAGGAACACCAGAAAACGCTATCAGTGACCAACCCCTCGGCGGAGGGATGTTCTGAAAAAACAGGCAAAGAGTGGGTAAGGACTGCATACTTCCTGGCTATCCTGACCGAAGGCAGAGGACAGGAAGCAGACTGCTGCCACAGCTCCAAGGCTGAGCCAACAATGGCCTCCGCCACCGGAAAAGCCTCTGTGGGTGAATCCCCTCAGTCCAGTATCTCTGTGAGGGGATACTTGGCCCGCTTGGATACAGACTCTAGCTGCATCCCGGTGGACTCCGAGATGAGCCGAAGCAGACCCATGAAGGACGATGGGCTTTCATCCATCATCTGGCCCCCGGAGGACTCCAAGTCAATGGGCCTGGAGAACAGGGAGAAGTCTGACTCCGAGAAGAGCTGCCTGGGGCCTGAGCCACTCTCCACCCGCCGAAGACAGTCAGGAGTGAGGGTGACCACCAACCTTTGGGGCAGGCCCTGACCCGAGAGTCTTTGGTCGGCACCCACAATTTCGGTTGTGGAGGCGGAGGTTCCACCACAATCAGCGGGGCAGCTGGTTTCAGCCGAACAACCAGCCCAGGCATGGGCACCTTTGCTGCAGTGAGGGGTTGTTTCGGCTGCGTGGGTGACAGCCACTTGATGGCCAGAGAAGGCGACGGCGTCTGCTTATTCCCAGACAGAAGTAACTGCTGCCACATCAGGGCCTCGTAGAGTTGACTCAATTTGCGCCGAAGCCTCTCCTCTTCTGAGGAGGAAGACTAGGACGAGCGGCAGCACCGCCACTTATTTCGGTGCCGAGACACCGCTGATGGCGGGATCGGCTGGACCGAGAGGATGTCCGAGACAGAGACCCATGGTGTTTGAGGACGGGTCTGGGAATGGAGACACCCACTCTTCCCTCAGCTCGGAAGCCTCAACGGGGACTGTGGCACCGGAGACACATGCAGGTCCTTGGTCTCCACCAGGGGAACCAGTGAAGGGTTGTCTGCTTCACCAGTTGACAGCCCGTCTGACGGGTCGAGAAAAATTCGACCGCATCGACTGGTGTCAGCCCGCTGACCTGAAGGGGACACCGTGAAGCCATCGGCCTTACCCACAACCTCAACCGAAGTAGAGTGTCGACTGTCCGATGAAGGGGACCTCTCCCTCGAATACCAATGATGGGACCGAGTCCTTTTTGGACCGAAAGGAATGTCCCAATGGCCCCTCTCCCTTCATGGAAAGGGACTGGCAAAGCTCCTTGAAAGAAGCTAGACTAGGTACCCAGGGAGAGCGGAATAAATGCCGCAACCAAGGAAGTGGATGATGCGGCCTGTGCTGCCTCCTCCTCGCTAACAATCATCTGTCTGAGTTGCTCAGCAGAGCCAGCTGCCACGGTAACCTCCCAAAGGGCCTCCAGTTTCACCGGCGGGTAGCGCTTCTTGGGGTGCCCAAGCTGTAACCGGGCACCGTGGTCTTCCAGGACGTTGGCCGAAAACGAACTGCATAACTTGCAGGCCTGTGGGTCACCGTCTAGGCAGTAGACATGTGGAGTGTGGGTCCGTCCTGGACATTTTCTGCCCACAAGGGCACCGCCAAAATCCGGGAGTCTACTTGTCCATTGCAGCCACGAGGGAGAAACTTGACCGAACTCTTGAAAATTTTAAGATAAGTTTCGGGCGATCCAAAGAATTAGAATCCAGTCTACACGCAGAGCGTCAAGGAGGGAACCTGGGACTTCCGGTGACGTCATAGCAAAGATGGCAGCCTAAACGAGGTACTCCCCCGAACGATCCCACAATATTCCTCCAAACTTATTCAATCCAGCGGCATCTCGATATCTCTACAAAAGGAGGATACCATACCATGCCAAAGAAGAAAGGGGACAAAAAATTTGCTATCCTGGCGCATCTAAATGAAGAGAAATCCCAGGATGAAGGCTCGGAGAGCGAGGACTCGCGGGCCTCTTCCTCCTCGCATCGTGGCGTCAACGCGGCCGGGCAGGCTTCCCACATTATACTACAAAATCAAATGGCACAGATGCTGGCAGAATTGAGAGATTTTCACCACAAAATGAAATCCACGGCAACAGCTCTCCGCACCGACATTGGGAAACTAGAGCAGAGGCAAGAAAACAGTGAGGCCCGCATAGTCGGGACGGAGGGAAGGCTCGATGAAGCGGATCAAATTATCTCCCAACTACAAGAGGAGGTTAAGGTATTAAAGGCCCGAGCAGAGGATGCAGAAAGCCGCAGCAGACGAAGTAATATCCGGATATCGGGGCTCCCCGAAGGCTCGGAGGGTCCAGACATGATAGGCTATATACAGAAGCTCCTCAAAGATCTGCTCCCCATACCCAAAGGTATTTCGATGGAAATAGAATGCACTCGTGACGTTAGGTCCAAGACCCTGTAGGTCACGCTGCACTGCCCTTGCTAAATTTTTGAGATACCAAGATAAAGAAGCAGTACTAAAGGCAGCGTGGAGAAGGGGGAAATGTGCTTCTAGGCCAGCAGCGCCTTTACTTTGACAACAACTATGCTCCAGAAATTATGGCGCGAAGGCGCGCCTACTCCGGGATAATGAGAGCACTGAAGAAGGCTGGAATTAGATTTCGCACCCCATACCCTGCTAGGATGGTTATCCTCTTCCCTGAGGGATCCAGAATGGTGGAGACGGCGGAGGAAGCCGCTGCTGAGCTCAAGAGGCACATCGTTATTCCCCAGGCCAGGCCTCTTCAAAAAGAACCCTCAGTTGCAATGAAGCTTGCCCAGAAGTTGGAGTGCGGAGCAGAGGGACGCGAGGTGAAGACAGGGAGCTGAGGCCATAAAGAGAATTGTTGGGACTCTGCAAGAAAAACAGACTTCTCCAGACCGCTTGCAGACACTGGAAACTGCTGCAAAGACTTGAAGTCAGCAAGTAACTGTTAATTCCATTCTAGGTGCAAGTTTAGGAGGGCCCGGGGACAGCAGGAGAGGCACACTATGAATTGCCGCCGGTAGGGGAGATTTCTGTATAAGAAAGGGGTTTGGTTGTATAGGGTCAACAACTGTAATAGGAAGGGGTGGAGGGGTAAGAAGGAACCCGACTGAACTGTAGACACTGGGAGCTAAAGGGCTAGATGGGACGGACTAGCTTAATCTCAGTACGCCGAAAACGCCTGGATAAAGATTGGCTACGAGTAAGGGAACGTAGGGAACAACAGGAGAGTGCCGGTAACTTGGTACTGAAGCCAATGTGGTAGGTAACCAGGCCTCCCAGTGTCACAAATATGCCATAGAACGGGGGTTGAAAGCTAGGGGAGGAACCGTGGGAATGCCTAGGGAAGGAGATAATCGTGGGAAAGGCACCTAGATTTCAGCTGAGTCCTATAGTTAGGTCTCTCTAACTGAATTGGATGCTGTAAACCCCGAACGGATTAAATCTCATCTACTATGGAAGAACAGATAAGGGATTAGAATAGAATGGGAAGGGGATAGGTAGCTAAGGCCGGTACAGAAACGGAACTCTGAGTAGGCTCCTAATAATACACAATATAAGGCTTCCACAATGACAATGTGAACAGAGTTCGGTCAATCCGCAAGTAATGCAATAGAATTGTCAAACTAAATTAGGCCGGTATGAGGTGCATAATAATAGAACCGGAAGCATGAGATAAGAGGGGGTCTTGGGGGCCACCGGGAGAGGGCCCAGGGCTGCCCTCTGGGGGCTCTATCCCTGGTGGCGATCAAGAGGGCCTTCACCATACTCCTGGGGCTGCGGCAGCGGGGGTTTTGGATGGGCGGCTGGAGGGAGAGGACCTGTGCGAGGACGTAACAGGTGGAGGCCAATAAGTAGTCATTCCTATCGCTCTGGCACCCCTGTAGATGGTATAGGTACTGACCCTGAGACGTATGGTTTGGTCTGGAGGGGGGAGGTTTAACCCCCTGAAATTGGGGGGGGGGCGGCCTGACAGAACAATTTACACCGAATCTCGAATGGAGACCATTGGATGATGTGGGGCCTTCGTTCTGCTGGATCGAATCACCCCCCCCCACCACCTCTTCGAGTGCTGAGGGGAATGAGTGAGGTTGACTGGGGAGGTTGATAATCCCAGTTTATACCTCGGAGCTGCAGAGGAGTGGTGGGGCTGGTTCTGGGGGGGGGAGGTGGCGGATGTCCCTCGCAGTCCGAGGCGCTGAGTGGTGTTCGGCTTGTGGGGGTGGCCTGTTCTGCCCCCCCCCCCCCCAGAGGTCTGGGTAATGTACATCTGATCAGACCAGATGCAGTCTAAAACAAAGCCTGGATCGCAGGAGGCGGGAGATGAAAGTGGGCCGCTTGCCGGTCGTCCCCCCACGTTGTGCCTGGCAGTGTCGTCATACTGAGACCTGGTGGGTACTCCAACACGCAGAGTTCTCTCTAACCCAGTACATTCCCCCGTAAAACATTCCAGGGATCGCAGGGGGACAAGTGGCTGCATATAATTGTCACCCAAACCACTTTCCCATTTCCCAATAGCACGGTGTGCTAAAGCTCAGTGCTCTGGACTCACGGCAAGGTTTCTTGCCATAGGGTCAGGTTTCCTGATTCGTGGAAGTACCAGTTTCTTAATGTTTAGTGTTAAAATACGTAAACGTTATGGAATGTTGGTTATTATTAGAATAGTTTGTTGTACTGTTATCTGTCTTATGTCAGTAGCCAGCCACAGTCAATTTGGCTCAGTGTGGGTGCCCCCTGTGGAGGACGGACCTAGGGCCCCGTTGATGCAACAGGGACGTAAATCCAAATGTAGTTAGTGAACACAAATGGATATTGCTAAGGTAAAATTACTCTCCCTTAATATAAATGGCCTTGCTTCTCCCATCAAAAGATCAAGGACCCTGGCCTTTATCAGATGCTCAAAAGTTGACTTGACATTCTTGCAGGAAACCCACATGAACACCGAGGAACACATAAAATTAGCTAAACTCACCAGGGGGCAGGTATTTCATTCTTCGGCCAGGTCTGGCAGACGCAGGGGAGTGGCTATTATCATCTCCCCAGGCACTCCCTTTGTGGTCAATGACACATGGGCTGACCCAGAGGGGTGCATGGTCTTGGTGCAGGGTGTAATGCACGACAAGCAGGTGACACTGGTGAATCTATATTTCCCCCCTGGGAATGCTGGTGACGCAACTTAGACCACTATTGGATAAAATTATACAAAAAACAGAGGGAGTGCTCATGATGGCGGTTGACCTTAACTCTGTTATGGACCCCTGCCTAGACTCCACTAGTGCGAAACCTCCCAGGTCGTCAGCTACCCAAAGGTTCTTTAAAAGATTTGCGACTGAGGCAGGGTGGGTCGATGCCTGGAGAAGGCTCCATCCCCACTCAAGGAATTATAAGTTTTATTCTGCTGTTCATCATACGTACACCCGCATTGACCTGGTGTACACACATGTGGAGAATTTGGGGATGCTGAATGAAGTACAAATCGGAGACATTGCTGTCTCGGATCATGCACCTCAGGTCTCCACATGGGACTTCGACCTCCAACCTAAACGGACGGCCTGGAGGCTGAATCCATTTCATTTGCGCTCTAAAAAGTTCTGTGATTTTCTCGAAGAGAAGATCCAGGAGATTAAGAAAGATAACCAGATTTCAGATTCTACCCCTGCCATCTACTGGGACACAATCAAAACAATACTTAGGGGGCACTTGATAAAATTCACAGCAGAACAAGAAAAACAGCGAAAGGCACGGAGACGGGAGCTGGAGGACTCCCTCCACTTTTTTACAAATGGCACACAAACAAGGGGACACAACAGTGCTTCCCCAGCTACAGCAAACCAAGTTTGAACTAGACCGGCTGGTGCAACAGCAGACCGAGATGGCCCTCACATTCTTACGTCAGAAATTCTACGAGGTTGGGCCAAGGGCTACTGGGATGCTGGCGTACCAAGTCCAAAAACAAAAAAAAGATGGCTACGGTCGCCTCAATTCTTCATCCCTCGGGGGGACCGCAGTTAACCAAGTCTCAGGCTATCGCAGAAGCCTTCACTGCATATTATCAGTCCCTGTATACCCCAGAAAAGCAGGTCCCCACATACCAGGTGGCGGAGTTCCTACGGACGGTTACTCTTCCACGACTCACAGAAGCCCAGAGCCAGGCCTTGGTTGCTCCGATATCGGATGCAGAATTGTTGACTGTCCTAAAGAATGCCAAATCTCAGAAGTCTCCTGGTCCAGACGGATACGGTGCGGAATATACAAGGTAATTAAGACCCAAATCCTTCCAAACCTTCGCAATGTTAATTGGGTCATGGGGGGGAGCCCCCTCCCCCGTCCTGGGCCTACGCCACGATATCTGTCATTCCCAAGCCAGGTAAGAACCCACAACTGTGCGTCTCATACAGGCCAGTATCAGTACTTAACCAGGACTATAAATTCTTTATGGCAATTTTTAGAGTGGATCGGATCCTCCCCTTACTGATTCACAAGGATCAGACCGGGTTTGTTCGAATGCGCACAACCACAGATAACATAAGGTGAACCCTACACGTGATGCACCATATGAACTCTGAAGAAATCCCGTCCTTGCTAGTCAGCCTAGATGCCGAAAAGGCATTTGACAGTGTCATGGCAGTTTCTTTATGAAACACTACATAAATTAGGCTTTCCCTCCGCTCTTATAAAGGTTCTGCAAAACATATACTCTGCCCCACAGGCCTGCGTAAAGGTTAACGGACATCATTCCAGATATTTCCCACTATACAGGGGGACAAGGCAGGGCTGCCCCTTCTCTTCCCTTTGTTTGCGGCCTTCATAGAACCCCTGGCCCAGAGGATCAGAGAGGCGCAGGATATCACGGGGGTGGAATTGGGTGCAGTGGAGCACCATATAGCCCTCTACGCTGATGATATACTGCTGTACCTGCGTAATCCAGAACAATCTCTCCCTGCAGTCAAATCGGTACTAGAGGACTTTGGTGCAGTATCAGGGTACAAATTAAACCTCAACAAAATTGAGATGCTCCCCTTTTACTATTCTCCCACACAGAAGGCAAAAACTGCTGTCCCCGGGAAGTGGGACTTAAGAAAACTTAAATACCTCGGTGTACACATACCGAAATCCCCCCGGGAATTCTATAAGTACAACTATGTCCCATTGGTGATGCAACTCAAAACAGACCTGCTGCGTGGGCGGCCCTCCCCTTCGGCCTGGCACGCAGGACTGACCTAATTAAAATACATAGATACATACATACATAGATACATAGACAGTGTCTGCAGATAAGGGCCTATGGCCCACCCAGTCTGCCCATTTGAGCTTGTAAGTTCAGTTTGTTTTCCTAGAAGTCTGTTGCACCTTACCCCTGACCTCCAGAATTCCTTTATGTCTATCCCATGCATTCTTAAATCCCGTGATTGTTTCAGCCCCCACCACTTCCTCTGGCAGGGTGTTCCACTTGTCCACCACCCGTTCTGTGAAGAAATTCTCTCTCATGTTTCCTCTGAATCGTCCTCCCTCCAACTTCATCCCATGCCCTAGTCCTGGAACATCTTTTCGCTTAAAAATAGTGTTTTCCTGCACCCTGTTCCTCCCTGTAAGATACTTGTATGTCTCTATCATATCCCCTCTCCCTCCTCTCCTCCAGGGAGTACATGTTCAGTTCCTTCAACCTGTCTTCATAGGACTTGTGATGCAATCCATGCACCATCTTTGTTGCCCTCCTCTGAACCTTCTCTACCCTGTCTATGTCCTTACGTAAGTATGGTCTCCAAAACTGTACACTGTACTCCAGGTGGGGCCTCACTAGTGTCTTGTATAGCTGGAATTATGACCTCCTTTTCCTGCTGGTGATGCCCCTGCCTATACATCCCAGCATCCTATTTGCTTTACCTGCTGCCTTGTCACACTGTTTCCCCTACCTTGAGGTCATCAGAGATGATAACCCCAAGATCCCTTTCCCTTCCTAGAGCATTGTATTTGTTCCAGAATATTCCGATCCAGATCCCTTTGCAAACCTTTAAGGAAATAAACAGACACATCACCAAATGCATATGGTCCAATAAAAGACCTCGGGTACAGCTCAAAACTCTTATCCTTCCTAGAGACGAAGGAGGCCTGGGTCTCCCAGATTTCAGGCTATATTACCAGGCGGTAAATATAACGTATATGATGTCCAGACAAACCAGAACAAACAGTCCACACTGGCTAGATACAGAACGGGTGCTGATGGACGATTATAAGTTTCATAGCACCCTGTACAAACCCAGGGACTATGGGAAGAAATTCCCACAAGGGAACCCCTGGCTTGAAGCTTTGGTTAGAGGCTGGCACAGCATTCAAAACAGCCATCAACTATCCACGTTTCTGCCACTCTTATGCCCAATCCCCAGTCTAAGTGACTTCCCCCCAGGAACCCTTAATGGTGGTATCCGGCAGTGGGAGAGTAGGGGCCTGAAATACTTAAGTCAAATAGTCAGACAAGGTATAATGTGGGCTTTCAATGAGGTCCAAAGGGAATTTGGTATTCCAAAGGAAGACTTCTTCCGTTATCTACAGCTCAGGCACTACATGCAGCGTCTTCCTCGGGAAATCTGGGACCAGGAGCGGATCCCATCACTAGTACAAACCCTAACAATGCACATTAGGACTCATAAGCAAAACAACCTGATATCAATGTATTATCGGTCCTTGAGGACCCAGAGTTCCACCTGCACAGATAACATTCGAAACAGCTAGAGCCAAGAAGCGGGCTACCTGATAGCCCCAGAGGACTGGCAAAGAGCATGGAAATATTCAGCTAAGGTATCCAGCTCGCATATCTGGAGAGAGTTCTCTTGGAAATGCTTAATTCGTTATTTTAGAACCCCTGTAATCATGGGTCACTATGGGCCGGGCCAGGGGACGGACTGCTGGCGCCTTTGTGGTGCTACAAGGGCTGATCACACCCATGTGATGTGGAGCTGTCCTTCCCTGAAGCCTTTTTTTTTTACCTGCCTCCAACATCATTTTCAGCAGATATCTGACCCCCAGTTTCAGCTGACAATGGAGGTGATGCTGTTTCTGGTTCTTCCCCGTGACATACGTGGCCCAACAACTAGACATCTCCTACTTATACTCCTCACAGCAGCCAAAAAGGCCATCACAAAACATTGGCTGACGCCTAAAGTGCCCACCATACAAGATTGGTGGACTATTACTAAACAAATCTATGTCATGGAAAAAATAACAGTCTAAATAACCAAGAAGGGAAATTTGCGACTAAATGGGCCCGATGACAGATGTACTATCTGTTAAAGGACCCAGCCTTTGTTCCGTGAGGGTGGGGGACGGTCGTGGGCCTCCTGGGCTCCCTCCTTCTCGCTCCTGGTGTCCTGGTTGTGGGGGGAGAGAGAGAGACTCATTACTGGGTGGTGTGTGGTCCACCTCTGGGGGCACCCTCACCGAGCTCCCTGCTGAGGGATATATGGACATTAATGCCGAGACCTGTACTACAGCTACAATGTGTTTTGCGACCTTATAAGTAGTAGATTATGTGTTACCCTGCACAGACTAAGATAGGTTGATACTTCAGACTGGAGAGCCTGGGCAATGACAGGCCAAATGTACAGCCAATGTGACTAAGAGTAAGAACTACTCTATTTGGGATCTGGAATGTATTATGTTATGGGCACTATATACTCGCCGAGTCTGACTTTGAAATTTGTGTATTTTTTAACTATGGTTGATGGTCTGGCTGACGTATGTGTGAATAAGTTAAAATACTAATAAAATGATATTTATAAAAAAAGGAGGGAACCTGAGCTTCCAAGCAGTAAGGAAGATCTGGCGTCATGGGGCGGAGCCTAGAGTTTTTACCACCCGGGTGGGTGGGAGGAGCCAGCTTGAAGACCTTCCGGCAAGATTTAAAGCGTCAAGGAACCTGCCAGACAGTGTGGATGAACATATCCATGTCCCTAGAAATGAAAATGACGTACCTACCGTAATTGTTGATCTTTCTGTGCATCTTCACTATTCATCACCACTGGGTACTGCGCCGGAGCTAGGACCCCGCAGGAGACTCATGGGCAGAGCAGACGCTGCCCTCGAGGCAGACTATCCACGTAGCACTCGAGGATTGGCAGTTAGCTGTCTACTCCGCCCCAGTCCTGACATGCCAGAAAGTGTACAGAAGGGAGGGTGGGTTGAGGCAAGAGAGCCTAAGGGATAGATAAAAGGAAAAGAATCAACCAAAAGACAAACTACTAAGGTGACAGGAGACTTTAAAGGAAACAGCCTTTTTAGGGAATAAAATCCAGACCTGGACTAGAGAGTTCAGCTGCAGGACATGATTTGAAGCAACCTAGGTCTAAGGACCAACCACTAGAAAGTGCAGGCTGAGGGTGTGTCACAACCCCCTCATGAAATTGGGGAAGATGTGACCAAAGGCTGAGTAGAAAGATGTGGGAGTCCAATTTTGAGCCCACCAATAATAAAATTATTGAAAGGGAGGGTGAAGAGGAAAATATAAGAGGATGCCCCCCACTCTGCAACTCCCCAGGAAAGGGAGAAAAGGGGAGGCCCCCTCCAATCTGTATAAGCAGAGAAATTCACCCCCTTATATCTCCACAGTCCCCTCCTGCCTACACGCAAGGGAGAGGAGAGTGAGGAAAGGAAAGACACAGGGGGAGGGGTGGAGTCCAGAGACTGAGGCCCCAGGATGAAGGAGGGTGAGATTTAGTGATGAATGGTTAAGATGCACAGAAAGTTCAACAATTACGGTAGGTATGTAATTTTCATATCTTGTGTCAATCTTCACCATTCACCACTATTGGGTGAATACAAAGACCCTCGGGGGGGGGGGCGCCCTGAAGTACCCTAAGGGACCAATTCCCTTAGCCTCCAGTGGGGAGACACTGCAGGAGAGAACCCTTACAGGCCTGCAGAGGCCTGAGACTGGTCTGGGTGAGACAGGCATCCCCCAGTACAGGAAGGAAGGAGCCCACAGAGACTCAGGCTCATAGAGCCTCACCTGTCAGGAGGAGAGATGGGTTTTTCTGGTAGGCGGAGTAAACCACACTATGCCGGGCCAGGGGTGACAACCGATATAGGCGAAGCCATGGCGTCTACCAAAGGCAGACAGTGGTCCCCATCACTCTGGATGCTACCTCACTGGCATCATAAGATGCCCTTGCTTGGTGCCTTGCTAGCTCCAGGCCCTGCACAGAGAGCGCAATGGCTTGCTTGGTTTCCTCCGAATCAGGCAGAGGCTAGGAGTCGTCCTAGCCTAGACCACAAGAACCTGTCATAGGCTGCAGAGTAGGTCTGATGTGCTGCGATTGACAGAACAATATGCAGAGTAGAACACTAGTCTCCCCCAGAAATTGAAATCCGCGAGTCTGAATCGGGGGTGGGGGGAGATGAGGCAGAGAACCTGGAGATCCAGGGGGAAAGCACACTACCACTGGCATAGTTCCCTTGGGGCTGGTACTGTGGAAAAGGGACGTAGCTAAAGCAGACGTTACACTTCCTGAAAAGCAATAACAGGCCAGGTGGGAGCCACCAGGTAGGCCGCACTGTACTCTCCTATGAAGACATGCGTCACATGCTCGGGATTGCTGATTGGGACCAGGGTAGGGTGAAGCTCGTCCAATATCCTCAAAAGGAAGCGCCAAGAGGAAGACGAATAAGGTGCTGGATAGATGTGGACTGAAGGTTCCTCTCCCTCCATAAAGGGGGAGGAGGAAGACAAGCTCACAGGTTCAGGGCCGGCTGCACCACGGCAAGGAAATTTGGGAAAACATGCAGCCAAACCTCTGAACAGTTTCCAGGTAAGGTCCAAGAGGACCAGGAATGGAGACAGAGGCTCGGGGGACAGGCTCTCGGCAACAGGAGAACGGTCTCTGTCAGGGCAAGGGGACCAACAGGAAACACTTCACGAGGAGGGGGACCCAAAGGCCGCTGCAGCCAACAGCCATTCAACCGGGTCAGAGCTGTGCCCGAAAGAAGAAATCCCAGTGAAGTAACCAGGACCATGCAAGTCCAGAAGGATGGCCCTCAACCTCAGAAGTAAAAGTCCCCCTCAGGGACTCCTCCAGGGAAAGGCAAGGGCCTGCACTGCAGCTCTTACCAAAACCTGGCTGGGCTCTAGGAAGGGCTCGCTGCACCACACCTCTACCTCTCAACCCTCTGGAGTCAGAGGGGGACCTCATCCTCTTAGCCACCACCCCAGGTAGCTGGCACCTCCAAGCAGCCTCCAAGGAGTTCACCCAGGGAACTGTACCCTCACCCTCCTGATGCGCCCTGGGCTGCCTAAATTTGGGCTGTACAAAACACACTAATGAGGGGGGTGCCCCAACTGGAGGAACAGTCATGCTAGTGACCCCAGGCTGCACAACAGTAGTCACAGGGACCACCGCTGGCTGGTCAGACCCCCTGACCCTGAGGTTCGCCGGTGAGAGCCGATTCCCAGAGGGAGGCCGAGTGGGGGCCCGAGGTACTGGAAACAGATGGGTCCAAAGATTTCCAAGGAACCTGGAAGCATTCTGGATCAGACCCAGAGTCTGCTACGAAGAGGCAGGCTCCGAGGTCCAATGACAGACAACTCCATGGACCCCTCCAGAACTTGGACCCCGACGCTGGGCACCCTGGGATTAGACACCTCCAATGCCACCAGAAGGAAGCAGTTTCACACCCGGCACTGACACCCACCCCGGCACTGCAAACTTCCGGAGTCTGCATAGCCCCGCGCTCCCAGTGCCGAAGCGCCAAACCCAATGTGGCACTGCGCCCAACACCCATCCACGTGCTGCAAGCAGCACCGAAGCCAGGCACGGCCCCAAACTTGGTGCCAAAGGCAGGACTGGCCCCGACCGTGGCACCAATCCCATCCCGGCACTGGCTCCTGCCCTGGAGCCACGCACAGCAATGGGACCAGAACCAGGCCCAGAAACATCCAAACTACCACCCCCGATGCCGCCAAGAACCCCAACACTGCGAACAACAGAGACTGTGGCATCAAGAGGCGGCCAGACACTGACCACGGCACCGCATTCAAAAGCCCATGGTACCAGGACCAAAAGCAGCCCCAAAAGACTGTACAGAGGGAGCCTTCGCCACTGAAACAGCGACTGCCGATGCAGTGCCTCCTGACTGACACCCCCCCGGGACAGCCTGGTCCTCCTGCACCGCGCAAGAAACCCCTGCCGTGGCAAGGCTAGAAGAGGTATGGTTCCTTCCTCCATGGGCCATAGAGGACCGGAAGAAGGGCCAAGAATCCCGACCTTGGCCTGATGAATGCGAATTCAACTTCGAAAGTCTACGGCGCACATCAGACCTTCAACGCGCAGTTCTCAATCACACGGAGGTCCATGGATAAGCAAATGTCGCAGTTATCCATATCGTGGTCAGGGCGGAAGCAGGAAAGGCAATGGTAATGCTGGTCCATTACGAAATAAAGGCAGCCACAGGGGCAACAATGCATTGGGGGCCACCCCGCTTCTGATGTCCCCCCCCCCCCGGAAGAGACATTACCAAACGGAAAAAACAGTACTTGACGCCACTTAATAAAAAAGAAAGATATTACTGGTACTTGGAGACGTCGATTAGTGCATTTACAGTTGTCTCTGTTCTGCTCGTCTAGAGACTAGGCCACAAAGTTAGTCTCACATGCGAGGATCCACACTCTACGGCAGGAGAGAAAGAACTGGGGCGGCATCGATGGCTAACTGCCAACCCTCGAGCGCCACATCGGCCTCAAGGGCAGCGCCGGCCCTGCATTTGCTCAGTCTATGACCAAAAAAAGGTCTCCTGCGGGGACCTACTAGCTCCGACGCAGTACCCAATAGTAACGAATGGTGAAGACCAACACAGGTAAGATCTCTAGCTGCTCAGGTACCAGGCTGTCAGGTGCAGTGATTGAAGGTCCGGATGGAATACGCTCCCCTGACTGAATGATGCTGGGTCCGGCCATGTGCAAAGCTGCTCCGGGTGCCTGCAACAGAGGCGGAAGATCTGAATACCAGAACTGGTGCGGCCAGTCTGAGGCTGCCAGGATCACCTTTGCCTTGTCCCTCACCTTGAGGAGCACCTTGTGAATTAAAGGATATGGAGGGAAGGCATAGAAGATGGCTGGGGTCCACTACCTCAAGAAGGCATCCCTTACAGTAAGCCCTGCTGAGAGGGAGCGGGCATGAAAGCCACAGCTTAGTGTCTTCTCTGGAGGCAAATGGGTCCACCATCAGTTTGCCCCAACAGAACAGGCTGTAAGCTACCTCTGGATGGAGAGACCACCTGTGAGATGGCTGGCCTAAGCGGCCGAGACCATCCGCCAGGTGGTTTGAGGCTCCTGCCACATGGATGGCTAGGAGATCCGCCTCCAACCAGCTCACAAGCATCCAAAGCAAACGGGAGTGCATGCCGCCCGGTTTGCTGAGGTAGTACATAGTCATGGTATTGTCCATCTGGACTTTAACCACTTGCTCCAGGGGCTGAGGAGTGAAAAACAGCGCCAGTCTGACTGCTCTGAGCTCTAATAGGTTGATGTGGCATCAGGACTCCTCGCGAGTCCAGAGCCCGTGGGCCCTTTTGTCCCCCATGTGAGCTCCTCGGCCCATGAGAGGGGCATCAGTCATGAGGATAACCATAGGCTCGGGGTGGACAATCGGGATCCCTTCCTGCAACCAGTCTGAGGTGGTCCACCACTGGAGAGCATCTCACATCCTCTGGGTTACAGTGACCAACTGGTTGAAATGACCGTGGTGCCGAGTCCACTGGGTGGCCAGCTCCCACTGGAGGGGGCAGATGTGCAACCAGGCCGAAGGGATCATGGAGATGCACGCCGCCATATAACCCAGAAGGTACAGAAAGTCCCGGGCAGAGAACAAGCACCCAACCAGACATGATTTGGCAAAGGAGGAAAGAACCTCTGCCCTGTCCGCCGGGAGTAGAGTTCTGGCTCAACAAGAGTCTAGCTCTGCCCCGATGAAGCCCATCACCCGAGATGGCATGAGTTATGACTTCGCCATGTTGATCAGGAGGCAGCGTCGGAAGCAGGTCTGGAGGGCCAGGTCCCTGGACCTCTCCACCTCCTGTTGGGTGGATCCCACTAAGAGCCAATTGTCGAGGTAAGGATAAATCATGACCAACACCCCCCCCCCCCGGACATGGGCCGCCTCCACTGCAATGCATTTGGTGAAGACCCAAGGGGCCAATGACAGGCCGAACGGCATGGTTCGGAACTCATACAGGGTTCTTTTGACCCTGAACTGGAGAAATTGTTGATGGGACGGACTGGTACATGAAAGAATGCGTCCTGCCATTCCAGTGAACAGAACCACATGTTTTCGCTCCAAGGATGGCATGATCTGGAACTGAGTGACCATCCAAAGGCGCATGACCCGAGATATTGATTCAGGCAGGTTGTGAAGATCTAGAATGGGGCGCCAGCCCCCTGTCCGCTTGGGTACCAGGAAGTACCTGGAGACAAAGCCTGGGTCTGCTGGAGGATCCGCCACTGGAGCGGCCGCCTCCTTGAGAAGTTGAGCAATGCAGTTAGAGAGCTGACTGCGTCTGAGCAGACACTTTCCTCCTGAGGGGTGCGGGCTCGGCTTGGAGGATACTGTTCGAATTCCAGAGGCAGTCCCTGACCGACCACTTTCAGAACCCACCTGTCCATGCTGATAACAGACCAGGCGGAAAGGAAAGTGGCAGAGCCAGTCCCCCACAGAAGGACCCAGAGCTCGCGTGATGGGAGGGGGATGGCAGCCCCCACCGTGTCACTGAGCAGGCTTGGAGGAGGAGGATCCAGGACCAGAACCTCTGCTGCCTCTACACGTTTGTTGGGAACTGGGCTTAGGCCAAGGGCGCCAAGCTTAAGCCTGCTGTTGGTGCTGGTGCTGCAGTCGGCCTTGAAAGGAGGATTGCTGAGCTGCAGGAAAAGAATGCTGAAAAGGCTTTTTTCTTCTGCTGGTTGTTGCCCAAAGAACTCTGGGCAGAAATAGCATCCAAGGTGGCACTGGACTGCTCAATGCACTGAAGGTGACTGGCCACAACAAGCCGGTCCCAAGGAAGGGCACATCAGCTAATTTGTCCTGGGTATCTGCAGGAAAGGAGTAGCACCTCAGCCAAATCATAGATGAGGCAACCTCGGCAGCCATCGAACGGGCACAAGAATCGCCAAGGTCTAGGGCAGTCTGAAGCTGCTGTTTGGCAATAGCTCGGCCCTGATCTCAGACCTGCATGTCCGTGGGGAGATGTGGGAGGACTTCGGCTAGCGACCCCAGAAAGGCGTGAGGAGAGTGCCACGATGACAGCCAAACTTGCCCGAAGGCTCAATGAGGAAGTCGCATAGACCTTCCTGGCTGAATGATCCAAAAGTTTGGACTCCATCAGGTTGGTCGGCCAGTGTCAGCAGAACTGCCAGTACGCCTGAACACAGAGGCGGTCACCAGGCCCTTAGCTGAAGGGTGCTCCGTGTACCCCGTAAGGGACACCATGGGCACCGCATACTTGCGAGTAGACAGTGCTGGACAAGAGGCAGGACGCTGCCAAAGTTCTAGGACTGGTCTAACAATGGCCTCTGCAACAGGAAAGGCCTCAGTTGTGGTATCCCCTCCCTCAAGATAGTCTAAGAGGATACTCTGCCTTTTTTCTGGATTTGCTCCAGGGGCATCCCTATAGACTCAGATAAGGCGGAGGATCCCTTCTCCATCTCTAGGCCGGCAGTCAAATCACCACCACCTGGATGTGAGTGCAGACCAGTGACATCCAAATCCGATGAATCCAGATACAATGGCCTACTAGCCAGGTCACGTTCGACTCACCTGGGGTGGTCTGGGGTGACCGTGACAGACAATCACCAGGGAGGCCCGGTGTCTGGTCTATGTTGCTTTAAAGGAGCCCCTCCCACAGGCTGTTTTGGGTGGCACTTCCACTACAATAGATGGAGACTGTTTTGGACCCAACAGGTGGTCTTGCTGGCTCTTCAGGCTGGGGAACTGATTTGGTAGGCTCCGGCCTGGGAGGTGAAAGCCAAGTAATGAATGGGGTGGTAGGGATTATGCCTGGACAAAATTAGGTGCTGCCACATGAGGTCCTCATAGTGCCAGAGTTTCCGCTGAAGCCTCTAATAATAATAATAATAAAAAAAAACACAACACCACCACCACCAAAATAAGAAGACGAAAAAAAAGACCAATGGTGGCACCTCTTTTTAGAGCACTTATGGCTCTTCCATGACCTGTCGGTCGAGGGGGTCCTATACCTCAATCGAGATTGGGCAGGCAGACTCGGTCGGACGACACTGTCGAGGTCGGTGACTTCCCAGTCTGGTACTGGTTCCTTGATGGGGACTCCAGCAGGCTGAGTCTCCTCCAAGGAGTTGACCGGAGTCTGCGACAAAGGGTCAACAGGGTCGATGACTATTTCCACATCGACCAAACCCTTGGTCGGCTGGCTCAACGGCAAGTCCGAAAAGCCTACGGCCAAGGAAGCAATCTCTACCGAAGTAGAAACCACATGTCCCTGGGACAGAGATCTCTCCCACTCCCAAGAAAGTCTCCGTTAAGATGAAGACTCACTCTGATCCTACTCCCGCTTACAGGTTCAAGAGGAATGCGGGCCTGCAGGCATCTCTCCCTTGGTCGGGAGAGACTGGCACACAACTCCCACAAAGAACCCGAGAAGGTGGAGCCCAGGTTGAGCGGACTAGAGGGTAAGGCTCGTCTGTCTACAGAGAACACAAAGATCTGCAACAGAGTAGATGATCCAGATGGGGTAGGCAGAATGAGAAGAGATCTGGATAAACTAGCTAAATGGTCGGAAGAGTGGCAACTGGGACTTAATGCAAAGAAGTGCAAGATCATGCACATAGAAAGAGAAACCCTGAAGCCACCTATAGGCTGGGAGGGGAGTTGCTGGCAGTCACAAGGGAAGAAATAGACTTGGGCATCATCATCGATGACCTAAAATCATCCAAGCAGACGTCTAAAGCAGTAGGCAAGACTAGGAGAATGTTAGGGAATATTAGTAGGGGTATCACCAGTCGTAAGAGGGAGGTAATCTCTTTACAAGACACTGGTTAGGCCCCATCTGGAGTACTGCGTGCAGTACTGGAGGCCACACCTTCACAAGGACATTAACCAAAATGAGGCAGTCCAGAGAAGGGCAACCAAAATGGTGCAGGGACTGCATCAGAAGACATATGAGAACAGAGCTCAATATGTATACCCTAGAGTAAAGGGGGGAAAGAAGTGATATGATCGAAACATTCTAACACCTTAAGGGCATTAACAAGGTGAAAGAATTTAGCATGCTTCACTCCAAGAAAAATAGGACAAGAAGACCGCATGAGATTACAGAGAGGCCGATTAAGGGGTAATTAAGTTTTTCTTCCACAGAAACAGTGGTGGATGCATGGAATGGCCTACCTCAGGAAGTGGTGGCCATGAACACAGTGCAGGGCTTCAAAACAGGCATGGGATAGGCATAAGAGCAATACAGACGAGTAGGAATAGATAGGCCACTGACAGCAAAGGACGATTGCACGTTTATAAGGTAGAAAAAGAAATGGGCAGACTGGATGGGCCTTGCAGTCTATCTACCATCAGCTACGTTTCAATGGGAACCAAATCTGCAGAGGCCACAGGGGAGCTATGAGAATCATGCGAGCGCCTTCTGCTTGGAGCTTAAACAAAACCTTCTGTAGAACTGGAAAGGCACACAGAAACCTCTCCATCCAACAGGGAGACAGCACATCTTGCCAACAAACCACCATGACTGGGAACGAGCTAGCGAAAGTTGGGTAGTTGTGTTGGATGGGGAGGTAAAGAGGTCCCTTTCCAGACAACCACACTGATCGAAAGTATCTTCCACTACCTCCTGCTTTAGTTCCCACTAGTGCGACCGCGCGACGGTGTAGCAGATATTCCCTTCCCCCCTGAAATGCTGTCAGTCAGGCTGTGCTGGACTGCCCAGTACCACACCCGCATCGCCTCCCTTCAAAGGGGGGGGGCACAATTGGGTGTCTCCCTGCTTGTTTATGTACCAGACCTTGGCAGTGTTGTCAGTCTGGGTAAGGAGGGTTCCCCACTGCAAGAGGGGATGGAACACCAGGAAAGCAGAGCACTGTTGTCATCTCTAGGATGTTGATGTTTAAGTGTTACTTGATGTGTACATATTCCTCGTGGGCACCATCTCCCTCGAGTTGGATGGTCTCCCAAGTGGGCTCCCCAACCTTGACCCGAGGCATCAGTTGTGAGGGTAAAGGAAGGAGATGACCGGGGGAGGAAAGCCCACCCCCTCCCCCAAGAGACTGGAAGTCTCCTGCCACCAGAGAAGATCCCACTTCATGCGGCTGGATATCAGGACACTGTGGTCCATGTTGTCCTAGTGTTGGTCCCACTGGACTCAGGTCAACTGAGTCACCCTCGTATGCAGTCTGGCCAATGAACTGTGAGTATGGCAGCAGCCGCCACTAGACTCGACAGGCGGAGGACCGAGCATGCTGTGGTCCAGCGAGAGTTGCGACACAAAGCTTGTTCAAGCAAGAGTATCCGTCCAAAGGTAAAAAGGTCCTGCCATGGATCATATCCAGCACTGCTCCAATGAACTGGAGACGCTGTGAGGGTAAGAGTTGAGACTTGGGATAGTTCAGTGATGCCAAGCCAGGAAAAAAGATCCAGGGTGGTGAGCAGTGCCTTCATTAGACTGTCCTGAGACAGGACTGACAGCAACCAGTTGTCTAGCTATGAGAAATACAAATCCCCTTGTGGTGCAAGGCCGCAGCTCCCACCGCCAGGCACTTCGTAATAACCCAGGGTGCCAAAGAGAGGCCACAAGGAAGGGCCTTGAATTGGTAGTGGTTCTCCTGAAAGGTGAACCAAAGGAAACTGCGTTGGGCCTAGAGAATGGAGATATGCAGGCAAGCATCCTGCATGTCCAGCGAGCACAGCCACCGATTCTGTTGAAGCAGGATTAAGAGTTCCTGGAGGGTAAGCATGCAGAATCTCATATTCCACAAGGAGGCTGAGCAGGCAGAGGTCCAAGATGGGTCTCAGATCGTCAGTCTTTTTGGGCTCCACAAAGAAATGGGAGTAATATCCTCTTCCTATCTGCTATGAAGGAACCGGCCCTATGGCCGATTTGTGTAACAGAGCCTGGGTTTCCCGCTGAATGAGAATAAAGTGACCCAACTAGTAGTGAGACCAGCCCAGTGGATTGTCTGGGAGTCTGTCCAACAAGTCTATAGAGTGCCCTCTTGCTATGAGCAGAAAGATCATATGCAAAAATGTTTTTTCTGCAAATACTCTGCCATTTTTTCTTTCTACTTGTGATTAGCCATGAACGACTGCATAATCGTTTCCACACTTGTTCATTATTTTTTATTTATTTTTTTTTTAACCTCTGTGTGGTGCATCCTCTGAAGAATGCTTTTATTTACAACTGCTTTCAGTTGCCGAGCATTTACTGTGCGTGCAGCGTGATGTCATAGGATGCGTATAGGGACTGTGGAGAGACTGTGCAGTGGTACTGCCTTTGCCGCTTTATAATAAAATGTTTTCACAGACTAAAAATAGTTGTGTAGTAGACATCACCCTCCCATCATTGTACATGCACTTGCATACTGTGTGACCCTGAGCAAGTCACTTAACCTCCTTGTGCTCCCAGGTCGCTCCTGTAAAAAAGCTTTCAGCTTAGTGTGCTATACCTGGTTAAACAACTAAATTTAAAAAAAACAAACAAACAAAAAAAAAAGCCAAGTTACAAGCTGCACTTACTTAAAATGCCCAACTCTTCAGCCCCCCTGCTAGTTTCTACAGTGCATCACAGCGTGATCACGATCGAAGGACACGACTCCAGCCCACTGCCTGTAGAATGGTACTCAGACTAATTTACATATTGGGAGCATATTATGCTGAATACAGTTTTCAACTCGGGCCTTCATTCTGAACTGAAGTCATTTGTTTCTACAAAACTAGCACTGCAACCAATGAAATTTACTGCTAAAATATTGCTACCGAGCTTTGTACATGCGCAGTCGTCGTATGCCTCTGCAATACTTGTAAAATAGCGGTCGACTGTAGCAGAGCTCACCACGAGGTCAGACGTATACAGGTAGATGGCGGGAAAGAATTGAAGGGTGGGCGTGGGGAATCGCCCTTATATACCATCACGCCGATGTCCCATCATACGACGCCGGGCAGTCACCCACCATGGATTCCTAGCTAGAAGTCTGCCATCTGGTCCCATCAGGGGGTGCAGTCCTATCAGTAAAGACCTACTGTAGAAACCCACTCAAAGATCTTAGGATATGGGCGCAAAGATACCCAGTCTTTGTGAAAAAAAAAAAAAAAAATTCAAATAAAGCTCCTCTCACCAGAGAGCCTGAAGCTCAAATGCGAGCAGAAGTAATTGCAACTAGCTCTAAAGAAGACAGGATCAACTTTCCCCAAATAAAATTTAAGTCTCAAGCTGGCACAAGGGAACGGATAGGGGGTTTCAGATGCAGGATGCCCTAAGGTAGGGATGGGAAACCTCCAGCTGAGCAATTGTGCAGTCACCCATGGGTTCATGAAAGGCAGAAACGTCTGAAAGGTTGACCTCGAGGGAGAAATACTGGGGGCCAGAGTCAGACTAAGTAGTCCAGGACATGCTTTACAAGACGGGTGAAAGGGTCTAGGGAATGTTTGGCAGCCCTGATTGCAAACAGCTTCCACTTCATGGCATAAGTAGCTTGGGTGGAAGGCTTGGGGCAGCCAAAAGAATGTCCGCTACCCTGTTAGAGACCCCGAACCTGGCGCTGATCCCACTGCACTCAGAGTCCACTGAAGGCCACACATGTGAAGCCTGGACAGTTGAATGATGGGAATAGCTGCAGCCATTAGATCCAAGAGCATGAAGTACAGTCTGGGAGAAATGTACCGACTGAGAGACTTCCTGAGCTATAAGGCATTCTGCCCTGTTTTAGGGTAACAAGGCCTTCCCCTGCTCAGAGTCCAGAACTCCCCGATGTATTGCGTCTTTGGGACAGTACTATAACAGACTAGGGCAGGTTAACTTATGCCCAAGGATTGAAAAATCTGGATAGTACACGACAGTCGGCAACAGCTGATCCTTGGATGGGGCCTTGAGAAGCCAATAGTCCAGGTAAGGGAAGATTTAAGAGTCCCGTCGAAGAGCTGCTGCGACCACTGCTAAGCATTTGATAAAGACACGCGGCGCAGAGGATAAGCCAAAGGGCAGCACCTTGAATTGCTGGAGCTTGCCACAAAAGGCAAAAACGAATAAACTCCTGCAAGGAGGAAAGATGCTATGTGTAGGTAAGTGTCCCGCATGTCCAGAGAGCAAAGCCAGTCCCTGGTCTTGAGGAGGGGCAGGAGGCCTGGTAAAGTTACCATCTAGAACGTTTTGTACTAAACGAAGAGACTGAGGTCTGTGGTCCAAAATTGGCCTTAGATCTTCAGTCTTTTTGGGGACTGAGAACCTGGAGTAAAACTTGTGGTTTTTCTGTCACCTTGGCACCAACTTGACTGCCTGCTTGCACAGAAGAGACTGCACTTCCTCCCAGAAAACAGACAAGTGGGCCGGGGGGTAGTTAAAGGGTGGTGGTGGGTGGTTATCTGGAAGCTGTTGAATGAGCTCCAAGGTACGACCACTCTATGATCTGCAGGATGTGAAGTACTGGTTCTCCACAGATTCAGATGGAGAGAGAGAGAGAACTGACCTCTGACCACCTTCTAGATCTGCACCTGACGGGGGAGAAGAGTCTGGCAAGGAGTCAAGCGGAGGAGAGGCCTGCTGTGGAAGCTGGACAGTCATTTCAGGGACACTTGGCCGCCGCTCCAGAATTAGGGTGGGTCGGGCACTGCACTTTCCCTGGGTGCGGGAGCCCAAGTCTGGTCTATTGGCCGGTCTAGGAAAAATACAGCACAGTCTATCACAAGGTTGAACACAGAGTATGGACAGACATAATGGTTGTGCAAGAGATCTGGCGATCATTGATACAGTCCTGGACATCAGGGCCGAAGAGCTTGGTGCCACTGACTGGGGTGTTGAGCACCTCGTTTTGCACATCAGCTGCAAAGCTAGAGATCCTCAACCATGAGTGCCTAAGAAGGCAAAATGCCTGTGGCAGTCACCTTGGCCACAGTGTTGCCCAAATCACAGAGGGTCCAGAGGTTTGCAGGCACTGAAGCAATTCTTGCTTCTGGGCACCATTGGGAAGGCACTTGGGCAGCCGCCTTGCCTTTCCTCCAGTTGGCATTCTGGAATTTGTGAGTTTACAATCTTCTGATCTAAATTAGAGGGGGCGTAAATACAGGTTACTCACCTGTAACAGGAGTTCTAGGAATGGTATATGTTGTTCATCCACACTTTCTGGCAGGTATCCTTGCCGCTTTAAATCTTGCCAGAAGCTCTTCAAGCTGGCTCCTCCCACCCACCTGGGTGATAAACTCAGCTCCGCCCCATGACGCCAGATCAGGCCCGCTGGAAGCTCAGGTTTTGCGTCGGAGCCACGGAGGTCAGGTGGGTCGTGTGGATGAACAATATACACCATTCCTAGAACTCCTGTTACAGGTGAGTAACCAGTATTTTTAGTGACGTGGATATGTTGTTCATCCACACTGTCTGGCAGACTCCTAGCAGTTCTCCGGGAGAAGGGAGGCAAGGCGTACACCCCCTACTTAGGGAATAGAGACTGGAGAACCAAGGCCCCAAAACCAGCATCCTGGTGTGACTCAAGGTCGATGTGGTAGTGGGTTATAAAGGTATGTGCAGACTTCCAGGTAGCAGCCCTGCAGAGATCCTGGATAGGGACGTCCCTGGAAGCAGCTACCAATGCAGCAGTATGGCGGGTAGAATGAGCTCTTATCCCTCTGGGAGGCTCCATGCCCGCCAACCTCTAGCAGAGATCTATGCAGGAGGTAACCCACCTGCCTATCGTCCACTTGGCTGCAGGTCTGCCAGGTGCAGCTTCAGCGTAGGTGACCAACAGCTGGCGAACCTCTCCCCGAACTTCAGCCATCCGCTCCTTATACTAAGTGAGCGCCCTTCTAGGGTCCAGAGTATGGAGCCTATATTCGGCCTCAGAGGTGTGATTGGGGTAGAACACTGGCAGGGTAAACACCTGGTTAAGATGAAACTCCAACACCACCTTCGGAAGGAATTTTGGGTGGGGGGGGCGCAGGACAACCTTGTCCCTGTGGAAGACCAGGTAAGGAGACTCAATGGAGCTCTCCCATCCTTCTGGCTGACGTGATAGCCACCAAGAAGGTGGTCTCCCACGACAGGTGAGAGATGTCACACCTGTGCACTGGTTCAAATGGCTTGCCCATGAGCTCTGCCAATACCAGCAGTATATCCCACGGAGATGGAGGTTCACGCACCGGAGGGGATATGTGAACCAGGCCTTTGAAAAAAGCACCCAACCACCAACTACTGCGCCACGACTGCTTCCCGGCCTGCGCCCGGTAAGCAGAGATGGCTGCCAGGTGCACCTTTAGGGTCAACCTAAGCCTTTGCTGAGAAAGGGACCATAGATAGTCAAAGATGCTTGCCAAGGAACAGGAGGAAGGGTCCAAGCCCTTCCCTGACACCAAATGGAGAACCTCTTCCATTTGAAGGCATAGTATTGTCTGGTCGACTTCTTACGGGACACCTCAACTACATTAAAGGACCTCGTCGGAAAGACCAAAGGTCTGGAACTCTAGCCACTCAGGAACCAGGCCATCAGGTGCAGGGATTCAAGGTCCGGATGGAACACCTTCCCCTGACTGACTGATAACCCGTCCGAGCAAGCTGGAAGCTGCCTCGGGAGCCTGAGGCTGAGGAGATCTGGATACCAGCATTGGTGGGGCCAGTCTGGGGCTACCAGAATCACCTGAGCCTTGTCCCTCCTCACCTTGAGAAGCACCCTGTGGATCAAGGGAAAGGCGTAGAAGAGGCCCGGGGTACACGGCCTCGAGAAGGCATCCCCTGCAGTGAACCCTGCTGAGGGGGGCAGGCATGAAACAGCCTCAGCTTTGCATTCTCCCTGGAGACAAACAGGTCCACCTGAGGTGTGCCTTAGTGGGAGAACAGATCTTGTACTACCTCCAGTAGGAGAGACCACTTGTGGGACACAACCCGTATCCGGCTTAGGGCATCGGCCAGAGTGTTGGAGGCTCCTGCCACATGGATGGCAAGGAGATCCGCCTCCAGGCTGCGCACGAGTGACCAAATGTGCAGAGCTTCCTTGCACAGAGGCATGGAGCACGTCCTGCCCTGGCGGTTTAGGAAGTACATGGTCGTGGTACTAGACATACTAGACTGTAGATAAGTGGATAGGGCGGCCCCACCTCGGAGGTTCAGAGCTAGGGGTTTTCACAGGGCTGGTGCAAGGAGCTGGGAGATTTCTCAGGTGGGAGGTACAGCTCGTAGTAGGTAGGCTGCTACAGGGTCACCTCCAGAGGGCTAATCATCAAGAGCAAGGAAAACTAGCTGTTTCAATCAGTCCACCACAGAATTGCTGCAGAATCAGTTCTGCCACAGCAACCTTGAGGTTCTGCTGCAAAATCCAGCTCCCCTTTGCTGTAGATTTGTATTGAAATTACAATACAAGTCTTGTTAATTTGAGGAAAAAATTGCATGCATATGGATTCCGCTATTTATCTCGTGTGTTGTTTAGGGGAATGATTAACCTCCTCCAAATGCAAGTTAATTGTGTCCTGGTGCACAAATAATGTGCCATTATATAGGAAATTAGTTACTGAAGCACTTACCGTAACAGCAGATCTTCGAGAACAGCTCTTGCAGCACGTTACACCATTAGGACTGAAGCCGGCAGGCGACAGGACCCTACGGAAATTTTCTAGCTAGCAGTCTTCAGCGGGGATCGCCTCCAACATCGGTCCCACCCAGGACATCGGGCGTAGTACATAAAGAGGCAGTCCCCTCATAATCCTCAGTTCTCCCGCCAGAGAGTCCCGGCCGTTGGATGACATCAGAAGAGGAAACAGAGGATCCGCCACCAGATGGCAAAACAGGTAAAAGGAATGACCCATCAAATGCAATGTGTGCTCGACTCAGACCTATTTCCAGCGGGGATGGCGGGAGGGAAGGTACCTGCTGCAAGAGTTATTCTCGAAGATAGTACAGTTACGCAAGAACTTACCGTAACAGTAGATCTTCGAGAGAGGCTCTTGCAGTAGGTAATTACAAATAGGACCGACGCTGGCCAGAGGCAGGACCCCATGGAAAAATTTCTAGCTAGCAGTCACTGGTGAGGGACCACCCCCATGTCAGGTGACCAGCGTCATAGGACGTCAATATAAAGGGGCTGTTCCGGATGCCTGCCTTCCAGTTCATTCCGGCCACAGGCCCGGACAAGAGAGAAGCAGATGTTTCCATTCCTGAAAAAAGAACTGAAAAAGCCTAGGGGGATGGAGGATGGGAAGGTATTACCTACTGCAAGAGCCTCTCTTGAAGATCTGTTATAATAAGTTGTTAGGTAACTGTACTATCTTACTTCGAGAGGGCTCTTGCAGTAGATAATTACATATAGGACTGAGTCCCAAGCAGTCTGGAACAAATAAAAGGCACCAGGAGGAGGAAATTACTCCAGAAAGTAGCAGAAGTCTTGCAATCCTCAAGACAGGAGGCCTTGCAAAAAACAGCTAGCCCGAAGCCCGCTCTACGGCGAGAGGCAATGTCCAAACTGTAGTGTTTCGTAAAGGTATGGACAGAAGTCCAGGAGGAGGCAGCACAGATGTCTGCCGCAGACGCCGCTACTCCACGAGTGGAGTGACCTCTGACTTGACCTGGAAGGGTCTTGTACTTGTCATAACAGAAAGTGATGCAATGAGCCAACCACTTCAACAGGCATTGCTTGGAAACAGCATTGCCTTTCTTTTTGTGAGCAAAAGAGACAAACAACTGATCAGTCTTTCTGAGATCCTTTGTCCTGTTGGTGTAGTATCTCAGGATCCGGTGAACATCCATAGTATGGAGTAAATATTCCCCTTGGGTGGAGTACTGCGTGAAAAAGGCAGGTAATTCTATGGACTGATTTAAGGTAGACTCAGCTACCACTTTAGGTAGAAACTTAGGATTCGTGCGAAGAGCCACTCGTTCTTTGTGAAAAACCAAATAGGAGATTTTACATATAAGGGCATGGAGCTCGGAAATTCTTCGAGCAGAAGTAATGTCCACCAAGAAGAGCGTCTTCCACGAAATAAACTTCAGATCTGCGGATGCTGCAGGTTCGAAGAGAGGAAGAGCAAGTTTCTCAAGAACAAAGTTCAAGTTCCAAGGGGGAGCAGGAGTACAGATGGAGGGGCCTCAGATGAAGGACCCCCAAGAAAGGTCTTAGAGACCTCTAATTGGGCAAACACTTTATCTGCGAAAGGAGTATGGTAGGCTAAAATAGCAGCCATGTGCACTTTCAAGGAGGAATGACAGACCCAGCTCGAAGAGATGATGTAAATATTCCAGCAGAACAGCCACTGAACAGGAGAAAGGCTCCACGTTCCGAGAGGTGGCTCAAATAGAAAATCGCTACCATTTCATGGCATAAGTGGACCTAGTGGAGGGTTTTCTAGCCTCCACCAGAATCTCTGCCACTTTTGGAGAGACACCAAAACGAGACTGAGCTAGGTCTGCAGGAGCCATACATGAAGTTGCAGGGACTTGAGGCCTGGATGGACCAGGGTCCCCTGATCCTGGGTCAGCAAACCGAGATAAAAGAAGGAGAAGAGGAGGAACCTCCGAGTATTGTTGTAGAAGAGAGAACCAGATTTGCCTGGGCCAGAAAGGAGCGATCAGAATCATTCTCGCTCCTTCTGTGGTTAGTTTCTGCAATACACGAGGGACCAGAGAAACTGGGGGAAAAGCATGGACGAATCTGCCCCTCCAGTCTAGAAACAGAGCGTCACTCCAGAAAGCGCTTTGCTCTGGAACGAGCGAGCAAAAGGTGGGAAGTTTTGCGTTTTGGGAAGAGGCGAACAGGTCTACCTGTGGAGTTCCTCAAAGCTGAAAGACATCGTCCAGCACCTTTTGGTCCAATTCCCACTCGTGTGGCAGGGCAGAGGAGCGGCTTAGCTCGTCTGCCAGGGTACTGTCGACTCCTGAAACATGAATCGCAGTGAGGTGAAGGTTGTGTTGAGTTGCCCAGTCCCAAACCCTCATTGCTTCCCTGCATAGAGGGTAGGATAGAGTCCCACCCTGCTTGTTGATGTACCACACCACGCACATGCTGCCCGTCCTGACGGCTAGGTGACCGGGAAGAATGTATTGGTGAAGGGCTTGGAGAGCATACAGGAGAGCTAGTTCCAATCTGGACCATAATCCCTGGGTTCAGTGAGGACCCAGATGGGCTCCCCAACCTTCGCCTGATGCGTCTGTGGTCAGAGTCTGGGGAGGATGACAGAAGGGGACCCCCCGAAACAGGTTCTCTTGAACCATCCACCACTGCAAGTCTTGTGCCATCGACGAAGAGATCAGAACTAGATGATCTAGGTTGTCTACAAGTTGATCACACTGGGAGCGAAGAGTCCACTGAGAGATCCTCATGTGGAGCCTAACCCGGGGAACTGTCGGAATAGCAGCTGCCATGAGCCCCAGGAGACGGAGAACCGGCCTCGCCGGAACCCTCCTGCTTTCCGATAGCAGGGAAATCTGTGACTGAAGAGAGGCCGCCCTGTCCGGAGGCAGGAAAGCCTTGCTCACCGTCGTATCGAGGATAGCCCCGATCAACTGTAGTGTCTGGGAGGGATCCAGATGAGACTTGGAATGGCTGACGGTAAAACCCAGGCGAGTAAAACCCTGCTAGGTGAGAGACAGAAAATGTAGGAGCTCCTCCCTGGACAAGGCCACCAGGAGCCAGTCGTCCAGGTAAGGGAACACCTGAACTCCCATCATACGCAGGTGAGCAGCTACCACAGCCAGGCATTTGGTAAATACTCTGGGCGCCAAGGAAAGACCAAACGGGAGTGCCTGGAATTGGTAATGGTCCCCCTGAAAAGCAAACCAAAGATACTTGCGGTGAGAAGGGCGAATGGGGATGTGCAGATATGCATCCTGCATATCCAGCGCACAAAGCCATTGATCCAGCTGAAGGAGGGGCAGAAGAGTCTGTAGGGAGAGCATCCTGAACCTTTTGTATTTTACATAAAGTTTCAAGGAGCTGAGATTGAGAATGAGTCTGAGATCAGCCCACCTTCTTTGGGACCAGGAAGAAATGTGAATAGCAGCCTGTCCCTTGAAGGTGAAGTGGAACAGGTCCTATGGCCTGCTTCGCGAGGAGGGCAGATATTTCTTCCTGGACCAAAGGAAGATGGTCCCTTGCGTAGGACGACTTTAGAGGTGCGTGGCAGGGTGGTTTCTGTAGAAACTCTATACAGTGCCCTTCCACTATGATCTGGAGCACCCATGAATCCGTTGTTATCCTCTCCCAACCCAGAAGGTGGAGGGAGAGCCTCCCTCCTACCGGTTCCTGCGGTGTGTCCGGAGGTGATGGGAGAGGGGAGGAGTCAGGTGGTGTGGGGCAGTCGCTGCTTTTTTGGGCGGGGGGGACCTGGCAGCTGCGGGGCCCCGTTTAGTGGCCTGCCTTCCATGGGGTTTCGCTTGAGGCCGACTGTGTCTGAAAAGGACGGCGCTGCGGGTGATTGGGATGGTACATGGAATCCACGCATTTCAGCGCTGTCCCCTTCTCCTGCAAGTTGGTGATTATGTCCTTGACACCACCACCAAAAAGCACCGAACCCCTGAAAGGTGCTTCCTGGATTGCGGACTGCACCTCCAGGACCAAACCTGACATGCGGAGCCAAGCATGACGCCGAAGACTCACAGCGAAAGCGGAGCTCCGCCCGGCAGTGTCCACTGCATCGTATGTCGTCCGCAGAATGTGGCAACTGGCTGAACGAGCAGAACGGACTAAAATCGGCCAACTCCTGCTTGACTTGAGAATCAGGTAAGGAGTCAATCTTAGATTCCACCTGGGTAAGGATGGCCTTCTGGTAATCCCCCATATGAGCAACATAATTCAGGGCCCGAATTCCCAGTGTGGAAGATGTATACATTTTTTCTTCCATACTGGTCCAGGAGGCGGGATTCCTTATCCGGAGGAGACGAGCTTAGATGTTTGGGATGCGCTGACTGGCCGTCATCGGCGATGATCACGACCAAATCTGCACGAGGGTGGGAGTCCAAATAGTCTACACCCTCTGGAGCCTGGTATAGCCTGTTGAGACTTCCTAGGAAGCGGGGCCAACACCGACGGTTGTTTCCAAATAGTGGAAACAAGGTGGGCGTGAGGCTCGATCCAGGGTGGCACTAAAGTTGGAGCCGTCAGGGGCAGGTCAAGATGTTCAGCGAGTTTAACCCACTGAGGATCTGGTTCCAAGGAGCGCCACTGATGTACTTCCTGGATTTTTCTGAGCAACTCTGTAAACGAAGGATCCTCCGGAGGGGTCCTTGGCCGGGGCTTGGATGGAGAGAGAGGCTTGTCATCTCTCAGAGCATCCGTCAGAAGAATCCGAGAGGGAAGAAAAAGAATCGGAAGCAGAATAAGACTCCTAACATGGCTGGGGGCAGGAACGGGTTCCTTTGGGGGGATCCTGACGCGTGTCCTGCCCTCTCGGGATCCAGAGGAAGGGCCCTGGAGTCCGGAGGCGGTGAGGAGTGTGCCGCCTCGGGCGACGGGAGTGGCATCATCGCCGTGAAGGCTCTCCACTTCCTTGGTGAGCTGGAGCTTGGCCTCAGCCCACCAGGAAGCCAGAGTCTCCTGCAGATCCACCAGCGACCGAGGGGTGGTAGAGGAGGAGGGGGAAAGGAATACGGACTGTATCCATAAGGCGAGTATCCGAAATCCAGCTGCGTGAAAACCGGCGCCGGGTATGGTAGCGGATACTGCGGCGTCGGGACTGGCATCAGGTACTGTGGCCCTGGGTACGACGGCGGGTACCCAGGTGCCGGAGGAGCTGCTGGAACAGACTGCCCGGAAAGGTGGCCCCACAGGCGGGTCAATATTGAGAGGTCCGGGGAGTACAGCCTGACCGGGGTCCCTGACTGCATCGGTGGGGCGGTGTCAGATCAGGTTCCATAGGAGGAGGGTCTGACTGAGGTGGCACATCCCCCGTGGAGACTGGCTCCCCGGACGGGAGCGAAGGCTGCGGGGAACCAGGTATAACAGGTGTTGGAGGGTCAGTCGTTGGTTCCGTCGCCCGGCAAGGGAGTCGACGTGCGGCTTAGGGCCTAGTTGCCGGCGTCCGTCTTACGGGATCCCTCATCGGTCCCGGCGGACGTTGGAGGAGCCAACGGCCAACTTATGGGAGTCGCCCGCACCAGTAGGCCGCAAGCCTGCAGCCGAACCAGGGGCGGAGGCCTCCTTTTGCCCGGAGGTGCGTGCAAGGCCCGAGCGCAAGCCAGACTGGCGGGCCGACGCCTCCTCCAAACCCTTGGAGGCTCCCGGAAAGTCCCCCTTAGGGGATGTTACCTGGGCCGCGACTCCAGCCAGAGTCGCGGACGATGAGGCATTCTCCCGGTGCCTCTCCTTGTCCCACTTTTTACGATGTCCTTCCGGAGAAGTAGACGCCTGCCTGAGCTTCTTCAATTCTTTTCCCATCGAAGACAGCTTTTTCTTGAGAAGATGGGCTTCCAGAGACTGTTGGCGTCGTCTGCGGGTAGCCGCATTGAAGTGAAGGTAATGTGGCACTTGTCGACCAGGCGGTCTGGGCCTAGGCAGAAGAGGCAGAGGGAATGGCCGTCCTTGTGTGGTAGTTGGGCGCCACACGAGTCGCACTTGTTTTGTGCTCTGAGGATGAAGGGGACGACAAACACAGACGATGACCTGACGACAGAAGGAAAAAATACTTAATTTTCGGTAAAACTGACAAAAGAGCAGGAGCTGACTGACTAAGCACGAACTTTACCGCGAGACGCTGCACGAGCTAACGGTGGGAAAGAACTGGAAGGCAGGCATCCGGGACCGCCCCTTTATACAGACGTCCTATGACGCCGGTCACCTGATGTGGGGGCAGTCCCTCACCAGGGACTGCTAGCTAGAAATTTTTCCGTGGGGTCCTGCCGCCGGCCGGCGTCGGTCCTATATGTAATAACCTACTGCAAAAGCCCTCTTACCTACTGTTACAGTAAGTTCTTACGTAAATGTACTATCTTACTTCGAGATACAGCTCTTGCAGCAGGTTACACCATTAGAACTGATTTTCAAGCAGTAGTAGCAATCATGCACCATCGGGAGGAAGAAAGGTAGAGACTGAGATAACTCGAGCCTAACACAGAAGTCCCTGAAGGACAGCTAGACCGAACTCCGCTCTTCGCCTCGATGCAATGTCCAGACTGTAATGCCTGATAAAGGTATGCACAGAGCTCCAAGTAGCTGCAGCGCAAATAGCTGAGGTGGAGATGTTCTTTAACGCCACAAAGGAAGTAGCCACCCCTCTTGTGGAATGATCCTTGACCGCACCTGGTAAAAGGTTTATTGCGCTTCTCATAACAGAAAGTAATGCACTGGATGAGCCACCTAGACAGTGACTGTTTGGAGACAGGAGCCCCTTTCATCCTGTGAGCAAGAGAGATGAAAAGTTGGTCCGACTTTCAGAGCCGTTTGGTTCTGGTCAGGTAGTATCTGAGGCACCTGTGCACATCTAGAGTGCGCAGAAGGGTTTCTTCTCAATTAGAGTACCTTGGAAAATACACTGGTAGATCGATATCCTGATTGAGGGTGAGAGCTGAGACCACCTTAGGCAAAAACTTTTGGGTTTTTGCTCAGGGATACCCTGTTCTGGTGGAAAACCAAATAAGGCTCTTTGCACATAAGAGCAGGCAATTCCGAAATCCTTCCGGCAGAAGTACTGTAACTGCAACTAAAAACGTTTTCCAAGAGAAAACTAAGCTTGCAATCTGCAGCTGGTTCAAAAAGTGGCAGCGTGAGCTTCTCCAGGATGAAAGGCAAGTCCCAAGGAGGGATTAGATCTTTAATGGGAGGCCTAAGGTGGAGGGCACCCCTTAGAAAGGCACGAGTAGTGTCCAGCTGGGCCACCGTCCGATGGCTTACAGGGGCATGGTAAGCAGAAATGGCACAAAGGTGCACTTTAATCGAGGAGTACGCCAGTCCTGAGTGGAAAAGAGAAAGCAGGTAGTCCAGAACCAGCTTTCTGGACAATATAACGGTGGAAAGCCACGCACTTGACTCCACAAACAGTCTATGCCATTTCATGGCGCAAGTTGCGTGGGTAGCCGGTTTTCTGGCAGCAGAGAGTACGTCTGCCACTTCTTACAAGACCCCGTACTGCATCACGGCTATGTCTCTAGGAGCCAAGAGTGCAGGTTCAAAGAGCGTAGGTCCGGATGGACCAATGAACCCGCCTCGAGACAACAGATGGGAGCGGATTGGGAAAGGAACTGGAGGTTACCAGGATAGCTGGTGCAAGACAGGGAACCAGATCTGTCTGGGCAGGAAGGGTGCGATCAGAATAAGCGTCACTTGCTCCCTGCAAAGGTTCAAGAGAACTCTCTGAATCAACGGGAAAGGAGGAAAGGCATAGAGGAATCTGCCCGCACAAGGAAGGGACAACGCGTCTCACCAGAAAACACCAAGCCCTGGATCTAGCGAGCAAAAATTGGGCAGTTTTGCATTGGATGAGGACACGGAAAGGTCCAACTCTGGAGTACCCCATCTGTGAAACAGATCCTCTGCCACCTCCTGCAGAAGTTCCCATTCGTGGATTCTGGCCTGAGAGCGGCTCAGACTGTCTGCGATGGTGTTGTCCACTCCTGGGACATGTACTATTATTAGGTTTGCGCCATGTTGCAATACCCACTCCCACACTCTCATGGCCTCCCTGCAAAGCGGGTAGGAGTGAGTGCCTCCTTGTTTGTCAAAGTAATACATCACTGCGGTATTGTCTGTTTGTAACAGAATCGTACCCGGTGGAATCTCTGACCGGAAGGCCTGCAGAGTGTAAAGGACTGCCCTCATTTCCAAAATGTTGATATGGAGATGAGACTCCTGGGCTGTCCACAGTCCCTGAGACCGAACACCATCTAGGTGTGCTCCCCATCCGAACCCTGAGGCATCTGTGGAGAGGGTCAGTCGGGGACGGCGCTGTGAAGGGAACCCCTGCAGAGAGGTTCCTTGGAATTAGCCACCACTGCCAATCTCGAATTACAGCTTTCATGATCCGGACTGGATGCTGCAGATGGTCTTGCCTTTGGTCCCACTGCACCCGTAGCATCCACTGGGTTACCCGCATGTAGAAATGGGCCAGCGGGACTGCTGCAATGGCGGCAGCCATGTGTCCGAGCAGGCAAATGACCAATCTGGCTGGCACAGTCTTTCACCGACAAGTCCCTAATGAGGGATCTGATGTGTTCTGCTCTGTCCATGGGAAAGAAAGCTTTTCCTTAGACTGTATCCAGAACTGCTCCTATAAACTGCAGATTCTGGGACAGAACCAGGAGAGACTTCGTTATTGAGGAGAATATCCAGTGACTGAAAAAGAGACTGGGTGCAGTGAATAGCCTTCATCAAGGCTTCCTTGGAGGGTGCCATGAGAAGCCAGTCGTCCAGGAATGGGAACACAGTGGCCCCGTCTCCTCAGACCCAGCTACGACCACCATGCACTTCGTGAATACACGAGGTGCCGATGACAGCCCGAAGGGAAGAGCTCGGAACCGATAATGGCGGCTCTGAAACTCAAAGCGCAGGAACTTCCGGTGCACTTAAGCAATTGGGATGTGCAGGTAGGCATCCTGCATGTCCAAGGATGCCAGAAAAGTGTTCTGCTTCAGCATGGGAATTCGGCCCGGAAGGGTCACCATGTGGAAGCGTTTGTAGGCAACCGAAAGGTTGAGGTCGCTGAGGTCTAGTATTGGACAAAGGTCCCCCGTTTTCTTTGGAACCAGGAAGTAGCAAGAATAGCACCCTAGTCCTCTCTGGTTCACTGGGACGTGCTCCAAGGATTCCCCTTCCAGAAGCGCGAGCACTTCCTGATGAATGAGCAGGGCATACTGACCCAAATATCGGGAGAGTGGGGCGGGCGTCTTGCAGGTGGACTCCCTACAAATTCTACACAGACGTAGAAGTGGGTAGCCATCTGGAAACTAGCGACCATCAAACACAATGGTTCACAATAAACACAGCAATAGAGTCAATCCATACAAAGGCAAAGGTACTGGACTTTAGGAGGGCTGACTTTGCTAAAATGGGTAAGTGCCCAAGGAATGCACTAGCAAACGGGCAGGAAGGAGGGGTGGAAGAAAAATGAGGAATAAAAAACTGCCATCACAGAGGCAACAAGCCTTTGTGTGAAGCAAACAAACAAAACTAAACGATGTAAGAAACCACTATGGTTCTCAAAGGAAGTGGCAGTGAAGGTTCAAGAGAAAAAGAAAGCTTTCAGGAAGTAAAAGGAATCACAGAAGGAGCAGGACAGAGAACTGTATCACTTAAAACAAAAAGAAGCTGGGAAGGCAGTCAGAACAGCAAAGGCCCAAACCGAGGAAAAGATAGCCAACTCAGTTAAGAAGGGGATAAAACCTTTTATAGGTACATCAGGAGCAAAGGAAGACCAAGGAGAGATAGTGAGGCTTAATAAACAGAGGAGACTGTGAAAAGGCAGATACACTAAACAAATTTTTGTTCAGTATTTACAAAGGGGTACCTAGAACAAACAAAACACACTGGATACAGAAGTTGATATCAGCCCATTTACAGAAGAAAGGGTTCTGAAAGAACTCTTAAAACTGAAGGTGGACAAAGCAATGGGGCCTGATGGGATTCATCCCAGAATTCTAAAATAACAAAGGGTAGAATTAGTGACACCACTGACTACCCTGTTTAACAAATCATGGGAGGATGGGGTGGTACCAGAGGACTGGAGGGCACATGTGATTCCCCTTCACAAAAGTGGGAGCATGGCAGAAGCAGGGAACTACAGACCCGTTCGTTTAACCTCAGTGGTAGGGAAAATGATGGAATCTCTTCTGAAGGAAAGAACTGTCGAGTATCTAGAGGCCAGAGGGGCACAGGACCAAAGGCAGCATGGATTCACAGCTGGAAGGTCATGCCAGACAAATCTGATAGATTTCTTGACTGGGTGACCAAAGTAGTAGATCAGGGAGGGGCTGTGGACATGGCCTACCTAGACTTTAGCAAGGCATTTGACACAGTCCCACACAAAAGATTAATATACAAGTTAGCCAGCCTGGGAGTGGGTCCCAAGATAACAGCCTTGGTAAAAAATTGGCTGGAAAATAAGACAGAGAGTAATAGTAAATGGAGTCACTCTGATGAAGGGGGTTACTAGTGGGGTACCCGCGGGTTCAGTATTAGGACCAGTCCTCTTCAATGTCTTTATAAGCGACATTGCAGAGGACTGGAAGGAAAAGTATGTCTCTTTGCAGATGACACCAATATCTGCAACAGAGTTGATGCACAAGGTGGGGTGGAAAGGATGAAAAGGGACTTGGCAAGGTTAGAGGAATGGTCAAATGTATGGCAGCTTAGATTCAATGCTAAGAAATGCAAGGTAATGCACCTGGGAAACAAAAACCCAGGGGAAGAGTACACAATGGAGGGTGAGATACCAACAACAAAAATGGAAAGGGACCTGGGGGGTAGTCATATCAGATGACCTAAAGGTGGGCAAGCAATGTGAGAGGGCAGCAAGGTGGGCTGGGGGGGATATTGGGATGCATAGGGAGAGGCATCACCAGTAGAAAACAGGAAGTTATTATCCTCTGTACAGACAGCTGGTGAGACCCCATCTGGAGTACTGTGTGCAGTTCTGGAGACTCAATCTCTGCAAAGACAGACAAGATGGAAGCTGTCAGAGGAGCAACTAAAATGGTGCAGGGTCTGCACCGGAAGACATATGAAGAGAGACTAAAGGAGCTTAATATGTATAGCCTCGAGGAAAGGAGGAGAAGAGGGACATGATAGAAACTTTCAAGTACTTCAAGGGAATCAAAGTCAAGAGGGTAGCATCTTTCAAAAAAAAATAGTGTGCAAGAACAAGGGGCACAATTTGAAGAGATGAGTAGCGACTCAGAGGTAATTTAAAGGAAGTATTTTTTCAGAGAGAGGGTTGTGGATGCATGGAACAGCCTTCCGGAGTAGGTCGTGTGGAGTCAAAAACAGTGGTGGAATTTAAGCATGCATGGGACAGTCATAAGGCAATTCTATGGGATGGGGGTAGGAGGAAGTAGGCTGTTGGTTAACTAGGATCTGCAGCTTATCAGGTAGCCAGGGAAATGGGCAGACTGGGTGGGCCAAGCAGTCCTTATCTGCCATCAAATTCTATGTTTCTATATAATGGCCTTTTCTGACCAGCTACAGAACCCACCTGTCGGTAGTAATAGATTGCCACCCTGGGAAGTGGCGGGCAATGCACACCCCGCCCCCGTCCCCCAGACTGTTTTCCTGTTGATCCCGAGGAGGAGCGGAGGTTGAGAAGGAGTCATGCTGTGGCAACATTTAATCCGGCGGGGTGGGTCAACTCTGAAAATCGTTGGCCTTTGCCAGAAGATTACTTGGCCTGGGCCTTGCAAGTGAAAGTGCCCCCTGCTGTTGGCCGGAACACTGCTGTTGCCTCTGTAGCCGGCCACGAAAACTGCTCAGGTTCCTACAAAAGGAACTAGACCAAGATCTGCACATAGCTTGTACAGATCGGACCGCCTTCCCTGCATCCTGAAGTTTGGCGATTACTCTCTCAAGAGGCTTCACCAAACAGGACCTCACCGTGATAAGGGACGTCTAAGATGTTCTTCTGGACGTGAGGGGTAAAGCTGGAGACATACACCTGAGGCTGCGGCTCTGGCTGAAGAGTCCGCAGAATCACATGCAGCTCTGTGCACTTGGGTCTCCACAACCAAACTCATGCGGAGGAGGTTCAAAAGCTCCTCCTTGTGATCGCCATCTGGCATCTTCTCGACCAGGTCCTGTCCCTGCTCCCACAGTGCGTTCTGGAATTGAACCACGTCGGTGAGGTAATTCAGTGACCTGACTGCGCAAGTCGCAGCCGCGTATGTGCGCCTGCCCAGGACATACAATTGCTTGGATTCCTGGTCCGGTGGCTGTGTGCTCAAATACTGAGGTCTCAAGACAGGTTATGCGAAGTAGTGATGACCAGGGAGTCAGCCAGAGGATGGTTCGCAAGATACTGGTCCTCCCTAGGGGCCTTATACAGGTGGTCAGCCTTCTTCGGCACCGCAGGAAAGGAGTGCGGATATTTCCAGGCGGCCTTGGTGACGTCCACAAAGGTATCCACCAAGGGCGGCACAACCATAGGCTTCAGGTCTTTCTGCCGAAGGTAGCAGGCAAGGCGTTGGTCTCTCGGGGTCAAACTCTTCAGCATCCCACCCCATGTTCTTCTGGATGTGCCTCAATCTCTGTGAAAGAGGGATCATCTGGAGGAGACCTGGGAAGGTCGTGTGGGTCCAGAGAGGGAATGCTGATAGGAGAAAGTGATCTGGAGCGCTCCAAAGTGTCAGATCTGGAATCCTCCCCCGACGGGATGTACTGGCGTCGTCTGGGTCTCTTGGGGCTGGATGACCCTGAAGAGGATTTAGAGGGAGGTCTTCTTTCTGAAGATCTGCCCCGAGGAGGTGGTGTCTGCTCCTTGGGGGTTGGCGGTTGTCCTACAGGCCCCTTGGGTGGAGGAGAGGGTGTAGGCGGTGAAGGAGTGGATGGAGGCAGAGTAGGAAGAAGACGTGCGGTGACCAGATCTTTTTTGATGGCGTCCCACCAGAAGGTTAAAAGCCGTTTTATCTCTGCCAGATTCACACACAATGGGCCTGGTGCCGGGGTCAGGCATCAGGTCCCCGGGGGTCTCCCACTCCAGGAAAGGTTCCCATGGGAGCCCGGCGTCTCCGGTGTTGCCCGCCTGATCCTCTGGCTGTGTGACATCGTCCTCAGATGAATCCTTCTGACCGGCGTCCACCGGTGACAGTGGTGCAGTCCTCTTCTCGGGGGTAGGCGGTGTCTGTCCCCTAGCAGACTTCTGCCAAGGCGAACATCTGGCCGGCGACAGCTGTTTAGGTGTCGCCAGCTCCTGGGAGCGCCAGTGATGTTTGACAAACGTTGGGTGGGCCAACATCACGTCCGATGTCCAACGGACGTCGGGTCCTTGGTTTTCCGGGGGACCGGATCCGAACCACATGGAGGCTGGGAGACTGACCTGACATTGGAGTCCCGCCAGCAGCAGGAAGATTTATGGCTCTCCCCGGACTTCATCGAAGCCTTACAAGGAGTTGAGGAGGCCAACGTCCTGGAAGTCTTCAGAGGATAAAGAGAAGAGGAGCCGCCAGATCTGACCTGAATCGGGGGAAGTTGTGACCAAGCCCTAGAGGGAGAGAGGTCCGATTTCGAGCCGGAGCTTCAGGAGTTGAGGCCCTCACAGGAGACCTGGATCTTTCCTTTTCCCGGTGCTTATGGGTTTTTACCCAAAGACCCCCCCCCCCGTTCCTTATCCATAATTTTCAGTTTCTCCTCCAAGAGAAACGCCTGAAGGGCCTTCTGGCAGCAGATCCTGGTGCAACTGTTGAAGCCCTGGCAGAAGGAGCAGGCCTTGGTGTCGTGTTCCAGGCCTAGGCAGCGCACGCAGGCCGAATGTGTATCCTTGAAGGGGCTCCATTTCCCGCAGGCACACTTTGTATGGTGACCCTCTAAATAAGTTGTTGGAGAGAACATCAGTTGATCAAAAATAGGAAAGCAGACGAAAATCGTCGTAGTTCTACTAGTCGTCTGCGCTAGAAGAGAGGCAGATACTGGCGTGTATAGGCAGTGAGAAGAGAACTGCAATTGGCCTGGTGGCGCCGAGGGCTGAGGCACTGGACGCCACACCTGCGCCACGCCAGTGACCCAGGTTCGGGAACTGACTCGTGGCCGGGGTCGGCAGGGAGAGGAGGATAGAGCATCTCAGCGGATGCTTTCCTCCCTCAGGGTGGGAGACCAGGCATTTGCATTCTACGTATGCGTGGCGGTGGGCTTTTGAGCACTGAAGGATGGAGTGCTCCGTTAAATCCGGAGCTGAGGAGGGCGTTGATGGTGTATGAGAGGTCCATGCGTTAGCACGCCACCACTCGGGACGTATGTCCTAGCGCTCGACGTTCCAGAGGGTAGGGGAAACCAGGGAGAAAACGGAAAACACCTCTCGGCAGCCCTGGATGAAAGCCACTCTGGTTCCATCCGGACCACCAAGAGGGACAGACCCCACTGTGAAGGAAGAGACACTCTAGGGGCAGATCCCACTGAGGTGGAATTTGGGAACGAGTGGCCGGAAGGAGTGGGCTCCGAGAGCAGACAGCAGAGATAAAGAAATGAAGTAAAAAAAAAAAAAAAAAAAAAAAAAAAAAAAGAGGATTATGGGGACCGCCTCTTTATGTACTCGCCCGGCGTGGGGGAGGGCAGGCATAGAGGCGGTCCCGCTGAGGACTGCTAGCTAGAAAATTTCCGTGGAGTCCGCGCCTGCCGGCTTCAGTCCTAATGGTGTAACCTGCTGCAAGAGCTGTATCTCGAAGTAAGATCAGAAATTTTAGGCAAATGAGGACAGCCAGGCCCATCCAGTCTGCCCATATGCCCTAAACAATTGGCCTCCGAATTCTGACAATTACCCATTTAATAGCAGTTTTCCTCCAATGGCAATTTTTAATCAAAATGTAATGGTACCAATTAAGAGGGAAGTAATGATATTGACAGGATATTGTATATTCAGGCTGACAGTATAGCCTAGAGGTTTGAGTAACGAGCTATTATGAATGAGCTTGCTACATCCAGCATATCTGGGTTGGATTCCACAAACCTCCACTTGCACTGTGTAACTGAGCAAGTTACCCACCCCAAGTGCTCCTGGGTCACCCTAAAAAGCAGGCACTTGTGCCTATTGGGCCATACCTGGTTACCAAAAACAAATGTTTTAATGGGACAGAGCCCATTAATACTGCCATTAACATGCAGTAATTTAACAGCTATTAATAAATTAAATCAAGCCTAAATTCTCATGACAGATTAGTGGGCATTTTAATGGTGACCATTTTTATGATTTGCGTCCATTAACAGATTTGAATGCATTTAATGTCCATCTCATCATTAAAATGACTTAAAAGTTCATGATCATTAAAAAACTGAATGGCCAGAAAGTGTAACATGCACCATTAAATGTAATGACAAGTTCAAGGTTAGAAAGACCAATGCTTAATTTGGACCGCTGTTTATGTATCTATTAATAGGAATTTAGTGGCAAACCATTAAAATTTAATGGGTATGTTTAATGACATTTTAATTGTCCACTCATACAATCACGCTAGGAGGAATAATTCTAGACGGAGAATCAGGGATAACCAAGTAAATCAGTCAGGTCCTTCCTGGCGGCATCCTCCTCTGTTTGGAAGCCATACTGGCAGACGGCTACTTCATGACATTGTAAAAGGTAGCATCCTCAGGAGGAGACAGTGGACTGGCAAGAAATACAGGTTACTCACCTGTAACAGGAGTTCTAGGAATGGTATATGTTGTTCATCCACACTCATTGGCAGTATCCTTGCCGCTTTAAATCTTGCCGGAAGGTCTTCAAGCTTGCTCCTCCCACCCACCCGGGTGGTATAACTCACGGCTCCGCCCCTTGGCGCCAGATCTGGCCCGCTGGAAGCTCAGGTTGTCTTGTCAAGCCGGAAGTCGGGTGGAGTCGTGTGGATGAACAACATATACCATTCCTAGAACTCCTGTTACAGGTGGTAACCTGTATTTCTAGGGACATTGATATGTTGTTCATCCACACTCATTGGCAGACTCTAGCAGTTCTCCGGGAGGAGGAGCAGGCAAGGCAGCACACCCCATATACTTACTTGGGAAAGAGACTGGAGAACCGAGGCCCCAAAACCAGCATCCCGGCGTGACTCAAGGTCGATGTGGTAGTGGGTAATGAAGGTGTTTGCTGACTTCAGGTAGCAGCCCTGCAGATTTCCTGGATAGGGCGTCCCTGGAAGCAGCCACCGTTGCAGCAGTATGGCGGGTAGAATGAGCTCTTATCCTCTGGGAGGCTCCATGCCCGCTAACTTATAGCAGAGATCTATGCAGGAGGTTACCCACCTGCTTATCGTCCGCTTGGCTGCAGGTCTGCCAGATGCGGGCTTCAGCGTGGGTGACAAACAGCTGGCGAACCTCCCAATTTCAGCCGTCGCGCTCCTTATAATAGCGGCGCCCTTCTGGAGATCAGAGTATGGAGCCTATATTGACCTCCGGTGTGATTGGGGTAGAACACCGGCAGAGTCAACACTTGGTTAAGGTGAAACTCGACACCACCTTGGAAGGAATTTGGTGGGCGCAGGACAACCTTGTCCCTGTGGAAGACCAGGTAAGGAGACTCGATGGAAAGCGCCTGGAGCTCTCCCATCCTTCTGGCTGACGTGATAGCCACCAAGAAAGCGGTCTTCCACGACAGGTGAGAGAGAGCACACCTGTGCATAGGTTGAATGGCTTCGCCCATGGCTTTGCCAGTACCAGCAGTAGATCCCACGGAGGTGGGGGTTCCCGCACTGGAGGGGAAATGTGATCAAGGCCTTTGAAAAAGCGCCAGACCACCTTCTCCTGCGCCACCGACTGCTTCCCGGCCCGCGCCCGGTAAGCAGAGAGATGGCTGCCAGGGTGCACCCTTAGGGTCGCCGACCCAAGCCCTTGACTAGAAAGGGACCATAAATAGTCCAAGATGCTTGCCAAGGAACAGAGGAAGGGTCCAAGCCCTTGCCTGACACCAAATGGAAAACCTTTTCCATTTGAAGGCATAACATTTTCTGGTCGACTCATAGGCGCCTCAACTACATTGAGGACCTCGTCCGGAAGACCCAAAGCCTGGAACTCTAGCAGCTCAGGAACCAGGCCGTCAGGTGCAGGGATTGAAGGTCCGGATGGAACACCTTCCCTGATTGACTGAGAGCAGGTCCGGGCGAGCTGGAAGCTGCGCGGAGTCCTGGAGCTGAGACTGAGGAGATCTGGGTACCAGAACTGGCGAGGCCAGTCTGGGATATCAGAATCACCTGCGCCTTGTCCCTCCTCGCCTTGAGAAGCACCTTGTGGATCAAGGGAAATGGGGAAAGGCGTAAAGAGGCCGGGGTCCATTGCCTCGAGAAGGCATCCCCCTGCAGCGAGCCCTGCTGAGGGGGGCGGGCATGGAACAGACTCAGCTTCGCGTTCTCCCTGGAGGCAAACAGGTCCACCTGAGGTGTGCCCCAATGGGAGAACAGATGCTGTACTACCTCCGGCAGGAGAGACCACCCGTGGGATGCAGCCCCTATCCGGCTCAGGGCATCGGCCAGGGTGTTGGAGGCTCCTGCCACATGAATGGCTAGGAGATCCGCCTCCAGGCTGCGCACGAGTGACCAAATGCGGAGAGCTTCCTTGCATAGAAGCATGGAGCGCGTCCCGCCCTGGCGGTTTAGATAGTACATGGTCGTGGTATTGTCCATCTGGACTCGGACCACTTGACCCCGGAGGAACGGAGCAAAGGCGGTGAGAGCTAGGCGGACCTGACGGAGCTCCAGCAGGTTGATGTGGCATCAGGGACTCCTGAGGACCAGAGGCCATGAGCCGGTGTTCCCCAGATGGGCACCCAACCCATCAGAGAGGCATCGGTCGACAGAGAGACCGTCGGCTCGGGGCGGACGAACGGGATGCCCTCCTGCAAATGATCTGGAACGGTCCACCACTGGAGAGCATTCCACATCCCCTGTGTCACCGACACAAGCTGGTCCAAGGGATCGCAGCGTTGTGACCACTGGCTGGCCAGTCCCCACTGAAGGGGACGCATGTTCCAGCGGGCCCAACGGACCACGCTGGTACAGGCCGCCATGAGACCCAGGGCGCAGGAAGTCCCGGGCAGGGCGCGGTGCCCAACCAGAAATGATCGGGCAAGGAAGGAAGAACCTCGGCCCTGTCCGCGGGAGCAGCTCTGGCTCGAAGAGAGTCGAGCTGCGCCCGATGAATAAAATCACCTGCTTGACTCGAGTTCTGACTTGGCCTCGTTGATAAGGAGGCCCAGTTGAGAGCAGACCTGGAGGGCCAGATCTCTGGACCACTCCGCCTCCTTCCTGGAGGGAGCTGCTATCAGCCAGTCGTCCAGGTAAGGGTACACCCGGACCCCTCGGCGCCGCAGGAATGCTGTCACCACTGCCATGCATTTGGTGAAGACCCTGGGAGCTGGAGACAAGCCGAAGGGCATGGCTTGGAACTCGAAGAGAGATCCTTCTGCTCGGAAGCGAAGGAATCTCTGGTGAGACGGACGGATAGGGACGTGAAAAAACGCGTCCTGCAAGTCCAGAGAGCAGAACCACACGCCGCGTTCCAAGGATGGTATTATCTGAGCCAGAGTGACCATCCTGAAGGTTCGAGACCTTAGGAACTTGTTTAGGTCGTGTAGGTCGAGAATGGGCGCAGCCGTCGGTCGGAACCAGGAAGTACCTGGACACAAACCCTGGGTCTGAAGGAGGGTCCACCACCTCTCTTACCACCTCCTTCTGGAGGAGGAGTGATGTCGGCTCGGCAGGAGCCGCCAGTGAGGCTGGGGATCCCGAAGCCCCGAGGCGGCGGCTCTGAAGGGTGGTGCCTGCTCGAATTCCAGAGGCAGGCCTCTTCCCACCACCTCAAGACCCACCTGTCCGTGGTAACAGCGGACCAGGCGGAACGGAGTGCGGGAACCTCCCCGGGGACCAGAGAGTAGGTGTGACGGGGATGGGGCGTACCCCTCAGCCCGTCACTGGGCAGGCTTGGAGGAGGGACCGCCGAGGGACCTCCTGGGCCCTTCCTCCTGCCTCCTGTTAGAGGAGCGGCGGCTTGGGTTTGGGATGCCAAGGCCGAGCCTGCTGGCCCTGACGTGCTGGGCCGGGCGCGCCGGGGCACAGAAGGACGGAAAGGCTTAGGCTGTGGTTTTGCGGCCTTTGTCCTTCTGAGCGGAAGAGACCGAGTCAGGTGGCATTGGACTTCTCGATCCTCTGCAGGTGACCTTCCACCCCAGGGCCGAAGAGGTCAGTCCCCAAAAAGGGAACATCCGCCAACTTGTGCTGGGTATCCGAAGTAAAGGTGGATATCCTCAGCCAAGCCCGCCGACGCATAGCCACTGCGGCCGCCACCGATCTAGCACGAGTCCCCTACATCCAAAGCAGTCTGGAGCTGCTGTTTGGCCACTGCCCTGCCCTGGTCCCGCACCTGCTTAACCGTAGTCTGCAGATCGGCGGGAAGATGAGGATGACCTCATCCAGGGGCCCAACAGGGCATGAGAAAATGTGCCATGAGGGCGGCCGAGACTGGCCTGGCGAAGGCCGAGAAGGGCATAGCGTAGACTTTTAGCCCGACATAGTCCAATTTCTTGGACTCCTTGTCAGGAGGTTTGTCCACATCCCTGGCGTTGCCGGCGCGGCGCTGTCGGTAATCAACCCCTCAGCAGAGAGGTGTTCCGAAACCGGACAAGGAACCGGTGGGGACCGCATACTTCCTGGCCATCCTGGCGGGCGCAGGGCAGGAAGCAGGGCGTGCCAAAGTTCCAGTGCCGGACCCACTTGGCCTCGCCACGGAAGGCCTCCGTCGGAGATCCTCGGTCCAGAATCTCCGTGAGGATACCTGGCCCGCTTGGAAGCGGGTTCGAGCTCCATCCCGGTAGACTCGAGATGAGCCGAAGCAGTCCCTAGGAAGGACGACGGGCTGCTCGTTGACTGACCTCCTGAGACTCCAAGTCCAGTCGCTTGGAGAAGAAGGAGAATGTCTTCGGACTCGGAAGAGTCCTCGAAGAACTGCCTCTGGCCTGAGCCACCTTCACCTGCCGAGGTCGGTCGGGAGTGAGGGTAACTGACAGCCGATGGGGTAAACCCTTAGCCGACCGAGAATCCTTGGTCGGAGCCCCAATGTGGTGGCTGTGGAGGCGGAGGTTCCACCGAATCGGTGGAGCAGCTGGTTTGGCGAGACAACCGGCCTGGGTATGAGCTCCTCGGACAAGTCGGGGTTGTGTCGGGCCGTTCGGTGACAGCCACTTAATGGCGGAAGGCGGAGGTCGGCTTATTCCGGCCAGGAGGGCTGTTGCAACATAAGGTCCTCGTGCCGTCCCGGCGTAATTCCTTGAAGCCTCCCCTCATCCGAGGAGGAGGGGCGAAGAGACACGACATGGCACGCTTACCATGTGCCAGACCGAGACCGCTTATGACGGTGGGAACGGCTGGACCGCGAAGAGGTCCGAGACCGAGACCGAGAGTCCCGGAATTTCCGGGGTCGGTGCGGGGAGGTGTCGGCCGGAACCGGCACTCCCTTCGGCTCGGAAGGTCCATCCGAGGGCTCCGGAACCGGAGGCACAGGCGAGCCCACGGGATCCTCAACTCCTCCCGGGGGAACCGGGAGAGAATCTCTGCTGCTAAAGCGACAGCCCGTCAATGGGTCGAAAAAATCTCGACTTCATCAGTGGAGTCTCGGTCCAACTGACCTGGCGGGGGACACCGTGAGGCCAGTGGCGAGCCGAGCAGGCCGAAGCCGACGGGTGGCTGACCGAGCGAGGGACCTTTCCGCTCCCAAGAGCGTCGACGGAGGACTTACCTTGTCCCTCTTTTGGACCGAGAATAAGGTCCAGCAGGCAGAGCCCTTCTCCTTTAGTGGAAGGGACAGACAAAGCTCCTTAAAAAGCCGTGTAGGAAGAACCCAGAGAGCGGGATAAATGCGGCCGAGGAAGATCTGGCCCGCGCCTCCTCTTCGAGGCGACCATCCGCTCGAGCTGATCCGCCCGAACGCGCCGCACTGACACCGTAACAGGCCTCCTTGGACTTCACGGAGGAAAGCTCTCGGGACGGCCCAGTTGCAATCGGGCAGCACGGTCTTCGAGGGCGTGAGCCGAGAAAAGATGAGCACAGGTGCGCAAGCCTGCGGTCGGTGCTCAAGGCCTAAGCAGTGAACACGCGTGGAGTGTGGATCCGTCCGAGACATCTTCTGCCCGCATGGGCATCTCCAATCCGGGAGTCGGTTGTCCATCGCGGCGCGAGGGATCAAGACTGAAGTCTTTGCAAAATATTATTTTTAAATCCGCAAACGGAGAAATAGGAACCAGTCGCAAACGCAGAGCGCTAAGGAGGGAACCTGAGCTTCCAAGCGGTAAGGAAGATCAGGCGTCATGGGGCGGAGCCGAGAGTTATACCACCCGGGTGGGTGGGAGGAGCAAGCTTGAAGACCTTCCGGCAAGATTTAAAGCGGCAAGGATACTGCCAATGAGTGTGGATGAACAACATATCCATGTCCCTAGAAAGGAGAATTTCATCCTCCTCATCCTCCATGTCAGGGAGGATGAGGCCAAAATGGTATTCAGTTCACCTCATCTGGGTCTGGCATCCAGTTGTCTGTGGCCCACAGTGAGATTCCCATGGACAACAAATGGGTGTCGACAAAGGTGCAACTGACTGTGCCATTAACGGCCTGTTATTAACTGCTGCACCAGGACATTCGTAAACTTAACAAGCACCTTTACTGCAACCACATCCAATAGCAGGGTCATTCTCGATGCCCTACAAGGGGGCATGCCTCAGACAGCTAGTGTTAGAACCCACTCGGGAGGGAGCAATCTTGGACCTGGTACTCAAATGAGGATGGACAGCGGAGCGGATCTCAAGATTTAGAGATGTGTAGCCATCTGGGAACAAGTGACCAAACAGCGTGGTTCACAACGAACAGCCGTAGAGTCAAGCCAGACAAAAGCAAGGATGCTGGACTTTTGGAGGGTTGACTTTGGCAAAATGAGAGTATGCCCCAGAAAAGCACTAAAAACAAGCAAGAAGGGGTGGAGGAACAATGGGGAAAAACCAAAACAAAACTGCCATCGCAGAGACGAACCTTTGTGTAAAGCAAAACAAAACTAAGACGAAAGCCACTATGGTTCAAAAGAGTTGGCAGCGAATACTGAGAAAAGGATAGCATTCAGGAATAAGGAAACAGAAGGAGCAGGACAGAAAACTATCAGTTAAAGCAGAAGGAGGCAGGACGGCAGTCAGAATAGCAAAGGCCCAAACAGAGGAAAATATAGCAAACTGTTAAGGGGAATAAAACCTTTTATAGGTACATTAGGGCACGAAGACAGACCAAGGGAGGGATACGGAGGCTTAATAAGGGGAAGGAATGTGGGCAGAGTGCAACAGTGAAAAATTAGGGATAATGAATGAATACTTCTGCGCAGTATTCACAAGAGGGGAGGTACCACCAATCCATTCACAGAAGAAAGGGTTCTTAAAGAACTCTTAAAACTGAAGTTGGACAAAGCAATGGGCCCGACTGGATTCACCCAAGAATTCTAAAAGAACTAAGGGTAGAACTAGTGACACCACTGACCACCCGCTAACAAATCATGGGAGGATGGTGGTACCCAAGGACTGGAAGAGGGTGGATGTGATTCCACTTCACAAAAATGGGAGCCAGGCAGAGGCAGAAATCTACAGACTTGTTTGACCTCAGAGGTAAGGAAAATGATGGAATCACTTCTGAAGAACTGTTGAGTACCTAGAGCCCAGCAGGGCACAGGACCAAAAGCAATGTGGATACACAGCGGGAAGGTCATGTCAGGCGAATCTAAGAGTTTTTTTTGACTGGATAACCAAAGTAGTAGGACCAGGAAGGGGCTGTGGACATGGCCAATCTAGACTTCAGCAAAGCATCAGACAGTCCCACAAAAGATTAATATACAAGTTAGCCAGCCTTGGAGTGGGTCCCAAGGTGGTAGCCTGGGTAAAACAACTGGCTAGACAACAGGATGCAGAATAGTAAACAATCCACTCTGAAGAAAGTGGGGTCACTGGCAGGGTACCGCAGGGTTCAGTACTGGGACCAGTGCTCCATTATCTTTATAAGACACTGCGAAGAACTAGGAAGAAAACTGTCTCTTTGCAGATGACAAAGATCTGCAACAGGGTTAATGCACAAAGTGGGGTGGAATGGATGAGAAGGGACTTGGAAAGGTTGAAGGAATGGTCAAATGTAAGGCAGCTTAGATTCAACCCAAAGAAGTGCAAAGTAATGCACCTGGTAAACAAAAACCCAGGGGAAGAGTACACAATAGGGGTGAGATAACAGAAATAGAAAGAGACTTGTGGGTGGTCATATCAGACTACCTGAAGGTGGGCAATGTGAGAAGGCAGTAAGGAGGGTTGGGGTGAGAAGAGACTGGGACATGAAAGGCATCACCAATAGAAACAGGAAAGTACAGTTACGCAAGAACTTACAGCAATAGTAGATCTTCGAGGGAGGCTCTTGCAGTAGGTAATTACATATAGGACCAACGCCAGCAGGCAGCAGGACCCCACAGAAAAATTTCTACCTAGCAGTCCCTGGCGAGGGACTGTCCCCACGTCAGAAGACATCTGTATAAAGGGGCAGTCCCAGACACTCACCTTCCAGTTCTTTCCTGCCACAGGCCGAAAGCAGCCGGACGAGAGGAGTGGATATTTCCCTCAATGGAAAAGGAGCTGAAAAAGCCTAGGGGGGTGAGGGCGGGAAGGTATTACCTACTGCAAGAGCCTCTCGCGAAGATCTACTGTGACGATAAGTTCTTACATAACTGTACTATCTTCAAGAGGGCTCTTGCAGTAGATAATTACATATAGGGCTGAATCCCAAGCAGTCTGGAACAAAGAGGCACCAGGAGGAAGAAAACTATTCCAAAATGTAGAACTGGTTGTGCAAGTCTCAAGATAGGAGGACTTACAAAACAGCCAGCCCGAAGCCTGCCCTACAGCGAGAGGCAACATCCAAACTGTAGTGTTTCGTGAAGGTATGGACTGAAGTCCAGGTGACGGCAGCGCAGATGTCTGCCGCAGACACATTCCTGAAACAAGCTGCTGAGGCAGCTACTCCTCTTGTGGAGTGGCCTCAGACTTGACTCGGGAAGGTCTTCTTATACTTGTCATAACAGAAAGTGATGCAATGAGCCAACCACAGACAGGCATTGCTTGGAAACAGCATTGCCTTCCATTTTGTGAGCAAAAGAGACTAACAACTGATCAGTCTTTCTGAGATCCTTCGTCCTGTTGGGTGTGGTATCAATCCGGTGAACATCCATAGTATGGAGAAAATACCTTGATTAGAGTACTGCGTTAAAAAAAAAAAAAAAAAAAAAAAGGCAGATAACTATGGACCGATTTAAGGTAGACTCTGCTACTACTTTAGGTAGAAACTTAGGATTCATGCGAAGACCAACTAGTTCCTTGTGAAAAAATCAAGTAGGGGATTTTACACATCAGGGCCTGGAGCTCGGAGATTCTTCGAGCCAAACGAATGCACCAAGAGAGAGTCTTCCGTTAAAGGAACTTCAAATCCGTAGAAGCTGCAGGTTAGAAGGGAGGGAGAGTAAGCTTCGAGAACAAAGTTCAAGTCCCAAGGGGGAGCAGGAATATGGATGGGGGGTCTCCGATGGAGAACCCCTCCGAGAAAGGTCTTTGAGACCTCCAATTGAGCGAAAGTTTTGTCTGCAAAGAGAACATGATAGGCCGAGATGGCCGCCATGTGTACCTTCAGAGAAGAATGAAGGAGACCCAGGTCAAACAGATGACATACTCCAGCAGAAGCCCTGCTGAACAGGAGAAAGGTTACAGGTTCTTGGAAGCAGCACAAATAGTGAATGTTTTCCACTTCGTGGCATAAGTGGATCAGGTGGAGGGTTTTCTGGCCTCCACTAAAATCTCCACCACTTTGGGAGACGCTGCAAAACGGGACTGGGCTACGTCTGCAGGAGCCATGCATGCAGCTGAAGGGAGTTGAGGCCTGGATGGACAAGGGTCCCCTGCTCCTTGGTCAACAAACCGAGGAAGAAGAGGAGGATCCTCTGAATATTGTTGTGGAAGAGAACCAGACTTGCCTGGGCCAGAAAGGAGCGATCAGAATCATTCGCGCTCCTTCTGAAGCAAGTTTCTGCAAGACTCATGGGATAAGTGGAATTGGGGGGAAAGGCATAGACGAATCTGTCCTTCAAGTCTAGAGACAGAGTAAGTGTCGCTCCAAAAAGTGCCTCGCTCTGGAACGACCGAGCAGAAAAAGATGGGAAGTTTTGCATTTGGGGGGGTTGCGAACAGGACGACCTGTGGTGTTCCCCAAAGTTGGAGAATATTGTCAAGGACCCCTTGGTCCAGTTCCCACTCGTGAGTCAGAGCAGAAGAGCGACTTTGCTTGTCTGCCAGGGTGTTGTCGACTCCCAGAACGTGAATCGCCGTGAGGTGACGGTCATGTTGTGTTGCCCAAACCCTCATTGCCTCCCTGCATAGAGGGTAGGACAGAATCCTTCCCTGCTTGTTGATATACCACACCACGCACATGTCAGTCTAGACTGCTAGGTGGCCGGGAAGGATGTATTGGTGAAGGGCTTGAGAGCGTACAACACTACCCGAACCTCAATCAGCCCTCCTGCAAATGGGATGGAACGGTCCACCACTGGAGAGCGTTCCACATCTCCTGGGTCACTATCACTAGCTGGTCCAATGGATCGCAGCATTGTGACCACTGGCTGGCCAGTCCCCACTGAAGGGGCACATGTGCCAGCGTGCCCAACGGACCACGCTGGTACAGGCCGCCATGAGACCCAGGAGGCACAGGAAGTCCCGGGCAGGGCGCGATTGCCCAACCAGAAATGATTGGGCAAAGGAGGTAAGAACCTCGGCCCTGTCCTCCAGGAGCCGTGCTCTGGCTCGTAGAGAGTCGAGCTCTGCCCCGATGAACAGGATCACCTGCTTCGGCTCAAGTTCCGATTTGGCCTCATTGATGAGAAGGCGGACTTGAGAGCAAACCCGGAGGGCCAGATCTCTGGACTGCTCCACCTCCGGTCTGGAGGGGGCTGCTATCAGCCAGTCATCCAGGTAAGGGTACAACCGGACCCCTCGGCGACGAAGGAATGCTGTCACCACTGCCATGCATATGGTGAAGACCCTGGGAGCTGGAGATAAGCCAAAGGGCTTGTCTTGGAACTCGAATAGGGATCCCTCCGCTCAGAAGCGGAGGAATCTCCGATGTGACGGACGGATAGGGACGTGAAAGAATGCGTCCTGTAGGTCCAGAGAGCAGAACCACACGCCGTGTTCCAGAGATGGTATTATCTGCACCAGAGTGACCATCCTGAAGGTTCGAGACCTAGGAACTTGTTCAGGTCATGTAGATCGAGAATGGGCCCAGCACCCCGTCCGTTCGGGACCAGGAAATATCTGGACACGAACCCAGCCGAGAGGGGTCCTCTACCTCGTGATCACCTCCTTTTGGAGGAGGAGAGATGTCGGCTCGGCGGGCGCCAGTGAACTGCGGACCCGAGGCCCCCGAGGGCAGCGGCTCTGAAGGCGGGCCTGCTCAGTTCTAGAGGCAGGCTTTTCCCACCCTGCAGTACCCACCTGTCCGTGGTAACAGCGGACCAGGCGGAAAAAGTGTCTGAGCCGTCCCCATGGAGAACCAGGGGTGAGGTGACAGGGATGGGGCGACACCTCAGCCCGTCACTGGGCAGGCTTCAGGAAGGACGCCGAGGACCACCTGGGCCTTTCCTCCCTGCTTCCTGTTGGAGGAAGCAGATGACTCAGGTTGGGATGCAAGCTCGAGCCTGCTGGCCTGACGTTGCTGGGCCAGGCGGCCGCAGGCGCAGAAGGGCGAAAGGGCTTAGGCTGTGACTTGCGGCCTTTGTCCTTCTGAGCGGAAGAGACAGAGTCCAAGGTAGCACTGGACTTCTCAATCCTCTGCAGGGGACCTTCCACCCCAGGGCCGAAGAGGTCAGTCTCCAAAAAGGGAACATCCGCCAACTTGTGCTGGGTATCCAAGGTAAAGGTGGATATCCTCAGCCAAGTCCGACGACACATGGCCACTGCGGCCGCCACAGACCTGGCACATGAGTCCCTGATGTCTAAGGCAGTCTGGAGCTGCTGTTTGGCCACCGCCCTGCCCTGGTCCCGCACCTGCCTGACCATAGTCTGCAGATCCAGGGAAGATGAGAGACAACCTCATCCAGGGAGCCCAACAGGGCGTGGGAAAAATGTACCATGAGGGCCCCGGCCAGCTGTGAAGGCCGAGAGGGCAGCATAGCATAGACTTTTCGCCCGGCATAATCCAATTTCTTGGATTCCTTGTCCCGGAAGGTTTGTCTACATCCTGGCGTTCCCACGCGAACACTGTCAGTAACCAACCCCTCGGCCGAGAGGTGTTCGAAAACCGGACAGGGAACGGTAGGACCGCATACTTCCTGGCCATTCTGGCCGGCGCAGGGCAGGAAGCAGGATGCTCAAAGTTCAAGGCGGACCAACTATGGCCCGGCCACGGAAGGCCTCTGTGGGAGAATCCCTCGATCCAGAATCTCCGTGAGAGGATACCTGGCCCGTTTTGAAACGGGTTCGAGCTTCATCCCGGTGGACTCCAAGATGAGCCGAAGTAACCCTAAGAAGGACGAAGGGCTATCGTCCACTGACTGTCCTCCCGAGGACTCCAAGTCCATGCACTTGGAGAAGAGGGAGGAACCATCCTCGGACTCCGAAGAGTCCTCGAAGAGCTGCCTTGGGCCTGAGCCTCCTTCCACCTGCCGAGGTTTATCGGGAGTGAGGGTGACGGACAGCCTGTGGGGCAACCCCAAAGCCGACCGAGAATTCTTGGTGAGCCCCAACTACCGGCTGTGGAGGCGGGGCAGCTGGAATTAACCGAACAACGGCCTGGGGAACAGGCTCTCGGCTACAGCGAGGGGTTGTTTGAAACTGCTCGACAATGACCACTTAATGGCCGGGAAGGCGACTGGGTCGGCCCTATTCCGGTCAAAAAGAGCTGTTGCCACAGGAGTTCCTCGCTAGCATAACTGGCGAAGTCTCCCTCGTCCGAGGAGGAAGAGGAAGGCGGCGGCGCCGGTTTGCCAGCAGTGCCAGACCGAGACCACCTATGTGGTGGGATAGGTTGGACCGCGAGGATGTCAAGGCGAGTCTCGACTAGGCAGAGGAGGCGAGGAGAAGTGTCGGAAGCTGGCATGCCCCTCAGCTCGGACGATCCCACCGAAGGCTCCGGAACCGGAGGCACAGACGGGATCCTCAACTCCCACCGGGGGAACCGGGGAGAGGGGATTCTCAGCTTCTCCAGCCGACAACCAGTCTAACGGATCGAGAAAAATCTCGACCGTGTCGGCGGGAGTCTGTCAACTGGCCCGAAGGGGACACCGACAAGCCAGTGGCCGATGCTGAGGGTTCGACCAAAGTAGACTGTCAACAAGAAGGGGAGGGAGATCTTTCCCGCTCCAGGAGCATCGACGGAGAAACTTACCTTTGCTCTTTTTGGGCCTGGTAAAGGACCGAAGAAGTTGGACCCTCACCTTTGAGTCGAGAGGGTCAGACAAAGCTCCTAAAAGAAGCAGAAGTCTGAGGCACCGAGAGGCGGGGACAAATGCTGCAGTCGAGTAGAAGTGGCCCTCGCCGCCTCCTCTTGAGCGATCATCTGCTCAAGCTGATCCACGAGCCCCCGCCCGGACACCGCCAACTGGGCCTCTTTGATTTCACGGTGGAATTCTTTCTCAGGCGCCCCAGTTATATCGGGCAGAGCGGTCTTAGGGGCGTGGGCGAAGAAGAGCACAATTCGCAAGCCTGCGGGTGCGTGCTCAAGGCCCAGGTAATAGATGCACGTGGAGTGTGGATCCGTCCTAAACATCTTCTGCCCGCAAGGGCACTCCCGGAAACCGGGAGTCGATTTGTCCATCGCAGCCGCGAGGAGAAGACGACCGAAGTCTTTCAGCAAAAACTTTTCGATTCGAACTTTCAAAGAATTGGAACCAGTCTTAATCACAGGCGTTAAGGAGGGAACCTGAGCTTCCAGCGGTAAGGAAGATCTGGTGTCATGGGGTGGAGCCGAGGTTTTACCACCGGGTGGGTGGGAGGACCAACTGAAGACCTTCGGCAAGATTTAAGCGGCAGGAACCTGCCAATAAGTGTGGATGAACAACATACACCATTCCTAGAACTCCTGTTACAGGTGAGTAACCTGTGTTTCTAGGGACATGGATATGTTGTTCATCCACCTACTAACGAACTCTAACAGTTCTCCGGGAGGAGGGAGGCAGGCACACCCCTACTTAGGGAATAAGACTGGAGACCAAGGCCCCAAAACCAGCATCCTGGGCGTGACTCAAGGTCGATGTGGTAATGGGTAATAAAGGGTGTGCTGACTTCCAGGTAGCAGCCTGCAGATTTCCTGGATAAGGGACGTCCTGGAAGCAGCCACCAATGCAGCAGTATGGACGGGTAGAATGAGCTCTTATCCCTCTGGGAGCTCCATGCCCGCCAACCTATATGAGATCTATGCAGGAGGTGACCCACCTGCCTATGATCCCACTTGGCTGCAGGTCTGCCAGGTGTGGCTTCAGCGTGGTGACAAACAGCTGGCGAACCTCTCCCGAATTTCAGCCGTAAAGCTCCTTATAATAGCGCGCCCTTCTGAAGTCCAAAGTATGGAGCCTGTATTGACCTCGAGGTGTGATTGGGGTAGAACACACGGCAGAGTCAACACCTGGTTAAGGTGAAACTCGACACCACCTTCAGAAGGAATTTCGGGTGGGGGCGCAGGACAACCTTGTCCTGATGGAAGACCAGGTAGGAGGAGACTCAATGCAGGCGCCTGGGTTCTCCCATCCTTCTGGCTGGCGTGATGGCCACCAAGAAGGTGGTCTTCCACGACAGTGAGAGAGTTCTCACCTGTGCATTGGTTCGAATAGCTTGCCAATGAGCTTGCCAGTACCAGAAGTAAATCCACGGAGGTGGAGGTTCTCGCACCGGAGGAAATGCGATCAAGGCCTTTAAAAGCATGAACCACCTTCTCCTGCGCCACCGACTGCTCCGCCAGCCGAGTAGGCAGAGATGGCTGCCAAGTGCACCTTTGGGTCATCGACCTAAGCCCTTGACTAGAAAGGGACCATAAATAGTCCAGATGCTTGCCAAGAACAGGAGGAAGGGTCAAGCCCTTGCCCCGACACCAAATGGAAAATCTCTTCCATTTGAGGCATAGCATTTCTGAGTCGACTCACTACGGACGGCTCAACAACATTGAGGACCTCGTCGGAAGACTCAAGGCCTGGAACTCTGGCCGCTCAGGAACCAGCCGTCAGGTGCAGGAATTAAAGGTCCGGATGGAACACCTTCCCCAGATTGACTGAGAGCAGGTCCAGGCGAGCTGGAAGCTGCCTCGGGAGCCTGGAGCTGAGGCTGAGGAGATCTGGGTACCAGAACTGGCGGGGCCAGTCTGGGGCTATCAGAATCACCTGCGCCTTGTCCCTCCTTGCCTTGGAAGCACCTTGTGGATCAAGGGAAATGGGGAGCAGGTAAAAGACCCAGGGTCCACAGCCTCAAAAGGCATCCCCTGCAGCGAGCCCTGCTGAGGGCGGGCATAAAGCAACCTCAACCGCGTTCTCCTGGAGGCAAACAGGTCCACCTGAGGTGTGCCCCAGTGGGAGAACAGATCTTATACTACCTCCAGCAGGAGAGACCACTCGTGAGATGCAGCCCGATCCGGCTCAGGGCATCGGCCAGGGTGTTGGGCTCCTGCCACATGAATGGCTGGGAGATCCGCCTCCAGGCTGCGCACAAGTGACCAAATGCGGAGAACTTCCTTGCATAGAAGCATGGAACGCGTCCCGCCCTGGAGGTTTAGGTAGTACATGGTCGTGGTATTGTCCGTCTGGACTCTGACCACTTGACCCCAGAGAAACGGAGCAAAGGCGCTTAGAGCTAGGCGGACCGCTCAGAGCTTCAGTAGGTTGATGTGGCATCGGGACTCCCGTGGGGACCAGAGGCCGTGCACTCTGTGTTCCCCCAGATGGGCACCCCAACCCATCAGAGAGGCATCGGTCAATAGAGAGACTGTCGGCTCAGGGCGGACAAACGGGATACCCTCCTGCAGATGAGATCAACGGTCCACCACCAGAGAGCGTTCCACATCTCCTGGGTCACCACCACTAGCTGGTCCAATGGATCGCATTGTGACCACTGGCTGTGAGTCCCACTGAGGAGGCATGTGGCGTGCCCAATGGACCCGCAGCTGGTACAGGCCGCCATGAGACGACGAGGCATGGGAAGTCCCGGGCAGGCGCGACTGCCCAACCAGAAATGATTGGGCAAAGGAGGTAACAACCTCGGCCCGTCTGCCGGGAGCCATACTCTGGCTCGAAGAGAGTCGAGCTCTGCCCCGATAAACAGAATCACCTGCTTCGTCTCGAGTTCCGACTTGACCTCGTTGATGAGAAGGCCGACTCGAGAGCAAACCTGGAAGCCAGATCTCTGGACCGCTCCACCTCCTGTCTGGAGGGGGCTGCTATCAGCCAATCATCCAGGTAAGGGTACACTCGGACCCCTCGGTGCCGCAGGAAGGCTGTCACCACTGCAATGCATTTGATGAAGACCCTGGGAGCTGGAGACAGGCCGAAGGGCATGGCTCAGAACTCGAAGAGGGATCCCTCCGCTCGAAAGCGAAGGAATCTCCGATGTGACGGACGGATAGGGACGTGAAAGAACGCGTCCTGCAGGTCCAGAGAGCAGAACCACATGCCGTGTTCCAGAGGTGGCATTATCTGAGCCAGAGTGACCATCCTGAAGGTTCGAGACCTTAGGAACTTGTTCAGGTCGTGTAGGTAGAGAATGGGGAGCCAGCCCCCCGTCCGTTTCGGAACCAGGAAGTACCTGGACACAAACCCCGGGTCTGAGGGAGGGTCCGCTACCTCCCTGATCACCTCCTTTTGGAGGAGGAGAGCGATGTCGGCCCGACGAGCCGACAGTGAGGCTGCGGACCCTGAGGGTCCCCAGTGCGACAGCTCTGAAGGAGGGCCTGCTCAAATTCTAGAGGCAGGCCTTTTCCCCACCACCTCCAGTACCCACCTATCCGTGGTAATAATGGACCAGACGGAAAGGAAGTGTCGGAGCCGTCCCCACACGGGGGGAAACTGGGGTGAGGTGACGGGGTTGGGGGCGACATCCCTCAGCCCGTCACTGGGCAGGCTTGGAGGAGGAACCGGCCGAGGGACCTCCTGGGCCTTTATCTCCCTGCTTCCTGTTGGAGGAAGCCGGCGGCTAGGTTTGGGATGCCAAGTCCGACCCTGCTGGCCCTGGCGTTGCTGGGCGGGCTACACAGACAGAACGAAAAGGAGCTTAGGCTGTGGTTTGCGACCTTTGTCCTTCTGAGCGGAAGATACAGAGTCCAAGGTAGCGTTGGACTTCTCGATCCTCTGCAGGTGACCTTCCACCCCAGGGCCGAGAGGTAAGTCCCAAAAGGAACATCCGCCAACTTGTGCTGGGTATCGAGTAAAGGTGAATATCCTCAGCCAAGCCACGACGCGCATAGCCACTGCGGCCGACACAGACCTGGCACAAGTCCCAATGTCTAAAAGCAGTCTGGAGGCGGCTGTTTGGCCACTGCCTGCCCTGAGTCCCGCACCTGCCTGACCGTAGTCTGCAGATCATTGGGAAGATGAGGCGACCTCATCCAGGGAGCCCAACAGGTATGAGAAAAATGTGCCATGAGGGCGACGAAGTGGCCTGACGAAACCGAGAGAGGACAGCATAGACTTTTCAGCGGCATAATCAATTTCTTGCATTCCGTGTGGGAGGTTTCTCACATCCCTGGCGTTCCCCAGCGCGCAACGCTGTCGGTAACCAACCCCTCAGCAGAGGGGTGTTTGAAAAACGGACAGGGAACCGCTAGGGACAGCATACTTCCTGGCCATCCTGGCCGAAGGCGCAGGGCAGGAAGCAGGGCGCTGTCAAAGTTCCAAGGCCGGACCCACTATGGCTTTGGCCACCGGAAAGGCCTCTGTAGGAGAATCCCCTCGGTCCAGAATCTCTGTGAGGGGATACCTAGCCCCTTTAGAAACGGGTTCGAGCTTCATCCCAGTGGACTCAGAAGAGCCGAAGCAATCCTAGGAAGAACGAAGGGCTATTGTCCACCGACTGTCCTCCTGAGGACTCCAAGTCCATTCACTTGGAGAAAAGGGAGGAATCACCCTCGGACTCTGAAGAGTCCTCAAAGAGCTGCCTCAGGCCTGAGCCACCCTCCACCTGCCAAGGTCTATCGGGAGTGAGGGTGACAGACAGCCTATGGGGCAGTCCCTGAGCCGACCAAGAATTTTTGGTCGGAGCCCCAAATAACGGCTGTGGAGGCGGAGGTTCCACCGGAATCGATGGGGCAGCTGGAATTGGCCGAACAACCGCCTGAGAACAGGCCCTCGGCTAAAAGCGAGGGGTTGTTTGGCCGCTCGGTGACAAGCCACTTAATGGCGGGGGAAGGCGATGGCGTCGGCTTATTCCCGGTCAGAAGGATCGGCTGCCACAGGTTCCTCATACCTCCAACGCAACTTGCGCCGAAGCCTCCCCTCGTCAGAGGAAGAGGAAGAGGATGAGCGTCGGCGCCGCTTGCCACGGTGCCAAGACAGACCGCCTATGACGGCAGGGATCGGGCTGGACCGCCAAGACGCTCAAGATCGAGACCGCGCTAGGGCCGAGGACCGCGCGGGAGGAGTCGCGGAATCGGCACTCCTCAGCTCGGACGATTCCACGAAGGCTCCGGAACCAGAGGCACAGGCAGGCCGGCAGGATCCTCAACTCCACGGGGGAACCGGGAGAGGGATTTCGCTTCTCCAGCCGACAACTCGTCCAACGGGTCGAGAAAAATCTCGACCGCGTTGACAGGAGTCTGTCAACTGGCCTGATGGGGACACCGTGAAGCCAGTGGGTCGACCGAAGTAGACTGTCGACAACTAGGGAAGGGGGATCTTTCCCGCTCCCAAGAGCGTCGGCAAGTGAGACTACCCTTGTCTCTTTTGGACCAAGAAAAGGTCCAGAAAGTTGGACCCTCACCTTTCGCGAGAGGGTCAGACAAAGCTCCTTAAAAGAAGCCGAATCGAGGCACCGAGAGAAAGCGGGACAAATGCTGCAGCCGAGGTAGAAGCGGCCCGCCGCCTCCTCTTAGAGGCAATCAGTCGCGGCTGATCTGCCGAGGCCCGCCCGCCGTGGACACCGCCGGCCGGGCCTCCTTTTGATTTAACCCGGAGGAAATCTTTTCACGGGATGCCCCAGCTGTAAATGGGCAGCACGGTCTTCAAGGACGTAGACCGAAAAAGAAGAGCACAGGTCGCAAGCCTGCGGGTCGTGCTCAAGGCCTAAGCAGTAGACGACGTGGAGTGCGGATCCGTCCGAGACATCTTGTTCCCGCAAGGGCATCTCCGGAAACCAGGAGTCGATTTGTCCATCGCAGCCGTGAGGGAGAGAAGACAGAAGTCTTTTTAGCAAAAAACTTTTGATTTCGAAAGTTCGAAGAATTAGGAACCAGTCTTATACGCAGAGCGTTAAGGAGGGAACCTGAGCTTCCAAGCGGTAAGGAAGATCTGGCGTCATGGGGCGGAGCCAAGAGTTTTACCACCCGGGTGGGTGGGAGGAGCCAGCTTGAAGACCTTCCGGCAAGATTTAAAGCGGCAAGGAACCTGCCAGTAAGTGTGGATGAACAACATATCCATGTCCCTAGAAATACAGGTTACTCACCTGTAACAGGAGTTCTAGGAATGGTATACTTGTTCATCCACATATCTAACACCGACCGCTGAGCCAAGCTTGACACCGTGAGCCTACAAAGCCGAGCTCCGCCTAGCAGTGTCCACTGCATCATATGTCACACGTAGCATGTGTCGACTGGCCGAACGAGCAGAGCAGATGAGAACAGCCAACTCCTGCTTGACTTGGGAGTCAGGGAAGGAGTCCAGTTTGGCTTTCGCCCGAGTCAGGATGGCATTCTGGTAGTCCCCCATGTGGCAGACATAGTTCAGGGCCCTGATCCTCAGTGTGGAGGAAGCATAAATCTTTTTCCCCACACTGGTCCAGAAGGTGAGATTCCTTATCAGGAGATGATGAGATAAGATGTTTAGGGTTCGCCGACTGGCCGTGAGCGGCACTAATCACAACAGAGTCGGCATGAGGGTGAGAATCCAGGAAATAAACACCCTCTGGAGCCCGATATAGCCGGTTCGACTTCCTAGGAAGTGGGGCTAAGGCCAACTGCTGTTTCCATATTGTGGTAAAGTCGGCGTGAGGCTCTATCCAGGGTGGCACCAAGGTAGGAGTCGTCATGGGCAGATCCAGATGTTCAGCGAGTTTCAGACGCCAAGGATCTGGTTCCAGGGAGCGCCACTGATGAACCTCCTGGATTTTCCTAAGCAACTCTGTAAAAGAAGGATCCTCCGGAGGAGTCCTTGGCCAGGGCCTTGACAGAGAGCGAGGCTCGTCGTCTCTCTTGGAGCAGCCGTCGGAAGAGTCCGAGAGCGAACAGGAGAAGGAAGAGAAAGACTCCCTTTCCCGACCCGGGGGAGAAACGGACCCCTCGGAAAGTTCCCGGGTAAGCGTGTCCTGCCCCTCTCTGGATGGAGTCCAGAGGTGGTGAGGGAGTGTGCCACCTTGGGCGTACAGGAACCTGGGACGGCACCGTCGCCGGAAGGCGGGTCTCGACCTCTTTGGTGAGCTGAGCCTTGGCTTCAGCCCACCAGGAGGTCAGAGTCTCCTGCAGGTCCACCGGCGGCCACGAGGGCGGTGGAGGAGGTGAGGGATAAGGATACGGGTTATAACCATATGGAGTGTATCCAAAACTGCTGCGGGTAGCGCGGCGTCAGGTATTGTGGTGTCGAGTACTGCGGCATTGGTACTGTGGCGCCGGTTACACCGGCATCAAATAAGACTGAATACCCAGGAGCTGGGGCAGCTGCCGGAGCAGACGGCCCGGCCGCAGACCTCACAGTCTGGTCCATAGTGGAGAGCCCGGAGGGCCCGATGGGAGCAGAATCTTACCGACGGCGGAGGCCCTGGCGCCGGAGGTACCAACGGAGGGGCCAGCGTCTGAGCCGGTGTCAGGTCCGGCACTCCAGGTGGAGGAAGGACTAACGGAGGCAAAAGAACCCCAGCTTCACCTGGGGACGGAGGGGAAATTCCCCGGGGTCAGGTTGGGGAGACTGGTTCCCCAGACAGCAGCGAAGGCTGCGGGGAACCAGGAACAGACATTGGGAGGTCAGTCATCGGTTCCTTCGCCAGCTGGACGGCAGACAAGCATACGCGAGGCTTAGTGGCGAGCTCTCGGCGGGCGCCGGAGGAGCCAACGTGAGACTTACAAGAGCTGTCACCGGAGTCAGGCCAAGTAGAGTGACCGGCCTGGTCCGGTGGAGGGGAGGCCGTGCGTCACCCGGAGAGTTGGACGTCTTACCGGCCCTCTCCGGGCAGACGTCAGAGGAGCAGACGCCCGGCTTACTGGAGTCTCCCACAGTGGTAGGTCGCGAGCCTGCAGCCGAACCAGGGGTGGAGGCCTCCAACTGCCCGGAGGCACCCGCAAGGCCCGAGCAAGACAGGTGGGCTGATACCCCCTCAGAAACCTCAGAGGCGGCCATCGAGGAGAGCGATCCCCCAGAAGGGATGTTACCTGCGTCCCAGCGACTCCTGAGGGAGATGCAGTGGAGGAGCCCTTGTCCCGGTGCCTCTCCTGCTCCTTCCGATGTCCTTTGGGGGAAGTGGACGCCTGCCCCAGTTTTTTGAGCTCCTCCTTCATAGAACTTATTTTCTTTAGAAGATGGGCTTCCAGGGATTGCTGCCGCCTTTTCCGGGTAGCCGCGTTAAAACAGAGGCAGTGCTGGCACTTCGACCGGCTGATCGGGGCCTAGGCAGAACAGGCACAGGGAGTGGCCGTCCTTGTGCGGAAGTTAGGCGCCGCACGAATCGCACTTATTCTTGTGCTCTGAGGGTGTAGAGGACAACATACACCAACGCTAGTACTGACAGTTGAAAAATAAAGAGTTTTTCGGTAAAAACTGACAAAGATAGGGCTGAAGGAGCACAAACTTTTCCGCGAGGCGCTGCATGACCCAACAGTGGAAAAGAACTGGAAGGTGGGCATCCGGGACCGCCCCTTTATACAGGCGTCTCCCGACGTGGGGGCGGTCCCTCGCCAGGAACTGCTAGCCAGAAATTTTTCCATGGGGTCCTGCCGCCTGCTGGTGTCAGTCCAATATGTAATTACCTACTGCAAGAGCCCTCTCGAAGTAAGATCTGGTTATCCCTCTCTAGAGAGAGACAGTTGGTGAGGCCCCATCTGGAGTACTGCGTGCCGTTCTGGAGACCCCAACTCTACAAGGACATAGACAGGATGGAGGCCGTCCAGAAGAGGGCAACTAAAATGGTGCAGGGTCTGCACCAGAAGCCATAGAAGGATAAACTAAAGAAGCTTGATATGTATACCCTCAAGGAAAAGGGGTGGGGGGGGGAGAGAAGAGGAGACATGATAGAAACCTTCAAGTACCTCAAGGGACTCCACAAAGTCCAAGACCAAGAAGGCAGCATCTTTCAAAAAAAGATGTGCAAGATCAAGGGGGCACAATATGAAGATGTGGGGGGACTAGCTCTGAGGTAATGTGAGCATATGTTTTCACAGAGAGGGTTGTGTGTGCATGAACAGCCTTCTTAAGGAGGTTGTGGGGTCAAAAACAGTGGAAGAATTCAAGAATGCATGGGACAGATGCAAAGCAACTCTAGTGGGGGGGTAGGAGGAAGTAGGCTGTTGGTTAACTAGGATCTGTAGCTTATCCATTAGGTACAAAAATGGGCAGACTAGGTGGGCCAAGCGGCCCTCATCTGCCATCAAATCCTATGTTTCTATGTAACAAATACCTCGTTCAGGTCCATGGTAATCTACAACAGAAGGGGGGGGGGTTTCAACAACACAGCAGCCGATAACAAGTTGACCCGAGAACCAGACGAGCCTGTAGCCCTCAGGAAAGAAGAGGCAGGCATCTGAGTGACTACTGAGGAGACAACTACCCAGAGGTAGACAGCCAGGCCACCCAGAGTCTCGGGTGGCAAAGCTGTCAGTATGGGTTGGGTAGGAAGACAGACCTGGAGAGCTGGTCTCTTCACTGAGGCAGCCGCTGAAAAGCACCCAGAGGAAGGAGAGGCAGATAGGGAATGGGAGCAGTCACGATCCTGTTTTTGACACTGTTCCACAAGGACTAGTCAAGGGCCTTAGAAGACTGGGAGCTCTTGGACCCGGTGGGCGACGCAGTGGCCACAGCCCCAAAGGACCCCTGCCCAGAGTTGGCTACCTGCTGCTCCATGAGAAGCTTTTTGAGAGCCTTCTTGCATCACCTGAGAGCTGTATTGTTGAATTCTGCAAGAACTCACAGTTGTAGACTTCGTGGTCAGGCCCCAAGACAGCAGACAAAATAGTCTGTAGAGGGAATCTTTTCACAGCGGCAACACTGGGAAAAGGACAGATCAACTCCCAAAACAAAAACTGAAAAAATTTGGAGAACAATTAGAAGAAAATGTCTGTAGGCTGAAAAGGTGCAAAAACACTGCTGGCTGCTTCCAAGAGACACCAATAGCTGCTGAAGTCGATGAGGAAAGAACCAAGACAGAGGCCGTCAACCCCTATAGGGTTGCTGACACGTGAGCGACTCAGTTGTACTGCTGAAAGTCTTCCGTGTGGATCCCCTTCACCGACAGCAAAGGTTCCTACAGTGTAACCCAATTACTGAGGTAACCTTAAAAATCATTCCAATATTGGACCACGTGGGCCAGATTACTACTCTGGCTGGCTATCCAGGTCATAAGTGGAGCTGAAACCACATTTGCCATGGTTATCCTACTGCCTGGATTCTCAGTCTGGAGGAAGGCTACTAAAATGTTTGGACTTGGTATGGTCATGTGCCACATTAATTACCACTGAATCTGCCCTAGGGTGACTCCCTAAAAAGGGAGTGCCAGCAAAGGCTTGGTAAAGTCAGTCCACCTCCTTCGGCAGAGGAGAGGTGGAAGAAGCAGAATTCCAGGCCACCCTAGTGACAAAGGAATCAAAGGGGGCATTACCACAGGGAGGGCATTTCACTGCCAGAGACAGAAGGCCAAACAGCATCTTTTAAAGGTCCTCCAGTCTCCTAGCCCATTATGGACTGCAAGTGGTGCATGGCATCCATGATCGATGGATCGTCGGGGGAGGCGGCGGACTTTGGTACCTCCTTAGAATGTTCATCCCTGTCTGAAGACCCCCCAGGTGAGGACGAAGGCCCTGAAGAATCAGTCATCCTCAGTGGAATTACTATACGAGAGACACCGGGGGCTGGTGTTCACCCCTTCAAAAACCTGAGCTGATGTCAGGACGAGTCAGATGACCCAGCCGTGTGGGGTTCACTAGGAAGGGCAGAGGGGAGAGGCTGGAGGCAGCCCTTTAGGGGCAGGGCTGTGCCTTTCAATTAAGGACCACCATGTCGAAGAGAGAACATTATAATCCACTGGGAGCGGTATTGTACACCTGTAAGAATAGATAAGATGGCACCGGGGAAGGAAGATGGCAGGAGGGAAGGGTGAGACAGCTGAGGAGCTGAAGAGTACCCAGGCGCAGGTCCGCCCAGTGCCGGTTTAGGATCAGTCTTTACACCCTAGCAGGCATCTGCTACAGAAGAAGCAACAGAGTCAGGTCCATAGATTGGGGCTCTGGCAGGCCTAGTGGTGGCCCAGCGGACGAAGGCCTGAGGTGCCGGGGAAGATCCACCAGCACTGGCCCACCTGGCACCCGGGGGGATGGGGACTCCTGAATCAAAGACGGAGGTGACGCAGGTAGCCTGCTGTGCGTGTGGCCTGGCAGGCCTGCCATCTGTCCCAGTAGTGGAAGCCCAACCACCATGGCGGGTGGGAGGTCATGATGGTTGTGGAACAGACGCCCAAGAAACCAACACCAGCCAAGCCGCCTGGCTGAGAGCCTGTGGAAAATATGGGCCTGGAGAGCAGGAGACAAAGTTCTCCTGTCCCAAAGCGCAGCCCGAATGGTAATGAGAGTGGGCAGCAGAGCCAGCAGGAGCTCAAAGGAAGAGCAAGGCGACGGGGCTGCAGGAGCGACCCCCTGTGGGGAAGGGGGAGATGACCCAGTCATGGTCAGCTGTGGGGCGACTGCAACCAGGAGGCTGGCCAGGGCTGGTCCCAGTGTTTATCCTTCCCATTTCTCCTTGTGAAAAAGGAGAAGAAACCCCAGAGGACTGTGCCGGCAAGGTCAAACAGCTCCTAGCCTGCAGCTCCATCATGAGCAACTGTGCTTCAAAAGCAGTTGCTCCTGTGTGTGAGTTTGTTTTTTTTTGGGTGTATGTGCATTTCTTTGTTACATCTGTGTGGTTCCCGGTCACGCCTGTGGGGACTCCACATAGCCCTACCTTATAGCTGGCTTGTTCCCCCAGGGTGGAGCCACAACTCCATCTTCAGCGCTCCTTGAAGGCAGTACCTGGCCACAGGCAAGGCCTGGGAGGAGGGAATGGACAGACCGGGTGGGCAGGATCTGGCGGAGGGCATGTGGGTCAAGTACTGTTGTTTACCCCCCAAAGCAAGTTTTTTCCTTGTTCTAATGTTAGTACCCAACCCCCGCCCAACCGAGGTGCGGACGTGCAATGACGTCCAGTGTGGGCATGCGCACATCCACCCACATCTGCAAGACGTCTGTCACCGCTCCCCTTCTTGTAAGCAATCCCTTGATTGCAACGCACCCAGCCTCTGCTGGGTGTCACTAGCACCAGGGACACGCTCCCAGCCCTCCCCAAGAGAAAAGTCATCGTACACTCAATCCTCTCCTCCCCGGCCAACCACCAGCGCCCGAGCTTGCTCCTAAACCCGGGTCGCCAGTGTGGCACAAGGTGTGGCGTCCAGCGCCTCAGGCTTCGGTGTTGTGGCTGGGGCCTATGCAGATGACATGCAGAGCAGCAGTCCTTTTCAGGGATGTTTGCCACAGGCACAGTTCAAGGAGTGGACGAAAGACTAGGCTGATCGTCATAACGATCGATCATCCTACCGCAACGACATGATTGAAAAAGTGCTGTCTTGTTTATAGATTCTTTGGACAGTCAATGGACATTCAATGGACAAAAGGAAACTGAGAAATTCAGTTTCCAGCTCAAGTTCTCATTGAGGACTACTGCTCTATGCACTAGCGGCTGCGTGCGAGCTGAAGACGGTGGGAAAATGAAAAGAGGATTCCAGGGACCGCCAACTCCAATACAGGAGCAGAATGATGTGATGTGTGGATGGCCCCTGGCAAATGACTGCTAGAAGAGCGGCATGCACCACAGCGCCCTCTGGTGACAACCTAAGTGCATTACCTGCCACAAGAGATTATCCCTGTGGGAGATCTACTGTTACAGGCAAGTAACCTGCGTTTCTAGGGACATGGGTATGTTCTATCCACACTTACTGGCAGACTCCAAGCCGTTCTCCAAGAGGGAGGCAAGGCGGACATCCCCTACTTAGGGAACAAAGCTCAGAAGCCCCAAAACCAGCATCCCAGCGTGACTCTAGGTCAATGTGGTAATGGGAAATGAAGCTGTGTGCAGGTTTCCAGGTAGCAGCCCTGCAGATTTCCTGGATAAGGACGTCCCTGGAAGACACCAACACAGCGGTATGACTGGTGAAATGAGCCCTTAACCCTCCGGGAGGCTCCCTATCCGCCAACCTATAGCACAGATCAATGAAGAAAGTGATCCACTGCCAGTCGTCCCCTTAGCTATAGGTCTGCCAGGTGCAGCTACAGCACAGGTACCAAACAACTAGCAAACCCCTCCCACTCGAGCCGTGCTCTCTTGGTAATAAGCGAGCGCTCTCAGGTCCAGAGTATGGAGCCTGTGTTCAGCAGAGGTGCGATACTGGAAGAGTCTTGCCCGATTCAGGTGGAACTCCTGACAACCTCCGAGGAGGAACTTCGGGTTGGGGTGCAGGACAACCTTGTCCCTGTAGAAGACCAGGTAAGGAATCCCCACAAAAAAGCACCTGCAGCTCACCAATCCTTCTGGCTGACGTGACACCCACCAGGAAGGTAGTCTTCCACGACAGGTGAGACATGTCACACCTGTGCATTAGTGTGCATGGCTTGCTCGTAAGAGCTTTGCCAAAACCAGCAATAAGTCCCACGGTGGTGGTGGTTCATGCACCAGAGGGGATATGTGATCCAAGCCTTTGAAAAGCACCAGACCACCTTCTACACTGACTGCTGACCAACCCGTGCCAGATGTGCAGAGATGGCTGCCAGGTGCACCCTGAAGGTCAGACTGAAGTCCCCTTTGGAGAGGGACTATGGGTAGCCCAAAATGCTGGCCACTGGACAGGACAAAAGGTCTAGCCCCTTGCTCCAACACCAAATGGAGAATCTTCCATTTGAAGGAATAGAATTTTCTGGTATATTCCTTTCCAGATGCCTCCACCACAGTGAGGACATCCGAGAAGCCCAAAGCCTGGAACTGTGGCCACATGCAGGGATTGAAGGTCCAGGTAGAGCACCTTTCTCAACTTGATGGACAGCAGAATCAGGCGTAGTAGAAAACTTCTCGGGAGCCTGTTGCTGAGGTGGAGGAGATTGGGGTACCAGAACTGGTGTGGCCAGTCTGGAGTCACCAGGATCACCTCTGCCTTCTCCCCTGTGACCTTAAGCAGCACCTCATGGATTAAGGAAGTGGAGGAAGGCATAGAAACAACCTGGGGCCCAAGGCCTTGAGAAGGCATCCCCTGCAGTGAGCTCCTTCCCTGGGGCGAGCAGCCTCAGCTTTATGCCTCTTGAGTAGTAAGAGGTCCACCTGAGGTGGACCACCAGGATACTAGACTACCTTTGGATGGAGAAACCACTCATGAGATGCCTCGCCTACCCGGCTGAGGGGTTCCACCAGCTGACTGGAGGCTCCTGACACATAAATAGCTAGGAGATCCACCTTCAGACTGCTCATGCAAGTCCATAAGCGGAGAGCTTCCTTACACTAAGGCAAGGAGTGCGTCCTGCCCTGTTTAAGGTAGTACAAGGTTGTGGTGTTGTCAGTCTGGACTTTGACCACTTGACCCTGAACATACAGAGTGAATGCAGCCAGCACCAGACAAACTGCCCGGCGCTCCAACAGGTTGATGTGCCATCCAGACTTTGAGGGTCCAGGGCCTGTGGACTTTGTTCCCCCAGGTCATAACCCCAGGCCATGAGAGGCGCATTCAGGATGCCTGTCAGCTCGGGCAGACAATCCCTTCTTGCAGATGCTCTGGAACTAACCACTACTGGAGAGTGTCCTACATCTTCTGGGTCACAGTGATCAGCTGGTTGAAGTGATCTTTGCACAGAGACCACTGGCTGGCCAGCTCCCACTGCAGGGAGTGCATAATCCAACTGGTCCAATAAACCACGCTGGTGCAGGACACCATGCAACCCAGAAACTGAACAAAGTCCTGGGAAGTGTGAAACTGCCCAACCCCAAAAATGATTTGGCAAAGGAGGACAGAACCTACACCCTGTCCACCAGGAGCCGTGCTCTGGCTCGGCAAGTTGAGCTTTGCCCAGATTAACCTGATCACCTGCAAGGGCAAGAGTTCTGACTTGGCCTCACTGACCAGGAGGCCCCAAGGGAGGTGTGGGTCTGGAGGGCCAGGTCCCTGGACTCCACCTCCTGCCTGGAGGAACCTGCAATCAGCCAGTCGTCCAGATAGGGGTACATGTGGACCCCTCGGTGCCTCAAGTAAGCTGCCACCACTGCTACGCATTAAAGACCCCAGGGGCAGAGGAGAGGCCTAATGGCATGGCAAGGAACTCGTAGAGGGTTCCCTCGGCTCGAAAGCAGAGGAACCTTCGGTGAAATTAATGGATCAGGATGTGAAAACATGCCCTGAAAACCCAGAGAGCAAAACCACATGTTCTACTCTAGAGATAGTATAAATCAAGTCGTAAGAGGGAGGTAATAATCCCTCTGTACAAGACATTGGTTAGGCCCCATCTGAAGTACTGCGTGCAGTATTGGAGGCCACACCTTCACAAGGACATTAACCAAGTTGAGGCAGTCCAGAGAAGGGCAACCAAAATGGTGCACGGACTGCATCAGAAGACATACGAGGACAGATTAACGGAGCTCAATATGTATACCCTTGAGCAAAGGAGGGAGAGAGGTGATATGGACGTAGGCATTCAAACACCTTAAGGGCATAAACAAGGTGAAAGAGTCTAACATGTTTAAATATAAGAAAAATAGCAGGACAAGAGGACACAGCATGAGATTAGAGGAGGCCGATTAAGGGGGAATGTGAGGAAATTCTTTTTCACAGAAAGGGTGGTAGATGCATGGAATGGCTTACCACAAGAAGTGGTGGCTATGAATACAGTGCAGGGCTTCAAACAGGCATGGGATAGGCATAAGGGAGCAATACAAATGGCTATGAATAGATAGGTCACTGACAGAGCAAAGGCCGATGGCACATTTATAAGGTAGAAAAAGAAATGGGCAGACTGGATGGGCCTTGCGGTCCTTATCTGCCGTCAACTTCTATGTTTCTATAAAGAAAGTTACCATCCTACAGGTGCATGATCTGAGGAACTTGCTGAAGTTATGCTCATCTAGAATGTGGTGCCAGCCTCCGGTCCGCTTTTACACCAGGAAATACCTGCAGACAAACCCTGGGTGCTCCAGAGGATCCGCTACTGTGACCATGTCCTCACGTAGGAGCTGGGCTATTGTAGTCTCGAAAAGCCAAGAGAGGGTCTGCAGATACCAAGTCCTCCTGTGGGGCACAAGCTCTGCTTGGAGGGTACTGCTCAAAATCCAGAAGTAGACCCTGCCCAACCACCTTCGGAACCCACCCGTCTGTGGCAACAGTGGACCAGGAGGAAAAAGTGGTAGAGTTTGGCCCCCCACCCACAGGAGACATGACTTGTATGTGGGTGACCGAGCAAGCTTAGGAGCAGGAAGACCCGGCTGAGGAGCCATTGTGTCCCTTCCCTCCAGTCTTATGGGCCACCGACTTGTGCCTGCGTCACCAGGACGGGGTCTGCTGGCCCAGCTGATGCTGGGCTGTTTTACAGCAGGAGTGGAGGACCAAAAGGGCTTCCTCCTCTGCTCCAATGTGACGGAGTCTCAAGGTGGCACTGGACTCAGGATACACTGGAGATGATCCTCCACACTGGGCCCAAATAGGTCAGTGCCCAGGAATCTAACATCTGCCAGCTTGTGCAGAGTGTCTGCCGTAAAGGCAGATATCACCATACAAGCTCTACGGTGCTTGGCAACTGCAGCCACCACCGAGCAGGCACAAGAATCCTCCAGATCCACAGCAGTCTGAAATTGCTGCTTGGCCACAGCCCAGCCCTTTGACCTGCCCGACTGTGGTCTGCAGGTAGGAGAGTAATCACCTCTTCCAAAGAGCCCAAGAGGGCAAGGGAGAAGTGGGCCATCATGACGGCTGAGCTCTCTTGGCTGAGGCAGAGCGAGGAGGCCACAGAATAAGCCGTGTGGTCCAATTTCTCCAACCACTTGTCCAGCAGCTTGTCGACATCCTCAATACTGACAGAGCGCCAGTCTGCCAGCAACCCCTCAGCCAAGGGGTGCTCCGTAAAACTTGAGGGTACCAGTAGGTACCACATATTTGTGGGCCATCCGGGCAGAGGGCACAGGGCAGAATGCTGGCAAAACGCCAGGGCTGGGTAGACAATGGCCTTGGCCACTGGGAAAGCCTCAGAGAGTCCGTTGTCCAGAATCCAAGATGATAGCGAGCCCGCTTCTAGATGGGCTCCAGTTTCATCCCTGTGGACTCCTAGATGAGGCAGAAAATGCCCAGGAAGGAAGTGGACCCTTCCTCAGTTGAGAGATCCCCACAGACTCCATGTCAACCAGATAAGAGTGCAGCGAAGAATCCTCGGACTCTGAGGAGTCCACAAAGTGGCAGACTGCCAGAGTCACCCTCCGTGGACAGTCAGGTGTGAGTGAGTGACTGACAGACAACAGGGAAGCTCCTTGGCCAGCCAGCACTCAATCTTTTATTTAACCAGGCAATACACCATTGAGCAAGGTCATTTTCAAAGTGGTCCACAGAACAAGCGCTCACAATCTTCAAAAATTGTAAAGTTTACTAGAAAAGTGCAGACAACCGACAAAACAGAAGCTTGAGGGATCTAAGCCCTCCATCAAGTCATTTTCAAAGTGGTCCTGAACCAGGACAAACAAAATACAGGATAATCAAACAGGCACGAAAACAACGTACACAAAGTAATGGGTCTTACGAATTACCAGCTACATCAACCCAAGGACAATACTGCTAAATTTGCACACCAGGGTAGAGAGAGATACAGGCCTCAGGTGCACCCAAAAATAGAAAAAGCAGTCGTAGAGAGTAGCAGGAAGGGAGCCGGGGGCTACTGCAGCCAGAAAAATTAGCAGCAGACGGCAAGTGCTAGAGTCAACAGCACAAGGTTGCAGGTGAAATCCTGCAGGAGCAATGTTCACTTATAACATTTGCAGGATTCCTTCAAACCAGCCATCAGGAGTTTGAAGGTGAAGGGACCAAGATCTCTGAATAGTATTCCATAGGGAAGGGAGAGAGAAATTAATAGCAGCTGAATCACGCCTCGTCTTTATTCTAGGTACAAGTGATTAATGAGTATCGTCTCAAACCGTACGACCCTCTGGCAAGCTCCTATAGACCAGCAATACAGACTAAATTTGTCAGTTAGTGCCCTGTAAAACTACAACAGGGCATTTCTCCTTTGTCAGAGCACCAGTCAGCAGCTGCTTGGGCAGCAACTCCACCACAAATCAGACAGGCCAGCTTTGGCCGAATTGAGAGTCTCGACTTGCTCCACTGGGGGAGTCAGTCAGCCTGTCGGGTGACAGCCAAGTGACTTCTAGTATGGGAGCAGAGGTTGGCATTAGACCGGCCAGCACCAACTGCTGCCACATGAGGTCTTAGTAGCTTCAAATCGCCAACTATGAAGCCTCTCCTCACCAGAGGAGGAAGACGACCAAGAATAGCAGCAGTGCTGCTTCCTGTGTTGGGAGCGCCGATGACTGTGGAAGCCACTCTACCCACTGGAGGAGGACAGACCTCGACCACCAGGGGTGCAAGGAGTGCCGCGTCTTCTCAGTCTGTGACCAGAGAGTACTGCTCAGCAAACTAAGCAACCCCCTTCCGAGGTCATGGGCAGGACAGAGACTTGAAAAGGAAAAAAAAAAAAGAATTGTTGGCCTCTTCAGGCAACAACCAGTCGATGGGTAGAGAAAATCTTGGCCGTCATCAGCCAGTGTCTCCATGAAGCCAGTGGCTAAGACAGCCGTTTCAACCGTGGTAAAAACCTGAGAGTCCCGAGAAAGAAAATTCCTGGTCCCATAGAAACATAGCATTTGATGGCAGATAAGGACCGCTTGGCTCACCTAGTCTGCCCATTTCCCTACCCAACGAATAAACTGCAGATCCTAGTTAACCAACAGCCTTCTTACTCCTACCCCCCACTAGAATTGCCTTATGTCTGCCCCATGCATTCTTGAATTCCCCCAGTTTTCGACTCCACGACCTCCTCAGGAAGGCCGTTCCATGCATCTACAACCCTCTGAAGAAAAGTTTCCTCAGATTAGCTATGAGCCATCCCCCCTCCATCTTCAAATTGTGCCCCCTTGTTCTTGCATTTTTCTGAAAGATGCTACCCTCTTGGACTTTATTCCCTTGAGGTATTTGAATGTTTCTACCATGTCCCCCGGCTCCCTCCTTTCTGTGAGGCTAAAGATCTTAAGCTCCTTTAGTCTTTTCATGAGTCTTCTGGTGCAGACTCTGCACCATTTTGGTTGACCTCCTCTGGACAGCCTCCACGCTGTCTAGGTCTTGTATACAGTACTCCAGATGTGGTCTTACTAACAGTCTGTACAGAGGGCCAACAAATTCCCGTTTTCTACTGGTGATGCCTCTATGCATCCAAGTATCCCCCCTCCAGCCCTCCTTACTGCCTTCTCACATTGCTGGCCCACCTTTAGCTTGTCTGATATGACTACCCCCAGGTCCCTTTCCATTTTTGTTAATCTCACCCCACCACTGTGTCCCAGCATTGAGAGTCCCCCAATGTGAGAGCAAGAGCTGTGTGAGGCAGAAGGGCCCTGCCCCCAGTCAGAAGGGACTGGCACAGCTCCTTGAAGGAACCTGAGAAAGTGTAGCCCAACTGGAGCAGAATGAAGGCAGAAGCCAAGGAGGACTGCACGGTGGCCCAAGCCGCCGCCTCAAAAAGTTGTTCCAACTGCTCGGCGAACCCATACAACCGCAGAGACCACCCAATGGGCATCTTTAGATTTGACCAGTGGATGTAGTTTTTCTGGGCAGCCCAACTTAAGGCAGGCAAGGCGGTCCTCAAGGACAGACACATGAACTGACCAGCAAATGTCACAGGCCTGGATATTATGATCATGGCCCAGACAGTAGACTCACATGGCGTAAGGGTCAGTATGCCACATTTTCTGCCTGCATGGGCACTGGCAAATTCCAGGCGTGGACTTCTATTCCATTGCAGTCACGATCGAACATAGAACAGCAGACAGAAATTCTTAAAGAGTTTAAGTTCTGGAAGTAAATCTTAAGATTTTAGTGCTAAGCCCTACTCAAATGAGGGAGCGGTAAAGAGGGAACTTGCTTCCAGTGGAAAGGTAGATCTGGCATCAAGGGACGGAGCCGAGGGATGTACTACCTGGGTAGGAGGAGCCACCTTTAAGACTTTCTGGCACATCTTAAAGGGAAAGGACACTGCCAGTAAGTGTGGCTAGAACGTATCCACGTCCCTGGAAATTAAGGAATTCCTCTCCTTCAGGAGCTGGAGGACCGAATATCCCAATACATGGACACCCCCTCCCCACAAAAATCTGGAGAGAACAGTGTCGCAGTACTGAAAATAGCTCCTGTCCAGTACTACTGAAAGAGTTTCGGAAGATCTGGCAAGTTATTTTGTCGAACTGCCTCTACCCAGGACAAAGGAGGGAAATGGCAAGTGCAACCAATGCTGTAAATCCTCTACAGTCTGCTGGGTCAGTAGCTCATAATTCAAAGTTCTAAATGGAATACTTTTTGAAGAATAGTGACCCCAAAATAATTCAGAGTCCCTCTATTCCAACAGAAGGGAAATTGAGCTTTCATAGCCGGGGATGGAGCAAAATTAAAAACTAAAAAAAACACAAGTGTTCAATATATTTAATTTAAAACACAAGAAATCACAGAATTCCTCTATTACAGACCAGGCTCGTCTAAAGGAAGTCTTGAGAGGTCACAGTCAAATCGTTAACAGCAAACAAGGCCATTTTATAACACCCTCCCAGGGGGAATCCCTTCTACCCACCATACAGTGGCTGCCAATGGTCATCTACAGTGCAAATAGTGGGATGGGGGGCACCCCTGCCTAGTACCCCCACACAAAGTTATAGGAACAAAGAAAAACTCAAAAGGCATACCAGTGAATCAGTGCAGAGGGACTGCAGCAGTTGAAGCAGCTCTTCTGGGAAAGCCATTACTGACAGGGAAGCAGAAGGCTGCTAAAATCTGGTGGATCTGGCTATGATTCCTAGTAACCTTCCTAGTGCCCAGGTCCTGCATTTGTCCATCTACCCCCCTCCCAAAGCTCAAATCTGCGAACTCCCCCTTCCCCCAGTTTGTTTTACATTAATCTTTTGGTCAATGAGCAACTGTAGTTGCTAGTTTGAGCTATATGGTGAGCTGTTATCCTGTTCTCTCCCCCCCCTCCCCGTGTATACAGCATCTGGTATGTAATCAGTTTATCCCAGAGATATTTCTGTTCCCTTAACTTCTGTCTAGTGGAATATTCAGTAAAAGTACCCCAGACACAAGATTTCAATCGACACAGGAGAAGCTTTTCCACCATCACTGTCAGTTAGGATCTTGGGCACCTATTCATGAACCAAAAATCAATGAAAGCTTGGTCCTTAAGCAGGGCCAGATTAAGTCTCCAAGGGGCAGAACTTTCTCCAATGCCCAACTGCACCATTATATACAAAGGTGACTGATTGGAAAGGTACCAGGAACCTACACTTGCGTGTTGTCCAAGTGTTCTGCAGGGACAAAATATCAAATAATCCAATCTAGCTGCCGAAGGATGGCATAAGGAGTAATTGTTATATACTCCCCAAAGTAAGAAAATGTTTCCAAATATCTAAACACTCCAAAGTATTTAAAATATTTTGGGATTGTAGAACTGCTACATCCCCCGCATCCAGAACGGATTCAAAACCATATTAAAATCCTCACCCAAAATCAGCAACCCCTGGGTAATATCTAATAACTTATCAAAAAACTGCTTCACCACCGATTTACTGGAACCTGGGGGCAAATAAACACCAGATAACTAGTTACTCAAATATCCCAAACTAATTAAGCTACACTCTTTCAGTATACGTATCTTGCAACTTAAATGGTGTTCACCATGGGAATAGTGTGGCCACACCCCTAGAAGATTACCATTTTTGTAAAGGGGCCTCCACCACGCTGAACCCAAACTTAGGAAAAAAGTGCTTGGCAGTAGACAAGTCTAGTTCCTGCAATATCAATATCTGGACGTTCTTCCAAAATTTGTAACAACCTGCCATACTTAACAGGGTCATCCATATCATTAAACACAACACATTTTAGTAGGGACCGCCATTTGACAATCAAGATGAGATGGACAAACAGGTTACTCACCTGTAACAGTAGTTCTAGGAGTGGTATAGTTTGTTCATCCACACTGTCTGGCAATGTCCCTTTCCCCTTCAAATCCTGCCGGAAGTCTTCAAGTTGGCTCCTCCCACCCACCCGGGTGGTATATACCTCAGCTCCAACCCATGACGCCAGATCTTAGCCCACTGGAAGCAAGGTGGTGCGCCTAAAGCCAGGGAGGTCAGGTGGGTGCGTGTGGATGAACATATACGGAGGGAGGCAAGGTACACACCCCTTACTTAGGAGAAATTGGAAAACAAGAGGCCCCAAAACCAGCATCTCGGCGTGGCTCAAGGTCAATGTGGTAGTGGGAAATGAAGGTGTTTGCTGAAGCAGAAACTGATGCAGCAGTATGGCGGGTAGAATGAGCTCTAAACCCTCTGGGAGGCTCCTTGCCCGCCAACTCATAACACATACCTATGCATGATGTGATCCATCTTGCAATAGTCCACTTGGCTGCAGGTCTGCCAGAAGCAGCTTCAGCGTAGATGACAAACAGCTGGCGAACCTCTCCCCGAATTTCCACCGTCCTCTCCTTACAATAGGAGAGGGCACGTCTGAGGTCCAGAGTATGGAGCCTGTACTCTGCGTCCGAGGCGTAGTTAGGGAAATATACCAGCACAGTCAACACCTGGTTAAGATGAAACTGACACCACCTTCAGAAGGAATTTCGGGTTGGGGCGCAGGACAACTTTATCCCTGTGAAAGACCAGATAAGGGGAGTCCACCGCAAGCACCTGGAGCTCCCCTGTCCTTCTGGCTGAAGTGATAGCCACCAGGAAGGCAGTCTTCCACGACAAGGGGAAGAGTTCACACTTGTGCATGGGTTCGAATGGCTTGCCCATGAGCTTTGCCAAAACCAGCAAAAGATCCCACGGAGGTGGAGGTTCACGCACCAGAGGGGATAGGTGATCCAGACCTTTGAAAAAGCACCCGACCACTGTCTCCTGTGGCAATGTTGGCTGACCGGCCCGCACCCGGTAAACAGAGATTGCTGCCAGGTGCACCCTAAGGGTCAATGACCGAAGACCCCCTTTGGAGAGGGACCAAAGGTAGTCTAGAATGTTAGCCACAAAGCAGGATAAAGGGTCCAAACTCTTTCCAAGACACCAAATGGAAAACCTTTTCCATTTGAAGCCATAACATTTCCTGGTAGATTCCTTTCGAGATGCCTCAGACAGTGTAGACATCCTCGGAAAGACCCAGAGCCTGGAACTCTAGTCACTCAGGAACCAGGCTGTGAGGTGCAGGGACTGAAGGTCCGGGTGGAATACCTTCCCCTGGTCCAATATCATCAGGTCTAGGCGTGTACAAAGCCGCTCCAGGGCCCTGCAGCTAAGGCTGAGGAGATCTGGATACCAGAACTGGCAGGTCCAATCTGGGGCTACCAGGATCACCTTCACCTTATCCCTTCTTACCTTGAGCAACACCTTGTGGACCAAGGGAAATGGAGGGAAGGTGTAAGAGAGGCCTGGGGTCCATGGCTTCGAAAAGGCATCCCCCTGCAGTGAGCCCTGCTGAGGGGGGATGGGCATGGTACAGCCTCAGCTTGGTGTTCTCCCTGGAGGCAAACAGGTCCACCAACAGTCTGCCCCAACGGGAGAACAGACTGTAAGCTACCTCTGGATGGAGAGACCACTTGTGGGATTGTCTGGCTTATGTGACGGAGCATCCGCCAGCTGGTTCGAGACTCCTGCCACACGGATGGCCAAGAGATCCTCCTCCAACCGGCTGACGATGGTCCAGATTCTGAGCACCTCCCTGCATAGCAGATGGGAGTGCGTGCCGCCCTGTTTGTTGAGGTAGTACATGGTCGTGGTATTGTCCATCTGGACTTGAACCACTTGACCCCGGAGCTGAGGAGCAAAAGCTGACAGTGGCAGTCTAACTGCAGTGAGCTCCAACAGGTTGATGTGGCAACGGGACTCAGAGGGTCCAGAACCCGTGGGCTCTGTGGTCCCCCATGTGGGCTCCCCAGCCCATGAGAGAGGCATTGGTCGTGAGGACGACAGTCTGCTCGGGGCAGACAAACTGGATCCCTTCTCGGACATGACTCTGGACAGTCCACCATTGGAAAACGTCCCACATCCTCTGGGTGACAGTGACCAGCTGGTCAAAAAGACCCAGACGCTGAGACCATTGAGCAGCCAGTTCCCACTGGAGGGGGCACATGTGCAGTCTGGCCCAATGGACCACTGAGGTGCACGCCACCTGTAACCCAGAAGGCGCAGGAAGTCCCGGGCAGGGTGCAAGTGCCCAATCAGAAATGATTGGGTAAAGGAGGAAAGAACCTCTGCCCTGTCCGCCGGAAGCCAAGCTCTGGCTTGACGAGTCTAGCTCTGCCCCACTAAAACCCATCACCTGAGAGGGCAAGAGTTCTGACTTGGCCTCGTTCATCTGGAGGCCTAGATGGGAACAGGTTCGGAGAGTCAGGTCCCTGGACCGCTCCACCTCCTGTAGGGAGGAAACCGCCAGGAGCCAATCATCGAGGTACGGGTATGTACGAACCCCTTGACACCGTAGATGGGCTGCCACCACTGCAATGCATTTGGTGAAAACGGCATGGCTCAACTCTTGCAGGGTCTCTTCGACCCTGAAGCGGAGGAACCGCTGGTGAGACGGACGGATGGACTGGGATGTGAAAAGAAGGCATCCTGTAGAGCCAGTGAACATAACCACGTTTCGCTCCAAAGATAGTATGATCTGGTTCAGAGTTAACATCCAGAAGGTGCGAGACCTAAGATATTGATTAAGGTTGTGGAGATCTAGGATGGGGCACCAACCCCGCGTCCGCTTGGGCACCAGGAAATACCTGGACATGAAGCCTGGGTCTGTAGGAGGATCCGGCACTGCAGCTTCCGCCTCCTTGCGGAGGAGCTGAGCAATGTTGTTCTGAAGGGCCGACTGAGCGCCAACTGAGATCCCTTCCTCCCGTGGGGCACGGGCTCGGATGGGGGGTAATGCTCGAACTCTAGAGGCAATCCCTAACCGACCACTTCCAGAACCCACCTGTCTGACGTGATACCGGACCAGGTGGAAAGTAGAGGAGCCAGCCCCCCAGAGGAGGACCCAGAACTGGCATGACGGGTATAGGGGAGGCTACCCCCGACCAGTCACTGTGCAGGCTTAGAGGAGGAGGCAGCTCCCCTGACCAGCACCTCGGCCTCCTTTGCGGGGCTGTTGGGGATCCTGCTTGGGCCTAGGGCGCCAAGCTTGAGCCTGCTGTTGCTGCTGACCTCCCTGGAAGGAAGGCTGTCTAACCAGAGGGGAAGAGTGCCGAAAGGACTTCTTGCCCGAAGAACCCTTAGCAGAGGTGGCATTAGACTGCTCAATGTGCTGGAGATTACCTGCGAATCCCAGACCGAAGAGGTCGGTGCCAAGGAAGGGCAGGTAGCTAGCCTGTGCAGAGTATCCACTGGAAAAGAGGATAACCTCAACCAGGCCCAACGGCGAGTGGTCACTGTGACAGCTAGTGAACGGGCACAGGAATCTCCAATGTCCAGAGCCGTCTGGAGCTGCTGTTTAGCAACAGCACAGCCCTGGTCACGGACCTGCTTGACCGTAGTCTGCTGAGAGATGAGGGAGGACTTCATCCAGCGACCCCAGTACGGCGTGGGAGAAGTGTGCCATAATTACTGCCGAGCTCGCCTGACGAAGGCCCAGGGACGATGCCGCATAGACTTTCCGGGCAGAGTGGTCCATATTTTTGGACTCCTTGTCCGAAGGGCGGTCAGTATCCGCAGAGCTGCCCGTGCGCCAAAACACAGGCAGTCAGAAGGCTCTCGGCCGACAGATGCTCAGTGACACCTGCCAAGGACCCCATGGGCACCGCGTACTTGCAAGTCATATGGGCAGACTGAGCCGGGCAAGAGGCAGGGCACTGCCAAAGCTCAAGGGCCGGGCCAACAATGGCTTCAGCCACTGGAAAGGCCTCTGTTGGGGTATCCCCCCCTTCTTAAGAATATCCGTAACAGGATATTCCGCTTTCTTTTGTATAGGTTGCAAAGGCATACCCGTGGACTCCGAGTCGAAGGATGCCCTGGAAGGAAGAAGGACCTTCCTCCAGGTCTGTCACTGACAGCTCATCATCGGGGTGTGAGTGAAGGCCAGTAGTAGAGTCCGAGGAGTCAGGATACAGGGGTCTCCCACCTATGTCACCTTCCATGCTCCTAGGGCAAACAGGAGTGACAGTTATGGACAACCTATGGGGCAAGCCCGTAGTTGTCCGATCCTTCTTAGAGGACACCCCTCCCTGAGGCTGTTTAGGCAGTGGTTCCACCAAAATTGGTGGGGAGACCGTAACAGGCTGACCAGGAATGCGTGCCGGTCCCACCAGAGGGAGAACCAGAGTCCTCGGAACCAAGGGGGTCAGTGTCAGCCGAAAAGGCTGGGGCCAAGTAATGGCCGGTACAGCCGGAGTGGACAGCTTTTGACCGGTCAAAAGCAGCTGCTGCCACATGAGATCCTCATAACATTGACGGAGCTTCCGTCCAAGTCTCTCCTCATCCGAGGAGGATGAGGAACGGTGGCGGCACCTCTTCCGAGAGTGTTTATGACCCTTTCTGCTTTTCTACCGACGGGATCCTACTCCTCGATAGAGATAGACGGCAATGGCTCTGTCGATCAGGAGAAGCCAGATCCAGCAAACACAGAGGTTCCGGCTCTTGTCCCTCGAACGGGATACCCGAAGGACAGGTCTCCTTGTTGGGGAAGGAGAGGCTGGGAGTCCTCTCCAAGGAGTAGGCAACAGGCATTGGCGACAACTGCTCGATCGGGTCCAGAGAAATCTCGGTCGGTTCTGCCATATCTTCGGCTTCAGTGCCTTGGCTTGACGGAAGGTCCGAGAAGCCGGCAGCCGAGGAAGCGATCTCGACAGAGGCAGAGACCGCCTGATCCTGAGTATTGGACCGTTCTCGGTCCCAGGAACGTCTTCTTCGGCTAGAAGAAGATGATGGTTTGGGATCCTTGTCCTTTTTCTTGGAGCGGGAGGAGTGCAAACCTGAAGGCGCCTTGCCTTTGGTAGGGAGAGACTGGCACAACTCCCGAAAGGACCCAGTAAAGGTGGAGCCCAGGTGGAGCAGGACGAAAAAAACTTCTGGCCAAAGCTTGGGCGGCTTCATCCTTGAAAGCCACCATCTGTTAAAGCTGCTCAGTGGATCCTACGGCCGCGGAAACCGCCCACCTGGCTTCCTTCGATTTCACCAGTGGATTGCAAAGCTCCGGTCTCCCCAGCTTAAGGCGCACCTTACAGTCCTCCAGAACGGTGGGATGGAAAGCCAAACAGATGGTGCAAGCCGAGGTATCGTGCGAGACATTTTCTGTCCGGAAGGAGACAGTCGAAACCCGGGGACGACTTGTCCTCCATAACTGAGGCGCTCTGATCAGAGTCGTAAACTCCAACGAGTTTTAGAGAGTAAATGCGGCGAACACAGTCTGAGACTCCAGGGCCTATGGTACCTGAAGAGTAGCACGAGGGAACCTGCATCTTCCAGCGGAAAGGAAGATCTGGTGTCATGGGGCAGAGATTAGGTATATACTACCCAGGTGGGTGGGAGGAGCCAACTTGAAGACTTCCAGCAAGATGTAAAGGGGAATGGGACATTGCCAGACAGTGTGGATGAACATATCCACGCTCCTAGAAACAATACTACACTAAAGTGGACCCTCATAATTTACACAAAAACAAACACACACACACACACACACACACACACACACACACACACACACACCTCTGCTTCCAACCACTGAGACCTCTGGGAAACAATACACCAGAACAGGGCCAGAAACAAAGGAAAAATCTGAACAGCTACAAAGTGAAAATCTTCTATGACTTTTATTGTTACAGTTTCACACTTCGCTGTATACAATCCTATGTAAAATTCTATGTAACCCCCGGGTCGCCCCTGAAAAAGGGACTTTCGGGGCCCAGTGGGCTCACCCGGTTATCAAAATTTAATAAAATACACTTGCTCTCGTCACTGTGGTATTTTGCCATGCCACCTCATTAACATAATTAAAGCAATTAAGAAATCAGTAGATATTAGGCACAGGGCGGAGGATTGAGGTGCTGGACACCACACCTCATGACATGCCGGCAACCCGGGTTCAGAAACGAGCTAGGGGCTGGCAGGAGGAGAGAGGATACAGTGTCCAACACACTGCTCCTCTCCTGGAGAGGATCCAGGGCATGCTCAATGAGCGCGCCCCTCATTATTGGCTGGAAGCACTACACACAACTGGGCCAACGAGTGGGAGGAGTGCGGCGGACGTGTGCAGCGTCACGCCACGCCAACATAATTGTACTGCTGCACTCCTGGGGGGGAACCCAAAGAGAAAACATCCACCACAGCACTGTGGAGATGACTACTCCAGGGTCAGGTTCATATCCCAACGCCAGCCCATCGCTCCAGGAGACTCCGCAGCTGACCCACTCAGGTGGACCTCTCCAATTCCAGAAAGGCTGCCACAGTAGGGTAGGCCCACCCACCCCAGGAGAAGAAGCTGGAAGCGATGGGTTCAGGCAGGGAGGAGACACCTCACCAGGAAGCAAAAAGAAAAGCAGTATATGCAAGTGGATGTTTCAGCAGTTGAGGATCTCTGAGAAGTGCATTACTGTGACATGGCAAACAGATCTGTAGGTATTCCTATGTTGCTGTTGCACCTCGGTTGCTGTTGCACATTGTGATTTCCACTACAATAATTTTCCCCCATCTTTGAGCCAGGTCTTATTTTGCATTCCTGTACCACCGCAATCAAATCCAGAATACAATATGCAAGTGGGAGGTGTTTCAGCAGTTGTGGGTCTCAGAAGCACATAGACAGGAAAACATCACAACATGTAGGTATAACCAAGGCTGCTGTTGCACATTTAGATTTTTGCACTAAACACCATCTTTTTGAGCCAAGTCAGTGTTTATAGACTTCCAAGGCCATCTACATCAGTTTCCTAGTCAATATACAATATATTCCCACAATAATATAAGAGCCCTGACGGAGGGCTCAACTCCTTGACTTATCTGACTGGCAAGATGCCCAATATATCACCACTGGAGCCCATCTTATGCTACTTTGGCTCTATCCTACAGGGCAACATTCCCAAGCCCTTCAATTCCTGCTTTTCAGTCAATATACAATATATTCACCCAATAAAATGACTGGACAAACTGTTCACCTCCTTCTCTGCTTGAACACATTTGACTGACAAGATAACCAAGGTACACCGTGAGCCTGACTTGCACAGCTCTATCCTCCAGGAAAACGATCCCAGGCCATTTAATTACCAGTTCCCATCAGTGTATATACTGTACAGGAGACCCGACTGATAACTCCGCTCATTCTAGGTATGAGTGACGAGATGTAAAATGTCACTGAGTAGACTTGCATAGCTCTGTCCTACACATTTGTCTGGTCATCTACTTACTGGTTTTGTCTTTATGATGTGGATAGTGTATACTCTTCTTGCTCTTGGAAGTCACATGCGGCGGGAGGGTGTGCTCTTTCCTCTTCCTTCAATGAGAGCACGAAAGGTTCAGGGATGGGTTCTCCACCAGGCTCCGAGGGTGCAGTCTCATTCCTGCTCACTGAATCAGACTGGGGTTTCTTCACCTATTCAAACAGTTTGTTTTTATAGTATTCTACGGTATTCTGTGATCTGGAAATCTAAAAGGGTTGAAAAGAACAACGTGTAGGTTTGTAAACAATCTATTCTGCTAGACAAAATTGTTTCAATTTCTTTCTAAATGGTTTACAAAACATTGACATTTGTGAAGCCTATACAACATTTTTTTTTTTTTTTTTTTTTAAACTTCATAACATCCACGACAGCTGACTTGAGATACCACAAATACAAGTGTTAAAGGAACAGATTGCTCTGGAAAACTGTGTGGTGTGTTAAATACCGATCTTAGGAGCTTATTCTTGAATTCATTTTGTGCAATGGCCCGGACGTGCTGAGAGTTGAGGCGCTGGACGCCACACCTCATGTCATGACTGCAGGGGATAAAGAGACTGAGCATCCGAAGGATTGCTCTTCCCAGGGAGGGTCTCAGGCGACCCGCTCAAGGGCAGCCTCTGGCAGAGGAAGGGGTCGCACAGTAGAGACACTTGCTTAAGAAGGGGCAGAGTTGCAGCATACGTCACCTTGCACAGCCGAACTCCGAGGGGCGGAACATGCAAGAAAAATCCCCACTTCTGGGGATAGGCGAAGGCACCTCGACCTCTAGGACCATACTCCCAACATCGGACGCATTTCCTCTCCAGGCCAGATTTGTAGAAACCAGCACTCTATATTACAAGATAGAGTGCCCTGGGCAGCCCTTCCTCCGGGGCTTGCGCAAGTCGATGCAAGGAAGAGAAATCTGGAGTCTCAGTGGGAGGTAGAGACCTGGAGAAAAAAATCGGGGATGCAGGAGAGAGTTCCCTAGGAAGTGGAGCAAAAACAGTTAAACATTTTGTGCTTTAATAGACCATTCAAAAGATGGTCTAACCATCAAGTGCAATAAACTGCACTTGGAAGATGATAAACTAGGTGCATGTCCCGAGAAATCCAAGTATGTGTTGGTAACTAGTGTGCTAATTAAATTTATCCTGGACTATGGGAACTACAGACATTGTGCGAGAAGAAGTACAGCGCTGAAAAGGAAGGGCATGTCTGTCCAGGGACGGAGCCTACAGGACAGAATTACGGGTAATGAAAAGTACAGTCACACAAGAAAGTACAGTTATGCAATAACCTACCGTAACAGTAGATTTTCGAGAGGGGCTCTTGCAGTAGGTAATTACATATAGGACTAACGTTGGCAGACAGCAGGACCCCACGGAAAAATTTCTAGCTAGCAGTCCCTGGCGAGGGACTGCCCCCACGTCAAGTAACTGGCGTCAGGAGAAGTCGGTATAAAGGGGCGGTCCCTGACACCCACCTTCCAGTTCTTTCCCGCCACTGGCCAGAAGAGGCCAGATGAGAGAGGAGCGGATATTTCCCTGAATGGAAAAAGGGCTGAAAAAGCTTAGGGCGATGGAGGGCAGGAAGGTATTACCTACTGCAAGAGCCTCTCTCGAAGATCTGCTGTTATGGTAAGTTCTTATGTAACTGTACTATCTTACTTCGAGAGGGCTCTTGCAGTAGGTAATTACATACAGGACTGAGTCCCAAGCAGTCTGGAACAAGGACAAGCACCGGGAGAAGGAAGTCTACTTCAAGGAGAAGCTCTAGCTGTGCAAGCTTTAAGACAAGAGGCCTTGCAGGACAGCCAGCCCGAAGCCTGCTCTATGGCGAAAGGCAATATCCAAACTGTAGTGTTTTGTAAAGGTATGGACAGAGGTCCAGGTGGCGACAGCACAGATATCTGCTGCAGACACATTCTTGAAACAAGCCGCTGAGGCAGCTACTCCCCTGGTGGAGTGGCCTCTAACTTGACCCGGCAGGGTCTTCTTGTACTTGTCATAACAGAAAGTGATGCAATGAGCCAACCATTTAGATAGGCATTGCTTAGAAACAGGATTACCTTCTCTTTTGGGAGCAAAACAGAAACAACTGATAGGTCTTCCTGAGATCTTTTGTTCCATTAGCGTATCTCAGAATTCGCTGAACGTCCATAGTATGGAGTAAATACTCCCCTTGACTGGAGTACTGCGTAAAAAAGGTGGGTAACTCTGGACTGGTTCGGAGTAGACTTCGCTACTACCTTAGGGAGAAACTTAGGGTTACTGAGCAGAGCAACACGTTCATTGGGGAAAAAAAAAAACGTATGGAATTTTACACATCAGGGCCTGGAGCTCAGAAATTCTCCGGGCGGAAGTAATGGCCACCAGGAAGAGAGTCTTCCATGAAAGGAACTTCCAAGTCTGCTGAAGGTGCCGGTTCAAAAGGAGGCAGAGCAAGTTGAGAACAAAGTTCAAGTCCCATTGGGGAGCAGTAATACGTATAGGAGGTCTCAGATGGAGGACCCCTCTAAGAAAGGTCTTAAGAGACCTCCAGTTGAGCAAATGTCTCGTCTGCAAAGGGGACATGATAGGCCGAGATGGCCGCCATGTGGACTTTCGGAGAAGAATGACTAAGACCCAGGTGAAAAAGATGGCATAGGTACTCCAGCAGAAGCCCCGCAGAACAGGAAAAGGGTTCCACATCCTTAGAGGCAGCCCAGATAGTGAACCTTTTCCACTTCATGAAGTAGATCTAGTAAGAGGGTTTTCTAGCCTCCACCAAAATCTCCGCCACTTGGGGAGAAACCCCAAATCGGGATTAAGATAAGTCTGCAGGAGCCATGCATGCAGCTGAAGAGACTCGAGGCCTGGATGGACCAGGGTCCCCTGATCCTGGGTCAGCAAACCTTGTGATAGAGGAAGAGGAATAGGATGATCCTCCGAGTATTATTGTAGAAGAGAGAACCAAACTTGCCCTGGTCAGAATGGAGCAATCAGAATCATTCGTGCTCCTTCTGAAGCTAGTTTCTGCAAGACTCGTGGGATAACTGGAACTGGGGGAAAGGCACAGATGAATCTGTCTTTCCAGTCTAGAGACAGGAGCGTCTCTCCAGAAAATGCCTCGCTCCGGAATGAGCGAGCAGAAGACTGGAAGCTTTGTGTTTAGAGAGGATGCGAACAGGTCAACCTGTGGTGTTCCCTAAAGTCGGAAGACACCATCTAGAACCCCTTGGTCCAGTTCCCACTCGTGAGCCAGAACAGAACAGACGCTTGTCTGCTAAGGTGTTGTCAACTCCCAGAACATGAACTGCCATGAGGTGAAGGTAGTGTTGTGTTGCCCAATCCCAAACCCTCCTTGCTTCCTGCAAAGAGGGTAGGACAGAGTCCCTCCCTGTTTGTTGATGTACCAAACCAATCACATGTCCGTCTGAACGGCTAGGTGGTCAGGAAGGATGTATGGGTGGAGGGCTTGGAGGGCATACAACACTACCCGAAGCTCGAGCACAATGATGTGGAGTGTCTATTCCAGCCTGGACCAAGAGCCCTGGGTCCGATGGGGACCTAGATGGGCTCCTTCCCCAACCTTCACCCGAGGCGTCCGTCAGAGTCTGGGGGACGAAAGAAAGGAACTCCCCGAAGCAGGTTCTCTCAAACCATCCACCACTGCAAGTCTCGGAGCATCGGTGAGGAGACTAGAACTGGGTTATCCAAGTCATCCACTAACTGATCCCACTGGGAGTGGAGAGTCCACTGAGAGACTCACGTGAAGCAGAGCACGAGGAACTGTCGGGATAGCAGCCGCCATGAGCCCAAGAAGGCATAGGACCGACCTTGCACTGACCCTCCTGCTGCCGGACAAACTTATTTGAGTCTGGAGGGTGGACGCCCGGTCCGGTGGCAGGAAGGCCCTGCCAATGGTCGTGTCTAGAATCGTCCCGATAAACTGTAGTCTCTGAGATGGGATCAAGTGAGACTTGGAAAGGTTGATGGTAATAGCCAGGCAGGCAAAAACCTGCTTGGTAAGGGTGAGGCAGCGCAGGAGTTCCTCCCTGGATGAGGCTGCCAGGAGCCAATCATCCAGGTACGGGAAAACCTGCACCCCCGGGTACGCAGGTAGGCCGCCACCACCACTAGGCATTTGGTAAATACTTGGGATGCTGAGGATAGGCCAAACGGAAGTGCCTTGAACTGGTAGTGGTCCCCCTGGAAGACAAAATGACATCTGTGATGAGACAGGCAAATGGAAATGTGCAGGTAAGCATCCTGCATATCTAGGGCACATAGCCATTGACCCGACCGGAGGAGGGGCAGAAGGCTCTGCAGCGAGAGCATTCTGAACCTTTTGTATTCCACAAAAAGATTCAGGGAACTGAGATCTAGAATAGGTCTGAGATCTCCTGTCTTCTTTGGGACCAGGAAGAAATGGGAATAGTAACCTGTCCCTTGAAGATGGAGGGGTACGGGTTCTATAGTCTCTTTCATTAGCAGAGCTGAAATCTCTTCCTGGACCAAGAGAAGATGTTCCCGTGAATGACGATTTTGGGGGGGGGGGTTCCTGTAGAAACTCTATCGAGTGTCCTGCGATCAGCTGGAGCACCCAAGAATCTGACGTTATCCTTTCCCATCCCGGAAGGTGGAGGGAAACCTCCCTCCTACCGGTTCCTCCAGGGAGTCCGGAGGCTGTAGGAGAGGAGCTGGATGGTGGGGTGGTAGCGCTGCAGCTGAAGCACCTGCTGCTTTTTTGGGTGGGGGGGGCTTAGCAGCTGTGGGGGCCTATTTTGTGGCCTGCCTTCCCTGGGGTTTCGCCTTGAGCCGATTCAGTCTGCGAAAGGGACAGCGCTGCAGCTGGTGGGGGCGGTACATGGAGTCAACAGACTTCAGTGCCATCCCCTTCTCCTGCAAATCTGTGATGTCCTTGACATCGCCACCAAAAAGCACCGACCCCCGGAAGGGCGCTTCCTGGATAGCAGACTGCACTTCTGAGACCAACCCTGACACATGGAGCCAAGCATGACGATGCAAGCCTACGGCAAAAGCCGAGCTCCATCCAGCAGTGTCCACTGCATCGTAGGTCACACGAAGCATGTGTCGACTGGCCGAACGTGCAGAGCGGACAAGATCAGCCAACTTCTGTTTGACCTGAGAGTCCGGCAGAGAGTCCAGTTTGGTTTCCACCAGAGCAAGAATGGCATTCTGATAGTCCACCATATGATCGACATAGTTCAGGGCCCTAATCCCCAGCGTGGAGGAAGCGAAGATCTTCTTTCCATACTGGTCCATTAGGCGGGTTTTTTTGTCAGATGGCGACGAGCTGAGATGTTTTGGGTTAGCCAACCGGCCGTAAGCGGCACCAATCATGACCAAGTCAGTACAAGGGTGAGAATCAAAAAAAAAAAAAAAAAAACACACACACCTCTACACCCTCGGGAGCCTGATATAGCCAATTCGACTTCCGCAGAAATGGGGCTAGAGCAGACGGCTGCTTCCAGATGGTGGTAACAAGGTTGGCACCAAAGTAGGAGCTGTAATGGGCAGATCCAGATGCTTGACGAGTTTCAAACGCAGAGAGTCTGGTTCCAAAGAGTGCCACTGATGAATTTTCTGGATTTTTCGTAGCAACTCCATAAAAGGAGGATCGTTCGGAGGAGTCCTTGGCCTGGGCTTCGGTAAGGTTGGCTCATCCCTTTTGAGCAAACGGAGAACTGACGAGTCCGAGGCAGGAGGAAGAGGAGAAAACCCTTTCTCGACCGGGGACGATGACCCTTTGGGAAGCACCTAAGGAAGCGTATCCTGCCCTCTCTGGACCCAGATGGGAGAGCCCTGGAGTCCGGAGGTGGTAAGGAAGTGTGTTGCCGTGGACGTACGGGAACCTGAGACGGCACAGTCGTTGGTAGGTGGCTTTCCACATCCCTGGTGAGCAGAGCCTTGGCCTCAGCCCACCAGGAGGCCAGAGTCTCCTGCAAATCCACCAGCGGCGGTGGTGGAGGAGGGGTATAAGGGTATGGGTTGTACCCATATGGAGAGCATCCAAAACCCAGTGGTGGGAAACCTAGCGTCTGGTATTGTGGCACTGGAAAGACTGATGTCGGATACTGGGGTCCCAGATACGCCAGCGTCTGATAGGACGGAGGGTATCTGGGAGATGGAGGAGCTGCCGGCCCGGCCGGTGGCCTCACAGGCAGATCCAGTTGGAGGACACCAGAGGCGGGGCGACATCCGGAAGCAGGATGTCATCCGGAGTCTGTGAAACCGGTGTCAGGGCCGGCATCAGAAGTACCGGCGTCCGGGGAGCTGACGTCGGATCCAGTGCACCTAGAGGACAGTCTGACGGAGGAGGAACCCCAGCGTCTCCCAGGGATGGAGGGGAAAAATCCCCGGGGTTGGGCTGGGGGGGGCGCGACAACTCCAGGTCCAGGAATGGCAGCAAGGCTACACGGGAGAACCAGGAACGACGTGGGCAGGATCAGGGGGTTCGTTCTTTGCCGCCCAGACGGACAGACGTGCGGTTTTACAGCGAGCCCGCGGGCGCCGGATGAGCTGGCGTCCGACTTATGGAAGCCTTCGCCGGAGGCAGACAGAGAGGGACGATCAGCCTGGTCCTGCGGGAGAGGAGCCGCGTGCCATCCCGAAGGGTTGTGCGCCTTACCGGCTTTCTCCACGCAGACGTCTGAGGAGCCGAAAGGCCCGAGCGTGAGCCAGACTGGCGGGCCAATGCCCCCTTGGAAACCTCAGAGGCGGCAGTCGAGGAGAGAGTCCTTGCGACTCGCTAGGGAGACGCGGTGGAGAAGCCCTTGTCCCGGTGCGCTCCTTGTCTTTCTTCTTCCGATGGCCGTCGGGGGAAGTGGACTCCTGCCTCAGTTTTTTTTTTTTTAGCTCCTTCTCCATCGAACTAGTCTTTTTCTTCAAGATGCGGGCTTCCAGGGATTGCTACCACCTTTTCTGGGTAGCCGTGCTGAAGCTGAGGCAGTGCTGACACCTCGACCGGGTGATCGGGGCCTAGGCACGAGTCTCACTTATATTTGTGCTCGGAGGGTCTATGGGACGACATATACAGAAGATGACCTGACGAATGTCGAAAAGTCAAAATTCGGTAAAAACAGACGAAGGGAGGCTGACTAAGCAACAAACTTTTCCGCGAGGCGCTGCTCGAGCTAACGGCAGGAAAGAACCAGAAGGCTGGCATCGGGGACCACCACCCCTTTAAACTGACATCTCCTGACGCCGGTCACCTGACGCAGGGCGGTCCTCACTAGGACCACTACCCAGAAATTTTTTGGGTCCCACCGCCTGCAGTCCTATATGTAATTACCTACTGCAAGAGCCCTCTCGAAGCAAGATCTTACCGTAACAGTAGCTCTTTGAAGGGAGCACTTACAGCAGTAACACTATTAGGACTGAAGTCAGCAGGTGCCAGGACCCCATGGAAAACTACTAGCTAGCAGTACACAGCGGGGGACCACCCCCTGATGTCCACCGCCCCAGATGTCAGCCTATGGTATAAAAAGGGGTGGTCCCCCAGCCCAATCTCAGTTCTCCCGCCAGAGACCCCAGTGTAAACAAACTGGAGACTAGAGGAGATATGAGAGAGAGAGACAGAGAGCCCAGATGGAGAAACAGTCACCAGTACGGTGGAAGGAGGGAAAGCAGCACCTGCTGCAAGAGCTCCTCTTGAAGAGCTACTGTTACGGTACATTCTTAAGCAATTGTACTATCTCACTTAAGGGGGTCTTGCAGTAGGTAACAGTTGGGACATAGTCCCAAGAAGTGAAAGGACTGACCCCAATCAGCTGGGAGGAGGCAGCACAAGGCTTTCAAGAGAGCAGGCCCTGCAAAACTGCAAGTCCAAATCCTGCCTATGCTTGGATGCAATGTTCAAAGTGTAATGCCAAATGAAAAGTATGGACAGAACTCCCAAGTGGCCACTGCACAGATGTCAGCAATGGACACATTCCAGGAGGCGGCAAAGGAAGCAGCCATGCCACCCCTGGTAGAAAGACCTTTAAGCAGGCCCAGTAAATGCTTGCATCTGTGGTCACAAACAATGCAATTAACCAACCATTTGGACAAACACTGTTTTGAAACAGAAGCCCTTTCTTTCCTCTGAGCGAAGTTTTTGACTGCTCATGACGGCTCGGATGCAGTCCAAATAATATAAAGTACCTGGTGGACATCCAGAGTATGCAGCAAGACCTCCCCTTAATTAGAATACTCTGGGTAATCTACAGGCAAGTGAATATCTTCAGGAATAAACCGACACCACCTTAGGAAGGAACTTTGGATTGGTCCTCAAGAACACCCTGTCCTTGTAGAAAACTAAATAAGACTCTTTACACATCAGAAACTGAAGCTCGGGAATCCGTTGAGCGAAAGTAATAGCAACTAAAAATGCTTTCCACGACTAAGTGTAGCTGGCAGCAGGCTCAAAGGGAGTTGAAGCTTTTCTAAAATGAAATTAAGATCAAGGGGAACAGAGTCCCTATGGGAGATTTCAGATGCAGAATGCCCTACAAGAAAAGTGTGGGAGAGGTCAAGCTGAGCAAAAGTCTTGCCTGCTATAGTTGCATGGTATGCATATGGCGAATAAGTGCACCCTGATGGACAAGTAACTCGAGCCAGAGTCTGTTAGGGAAAGGATGTACTAGAGAATGAAGATGGAAAAAAAAAAAAAAAAAAGGGATCTAGGTGACGAATGGTGGCCCACATGCCAAACTGCTTCCCCTTCATGACATAAGCAGCTCTAGTGGAAGGTTTCCTGGTAAGCCACTAGAACGTTTGCCACCCAATGAGACACCTCAAATCAGGAGAAAGCATTAAGCCTGCAGGAGCCATGCAGGAAGGAGCAGACTCAAGGTCTGGGTGGACCAGAGTGCCCTGCTCTGGGGAGAGCAGATAGGAGCAGAGAGGTAGGGGGAAATCAAGAGATTCCACTACTAGCTGCAGGAGGAGTGGAAACCATATCTGGCACGGCCAGTAAGGGGCTATTAAGATCATCTCTGCCCCCTCTGACTGCAACTTGAGAAGTACCCTCTGCAGCAATGGAAAGGGAGTGAAGCCATATAGAAACAGGGCTAGCGTTAACCCCCTATTGAAGTCCCCAAATTAGATTGTTGAGGATTTTGAAGCACAAAAATAAAAACAGTGCTTCAGCTCTGACCCTGTATATTGAAAGGCTTGCATGGATATCCTTAGCAGAGAAAGTATTGATTAATATTGTGCAGAGCCACTCCAGAAATTTCTGACCCCAAAATGTTCTGATCTGACCCCCCAACACTTGAAGCAGAGGGTCAAACGGACTCCCACTTTACTAGTGCTTATGCAAGCCCTGTAGAAATCTCGCCAGAAGATACCAGGACCTAGCAAGCAGAATCAAACTTTAACCAGGCATGTAAACACCGTTGAGCAAGCTCATTTTCAAGGTGGTCCTGGATGTTAAGAGGTAAATAAAAATTAAAAATACAGATAAAGACAAAAACATAGTATATGTGCAGGGTTGTTCAGGCCTGTACATACGCAGCATAGGTAATACAGTTGCAAAATCAGAAAGTAGTCAGCCCAAGCATACACACCTAACAAAGGTGGTACCAGTTACAGCTTCTAAAGACTCAAGGGTAAAAAAAAAAGTTACTACTTAGGTATACATCAGTATAAGGCAGCTATCGTACAAGAAAAATACAGGAGGGAGTAAACAAAAAAAAAAAAAGGGGGGGGGAGAATGTATATGGTGGGGAGGGAGGGGATGGAGAAGAGGAGAGTCTCAAAAAGTGCAAGGTGCCCTCTAACAGGGAATGTGAAGCTGAGTGGGTTAAAGAGAAGTCAGATTTATGGGAGACACTAGGGGCTACTGGTACATGGTCAATTCATGGATTGCCCCAGTATACCAACGTCTGACTTGGCCAGAAACTGTACAGTTTTCGTGAATAGGTACAGTTCTGGGCGGCCCCACTTGAAGAGACTGAGGGAAGAAGCTCCTATTCATGTGCCTTGAACTGGGAATGGCTTAGGCTGTTGACCAAGATGTTCTGAACACCTGGAACATGCTTGGCAGTCTGGCCCAGGTGATGCTCTATGGCCCCTCTGCAGAGGGAGCAAAACTGAGTACCTCCCTGCTTGTTTATGTGCAAGACCACCAACATACTGTCCCCTTCTGGATCAGAAGGCCCAGTAGTAGGGTTGTCTGAAAGGCACATAGGATTGCCTGCATCTCCAAAACATTGATGTGGATATGCTGCTCCAGTGGGAATCTGGACACCCCACTCCCCAAAAACATGCAAAAGTCTGGTGGTCTGCCAGATGGGTGCACCAGCCCTGTCCAACACATCCGTGGCCAGGATCTGTCGAAGTGACTGACCGGAACTGGACCCCCTTGGAGAGATTGGAGGGTGGTCGCACAGACACCGGTTGTTCCAAATAGTCTGTGCGCCGATCCCATTAGACCCGAAGGTTCCATTGGGCTACCCTCATGTGCAGGTAAGCCAGGGGAAACATTGCCAGCCGCCGCCGCCATATGTCCCAGTAGTCAAAAAAGGGCTCTGGCTGGAACCTGGCAAGACAATGAGACCAGGAGAGCCTGTGCTTGAAGGTGTTCTGCTCAGAGGGAAAAAATGCTTCGCCTTGGGCAGTCTCCAAGATTGCCCTAGTATACTGAAGCCTGACTTGGGGAAGTGGAGTCATCCCCACATCGCAAAACTGAGAGAAAGTGGCCTCCATGGTTCTGAGCAACTGCTCCTTAGTGGGAGAAGTCAGTCAGTCATCTAGGTAAGGGAAGACATAATGGCCATCCCTCCTTAAGGCTGCTACCACTACTTTTGTCTATTTTTATGCTCCATCCTACAGGGAACCCTCTCTGGCTACCTCTCACCACACCCCGAGCTCTACCTTCCCTCGCACCAGTCCAACAGATCCCCCAGCTCTGAACCCAGAGCTAGGGCCACCCAATCTGCCCAGAGAGCTCTAACTATAATAAAGTGTGCCAGGCTAGAAACAGATATAAGGGAGTCTGCGGGTTGTAATAAACCCCTCAACTTCAAACAGAGATCCTTTCAACAATACTCTATGTTCTTTTCTCCTCAAGGGAGGATCTTGCCATACAGGCCAAAGTAGGGAGGGGCTTTGGGCATGGGGCATGCTCGCTGAATAACTGTATTCTTTGGTCAAGTGTTTTGGAATACTAATATACATGTCTCTTCCACTTAAAGAATGGCTCATTAACATCTTGCTATTCCTAATGGGGGCGAGTTACCCCCTCAAGTGGGCTACTATCCAAATTAGTTGTGATGGATCCCCACTACCAACACTGGCATGGTTAATGCCATTTCAGAGTTGGAATCTGGGTTGGAGATTTGCAGATCCCCAAATTGGAAGCACCATTGTATATAGTTTGTCCTGGCCTGGACCAGGTTGTATTTTAATTTTTTTATTAATGCGCCTCCCATGCCCAGACCGGCCACTCCTTCGGAGCACCAACACCTTCCTGCCTCCCTTTGACCTCCTGCCACCTACTCCCAGCCCCAACTGAAGCCTACCTTGGGTAGCCCGGTGTATCCCTATGCCAGGAAGGTCCCTCTCTTCCAGGGAGGAATGGCCTTTACGGCCGACTTTGCATCCCAGGTGCTGCGGGGCTGGATCCAGGGCTCTGGGTGGCAGGGGTCAAGGTGCTAGTCATCCAGTCGGAACGGGGCGTTATTTCCGTTTTCTGTGCCCCAACTACCGCAGTTCTCGGCCTTGTGTAAACACGCAAGGTATTCCTGGAGCGGGGGCGTGCCGTGGCAGCATGTCCCCAAGCTCGCCACCAATCTGCCCACAGGTCCCCAGGCAATTCCCACCCCCCAGGGAGGGAAGAGTCCAATGGACGCTTATGGAACCCCACCCTTGCCAGTCTCCGCTCCTGGTACCCGGGCTCGGGGCGCAAACCCAGGGCGTCAGCATGCCGAGGGAACCCCTTCGCTCAGCACCACGGAGCCGGCTCAGGTTGTACTTTCTAAAAGTTATTTGTTCAAGGCTTTTATTTTCCATACAACCACCAAACAGCACATATGTGTGCCGAAATTGAGATAGGTTATAATTTTTTTTTTTGGGGGGGGGGGCTGTATTTACCAAGATTCCGATTGTTTACAAGTCTCAAGACACAGAAATGAGGTCCCTAGACAGGGAGACTACAGACCCCATGGATTGGGGAGCGATACAAGGCTAATAAGTCTCATCTCTGGGCTGGAACTGCTGCTTTGGACCCTATGGGGTGTTCCAGGTCCATGGATTGTCACTTTACAACTTTTATCCATTTCTAAAAATCACTTATTCATGGTTGGAACTCCTGAATAACCCCTGTATTAGTAGCAAATTAAAGATGGATAACATTCCAGTTAAAATTGTATTCACCGAATGTGAATGGACTGCACACCCCTATAAAACTGTCTCGAATAATGCAGCACTTGTGTAAACAAAGGGCTGATATATTTTTTTTTTTTCTCTTCCCTTCCCCCCACAGGAGACTCATCTCTCCTCAGGAGAGCATCAAAAGCTACAATGGGGGAATAGATAACGAGTCACTGCCTACTCCCACACCAGGGGACATAAAAGAGGGGTACAACAATGTTGATTCCTCCAACTCCCTTGGAAATCCAGGAATCCTATTTAGGCCCACAGGGCAAATAGGATAGTTCGAGGACTACTACACTCCCAGATAGTAACTTTATTTAATGTCTACTTGCCTGCACAGTCACCAAGAAAGGCAATAAGTTTTTTTTTTTTGTCTGTTTTTAAAAAAAAAATAAGAGAGAGAGACAGGCATGCTTGATGGTATTTTTAATTCTAGGAGGCGATCTAAATGTAACCTTTTCCCCCGCACCTAGAGTTTACTAATCCCATTCCCACAGATTTTCGGGTTCAGTGTGGTACCTTAAGGAGAAGTTCATGTACCTGGGGATAGATGTCTGGAGACGTCTATTCCCCTCAACACCAGGTTATACTTATTTTTTCCCCGACGACATGGTACCTACTTCTAGATTTTTTTATTTTTATTTTAATTTATTTATTACAAATAAACATTTTTCTCTAATCCAAGATATTATAATAGAACCCTGGATACTATCAGATCATAATCCATTACTTCTGAAAATAAATTTGGGGAAAGCTAAAAATTTAAACAGTGGTGTTTTAACACTTCTGCTACTGGGGATTCCCCCACCCTCCTGGGTTTATGCAGTCATCTTCCCCCCTCCCTAAGCCCAAGGATCCCACGCTACCATCACATCGTCCCATTTCTATACTAAAGAGAGACTATAAAAATTTATATGACCATCTGGGCTAAACTGCTTGAATCTCTATTGCCCTCCCTTATTCACCCGGACCAATCTGGTTTCATTAAACAACTCAGTACCTCTGATATTTTGCGTCATCTTACGATTTTGCTTGAACATATCCATTCGACAAATACCCACTGCCCCCCTGAATTTGGATGCAGAGAAGGAGTTTGACAGGTGTCCTGGGATTTCCTTTGGGCTACCCTGTCTGAATTCTCATTTCCAGACTCTTTCCTGAAATGGACTCTAAATATTTACAGCCAATTTAAAGTGTATATTCAGGTAAATGGGGCACTCATCTCCTATTCTGCTACATCGCGGAACCAGGCAGGGATGCCCCTTGTCCCCCCTATTATTCAAAGATGTAGATATATCCCCTAGCACAATCCCTATATCATAACATCCAAACTGAAGGCATTCCCTTGGGCCAAAAGATTTATAAAGTTGCTCTTTTAGCGGACATTTTTAATATCTGCCCCTTCCCCGAATCGATCTATTCCAGCTCTGTGGTCTTCTCTAGCCGAATTTGAAAAAACAGCCAGTTTAAAAGTTTAATCTATCCAAGACCGAAGTTCTTCCCTATTTTTCAACCCCCTGCCCCCTTTAAAGAATGAAATGGAGGTGCACCAGATTCAAATACTTTATATTCCCCTAAACTACAACATTTAGAATTACTCAATTACGAACAGTTGTCCTTACAAATACAAGTGATCTAACAAAATGGGGCAAGTTACTTTTCTTCAACGTGTGGAGGCAGTGCGCATGCATATATTGCCACGCCTTTACCTCTTTCAGAATGTCCCAACATTCCCATTCACCTTTTATTTCCCCATCTTGGGATAAAGCGGTTTCAAATTGTTTATTTTTTTGGGGGGAACCACACCCAGAATTAGAGACTTCTGCTGGCTCTCACTCTCTTCCCCTTGGAAGGAACTGAAGTTCACCATAAATTATATACATGACAATAGCCTTTTCTTCTAAATGAAGACCTGCATTGCAGGACTTTACCCCATATACAGCTCAAATCTTGAAGCTATGGTATAAAATAATCCATAAAAAACAGTATTCAAACCAACAATCTTACTTAACATTAATTTCAAAAGATGAACATTTTCTCTCTACAATCCTTGATATCACCTTCTCCCACTGGAGAAGTTTAGGATCAACTCCTCCGACTTGACAATACTGGGATAAAACCATTTGATCAGGTTCTGTTTCAGGCGGAATATGGCCTTCTGGAATAAGATTTCTATCACTATACCCAAGTGAACCATATTTTACACCAAAGGGATGTTGTGGCCTCCCTTCCTCACCCTCTCCCGGCCCTGTGGTCCCTCTTAAGTGATACACTAGCAGACAAACCCTGGGGGCATTTAATAGACCATTTGTATAAAATACTTCGAGAACAGTTAGGAGATATCCCTGAATCGATTTTAGCCAGCTGGAATAAGGATCTTGATTTGGAGGTATCCTATTCAGACTAACAAGAAGCCTGCTCCACAGCATTAAAACGAGCTCATTCCAGTTTTTGGAAAGAATGCAAGTGGAAGTGCAGGACAAGTTTCCTTCGTTCACCTTCTATTCTGGCCAAATATCTGCCATCCACATAGAGCCGATGTTGGTGCCAATGTGCTTGTCAGTTGGTGGATTTAGGCCATATTGTTTGGCAATGTCCAAGACAGACACCCTTTTGGTGCCAATTCCAAAATAAGATAAAAGGAATGTCTGGGAGAAGAGGTGGAACTTACAGCTGAAACTGTACTGTCATCTATATATTTCCCCCCTCCCTTTTGCATAGCACCCTCCTCCCTATTTATATTCTAGCTGCCAAAAAGGCCACAACTCGTCGTTGGATGACAACCATAGTTCCAACGATGAGAGATTGGAGACAGGTAGTACAGGAGGTTTACCAAACGGAAAGTTTACCTGCTAAATTGCATGGTAAATCTACTCCATTGTGCGAGAAGTGGCAATCTTGGGTTCTCTATATGGGCTCTCAGGACTTTCATGCCCCAAATTCTGCATTCTATACATATTTGTGGGGGGGGGGGGGAAGATGGGGTATATGAGCCCATTCTCTATAAATGCGTGCGGTCCTGGGTCTTTCTATGAGTACTAATTGCATGGAATATCTGACTATATAGCCTTTTGGTAGCATTTGTTCTGTTTAATGAAATAATGCAATAAGGGACTTAATGCCCCTTTATGGAAACATCTTCTGCTAGAAAGGATCGTAATAGTCCCAGAGGGAGAAGGAGAAACATATGTTAAGCAAATGGAGATGCAACATATTCCAGACATGAGAGAGGAGAGAGTGATTGGAGAGAAACTGGGAGACAAGGAGGTGGAGAGGAGCCCCCCTTCAGCGGGGGGGGGTGTCAGTACCAAGGATGGGGCCCTAGGCTAAAGGGGACCCACAGAGAGCCCTGGAGGCAGGGTACTATTACAAGGGGAGGATGGCAGTGTGGGGAAGGGAAGCCATCAGGCCAGGACAAATGGTTCGGATAAGAGAGGTTAGAGGACACCTATTCAGAGGGGTTTGGAGTTAAGTGGGCAAAATAGCAAGGGAGGCAGAAAGGGGAGGGTGACAAGGGGGTCTCTAATAAGGCAGGAAGACTCCCACGAAATGGAGATCATGAATAAAGGGGGGGGTGTGAGAGGGTATAGTGGAGTTAACCATAAGGATGATGGCGGTGTTAAGGTTCTGTTATTGGGAGACTCGATTAGGGGTATCCAGTAGGAGGGACAGGGGGATGGATGCCATAGCCAGGTGAAGGTAGTGAGCATCTCTGGGCTGACAGTGCACAAAGCAAAGTTCATGGTGTATGAAATGGTTAGGGATTGTGGAGGGAAACCGGATTTCCTGGTGCATTTGGGAACTAATGATCTAGAGGGAAATAGCATTTTGGAAATCCAAGCAAGGTTCCAAGAACTTGCCAGAGTCGGTTGGGATAATGGATGCAACATTTCCTTTTCGGAGATATTGCCAGTACCAAAGGCCTCAGTGGAGAAAAAAAAATAAATAAATGAAGCTCACAGAGGTTAATGACTGGCTCAGGAAGTGGGGTGGAAGAGTGGGTTGGGGTGTTAGGGAACTGGAATGGAGTTTGGGAGGATAAGGGACTATATGCCAAGGACAGGTTTCATCTTGCCCCATTAGGGAAGGAAGTCCTTAAACAGGGGATGGCTGACTACATACAAGAAAGGTGGGGTTTAAACTTGTTGGGGGGGGGGGGAGAGAATAAGAGAGGGGCTAACCAGAAGCCCTCTCCTCCAGATGAGGACTTTAGCAAGGCATTTGACACAGTCCCACAAGAAAGATTGATAGTCAAATTAACCAGCCTGGGAGTGGGTCCCAGGGTGGTAGCCTGGGTAAAACATTGGCTGGACAACAGGACACAGAAGGTAATTGTAAATGGAGTCCACTCTGAAGAAAGGGCGGTTACTAGTGGGGTACCGCAGGGTTCAGTATTGGGTCCAGTCCTTTTTAATGTCTTCGAAATACAGCTCTTGCAGCAGGTTACACCATTAGGACTGATTCCCAAGCAGTAAAGCTTGACCCCTTCACATCGGGAGGAGGAAAAAGAAGAAACCGAGGAGGATCCACCCAACCCCGATTCAGGACAGGAGGCCCTGCAGCACGGCCTGGCCGAAACCAGCCCTTCGCCTAGAGGCGATATCCAGACTGTAATGCCTGATAAAGGTATGCACAGAGCTCCAAGTAGCCGCAGCACAAATAGCTGAGGTTGAGACATTCTTGAGAGCTGCAAAAGAAGTGGCTACGCCCCTAGTGGAATGGCCCCGGATGGAACCCGGGAGGGGCTTTTGTTTGGATTGGTAGCAATGAGAGATACATTGCACAAGCCAAGCGGGATATGATTGCTTAGACACTGGCCGACCTCTCATTCTCTGTGCCAAGGACAAAAGTTGTTCAGAAGTCCGGAAGGACTTGGCCTCTATCGAGGTAATACTCAGGCTGCAGGTGAACATCTAGAGTATGGAGCAAAGCCTCTCCTCTATTGGAGTAATTCGGGAAGTAGACTGGAAGGTCGATATCCTGATTTAAGGTCAGAGCTGAGACCACCTTGGGCAAAAACTTAGGATTCGTTCTCAGAGAGACTCTGTCTCGGTGAAAAACTAAATAAGGCTCCTTACACAATCAGGGCATGAAGCTCAGAAATCCTTCTGGCTGAAGTAACTGCAACCAAAAACAACATCTTCCAAGACAGAAAACGCAGCTCGCAATCCACGGCTGGTTCAAAGGGAGGAGCATGAGTTGCTCCAAAACAAAAGGAGATCCCATGGAGGAATCGGATCTTTAATAGGAGGCCTAAGGTGCAGCACCCCTCTCAGGAACTCCGAGGCGTCCAGTTGAGCAATGGTGCGGCTGGCCCCACGGCTGGTGATAGGCGAAATAGCTAAAGGTGCACCTTAATAGAGGAGTAGGCTAACCCCGGTGAAAAAGGAGAGGGTAGTCCAAGACTGCCCCATGGGGCAACCTAAGGGAGAAAGGTCACGAGCTCGTGACCATAAACAGAATCGGCGCCATTTCATGGCGTAAGTAGCTTGAGTAGCCGGCTTCTTGGCTGCAGAGAGTACCTCTGCAACCTCCTGCGAGACCCCGTGTCGCATGATGGCTACGTCTCTAGGAGCCAGGCGTGCAGGTTCAAAGACCGCAGATCCGGATGCAATAACGAACCTTGCACCTGAGACAGGTGAGAACTGTGCGGTAGTGGGAGTGGAGGTTCCCGAGACAGCTGTGTCAGCAATGGGAACCAGATTTGTCTGGGCCAGAATGGGGCCACCAGAATCAAACGCGCCTGCTCCCTGCGCAGTTTGAGCAGAACTCTCTGGATCACCGGGAAAGGAGGGAAAGCGTAGAGGAACCTGTTCTCCCAGGAAATGGACAACGCGTCTCGCCAGAAAACTCCAGGCCCTGGATCTAGCGAGCAGAAATTGGGCAGTTTTGCGTTGGATGGGGATGCGAATAAGTCTAACTCTGGAGTTCCCCATTGAAGGAACAGATCCTCTGCTACCTCCTGAAGAGTTCCACTCGTGGACTCCTGGCCTGGGGCGACTCAGGCCGTCCTTCGATTGTATTGTCACGCCAGGGACGTGTACCGCGACTAGACTTGCGCCGTGTCCGATTACCCAATCCCACACTCTCATGGCCTCCCTGCAAAGGGGGTAAGAGTGTGCGCCTCCTTGTTTGTTGAGGTAGTACATCACCGCCGTGTTGTCCGTCTGAAGCAGGATGGTACACGGTGGGACTATGGACTGGAAAGCCTGGAGAGCGTAGAGTACCGCTCTCATCTCCAGAACACTGACGTGCAGATGAGCTTCCAGCGGACTCCATACGCCCTGAGACTTCACCCCATCCAGGTGAGCTCCCCACCCAACACCTGAAGCGTCCGTGGTGAGGGTAATCTCTGGGACAGGCTGAAAGGGCGCCTTGGAGAGCGACCCGGGGCTAACCACCATTGCCAGTCCTGAATCACTGCTTTGTGATTCTGACCGGGTGCTGCAGATGGTCTTGCCTCTGGTCCCACTCGCGCTTGAGCATCCACTGCGTTGCGCGCATGTGGAGCGCCAGCGAGAGGGACCGTGGGAATGGCCGCAGCCATGTGACCGAGCAAGCGAAGGACCGACCTGGCCGGAGCGGTCTGATTCGGGCTGATAGGTCCTCTATGAGGGACCTGATCGTGCCCGCCTCTCGCCTGGGAGGAAAGCCCTCCCCTGACCGTGGTCCAGCACTGCGCCTATGAACCGCAGGTTCTGCGGCAGTACCAAGACCGACTTCTCCTGGTTTATCAAAGATCCCGGCGATCTGAACAGGATCAGAGTGTCCTGGATCGCTTGTGAAGCGCCTCTCTGGAGGCGGCCATGAGAAGCCAATCGTCGAGGCAGAACACATAGTGGCCTTTCCTCCTTGAGAGCAGCTGCCACGACTGCCATGCACTTGGTGAAAACCCTTGGAGCGGATGACAGTCCAAAGGAAAGAGCTCGGAATTGGAAATGGTGGCCTAAAAACTCGAAGCGCAGGAACCTCTGATGCGCCTGAGCTATGGGGATGTGCAGGTAGGCATCCTGCATGTCTAAGGACGCTAAAAAGGCGCCTTGTTTTAGCATGGGAATGAGACCCGGAAGGGTCATCATGCGAACCCTTTTGTAAGCGACCGACAGGTTGAGGTCGCTTAAGTCCAGAATTGGACGGAGGTCCCCTGTCTTTAAGGGAACCAGGAAGAAGTGAGAATAATACCCTAGTCCTCTCTGGTTTCCTGGGACAGGTTGAATCGCTCCCTTGTCCAAGAGAGCGATCACCTCTTGCCAAATCAAGTCACGGTGCTGACCCGAGTACCGGGAGAGCAGAGGAGGCCTCGAGGGTGGCTGTTCTGCGAACTCTAAAAAGTGGCCTATGCTGACCAGCTGAAGAACCCACCTGTCGGTGGTTATTGCCTGCCAACCCGACAGGAAGTTTGCAATGCGACCCCCGACCGAAAAGTCCCGTTGATCCTGAGGGGCGGGGGCCGGAAAGGAGTCATGCTGTGGCGGCTGAAGGACCCGCCGGCTGGGTGGCCTTGGAAGGGCGCTGACCCCTGCTGGCGGGCTGCTTCCCCTGGGTCCTTCGGAAGCCAGAGCCCCTGTGTTGTGTGGCGGAATGGGGCTGTTGCCTCTGAGTCCGCCCACGGAAACGGCCTTAGCTCCTACGAAAGGAGCCAAGCCTCGGCCGGTACATCACCTGGACTGTCCGGACCGCCTTTCCAGCCTCTTGGAGTTTGGTAATGCGCTCTGACGGGTTACCAAACAATACCTCACCTTCAAAAGGAGCGCCCAAAATATTTTTCTGGACGTCTGGGGTGAAACCGGAGACACGAAGCCAAGAGTGCCTCCAGAGGCAAACACCTGAACCAACCGCCCTGGCTGACGAGTCCGCTGAATCATATGCGGCTCTTAAAACTTGGGTTCCCACGTCTGAACCCGTCCGGAGGAGCTGAAGCATCTCCTCCTCCTGCTCACCTTCCGGCAGCCTCTCGGCCGCCTGTAGGCCCTGCTCCCACAGGGCGTTCTGAAACTGCACCATGTGGGTGAGGTAGTTCAGGGACCTAAGGGCGCAAGTCGCGGAAGCGTAAGTCGCTCTCCCAGAGAGTCCAGCTGTTTGGACTCTGGGTCCGGTGGCAGGGTGCTCAAATGTTGCGGTCTCTGGGACCGATCATGTGAGGCAGTAGTCACCAGGGAGTCAGCCAGAGGGTGCTGTGACAGGTACTGGTCCCCTTAGGGGCCCTGTACAGCCCGTCAGCCTTCTTCGCACCGCCGAGCGAATGTGGACGCTTCCACGCAGCCTTGGTGACGTCCACGAAAGTGTCCACCAAGGGTGGCACCACCACAGGCTTAGGTCTTTCTGCCGAAAGTACTGCCAGGCGCAGCTGGAGTCAAGTTCCTCTGCTTCCCAACCCATATTCTCCTGGATATGTCTGAGTATATCCATGAAGGATGGATCGTCCGGAGGAGACCTTGGAGTCTCACGTGGGTCCGGCGAGGAGGCGAGACCGAGATGGGGATCTGGACGATGAGCAAGATGATCCCGCTTCTCCGCTCGGACGGCACTCGACGCCGCCTCCTGGACCTCTTGGGCTGGGCGATCCGGAGGATCGACAATTTAGACGGAGGTCTCCTTTTAGAGTGCCGGCCCCTGGGAGGAGTCTCAGGCTCCCTGGGGACAGAATGGCCAGCTGACCTCATAGGTGAAGGTGGGGCCGGAGCTGTAGTAACAGGAAAAGGAAGAGGAGGAGGAAGGACTGGGGGTACCACATCCTTCCTGATAGTATCCCACCAGTATGTAAAGAGGTCCTTCACCTCGGCCAAGGACAGTCCAGATGTCGGCTCCGAGGTCGGGGCCGGACGTCGGGTCACGGCGACGGCTCCAAGGGGGCCTCGGGCGGTGGCGAGGGACCCCGGGGAGACTCCCCATGGCCGGAACGCCTGCCAGTCAGGCTGGGTCGAATCCTCCTCGGTGAGGGACTCCTGTCCGACTGGCGTCAGAGGCGCAGGAGCCCTCGGCTCAGGCGGCGCGGACGTCGGTCCCCCCACCGACGTCCGATGCGCAGAAGGGGCCGACGTCAGCTCGGAGGAACGGTGGCGAACGGCCGACGGCAGTCTGGCCGACGCCGGATCCACCGGCTTCCTCAGCGGAGTGAGCTCCAAGGTCTTCCGGGGGAGAGGAAGACCGGGCGTCGGGGGCCGAGGAGCGGGAGCCCGACTTGTGGTGGTGTCGTTCCCCCGACTTCGCCAAGGCCTTCTGGGCAGATGAAGAAGACGGCGGCCTGGCGGCAGAGGCCTGAGCGGGCTTAGTAGCGGGAACCGCAGCAGGGGGGGGGGCGAAGAGGCCCTGGAAGGCGAGCGGTCCGACCGAGACCCGGAGCTCCAGGACTCTGAGGCCCGAACCGGCGACCGGGCAGGATCCCTGGATTTCTTCTTTTTCTCGGCGTGCCGATGCGCCGAATCCCCCTTGGAGGACATCGCCCATAGTTCTTCCAGGAGGTAGGCTTGAAGGGCCTTCTGCCGGCGGATCCTGGTGCGGCTATTGAACCTCTGGCACAGGGGCAGGCCTTGAGTATCGTGGTCTGGGCCCCAGGCACGGGACTTGTGAGTCTGGTCTTTAAAGCGGAATTTGTTTGCCATACAGCACTTGGAAGAATGGCGGTCGGAGAGGACATCAGACAGGTAACTTGATTGTAGAAACTTCCACAGCAATTTCTTCAGAATTTTGAAACCACGCCAGCGTCCGCTAGAACTATCCGTAGGTCGAGCATGCACTTTCCAGCGCGGGAAAGAACTGGATTTCGGCGGGACCGCCCTCCTTATAATACGCTGACGCCGGAGGCAGGCCGACGCCGGGGCAGTCCCACGCTGAAGATAGCTAGCTAGAAAAGATCTCCGGGTCCTGGCGCCTGCCGGCTTCAGTCCTAATGGTGTAACCTGCTGCAAGAGCTGTATCTCGAAGTAAGATCTTACAACTATGTAAACATAGCAGAAAGTCAAACACCCCCATCCCGGTCCCAAGCAACAGTGTCAGTCATTCCAAAGCCGTCCAGACACACCACAAACTGTGCTTCATACCGCCCCATCTCAATATTAAATACCGATTATAAAATTCTGATGGCCATTCTGGCAAAGAGTCCAAAATGTTCATCCAGGTCTAAAACATATTGACCAGGCAGGTTTCATTCCAGGTAGACAAACAGTAGACAACATTATAAGGACCATCAATAAGACCAAATTCAAACTAAACATACACGCTGGGGTAGAATGAGTTTAGATGCAGAGAAAGCATTCAATCAGGTCTCTTGGGAGTTTCTTCAGGAGACTCTGGGCAGCTTTGGATTTCCCTCACTGTTCTGCCAATTAATTGCTAAAATATATACAAATCCAATTGCATACATACGAGCAAATGGATACATATCTAACCCTTTCAAGCTATATAGGAGGTACACGTCAGGGGTGTCCCCTATCCCCTATACTATTCGCTTTTTATATTGAGTCACTGGCTCAAACCATACGACTAAACTGATACACAAGGTATACACTGGGGGAGATACGATAGATAAAATTGCGTCATATGCAGACGATGTACTATTGTAGCTATCCAATCCAGAGAATTCCATTTCCAAAGTTTTTCAACAATTGGAAGCATTCTCCCAGTTATCAGGTTACAAATTAAACAGGGCAAAAACATAAATTTTGACCTTAAACTTCTCCCCATCACAAGAGCTTAAGACTAGATTTCCCATGAAATGGGACTGCCCCACTATTAAATACCTCGGTGTGAAATGAGGGAAATCTCTAGGATCCTTATTCAGAGAACTATCCTCACCTTCTGCAGAGTATTTGGTCAGACGTACAGAGATGGGCTCTCCTACCTCTTCCTTTTTACTCGGGACTACAAGCTACCAAAACAAATATTTTACCAAGGTTATAATATCTTTTTCAAACAATTTTATGTATAACACCAATAGTAGAGATAACAGTGACAAAGGGAAATTATGGCATTCCTATGGGCACGTAAGCGCCCAAGAGTAAATGTGCACACTTTGTATCTTCCAAGACAGGCGGGGGGGAGGGCATGTCCTAATCTGCAGAACTACTGGCTTGCAGCCCAAATGAAAATGGCCATACTATGGGCTCAACCTTCATACATATCCCACTGGAAAAAAAAAATAATGGAACTTTATAGCCCTCCAAATACGACTTCATCAATGTATATTTCATCCACCTTCTCAGGTGGAGTGTGCTGCTTATCAGGGATACGCCCTGAAAATAACATTGCAGGCATGGTTTTGGGGGACTAAGAGAGGATATACCGTTAGAAATATGTGGGGGTACAGAAATTAGTGCTTCAATTCCGAATTTAGACCGAGATACCATAAATGGTACAAGTGTCAAATAAAAAGGGGCATTTACGCTCCTTGGCAGATCCTGAAGGGGCAGGACGTCAGAAGTTTGAACTTCTAAGAACCCAAAACAAATGGGTTAACTCTGACTGTATATATTACTATCAAATAAGAGACTATCTAAATAACAGAAACAGATGCAGGCTTGGCAGGACGAAAGACCCTATCCATGTGCTTTTGAGACAATATGGGAGAGTATCAACGGAAAGGGAGCAATAACCATGCTATATAATGATAGCAGATAGGGGCCACAATATACAGAAGATGCGACAGAATTGGTCATTAGAGCGAGGAATCACTGAGCTCCCAACTCTGGGAGAAAATCCTTAGAAATGCCTGGAAAACTACCTCATCCCCAAATTGGCAAGAGTTTACCTGGAAGCTTAGAATCAGGTTCTTTCATACCCCAATGAGGCTGGCTAAAATGGGATTACTGTCTCAAGGGGTTTGCTGGAGGGACTGTGGGAGCAATTCAGCAGATTATTCACACGTATTCTGGTTCTGTAGTGAACTCCAAAGCTTCTGGAGCCAGATGTGTGTCCACTTGTCTGGTCTCTTTGGCTTATTAACTACTATAGCCCCGGAGCACTGTCTGCTAGGCCTCTATCCAGAGGAGGGGAAGGGAAGCACAGTACCTTTGGGCCATTCTTACAATGGCCGCTATGAAAGCGATAAAACAGTGGCTACAACCAAGCCCTCCTCTAATAAAGGATTGGCTGGCAATCTCCCAAATTCAACACATGGAGGACATTACTCATTTTGTAAATCACCAAAATGAAAAGTTTAACAACAGATGGAATAGATATCAAAGGGAGACCTTCCCAGCCAACTGAGGTTCTGTATAGAATTACTGGGGTTTTTAATTCTAAATACGGGGTTCCTGGGATAAATGACAACAATGTTAAAATGGGCCAGGCAGACGGCGCTTGAAGCTACATTATACCTCCTAGCTCCTTCCTTTAGCCCCAATAACTTAGATGAAATATGCTGGACAACCTAAACAAGTGCTCTGACTTGGCAGTGACAGCTAATTGTTAACTCTCTCTCCGTTTAATTTATAATGTTTAAATATTAATTGGTTTTACTGAACTAAAGTCTCTAACTTTGTATGGAAGACAAAACATATTCAGTAAATACTGAATAAATGTATTTAGCCCTCATCTTTAAGCATACCGGACATGATGCAATACAAAATATTTACTTCAAAAGTTAAAGCAGAAATAATGTCTGGATGTACTCAAAAAGATTGCATCTTTTAAAATATACTTGTATGAAACGAGAATAAAACAACAAACAAGTATAAAAAAAAATGCACCTGGGAAACAAAAACCCAGGGGAAGAGTATACAATTGGGGGGGGCGCGAAGATAGTAGTAACAAAATTGAAATGGACCTGGGGTAATCACATCAGAAGGCCTTAAGGTTGGCAAGCAATGAGATAAAGCAGTAGGGAGGGCTTGGGGGGATGCAGAGATGTATAGGAGGCGCATCACCAGCAGAAATCAGGAAGTTGTTATCCCTCTGTACAAACAGTTGGTGAGACCCTATCTGGAGTCCCCATCTCCACAAGGACATAGGATGGAGGCAGTCCAGAGGAGGGCAACTAAAATGGTGCAGTGTCTGCAAGAAAAGCCATAAGAGGAGAAACTAAAAGGGCTTAAAATGTATACTTTAAGGAAAAAAAGGAGGGGGGAAGAGGAAACATGACAAACTTTAAAGTAACTCAGTGGAATCAACAAAGTCCAAGAGGGCAGATCTTTCAGAAAAAGAAATGTGCAAGTACAAGGAGACAATCTGAAGATAGAGGGGGATGGCTCAGTGGCAATGTGAGGAAGTATTTTTTCACCAAGAGGGTGGTGGATGCATAGAACAGCCTTCCCGGACAGGTTGTGGGGTCTAAAACTGGGAGAATTCAAGAATGCATGGGACAGACATAAGGCAAGTGTTGTGGGGTGTAGGAAAAAGACAGTTTGTTAACCAGGATCTGCAGCTAGGGAAATGGGCAGACTAGGTGGGCCAAGCCATCCCTATGTGCCGTCAAAGTCTATATTTCTATGTTTTAAAGTCTAGGCTGCCTTTTCTGATTGCTTCCCAAAGCTTTGGAATTTACTCCCCCACCAGAGGACGCCCCCCTTCTAAGCTCCATCTCACTAGCCCTACAGTTTCTATTCCCCAAACTGCACCTGCACTTTGCTATCCCTAATTTCGCTCTTTAGCATCTCCCCTTCCTCTACACCCATTACTTTGTTACCCCAATCTCCCTCAGCCTCTCCATTTCACCCTATTCCCCCTTCCCTGTGAGACGGAGATTTTCTCAACACCTCACAGTTCTCCCCTCATACCTACCTAACCACCAATTCTTAAACCTCATTCCCTGCCCCATCCAGAGTTTAAATAAATAACTCGCAACATATTTATAAATGTTCCATAAAATTAACTGTGGTTTGACTTGGCACTTTACATATGCCACGTATGTCTCCAAGATGTCGGATACAGCTATGTCCGATGCTTTGTGCTGTTCCTCACTCCGGGTTAGTGAACCCATGTTGGATGCTTCATGTCTTACTGTGCATCGATGTAAACTGTTCACCAGTTGTAAGTTTATGAAACACTGTATGCACTATAGTGCTTGCTACAGTAAAGTTGCACAGTAGCGTGGTATACCGAGTAGGGCACAATTGTGGTACCCACTGAACATGTATACTGCTACCGTGCAATTTGGCGGTACCAATCAACTTTACTGTAGCAAGCACTGAATGTATTCCTTTACGCTCTCCCCCAGGACTCACCAGGAGATGAGTAATCTGATTATTCAGTGCGTCTTTCCTGGTGAAACTTTAATAAATAAATAGGGAGTCCCTGTAACACAGCACTGCCAAATCCTGCACTAGCTCGAGGCAATGTCCAGACTACTGCTTGGTTAAAAAAATGTGGATTGTACTACATGTAGATGTCACATAGGATGTCAGCAGCAAAGACCCTCTGAAAACAAGCCTCCAAGGTAGCCATTCCTGATGGAATGAGCTTTGACAGCACCAGGCAACTCATGGCCATACTTGCTGTAGCAGAACATAATGCAATTTGCCAACCATTTGGATAAACATTGCTTAGAAACATGCCCCCTCTGCCTGGGTGAAGGAAACAATTGTTTTGATTTTCTAGACTCTAGTTCTACGTACATCTTGACTTTGAGGGAAGAATACTGGAAGTAGGAGTCAGAGATCAGGTAGTCCAGGATATGATTCCCTGAACAGGTGAAAGTCTAGGTCATGTCTGGCAGCCCAGATGGCAAACCATTTCCACTTCATGGCATACATAGCACAGACTCCTTAGAGCGCCAGTCAGCAGCTGTTCCACCACCATCGGCAGACACCAGGTGATGGCTGGCATACAAGCCAGCGTTTGCTTGACACTGGTAAGCACCAACTGTTGCCACACAAGATCCTCGAAGCGCTGACACAATCTGCACTAACGCATCTCCTTACCAGAGGATGAAAAGTAGCAGCAACCACTTCCGGTGGTCCAGTGCTGTGCACCACAGATGCTGGCAGAAGCAACTTGACCCATGGAAGGAAGACAGACCACCAGGGCTCTGAGGGAAACTGCGAATGCCGAGGCTCCTGGTCAGGGTCTGGGACCAGAGGCACCAGGTCAGCGGACTGATACAGACGGGGGGACATTTATCAGGACCAAAGTTCTGGACAAAGTGTTGGCCTCTTGTCGACAACTGGTCAGTTAGCATGAGAAAAATCTCAGCTAGGACCTCAACCAGCTTCTCGTAAGAGGCTTACTGTGGAGCCGGCAGCCAAGGCACAGGATGTGACCAAAATCAAATCCAGATAAGTGCAGGAATCTGAGTCTCTTGAGAGCGTTCCCGATCCCATGATAGACAGAGTCCCACGCTTTTCCTTAGATTTGGATTTGTGCCCAGAAGGTCCCAGACCGAGGGTCTGCAGAGACTAGCACAATTCTTTGAAGGAACCCATAAAAGTAGAGACCAGCTGAAGCAGCACGAAGGCAGAAGCCGAAGAGTGGACACGGCCTGGGCCACCTCCTCTTCAAAAGTCACAAGCCGTTTGGCAGACCCCGTAGCCAGAGACCACCCAACTACTGTCCTTGGATCCAACAATCAGGTTCCATGGCACCAGGTGGCCCAGTTAAAAAAAAAAAAAAAGAAATATGTCCTCTGGCTAGAGTGTCTTCCAGAACATGCAGATGATAGGAACGACAGTCTGGATATCTTACTCATGCCCCAGGCAGTAGATGCACGTGGCGTACGGGTCGGTCCTAGACATCTTCAGCACGCAAAGGCGGAACCCAGGAGTGGACTTATCGTCCATGACAGTCACGACTGGAGATTCAGTTTGAGGAAGTAAATCTGAAGATTTAAGCATGAAGGTCTACTCAACATGGGCGTGGTAAAGAGGGAACCTGTTTCTTCCTGTGGAAAGATGATCAGGCATCAAGGGGCGGATCCAGCCTGAAGACTTTCAAGCAAACAAAGGACACTGCCAGAAGTGTGGCTAGAAAGTACAGTTACATGAGAACTTACCGTAACAGAAGAGAGGCTCTTGCATCAAGTACCAACATGTAGGACTAAGTCACCAGGCACCAAGACCACACGGAACAGTTTGTCTGGCAGGGAACTACCCCAATTTCACGTGACCAATGTCAGCATGGTGCTATACAAGGAGCAGTCCCCACACCCACCCTCCACTTCTCCCGCCAGAAACCTAGACAGGAGTGACAGGAGTTAGCACTGGGCTCCTGGAGCTAAAAAGCTATAACAGGAGAAAAAGTAGAAAAACTACCCAGTGGGAAGGTGGGAGGGAAAGCTGTACCTACTTAAAGACCCTCTCTCGAAGATAGTACAGTTACGCAAGAACTTACTATAACAGTAGATCTTCAAGAAAGGCTCTTGCAGTAGGCAATTACACACAGGACTGACGTCAGCAGGCGGCAGGACCCCATGGAAAAATTTCTAGCTAGCCATCTTCAGCGGGGACCGCCCCCGACGTCAGGCATGGTACATAAGGGGGCCTGCCAGATTCCCAGTTCTCCGCGGAGACTCCGGCCACAGGATGACATCAGAATGGGAGACAGAGGATCCATCGTCAGAAGAGCCGGAAAGGCTCAAGAGCTAAATATGTACACATTGGAAGAGAGAAGGACCGGAGACATGATAGAGGTCTTTGGGTACATGAAGAGGGTAAATAGGGAGGAACAGTTGGGGTGCTGAAGGAAGGAGGAAGGGCCACTAGAGGGCATGGCTGGAAGCTGGAGGGGGGGAAGATTCAGGGAAGAAAGGAGGAGGTGCTACTTCACTGAGAGGGTGGTGGAGCCATGGAATGCACTGCCTAGGGGGCTGGTGGAGGCAGAGACAGTGGAGGGGTTCAAGAGGGGTGGGACAGGTACAGGGAAGGGTTCTGGAAGCAAAATCCAATGCAGCAAGAATATCCGGAACTGGGAAGGAGAAGCCAGAGAAGGCGGGGGACAGCAAGGTCAGCACAGGTTGGGGACTGACAAACGAGCAGACACGAAGACGTTAGGCCTATTCTGCTGGCATTTTAGTATGTTAGTATAATAAGGGGAGAAAATCCCTGAAAGAAAAGGCAAAGCCATGCCTCCTCCAAGGGGGAAGGAGGGCGGGAAGGTACCTGCTGCAAGAGCTGTTCTCGAAGATCTACTGTGACGGTAAGTTCTTACGTAACTGTACTATCTTACTTCGAGACACAGCTCTTGCAGCAGGTTACACCATTGGGACCGATTCCCAAGCAGTAACGCTGCTAGAAATTCCGGGAGGAGGAAAAAAAGGGAAGCAACTTCCAGGTCCTGAACCTAGGACAGGAGACCCTGTAGCACCGCCAGGCCAAAACAGGCTCTTTGCCGAGAGGCGATGTCCAGGCTATAATGCCTGATAAAGGTATGCACAGAGCTCCAAGTGGCTGCAGCACAAATAGCAGAGGTGGAGACGTTTGACTGCTGCAAAGGAGGTGGCCACACCCCTAGTAGAATGACCCCGGACTGTTCCCGGGAGGGCCTTTTGTTTGATATCATAACAGTATGAAATACACTGGACAAGCCAGCGAGACAGGGACTGTTTGGATACAGATTGGCCCAACATCCTCTGAGAGAAGGAAATGAAAAGTTGTTCAGAACTACAGAAAGGTTTAGTTCTGTTGAGGTAATACCTCAGGCTCCGGTGAACATCCAGGGTGTGGAGCAGAGCCTCTCCTCTATTCGAATAACTCGGGAAGTAGACTGGTATCAATGTCCTGATTTAGGGTGAGTGAAGAAACCACCTTAGGCAAACATTTAGGGTTCGTCCTCAGGGATACTCTGTCACGGTGGAAAACTAAATAAGGCTCTTTGCACATGAGAGCGTGAAGCTCAGAAATTCTTCTCGCTGAAGTAACAGCAACCAAAAATAAAGTTTTCCACGACAGAAAACGTAGCTCGCTATCCGTGGCGGGTTCGAAGGGGGTGAGCTGTTCCAGGACAAAGCAAATCCCATGCAGGCACAGGATCCCTAATTGGAGGCCTAAGGTGTAACACCCCTTAGAAATTCCAGAGAAGCATCTAATTGAGCCACTGTATGATGTCCCACCGGAAGGTGGTAGGCAGAAATGGCACAAAGGTGCACCTTAATAGAGGAGTAGGCTAGACCCGAATGAAAGAGGGAGAGCAGATAGTCCAGTACTACTCCCACAAGACAACCTAAAGGGGAAAAAAATCGCAAGCTCTCGACCATAAACAAAAACGGCACCATTTCATGGCGTACGTCGCATGCGTTGCTGGCTTTCTGGCTGCAGAAAGAACTCCGGCAACCTCTTGCGAGACCCCGTGACGCAAGATGGCCATGTCTCTAGGAGCCAAGCATGCAGGTTCAGTGAACGCAAGTCCAGGTGGACTAGTGAACCTTCTCCTGTGACAGGAGATGGGAGCTGAGCAGCAACGGGAGCAGGGGTTCCCGGGATAGTTGCATCAGCAAAGGGAACCAGATCTGTCTGGGCCAGAACGGGGCCACCAGGATCATGATTGCGTGCTCCCTGCGCAGTTTGAGAACTCCTCTCTGGATCAACAGGAAAGGAGGGAAAGCGTAGAGGAATCTGTCTGCCCAGGAGAGGGACAACGCGTCTCACCAGAAAACACCAGGCCCTGGACCTAGCGAGCAAAAAATACAGGTTACTCACCTATAACAGGAGTTCTAGGAATGGTATATGTTGTTCATCCACACTTATTGGCAGGTTCCTTGCCGCTTAAAATCTTGCCGGAAGGTCTTCAAGCTGGCTCCTCCCACCAACCCGGGTGGTAAAACTCACGGCTCCGCCCCATGACGCCAGATCTGGCCAGCTGGAAGCTCAGTTGTCTTGTCGGTCGCCGGAGGTCGGATGGGTCGTGTGGATGAACAACATATACCATTCCTAGAACTCCTGTTGCAGGTGAGTAACCTGTATTTCTAGGGACATGGATATGTTGTTCATCCACACTTATTGACAGACTCCTAGCAGTTCTCTGGGAGGAGGGAGGCAAGCGCACACCCCTACTTAGGGAATAAAGACTGGAGAACCGAGGCCCCAAAACCAGCATCCCGTGACCTCAAGGTCGATGTGGTAATGGGTAATAAAGGTGTGTGCTGACTTCCAGGTAGCAGCCTGCAGATTTCCTGGATAGGGACGTCCCTGGAAGCAGCCACCGATGCAGCAGTATGACAGGTAGAATGAGCTCTTATCCCTCTGGGAGGCTCCATGCCCGCCAACTTATAGCAGAGATCTATGCAGGAGGTGACCCACCTGCCTATCGTCCGCTTGGCTACAGGTCTGCCAGGAGCGGCTTCAGCGTAGGTGACAAACAGCTAGCGAACCTCTCCCCGAATTTCAGCCGTGCGCTCCTTATAATAAGCGAGCGCCCTTCAAGGTTCCAAAGTATGGAGCCTATATTAGGCCCTCGAGGGTGTGATTGGGGTAGAACACGCAGAGTCAACACCTGGTTAAGGTGAAACTCGACACCACCTTCGGAAGGAATTTCGGGTGGGGACGCAGGACAACCTTGTCCCTGTGAAGACCAGGTAAGGAGACTCAATGCAGAGCACCTGGAGTTCTCCGATCCTTTTGGCTGACGTGATAGCCACCAAGAAGGCAGTCTTCCACGACAGGTGAGAGATCACACCTGTGCATTGGTTCGAATGGGCTTGCCCATGAGCTTTGCCAGTACCAGCAGTAAATCCCATGGAGGTGGAGGTTCTCGCACCGGAGGGGAAATGTGATCTAGGCCTTTGAAAATGCGCCACCGACTGCTCCCCGGCCCATGCCCGGTAAGCAGAGATGGCTGCCAGGTGCACCTTTAGGGTCGTCGACCTAAGCCCTTGACTAGAAAGAGACCATAAATAGTCCAAAATGCTTGCCACCGAACAGGAGGAAGGGTCCAAGCCCTTGCCCTGACACCAAATGGAGAATCTCTTCCATTTGAAGGTGTAGCATTTTCTGGTCGACTCCTTACAGGACGCCTCAACGACATTGAGGACCTCGTCGAAAGACCCAAGGCCTGGAACTCTAGCCGCTCAGGAACCAGGCCATCAGGTGCAGGGATTGAAGGTCCGGATGGAACACCTTCCCCTGATTGACTGAAAGCAGGTCCAGGCGAGCTGGAAGCTGCCTCGGGAGCCTGGAGCTGAAGCTGAGGAGATCCTAGTACCAGAACTGACAGGGCCAGTCTGGGGCTATCAGAATCACCTGCACCTTGTCCCTCCTCGCCTTGAGAAGCACCTTGTGAATCAAGGGAAATGGGGGAAAGGTGTAGAAGAGGCCCGGGGTCCACAGCCTCGAGAAGGCATCCCCCTGCAGCGAGTCCTGCTGAGGGGGGCGGGCATGAAACAGCCTCAGCCTCGCGTTTTCCCTGGAGGCAAACAGGTCCACTTGAGGTAAGCCCCAGTGGGAGAACAGATCTTGTACTACCTCCAGCAGGAGAGACCACTCGTGAGATGCAGCCCCTATCCGGCTCAGGGCGTCGGCCAGGGTATTGGAGGCTCCTGACACATGAATGGCTAGGAGATCCACCTCCAGGCTGCGCACGAGAGACCAAATGCGGACAGCTTCCTTGCATAGAAGCATGGAGCACGTCCCGCCCTGGCGGTTCAGGTAGTACATGGTCGTGGTATTGTCCGTCTGGACTCGGACCACTTGACCCCAGAGAAACAGAGCAAAGGCGGCGAGAGCTAGGCGGTCCGCTCGGAGCTCCAGCAGGTTGATGTGGCATCGGGACTCCCTCGGGGACCAGAGGCCGTGCACTCTGTGTTCCCCCAGATGGGTACCCCAAACCATCAGAGAGGCATCAGTCGATAGAGACCGTCGGCTCGAGGCGGACAAACGGGATGCCCTCCTGCAAATGGGATGGAACGGTCCACCACTGGAGAGCGTTCCACATCTCCTGGGTCACTATCACTAACTGGTCCAATGGATCGCAGCGTTGTGACCACTGGCTGGCCAGTCCCCAATGAAGGGGGCGCATGTGCCAGCGTGCCCAACGGACCACGCTGGTACAAGCCACCATGAGACCCAGGAGGCGCAGGAAGTCCCGGGCAGGGCGCGATTGCCCAACCAGAAATGATTGGGCAAAGGAGGTAAGAACCTCTGCCCTGTCCGGCGGGAGCCGTGCTCTGGCTCGTAGAGAGTCGAGCTCTGCCCCAATGAACAGGATCACCTGCTTCGGCTAGAGTTCCGATTTGGCTTCATTGATGAGAAGGCCGACCTGAGAGCAAACCCAGAGGACCAGATCTCTGGACTGCTCCACCTCCAGTCTGGAGGGGGCTGCTATCAGCCAATTGTCCAGGTAAGGGTACACTCTGACCCCTCTGCTGTCACCACTGCCATGCATTTGGTGAAGACCCTGGGAGCTGGAGATAAGCCGAAGGGCATGGCTTGGAACTCGAATAGGGATCCCTCTGCTCGAAAGCGGAGGAATCTCCGATGTGACTGACGGATAGGGACGTGAAAGAACGCGTCCTGTAGGTCCAGAGAGCAGAACCACACGCCGTGTTCCAGAGATGGTATTATCTGCGCCAGAGTGACCATCCTGAAGGTCCGAGACCTTAGGAACTTGTTCAGGTCGTGTAGGTCAAGAATGGGGCGCCAGCCCCCCCGTCCGTTTCGGGACCAGGAAATACCTGGACACGAACCCCGGGTCTGAAGGGGGGGGTCCTCTACCTCCGTGATCATTTCCTTTTGGAGGAGGAGAGCAAGGTCGGCTAGACGAGCCGCCAGTGAGGCTGCGGACCCCGAGGCCCCCTGAGGTGAGACGGCTCTGAGGGCGGGCCTGCTTCAATTCTAGAGGAGCCTTTTCCCACCACCTCCAGTACCCACCTGTCCATGGTAACAGCGGACCAGGCGGAAAGGAAGTGTCTGAGCCGTCCCCCATGGGGGAACCAGGGTGAGTGACGGGATGGGGGCGACACCTCAGCCTGTCACTGGGCAGGCTTGGAGGAAGGACCGGCCGAGGACAACCTGGGCCTTTTCCTCCTGCTTCCTGTTGGAGGAAGCCGACGGCTTGGGTTTGGGATGCCAAGCTCAAGCCTGCTGGCCCTGACGTTGCTGGGCCGGGCGCGCCGCGGGCGCAGAAGGACGAAAGGGCTTAGGCTGTGGCTTGCGGCCTTTGTCCTTCTGAGTGGAAGAGACAGAGTCCAAGGTAGCATTGGACTTCTCGATCCTCTGCAGGTGACCTTCCACCCCAGGGCCGAAGAGGTCAGTCCCCAAAAAGGGAACATCCGCCAACTTGTGCTGGGTATCCGAGGTAAAGGTGGATATCCTCAGCCAAGCCCGACGACGCATGGCCACTGCGGCCGCCACAGACCTGGCACATGAGTCCCCAATGTCTAAAGCAGTCTGGAGCTGCTGTTTGGCCACTGCCCTGCCCTGGTCCCGCACCTGCCTGACCGTAGTCTGCAGATCCGCGGGAAGATGAGGGACAACCTCATCCAGGAAGCCCAACAGGGCGTGAGAAAAATGTGCCATGAGGACGGCCAAACTGGCTGACGAAGCCAGAAGATGACGCAGCATAGACTTTTAGCCCGGCATAATCCAATTTCTTGGATTCTTTGTCGGAGGTTTGTCCACATCCTGGCGTTCCCGCTCGCCCGGAAAAGCGGTGTCGGTAACCAACCCCTCGGCCGAGGGTGTTCTGAAAACCAGACAGGGAACCGGTAGGGACCGCATACTTCCTGGCCATTCTGGCCGAAGGCGCAGGGCAGGAAGCAGGACGCTGTCAAAGTTCCAAGGCCGGACCCACTATGGCTTCGGCCACCGGAAAGGCCTCTGTAGGAGAATCCCCTCGGTCCAGAATCTCCATGAGGGGATACCTGGCCCGTTTAGAAACGGGTTCGAGCTTCATCCCGGTTGACTCCGAGATGAGCCGAAGTAACCCTAAGAAGGACGAAGGGCTATTGTCCACTAACTGTCCCCCCGAGGACTCCAAGTCCATGCGCTTGGAGAAGAGGGAGGAACCATCCTCAGACTCAGAAGAGTCCTCAAAGAGCTGCCTCGGGCCTGAGCCACCCTCCACCTGCCGAGGTTTATCGGGAGTGAGGGTGACAGACAGCCTATGGGGCAAAACCAAAGCCGACAGAGAATTTTTGGTCGGAGTCCCAACCAACGGCTGTGGAGGCGGAGGTTCCACCAGAATCTGTGGGGCAGCTGGAATTGGCCGAACAACCGGCCTAGGGATAGGCTCCTCAGCTACAACGAGGGGTTGTTTCGGCCGCTCCGGTGACAGCCACTTAATGGCGGGAAAGCGACTGGTCGGCCTATTCCAGTCAAAAGGAGCTGTTGCCACATGAGTTCCTCGTGCTTCGACAACTTGCGTGAAGCCTCCCTCGTCCGAGAGGAAGAGGAAGAAGCGGCGCCGCTTGCCGCGGTGCCGAGACCACCTATGTCAGCGGGATCGGTTGGACCGCGAGGATGTCCGAGACAGAGAGTCTCGACTAGGCCGAGGAAGGCGAGGGAAGTGTCGAAATCGGCACCCTGGCTCGCCGATCTCACCAAGGCTCCGAACCAGAGGCACAGGCGAGCCGGCGGGATCCTCCACTCCACCGGGAAACCGGGAAGAGGGGTTCTCAGCTTCTCCAGCCGACAACCAGTCTAGCGGGTGAGAAAAAATCTCGACAGCGATGGGTGAGTCTCGGTCAACTGCCTGGCTGAGGGACACCGTAGAAGCCAGTGGCGAAGCTGAGAATCGATCAAGTAGACTGTCGACAAGAAGGGAGGAGATCTTTCCGCTCCCAAGAGCGTCGACGGAGAGACTTACTTTTGCTCTTTTGGACCTGGAAAAGGTCCTGAAGAAGTTGGACCTCACCTTCGAGAGGGTCAGACAAAAGCTCCTAAAGAAGCTGAGTACGAGGCACCGAGAGAGAGCGGGACAAATGCCGCAGCCGAGGTAGAAGTGGCCCGCGCCGCCTCCTCTTCGAGGACGATCATCTGCTCAAGCCGATCCACCAAGCCCACCGCCGGACACCGCTAACCGGGCCTCTTTAGATTTCACCAGTGGAATTTTCTCGGGGTGCCCCAGTTGTAACCGGGCAGCACGGTCTTCAAGGACGTAGGCCGAAAAAGAAGAGCACAAGTCGCAGGCCTGCGGGTCGCTGCTCAAGGCCCAGGCAGTAGACGCACGTGGAATGAATCCATCCTGGACATCTTCTGCCAAAAGGACCTCCGAGAAACCGGTCGATTTGTCCATCGCGGCCCGCGGGAGAGGCGACCGAAGTCTTTAGCAGAAAACTTTTCGATTGAAGATTGAAGAATTAGAACCAGTCTTATATGCAGGCGTTAAGGAGAGAACCTGAGCTGAAGCGGTGAAAGATCTGGCGTCATGGGGCGGAGCCGAGAGTTTTACCACCCCGGTGGGAAGAGCCAGCTTGAAGATCTACCGGCAAGATTTAAAGCGGCAAGGAACCTGCCAATAAGTGTGGATGAACAACATATCCATGTCCCTAGAACTGGGCAGTTTTGCGTTGGATGGGGATGCGAACAAGTCTAGTTCTGGAGTTCCCCATCGAAGAAACAGATCTTCTGCTACCTCTTGAAGAAGTTCCCACTCGTGGACTCTGGCCTGGGAGCGACTCAGACCATCTGCAATCATGTTGTCCACCCCGGGAACTTGCACAGTGATCAGATTCAGCGCGTGTCCATACCCAATCACACCTCATGGCTTCCTGCCAAGAGGTGAAGATGTCTGCGCCTCCTTGTTTGTTGTGGTAATACATCACCGCTATGTTGTCTGTCTGAAGCAGAAGAGTACACAGAGCGATAACGGACTGAAAGGCCTGCAGGGCATAAAGAACCGCCCTCATCTCTAGAACGTTGATATCGAGATGAGCTTCCATCGGGGTCCACATACCCTGGGACTTTACCCCGTCAAGGTGTGCCCCCCACCCTAGACCTGAGGAGTCTGTGGTGAGGGTTACCTCCAGGGACAGCGCTACGAACGGGACGCCCATGGAGAGCGACCCTGGGACTAGCCACCACTGCCAGTCTCGAATCACGGTGTTCGTGATCCTGACCGGATGCTGCAAGTGGTCTTGCCTTTGGTCCCATTGCACCTTGAGCATCCACTGAGTTACCCGCATGTGGAGCCTTGCAGAAGGACAGTAGGAATGGCCGCAGCCATATGTCCAGAAGTTAAGGACCGACCTGGCAGAGGCGGTCTTGTTCGACAACAACTCCTCATGAGGGATCTGATGCGCCCGCTCTGTCGCCTGGAAGAAAAGCTCTTCCTGAACAGTGTCCAGTACTGCACCTAAAACTGCAGTTTCTCTTGAGCGGTACCAGGAGACTTCTCAGTTTATTAGGATGCCCAGAGATCGGAACAGGTCCTGGGTGCTCTGGACCACAAAAAAACACGCCTCTCTGGAGGCCATGAAAAGCCAATCGTCCAGGTACAGAGACACATAATGGCCCTGTCTCCTCAGAGGCTGCCATGACTGCCATGCATTTGGTAAAAACCTTGGTGCGGATGACAGTCCGAATGGAGCAGCTCGGAATTGAAGGTGGTGGTCGGAATCGAGCGCAGGAACCTCTTGTGCGCCTGAGCTATAGGGATATGCAGGTATGCGTCCTGCATGTCTAGAGAGCGCTAAAAGCGTCCTGTTTCAACATGGGAATAAGACCGGAAGAGTCAGCCAGCGAAATCTCTTGTAAGCGATCGACCGTTGAGGTCGCTTAGGTCCAGAATCGGATGGAGGTCCCCTGTTTTCTTTGGAACCAGGAAGAAGTGGGAATAATATCTTGTCTCTCTGGTTCTTGGACATACTCTATCGCTCCCTTCTGCAGAGCACAGTACTTCTTGCCAGATCAAAGCTTTGTGCTACAGCCTTGGACTACCGGGAGAACAAAGGAGGCCTCGAAATTTGGCTTTTCTACGAAGATTCTATAGTGGCCTCGACTGACCAGCTGAAGAACCCACCTGTCGGTGGTAATAGCCTAGCCATCCCGGCAGGAAGTTCGTAATCGACCCCGACCATGATTTCCCATTGATCCTGAGGCGGGGGCTGGAAAGAAGTCAGGCTGTGGCGGCAGATGGGCCCGCTGACTGGGCCGGCTTAGGAGTACGCTGTCTTGTGCTGGGCTGTTTTCCTGGGCTCTCACAGGCGGAGCCCCTCAGTGTGTAGCGGAGGCCGGACTGCTGCCTCTGCATCCACCCACAGCGGCTTTGGTTCCTCTGAAAGGAACTAAGCCTGGGCTGGTACATGGCTTGAACCGACCTTACCACCCCTTCCGGCCTCTTGAAGTCTGGTAATCTTCTCCGAAGGATTACCAAACAAGATTTCCCCTTCAAATGGAGCGTCCATAATATTCTTCTGGACGTCCGGGATAAAACCGGAGACGCGTAACCAAGAGTGCCTCCGGAGGCATACGCCAGAAGCTGCTGCTCGGGCCGATGAGTCCGCGGAGTAGTACACGGCTCGTAGCACTTGGGTTCCCACGTCTGAACCCGTACAGAGGAGCTGAAGCATCTCCTGCTCACCTTCCGGCAGTTTTGCAGCAGTTTCCAGACCCTGTTCCCACAAAGCGTTCTGGAACTGAACCATGTGGGTCAAATAGTTCAAGGATCTGATGGCACAGGTAGCGGAAGCATACGTGCGCCTACCGAACGCGTCCAACTGCTTGGACTCTGGGTCCGGTGGCAGGGTGCTCAGATGTTGCGGCCTCTGTGACCCGTCATGTGAGGCTGTGATGACCAGAGGAGTCGGCCTGAGGCTGTCGCGTCAAAGTACTGGTCTTCTCTAGGAGCCTTGACAAGCGATCAGCTTTCTTGGCATCGCCGGAGGCGAATGTGGACGCTTCCACGCCTGGTGGCGTCCATGAAAGTGTCAACCAAGGTGGCACCACCACAGGCTTGAGGTCCTTCTGCCAAAGATATCTGCTGGCGTATCCTTTGGGGTCTAGCACTTCTGCATCCCATCCCATGTTCTCTTGGATGTGCCTCATAATATCAAGAGCGAAAGGGTCGTCCGGAGGAGATTTCGGCATCTCACGTGGGTCCGGAGAAGGGATGGAGAGTGGAGATGGGCATCTAGAAGAAGAGTACACTGATCCCATGTCCTCCGTCGAAGGCGATCATCGGTGTCTCCTGGGTCACCTAGAAGAAGATTTTGACGGAGGTCTCCGTTTTTCTAATCTCCCCCTGGGAGGGGATCCGGACTCGCGGGGAGGAGGAAGACGGCCTGCCGACCCTGATGGCGAGGGGGTGCAGGAACCGGAGGAGGAGGAACAGTGGGAACCATGTCCTTCTTAATGGTGTCCCACCAGTAAGTGAAGAGATCCTTCACATCCGCTAAAGAGAGGCCCGACAGCGGCCCGGGTGCGGTGGGCCGATCGTCCAGGTCAGCGTCGGCTCCACAAGGGGCTCGATAGCAGCAGGTTCCTTAGAGTCTCAGCAGACCAGAGCGTCTGTCTGGTCTTGAGGCTGTGTTAAATCCTCCTCAGTCAATGTCTCCTGACTGGCGTCAGTCAGAGGCGTCAGGCCCTCTTCTCAGGAAGAGCGGGCGTCGGTCCCCTGCAATCCCACTGAGGTGCCGATTTAGCGGCGGTTGTCTGAGCAGCTCCAGGATGTATGCGTGTGACGACTCACGGCCGACCAGTCGGGTCGAAGGTCTCTTCAAAGAGTAAGCTCCAGCGTCTTGCAAGGAGGCAAAGAAGGAAGACCGGACGTCAGGTACGGGCGGGAACCTGATTTATGATGGTGGTGGCGGCGATCCCGGACTCGTGAAGGCCCTGGAGGGGCGAGACGGACTGGCGCACTTGGCCTGAGAAGGCTTCCTTATCGCAGCGAGGAGGTTGAGGAGCTGGCCCTGGAGGGAGGCGGTGGACCTAGTACGGAGCTGTCACGAGTCCAAAGCCCTGGAGGGACCTGGAAGGACGCCGTTTCTCCAGCGTGCTTGTGGGACTTTTGAGAAGATTCCCCCTTGGAGGACATGGTCTTCAGCTTTTCCTCCAACAAAAATGCCTGAAGGGCCTTCCGACGTCGGATCCGGGTACCACTATTGAACCCTTGGCAGAAGGAGCAGGCCCAGTATCGTGGTCTGGGCCCAGGCACCGAATGCAGGCCGTGTGGGGGTCCTTGAAGGGGATCCGTTTCACCCAAGCACACTTGGAGGGATGACCGGAGGTCTGAGAGGACATCAGCAAAGGTCTTGCTTGAAGAAATCCGAATTTCCTGAAGGAAAGCAAATAACCATGCATCGCGCGCTAGACTGTAACCGAAGGGTCGAGACATGCAAGTCGACGGCGGGAAAGAGCTGGGGAATCTGGCGGGACCACCCCCTTATGTACCATGCCTGACGTCGGGGGCGGTCCCCGCTGAAGACAGCTAGCAAGAATTTTTCCGTGGGGCCCTGGCGCCTACCGGCTTCAGTCCTAATGGTGTAACCTGCTGCAAGAGCTGTGTCTCGAAGTAAGATCTGTAATATCTTACTTTGAGAGGGCTCTTGCTGTAAGTAATTACATATAGGACAGAATCCCAAGCAGTCTGAAATAAATGAAAGGCACAGGGAGGAGGAACTACTCCAAGAAGTAGCAAAAACCTTGCAAACCTCAAGATAGGAGGCCCTGCAAGACCACTAACCCGAAGCCTGCTCTACGGCGAGAGGCAATGTCCAAACTGTAATGTTTCGTAAAGTTATGGACAGAGGTCCAAGTGGCGACAGCACAGATGTCTGCCGCAGACACATTCTTGAAACAAACCGCAGAGGCTGCTACTCCACAAGTGGAGTGACCTCCGACTTGACCCGGAAGGGTCTTCTTGTACTCGTCATAACAAAAAGTGATGCAACGAGCCAACCACTTAGACAGGCATTGCTTGGAAACAGCATTGCCTTCCCTTTTGTGAGTAAAGGAGATGAACAACTGATCAGTCTTTGAGATCTTTTGTCCTATCGGTGTAGTATCTCAGAATCCTGTGAACATCCATGGTATGGAGCAAATATTCTCCGTGGTTGGAGTACTGCGTGAAAAAGGCAGGTAACTCTATAGATTGATTTAAGGTAGACTCCGCTACCACTTTCGGAAGAAACTTAGGATTCGTGCGAAGAGCTACTCGTTCCTTGTGAAAAATCAGATAGGGGATTTTACACACAAGGGCCTAGACTCGGAAATTCTTCGAGCAGAAGTAATGGGCATAGAAAAGTCTTCCGAAAGAAACTTCAAGTCTCGGAAGCCACAGGCTCGAAGGGAGGAAGGGTAAATTTCTCGAGAACAAAGGTCAAATCCCAAGGGGGAGCAGGAGTTCGGACAGGGGGCCTGAGATGAAGGACCCCTCTGAGAAAAGTCTTGGATACCTCTAATTGGGCAAAGGTGTTATCAGCAAAAGGAACATGGTAGGCTGAAATAGCGGCCATGTGAACTTTCAAAGAGGAACGACAGACCCAGGTCGAAGAGGTGACGTAAATAATAAAGCAGAATGGCCACAGGACAGGAGAAAGGCCCTACGTTCCTAGAGGCAGCCCAGATGGAAAATCTATTTCATGGTGTAGGTGGACCTAGTGGAGGGTTTTCTAGCCTCCACTAGAATCTCGGCCACCTTAGCAGAGACGCCAAATCTGCAGGAGCCAAGCATGAAGTTGAAGGGACTCAAGTCCTGGATGGACCAGGGTCCCCTGATCCTGGGTCAGCAATCCTCGAGATAAAGGAAGAGGAGGAACCTCTGAGTATTGTTGTAGAAGAGGGAACCAGATTTGCCTGGGCCAGAAAGGAGCGATCAGAATCATTCTCGCTCCTTCCATTGCAAGCTTCTGCAGCACACGAGGGACCAGAGGAATTGGGGGGGGGGGGGGCACTGATTAATCTGCCCTTCCAGCTTAGAGACAGAGCATCGCTCCAGAAACCGCCTCGCTCTGGAGCGAGCGAGCAAAAGGTGGGAAGTTTTGCGTTTTGGGAAGAGGCGAACAGGTCTTCCTGTTGAGTCCCCCAAAGCTGGAAGATGCCATTTAGAACTTTTTCGTCCAGTTCCCACTCGTGTGGCAGAGCCGCGGAGCGACTTAGGTTGTCTGCCAGGGTGTTGTCGACTCCTGGAACATGGATCGCCGTGAGGTGAAGGTTGTGAAGCGTTGCCTAATCCCAAACCCTCATCGCTTCCCTGCACAGCGGGTAGGATACAATCCCTCCCTGCCTGTTGATGTACCACACCACGCACATGTCCGTTTGGACAGCTAGGTGATCGGGAAGATGTATTGGTGAAGGGCTTGGAGAGCATACAGAACAGCTCGTAGCTCGAGCACATTGATGTGGAGAGCTACCTCCAATCTGGACCATATACCTTGGGTTCGGTGAGGACCCAGATGGGCTCCTCAACCTTCGCCTGATGCATCCGTGGTCAGAGTCTGGGAAGGGGCGGGGAGGATGACAGAAGGAGACCCCCAGAAACAGGTTCTCTCGAACCATCCACCATGGCAAGTCTCTTGTCATCGGCGAGGAGATCAGCACCAGATCTAGGTCATCTACGAGTTGATCCCACTGAGAGCGAAGAGTCTACTGAGAGATCCTCATGTGGAGCCGCTCGCGGGGAACTGTCGGGATGGCAGCCACCATAAGCCCCAAAAGACAGAGCACTGACCTCGCCAGAACCTTCCTGCATTCCGAAAGCAGGGAAATCTGTGACTGGAGGGAGGCCGCCCTGTCCGAAGGAAGGAAGGAAGGAAGGCCTTGCACACTGTCGTATCGAGGATTGCCCCAATTAACTGAAGTCTCTGGGAGGGGTCCAGATGAGACTTGGAACGGTTGATGGCGATACCCAGACAAGTGAAAACCTGCTGGGTGAGGAAGAGAAAATGCAGGAGTTTCTCCCTGAAAGAGGCCACCAGGAGCGAGTCGTCCAGGTAGGGAAACACCTGAACTCCCAAAGTACGCAGGTAGGCCGCTACCACCGCCAGGCATTTGGTAAAATCTCGGGGAGCAAAGGAATGACCAAATGGGAGTGCCCAGAATTGGTAATGGTCCCCCTGGATAGCAAGCCAGAGGTACTTTTGGTGCGAGGGACGAATGGAGATGTGCAAGTATGCATCCTGCATATCCAGCGCACAAAGCCACTTGCCCGGCCGAAGAAGAGGCAAAAGGGTTTGAAGGGAGAGCATCCTGAACTTCTTGTACTCTACATAGAAGTTCAGGGAGCCGAGATCCAGAATGGGTCAGAGATCTCCAGTCTTCTTTGGTACAAGGAAAAAATGGGAATAGTAACCCATCCCGTGAAGGTGAGGAGGAACGGCTTCTATGGCCTGCTTCGCAAGGAGGGCAGATATTTCTTCCCTGACCAAAGGAAGATGGTCTCTTGAGTAAGAGGACTTCGGGGGGGGGGGGGTGGCATGGAGATTTCTGTAGAAACTCTATGGAGTGCTCCTCCGCAATAATCTGAAGCACCCATGAATCTGATGTTCTCCTCTCCCAACCCAGAAGGTGGAGGGAGAATGTCCCTCTGGGGAGTCCGGAGGTGGTGGGAGAGGGAAGGAGTCAGGTGGTGTGGGGAAGTGCCGCAGCTGGGGCACCCACTGCTTTTCTGGGCAGTGGGGGCAGGGCAGCTGCAGAGGCCCGCCTTCCTTGGCGTTTTGCTTGAGGCCGGCTGCATCTGCGAAAAGGACGTCGCTGTAGGGGATGGGGACGGTACATGGAATCCACAGATTTCAAGGCCATCCCCTCCTCCTGCAAATCGGTGATGTCCTTGACATCACCGCCAAAAGGCACTGAACCCCTGAAAGGTGCTTCCTGGATTGCCGACTGCACCTCCGGGACCAAACCTGACACGCGAAGCCAGGCGTGACGCCAAAGACTTGCGGCGAACACGGAGCTCCGCCCTGCGGAGTCAACTGCATCGTAGGTTGTCCTCAATGTGACGACTGGCCGCAAGCAGAAAGGACTAGGTCAGCCAACTCCTGCTTGACTTGGGAGTCAGGTAAGGAGTCGATGTTAGATTCCACCTGGGTAAGGACAGCCTTCTGGTAACCCCCCATATGCGTTACATAATTTAGGGCCCGGATTCCTAGTGTGGAAAAAGCATACATCTTCCTTCCATACTGATCCAGAAGGAGAGATTCCTTATCCGGGGGAGACTAGCTCAAATGTTTAGGGTGTGCTGACCGGCGCTAATCAGAGTCTGCACGGGGGTAAGAATCCAAAAATCTACACCCTCCGGAGCCTGGTATTGCCTGTTGGACTTCCGAAGCAGATGGTTGTTTCCAAATAGTGGAAACAAGGTGGGAGTGAGGCTCAATCCAGGGTAGCACTAGAGTAGGGGCCGTAAGGGGCAGGTACAGATGTTCGGCGAGTTTAACCCGTTGAGGATCTGGTTCCAAAGAATGCCAGTGATGTACTTCCTGGATCTTTCCGAGCAACTCCGTGAAGGAAGGATCCTCCTGAGGAGATCTCTGCTTGGATGGAGAGCGAGGCTCGTCGTCTTTCGAAGAGGAGGAGGAGGACTGGAAGCAGAGCAAGACTCCCTGACTCACTTAGGGAGAGGAACGGGTTCCTTAGGGGGAATCCCTGGACACAGGTCCTGCCCCTCTCAGGAGCCCATAGGGAAGAGTTCAGGAATCCGGAGAGGGAGTGTTGCCCTTGGTGGACGAGGGCCGGAGGTGGCACAATCGCCGCGTGGGTGGCTCGACTTCCCTAGGTGAGCTGAGCCTTGGCTCAGCTCACCAGGAGCCAAGTCTCCTGAAGATCCACCGGCCTGAGGGGGGTGGTGGTGGTGGAGGAGGAGGGGATAGTTGATGCAGTTTATATCCGTGAAGGAGTATCCGTAACCTGCCAAGTGGAATACCGAGCCGGGTATTGCGACTGCCTGGTACTGCGCGCGGATGCTGTGGATCTGGCTAAGCCTGCAACTGATAAGGCGGCAGATACCCAGGTACCGGAGGAGCTGCGGAGCAGATGGCCCAGTGGGGCCCCACGGGAGGATCAACAGTGATAGGCCTGTGAGGGGCATGGGCCCTGATGGAAGAGGAATATCCCCTGCCGGCTGAGGGGCCGGCGTCTGAACCAGCGTCCTATCCGGTTCAGTGGGAAGAGGGTGTGACGGCGGACAAGCAACCCATGCGTCGCCCATGGACAGAGGGGAAAAGTCTCCGGGGTCAGGCAAGGGAGACTCTGGCTCCCCGGACGGCAGCGAAAGCTGCGGGGAACCTGGGACACACGATGGAGGGTCTGTCATGGCTCCAAAGCCCGGCGCACGGAGGAGAAGACGTATGGCTTAGGGGCTGAATCCCGATGGATGCCAGAGCAGCCGGCGTCCGACTTAAGGGGTCCCTCGGAGGCGGGCCAAGGCTGGGAAGCGGCCTGGTCCGAGGGCGACACTGCCGTGCGCCACCCCGAAGGGTCAGGCATCTTAGCAGCCTTCTCCCGGCGGGCATCGGAGGAGCAGATGTCCAGCTTATGGGAGGTGCCGCACCAGTGAACCCGCAGCCTGCGGCGGTACGCAGGGCAGAGACCTTTGTTGGGCGCCGTAGGGCCTGAGCGAGCCGGCGTGCGGTCGGCGCCTCCTCCAAAGTCTTGGAGGCTGCCGTCGAGCGATCCCGAAAGGGACATTACCTGAACTGCGGCTCCGGCCGGAGTCGCGGATGAAGAGGCCTTCTCCCTGTGCCTTTCTTTATCCAGCTTATGTCCTTCTGAGGAGGTAGACGCCTGCTTAAGCTTCAACTCTTTTTCCATTGCAGACATCTTTTTAAGGAGATGAGCTTCCAAAGACTGCTGGTGTCGTCTGTGGGTGGCAGCACTGAAATGCACGCAATGCGGGCACTCTGACCAGTAGTAGGGCCTAAGCAAAAAGGCAAAGGGAGGACTGCCCCAGGAGGCAGTTGTGCGCCGCACAAGTCGCACTTATTTTTGGAAGGGGACGACATAAACCGATGTTCACCTGACGAAATCTTACTAAAATACTAAACTTTCAGTAAAAACAGACGAAACAGGGCTGAGCACAAACTTTACCACGAGGCGCTGCACGAGCCGACGGCGGGAAAGAACGGGAAGGCAGGTGTCCGGGACCGCCCCTTTATACCAACGGCCACCTGATGTGGGGCGGTCCCTCACCAGGGACTGCTAGCTAGAAATTTTTCCGTGGGGTCTTGCTGCCTGCCATCAGTCCTATATGTAATTACCTACTGCAAGAGCCCTCTCGAAGTAAGATCTACTGTTACAGCAAGTTTTATGTGACAGTACTATCCTACTTAAATCTCTTGCAGTACGTACCAACATAAAGGACAGAGTCATAAGCAGTTCAAGTCAGACAAGTCTGAGACATGGGAGGCAAGAACAACTCTGCAGTAAACACGGATCTTATGACAAGACCCTGAACAGCTAGGCCAAAGCCTGCTCTATGCCCAGAAGCAATGTCCAAACTGTAGTGTTTAGTGAAAGTGGACAAAACTCCAAGTGGCAGCTGCACAAATCTGCGGCGGAGACATTCCTGAAACAAACAGAAGCACCCATGCCTCTGGTTGAATGACCCTTAACCTCTCACCAGAAGGGGTTTGTTATACTTCTGACAACAAAAGGTGATGCAGTTTGCCAACCATTTTGACACCGTTCTGAAACCACAACACCCACTCTTTTGGGTGCAAAGGAAATGCTAGCCAGTTTTTCTGACTGGTTTCATCCAGTCTGTGTAGTAATAAAGAATCCTATGTACATCCAGTGTGTGCAGGATTGCTTCACCCCGATTGGAATGCTCAGGGTAACAGTGGCAACTGAAGAGTCTGGTTTAAGGTGTGCTCTGAAACCATTTTAGGATTTGTATGCAGAGCCACCTGGTCTCTGGAAAAAAAAAAAAAATCAAATAACGCTCCTTACACATCAGGGCCTGAAGCTCAGAAATCCTTCAAGCTGAAGTAATAGCAATTAAGAGTATTTTCCACAAAAGCTAGCACATGTCACAACTCGCTGCTGGTTCGAATGGCGGCAGTGAGTTTTTCCAAAATGAAGTTAAGATCCCCAGGGAGCAGCAGGGCTCCCGACTGGGGGTTTCAAATGAAGGATCCCCTTCAATAAAGTTTGGGATACTTCCAGCTGAGCCAAGGTTGCGCTGCCCGCAGGGATGTGGTAGGCAGAAAAAGCAGATAAGTGGACCTTTAAGATAAAAAAAAATTAAGGCACAAGTCAGAGGTACAGAAGGTAATCCAGGAGCGTTGGGACAAGACACAAAGGTTCCAACCCTTTACAAGTAGCCCATGTGGAAAAATCTTTACTTCATGGTGCAAGTGGGTCTAGTGGACAGCTTTCTGGCCTCCACTAAAATCTGGGCTACTCTCGGGGGAAGCCCTTAAAAGCTAGCAGCAGCTATGTCAGTAGGTGCCACACATGTAGGTGCAGAGATCCAAGGCCTGGATGGACCAGGGTCCTGTTCTTGTGTCAACAGGCCTCAACAAACTGGCAGTGGAATTGGAGGATCCACTGACAGTTGCTGAAGTAGAAAACACCAAACTTGACTGGGCCAGAAGGGAGCGAGCAGATTTGTACCCCTTCTGCCCGTAGACATAGGTAAAACCAAGCTTGTAGACTGTCCTTTAGCTTGCAATAACCCAGGTTTGATATGGAATGTCATCTCCCCATAATGTCTGTCCAAACTATTCTTAAAGATATCCATCCATATCTGAACTTTCTGCAACTTCTATTGGAAGTTCATTCCACTGAACTACCACCCTTTGGTTAAACCAAAATTTATGCAGATTACGATTCCAGCTCTGGTGTAAGAGTTGTCTGTTGTGCCTCCTGGCACTAGACCATCCCCCAATTTGTGCTGGAGACCCCATTTCTGCCAGATGCTTGTTTTCTCCCATTAGTCTGTAGAGTAAGCATAAATCCCCACGAGGTCTACTTTAGTGAAGAGAATAAATTGAGAAATACTATTTTTTTTTTTTTTTTTTTAAATCCTTTCAAGAATCTAGGCAATCTTCTCCGCACTCCGTCCAGCATATGGGTACTCCCTATTCTGTGGGAACCAAACCTGCGCACAACACTCCAAATGGGGCCTAGCCAGTGAGATATACAATGGAATGAGAAATTCCATCTCTGGCTATGTGTTTAAGGATGCAGTTCAGATTTTATTTTGCTTTCTTTACCTGTGCCCTGCAATGAGAACTGAATTTGAAGTCATTTGTGATTATCCCAAGTCTCTTTCCTTCTTAGCAACACTAAGTATATTATTTGCAAGTTTATAGCACACCATTCCATTGTTTTTACCAAAATGCCTAACCTTGCATTTAGCATTCAGGACAAGTTTGTTACTGTCCATTCAAAGATCGCATCTATAGCCCCCTTGTCATGCAGTGTGTTCGTGATTATTTACTACTGTCCCTACTCTACAGTCTGCAAATTTATCCAAGCAAATTTTTGGATTTTTGGAGAGAAAATGTAGATGTTAGAGGCTTGGTCCCAAAATGGAACCTTGCAGTACCCCTCTAGTGATAGCAGCCCAATTAGAAAAACTCCATTTATGACCATCCTCTGTTTTCTTCCCTAGAGCCAGTCCGATACCAAGTTACAAATGTTACGACTGAGGTTAATCTCCTCCAATAGGGTTAATTCGTAATGGGGCAACTTGTCAAACACTTTGGCAAAATCCACCAAGTTCCCGAAGTCCAACTCCCTGTTGACATTCTCATAAAAAGCTAGAGATTTGTTTGATATGATCTGGACTTTATGTTGTACTGGGTTGACCAGATAATGAACCGTTAAATATTTGAAGACAAGATCTGTAATTAATCCTTCCATGATTTTCTCTACCAGGGAGGTCAAACTAATGGGCCTAAAATTGGTCAGGCTTTGGTTTTGGCAGCCCACCCCCCCCTTTTTTTTGGGGGGGGGGATGCTATTATGGCAGTTTTCCAATCATTAGGAACTGTTCCCGACTTAAGAAGCCTGGAAGATATAGGTAATTGGCAGAGCCAAGACATCCAATTCTCTTAGGCCTCTGGGGTGCACGTCGTCGTAGCTTCAACAGAACTCTGCATCAGTGGGAGGGAAGGAGTACATGAACCTCCCTTTCCAGCACAGAGACAGCATGTCTCACCAGAAAACACTACGCCCTGGAGGAAGCAAAAAGCTGGTAGTTTTGCACTGGGCTAGGGATGCGAACAGATCTAGGTCTGGTCTTCCCCACCTCTCGAAGACGTAGTCTACCAGTGTGTCTCAGTTCCCACGCATCTGTTAGGATGTTTTGAACGCCGGAAGATGTAGCTGTCTGATGACGGTTGTGACTGACTGCTCGTTTGTGTACTAGACACCACATGTCTGGCTGGCTCCTGAGCTGTCCTGACTGAATTAAATGTTGGAAAGCTTGTAATGCAGTCAGAACTGCCTGCATCTCCAGCACATTGATGTGAAGAGGGAGTTCGTTGTCAGACCAAGAGCCTCAAGTTTTGTGAGCACCTTCCCCAACCCGGCCTGGAGGAATCGGTCATCAGTGTCTGTGATGGAAGGCCTATGTGAAACGGACACCTTGAATAAGGTTGTCTGGGTTCTGCCAACACAAAAGGTCCCAAGCCATCAGGTCCAAGACCAGGATCTCATGGTTCAGATAGTCAGATCTCTGGTCCCACTAAACCCAGAGAGTCCGCCGTGCTACTCTCATGTACAGTCTGGCTTTGGGGGAGAAGAGAAGACGGGGGACTGTAGGGATAGCTGCAGCCATGAGACCAAGAAGGCAAAGAATCGATCTTGCCAATGTCCTTCTCTGTGAAGCCTCCAGGCATGCTAGTCTTTGCAAGGTTTCCATCCTGTTGAATGGTAGGAAAGTCATGCCCCAAACTGTATCCAAAACTGCCCCCAATAAACTGGAGCTGTTTGGTAAGAGAAAGGTGGGACTTGGAGTATTTTACCATAATGTCCACCTGCTGGAAAAAAGGTCCACAGTGATCAGGGACTGGACCAAAAATGGTCCCTCGATGGTACAGACAAATTGTCAAGGTACAGGAACACCTGTACTCAGTCTGCACAGTGCCGCTGCAACCACCGCTAGGCATTTCATGAACACTCAGAGCCAACGAAAGGCCCAACTGACGAGTTCTGAACTGAACTGCTCTCCCAGAAAATAATCTGAGAAACCTGTGGTGGGGTGGAAAAACTAGGACGTGCACATAGTAATCCTGCGCAGAGCCAGTGGCCATTCTGTAAGAGGAAACCAGCCTGGTAGAGACATCCTGAACCTCTTGTACGCCACAAAAAGGTTTAGTGAGATCAGATTCAGAATGGGTCTGAGGTCGCCCATCTTCCTGGGCACCAGAGAGTGAGAGTAGAACCCTTTTCCCCTTCCAATCTGCAGTAACCAGTTCTACTGCTGCTTTTGCTAGCAGGGAGCTTATTTCCTCCTTCAAAGGAATGTGGCTGGGGGGGGGTTTAAAGGAGTGATAGAAGATCTGTGGGAGTACTTTTCTACAAACTTGTGCCGCTTTGAGCCACCAGCTGGAGTACCTGCGAATCTGTGGTTATTTCTTCCCATCTTGGCTGGTGTCTGGTAAATTTTCCCCCTACCGGTTCCTCCAACTCGCTCGGGCCGGGGGGAAGAGAGAATAGTCCCTTGAGTCAGGAGATGGTAGGGAAGGTGGAGGCCGCGGCTCACAAAGCCGTATATGACTTGGTGGAGGGAGCATGCCTGCCGAAGTGGCCTGAAACTTATTCTGAAGTCAAAACTGCCTTTGCTGGAGATGTTGCTGCTGCCGAAATGGCTGCTGCTTCTATTTCTGAGAGGGCTTTTACATGAACTGGACAGAGCGCAAAGCTTTACACCCTTTAACATTAAGTCAGTAATATCTTCCACATCTCCGACGAAAAAAAAAGGCCCCTTGAAAAAGGAGAGTTTTGGATGGCTGTCTGGACCTCTGGTGAGAGACCTGAAACCCTCAGCCATGCGTGCCTCCATAAGCAGACTGTAGTGGCTGTTCCCCTGGCAGAGGCGTCCACTGCATTATAGGTGGCCCTCAGGGAGTTTCTGCTGGCAGACCTGACCAAGCCTGCCATCTACTCCTTTAACCAGGAGTCCTGGAGTCTGTCAGTTAATCTTATTCCAGCTGGCCCAGAATAAAATTTCTGGGTAGACTCCCATGTGAGCCACGTAGTTCAGGACTCTGATGGCCAAAGTGGAGTAGATCATCTTCTCTTACTGGTCAATGACCTTAAGATTCCTTAGCCAGCAGTGAAGTGGTAAGGTGCTTTGGTTTGGCTGACCCATCATGGGCAGCACCAATGACCACCAAGTCGGCCTTGGGGTGAACGCTCAGATGGTCTCTGCCCTCAGGGGTTAGATATGGTCTGTCCGCCTTTCTGACCCCAGGCCTGAGAGAGGCCTGCTGTTTCCAAACTGTAGAAGCCAAATCCTCACATGGGCCTATCCAGGGTGGGATGAGGGTAGGTGACAGATCTGACAATTCTAAGTGTTCAGCCATCTGTGGATCCTGAGCTTCCGTATGCCAGTCATAAGCTGCCTGGATTTTTCCTGAGGAGTTGCATAAAGAAAGGGTCCTCTGGCACAGACTGATGACTCCTTGGGTTTTGGTTCATCTGACGTCAGAGACTCTGAGCCAGAACAAACTAAGTAGATATCCAAATCAGACGGATGGCTTTCATAGGGTGAACTGGGCCCTGGTAGGAAGATATCCACCATTCATACAAACTCAGTGCTTTGTGGGCGAGGTGGTTGCTCTACTGACCTTCCCAACGTCTGTTGCAGAGGGGTTAACAGCAGGACGGGTTTAGATGGAGACCTAGGGATCAGCATCAGTACTAAGGGATGCCGTTTCTGCAGCTCCAATGTGAGCTGTGACTTCGCCCCATTCCACCAGGACTGCAGCGTTGCCTGAAGGTCCACCTGGGGCCGAGGCAGTGGGTTATAGTGTCCATACCCCGGGTATCCCGCATAGCAGGGGTAGCCAAATCCTGGCGCTGTTGGATACTGCGGCACTGGATATCCAAGCATGAGGTATTGTGACACTGGATAGAGCAGCATCAGGTAACCTGGAGGGCTGCCTGAGGGGCCCAGCATCATCCCAGCCGGAGGGGCCGTAGATTCTGGAGGAGGCCCTGATGAGGTGAGCAGAAGTTCCTGGAGGGTCTGTAGGCAGGGCTGAAGCCCTGAAAGTCCAGACGGTGTTGGTGGTCTGTCGGCAGCCCCGGGGGGGGGTTTATGATGGAGCAAAGAGGAACTGGTATGGCCCTAATCTAGTCCGGCGGTACCTCAGACATTGATGACTGGTGTCAGGGGAGGAACAATTCCCAATGGTGAGCTTTCTCCCTCCTCCGAATCCCAAGGTAGTGGGAGACCGGAGGGACTAGAAGAAACTCCGATATCAGCTGTGGTTCAGACATGAGCCGATCCGGTCCCTCAATATCAGACCTGTTGCTGGGGCCTGAAGGAGGGACCAGTGCTGTGCAGCCGGAGCTGATGGGAGACTTATAAGCATATTCCATGAGAGTGGAGAAGCTGGCTAGACTCGCTGTCCTGGGCCACTTAATCACTGAGCAACTTAAGAGAGTAGGTGCCCCCTGAGCTCCTGTTGGGCCACAGCTCCAGCACAATGGGCTGCCCCGATCATCCTCCCACCCATCCCTGACAGCAGTCCCTGGGACACAATCCTCCTCCCTCCCAGCAGACCCCAGCTCCCGAGGTCACTGGCATGGCATCCAGCACCTCAACCCTCAGCACCACCAGGCCAGCTCATGAAAGTCATTTTTAAAGTTTTAAAGGTGGGCTCTGGAGACTGCCGATGATGTCCGAGTGGCCTGGTTAAACCACTGGCAATCTCACTCCCTTGGTCTGGGGGTCTAGGCCCAGACAGAAAAGCCAGAGGAATGGCAGTCTTTTTGGAGGCAGAGTCCCACAGGAGCCACACTTTTAATGCAATTCAGACAGACATCAGACGACATGCAGGCATATTTTAAGTGTTCACACTTGAGAAAACTTAAAAATGTAAGAAGTCGTGAAATTTAAGCAAAATACTTATCCACAATGGCGGACAGAAGTAAGGTTCTCCCCAACATCTGCAGGTTGATGGGAAAGAACGGAAAGGCTGGCATGGGGATGGAGAGATAGAGACAGCCATAGCCATGCTGACGTCAATCATGTTACATAAGGGGCGGTTCCCCGCTAGACATTTCTAGCTAAAAGTTCCGTGTGGTCCTAGCGCCTGGCGGCTTAGTCCTACATGTTAGTACCTACTGCAAGAGCCCTCTCGCATCAAGATCTTCATATTCATGTCCCTAGAAATAGTTTGTGCAGATTGGAGGCTGTGCAAATGTTTTACAGAATGTCTGCATAAAAATCTTGAGGGGAAGATAGGTTAGTCCTAAGTTAATGACAATGAAAGATGTGTTCCTATAGAAGCAGCCCAACCTAATTTTTAGTTCTTCATGCGAGTTTTCATTTGAATAGCAAAGGATGTCATTATCTAGCCAAAATGCTAAATACGTTGCCTTTGTTTCATTTGCATTAGCTTGGATCTCAATAGGTGGAGTTGTAGCTGGTTATATCTCAGATTGTAATTCGGTGCCAACATCTGTTGGGGAAGGTTTTGATAAATAAAGGATGGTATTGTCCACGAAAAAGTGCAGTTTGGCTTTATAGATGCCACTTAGACTTACCAGCCTCGGCCCCTGTACCCAATATACAAGTGCTGTACACCTCACTGGGCTGCTTCTAATGTAAATCTTGCCAAAAATAATCACGTTGGCAAAAAAAAAAAATTAGAGTGCTCATAAAATGACAAATACAGAGCCCCAAGAACTTCCTGGTGCTGCCCACACTCTGCCCCCTGCAAATTTATGACACGATGCCAGGAGAGTGTGGGGAAATGCTCAGTTATACTATATGGGTGGCTCCTTTTGTGTGTGTGTGTGTGTGTGTGTGTGTGTGTGTGTGTGTGTGTGTGTGTGTGTGTGTGTGTGTGTGTGTGTATATACACACACACAAAATATATAAACATACACACACATATAAACACGTATATATAAACATATGTGCAAACGTATATAACAGCACACACACACAGTGCCTTCAGAAAGTATTCACTCCCCCCTTGGATTTTGACACATTTTGTGATGTTGCAAACTCAAAATACATTTATGGAATTTTTGTAACGTATCTACACAAATTACTCTACAATGTCAAAGTGGAATGAAACTTCTAGAATTTTTTTGTACATGTAATTTAAAATAAAAACCAGAGATGTCTTGATTTGATAAGTTTTCACTCCCTTTGTTACGACACTCCAAATTGAGCTCAGGTGCATCCAATTTCCTTGTGAGATCACTCAAACTTGAATGGAGTCCACCTGTAGTCAGTTGAAATGGCCGACGATTTCAGAGGAAATATACTTGTCTATTTAAGGTCCCACTGTTGATAGTGCATGTCAGAGCAGAAACTCTACCATGAAGACCAAGGAGCTGTCCGTAGAACTATAGAATTGTGAGGAGGCATAGATCTGGGGAGGGGTATGAAAACATTTCTAGGGTGTTGAAAGTTCCCAGGAGCACAGTCAAGTCCATCACTAGGAAATGGAAAGATTACGGAACCACCCAGACTCTTCCTAGAGCAGGCCGTCCTCCCAAACTGAGCAACAGGAAGAAGGACCTTGGTCAGGGAAGTGACCAAGAACCCAATGACCACCCTGACAGAACTAAAGAGTTCCATGGCTGAGATGGGAGAACCTGTCCAGAGGACAACAATCTCTGCAGCACTTCACAGATGTGGCCTCTATGGGAGAAGCGCTAGACAGAAGCCACTCCTGATAAAAGGCCACATAATAGCATGCCTGGAGTTTGCAAGAAGGCACGTGGCAGACTGAGACCACGTGGCAAAAGATTTTCTGGTCTGATGAAAAAAAAATTTAACTCTTTGGCCTGAATGCAAAGTACTATGCCTGGCGCAACCCGAACACAGCTCACCACCAGTGTAACACCATCCCTACTACTAAGCATGGTGGTGGCAGCATCATGTTATCGGGATACTTTTCAGCAGCAGGGACTGGGTCACTTGTCAGGATAGAGGGAACAATGAATGGAGCTAAATACAGGCACATCCTTGAGGAGAACTTGCAATAGTCTGCAACAGACCTTGGACTGGGGTGAAGATTTACGTTCCAGCTGGACAACGACCCCAAGCACACAGCCAAAGCAGCACTGGAGTGACTTCAGAACAAGGTGGTGAATGTCCAAGTGACCCAGCCAAAGCCCAGACTTTAATCCCATTGAGAATCTGTGGAAAGACTTAAAGATTGCGGTTCACCGACACTCCCCATCCAACTTGTCAGAGCTTGAGCAAATCTGCAAGGAAGAATGGGCGAAAATCCCCAAATCCAGATGTGCAAAGCTGATACAGACATACCCAAGAAGACGCAAAGCTGCAATTGCTGCCAAAGGCGCTTCTACAAAGTACTGTCTCAGGGGGGTGAATACTTAAGTAAACAATGTATTTCAGCTTTTAATGTTTCATAAATTTTTGTTACAATAAAAATATTTTTGCCCCTTTAAACCGAGTATGCCATGTGAATCAAGGGAGAAAATCATTTCAATGCATTAAAAATTCTGGTAGTAACAACATTTGACAAGATCCAAGGGGGGTGAATACTTTCTGAAGGCACTGTAAATATATACACATATAAAAACAAAATACACATACACGGTTATTTGGTCATAGAACAGTATGGGTTGACCAACATGGGCCTCATTAGTAAAACCATGTGCCCATGTTCTCGGCGGCCAAATGACAAGAAACGATCGAAAAGGTGCCACCCATATAGTATAACTGAGTGTGTCCCCAAACGCTACCTGGCATCGTGTTGTATTTGTGAAGCGTGGGCAACACCAGAAACCAGAAGTCCTTGAGACCAGATATTTGTCATTTTACGAGTGCTCCAATTTGTTTGCCAACACGATTTTTTGTCAGGATTTACATTAGAAGTAGCCCCATGAGGTACAGCACCTATAGATCAGGTGCAGAGGTTGCTTCATTTAACTTGGTGGGTCTCTAATGTAGACCAAAAATAGAAGAGGGCCCAAGATAGATCCTTGGGGTACACCTCTTGGGAGTGCCAGAGGAGAGGGAAGGGGAGGAAAGAAGAATATCAGCTTTGATGCATTCTGGAGAGATAGCTAGAATTAATTTATAGTGGAGTTGTTTAGGCCATGCATTTTGAGTCTTTTAAATTCAAGTTTATTGCATATTTAGGCACAGATAAAAAAAGTCATTTCCATTACATGTAGCTATATACATACATTTCATAGTGAAGAGGTCTTGCTACATAGTCATATTTCATAAGTTACACTTTTCAGTTCCAGTAACTCGACCTTAACCTGTGCAGAGATCTCTCTTCATATTGACTTTCAATATCCTTTAATATCCCCTTACTGACCCTGATCACCCCATCTTCCCTCCGACCATTCCTTCCCATTTCCAATCCCTGGGCCAACCACCACAAAGTCCATCACCTCACAAAATCTTGTGTTCTTAAATTTATTCTGTAAGTGACCTCTTCCATATCCCGAGTTTAGTTTATAATTGATATCCATTCCTGATATGGTCGGTGTACATGGAGAAAGCCATCTCCTAGTTATAGCCTTATGGGCAGACATTAGGATATTCCACATGTACACCTCATCATTCCCCTTTACCTCTTCCTCTCTCATTCCCAGTAACAGATTTATGGGGCCCAGGATGGTCTCAATTGAAAATAACTTAGTTTTTGGGTAATTTCAGCCCAGAAACTTGTTAGACCAAGACATGTCCAGAATACATGTAGATAGTCCGCCTCTTCTCTCCCGCATCCATTCCGGGACTTCCTAGTGCATTTCTTGTCCCATTTACATTGGACTATTGGGTGTAATAAAAAACTCATTCTCACTTTCCACATCAGGGAGCAAGTGGTTTTAAAGGCCTGTGTGAGAGCAAAGTCCCAGTCTTCCTCCTGTACTTCCTCTCCCAGCTCCAGTTCCTATCCGTTTTTAATTTGGACAGCTCTCCCCCTTCCCCAATCTCTTAAGGCCTTGCATATGGCAGAGACCTGACCTTTGACCCGATCCAAGCTCATTATTTCACTCATGATGTTCACCAGTCCTTCCGAGGGTTTGCAGATTATGTATGTGTGTTCTTATTGGTAAATATCTGAGGTAATCTGCCTGTTTGAGAATTTTTCCATAATCTGGTTGAACTCCAGGACTATGCTTCCTTCCAGGAATTGACTGAGGGAATACAGGCCCATTCTTCCCCACCTCTTAAGTGAGGTCTTGTCTAGCGAGGAGGAACTCCGGGTTCCACGCGAACCATCTCAAGGGCCACGTTTCCTCCCCCAAGCTATGCTTGGTCCATAAGCGTCCCATGGTCCCCAGGGTGTTCCTCACAGACAGAACATCATTAGTATCTCTGTTTAGGGCTCCTGGTAACATAGCTCTAGCCCCCAGGGACAGTCTGTCAAGGCTTCTTCAACTGCCTTTCATTGAGCTGTATGTATGTTTTTGCTGACCATAAAAAGGTCCCATCTTAGTTGAGTGGCTAAGAAGTAATCTTCCAAGTTAGAGACATAACTTCCGCCATATTTTTTGCTGGTTTGCATTATTTCAGTTTTAATTCTAGATCTCCTTTTGTTCCAAACATATTTTATAATCATTCTTTGCCAGGTTTGGAATTGGTTCTTATGTATTTTTATTGGAAGGCACTGAAATCGGTATAAAGTATTTAGGGGGGACATTCATGGACACAGATTGTATTCTCGCATATAGGGGTAGGTTCAGGGCCTCCCACCTTTTGATATCCTGCCTGATCTGGGCCACTAGTGGTTCAAAGTTAATCGAAAACAGAGAGTAGTGAGATTTTTTTAGGGATTTGGGTGCCCAGATATTTTAATTTTGCCTCTATTCCAGTTCATATTTAATAGTTGCATTATGCTTGGGGATGGGTTATAGAAAAATTTCAGAAACTCAGTTTTACTTTTATCGTGTATCCGGAGTATTGACTAAATTTGTCTATTATAGATCACAGTTTAGGGATGGAATTTTCCCAGATTGCTATACACAATGGACATCATCCAAATACAAGAAATGTGCCCCCCATCTCCACTCCCTCACCGCCTGGGCCAGGGGATATGTGAGAGGAGCGGTGACAGTGGGCACCCTTGTCTGGTCCCCCTTCCCAGATGGGGCGAGTCCCCCATTTACCCTCACAAAAGCCTGTGGGGAAGCGTAGAGGGCTTTGATCGCCTCTAGAAAGGTTGGCGGAAAGCCCATTCTTTCGAGTACCAGAAATAAGTAGTACCAGTTGACTTTGTCAAACGCTTTTTCTGCGTCCAAGCTCATAATGCAGGGGGAGAATGTGCTAATGATGTCAATGACATTAATAGTTCATCCGACACCCTCGGGGTGTATCTGCCCTCTATGAATAGAGTTTGATCAGGATTGATCAAGTTTTTAAAGGAAGGACTGAAGTCTATTAGTCATTATAGCTGCAAAGATCTTATAATCTACATTAAGTAGTGAAATTGGTCTATACGAGCCACAGTCCCTTGGATCCTTTCCCTCTTTTGGGATCACAGTGGTGTAGTTCCACAAAGGGGTACCGCCTTGTCTTCCAGCCACATCCGATTATATACAGTCTAACACAGGAACTACTTCTGCTATAAAAATATTTTATATAGTTCACTTCCAAACCCCTCAGGCCCTGGACATTTGCCCACTTTAAGGTCTCCCACTGTGCGAAGAATTTCCTGGTGGGTAATAGGGTGTTCCAGTATCCGTCTCTGGGTCTCTGGGTCTCTGAGCTTAAGCAGGTTTAGAACTTCTAAAAAGTTCCACGCTTCCTCCATGTGAGATTCCTGTTGCAGGCGATATAGTTGTTTGTAGTATGAAACCAATGCGTCCGCTATCTGTCCCAATTTATATGTGACGTTTCCCGTAGTCGAATGTCTAAGGGCTGCAACATGAGCCCGAGCAGACTGCTGTTTCAGTAGATATGCCAAGAGACGAATAGCCCTTGATCCCCCTTCATAATAGGATTGTTTTATGCAAGACACAGCCTTTCCAGTCTCATGTAAGTATTTTCTGAAGGTTTGATTTAGCTTCCTTTGTTTTTCTAGAAAATTTTTAATTGTCGTCCTTCCAAAGTTCTAAGCTCGTTAGTTGGCTGTTCTACTTGCTTGCCTATTTTTTTTTTTGGTAGTAATATAAATATGTGGCTATTGAAATCAGTTTACCTCTGACCATTGTTTTGATAGTGTCCCACAGAATTTGTGGCGAGGTATTCGAGCCTTCATTTATTTGAATGGTCTGTTCCATTACCCTTTTAATTTCCTCCCTCATCTTATCCTTGAGCAGGCCAACATTTAATCTCCATCCCCACCCCCCCCGGTAACTGCAAGTCAATCTCTGCAAAAATGGGTTGGTGATTTGATAGTGTTTCCGTGCCCACCCACATGGGTTCAAATACCAAGAGGTCTTTGCCATATGTAAAAAAACATATCCAGCCTCAAATTAAATATTTTGTACCTTGAAGAACAGCACATGTAATCCCTTGCCAATGGCTATTTTTCTCCTCCATATATCCAGTAGACTTGTATCCCTCACAAATCTTTTCAATGATTTGGAAATCCTCCCATTAGGTGCCAGTATATTTAATGAAGTATTTAAGGACCTGTTCAAAACCACATTCCAGTCTCCTCCCACAATTACCACCCCTTTTGCTTTTTTTCTGCTAAGAGTTTAAACAACTCTGCAAAGAAAGTTATGGGTAAGCCCGGGTGGGCATTTGAGTTTCAGTAATAAACAGGGTATTAAATACGCAAAAAATTGATTACCAGTTTTATGCATGAAAGTGAAAACCTTTACATAGCACTTATCACAAACTGATTAACAATTAAAAATAAGTGTATGTAGACAGACACGGTCATATTTGTTGCCTTCGTTATGAACTCGCACAAAAAAAAAAAAAAAAATTGTTTAGTCTACTGCTGCATATTTCTGGAGGATAGCATTACCCCCCTCCCTTTGCATAGCAATTTGCTATGCGATACCAGCCACATACCCAGAGAATGTGATCCTGTGAAATTGAGGTGATTTACCAAATCTTGAGCAAGTGAAATTTGCTTCAGCCTCTGCCTGATGCCAAGGAGTGCAGTGCTATATAGGATTTCTTCTATGCCACACTGAGCTGAAAGCCTTCCCAAAGTTGACCAACTAGTGTGGCCCTTATCCAATTATCTACTGGATGTTACCAAAAGAAAACTAGCAGGTTGGTCTGACAAGACCACCCTACCACAAACAAATGCTGATTATCTGCACAATGTTGCTCTCCAGACAATCCACAAGGTCGTCTGATCAGTGCTTTCATCATTTTATCCACTACAGACATAAGGGTGACAAGTCTGCAACTCCCAGGTTGCTCCTTGCCACCCCCTCCCCCCACCAGTATAGCCGCTATGACAGTGCAATGGAGTTTAAAACATGGATCAAACTGGACTCTTAGGTTTGTTTTTTTCTTTCTTTCCTTCCTAAAGTGGGTCAAAAGAGGAACTTGCTGGGTCAAAAAATCATCACTAGCAAGTTTTGTATAGTTCCTTTTAGATACTACTGTACAGGAACTGCATCAATCTTGATCCACTGTGAGGGAAAACATTTGCCCTTTTGGTGCATGGTACTGTAGCATGGTCACTGGTGTAGCAGAACTATATCCACTACTCTAGTCTTTCAGAACGACCCATCTAGGGGTTCAGCCAGTTCTGCAGCCAATTTCTTGAGCAACACTGGGTGCATCGCATCCAACCCTGAAGCTTCATCTACCTTTAGGACTTGAAGCCCCTTCTAGACCAGTTCTCAAATAGTAGCTGCCTCATTTCAGGAATGCACCCCCAAGACAGCTGCCTTGATGCCCACTTAGGCAGAAGCCCGTTTTCCCTTGTAACAACAAAAAAGAATCATTAAGGACGGCTGCCTTCTGTTAATCTTCACCCCGCAGTAGCCCAATGGTACCCCTTCCCTGCTTTTATTTCATTATGAAAAACTGCTCCCCCCACCTTTGACGCCCTCTGCAACAAGCAGCTCCGTGTTTACCTTTGCCTCCCCGACATCCATTTCCCATTCTAGTCCCACCTCTCATGACCCTGCCTCTACCACCCACTACTTTCCACCCCTCTTCCCTGGGACCCCCTCACCCTCTGGGGCAGGTGTGCCCATGGCATCCAGGTTCTCCCTCTTCAACCCCCCCCCATGCCCATCTCCATTGCTATTCTACACTGGACAACCCTCTGCATCCCAAGGAGTACAGCCACTCTGCACCCACTACAATGTCACCCTACGCCTGGTTGCCCATGCATGCCCTCACTCCCCCACATGCTACCCATTTCATCCGTTCACTTCCCTTCCTGCACAAATATGGTCATCACTCCTCTAAACACAACAATCCCTTCCTGCCAGACCTATACAGCCCGTCCCAAATAGGGTGTAGATGCACCCTCTCAGATTCCTTTGACTGCTGACCCTAGATTGGGACAAGTTGCAGCTCCTATATTAATGGACCCTACATGGGGGCTGGTTGCAAAGTTGCAAGCCCTCAGGTTACTTTGTCAACAGGCCCCAGATAGGGTCTATGCACAGTTCCTTTGTAAGCTGACCCGAGCAAGCAAAGTCCATTCCCAAACCCAGGTCTCCAGCGTACCAAGCACAGTACTGCTACCACTGCGCTACCAGGCCAGCGTTGGAGCAGAACTTCACCCATTTTACTAGAAAGTGGGCTGAATGATACGGACCCATTTTCAGCCATGCCTCTGTTAAGAAGGCAAACATTAAACTGCATGTTGTAAATAGTAACATGCAATTAAAGGTCAGAAGCCAGACAGCTGGCTCAAGAAGTAGTGCTACCGCCTGCAGTGCTGGCAACCCAAATTTGGGAATGAACCCAAAGCATCATAGGGCTGGCAGGAGTATAGGGCCTCCAGTGGACAACTCCCCTCCAGGTTGAAGAGACGTACAAGTCAGCAATAGTCTGACCTCTATTGGAGACTGGGGCCGAGATACCAAACAATGTGAGCATAGTTGGGTTTAGTGGTGCAGTGGACATCACATCAGCAGGAGTGCACCTGTGTCACAGACATCATTGCCATGTTCACTCTGCTGGGTGTAAGTTATGAGAGAAAACCCATAGCAATGCAGCAGGATGCTGGACCCACAGAAAGCACCACTCCACTGCAACTCCCCCTTCCCCTAAAGCTCCCGGGGGGGGGGGGAGAATCCAGCCATGGTCTCCTGGTTGCAGAGAAGTCCTGGGGGTCTGGACCCGAAAGGGGTCTACAGGGCTGACATGGGGTATAACAGCCTCCACAGAACAGAAAAGATCAAAACGCACACCAGAATCAGCCTAGTAGTAGGGATACCACTTTTACCAGAAATCCAGGTTTGGGAACAAGCCAGGGTTGTCAGGGGCAAGGAGCATTAAGCACCTAGGGGATTCTCCTCTCGGGGAAATAAATACCACCCTACCACAATACCACCACATGGGTGCCCACAGTGGGGTTAGAGGGCAGCTGGCAGGCAAGAACGTCGCAGACACAGATAGCACACATTGTATGCACACATTCTTGACATCCTGTGTCAGAGAAAAAAAGGCCCCAGCACTCATGATGGACTACGGCACCTCCAAACAAGACACTCCGGGATAAATCTCCCATCCCCATTTGGGGGGGGGGGGGAGAGAGAAAGAAAGAGAAACTAGGCTCCGTGTAGGATGCCAATCACAGGCAGAGACTGCAGAAGTCAGGTTGCCTTAGGAGCTATGGGGGGGGGGGAGCATACTGGTAACAGCACTGGAGCACAAACAAAAGGATTATACTCATCTACTCAGTCCTCTAAGCACCCCACCCAATAAGCAAGGAACTGCTATACAAACTAGGCATCATAAAAATGAGTTTGGAAAATCCTGAAACCTGACAGCATTCCAAAGCCATATCCTGTATTTAATCAGCCAACAGAACCCAAACACTTTTTTTTTTTTTTGGGGTTATGCAACCAAGCTGTGTGCAAACATTGTTCTACACATCCTACTTAAAAGCAGTAGATTGGAGGAGTAAAAGATCATTTAAAGTTTTTCAAGGTTAAGAATTGTAAATTAACCTTACGGTGAATTACACACTTTTTCAATCTAGGATTACAATAGCTTTGAGTCGAGGTTCTTTTACAAAAGGTTCTACGTCAGCGTGTGCAATCATTTTTAATTACAAACATATAGTCATTGACATGTAATAACCAGTACAAAGAAAGACTCAAGCTATAAGCGGGGAGAATTAGGGTAGGAGACTGGGGGAGAAGAGAGGTGCAGGGGTAAGGGGAGCACGGGAGGTGGTTGGAGCAGGGCAGGAGTGGAGATATTGGGGGGGGGAGAAGGTGGGCGAGGGCAGGAGACAGCGCAGCCAGGGAGCCTTGTCAAGGGAATGACAGGTAAGGTGCTAGGTGCAAAGACTAAGTGCTAGGGAATGTGCAGCTGAAACAGTGGAAATGTTAAGATGGGCAATCACAGAATACACGCAGTAGAGGCGCAGCATGGACTTGAAGAGGCCGAGTGTTGGAGTGATCGCTATGTTGCTGCCAAGAAAGTTGAGCCAGTTGAATGCCAGATATGCAAATGATCTTTGCCCTTGGGTCGTGCGACACTGTGGGATATACAACAGATGGGAACTGGATCTCCTTGTAGTGACGTTCCTATGTCTATGCTTAAGGACGACTCAGACACCAGGTGGGGCAAGCACTATTATAATTTTCTTGACCATGATGCAGGTTTGGTATTTTATGCGTTCTTCCACTTTGAAGCCATCCAGATTGAGAATAAAGATCACATGTGTGGGTATGGCAATGTGAGCCAGTGATGAGACGACTAGCCTTATTCAAGGAGGTTGCGATACGTTTGACAGCAGTGGTAGTTGCAGACCCATGTAAGATAAGACCATAGTCTATGATGCCGAAGATGGAGCTTTGGACGGCCACAGACAGTGCTTCTGGGGCTGTGTTTCCTGTGCCGGAATAATATGCCTAACCTTGCATTGGCAGACTTTGCAACATTGCTGATGTGGTCAGCGTATGAGAGGTAGGGATCAAGGGTGATGCAGAGGTACTTGAACGACTGTTTGCTCTAGGATGGCTCCTTGTTCGGTTGCAATGGAGAGTTGGAGTTTGTTTTTGTTGTGGGGGATGCAGAAGACCAGTCTTGTTTTCTTTCTGATTAAGAAGCAGTTTATGATTTAGGAACCAGGATTTGATGGAGAAGGCCCGTTGAAGTTTATTTTGTAATTGGATTGGATCAGGGTCCAAGGCGAGGATCACAGCATAGTTGGTGTACAGAATTATTTGTTCTGGGCAGCCGTCCGCTAGTGAGTTTAATAGGCTGAAGAGGAGGGGTCCCAGAACGGAGCCCTGGGCGACTCTCGAGCGGACTGGTCTAGGGTCCAATAGTGTATCAGCGATTCTTACTGTTTGGGACCGTTCAAAGTAGTTCTTAAACTAGCCAATGAAGTCTGTTGACAGCCCAGTGTTCTGAAGCTGGATAAGCAGGAGGCGGTGATAGACGGTGTCAAAGGCTTTAGTTAAGTCAATGTAGATTGAGCCTAGTAGTTCATCTGAGTCAAGTGCATTGTGGATTGCACCAGTGAATCCAAGTAGGGCTGTGGAAGTGCTTTGACCTATGCGGAACCCGTGTTGTTGCTTGCACAGGAAAATGGGGGTGCTGCATCATACATGGGAGGAGACAATGATACTGAGCAGGGGGATCCTTACCGATTGTCAGGTCTGGGGAGAGGCATCACTGGCGGGGGGGGGGCACTAAGCAGGGAGAAGAGGTAGCAGAAGTGGAAAGTCACAGGGAGAGGGAGAGCGAAAGCACGCGCTAGAAAGGGGGAGAAGCCCTCAGGTCCCATAAGATGGAGAAAGCACCAGGGCCGGATAAATTGCATCCCAGAGTGCTGAAGTAACTTGCAGATGTCCTGGCGAAACCCCTGGTGGAGCTTTCACGCCTCCGAAGACAGGGTGGGTGCCCCAAGACTGGAAAGTGGCACATATAGTGCCTATCCACAAGGGGGGAAGAGAAATCAAGGGAGGTGGCAGGGAACTACAGGCCTGTCAGTCCGACATGGTGGTGGAAAGGTGATGAAGGGTACTGTCAAGGAGAGGCTGGGGTTTTGGGGAGAAGAGACCTGGAAAAGTCAGGGTGCCTGGACGATAGACAGCATGGATTCGTCCTGGGGAAATTGTGTCAGACAAACCTTGTGGAGTTCTACGACTGGGTGACGAGTGCCTTGGACCTGGGTAGACCAGTGGACGTCCTCTTTCCAGACTTCAGCAAGGCATCTGACTGTTCCTCACATGGGCCTGTTAGATAAGCTGGGAGAAATGGGGGTGGGGAAACCAGATGATCAGATGGACAAGCAATTGGCTCCAGGACCAGACCCAGAGGGTCGTAGTTGGCGGGATAGTCTCATCCCCAAGGAAGGTCATTAGTGGGGTCCCACAGGGATCAGTCCTTAGGCCCCTTCTGTTCAACACCTACATCTGACATAAGGACAGGTATCAGGAGATGCAGGAGTCTCTTTGTGGATGACTGAAAACTGAGGCAGTGGTGGATAGGGAGGAGGAGAAGGTGGCCCTACAGGGGGACCTGGAGGTTCTGGAAAGATGGTCTAGAAAGTGGAAGCTGAGGTTTAATGCAGGGAAATGCAAGGTACTGCACCCGAGGGCCAGAAACCCTGGGCCAAGTGTACACCCGGGGGAGGGGAGAGAATGCTACAAGTCTCAATGGCTGAGAGGGTCCTGGGGGTGGTGTTGGATCTCAAGATAAACTCAAGGGACTTGTAGGAGGGCAGCAACCAAGGCCAACAGGATGCTGGGATGCATCGCAAGGGGGATCACCTCCAGAAGGAGAGAAGTGATACTCCCTCTGTATAACTGCTTGGTGAGGCCGCACCTAGAGTACTGAGTGCAGTTTGAGGCCAAACTTAAGAAGGGACATAAAACTCCTGGAGGGGATCCAGAGGAGGGCAACCAAAATGATTTGGGGCTTGGGGGGCAGGACCTATGAGGAGAGGCTCGAAGAGCTAAATCTGTACACATTGGAAGAGAGAAGGAACCGGGGAAGACATGATAGAGACCTTCAGGTACATGAAGGGAGTAAATAGAGGAACAGTCAGGGTGCTTCAAAGGAAGGAGGAGGGGCAGCTAGAGGACATGGGTGGAAGCTGGGGGAGATTCAGGGGAGAAAGGAGAAGGTGCTACTTCACTGATAGGGTGGTGGATCCATGGAATGCGCTGCCTAGGGGACTGGTGGAGGGGATAGGGTGGTGGATCCATGGAATGCGCTGCCTAGGGGACTGGTGGAGGGGATAGGGTGGTGGAGCCATGGAATATGCTGCCTAGGGGACTGGTGGAGGGGTTCAAGAGGGAGTGGGACAGGTACAGGGGAAGGGTTCTGGAAGCAAAATCCAATGCAGCGAGAATATCCGGAAATGGGAAGGGAGAAGCCAGAGAAGGCTAGGGGAGCAGCAAGGTCAGCTCCCAGGGTGGGGGCTGACCAAACAAGCAGACGCGAATAGGCCTAATGGTCTTTCTGCTGCCATTTTAGCATGTTAGTATGTTGTACGCATCCAGGTATTCTGTGAGCTGGTCCGTGACAATGCATTCTAGTGCCTTGGAGAGTGAAGATAGTAGGGAGATGGTTTGTAATTATCGTGGGCAGTTTTGTCACCACTTTTATAGATTGGGGCGACAATGGCAGATTTCCATCTGTCCGTGAACTGGCTACGGTTGAGGAAAGAGGTTGAAAATTCTGGTCAGAGGACTAAGCACTTCATTAAGTGTGAAAGACAGGATTTTGAGATGGAGAAAGTGGTTACTGAATACTGATTTACCAAGGGCTTTGGTAACATTTGCATACTCTGTGAGCCTTGACTGCTTTGAAGTAGATGCGGGGGGAGCTGGTGGGAGTAGTGCTCATTGCAGACAAGAGGGGCTTCACCATCTTTGAAGTAGTCCTGGGGTAGAACAGCACTGAGGTCGGTAAAGGCTTTAAATTTATCCACAATGGTTTTGGGTTGAGGTTATGGTTCCGTTGATGTTGAGTATTGATTTTGGGGGGTGCTGGGTGGATTCCATGAGAGTTCCTTTTACATTCTTTCAGAATTCCCAACCACTGCCCCAGGAATTTCTGAGGGCATGCTTACAGCAGACTGGCTTCGTTTTGTCGGATGGTTTTGGTGCAGTCATTGCGGGCACGTTTGTAGTTTTGGATGTCGTTTTGCTTTCCAGAGTTTCTGGCCAGCTCCCATAGGTGGTCTCTTGTTTTTAGCATCCTGAGGTCACCTGTGAGCCAAGGGTTACTCAGTTTCTTAATAGGAGCATACATGTCACAGACAACAGTGAAGACGTTTATGAAGTGATCCAGGGCAGTTTTTATGTTGGTTGCATTGAAGATAGTTGACCAGTCGTGGTGGAGGTGGTGGGATTTGAGTAGAGGAAGGCGACCACGGGGTAGAACCCAGCGGGTGATAGTTCGGCAGTTTGATGCATTTAACCAGGTGCAGCTAACAGGGGAGTGGTCGCTGAGAGAGTCAGGGAGGACATTAGTGTTAGATATCTGCGATAGGTGACTGGTAAGGATCCAGTCCAGTGTGCTGGTGCCAGTCCTATAATTTTTTCCTAGTTAGTGAGTGAACGACGTGCTTGAGGTTCGCCACAGAAATAGTACCCCTGTGTGCACCAGCCGCAGGCCAGTTGATGTTGAAGTCACCTAGGAGGATGGATTCTGTGTCCAGTTGGAGTGACAGACAGACTCACACACCCCCCCCCCGAAATGGGTCAACCAAAAACAACAACAGGAGATAAGCCAAACAGGAGAGGAGACCAGGCCCACGCAAAGATGGTGACTCTCCTGCCTTCACTCCAGCTCTGCTAAAAACTATCCAGACAGCAGACAGAATAAAAAAAAAAAAAAAGGATTTACAGCCAGAGTGTTAGTGACAGACAAAGCTGCAGGCGGCGGAGGATGAAGCAAATGGGGCAACTAAGTCAGCATACAATGGCAGCAACATCGGGTCTTGTAAAAGAATGTACTGTTAAGATGCCTACAGGAAAATTTGGAAAATGGATTGCGGGCGTCCCATATCAGTGTCTTAGGTTTACCAGAGGCAATGAAGAGCGAAGATCTATGCTGTTACCATGAGCAGTGGCTCCCGAGCATTTTGCAGCTGGTATCCCCATCCAAATACAGCGGGCTTACTGCACAACTCCTCAGACTGCCCGACTCCTTGCAGATGCAACTTATTTTCATGCCCATACAATTCTAGCAGTCCTGGGCTTCAAAGAGTGAGACTGTCCTGCAGGTGGTGAAACAATGGAGCCCACTTCACTGGCAAGAGTCACCCATCCACATACAACTACCCAGTCACTTGGGGGTTACTAGAATCCCCTCAGTATCGGTGCTAGGCAGTGAAAGGCAGCTGGTGATTAAATGGGTTTTTTCACCTGCTCAAATTTTCTGTTTACTTGGCTTCAGCAGAGATGGAAGGTGAAAAGCTCATTTAGAACTCACAGCAGCATAAACCACACCTGCTGTGAGAAGAGAGTTTAGATGATTAAAAAAAAAGACTATTTGTAGCCCCCCCAAAGCATGGAATTCAGGCTACTGCACACACCAACTTGCTCTACCGCCCACTGTGTTCCCAGTCATCTTCAAGTTCGTTACGGTTCCCCAGGTTGGGGAGGACAACCCAGGGGAACCAGCGTTGGGCATGTGGCAGTGGTACTGGCAGGGCCGTCGCCTATCCGGGGCTGGAAGTGTGTTTCTTGTAGAGAACCCAAGATCCTCCTCTCCACCCTGCATGTGCATGTCTGACGCTGGCACATGGCAACTCTGCCTACGTCAGTCACGCTCAGATGTGCAGCCCGGTGGCTCGATGGTGCCTCCAGTCTCCACCGGGGGGGGGGTCACCAGAGCACGGGGCATCTTTAACCCTCCCACCCAGAAAGAAGAGCTGCCCAGAGGGTGCTCAATCAGTCTTCCTCCCCTGCTGACCCCCAAGCTCTAACACGAACTCTGATCATCAGCACAGCGTGAGGTGTGGCGTCCAGTGCAACCCTCAATGCCACCAGGCTGGCTAGGGGAGTTTAGAATCTTGAGACTGTAGTCAGTTGCAACATGTGCACGGCACATGTGTGTCAGCAGCTTGAAGTTGGAAGAATGATAACTGCTCAGCTGAGGTCTCTGAGGAGGGGTCCTGCAGCCCCACACTAGTCCTGGGATTCTCCAGCCTGCCAAGAGAAGTGGTGGAAATCATTGTCTGCAGCAGATATCCCAATTTTCATCCCCGTATAGGTGAAAATGACTGCTAGTGGATGGATCTAAGGGACAACCCCCTTTTTGATCCAAGATGGGGGTAAACAAATAATGCAAAAAATTCCCCACACCTGATCAGCCACTCCTTCAGGCTTTGTCAAAGAGCTCCCCACATCCTCTCTGAACCTCCCGGTGCCACTCCCAGCCACACACTGCAGCCGGCCCAGGATAACCAGACGTATCCCCTTTGTCGGGCGGTTCTCCTTCTGGGGAGAAAGTGCCTTCCGGCTTACCCTGATTGGCCTTGGGTGCTGCAGAGGTCGATGTGGATGAGAGGGTCCAGATGGCAATCATCCAGTCGATCTGGGCACCATTTTCTGTAGTTTTCCTAGCTTTCCCCATCATGCTTGCATCTGTGGTGCTCCCCGTCTCCACCAGGGGGCGGTACAGAGTGAGGCAAGCTACCTAGCCCACCCCAGAAAAAAAAAAAAAAAAAAAACAGTCCTCTGGATGCTCAATCCTCTCCTCCCTGATGATCCCCAGTGACCCAAGTCCATTCCTGAAATCAGGGTCGCCGCATTGTGCAAGGTAAGGCACCAGCACCTCAGCCTGGCGATCCAAGAAATTTTGAAGCTGGCTGTAATGTCCAACAGTGAACAGGATCTGACTTTTGCTGCAGAAAGCAAGTACCTGTGCGGTTGTGTTCTCTGGCTAAAAGGTAAATGCACAACTTCTCTGAATTCAGAAGTTTGAAACTGTTCTGTTTAAAAACTGACTGACAAGTGTGATGTCCAGAGGTAAGATTAATTCACATCATTCAGGACTTAGTGGAAAAACTACTAGTGTAGTGTTTTAAATGCTGGATGCAAACATTCATTTTATTAAGCATTTTACAAGTGGGTTCAAGATGTTTAAGGTATAACTGAAAAATGGCTAGGTATGGATTTGGGAGCAAAGTATTGGCAGACATCCATCTGGAGTAACCAGTTCAGGACTACAGGTTGAGTAAGGGCACCTTGTTACTTTAGACCTAGAGCTAGTGTCTGTAGAGCATTTTACCCCCACAAAGTGGATTGTGCTAGATATTATTCAAATGTATGTTCAGTGCCACTGGAAGAAGTGCAAGTGATCAAGATCCTAAAGGTCATAATTTGCCTTTGTACACGCCCACACGTTTTGTTCAGAAGTAATAAGCCTGGTATACATAGGTATGGTACAATTTCTAAATGGTGTTCCTGAATTTGTCTGAGCCCAATTACAGGTGCCAGCGGTAGCTGTGTAAAGTAGCGGGGGGGGGGGGTGAAACAGACACACCCACACCCACCCCCCACTTACTTCCGGACTTGAGCTTTGCTACATGGCAATGTCGTAAGGGCTTTGACGGGGCATGAGCCAAACTACACTGGCTCGGGAGTCCACCACAGGTTATCGATGCAGGTCTCTAAAAATTGTTTATGACAAGAATTTTCACTTTTCTGATCCAGTGGATGCCGGAAGGCCACTTACCAAATATCAAGCAGGACTGTAGGGCCCGTGGATCAGACTCTGACGGGGAAGAAAATCTGAGGTACGGGGAGTCGAGGTCTTGAAGGACAAAGAATGGAGAAGAAGATCCAAAAAGTTACGACTGCAATTCACTGAATCCCAAACAAATTTTTTTTTTTTTTTTTTTTTTATATATAAAATGTGGTATAGGTAACCGCTTTCCTTTCAAAAACATGAGAAGGGTGATGGTAAGCATTATTTTCTTAGTCAAAAAACTACTTTTGGGGAGAAGAGGGTGACTAAACACCCATTGTTGAGGCAGTTTTCCTTCTCCCCAAGCCCTTATTTTGTTGCTTCGCAGTGTGGTATTTACACGCTTCTGTTTATAGAGTTCTCAACTCTTTGGGTCGGATATTCAGACTGCGCTGGGCATCGGCACAAGCCTAGGTGCAGCACAACTGGACTGCGCCAAGGCATGAACCAAGCAATATTCAATGGTGCTGCGTGATGGCTCAGCACCACTGAATATGGCACTGCGCCAGCACAAGTGGCAGGAGCAGGGGGATGTGCCAGCACAAGCGCAATTGCGCTAGGCGCATCACCTGCACTATACAGCCTGGGGCATGCAAATGATGCCGTAATGCATGCAAGGTGCAAATGGGGCCATTAGCATGTCATTACGGCCCCATCTGCATGCACTGCGCAGCCCGGCAAAATGTGCCTGGCACCCTGTACAGACTGCAGTGTGGTCTAAGTGGGTCCCGGGACTTCCCCCGCCCTGCATCTGCGAGTGCGGCACAACATACGAATCCCATGCCCTGGCAGTCTAGTGGAACCCCCCTCCTCCCCCCCAGCCAGATGGTGGGCAAAGGTACCCATACTATCCCAGGTGAGCTAGTGGTATCCCCTCCCTACCCATATCCGATAGCCATATGGCAGTATGGTTCAAACATCATGGTGGTCCAGTTGTTCCCTCCTCCCCACCCGTAACCACGATCACCATACAATGATATGTATAAATCCCCCAGTGTCTAGTAGCACCCCCCTCCCTCCTGTTCCACCCGATTATGGGCAACCGTCAGATAACGTGAACCCTGGTGTGCCAGTGGAACCACCTGCTGAGAACCCTGCCACCCAGCTCCCTCCATCAGTGGACAGCTGCACCCCACCCGCCGAGTGACAGCTTACAGTATGATCTGTAAGCCCACTGGTCCAGTGTGAATGAATAGGTTTGCACACCATACTGTACTATGCAGGCACCAATCTGTGAATGGGTGCCACTGTGCAACAAAGGACGTGGAGTGCCACAGTGGACTGAGGGCAGTGGCAGGAGGCAGGACCTCCACAGTCAAATGCCGGAGGTGTGCCCGGTGCAGAGGGAGCAGGACAACAGCTGCCGAAGGGGGGGGGGGTGAAGAGAGACACCAGCCAGGGGACATGGCCAGCACCACCTTCCAGATGGAGACAATGAGGGGTGAGAGAAGGCAGGCAGCAGGGAAGCCCAGCCGTGGAAGGGGCCCGTCGGCAGTAAGCCCAGAACAGGCAGTACCAAGCCCGCATCAGCTTCGAACAGTACTCTGACACAGATTGTGGGCCAGTACTGCCTGAACCGGGCAATCCTGAGGCAGCTCTGTGAGCTGTGCAGTGATGAAATGCAGGCACCCACACGACAGAGCCATGCTCTGTCAGTGGAAACGAAGGTGATAGCCATCATGTGCTTGTTCACCATGGGCACCTTCCAGAGACCAAACAGGCATAACCCAGTTGGCTGCATCACGCCTACCCACACAATTACTCAGCGCACTGCTGCAGAGTACATCCATTTCCCCAGCACACATACAAGAATTCCACAGGTTAGCACAGTTGCTTGGCGTGCTCGGGGCCACTGACTGCACCTATGTGGCCATCCGCACGCCACCTGGCCCGGAGGGAGCGGCATACATGAACCACAAAGGTTACCAAAGTATAAACTGCCAGGTGGTGTGCGATGCCAGGGGCGCATTACCAATGTCTGTGCCATGCACCCTGGGGAGCACACGATGCCTTTATCTGGAACCAATCTGCTCTGTGCCACAGGTCTGAGAGTGGGAACATCCCCACTGGCCCTCTCGTGGGTGAGTATGCATATCATGCAGGACAACACGAGCAGACGTGGGGGGTGTACAGTCAGAGGTGCCATGGGTACCGGCCATGTTGGCCCATGGCATAGCAACGCAGATCATTCCAATGTTAACCCTCTACACACAGAGGTGACAGTGGTTACCCGCTTCGTCCCCAACTGCTCACCCCATATCGGCGCCCCACGACCCCATCACAGCTGCGGTACAACGAGGCACACGCCACAACACGGAATGTCACTGAACGGGTGTTTGGGATGCTGAAGGCATGGTTCAGGTGCCTGGACACATCAGGCGGTGCCCTACAGTACAGCCCCTCGAAGGCCTGCGGGCTATTCCTGGCCTGCTGTATCCTGCACAACATGGCCACCGACTGTGGGACAGGCGTAGAGGTCAAAGAGGGGGACAGTAGTGGGGACGATGAGGACGCTGGTCCAGCAAAGTGATGGTCAGCCACCCCGCCTGATCCAGATGTCACAGCTGCATCGGGACATCGTAACAGAAGAGCACTTTGGACACAGGTAGGTCACGGGGCCATGTGCAACCACCAAGGGCAAGGGCACAGTCCACAGACAAGCAGGGCAGGACACCAGGGGCGGACGGCGGCAAGGGAATGGTCCGAGTGTGGCACCGCACACAGCGTCAGGGATGGGCAGGGCCGAACATAACACGTGCACACAAACCACAAGACATGCACAAGGGGTAAACGTCATGCCAACCCCAGCCACCCCCCACACAACCATGCCCAGTAGCAGTCATTGTACACACCTCAGATGCTGGGCACCACTGCACACTGGCAGACAGCGCAACGCAGACATGTACAAGCCACAGTGGCCAGCAGCCGGGAAGGTGTGCACAGGGACCGTGTGTGCAGAGCCGAGTACACAACCTGTGCGTTGCACAATGCACACCACACTGTACATAAGGCAGCAGCAGACAGTGACCATGGTGAGAGACAGGTCAGTCATGTGGTACAGTACCATGGCCGCCATGGATATGTGGGCAGCCCAGAGACCTGCCACCTGTGCCAGACTGACCACTGGCCTCATGGGTGGCACAGGTCCCCCAGGGGTGATGCTACATGAATGTGACAGTGTTCATGCAGGGGTCTGCAGTCCACCCAACATGCACGCGCCAAGCGTGCCCAGTATGCCCACAGCCGAACCCAGTGTCGACATAGCAGGATCGGCACGGCACCTGGAACGGGGTGGACGACACTGCACGATGTCTGCGGCGGCTGGGCACTGAACTGGGTGCCCAATGTGGCCATAACAGCTGTCAATGCATTAGTCTGCATCTAATGATCTACTGAAACCTGCAGTAGACTGCTGTGCTTGTCAAAGAGGTCATCCGCTGGTCCAGCATGCTGTCCCTCATTGTGTTCCTGGCCCTGCTGGCCAGTACCCCTTGACAATGGGTGCTGCACACTAGAGCCATGCCAGGGCACGTCCACATGCAGTGCACTGCCACGACCCCGACACTCGTCTCCCCCGCCGCCACCGGTCGACCACTGGCGCTGCTCCTCCAGCTACCGATCGCTAGGGCTCACAGACGCTGCCGCAGCAGCCGCAACTGCCCCACCACCCTGGACGCACACTAGTGCTGCCCCACGGGGGTCCACAGGCTTGGACTGTGTTGTTACTCAGGCTGTCACAGCAGCACCACCCACGGCAATGCCCGTGCAGTTGCCTGCTGCGAGACCATCCTGTGTGCCACACATCACTATCCGGGATGCGTGGCTCTTTCTTCAGTGCTGGATCTGGCACCAATCTGTGTCCCAGCACACTGGGACACAGACAGGGCCTTGTCCTCACCATCCTCATCAGTCCGGACAGATGTGCAGGTATGCACTTGTCTAGTCCCTCGGACACCCGTGGAGGTGGATGGGCGATCCTCAGTGTCCAGAGCATCCCCCCTCTGTGGACACACCCACCACTGATCCATGAAGATGGTCAGGAGCTGTAAGGGAACACATTAGCGTTAGAGGCTCCGCCCTACCCTGTGGCATTCCCTCCACCACCCACACAGTGAGAGCACAGGACCTACCATGCAGTGATGGGCTGCCACCTGTCTGGAAGCCACCACCAATAACACCCTCGATAGCACAACGCTGCATGCTGCTGACCACCCACTCCTCCTGTGGAGTCAGGCATGGTACACCCGGCTGGCCGCCACTGGTGGCTGCACGTGCAGCCCTGATAGGAGGTGGATCAAAGACAAGGTGGCTGTCTGTGCCGGCCGTCTTACACTCCTGCACAGACCGCTGGTGGCCGCCATGCTGGTTCATGGCACGTGCCACTTCACCCCACGCTGCAGCACGGGCCTGTGGCGTTTCCCCACTGTCCACCAAGTAGTGGTTCCCAGTCAGGATATGTCTCAAATAGGGCATCCGATTCAGCCCTGGTGAAGTTGGGCCTCCTTTTTCTCCCCCATCCTCACATTCAGTCATGCTAGAGCCTGTGGGAATGACAGACGTTACCTTGGACTGTGCAGTCCCATTCAGCCCTCACAAACCACAGTCCCCACATCCCAACAGCATGCAACCCACCACAATGGACTGCAATCCCAACTATGTCCTCTACAGCCCCATGTCGCATTTATATGGCGCAACGCATGCAAATCAGGCGAGGCGCAACTGTAAGTAGATGTAATGTAGTGGTTGCGCCGTGGAATGGCTAATGAGCCGATCTGCATATGCTGGCTGAATATTGCACTGTTGCACCTTGTGCAATGATGGCGAGCGTGCTCAGGCTATGGTGCAGTACTATGACATGCACAACTGGCACCACATGGCGCATGCCCGGGGTGCTGATGCAGACATGTGCAGCACTGCGGACCTGCTGTGCGCGGCAGGCAGTGCAGGGCACAGCCACCACTGTGCCTGTGGCACTAGTGCGCCGTTCACACGTGTGGTGCTCGTGCCTTGGTGCACCATAGGCGCCATGGAGCCACAGCACGGTAAGCCACTGCAGGGCATCACACACAAGCACCCTACCGTGCTACATGCAGGGCATCCCAACAGTGCTGTGGCACTCCATGCACAAACCCTTGATCCTGTGGTAGACCTTTGCCCCCTAGGTGCATGCATCCACATGGGTGCACCCCTATTGCGCAGTTCGGCGACAGCGCGATAGGGACTGGCAGTGCAGTATCGTGCTGCCTCCGCATGTGGGGCACGTGCACTACAAAGCACCATTTTGACTGCGATACCAACAGCAGGATGCCTCATAGGAGAGCGCAGGTCAGGAGCGCAATTGAGTTGCAAAACTTGGTGGCCCTATTTGGGCAGGATCCCCTAAACAGGCCACTGGCTGCTGTGTGGCAGGAGGTGTCCCAACAGCCTGGAGGAGGTGACTGGGATCGGCCAGACAGCAGAGAGGTGTCGCCACTGGTATGGCTAGCTACAGCGGTGGGACCCTGACAGATGGGTGTCTGCTAGCACGCGCCCGGCAAGACGCTGTGCCACGGTCAGGTAGGTGCTCCATCCAAACACTGGTAGTGTCAGTCTGTCTGGGTATCACTGTGTGCATTGGTCCACCCTGCGGGGAGATGGGGGCGGGTCAGGCACTGGGCTGTGCGGCACGCTACACGGGGGCTTTGCTACTGGCTTGTACTGATGTTCCCTCTCCAAGTTTGACCATAGGCCCGGAGGAGCGCCGTAGGGCACAACTGGCCCAACAGGCAGAGCAGGCCCGAGTCGGTGAGTTACCGATGCAGCCGGGACACGGAGGGGCCATGGGCCAGCAGCGCCCTGCTGGCCTGGATACAGGAGAGTGCCACTGTTTCCCCTTACATCCGTACATGCTAGGTTGCAGGGGTGGTGGCAGGCCGTGGCAAGACTCACTTGGCCCCACTGCCATGCACGCCACATGGTACACTCAGCACTGTCCTGTGGCACTGCATGTGTGGGTGGGCGTCGCAGGTGGGCTGTGCGTGCACAAGGTACATGCCTGTGCCACTGCCTTCGCACTGCATAACCATGTCACTGTACGGCCATGGTGGTGCTGTGGACATGGGCGGTGGGTGTGTGCAGCATTCCGGATGGCTGTGGGTGCCTGGGTAGGCACGTCATGTGGGCGTGGACACTGTGGGTGATCGCATGCCATCATGGGGCATGGCCCACAGCTGTGTGTGCTGTGCACACTGGGTGGGCTACAGTGGTCTGGCCAAACACGCATAACGACTGTTCCCCTGTCCAAGGTGGTCAACGCTAGACTACCCTAGAACGGAGTGCTCAGGAGCTTCTGCAGCTAGCGAAGGCCACCCTGGAGCTGCTCCAATGGATGGAACAAGGCGAAGGAAGGTGGCACAGAAGGAAACATCAACTGCCAAATTGGGGATATTGTTCAGTCAGATCATGCCCAAATCATCAGTAGTTGGAAGCTGGGTTTACAGAAAATGGAAAATATGTGGCACTTAAACCCCACCTATTTAAAGTCTAAACAATTTAACGAATATATAACCGAAAAAATAACTGAGATAATTAAAGACAACACAGCCCCAGAAACTTCCCCAGGCATCCTTTGGGACACCATAAAAACAGTACTGAGGGGGGCACCTTATCAAATACACATCCCTCCTAGCTAAAAAGCATAAACACAAAACCAGCCTCGAGGAAACTTTACACTTCCTGCAAGCAGCACATAAATAAGGTGACAACTCCGTGCTCCCATGGCTAAAACTAGTCAAACAGGACCTAGATAAACTGGTACTACTACAGACAGAAATTTCTTTAACCTTCCTCCATCAAAGGTAATATGAAGTGGGACCCAGGGCCAATAGATTATTGGCGTATCAAGTTAGGAAACAGAGAAAGGTAGCTGCTATCACCACTATGTGTCACCCGGTAAATGACAGTCCCCAAGATAAACTTAATGATATAGTTGAGGTATTCACCAAGTACTATTCAACCCTCTATACCCCAGAAAGTTCAACAACCCCAGAAAATAAAAATTTTTTTACAATCCCTAGCTTTGCCAAGGATCTCTTCAGAACAGGGAAAACAGTTGCTTGCACCTATTACGATGCAGGAGCTGATGAACGCTCTGTCCCATGCCAAAACAATGAAGGCCCCAGGCCCAGAGTTTTATAAATACGCCAGTAAAACACTTTCGCCACCTCTCCTAAGGACTTGTAACTCTGTCCTGGAGGGGAGCCCCCCTCCGCCCACCTGGGCCTACACCACAATATCAGTAATCCTAAACTGGGAACCCCCAAACTATGTGAATCTTATCAGCCAATTTCTGTTTTAAATTCCGACTATAAAATATTCATGGGGATACTAGCCCATAGATTAGAAGTTGTACTCCCTCAAATAGTGCACAGAGACCAAACGGTTTGTGGGAGGGTGCACCACCACTGATAGCATAAAAAGAACCAAACATATAATACACAAAATGAACACCTCTAACTGCCCTGCAGCTTTAGAAAGCCTTGATGCTGAAAAGGTCTTTGACAGGGTTCTCTGGCCCTTTTTATATTCAGTAATGGAAACTATGGGACTCCCCAGGTCTCTGATTCAAGTAATCACGAACGTCTACACTTCTCCGAGGGCCTGAGTCCAGATCTCAGGGCACCATTCAAGATTTCAGCTGGGAAGGGGAACTAGACAGGACTGCCCTCTCTCGGCCCTCCTGTTTGCCTTGTCTATTGAGCCTCTAGGACAGCTAATCAGGCAAGCCCAAGATATTCGTGGAGTTGAGGTGGGTGGGGAGGAGCACCGTATAGCACTCTATGCGGATGATGTGCTCTTATACTTACAGAACCAGGCAATTTCGCTCCCAAAGATAAGTTAGTTATTAGAACAATTTGGGCATCATTCGGGATATAAAGTTAATATCTCGAAAACCGAAATTTTGACCTTCCATTACACACCAGACCCAATGATACAAAAGCAATTCCTGCAAATGGAACCCTGGGAAGATAAAATATCTAGGGGTAAACCTAACAAGGGACCCGAGAGGTGCATATAAGCAGAACTATACTCCATTTACAGCACGGCTGAGAGAAGATTTAGCCCACTGGAATACACTCCCATTAAGCTTATCCGAATGGTGACCCTGCCCAGGGCTTTTTATCTCTTCAATGTCCCCGTTTCTCTCCCCAGGTCGCTGTTTCGGGACTGGGAAAGAGCAATATCCAACTTCATATGGGGTGGCCGCAGGCAGAGAGTTAGGCTGAAACTCCTCACTAGACTGAGGAACGCAGGAGGATTAGCACTTCCAGATCTATACGGGTACTATCATGCTGTACAACTTGTTCATGTTATGGCCAGGTAGATTCTGAATAGCGATATGCACTGGGCAGAACTAGAACAAATAGCCTCCCCAGATCCGGTTTATTTTACTTTATTATATGGTGCAAATGACCCCACAACTCTGAATCAGACCTTACCAACAGAATTACGAAATAGAGTCAGGGCCTGGTACCAAATCAAGAGGCAACTCTCTATACTCCCATTTATGCCGTTAATTTTCCCAATCGGAGCACTCCCAAACTTCCCGCCTAGGACAATGGACAACGCGTACCAGCAATGGGTCAAATACAGACTGAAATACCTATTTCAAATTACAACAGGAGGGACTTTATCCACATTTCAAGTAGTAAAGGAAAAATTTGGACTTCCCAAGTCCCATTACTACAGGTACCTACAATTAAGGCACTACTATGAAGCATTACCAGTCACAGTACAATCCCCAGAAAGCTGCCCCCCCTTGATAGTTAGTTTGCAACAACTAATAGCCTCACCGGGACAAAAACACCTTATATCGTTCCGTTATCGGGGCCCTGAAAATCAACTTCAATGTTAACACAGGTAGATACCCGCGAGAAATGGCAACAGGAACTTGGATCACCAATAGAAATAAAGCAGTGGGAACAAGCATGCTGGCAAATCTAGCACACATCTAGCTCGCTGCAATGGCGAGAATTCGCATGGAAATTTTTAGTACGTTTCTTTTACACCCCAGAGATTACCAGTCATTACACCCAGAGACATACTGCTGAATGCTGGAGGATCTGTGGAGAGGAAAAAGCTCACCTCACACATATAATATATTCATCTCCCAAACTGCAACCATTCATTCATAGCCTGCAGGAGGAGCTTCAGGAGACATTAGGCGAGCCCATACGGTTGACACCACACGTATTTATTATCAATATACCCCGAAGATTTCAGAGACCAAAACGCCCGGTACCTACTGGCTATCCTCCTATCAGCAGGGAAGAAAGCCATCACTAAAAAGTGGTCCACTCCTAACACCCCCACAGTAAGAGACTGGTGGTCCATTTCTAGACAAATGTATCAAATGGAAAAGCTAACTTACAGAATTAATGATAAAATAAGAGAAATTTAATACAAGATGGAACAGATGGCTCCTGTACTACATGCTTAAAGATACGACCTTTGTCCCAAAACTGGTTGGAGGCTCTCCCTCCAAAAACGCACCCACCCCCAACCCACTTCCATCTCAAACCTCTAACCCTCACAACCCTTCCCCCTTTCCTCTCCTGATCCCTTGCTACCTCAGACCCCAGTTCCAGTAAAGAAAGAGGGCTCGCTTGGTCTGTTGGGGCCTTCCCCCTCCTCTCCCCCCTCACTGATCCCTCGATTTATCTCCTTCTCTGTGATCTGAAGGCCAGGACAATTGAAAAGAACAGCATAATAGTATACTCTGGACTGCATGTAGTTCTTAAGACAATTAAGATCCTACAGATAAGAAATGTGAGTCTTGATGACCAGGTAACTGGACTCAGGGGACCTGCAGTGCCCGATAAAGGCGGGAAACTGTCAACCAGAAAAGCTCTTAAAATGCTTTATTGTAATAACATGTATAAACAAGCAAGAACATTTAAACATTCTTATGTGAATCCTTTACTGTACATTACACAATCGTATGTAATGAAAACGAAAACTAATAAAAATGAAAATAAAAAATTAAAAAAAAAGGAAACATCCAAGATCGTAGTGGGGAGAGGAGTCGACATTAGGCCCACCACGCCCCTGCTGTACATTCCCCCTGGACTTAACCTCACACCCCTTCATCCCACTCCCTTGTACACCCTTTCCCATCCACCCCAACATTGTAAATATATACACACACACACACACACACACACACACACACACACACACACACACTCTTCACTACTTGATTACAAACACATCTGTTATGACAACTGTGGTGGTCTCCGATTTGCAGCAGGCATATGGTGCTTGGCTGCAGCAGTGTGCATGAAGTCTTGGGTGGTGTAGGCCTGGCAGGGACCTGCCTATGGTGCGATTGGGGAAACTGTCAGTCTATGGTATGTGTTTTCCCTATGTGCAATGGTCTCTGGTGCATGCGTTGTGTCCCTGGCGCCCCTGTCAGCATGTCCACAGCCCGTGAAACTGTCCCCCCTGCATGTCTGGTATGCAGATCTGCTGGCATGTCATTGGTGGCTGTCCATGCTGGCCACTGCACAATGGCAGCTTGCCTCCTGTCACCGGTATGGTGCACGTCTGTCTCGGGTGGCACTGTGGGCTAAGCTGTTGTCCCCCCTCCATGCTGTCGCTGGTGTCTGTTCTGATATCTGTCACTTGTGCTCCAGCCGCTTGCTGGTGGCAGATTGCTTCATGGTGCATGCGCAGGATGGCTGGCACACCTGTGCCATGGTGGGGTGCAGACCGTGGGTACACAGCATCAGTGGTCACACGCCAGCACCATTTGTTGCCCCACTATTGTGTCCCTGTGTTGGGGTGCCCTTGGGTCAGGGTGGGTGTTTGTCCATGCCTTGTGTGGCACATGCCTCCATTTACCACTGTGGGCAGCTGTGCTGGCTGTTGGGGCCAGTCCTGGGACAGGGTGTGTGCTTGGGTGGGTGTGCAGGGTGCTGTCCTACTGGTGGTGGGGTCCAGAGCAGGCCCTGTTGCATGCGGGGTCTCTCTGCTACCGACGCAGGGTTGACCTCTCTGCTGTGCCATGGGGGGCCGTGCAGGGCAGCACTGTGTCTGCAGCTGCTGCATCGGTGGCTGGTGCTCAGTGGGGCTGCCATGCATGGCTCCATGGTGCACAGGGTTGCACTGTCACAGTGGGGGTGGTGGCATGCATTCAGTTCCATGCACTGTTGGGCGCTGCTCCTGGGTCGGGTGTCTGGGGATCACTGTACAGGGTGTGCTCTGCATTGGTCGGATGGGTGGCCGGCCCTCCTTGTGTTGCGGTCACCACTTGCAGGGGGTGTGCTGGGGCACCGTGTCCTAGCTGTGGATTCGGTGTTGATGTTCATAGGCTGGTGGTCCATCCAGCTCACCACAGGTTGTGCAATTCATGAGGTGCTGGGGCGCGCCCTGTCTGGCCTGCTGCATGCTCCTCCGCCCATGGCTTCCATGGGTGGTGCACCCATGCATCCTGTCCCTGTGAATCCCTGGTTGTGCTACTGCACATCAGCCCTGCTACACTGTGCATCCCTGGTTGCACCACGGCGCAGTTGGCGCAACATTCAGTTGTGTTGCTCAAGCGCACCTTGGCCTGCGCTGTGTTACCACGTGTGTTGCACGGGGCCACACTAATTGCGCCTGCTACTGCACTACTTTGTGGCGCAGTCTGAATATCCAGGCCGCTGTATTTTAATACTAGAACACCAGCTTAGTTGGGAGCTGGTGGGAAGATGGATCTTGTGATTGGAGATTATACAAATCTGGGATGCTGCAGAGCTGGGAGAATGTTCAGATTTTCAAGTTATCTTTGAATGTTAGGGATGCTGTGCCTATTAAACGGGCATTATTTGGGATTTTTTGTACCTCTCCTAGTATACCCCCACTCATGGCAACAGTAGCCTACCATGTTCTAATTATCAAGAACTCTCCTAGAATACATCACTAGGTAGGAGTGCTAAACTGATGTACTGTAAAAATACTGATACATCTTTTCAATAAAGCACCGTCCTAGGGACTATACTTGCACTGGTGGACTTTGCAGACTCAATACAAGTTTAAACTTTATTACAAAAACCCATTTTTTAATCACAATGTGACCTCTCAGTTGAGTGGGGTGTTGGGAATACCTGCACTTCCAATGAGCTATAAGGCTCTTAACCTGTGGTGTTGGGCCTCACTATGGGCCAAGCGTGCAGCATTCTCCAGTGCCCCAAACCCTGCTGGATCTTATCACTTACAGGATCTAGAGGCATTTCCCACCCACTGTTATGCTGGGTACTCAGCGATTCCTATGATTAGCAGATATCTGCTCAGGTTTAGCTTGAAGGCCTGCTTTGTGTACACGTCAGGTTCATCACTCATAGTGAATCCTAATGTTACCCCAAAATTTATCATGTGCAAGCTTCACTGCGAGTCACTGTTCTGCTCGAGCAGCACACAGGATCAAACATGTACACTAATGTATGTTGGAAGTTGCTAGATACAATGCTGCTTTGTACTTTGCCACTGATGCTTATGGAACCTTGTTTAAGTTGGTTATCTGTACTGATCAATAATAAAAAGTATTAAAGTGTGTGTGGGGAGAGAATGGCTCACTAGTTCCCGGACAGACTGGAAAGCAGCTTTCTTCTTTCTCAAAGGAGACCCCCAGGAGATGGTTCAGTCCTAGGATCCAACGGCCCTGGAAGCTACTGATCCAATTGAGCAACTTTACAGCAAATTGTTTAAGCTCTCTGACGAAAAAAAAAAGTAACATCCATTAGTTTTCCATTATATTGAAATTTTGTACAGCATGGTGATGTTTCTCAAATGTCTCACTTTTTTTTTTTTTTTTGCACAATTACTAGAAGATCTATACTAGTGCACCCCACCCCCATGGGGGCCTGACACCAGGCATCATACAGGAGAATAAAGAAGTAGGAGAACTAGTACAGACGCGAGTCCGGTGCGCTTACGGTGCAAGCATTTCTGCAGAACTCTGAAGCTCCAGAAACCGTTGCCTGGCAGGCGCCCTTGGGACAGGAGACCGGCTGGGTCACCCTCCATCCATTTTATGTCTACTGCACTCACCTGGTAATTAAGACATAAGGGACTAGCAGTATAGCCAAGAGATTGGAATAACCAACTGCGAATAAGCGATACATCCACCAGACCTGGCTTTGAGTCCCACAACGTCCACCTGCATGTGAACTCTGAGCAACTCACTTTACCTCCCCAGTGCTCCCAGATCGCCCGAAATAGGCACCTTAGGCTACGACTAACGAGCCTCACTCGGTTATTAAAACAAAACCTAACCTACACTGCGTCAGTACAGACGAAATCCGAACAGTACCAGCTACTCCCGGCCTTCCGTCCGGAACAGGCGCAAACTGTTTAAGCTTTCTCCGTTCCTAGCAGTCGGAATTGCAGTTTCCACTTCCCCAGTGTGACCTTCGGAAACCGGTTAACTCCGGCCTGCAAACTCGGAAAACGTTATTTTATTTTGGTAAAGGAGCTATGCTTCAATTTTTGAAGAACGAACCGCGATATGGCATAGGCCATAGGGGGTTTCCATTTTTTTAAAAACGCACCACACTGCACGTATAAAAATATAAACCCAATTTGTACATACGATTACAGTATTGCTGAAAATTTCTCATGCCACAAAAATCCGTCAAAACGTTATTTGAAGATTTTGGCGGCGCTCCCTTCCCAACCGTCTGGAACTTTCAATCTCCTTAAGTTTCTAACCAATAACTCCTTCAAGTTGGAAAACTACTCTGCAGTACAACAACCTGGGCGCACAAAACAGACACGCTCCCAAGCCAACATTGTCCCCTCCCGAGTGTACTAGCCCAAGTTAAAGCTAACCAAGAACTGTTTCGCAAGTTCCATTACTAATAACCAACCTTCCCCCATTTTAATAGAAGCGTCACCAACGCTGGGAAAACACAGTTGATACCCTCATAAATATAGTTAGGTGAGGCATGCGGTTTCCTAATGCACCTTAAAAGTTTGTTTTGTTACACATTTATCTGCAATATACCAAATAAACATGCATAACCTAACATACTCTCTAACTTACCGAAAACAAATTCGTTGGTAAAACCAACACCCCCTTCCGCCCAGACCCGATTTAATCTGCACTCTCTTCTCTGAAAAGACAGCGGGAAATAAGCACGTGAAAATTGAGGGAATGGGGCGCGCACGTGCCCATTGACCAATCAGTGAGGCTTCCTCTTCTAGTTCTATGGCCCGCAGTACTACGTAAGTAATAACACACGACAGGGTACATGGTTATGTAAGCAATAAGACGCTCCAGGGTGTGTGTTAGAAACTTTAACATACGGCTACGAGATGTAATGAGGCACGAGGCCACCGGCCAAGTGCATCCAGCCTCCTAGCCGTGTGTTGAAGTGTCTAAGGCACACCCTGGAGTGGCTCATTGCACTTATGAAATGGCCACCTAAAATACAGAGGTATGTGTTAAGTAAAATATATAGCATTTAATAGTGAAAAATGCAAAAGTTTGTGTTAATTTTTAATAAAATAGTTCCTCCGCCTGTTTTTTTTTTTTTTTTTGAGGTTAAGACTTTTGAGCTATTTAGGCTTCCCTGATTTCAACGAGAGCATTTATTACCTCAGGTATGCACCTTCTCTAAATGTGTTTTGGAGTGTGTTTCTTTACCACTGCCAAATTTGCAAATTTTTTGAGGTCTGCAGCCAGCCCTTTCCCGGTTGCGCTGCACTATTGGGTGCGTGTATGTTAACGGCAGTTTCCTGGTCACCAGTGTTATCCAGTGAATGGGTTACCGGGACATTGAATCACAGTAACGCTGCGTTTACCAGTTGTGTGCATGCAGACACTGTGACAGTGCATGCTGCCTACTGCAACCCCTGCTTAACTTGTGTTTTTTTTTTTAACCCAGCAACGAACATTTCACGGCGAGTTTTACCCCCATCCCCCGGGTTTCTCGTTGCTGGGGTTTCAGATCTGAGCGGAAATGAAACAGGGAGTCCGTCACATCACGCGAGAGCACACGGCCACAGAGAAAGAGAAGAGGGAAAAAAAACACAGCGGACAGGAAATCTGACACCATCCAGATCGTCTTAAAATTCCGAGATCTGGGGTACGGAAACACGGAATAGGTAAGATGCAGAGAGACAAGGAACTCACAGTTGTCACAATTTGCTATATTTCATTAAACTCTATCAGTCACTGAGGATGGCAAGAAGGGGAAAAAAAAAAAACACTCATCCGCGGCCAGTTGATCACGTCGCATCACGCATTGCTCTGCGTGCAGGTTTATGATGGTTATGGACCTTTTTTTTTTATATATTTATTTTTTATTTATTTAGTTTTTGTTAACCGGGTAAGTGCGCTAGTCAGCAAGTGACTGTTTTCAGGCACGACCCGGGAGGTACAATTACAATACACAAAGAGTACAGCCAGATTATTAAGACAACGAGTACAAAAAATGCAGAGAGAAATACATATGGCAATGTAACATACATTAGTAAACAAAATATACTTTAGCACTTGATCATGGAACATACTCAAAAATGTGAATAGTAGAAGGCAGAAAATAAGAGAGATAGGCATCAGTAGAAAAGACACAGGAAGGGAAAACTGGCAAAAGGGCCGGAGGAGATTAAGTGGAAAGGAGGTGCCGTCAGATCGGCAACAGCGGGTGAGAGTACCAACCTGCGGCCGGGCCTATGGAGCCGAGACGGCAGGCGAAGAGAGGGTGGTAGGGGAGGCGGCAGTAGACGGCAACAGCGGTAGGAGGTAGGAAAATACAGCCGTCTGGTGGAACCGATAGACGGGCAGGGCGAGAGTGAGGATGCCGGTGAGAGGGGATAGAGGCGGAGGAGTTACGGCAATAGCGGCAAAGTGTCAAAAGTCAAGCGAGCCAGTGGAACCAAGAGATGGCAGGGCAGGAAGGGGTCGGTAGGCGGTGGGAGTAGGCGGTAGTAGGTGGAGAGAGGTGACTAAGCACAGCCAGGAGGGTGGGGACTAAGGAGGGCATGGATGAGGTAGGAACAGGTAAAGGTGAGTTTGGTGGGGAGTGGCAAAGGGGAAGAGGATATAACAGAAGAAGGGAAGAGAGCAGCAGTGGGGTTAAGTGAGGAGAGGCTGTGAAGTGAAGATAAGAATGTCATGGAGTAGAATAGCGACTTACAATTGTCAACAGCTAACATTAGGCTTATAAAGAAACAGGTTAGGCAACATTAATTACAAGGCACAAAATAAAACATTAATTACAAGGCACAGTATAGAACATCCATTTGGACAGGCAAAAGTGCTAGCAATGAGGAAACAGTACAAATGCAGCGCTATTGCTTAAATTCGGGGCAGCCAAACTCAGGAGTTCATTCCCATGTATTTGCTTGCACTTCAGCTTGTGAAAGTGAAGTGTGTCGCAAATCGTGGGTAGACCATAAGTAGTGGAAGAGGGAGCAAGTGGGGCTGGCAGGCGAGTTTCAGTTTCTGTGAGTGGAGTGAGAGCGCAACCACAGAGGAGCGCTAAGTAAGGACATGAGCGGGCGGGTTAAGAGATGATTGTAGGCCGGCCCGTCGGCGCAGCAGTTAGTTCAGCTTGCGGCGCCCGGCGACCGGGTTCGAGACGGACTCGGGTCGCTGGAAGGCTGGACCGGGGAGAAGGATAGAGCGCCTCACGGACTGCCTCCTTCTCCAGGGGAGGTAGGGATAGTGCTCGGTGCACTAGTGACCCCTGGCAGAGGCCGGGCAGTCATAAGCTACCGGCACACACACTTTGGAGGCGGGGCAGGCGTTTGGCGTCATTGCGACCCGCCTCCCGAAAACAGAAAATGAATGACTGCCGTACCCGCCACCCATAAACCCGCCCGCGGCTTTAATAGCCCCCCAGGCCAGCCCTCCGACCTATCCCGGTCTCTGCGGGATGTCTCCTCCTCCTCCTCCGCATCCCGCAGCCCTGCCGTGGGGGGTAAGCCACGGGGTATCGGAGGCCGATCTGGGGGGGTGGAAGCCGTTGGCCCGTGACCGGGCTGAAAGTACTGGTCGGCTGGCAGCTAGGTGGTGGATAAAAAATGAAAATTAAAAAAAAAAAAAAAAAAAAAGAGATGATTGTGATCGTGGCAGTTTAAAAAAAAAAATCACACAGGTTGTGCATTTACTTTAGCATGTGCGAGTTACTTTTACAGGAAGGGTGGCATCGCTTGTGGCACAAAACAAGATGGCGGCTATTTGATTTTTTTAACATTCTTTGTGGGCAGCATCACCCATATCAATGCCCAGCTGGCATGACCTGATCTAGCTTTTGTGTGTTAGAAACTTTAACACACACCTGGCATCCAATGAGATGCCTTGAAATTGACAAGCCATTTCATAAGTATGTTTAGGGTTACCACCTGTCCTGAGTTTCGCAGGACAGTCCTGATTTGGGAAGCTGTGTCCTGCAAAAAAAAAAACATGAAAAATACTAAATGTCCTGACTTTATGGTAGAAAAAATATTTTGTAACTTTCCACTAAATGTTGCAGAAAATTAATATACCTTAACTAAAATACATTAAAATGATATGAAACCATAGAAGCAACCAAGAAACTATAATATTTAGTCTTAAGTTTGATTTTATAGAGAAAACAAGTCTGTTGCACTAGTCGAGGTTAAGTACTGTCCTGTGAAAAATCATGTTTTAGTAAGAAATGTCCCACTTTGGGCTTCTTAAAAGGTGGTAACCCTATGTATGTTGGTGAGGGGATCATGGAGATGGAGGGGCCAATCCTGTGGGCAGTCATAGTTTAGGAGAAGCAGTCACAGTAACTATTGGCCGTAAGATGTTGGCAGAGCACCAGTTTGTATAGTCCTAATTTTGGTAAGGCCGATACAGTATGTCTCTAGGAAGTGGGAAACAGGAGCGCTGTAGGCATTATAATTATTATTGGAGATTATACAGTGGCACTTAAAAAAATGCTAACTGGGTATTTTATCTGTGAGTAAAACCCAGCGTAGCTCATGGATAAAGATACAGGCATCCGCATCTCCAAAAAACACCATCCAACCTCCAAAAATCGCAAAATTAAAGCTGTCATGTTGATTCCACGGCAAACCTCAAATGCAAAAGCGGAAGTTTAAAAAACGAACTGCAGTATATTGTAACCCCTAGGCAGCGCTATCCCTAAGGTTACTACTCCTGCCTGTATTTCTAACTACAGGTTGAGGGGCCTGGATTCAGTATGAAGGTGCCTCCACCCAGAGTGACAGTAATGGGGATGGCTATCCGACCCGTTATAGCCCTCTGGAAAGAACCACCTACCACCCCTCCTAGTGGCTTTGTACCTGTAACAACACTTAACACACAGTCGGCAAGTAGCATTAATGATATGCACACACCCTTCACACTTGCCAACAGGGTCTGGCCTTCAGTAATATCCCTGGAAACCCCCTGTAAAACAAGGTTAGCAAACAACTGCACACTTTCAGTACTGAAACCCAACCAATAACCTGCACATAAACCAGTTTAAACATGAAATGACAATCAGATTTATTCAGGGAGTAGTGAACAAGGAAGGGGCATTAATCTAGTTAAATGATTGTTATTCTGATCATGTTCAGGGTTTTGATATGCATTTTTAGTCCCAAATAAATAGTTCCACAACACTGGGTACCCAGGATGTGATGTGTGCTAGAAACATAGAATTTGACGGCAGATAAGGACGGCTTGGCCCACCCAGGCTGCCCATTTCCCTACCTATTGGATAAGTTGCAGATCCTAGTTAACCAGCAGCCTACTTCTTCCTACCCCAACCCCCTAGAATGGCCTTATGGCTGTCCCATGCATGCTTGAATTCCACCACTGATTTTGACTCCACAACCTCCACCAGAAGGCAGTTCCATGCATCCACAACCCTCTCTGTGAAAAAATATTTCCTTAAATACCTCTGAGCCGCCCCCCCTCTATCTTCAAATTGTGCCCTCTTGTTCACCTCTTTTTTTGAAAGATGCTACCCTCTTGGACTTTGTTGATTCCCTTGAGGTACTTGAACGTTTCTATCATGTCCCCCCCTCCCTCCTTTCCTCGAGGCCATACATATTAAGCTCCTTAAGTCTCTCTTCATAGGTCTTCCGGTGCAGACCCTGCACCATTTTAGTTGCCCTCCTCTGGACAGCTTCCATCCTGTCTATGTCTTTTACGGAGATTGGGTCTCCAGAACTGCACACAGTACTCCAGATGGGGTCTCACCAGCTGTCTGTACAGAGGGATAATAACTTCCTGTTTTCTACTGGTGATGCCTTTCCCTATGTATCCCAGTATCCCCCCAGCCCTCCTTGCTGCCCTCTCACATTGCTTGCCCACCTTTAGGTCATCTGATATGACTACCCCCAGGTCCCTTTCCATTTTTGTTGTTGTTAGTATCTCACCCCCCATTGTGTACTTTACCCCTGGGTTTTTGTTTCCCAGGTGCATTACCTTGCACTTCTTAGCATTGAATCTAAGCTGCCATACATTTGACCATTCCTCTAACCTTGTCAAGTCCCTTCTCATCCTTTCCACCCCCACCTTGTGCATCAACTCTGTTGCAGATCTTTGTGTCATCTGCAAAGAGACATACTTTTCCTTCCAGTCCCTCTGCAATGTCGCTTATAAAGACATTGAAGAGGACCGGTCTCAATACTGAACCCTGTGGCACCCCACTAGTAACCGTCCTTTCTTCTGAGTGGACTCCATTTACTATTACTCTCTGTGTCCTATTCTCCAGCCAATTCTTTACCCAGGCTGTCATCTTGGGACCCACTCCCAGGCTGGCTAACTTGTATATTAATTTTTTGTGTGGGACTGTGTCAAATGCCTTGCAAAAGTCTAGGTAGGCCATGTCCACAGCCCTTCCCTGATCTACTACTTTGGTCACCCAGTCAAAGAAATCTATCACATTCGTCTGGCATGACCTTCCCGCTGTGAATCCATGCTGCCTAGGGTCCTGTGGCCCCTGGCTTCTAGATACTCTACAATTCTTTCCTTCAGAAGTGATTCCATCATTTTCCCCATCACTGAGGTTAAACTAACAGGTCTGTAGTTTCCTGCTTCTGCATTGCTCCCACTTTTGTGAAGGAGAATCACATCTGCCCTTCTCCAGTCCTCGGGTACCACCCCATCCTCCCATGATTTGTTAAAAAGGGTAGTCAGTGGTGTCACTAGTTCTACCCTTAGTTCTTTTAGAATTCTGATATGAATCCCATCAGGCCCCATTGCTTTGTCCACCTTCAGTTTTAAGAGTTCTTTCAGAACCCTTTCTTCTGTAAATGGGCTGGAATCAACTTCTGTATCCAGTGTGTTTCTAATGTTTGTTTTATGTACCTCCCCCTCTTCATTTGTAAATACTGAGCAAAAATATTTGTTTAGTATCTCTGCCTTTTCAGTGTCTCCTCTGCCCACCCTCCTCCCCTTTATTAAGCCTCACTATCCCTCTCTTGGTCTTCATTCACTCCCTGATGTACCTATAAAGGTTTATCCCCCTTCTTAACTGAGTTGGCTGTCTTTTCCTCGGTTTGGGCCTTTGCTGTTCTGACTGCCTTCCCAGCCTCCTTTTGCTTTAACTGATACAGTTTTCTGTCCTGCTCCTTCTGCGATTCCCTGTACTTCCTGAATACTTTATTTTTCTCTTGAACCTTCCCTGCCACTTCCTTTGAGAACCACAGTGGTTTCTTACATCGTTTTGTGTTGTTTATTTGCTTCACACAAAGGCTTGTTACCTCTGTGATGGCAGTTTTTATTATTCCCCATTGTTCTTCCACCCCTCCTTCCTGCCCATTTGCTAGTGCATTCCTTAGGCACTCACCAATTTTGGCAAAGTCAGCCCTCCTAAAGTCAGTATTTTTTGCCTTTGTGTGAAGCTTGACTCTATTGCTGTGTTTATTGTGAACCATACTGTTCGATGGTCGCTAGTTCCCAAATGGCTACCCACTTCTACATCTGTGATCCTCTCTCCATCTCCATTTGAGAGAATCAGGTCTAAGATTGCTCCCTCTCGAGTGGGCTCCAATACTAGTTGTCTAAGCATGCCCCCTGTAGGGCATCTAGAATAACTCCACTCTTCGAAGTGGCTGCTGCAACTGTACTCCAGTCAACATCTGGCATATTCAGATCACCCATCAGCAATATCTCCCCTTTTTCTGCCATTCTAAGTATACTTTCTATCATTTCCTTGTCCATTTCCTCTCCCTGAGAAGGGGGTCTGTATACAACCCCTGTGCGAATTGTTGTGCCATTGCCCGTCTCCAAATTTACCCACAGTGCTTCTTCTCCTCCCTGTTTACCCTTTTGTTCTGTTGCTTTTATTCTTTCCCTTGTGTAAAGAGCTACTCCTCCTCCTCCTCTTTTACCCTCCCTGTCCCTCCAGTAGATAGTGTGTCCTGGTATGTTTACGTCCCAGTCATGGTTTTGTGTGTACCATGTTTCTGTGACTGCCACGATATCCAGATGTTCTTCCTCCATCAAGGCCACTAATTCAGGAAGCTTGTTACCCAGACTACGGGCATTGGTACTCATTGCTCTCCATTTTTTGATGACTTTACCTTCTGTTGCAGCATCCCCCCACTGACCTTTCTACCTCAGTCTTTTTCTCATTTAGTACCCTGTTTTGTAGGGAGAGGCTGGGATTTTCCTGCTGCTTATCAGTGCCTCCCCCTATGACTAGTTTAAAAGCTTGCCAATGAAGCATTTAAACTGATTGCTCAAAAGACTTGTTCCCTTCCTGGACAGATGCAGATGCTAGCCAGAGGCATTGCCTGGGGGTGGCCAGTGTTGCTGTTGTTGGGGCCCTTGATGGAAGGAAAAGGTAGTTAGTATGCACAACAACAAGGTGATTATTTGTAATCCTGGCCAGTTGGCCCATTCTTGTGAAAACCCAGAAAAGTAAAGAAGAACTCGGATTGTACCACATATAATTAAGTGACTTGTTGCAGGGAGCTACCCTGGTTGTACTCACGCTACCAACTGGCTGCAATGTTGCTGGCGATATGGAACATAAGAAGCCAGCAGAGGAAGGCCATTTGGTCCATCAAGTCTGCTCGTATTGCAGGGTCCACAGCTTGAGCTACTGTCCCTGCCCTCCTTCCCCACTCTTCCCGTTCTCCAATCCTCCCTACCCATGATTCTTAACTTCCTCTTATGCCTGTCCCAGCCTCTCTTAAAGCTGCTCACTGTCTTTAACAAGGTGACCTCTTCTGGCAGCGCATTCCAAGTATCCACCACGCTTTCTGTGAAGAAGTGCTTCCTGACATCCCTCCTAAACCTCCCACCCTCCAGCTTAAGACTGTGCCCCCTCGTGATATGTTTGCCACTCAGCTTAAAGAGACTTTTCTTATCAACACTATTTATCCCTTTCAAGTACTTGAATGTCCCTATCATGTCACCTCTCTCTCTCTCTCTCTCTCCTGTCATCCAGGGAGTACATGTTCAGTGCCCTCAACCTCTCCTCGTATGCCTTGTCCTGCTGACTGGCTATCATCTTTGTAGCCCTCCTCTGTACCTTCTCCATCAGGTTAATGTCCTTTTTGAGGTGTGGATACCAGTACTGAACTCCATACTCTAGATGCGGCCTTACCAGTCACCTGTACAAGGCCAGTATAACCTCCTCTCTCCTACTACTGATCCCCCTAGCTATGCATCCCAGCACCTTTGCTGCTGCTTTCTTGCACTGCGTGGAGTGCTTCAGGTCACTAGTGATCACTCCCAGGTCCTCCTTTGATGCAGCTACTCGGACTCCACCCTGATAATACTCTGTCCTGGAATTCTTGGTTCCAATATGCATAACTTTGCATTTCTTGGCATTAAAGCCAAGCTGCCAGATCCTGGACCAGCTCCCCAGCTTTTCCAAGTCTGGCTTCTTCCAGACTATTTTCCCCTAAGCTCCGTTCATGGCCTGCTGCGTGAAAGCTCGAACTGCTCACTCTTCAAGCTCCAACTCTGACTGACCCATTGTCTCTTACAGTTCTGGGCATTTCCCTTTGATTCCTGAGTTTGGGTTGGCTGGGGAAGCTATCAGTCACAGGTAGGACTCCTTCAATTCGGTTTAAGTGCCAATCTAAAAACTACAGTTTTTCCTTCCCACAAGGCACTTGGGCCAAGGACCCTTTGAGGTCCCCTGAGTCCTATTGGTCCACTTGCTGGAAGTCCTGGACCAAACACAGTGGCTCCCATGCAGAAAAGCAAACAGTAAGGAAAGCAGGTTAAACAAACTTATCTAATTCAAATATAACAGTATATTAGAGGTAAATAACAGTTCCAATTCAGGCTCCCTCTGCAATATTATTGACTGCGGAGTGGAGCAAATCAAAGCGGCGTCTAGTCAGTCACAAGCTTTAAAGCACTTGGACCCAGCCCAGATCATTTACTGTACACATACTGGCTGAATTCTTAAAAAGAGACAGGCGCAGAGGCACAGCATGGCACTCGCACGTAAATCAACAGAAGCAAACAGATAACCTGGAATCTGTCATCTCTACAGGGCATCAGCCTGGCAGTGGGCATGGAAGGAGCCCAGGAAGACATCAAGGTAAACTCCAAATTGGTGGGGGTTACAGTATCATTCAGACACCAAAACGGTCTCAACCCCTCTTTAAATGGCAAGAACAGAAAATGACAGAGAAATCATTTACAGCTGTTCCCAATACCACTCCTCAATGCGGGCCACACTGATGCCATTTCTCTCTCCCCACTCTACCCAAGATACAAGCAATCACCCCCCCAAGCCCACACTCCAGTGCTGTCAACCCCAGCAAAGGCATACTACTGGGCGGCCATTCACAATGTGCAACTCACCTGAGCCCGCGATCTTTATAACTCCTAACAGAATCGTGTTGTTTAAATGCTTTCTCCTGAATAAAAAAAGCCACATGGACGCTGCACAGACACTTGAACCCCAACCTGAACTTCCACACTCCATCTGTGAGGGAGAGTGGGTTGCTGTTACCTCCTTTACAGAAGCTGACCAAAAAAAAAAAAAAAAAACTGAGCTCCTTATCAAGCTGCACTGCACAAACACAACAACTCATTGAGTCTGTTTCACGCTACAGTGTGGCTTCCTGGAAGACCGAAAACATTTAAAAAAAAAAAAGGCTCCTGATCAACCTGCAGAAATACTGAAGCTCGCTCCCTCAATCTCTGTCCCTGCACTCTGGGTTTCCCACCCCTCTCACAGCCGTTCATCTTGCTTGACTCTCTATTCCTGTTTAAAAAAATTAAAAAAATGGAATTATAAATACACAGTGTACTAAGGGGAAGGGGCTGCCATTTTGTACAATAAAATTATACCTAGTAACAGGGAACTTAACATATCGAGGAAGGATATTACAAAAAAAAAAATTAAAATTCTGTTCAAATAAAACTTTAGTAATTATTATTTATTAATTTATTTTTTTTTTAATCTCAAATTCCTACCCATTGTGTAATTGCAATAATCCACTCCAGGGGTTGGGTTATGCTGGGATTTACTCATGCCTGATGTGGATTTGGTAAGTCAGCCTGTGGCCTTGTGACCAAACCACACAAGGCATGAGTAAATCCCAGCATAACCCACATCCTATCAAGGATTATTGCTTAATTAATCAACAATAAGTAAGTAATAATCCGCAACACGGTATGTGGTTATTGGGGATTAATCAACAGCCCAGGTGCGTTGTGAGGCACGAGATGAAGCCGTATGTCCTCCCAGCACCGGGGTGTTGATTAATCCCCACTAACCACATACCCTGGAGTGGGATATTGCATTTATAAGAAGGGTTTAAAACAGCATTTGAAAGATTAACTGAAATAATAGGAAAAAAACAAATTTGTGGTTCTGGAACCGTGTCCTTCCCCATAATAAAGCAGTTTCTCTATACTGAAATGTGTTTCTGACTCTTTCTTTTATTATTCTTACAAAATAATCATTATTTGGGTGTCTGATAAGCGAAAACAGTATACTTGGTCCATTTACAATAAGGAAACCAGGTTTTTATGTCACCGTCATGAATTTTACAACACTGTTTGTACTGAAGCGCAACATACCTTTTTAGCGTGTTGTTTGCATTCATGCATACAATTTCAGGGGAATATCTACAGGCTCCACTTATACAAGTGAAAAAATTAAACTTTAATCAATTTTGAGTAAAAAATACAGTTGTAAATGGTTCTAAACATCAGATATACTGTATATAAATTATGGGTAACTGCAATAGACACATTTTAAGTAACACACAGGTGTTGCAACACAATCTGTTTTCAAGAAATGATAGTTGAAAAAACATTCTAGGCAGGATTCACAAAGGAGATGCCAGCTGACCCCCAGCAGCCCAAATCCGTTCCCAAACCTGGGAAGCTGGCGTGGCGCAATGTGTAGCGTCCAGCACCTCAACCCTCAGTGCCTTATATGACTTGCAAAGGGGTAATAATTATCCTTACAGGGAGGGGGTTTGTGATCATATCTCTCTTATTGCTGTGGAGGGAAGGGAATCGATTGGATGGTGGAGGAGGTATGAACTCTTTCAACCCATATAAATGGTGGTGGGGAGGTTGGAGAAACAAGCACCATGTTGCTGTGTCGCACCGCTCCCTTACTAGTTGTAATAATAGGAATTCCATGTTCATCATTTTCTTCTTTTCGCCTCCTTTGCTTAGTCTTCTATCTTATTTTGAGGGAAGGGGTAGATTTGCCCCAGTATATAATCTTTATGGATTTATACAATATAGTTTACTAAGTGATTATTCCATAACCTAAGTTGAATGTTTCCAAGTGCTAGAATCTCTTCTCCTGCACCTCCCTCTCGATGGAATTTTGGAAGAAAATGGGACTGGGACTTTGGGAATGAGTGGGAGGAGAATGCATACCTTACTCACTAACCATATAGGATTAAAGTTTGGGAGGGAGACTTGAACGTTGAAATGTCCCTTCTGGTGAGCACAATGTACGAATTGAGGGACCAACGGGGGGGGGGTAACTGGAGAGTAGGAGGAATGATTCTTGTACGACATCTCACCGTGTTATGCATGGCGCTGTGGGTTGGGGGCTGCCTAGTTAGCTTGCACACTCTAGTACCACGAAGGCAAGATTATGTTTTGCCATTAAAACAACTGATATCTAGGTTTCTTAACATCACTCACCTAGGAAGTATATCAGAGGACTGGATCAAGTTGGGACTATTTGGCCTGGTAAGGAGGCCAACATTGCTGAGTTATTTGAGTTTTCTAGACAGTTGGTTTAAGCAATTGTTGGTTTCAGTTTGTATTTTAATATTATGCAATACTTCTCCAGGCTGTATATGAAACTTTGGGAAAGAGGGAATATCACAGTGGGAGAAGGTATCCAGGTATGGGTTAAGTATGGATTCACAAACTTCACAATGGGTAGAGTACACCTGATATCCTATGATATTAAAGGGGTCCACTCACCTATAAAGCGTACTAAAATTATTTCGGAATTAAAGAGGTTAGACTGCGATATAGCTTATTTACAAGAGACCCATATGGTTATGGAGAAACACTTAAAAGTCAGACAAGCATGGGTAGGACAGGTATATGCGTCTGCTAGACCATCAGGAAGAAAGGCGAGAGTAGCCATTTTAATTAACAGAAGATGTCCACTGATAGTACAACACTCCGAAGTGGATGAGGGAGGGTAGATATTTAGAGTCACAGGTACTTCAAACAGGACACTCTTACACCTAGTGAACATTTATGCCCCAAATTAAGGAGCTTCAAGTTTTCTCCGTAGCATTTTTAGGAAAATGGCAAGATTACCTCTAGGACATAGTGTTAGGGGAGACCTTAATTGTGTACTTCTCCCCAATCTAGATAGACTCGGGATGTGTGGTCACCAACAAACCTGCCACAGCAGCACTTAAAGCACTGATGCAAGAAATGGGGATGAAGGAAGTGTGGAGGGCTCAACAGGGAACAGAGAAAGATTTCACCTTTTTTTTCTACAGTCCAGAACTCATACTCCATGATATACTTTTTTTTATGACCCAAATAAATCATATGTTTACCGTTAGCTAACTCCAAGATTCATTAGATCACGAACTCGGATCATGCCCCAGTCTCTGTGGTGCTGAATGTGGAGGATGACCCACTTAGGAAAGTTTGGCGATTAAATGTGTCATTACTAAATGACAAAAGACTAGTTAGGAAACGTAAAACTGTAATCAAAGAAGTATATACCACGCAGCCAAACTAAACCTGTGCAGCACGGTTTCGGTGGCAGGCAACCAAAGCAGTAATTAGGGGGGAACTAATTACACAGTTACGGCTCTTACAGTTGATTAAGGATCTGGAGGTGGAACATAAAAAAGACCCCAAAGATAATGATTTGAGGCTTAAGCTGGAACAGGCAAGGGAGAAACTTTGTAAATTTGAGGAAGGTAAGGCAGAGGGCACTCTTCAGGTTTTTAAACTGCAAATACCAAGAAATGCGGGGGGGGGGCAGCTAAATGATTAGCTTTGAAGTTAAGAAAATCAATAACAGATAGAACAATATATCACTAGTGAAGATAATCCAGAGGAAAAACGTGTCACACCCCCAAAAATAGCTGAGACTTTTAGAAAATATTATAAAACGCTGTATCAGGAGGATAAAAATCCAGACACGGTTAAAGAACAAACAAAAACTTTCCTAGAGACCCCAAAATTACCTAAATTAAGTGAGGACATTAAACCACCAGTTGGATAACCCCATAGTTCATGATGGAGTGATAGCAGCAATTAAGGATTTCAAACAAGGGAAGGTACCAGGTCCAGATGGCTACAGTGTAGAATTTCATAACACATTTCAAGATGTCTTGGCCCCTATTTTAGCACATGTATTTAATACATGTTTAGAAGATAGGCCATACCCCAAACCTGGAAGGATGCTCTCATATCTGCTATACCTAAACCTGGTAAGCAAACAGATGGATGCTCAGCTTTCCATCCAATTTCATTATTGAATCAAGACTTGAAAATGTTAACAAAGATACTGGCCAACAGATTACAGATTCATATTATGGCTATAATTCATCCAGACCAGACAGGATTTATTCCTGGTAGGCATCTTACAGATAACATATGCAGATTGTTAAACGTGATGACCCAAAAATACAATGGCCCAACACCTCAACTAGCTATTTTTTTATGATGCAGGGAAGGCTTTTGACCATCTCAATTGTCCTTATTTATAGACTGTTATGAAACACATGGGGATAAGGGACATTTTTTTGTCCTGGCTAAAATTATTCACCTCTGCTATTTGCAGTTAGTATTGAACCATTGACTGCAGCTATCCAGCAAACAGAAATGATTAAAGGTATTAAATTGGGGAAGGGGGGATAATAAGATTTCTATGTACGCGGATGACACCTTGGTATATATCTCGGATCTGCTGGCCTCCCTACCACCCCTGCTAAGTTTAATAGATGACTTTGGGAACATTTCAGGCTTTAAAGTGAACACAGACAAAACAGAACTGTCAGAAATATCCGGTCCTTTAACACCACACATCACAAATCTCATTCCCTATAAATGGGTAAAAGAAAAAGTGCGGTATTTAGGAATTCAGATCCCCGCAGGTTAAACACACTGTATAATTACAACTATGGTACATTTAATACGGGAAGTATGGAGGGACCTGAAAAGATGGGAAGTGTTACCTCTAAGTTTTGCTCAATGAATAGACTGTATTAAAATGCATATACTACCACATTTTTTGTTCTTGATAACCACACTCCCAATCCCATTTTTAAAATAAAGGTTGGTTACAAATTAAGAAAAAAATAACACACTTCATATGGGTGGGAAATAGACCGTGGATTAAGTGGCGGTTCCTTATAGCCCCTAAGCTAAAAGAGGGATGGGCACTGCCAAATTTTCTAAAATATTACCAGGCAGCGCAGATTCTACCCTTCCTTAAAATATTGAACAGAGATTATGGCACCATTTAGATGGAAATGGAGGAAGGGGCATGCATCTTTCTGCCTTTGAAGGTCTTTCTGTGGGCAATAACATTTCCAATGCTATCTCAAATTAACCCTTAGGCTGCCAATAGAATTAGAACATATTGGAATTCTGGACTGATATATCAGTCCACAGCCCTACAAGGGTTAACAACCCATGAACAAAACGCACCCTAAAAGTTTGGTTACAAGCTAGGCAGACTTCAGAAATACCAAACAGAGTTTAGAGATATCAGTATACTTTTAAAATATTTATCAGCTCTAATGGGTCAGAATTCCTGTCCAGGGAGATTTCTGTTGCGCAAAATTGACTGGCTCAGCTTTTCCAGACTACTGACAAATTGTACAATTCAGTCCGTCTCCAACTCAGAGAAGCTTTTTCTCAGCTGAAATGCAAGGAGTTCGCTCAATTCTTTGCAGACAGGGTTGCCAGCATCAGGTCTGGCATCGGCCCAGCCTCTCCTATGAGGGATTGCGGAGATCAGCAGGAGGTGGCATGCACTCAGTCTGTCTAGTCAGATTTCTTCTGGCTGGAATTCATGGACATTGTGAAGATCGTCCAGACACTGCACCCAACCAGTTGTAGTTTGTATCCGGGCCCTACACCCCTTTTAGTGGGATGTGTAGATGTTATCTGCCCAATCCTTGCTGAAATTGTCTGGAGTTCCTCGGAGAGGAGGCTCTTTCCAGATCCCCTCAAGGAGGCAGTCATCTGACCACTCCTTAAGAAAGCCTCCTTGGATCCAGACTGCCTAGCTAACTACCAGCCTATCTCTAACCTGCCATCTGTCGGTAAGGTTATTGAGAAGGTGGTTGCGCTGCAACTGGACAATCACCTTGTAACTCACAATGTCCATGATACTTTCCAGTCTGGATTTAGGAAGAAGCATAGCACCGAGACTGCACTCGTCCAAGTATTGAATGACCTCCTAATGGCGAGAGAGCGAAAGGCACGTACCATTGTGGTCCTTCTTGATCTCTCTGCAGCATTTGACACTGTAGACCATGGTGTGCTGCTACAGTGCCTGCGGCTCCTTTGTGGGCTGTCTGGTACAGTCCTCAAATGGTTTTGATCATTCCTAGTGGGCAGGTCTCTGAGAGTTGCCACTGGAATGTATTCCTCTGGCACTCGCTCCCTGCTCTGCAAGGTGCTACAGTGTTCTAGTCAAACTAGTCAAGGGGGAAGGCACTGATAAGCAGCAGGAAAATCCCAGCCTCTCCCTACAAAACAGGGTACTAAATGAGAAAATGAACGAGGTAGGTCAGTGGAGGATGCTGCAACAGAAGGTAAAGCAATCAAAAAATGGAGAGCAATGAGTACCAATGCCCGTAGTCTGGGTAACAAGCTTCCTGAATTAGTGGCTTTGATGGACGAGGAACATCTGGATATTGTGGCAGTCACAGAAACATGGTACACACAAAACCATGACTGGGACGTAAACATATCAGGATACACTATCTACAGGAGGGACAGGGAGGGCAAAAGAAGAGGAAGAGTAGCTCTTTACATAAGGGAAGGAATCAAAGCAACAGAACAAAAGGGTAAACAGGGAGGAGAAGAAGCACTGTGGGTAAATTTGGAGACAGGCAATGGCACCACAATCCGCACAGGGGTTGTATACAGACCCCCTTCTCAGGGAGAAATGGACAAGGAATTGATAGAAAGTATACTTAGAATGGCAGAAAAAGGGGAGATATTGCTGATGGGTGATCTGAATATGCCAGATGTTAACTGGAGTGCAGTTGCAGCAGCCACTTCGAAGAGTGGGGTTATTCTAGATGCCCTACAGGGGGCATGCCTTAGAACAACTAGTATTGGAGCCCACTCAGAGAGGAGCAATCTTAGACCAGGTTCTCTCAAATGGAGATGGAGAAAGGATCACAGATGTAGAAGTGGGTAGCCATCTGGAAACTAGCGACCATCAAACAGTATGGTTCACAATAAACACAGCAATAGAGTCAAGCCATACAAAGGCAAAGTACTGGACTTTAGGAGGGCTGACTTTGCCAAAATGGGTGAGGCTAAGGAATACACTAGCAAATGGGCAGGAAGAAGGGGTGGAAGAACAATGGGAATAATAAAAACTGCCATCACAGAGGTAACAAGCCTTTGTGTGAAGCAAATAAACAAAACAAAACAATGTAAGAAACCACTATGGTTCTCAAAGGAAGTGGCAATGAAGGTTCAAGAGAAAAAGAAAGCATTCAGGAAGTACAATGAATCACAGAAGGAGCAGGACAGAGAACTGTATCAGTTAAAGCAAAAGGAAGCTGGGAAGGCAGTTAGAACAGCAAAGGCCCAAACTGAGGAAAAGATAGCCAACTCAGTTAAGAAGGGGATAAAACCTTTACAGGTACATCAGGGAGCGAAGGAAGACCAAGGAGGGATAGTGAGGCTTAATAAAGGGGAGGGAGGAGGTGGGCAGAGGGTGACTGTGAAAAGGCAGAGATACTAAACACATATTTTTGCTCAGTATTTACAAATGAAGAGGGAGAGGTACCTAAAACAAACAGTAGAAACACTCTGGATACAGAAGTTGATACCAGCCCATTTATAGAAGAAAGAGTTCTGAAAGAACTCTTAAAACTGAAGGTGGACAAAGCAATGGGGCCTGATGGGATTCATCCCAGAATTCTAAAAGAACTAAGGGTAAAACTAGTGACACCACTGACTACCCTCTTTAACAAATCATAGGAGGATGGGGTGGTACCCGAGGACTGGAGAAGGGCAGATGTGATTCCCCTTCACAAAAGTGGGAGCAAGGCAGAAGCAGGAAACTACAGACCTGTTAGTTTAACCTCTGTGACAGGGAAAATGATGGAATCACTTCTGAAGGAAAGAACTGTCGAGTATCTAGAGGCCAGAGGGGCACAGGACCCAAGGCAGCATGGATTCACAGTGGGAAGGTCATGCCAGACAAATCAGATAGATTTCTTTGACTGGGTGACCAAAGTAGTAGATCAGGGAGGGGCTGTGGACATGGCCTACCTAGACTTTAGCAAGGCATTTGACACAGTCCCACACAAAAGATTAATATACAAGTTAGCCAGCCTGGGAGTGGGTCCCAAGATGACAGCCTGGGTAAAGAATTGGCTGGAGAATAGGACACAGAGAGTAATAGTAAATGGAGTCCACTCTGAAGAAAGGGGGGTTACTAGTGGGGTACCGCAGGGTTCAGTATTAGGACCGGTCCTCTTCAATGTCTCTATAAGTGACATTGCAGAGGGACTGGAAGGAAAAGTATGTCTCTTTGCAGATGACACAAATATCTGCAACAGAGTTGATACACAAGGTGGGGTGAAAAGGATAAGAAGGGACTTGGCAAGGTTAGAGGAATGGTCAAATGCATGGCAGCTTAGATTCAATGCTAAGAAGTGCAAGATAATGCACCTGGGAAACGAAAATTCAGGGGAAGAGTACACAATGGGGGGTGAGATACTAACAACAACAAAAATGGAAAGGGACCTGGGGGTAGTCATATCAGATGACCTAAAGGTGGGCAAGCAATGTGAGAGGGCAACAAGAAAGGCTGGGGGGATACTGGGATGCATAGGGAGAGGCATCACCAGTAGAAAACAGGACTTTATTATCCCTCTGTACAGACAGCTGGTGAGATCCCATCTGGAGTACTGTGTGCAGTTCTGGAGACCCAATCTCTGCAAAGACATAGACAGGATGGAAGCTGTCCAGAGGAGGGCAACAAAAATGGTACAGGGTCTGCACCGGAAGACATATGAAGAGAGACTTAAGGAGCTTAATATGTATAGCCTCAAGGAAAGGACGGAGAGGGGGGACATGATAGAAACTTTCAAGTACCTCAAGGAATCAACAAAGTCCAAGAGGGTAGCATCTTTCAAAAAGGGTGTGCAAGAACAAGGGGCACAATTTGAAGATAGAGGAGGTGGCTCAGAGGTAATTTAAGGAAGTATTTTTTTCACAGAAGGGTTGTGGATGCATGGAAAAGCCTTCAGGAGGAAAAGTTGTAGAGTCAAAAACAGTGGTGGAATTCAAGCATGCATGGGACAGTCATAAGGCAATTCTAGGGGGTGGGGGTAGGAAGAAGTAGGCTGCTGGTTAACTAGGATCTGCAGCTTATCCATTAGGTAGGGAAATGGGCAGACTCGGTGGGCCAAGCGGTCCTTATCTGCCATCAAATTCTATGTTTCTATGTTCCGTTTTGGCCCCCATGTTGTTTGCAGTGTACATGCTGCCTTTGGGACATATAATCAGGCGATACAGTTTGAGTTTTCACTGCTGTGCAGATGATACTCAACTGTATATGTCTTTTCTGCCCGGACAGACTGATGCAGTCTCTGTGCTAAATAACTGCCTTACCAAGATCAGAACCTGGAGGACTACCAGCTGGCCGAGACTGAACCCAGATAAGACTGAAGTGTTGGTAGTGGACCCTGGACATCCGTGGGTGGGTTTGGGGGCTGGACAGGCATCAGGTTTATTGATCAATGACGTACAGCTTACTGCCTCAGACTGAGTGTGTAACCTAGGCGTTATTTTTGATGATGGTCTGACACTGAAATCTCAGGTATCAGCTGTCATCAAATCCTCTTTTACCATCTGAGGAATATCGCCCGGGTGAAACACTTGGTTCCTCTGGATGATCTTCCAATATTGGTCCATGCCTTTGTCACTACCCACCTTGATTACTGCAGTTCCCTCTACCTAGGGCTTCCTGGGGTTGATATCTACTGCTTGCAGCTGGTACAGAACGCGGTGGTCAGGCTTTTGACTGGGACATCTAGGCCCAGTCATATTATGCCTATGCTGCATGAGCTGCACTGGCTTCCTGTTCAATGGTGGATCACCTTTTAAGGTTGGCTTGCTGACCTTCAAAACCTTACATGATCAGGGACCCGGTTACCTGCAAGACCTCCTGGTACCTTACTGTCCTCTCCGATCCACCGACAAGGGATTGCTAGAGATTCCCAGAGTGTGATCAAAAACATCTGGTGCCCATGCTTTTTCTTTTTCAGCTCCAAACCTGTGGAATTCTCTACCTTGTCAGTTAAGAGAATGCCTAACCGTTGATAGGTTTAAAACTGAGCTAAAACCATATTTATTTAATTTAGCTTTCCCCGATAATGACTAATCTTGTTATTTATTGTTCTTGTTTTTATCTAATATTTATATTTGATTTTATGTGCAGCGCATTGATTTCGAAAGGTGCTATAAAAATAAAGATGATTTGATTTGAACCTGGAGATCTTAGATTTGTGCAATGAGAAAGGCAAGGACTCAACTCAGTTGCTAATCTAATAACTACTGAAGGCATCATAGTCACAGTTGACTCGTTAGTTAAGGACTATGGGTTACCCAGGACTGACTTCTATAAATATTTGCAATGTAAACATTTTTTAAATGAAGACATTTTAGTAGAGAATGTTATAGGGGAACTACCAGCTGGATTAATATTGGTTAGAAATAGAAGTTCTGCTATAGACAGTAAACATTTTATTGCACAGATATACGCTCTCCTACAGGACGGAGAAGGGGATATCAGTAGGGAGTATATACAAGACAAATGGGAACAAGAGGTGGGATACGCAATACCTCCTAGATCTTGGGGAAAAATATGGGAAGGAATGCTTAAAACGACCTATTCCATTACATGGAGAGAATACCGCTGGAAAATCTGTACACGATATTTATAACAACAGTTATCTCCAAACACTATAAGAGATGCTCCACAGAAGATTGCTGGAGAAAATGTGGAAACAGTGGAAACCATTATCATATTTTGTGGGCCTGCCCAGTCATGCAACAATTCTAGACTAATGTCCAGAGAATTTTAGGGAAAATCTTATCGCTACAATTTACATTTACTTTTGAAAATTTGATATTAGGATTACCACTTTCTGAAATTAAGAAATCGGACCAAAAATATATTTTTTACATATTAACAATAGCAGCTAATGAGGCAGTGACCCAGAAATGGATGAACGTAAACCCTCCTGAAATTACACAATGGTGGCAAATCATTTACAAAATTAAAGATATGGAAGTGACCACAGCAAGGCTAAACCTACAGCTCGAGAAATATAATATTAGATGGTGGCCCCTTTTTTCCCATATTGAAGAAACAGAAAAATTCCCATTTTGGACAAATATCTAAAATAGTCGAGTGGAAACATGGCGAATTCTGTTTTATGGTAATTTGATAGAGAACTCGCTCTCACACCCAAAGTAAAGAAAAAAGAACAAACAAACTGAGTGAATACACAACAGCCAAATGATTATGGTTTCTATTAGTTTTTATGGTAAATAGTTTGATAGGATTGAAGGAGCTGAGTAAATCTGACAAATGTTACTTATGGCTTGACGTATACATCGTTGTCAATGAAAGATGGACTCTCAGATGTGGAGTGTTACCTGTAAGAAAACAAAACATAGATTAATTTAGGATTAATAACAGAGACATTTTACAATGTGAAACTCATTTTAGATGTGCTTAGATGTGTTTTACGGCACTGTGGCATATCAATTCATGATTCATGTAATTTTTTTTAAGAACTGATGTTGTTGATTAAGAATGAATACAATATACAAGTTCAAAAAAAAAAAAAAAAAAAAGGAAAATATTGTGTAGATAACCGCCAAATGATGTACCAAGGTAGGAGCGCTAAAGATACTATATTATCAATTGTTGAACTTATCATTACTGTGCACTGTCCTATGGGCTATGATTGTATCTATTGTATTATAAAATCTATAAATATAAATAAAAAAAAAAGTGACTATTTCTAGAAAATTAATACCCACTTTGACCAAGGGCATTATTGGAACATTTTGTTTATGACCAGGGCCCTTGAGAGGGTGGGGGAGCAGGGGATAATTCCCAGGGCACAGCACCAAACAGGAGCCCAGGCCTCCCGAAATGCTACTGTCCACAGCTGCATAGGGGCCCCAGAGTCTGAACTTTTCCTGGGACCCAGAATTCCTCTCAAGGGGCCTGTTTATGACTGTTCTTATCTTTATAACTTGTGTGGGTTAAAGCACTTTCAACAGAGTTTTTTTTGTTTTTGTGTATTAGCGTCCTGGTTGACACAATTTCTTTTTCACTGTTCCCGATCCGTTCCCAGCAACCTGGTAATTCGAATTTTTCTTGCTATTGTTGTTTGTTCTTTTTCTCTCTGGTCGCAAACCAGTGGGATCTCTCTCCGACCGGACCCAGGAGAAACGGTCATTTCTACCGCCTGGCCTGAAAGCCTCTCGTACCTCGGGGGCCCTACTACCAAACCAACTTGCCAACCCCACGTCTTCGATATCCCCTGTGGTGGGGCCGTCAATCCTCTTTGGCGCCCTTTCTCAGAATCCAGACGGTGTTGGATGATGGAGGGGAATCAAGAACTCTGGTGCAGGCAGGATGTGGTTGTGGGCGTGGGGGATCACCGCATGGGTCCATCTTTGTCCTCTCGCTGGCTGGGGTTTTTCCTTGTTCTGTCCCTCCCCCAGGCGCAGACATGCAATGATATCAGCATGTGGCAGGCACACTCCCGCACCTGTCCGCAGACATCCGCCATCGCCAGTTCCCTGAAGTGTGTCCCTGCTGCCTCCACTGGGAGAAGCTATGTGGCAGGGAATCCCTGACCCTCCCTCCAGGAGAGAAGAGCAGTCTTGGGACGCTCCATCCGCTCCTCTCCTCTCCTCTCCTCTCCCTACTGACCCCCGAGCTTGCTCCCAAACCCGAGTCGCTGGCATGGCATGAGGCAAGGTGGATACCTCAGCCCTCAGCACCACTGGGTTGGCCTGTAATTCTAAGTTCTTTTTTTTTTTTATATTCTTTGTTTATGCCCCCTTACTCATCAATCTGGACCCTATCCTTGGGGATCCCTAGGCTGTGCACACTCCCATAGGTCCTCTCCAGGTATCTCCATTCTGGGTCCTGTCAGCACTAACCCCCATCCGGCCTCAGTTTGCCCCCTGGGCGGGAAGGAGAGGGACAACCTTTTGTGCCCTCCAGTCCATTAGTGTGCATCGAGTATGCTGCCTAGGCCCTTCCTGAAGCCTGGTTGTGGATTTCTCCCATCCCATCTCCAGGTGTCCATTGCAGGTTTTTTTCAGTTTTTCTGGTGCCGCCCCATCTCAGGATGCTGACGCACTTGGAGAGCCAAGGGGCGAGACACGTATCAATGTGCTATCATCCCAGCTCCCAGCTGACATCCTCCCTCCCTTCTTCATGCTGTCCCACTGAACTGCCACCTGTGGTCACCCAGGTGGCAGTAGAGCAGTAGGACAGGCACCCCACCCTCCCTGGAGAAGGACAGCGGCCTGTGGGCACTTGATCCCTCTACCCCCCAGCCGGCCGTCCAGCTGCCCAAGTTCATTCCCAAACCCGGGTGGCTAGCGTCACAGGTAGTAGCCCAACTGATGTGCCGGCGGGCCGGACTTGTAATTCTGAGTTCTTGAATAATACGATGATTAAAGTTTTTGGTCTAGAGGCAAGGCACCCGCTATAAACTAGGATTAGTTATAAAATAGTGGAAGTAGCCCTTCTTACTATGTTTAACCAGATATACGTTTATACTACAGGGCTGGTTGATGGAGAAAAAGATAGCATTCAGGAAGTATAGGAAACACAGAAGGAGTAGGACAGAGAACTGTACCAGTTAAAGCAGAAGGAAGTGGAGAAGACTGTCAGAATAGCAAAGGCCCAAACCGAGGAAAAGATAGCCAACTCGGTTAAGAAGGATAAAACCTTTTATAGCTACATTAGGAGTGAAGAAGAAGACAAAGGAGGATAGCGAGGCTGAATAAAGGGAGGGTGGGTGGGCAGAGAGGGACAGTGAAAAGCAGGGATACTGAACAAATACTTCTGCTCAGTATTCACAAAGAAGAGGAGTACCTAATCCATTCAGTAGAGGGTCGATACCAGTTCTTTCACAGAAGAAAGGGTTCTGAAAGAATTCCTAAAACTGAAGGTGGACAAAGCAATGGGGCCTCATGGGATTCACCCCAGAATTCTAAAAGAACTAAGGGGAGAACTAGTGACACCACTGACTACCCTTTTTAACAAATCATGGGAGGATGGTGTGGTACCTGAGGACTGGAGGAGGATGGATGTGATTCTCCTTCACAAAAGTGGGAGCAAGACAGAGGCAGCAAACTACAGACCTGTCAGTTTAACCTAAGTGGTAGGGAAAATGATGGAATCACTTCTGAAGGAATGAATTGTTGAGTACCTAGAGGCCAGTGGGGCACGGGACCCAAGGCAGCGTGGATTCACAGTGGGAAGGTCATGTCAGACGAATCTAATGTATTTCTTTGACTGGGTGACCAAGACCAGGGAGGGGCTGAGGACATGGCCTACCTAGACTTTAGCAAGGCATTTGAAACAGTCCCACATAAAAGATTAATAAACAAATTAGCCAGCCTGGGAGTGGGTTCCAGAGTGGTAGCCTGGGTAAAACACTGGCGGGACAACAGGACACAGAAGGTAATAGTAAACGGAGTCCGCTCTGAAGAAAGGGGGGTTACTAGTGGGGTACCACAGGGTTCAGTACTGGGTCCGGTCGTTTTTAATGTCTTTATAAGTGACATTGCAGAGGGACTGGAAGAAAAAGTATGCCTCTTTGCAAACGACACAAAGATCTGCAACAGGGCTGATGCACAAGTGGGGGTGGAAAGGATGAGAAGAGACTTGGCAAGGTTGGAGGAATGGTCAGAAGTATGGCAGCTTAGATTCAATGCAAAGAAGTGCAAAGTAATGCACCTGGGAAACAAAAACCCAAGGGAAGAGTACACGATTGAGGGGGGGGGTAGTAGCAACAACAAAAATGGAAAGGGACCTGGGGGTAGTCGTATCAGATGACCTAAAGGTTAGCAAGAAATGTGAGAAGGCAGTAGGGATGGCTGGAGGGATACTGGGATTTATAGGGAGAGGCATCACCAGTAGAAAACAGGAAGTTGTCATCCCTCTGTACAGACAGTTGGTGAGACCCCACCTGGAGTACTGCATGCAGTTCTGGAGACCCCATCCCCACAAGGACATAGGATGGAGGCAATCCAGAGGAGGGCAACTAAAATGGTGCAGGGTCTGCAACAGAGGCCATACTGAAGAGACTAATGGAGCTTAATATGTATACCCTTGAGGAAAGGAGGAGAGGGGGACATGACAGAAACTTTCAAGTACCTCAAGGGATTCAACAATGTCCAAGAGGGTAGCATCTTTCAGAAAAAGAGATGTGCAAGAACAAGGGGACACAATTTGAAGATAGTGGGGGGACGGCTCAGGGGCAATGCGAGGAAGTATTTTTTCACAGAGAGGGTGGTGGACACATGGAACAGCCTTCCTGAGGAAGTCGTGGGCTCAAAAACAGTGGGGGAGTTCAAGAATACATAGATACATAGACAGTGTCAGCAGATAAGGGCCTATGGCCCACCCAGTCTGCCCATTTGAGCTTGTAAGTTCAGTTTGTTTTCCTAGAAGTCTGTTTCCCCTTACCCCTGACCTCTAGAATTCCTTTATGTCTATCCCATGCATTCTTAAATCCCGTGATTGTTTCAGCCCCCACCACTTCCTCTGGCAGGGTGTTCCACTTGTCCACCACCCGTTCTGTGAAGAAATTCTTTCTCATGTTTCCTCTGAATCGTCCTCCCTCCAATTTCATCCCATGCCTCTAGTCCTGGAACATCTTTTTCGCTTAAAAGTAGTGTTTTCCTGCACCCTGTTCCTCCCTGTAAGATACTTGTATGTCTCTATCATTTCCCCTCTCTCCCTCCTCTCCTTCAGGGAGTACATGTTCAGTTCCTTCAACCTGTCTTCATAGGACTTGTGATGCAATCCATGCACCATCTTTGTTGCCCTCCTCTGAACCTTCTCTACCCTGTCTATGTCCTTACGTAGGTATGGTCTCCAGAACTGTACACTGTACTCCAGGTGGGGCCTCACTAGTGTCTTGTATAGCCGAATTATGACCTCCCTTTTCCTGCTGGTGATGCCCTGCCTACCATCCCAGCATCCTATTTGCTTTACCTGATGCCTTGTCACACTGTTTCCCTACCTTGAGGTCATCAGAGACGACAACCCCAAGATCCCTTTCCTGCTTGGTGCATGCTATATCCTCACCCCCCAACTGATATATTGTGCCAGGGTTTTTGTGCCCCATATGCATTATCTTGCACTTCTTTGCATTGAATTTCAACTGCCAAACCCTTGACCATTCTTCAAGTTTCTGCAGGTCCCTTCTCATTCTGTCTACACCCTCTGGTGTGTCTACTCTGTTACAGAGCTTTGTGTCATCAGCGAACAGTGAAATTCTGCCTTCTAGATCCTCGCAATGTCACTGATGAAGATGTTGAATAGGACCGGTCCCAGCACTGATCCCTGTGGTACCCCACTGGTCACTCTTCCCTGTGGAGTGACAGCCATTTACCACCACCTCTGTGTCCTGCCACCCAGCCAGTTACCTACCCACCACACTACTGTCCTGCCCACACCCATATTCCCCAGTTTGTGTAATAGTCTTCTATGTGGCACAGTGTCAAAGGCCTTGCTGAAGTCCAGATAGGCCATGTCCACTGCCCTCCCTGATCCACCTCCCTAGTCACCCAGTCAAAAATTCAATGAGGTTGGTCTGACATGACCTCCCCTGGGAAACCATGCTGCCTTGGGTCCTGTAGTCCATTGACAACCAGATGTTCCACCAATCTCTCCTTCAGTAGTGCTTCCATGATCTTTCCCACTACCGAGGTGAGGCTGACTGGTCTGTAGTTCCTGCTTCCTCTTGTTCCCACTTTTGTATAAGGGGACTACATCTGCTGTCCTCCAGTCTTTGGGTACTTCCTCTGTTTCCAGTGATTGGCTAAACAGGATAGCCAGAGGTTCAGCCACCACCTCTCTTAGTTCTTTAAGGACCCTGGGGTGCACCCCATCTGGCCCCATTGCTTTGTCAACTCTTATTACTTCCAGTTCCTTCAGGACCCTTTCTCGTGTAAAGGGACTTGTGTCCATTTCTGCACCATTCTCACCCCTTGTACTCCATTCAGACCCATTACCCCCTCTTCCTCAGTAAAGACTGAGCAGAAATACCTGTTCAATATGTCAGCTTTACTGTTGTCATCCTTCACATGACTCCCATCCTCCCCTTCAGTCTCACTATCCCTCCCTTTGTCTTTCTTTTCTCTTATGTGACCTGTAAAGGTTTTGTCCCTTACCCACTGATTTTGCAATGTGTTCTTCTGTCTGAGCTTTGGCTTCCCTTACAGACTTCCCTGCCTCCCTTGTTTCTCCTGGTACTTCTCCCTATCCCCTTCTGCCTGTGTCTTTTGTATTGCCTGAATGCAATCTTTTTGGCTTTCACTTTCTTTGCTACCTCTTTGGAAAACCATAATGGTCTCCTCTTCCTTTTCCTCTTGCTAACCTGCTTAATGCATAATTCTGTTGTTCTTATAATCCCCATTTAAATACTGCCCACTGTTCCTCAACCCTGATTCCTGTCCCATTCCCTTAATGCCTCTTTCAAGTATCTCCCCATTTTCCCAAAGTCTGCCCCCAAAATCCAGGATACGTGTTTTGTGTGGTTTGGTTCTGCTCTTTCTGTGATTTCAAACCACAATGACTGGTGGTCACTGTTACCCAGGTGCTCCCCACTGTTACCCCCATCACACTGTCCCTGTTTGTGAGCAGAAGGTCCAGTATTGCCTTCTGCCGAGTTGGTTCCATGACCAGTTGCTTGAGGAAGGCACCCTGAAGGGAGTCAGGATAAATCTGCCCTAGTTGATGCTGCTGCTGGGATGCTCCAGTCCACGTCTGGAATATTGAAGTCTCCAACCAGTACTACCTCACCCTTGTCTGCCATCCTTTGGATGGCTAGCATCAGCTCCCTATCTGTTTCTTCCTCCTGGGCTGGTGGTCTATAGACCACACCTGTGCGGATGGCTGGCCCATTTTCCTTTCCAGCTTAACCCACAGTCTCTCTCCCCCATTTTGTTCCTCCTGGATCTCTGTGGCCCTTATGTCATTTTTCACATACAGTGCCACTCCTCCTCCTTCCTGCCTGCTCTGTCTCTTCTGAATATGTTGTAGCCAGGTATGGCCATCTCCCAGTCATGGTTATCATTACACCAGGTTTCAGTGATGGCCACAATGTCCAGGTCTGACTGTACCATGACAGCCTCCAGATCTTCCATCTTGTTGCTAAGGCTCCTGGCATTTGCACACATGGCTTTCCATGATTTGACCTCCCTAGACTGCTTCACTGTTCTACTCCAGCCCCTTCCTTGGTTGTCATTTATCCCTGGTTCACCTTGCCATCTGCCCTTCTGCTGAATTTTGCCCCTTTTCTGCTTATCCACCTTTTGGACACTAATCTCCATCTTTTGCACACCGCTTTGCAGAGATAGCCACTCCTCTGGTTCACTGGTTCCACTGCTAGCTGTGGGGGGTGAGCAAGTAGGTACCCTCCTTGCTGGCCTGCCACCCCCCTTTGCTAGTTTAAATGCTTGTCAATGTAGCATTTAAACTTATCATTGAGTGCTTGGATTCCCCTGCAGGATGGATGCAGGCCGTCAGGCTTAACAAACCTCCATCCCTCCAGGTGGGTCCCCAGTCACCAATGAATCAAACCTTCCTCACAGCACAGTTCTTCAACCATGAGTTAAAGTTCCTGGTGCATGCACTCCTATGCTCTCCTTGCCTCTCACAGGTAGTACTTCTGAGAAAGTGACAGAAGTAGCTACTTGTGAGACCCCTCCTCCCCCTCCCCCAGTTTCCTAAACTCTTCCTGAACTTCCTTTGGCTCCCCATTTGCCAAGTCATTAGTACCTAGGTGGATAATGACATCCAGCTCACCCTCCCGTCTTGCCTTCCCAGTGATCCCCAGTATCTTCCTTCCATCCCTCCATGCCGTGGCACCTGGTGAGGCACCTCACCTCCTGTCCTCCCCTCCTGTGTTCCTAGCTGGATCCCTCTACGATGGAGTCCCCACCAGGATTCTTCCTCCTCCTCTGGGGTCCACTGCTTTCCCCACTGAGGTCACCTCCTTGGCTAACCTCCACATCCTTTCCTTCCACTTCTCTGGGTACCTCTATTTGGTTGTCCTCATTTGCCAATGTGGCATATGAGTTCTTGAGAGGAATAGGATCTGGGATGTGCCTCTGCCTGACTGCTCTAAACCTCCCTGAGCCCACTGTCATCCAAGTGCTCCTCGCTCGGCATCCTTTGAGGCAGCTGCATTGGACTGGGTGGTCCCCTGGATAGGTGATGGTACTCCTGACCCAGTTTACTTCCGCTCTGAGTCTGGCTACCTCATCCCGCAGTCCAGAGAGATGCATGCAGATAGGGCAGCACCTCAGTGTCCAGAAGGTCTGCCTGAATATGGCTGCCACAGCCACTGCATTGCACCACTCCCACATTATACTGCAATTCCACTACTTGTCTGCTACTGAAACTCTTAGTTCTCTTTTATTAATTTACAGTACTAAAAATCCTGTAACTGATCCTCAGATAATTTTTTTTTTTAAGGAAAAAGAAACCAATAAATAAATAAATGAGTCAAAACACTTGTCGTGCTGAGGGTGGGCTTCTTCCCCCTTATGCCCCTCCTACTTCACACCTCTTACTATACCCTGTGTTTGCTCCTGTCAATCAGATTTATCAGGGCATATAATTAGAGTTGGGGAAAGGGGAGGAGAGGCGAAAATTTTCAGCAATTAAAGACAGCACAGAATTACACCACCACTATGTTTAAATTTCAACAGCCCAAAAACAATTATAAGTAAAGACAACAAAGAAAGAAAGTATAGTGTCACTACAAGCCCACAATCTAAGTTTAAAAGAAAAATACCAATTACCAGTTACCCTAAAGCACTGAATTGAATATGTTTCCTTCCTTCTCCTTCTGGCTTCTTCTGCATGGGACAGACATAAGGCAATTCTTGTGGGGGGGGGTAGGAAGAAACAGACTGTTGGTTAACTAGAATCTTCAGCTTAGCCAGTAGGTAGGGAAAAGGGCAGACTAGGTGGGCCAAGCAGTCCTGATCTGCCGTCAAAGTCTATGTTTCTATGTTGTATGGATGTTTTTGTTCTCTGTACTGATAACAAAGGGCGGGATGTTACAGAGCTGTGTAAATGCTCTAATATTTATAAGGTAACTCTTATTATGGAGGATTCTGGGGATGCTTAACCCAGCAGATTGGTAGCTGGCCTGCCAGCGCAGTGACATGGTGTCCGTCTGCGACACTGACATCCCAGGTTTGAGAACAGACCTGGGAAGTTAGAGGGTCAGCCGGGGGGACAAGGATTGCGTATCGTCCAGGGAACAGCTGCCCTTCGGGGGGGGGCTGAGTGTCCAGTGCACGTCGGACCCCTAGTGGAGGCTGGGGGTCTTGCAGTGACCGGCACCAGGATTACCTAGGAGGCGTGTGGATGCTGGCATCATTGCATGTCACGCCTCCTCTTTCACGGGTCACAAAAATCAGCAGCCGCCATTCATGATGCCCCACCCGCTTCTCCGTCCCCGATCGTCTGCTCTGGTACTTCTGTTCAGATGACCTATTCCATCGTCTGCTTATCCAGCTGACTCCGCGCCCCACCCTGGGGGGCAAACCAGGGAGGCTACGCAGTTGGCACTCTTGTCGGCATCCTTCATCTGTCATCACGGGGTCATCTTGGTGAGGTGGCTCTGCCCTGGGGGCAATCCAGGGGGTATCGCCTCCCAGCTAAGTCGGGGGGGGGGGGCACGGCTGAGGTACACAGGCGGTACGGTTCAAAAAAAAAAAAAACAGCAGATGGGTGCACGATATATGGTATTACAGTCGACTCCTCTTATACTGTCCACGGTTTTAGTGGGCAATCGGGTATTACCGCAAATTCCAGAAACCATTTGCCACTTTCATTGAGCACACATACATTCTCAGTCGGTTATAGCGATCCTTATACTCCTGCTATTACGGGCATTTTTTCCTTAATTCTAGCTGCCTTGATGACAATTCACACCTACTTTGCCATGGAGTTTAAGCACATTCTCCAGATAACAGTTAATTAAACAATTAGCGGCTCATTAACCCAAAATAAATAGAGAGGCAGATGTGGTTCAGCTCATCATTCCACAGCTTGTCTGTGACACTGTTGCAGAAATGTCTACACGTAAGGATATGTTTCTTGGTGAGGAAGTAGAAATGCTGTCAAAGATCGAGGCACTACCGAAAATGAGCCAGCGTGACCTGGCTATGCACCTTGATCTCCCAAAATCAACTGTTGCGGATTTAATGAAGCAGCGTGACCACATTTTTGCTGAGTGGCACCTAAACCAGAATCCAAATCGGAAAAGAGAGAGAGAGGGAAAGGATGGGAAGGTGGAAGGAGACCTCCTCAGATGGTTTCAAAAAGCTCTGGGCAGGGCGCTCTTATCAGCAGACCCCTTCTCACACAGAAAGCTCAGCAACTTGCCACTGCCATGGGCCGAGGCAGGCTTCAAATCCTCTGAAGGTTGGCTGGGGGTGGGAAGCATAACAACATCGCTTTGGAGGGCACATGAAGAGAAACTGAATTCTGATGTCACAAGTGCTGAGCAGTGGCTACTAAATATTCTGCCTGGGCTGCTGGAGGGGTATGAATCGAGGAATGTGTTTAACTGTGATGAGACTGGCCTGTTTTACAGGTGTGTTGGGTATGGGACATTGATGTTTAAAACTGAATCACTGCTTGGCTCCAAGAAACAAAAGGAGTGCATCTCCGTCATGCTGTGTTACAACATGGATGGGTCAGAAACATTTGAACCACTAGTGATTGGCAAGTCTCAGAATCCCCAATGTTTTCGTGGAATCCATCACCTTCCTGTCCTCAATAGATCCTCTTGGATGACTAGAGACATCTTTTCCGATTGGGTCACTAACTGGGACAGAAAATTAAGGAGACGAAAAATCGTCCTGCCTTTAGACAATTTTAGTGGACATCCTAATGTGGCTGGACTTAGGAACATCCATTTGTTTTGTTTTTTTACCTCCAAACACTACCTGCCTGATCCAACCCCTTGATATGGGGATCATATATATATATTTTTTTTTCTTCCAATTATTTGACCAGGTGAGACACACTAAGCTGAAAGCTTGTTTACAGGTGCAACCTGGGAGCACAAGGAAGTTAAGTGACTTGCTCAGGGTCACACAGTATGCAAGTGGGGGCTCTGGGATTCAGGTCTCCAGATTTGTAGCTTAGAGCCTTAAACCACTGTGCCATGCTGCCTCCTCATCTATAGCCTGAAGCAGCACTATGTTCGTGCGATGAGGGAAAAAGTGTTGGAGGAGCTGGACTCAAACCCGGATCTGAATGCCATGCAGTGTGTTAAAAAAATATCTATGCTAGATGCAGTTAGACTGCTGAAATATGCTTGGGGCAGCAAACTATCCAGCAGTGTTTCAAAAAAGCTGGATTTTCTGTAACGACAGAAGCTGAAGCATCAGAAGTTTTAATCCCAGACCAGAACGAAGTTTCACCTGCACCAGAGGGTCTTTCAGCTGAGGATTTTGAGCAGTTCTGTCATCTCGGCGACAACTACGAAGCCCCTCCTGAAACTGATAACATTGAGGAGGTGATTGGGGCAATGCGTAGTGACACTGAACCTGATGACCTGGACGAGGAGCAGGAAGAAAGCATGGAGGAACCAGTCACCGCAGCAGACGTTCATTCAGCTTTGCTTACTCTTCGTCAGGCCATGGAGCAGAATGCAGACGTTTTACCAAAATGGGATATTATGCACAAGGTTGAGGAGGCATGAAGACCATACAGCCTGAGAAAAAATGTGCAGACCAGCATTACTAATTACTTTGCTGGAAACAAGTAAGAGCCGAACTTAACGGAAATGTGACTTTCTTTGACCGTTTTTTTTTAGTTTATTAGTCTACGAATTAATACCTTTGAGCCAGGGCTCTTTTACAAAGGTTCCATGTCACAAAGAACATTTAACAAAGCACGATACACATTACAGGGAAAACCAGACAGGAAAGTTCCATCATAAATTTGCTATTAACAGTTTAAGGCAGTAACGTTTTTAAGTTTCATAGAAAAACAAGCTATAACAGGTTCAAGCGGTAGACAATTTCGAGGTTAAGGAAACTTCCAGGAGAGGGTGATCATTAGGCGAAAGGAGGCTAGAGAGGAGGGAAAGGTGGTGAGCGGGAGTAAGTGAGAGGGACAGGAAAAAGGGGGGAGTGAGTTTGGGAGACCGGAAGTAGTAGAGGTACCAGAGGGTTCATTAGTCAGGAGGAAGAGGCCTCAGATGTGAGGATGGACATGAGGAGTAGTAGTCTTTATCTAAGCGCAATCACAGTTGCTAGTGGTGGTGAGGTGGGCATAGAGCATGGATTTGAAAGCTTCAAGCGAGGTTGAGGATAGAATAGGTGGACTAAGCGCATTGAACCATGTCGGGCCCTGTACACGAAAGATCTTTGTCCCTGTGCAGTCCGCATCTCGGAACCAGGAAAGGCTGGCATTCAGATCTGGTGGAGGTCGTGAGCCAGGATTCAGTCGGAGTAGGTTTTGAATACATAATGGAGTCAGTCCCAAGATATATTTTTTGCCATTGTGCAGGTGAGATAAATAAGACGATTTGATAGGTTCAACCAGCCTGATTCATAGTACAGATCACACGTGTGAGTCAGTCTTTGAGCCCCCGTGAGGAGCCGGCAGGCCTTATTTAGAGTGATTGAGATACGCCTTAGAGCAGTGGAGGTAGCTGAGCCATAAATAATAAGGCCATAGTCAATGATTGAGATTATGGAACTCTGTATATACTTATAGACACTTCTATGTATGTAAATACCGTGTAATCTGTACAATATCTGTATAATTCTATGTATATATGAACTTCTTTTTCTTCCTCTCTGTAAAGAGTATTATCTGTATTGCCTTGTAAATACCTGTGTTGACCTGTATATACAATTGTTCATGCTCCACCCAGGTCCATCTCGCAAATGAGCTTCTGCTCAACGATGAACGCCTGGTTAAATAAAGACTTGATTGATTGATTGTATAGCTATTCTCAATGCCGCTTGATTTAGAAATTGACGGTTACGGAATAGTTTTTGAGGTCCTATTTTCATTTTACACATTAGCCAATAGCATTTTTGCACTTTTATAATATAAAATAATAAAAAGTACATTTAGAGCATTTACAGGCATTTTGTATGTTTTTTTCAACAGTGCAATGTTGTGATAGTATAGCCTGACTGTTACAGTGCAGCACTACAGTCAAAAACAGTCACTCGCTAATCATTTTTGGTTACAGCGTCCAATACTTACAACGGGCAAAACTGGATTGGACAAACATGCCCGCTATAAGCGGTGGGGACTGTACTTGAGACTTGTTGCTTTTCATCCCCACTCATGACTGTTATTAGTCCACAAATTAATAAGTTAAGTAAAATGAGTGGATAACCCCCACATGATTTATCAAGTGTAGGTATGTGATAATGTCGTACTGTTAATGTAATTCTAACATTTGCTACGCATCATCCTATGGGAATGGCTTGTATTGACTGAAGTTAAAATCAATAAAATATAAGTTAAAAAAAACAACCTGGGGGCTGAGGACAGGCCAAAGGGCAGGGCCCAAAACTGGTAGTGCTCTCCCATAAAGTGGGAGAGAAGGAAGCGCCGGTAGGAGGCAAAACCTTTGATGTGCAGGTAAGCATTCTGCATTTCTAAAAAGCAGAGCCAGACTCCCTGGTGAAGCAGGGACAGCAAATCTTGAAGGATAACCATCTGGAAATGTCTATACTCTATTTACAAGTTGAGGTTGTTCAGGTCCAGGATGGGTTAGAGATTCCCTGTCTTCTTGGGAACCAGGAAGAAGTGGGAGTAGAACCCCCTTCCCTGTCAGGATCGGGCTTTATAGCCTTCTTTTCCAATAAGGCTTGAATTTCTGCCTGTATGAGGAGAATGTGGGCTGCAGGATATGCAGACGGACCTGGAGGATTTTCTGGAGGCCACTCCAGAAATTCTTAAGTGTGGCTGTGCTCGATGAACTGCAGCACCCAATTGTCTGTAGTGACTTTCCTTTACCTGTCCAGGTGGAGGGAGAAGCGACCCCCAACTACTGCCTCCTGAAGCCCAGCGGGTTGGGGGGCATCTGGCAAGGAGTCAGAAGGTGGGGGCACTAGGGCAGCCTCTGGCTGGGCTGTGGTCACACCTCTAGCGGCCTGGGGAGCAGCTGGAGCGGGCACAGGAAGGGCAGCACTTGCTTTGTGTTTGCCCTGAGCCTTGGGAAGGGTTCAGGCCTGTCTACAGGAGGAGCAGCAAAAGGAAGCCCTGTGACCCAACCTTGACTGGGTGTGGTACATGGAGTGGACCAATGTCAAGGCCCACCCGAAGGTTTGGAGCTCCGAGATAATGTCTTGAACATCTCCCCCAATCAGCTTGGGACCCCAAAAGGGAGCTTCCATAATACTGGAGTAGACATCTGGAGCAAAGCATGAGACTCTAAGCCAGGCATGGTGCCACATCCTAATGCCAGCGGCAGCCGCCCCATCTGAAGTATCCACGGCATCATAAGCCACCCTGAGGATGTGGGTGCCGATGTCTGATCCAGTCTGAAGGGTCTGAAGGGTTTGCTGCTTCAAAGGGTAATCTGGCATGGCCATGACCACCTCTCTAGCCTGGTCCCACAGCAAACTTTGGTATAGGGTGGCAAATGCAAAGGTAGGCTTGCCCACCTGGTCCAGCTGTCACGATTCTCTGTCTGAGGGAAGGCACTGAGGTGCTTCAGCCTCTTGGTGCAGTCATGGGTCATGTTAATAACTACAGAATTAGCTTTCAGGTGCTCACCAAAATAGGATTTGCCAGCAGGAGCATATTAAAGCCAGTGAGCCGCTGGCCTGGTGGCGTGGAGGGTTGAGGAGCTGGATGCCACGCCACACCTCATGCCACGCCGGCAACCTGGGTTCGGGAATGGACTTGGTGCTGGGGGTCAGCAGGGGGAAGAGAGGATTGAGCGTCCGGGGGGACTGCTCTCCTCTTCTGGGGTGGGTGGTCGGTGCTCCTCACTGCTCCAGTGGCTCCCAGCGGAGGCTGGAAGACTGCAGCAAGACGTGCAGCACGCAGTGGAGTAATGGAGCATTGGTGGATGTCCTGCAAGTGGGTGCGGGAGCGTGCTCGCGTTGTGCTGGACGTCATTGCACATCCATACTCCCGGGGTAATAAGGAACCCCCCCTTCCATTGGTAGGCGAAGGTGTGTCTAGAGGTTGAGGCCCCATGTCCAATGCCACGCACCAGGATGCCCGCTGCAGTCCCTCCTCCTGTCAGCAGCCCTTCCAGTACTATAGATAGAGCGCCGGTAAGGAGTATAGCGGTCCTTCCTCGATGGGTCAGGGTGGCTGCACATGAAGAGGGGGTGTCTGGGCTTCAGGCTGAATGGGTAGAGCCGGTACACCGCATGACCACGCTGGAGAGGAGCCAATGGTAAGGGTGCATAAAGAAAGTTCAAGAAAGGAAAAAAAAAAAAAAGCCAGTGAGCCTTCTTAGAGACTGCTGGAACAGTATGGGGATGGTGCCATATGGCATTAGTAACATCTTTGTAAGACTTGATGAATGGGAGGGGACTACCAAAGAAGAGGTATCGTGCTGACGATGGTAGACTACTAGGGTCCTGCTTTTCAGTCTCCCATCCCATCATGGCTTGGATATGCTTCATGATATCCATGAAGGTGGGGTCATCAGGAGGTGATTTGGGGATATTACTGGGCTCCTCTTTATCCCCCGAGGACTCTCCCAAAAAGGAATATGACTCAGAACTGGCATCTTCATTGGTGGTGGAATTATCGTCGTCACTGTTGCCCGGCTGGCAGTTGATCAGGCGAGCAGAGGATCCCACGTTGGTAGTGCTCCTGGGAGTACAAGGAGCACTCGGGCCCAGGCAGGTCGGGGCTGGAGGTAAGAGGTCACAAGGAGACCGCGGGATGGTGTACATCTAGGACGACCCACTGGGAGAAGGGACCTGTAATTGTGTGAATGTCCATAATGCTGAGGTCAAGCTGTAGTAATCCACAGGCACCGACACTGGTCCCCCAGGCATTCTTGGTGGGGATGTCGGCATGCTAGGGAAGCCAAGGGGAACAGCAAGTTACAGCGTGCTGTTGCTCTGGCTCCTGGCCGAACATCCGCCTGCCCCTGCCCCTGCCCCGTTTTAAGCCGACTTGCTGCATCTCCACCCGTGGTCACCCAGGTGGTGGTAGAGCAGTGGGACGGACAACCCAACCCTCCCTGGAGGAGGACAGCAGCCAGTGCGCAATTGATACTCCTCCCCCCGGCCGGCCCTCCAACAGCCCAAGTCCGTTCCCGAACCCGGATCACTGGCGTTGCAAGCGGTAGCTCTACCGCTGCACCGGCAGGCCGGCGCAGGAGTTCCTTTCTTCAGGGTATCTTTCCATCTGCCTTACAAAAGGCAGTGGTGAGGCCTCTTCTTAATAGAGCTTCTTTGGACTCTGATGCTCTTACCAATTACAGACCTGTCTTGAACCTTCCCCCTTTCTTGAAAAGTTGATCAAGAAGGTGGTGGCGCTGCAGCTAGAACAGCACCTGGAGAGGTATGACATCTATGAACCCCTCCCAGTCAGGCTTTTGGCCTCGCCGTAGTACAGAAACTGCCCATGTCCGGGTAATCCATGATCTCCTCTCAGCAAGGGATAGTGGACAATGTTCTATCCTCATCCTGCTCGACCGTTCGACTTTTGACACAGTGGATCATGGGTTGCTTTTGGCTCATCTTAGACACTATGTGTGACTCTCTGGCACTGTCCCACAGTGGTTTGAGTCCTACCATAACCAGCAGGATTCAACAGATGATACTCATCTCCTACACACTGAGCAGTGCTGTGCTCTGCTATGGAATGCCTCAAGGGGTGATCCTGGCCCCCATGTTATTTGCTGTGTACATACTGCCTCCAGGGGAGATCATCAGATGATATGGCTTGGCATTTCATTGCTACACTGATGACACTTAGCTGTATGTGTCTTGTGCCCCTGATGAGGCACCAGCTGTCTCAAAACTGAGCGAGTGTCTTAATGATATTCAGGACTGGATGGCAGCTAGCCGGCTTATGCTCCATCCATCTAAGACAAAGGTGCTACTGGTGGAGCCAGGTCAGCTTGGCTGTACTGGGGCAACTAGGGGCACTCTCATTCCTTCATTGGGGGAGTGACCTTCCATACTGCAGATAGGGTTAAAGATCTGGGGGTCATTGTGGACTCCAAGCAAACTCTGGAATTCCAGGTGTTGGCTGTTTGCAGTGGCTATTATCATCTCCGTAATATTGCTCGTATTAGATCCTATTTTGAGCCGTCCGACCTCGCAACTCCTAGTGCATGCCTTGGTCTCATCCAGGCTGGACTATTGCAATGCTCTTTACCTGGGGCTATCTGTGGGACTGATGCATCGCCTGTAGCTGGTTCAGAATGTGGCAGCCCAGCTGGCTGCTGGGACATCTCGTTCCGAGCATATCACGTCGGTTCTTTGCGCTGTTCACTGGCTTCCGGTTAGGTGGCACATCAGTTTCAAGGTTTGCTTGCTAAAGTACAAGGCCCTACAAGGTTTGGGTCCGGGCTGTCTGAAAGACCTCCTGATTCTATACGCTCCTGCTCATGCCCTCTGGTCAGCAGAGGCAGACCTCCTTGTCGTTCCACGGTCCCACCTACAATTTTTAGGTGACAGGGCATTCTGTGTGGCAGCTCTGATTCTTTGGAATGCCCTTTCCCGTGAGGTGTTGGGGGCTTCTTCATTGATCGCTTTCAAAAAAGTTTCTAAAAACTCATTTTTCAATTTATGTTATGGCCTGGATTCTATTTGTATCTGTATTTATTTTTGATATTAGTAATTGCTCATTTGTTTTACTGTAAGGCGCTCAGACTTAGTGATTGGGTGCCATAAAAATTAAATTAGGCATTGGCATGTGGTAAAAATCTGGAATGTCTGAAACTGCTGTAACATGCACAACATTTGCATGGATTCTTGAGTTATGGATTTTACCACTTGCATATGTTCTGGCATTCCAGCTGTTCCGAAGTTCTTAGCAATGGCCACTACTTCCACACGGGACTTAGCAATTCCCTGAAACCCAGAACAGCCAGGACTCTCACAAGCAGTAAAATCTGAAATGTCCTGCCGGCCCATCAGCACACTGGTAGTGTTACCACTCACAATGCTGATGACCCAGGTTCAGGGCCCTGAATCTGATAGCTTTTACTGGGTGACTAGGGAATTGGATCAGGGTGGAGCGGTGGATGTGTTCTACCTAGATTTCAGTAAGGCCTTCGACACCATTCCACATAGGAGACTTGTAAACAAGCTGAGCAGCCAGGGAGTGGGTCCCAAGGTAGTGAGCTGGGTAAGAAATTGGTTGAGAGATAGAAGATAAGAGGGTGGTGGTAAACAGAGTTCACTCCGAGGAAAGGAGGGTGACGAGCGGGGTGCCACAAGGATCAGTACTGGGACCAGTCCTCTTTAATGTTTTTATTAGTGACATTAGAGGGTCCAGAAGGGAAGATATGCTTTTTTTTTTCTCCTAATCTACAGTGTTTGTCTCGTGGGGTCACATCCGTCCCCGGCTGGTATCCCCATCACCAGGAATGACACTGAGACATCACAGAACCCACCAGTTTTGTTTTTTTCCCACCTGTGCCACGACCTTCGCATACGCATGTGGAGGCATGTGCATGCTATGGTTCTGCAGTGCCCTCCCTATTCGTGCCACTGCCTGCACTACCCTGAGGCCTCTACCTAACATACTAACATATTAAAATGCCAGCAGAATAGGCCTAACGGTCTTTCGCATCTGCTCGTTTGGTCAGCCCCCACCCTGGGAGCTGACCTTGCCGCCCCCCTTGCCTTCTCTGGCTTCTGCCTTCCCAGTTCTGGATATTCTCACTGCATTGGATTTTGCTTCCAGAACCCTTCCCCTGTACCTGTCCCACCCCCTCTTGAACCCCTCCACCGTCTCTGCATCCACCAGCCCCTAGGCAGCGCATTCCATGGCTCCATCACCCTCTCAGTGAAGTAGCACCTCCTCCTTTCTCCTCTGAATCTTCCTCCTCCAGCTTCCACCCATGCCCTATGGTGGCCTCTCCTCCTTCCTTGAAGCACCCTGACTGTTCCTCCTATTTTGCCCTTCATGTACCTGAAGACCTCTATCATGTCCCCCGGTCCCTTCTCTCTTCCAATGTGTACATATTTAGCTCTTCGAGCCTCTCCTCATAGGTCCTGTCCCCAAGCCCCAAATCATTTTGGTTGCCTCCTCTGGACCCTCTCCAGGAGTTTAATGTCCCTCTTTAAGTGTGGCCTCCAAACTGCACGTAGTACTGAGGTGCGCCTCACCAAGCAGTTATACAGAGGTAGTATCATTTCCTTCTGGAGGTGATCCTCAGCGATGCATCCCAGCATCCTGTTGGCCTTGGCTGCTGCCTTCCTACAAGTCTCCGAGTTGTTGTCTTGACATCCACCACCACCACCCCAGGTCCCTCTCAGCCATCGAGACTTGTGCATCCCTCGGGTGTACGCTGGCCTGGGTTTCTGTCTGCCCCAGGGGCAGCTGTACTGAGGGGTGACAAGGTCCCTCTCCAGGGAAAGGAAAGCTGCCTTCCGACTGCTCAGTCCCCTCCTCCTCCCCCTCCAGCCGGCCCAGGCTTGTTTATGAACTCTGGCATGGCGCGGTGTGGCATCCAGCGCTCCAACCCTCAGTGCCGCAGGTGTCGCTTAAGGGAAGGTATGCCCTTTGCAGATGACACAAAGATCTGCAATAGGGTAGACACTGGGGTGAACAGAGACCCAAGAAAGCTTGAGGAGTGGTCAAGAGTGTGGCAACTAAGTATTAATACAAAGAAGTGTCAAATCCTGCACTTGGGGCACAGAAAACCAGGAGCAGAATACAAGATGGGGGAAGTGGTACTGATGACCACAAGACAGGAAACAGACTTGGGGGTAATCATATCTGATCACCTAAAGGTGGCCAAACAGTGTGACAAGACAACGGGGAGAGCTAATGAGACATTGGGGTGCATAGGGAGGGGTATCCCAAGCAGAAGGAGGGAGGTGGTGATACCGCTGTATAAATCTTTGGTAAGACCCTACCTAAAGTACTGTGTCCAGTTCTGGAGATCACATCTTCAGAAGGATATAGACAGAGTAGAGGTGGTCCAGAGGAGGGCAACTAAAATGGTGCAGGGTCTGCACCAAATGTCCTATGAGGAGAGACTAGAGGATCTCAATATGTACACCCTGGAGGAAAGGGGGGATATGAAAGAGACTTTTAAATACCTCACGGGTATAAATAAGGTACAGGAGAGAATAATTTTTCAGAAAAAAAGAAGCTCAAGAACAAGGGGTCATGCTATGAAGTTGGGGGGGGGCAGACTCGGGGAAACATGAGAAAGTACTTCTTCATAGAAAGAGTGGTAGATGCCTGGAACAGCTTCCCAGCGGAGGTGGTGAGGGCAAAAATTGTTATGAGTTTCAAGAATACATGGAATAAATATAAGAGAACCTCAGGGGGATAGTTAGGGGAGAGTGAAGCAGGAGATCAAGTAGGGCCTGCAGTATTGCAGAGAAAATGGGCAGACTAGGTGGGCTAAGTGGTCCTTATCTGCCATCAACTGCTATGGTTCTATGCCTGCTAATCTAGCTGTGCTTCTGCATTGTCCCACCCAATGAAAACATTCTCCTCACCTCCTAAACTGTTTCCAATCCGACACACTTTAACTCCCCTTTACCCTTTGCCTGTAGAAGTTATATAAGTTCTTACCTCAGCGTCCTTCTCCCCCTCCCACCCCACCTACTCCCTCGAGCTGCCTTCTCCTATCACTTTCCTAAAACCTGGAACTCCCCCCCCCCTTAGATATCCACTCTGCCCCATCTACTCACTCTATATCCTGTCTTCTGCTTCACCACATTTCTATGTATTTATTCATTTAAAAGCTGATAACTGGGAAAGGCACCGATGAGCCAAGGCTCATTTCCAGGAGCGACCAGGGCAAGGGAACAGAGGGATAACAAAAGCATAAGGCAACATGATAAAACACAGTTAGGCAATAAAGGGTTATGGTTACAAGACCCAAAACAATTGGAAACAACCAGATAGCAATGACCTTTGTAAAATTAATAAAGCAAATTAATGAAAATACAGCAAGTGCATAGCAGAACAGAGTCAATACATGGGACACAGAATTAAGACCCCAACAATAGACCACATCCAGAAACAAGAAGTACAATATAAATAAAGAGAATACAAAACAACAGTTTACAATTGTCAAGTGCCGGTCCTGCAGTAACACAGAGTAAAAAAAAAAATTGGACCTATCACTAGACACGGGAGCAAGGACCACGGAGTAAATAATGAGAACACAATAGAAAAGAGGAGGGTGATCTTAGGAGCAGTTTACAACCAGGGAGGATATATCAGGTTATATAGGAGGGGAGAGAGAGTGGTCTTAGGAGTAGATGACAACCAGGGAGGAAATATTAAGGTATATAGGAGGGGAGAGTAGGGGACACAGAGCAACATGAGTGAGGAAGAAGTCTGAGGAGCCGTTTGAATGAGGAGGAGGAGGAGACAAGTCAGAGATCACAGGGGAGTTTATTCCAGAGAAAAGGGAAATGAAAGGAGAAGGCAGATTGACCAGCTGCAGAGTTGGGGCGAGGGATGGAAAAGGTGCGTGGATCTCTATGACGAACGGAGTAGTTTGAGGAGGCAGCTTGGGAGAGGTGAACAAAGGGGTAAGGAGGGAGGGTGTAAAACCAGTACTTTTCAACAAAGGAGGCGCAATGAACTATTCTCTTGTGGGCTAGAGGTGCAAAGGAATGGGGTGGAATACAGGAGACAGTGGTAAGGGGGCAGCAGTGGCGAATCTGCAGAAGGCATTTAGAAAGTTGTCCAATCTTGCAAGTGATGAGTGAGAGGCTGTGCCATACGCAACGTCGGCATACTCAAAGACGGGAAGGATCATTTTGCATACTAAGTCACAGCGGGTGGGAAGGGGAGACAATCTTATGTTGACATAGGACAGCCTGTTTGGGGTGCAGTTTAGTACAGATGGTGTCAATGTGGGTGAAGAAGTCCAGGTGGTGATCCAACTAAACCCCCAAGTATTTGAAGGCAGGTACAAACTCAAGAGGGGCGCCGTCCAGGGTGGTGAAGACAGGAGAAGACTGGAGGGTAGCCAGCTTTTGTCTGGAGCCAAACATCATGGCCACAGTTTTTTAGTATTTAGTTTGAGGTTTTTTTTTTTCTGGAACCAAGCCTGAACTCTATTGAAGTCCTCTGGGGGAGGGGGAATTTCTCCATCCTGCAACTGCCCCTGACCCAGCTCACCTTTTCTTCCTCTCCTTTCCTCCACTACTATTCAGTTTTACCAACTTAACCTCCCCTCTGCCCCTTCCTTGCCATGCCATAAGCCTCCATGACTGGCTGGGTTTACATTGAGCAGTGTGGCTTCTACTCCATTGGTAATGGCTTGCCACCCTCTTCTTGTTCCTGTCCCTCCTCACCTTCTCTTCCTCTTTATTTTCTGTCACTGCTGTTCCCCTCACATGGTTTACATCCCACAGGGGGTGCAGGCCCAATGCATCCCTTATTTGTTCCCCTCTGCCAATCCCCTTGCAGGGTTTTCATCCCGGAGGTATGCAGGCCCAATCTTTCTTTATATTTTTGCTTCCCTTTACCTATTCCCCTTCCGGGGTTATACATCCTGGAGGGGAGCAGGCAAATTTCCCCCCTGCCTCACCAGTGACCATCCCCCTTGCCCTGTCCCATCCCCTTTTGAAGCAACCCACTGTATTACAGGCCACCACCTCCTCTGGTAACGTATTCCAACCTGCCTCCACCCTCTCTGTAAATAAGTGTCTCCTCATTTTCCTCATTTCCCTCCAGAACCTCCTCCCCAATCTAGAGTACTATATAAAATGCTTATTTGTTCTAAATATGTAAGCAATAAGACACGATGGGGTATGAGTTGAACATATATTTCTGCATGGCTGGGGTGTAGTAAGTCACGAGGCTGCAGTCGAGTGACTTCAGTCCCAGCAGTGCGGTAATATATGTTCAAATCATACCCCGGAGGGTCTTATTTCGCTTATAAAATGGAGAAAGTTCAATATAAATAAAAAAACAGTGAGAAAAGGTAGTATTTTCATTAAAATATTGCTTCATTTCAACAGTGTCCATACGCAAGGGAAAACAGTCCCTTTTAAATGCCACATCCTAATGTAAACCTGGCAAGGGTTAGGATCGCTAAATGAAACTTGTGGCATGACATGCATAGCACATAACCTGGGGGAAAAACAGAAGTGGATTTGACGGATAGGTTAATATTTTTATTGTAGCAAACACCAACTTTTTGGGGGTGGAGGGACATTTTCCGTGAACTGCATTCATAATAGAAGATCGTTGGGAGGCGGAGGCATTAGGTGTGTATTTGCCACAAGAGCCTGTGGAGGGTAAACGGGGTAAATGAGAAATTCTAGTCTGTGTGCAGAGGGATTCAGAGGGTGGAATAGAGATTATAACGTGTGTGCTGCTTTCGGAGGGTAGAGGGGAGTTTTCATTCCAGGAGCTAGAGAAGATGCAAGTGAAGGTATGGGAACTAGAGAAGAAAGGGCAGCTAGTGGAGATGCGAGATGACATACGGAAGCTAGAGAGTATAGAAGATGATTTTATATTCGGTATGTGGTTTGGAGAGCGTTCACACAGGGAGCTGGCAGATAAGAAACTGAAGCTAAGCAGGTTGGAAGACAAGCTGCGCCCTTGGCTCCGCAGTGTAATAAAGAGTTCATCAAGGGCACTGTGAGACAAGTTAAAGGACAAATGGAAGGTGGCAGCGCTGTGGGGATGATGTATGTATATACCACGATAGGGTATGAGAGTAAAGGAGCAACTATGATCCATCTGCTAATGGAGTCCGAGAGAGGAATGAGGATTACAGTAGGGGAGTTGTGGCCAGAAGGAGGACCATGTTTTTTCAGTTTCATGTAGGTCTTTGGCTGGATTACGTGTGTATAAGGCGCCACAGCTTAGGGTCAGTGAACAAGATGTTAAAATATGTGTGCTGAAGGATTTGAAGGATGCAATTAAGATCTTAACAGATGTGTCCCTGCCATTTTCTTCTCGTAGAACAATCTGTCCAGTGTAGTCGGTAATGAACATGCAAGATTCCATTGGGCGGTGGAAGTATTGTCTTAGCATGACAACAAGATGGCTAACTGAATATTTCTGAACATTCCGTGTTTTAGCACTCAACATTTTAATTTGGGGCATTGATTTGTATGCCTGTGCTTTTTTTTTTTCTTATGTGTAATACATATATTACACTGGTTATCTAGCCAATCACTATGCTTATTTTTTCATGCCCATTTTATGTTTTTTACACAGATTTATGTACATTTTTACTAATTCTGTTACTCATTTGTATCCAAATCCCTTTTCCCCCAGGATGCTTTTGGAATTGAGCTGTTGTAGCTCAGTTGTATTTCCTGGTGAAACTTCTCAAAATAAAAAAATAAAAATAAGAGGGGGGCGGTAGGAGTCTGCACCAACTGTCTGGAACCATCCTACCTTCTGTGTAGGGACCTGCAGACCATGCAGCCCCATGCCCACTTTTTGCCTGCGCAGGAAGGGGGCACTCACAACAGGCATTGAGTAGCGGGTGGTGCTAGGTGGTGACAGCAACCATTAACCTAGAGTCTGCCTTTGTGTAAGAGCTTCAGGAATCTTTGTTCAGTCCCTTCATAAAAAAGAAAAGAACGCCGGCCCGTTGGGCAGCAGTGGGACTTTCTGCTTACGGCTGGCGACCGAGTTGAGAGCGGACCCGAGTCATCGGAAGGCGGCCAGGGGAGAGGATAGGCGTCTATGGACTGCTCTCTCCTTCTCTGGGGAGGTTGGGGGCAGCATCGGGCGCTGAGGACTCCTGGCGGAGGCCAGGAGCTCTCGCACTGCCGTGCTAGTTTCTGGGAGAGTCGGGGCGGACACTGGCGTCATTGCATGTCCCCGCCTCCGGGAGGAAAAACACAGGAAAAAGAAAGAGGGGAGATCCTCCGTCCAGGTGAAGCCTCCCTGGGCTTCAATTCACCCCTGCCGCCGCACTCCCAACTAGTTACTGGTTCCACGGCATTGGAATTAGGGGAACCAGTGCCGTGGCCCCGCCCTCCGGGGGGGTGAGCGGGAGGGGCGGCAAATAGGCAGCTACATACAGATAGCAGTTCTAGATTCCTTCACAGGTTCCTGAAATGCCAGGACTTCTAGGGAAACCAGATGGTCCTTGTGTTGTTATTACACCAAGTACATAGAGAGATTGCATGAAATAGCTTCTTACAGTCCTGGTGTCTGGTGCAGAGCAATGAATCCATCCCATGCAGTAGCGAGCTCTGCACTGCTAAAGTGAAGCAACTAAACGGAAGCCTTGCTTCCTCTCACAGTAGCTGGAAGTGACCCACCAGCTCCTCTGGAATCCAAGCAGTAGCAAGTCTGCCAGTGGTTGCTATGGTGATCACATGCCTCAATATGAGCTGGGCCCCTAAATCCAGGAGAAAAGCAACAGCGCTTGCAGCCTTTAGCCAATCAAAAGCATGCACTCTAATTAGCATTTGTAAAAAGCAGGCCCTGAACAATACTCAGTGTTGCTGCACATATAGCCAGTCAGAAGCATGCATGCAGGGTAGCATCTGTAAACAGCAGTTCTTGCACAATGCTGTAGGCTTGCTGCACTTACAAAAACATGCATGCTGTGAGGCACTTGCAAACAAGCCCATTTTTTTCAAGTAATGCACAAAATGCCAGTATCCCATTTCTATAATTTGTTACTTGCTTTTCTTTATCATTATCTCTGTCTGGTATTGCTTGTTTCTCCCAGTTACCCTTCTGTGTTTTGCAGCTGTGAAACACTTGCGTACAATCAGACCCCACCAAAGCCTAGCAGAACAGAGAACATACTCCCTGACAACTTTCGAGAGGTAACAGGTTCCCCTGAAAATCACTGTAGGGCAAGTGGAGAGGCAACCTCGGAGACCATCCCGTGTTGAAACATCGATGCACCCAGCTTGTGAAACCAAACAACAAAGAACGGTAGTGTTGAACTCCTCAGGACGCTGCTCAGCTACTGACACGGTAACCTGCTGCAAAGGAAAGGAACAACTGAGGTATCCCAGAAAAAAGTAAAGGACCACTGAGTGTACTGGCCATTGGGTCCTCCCCAACCTTTCTGACTTTTGTCAATGTCATTGTGTGTTTATTTAGAACAAGTGCTGTTCACAAGCATCGAAGCGCTTTTACAATTCTTAAAACAGAATAAAATACATAAATAGCTAAAAAAAGTACGAAGAGCAATATATAAATTCAACAGTTATCAGTGAAGGCAAGATTAAATAAAAAAGGTTTTTTGTGCTAATTTAAAGCTCTCCACATTCAGGCACTAACAAATCTGGTGAGTTAGAGAGTTCCATGGGGTAGGAGCAGCAATGCTCGGGGCCCCAGATGTCTTCAACCGAACCCTGGGAACCTATAGCAATCCCTCGTCAGCAAAGCGGCGTGATTGGAGGGGGCAGTAGGGATGAAGAAACTCTTACAGATAACACAGTCCCTGTCCATGTAGGGCTTTATAGGTCAGCAAACTGACCTTGAAGGTGATCTGCCACTGACTTGGCAGCCAGTGCAGTCCACACAGCAGGTGTGACATGGCTAGATCGAGAAAGCCCAGTCAACAACCTGGCTGCCACATTCTGCACCAGCTGCAAGCAGTGGATGTCAGCCCTGGGTAGCCCTAGGTAGAGGGCGTTGCAGTAGTCAAGGCGGGAGATCCCAAAGGCGTGGATCAAAGTTGTAAGGTCATCTGGCGGAACCAGGCGCTTAATCCAGGCGACATTCCTCAGAGGGTACAGAGAGCTCTTGACGATGGACAACACCCGGGATTTAAGTGTCAACCCCTTGTCAGAAATCACGCCAGATTCTGCACCCATTCAGAGGTCACCAGCTGGCTACCCCAGAGCAGAAGCCCAGAGGGTGGCCCAGCCAAAGACCCCTCTATCCAGTGACCCGGATCCACAACCGATACCCAAGCCTTGTCAGGATTCAATTTCAACCAGTTGGCATTCATCCAGTCCTGAATCTCAGCAAGTCAGTTGTTAAACCTTGAGACCACTTCCTCCTGCTTGGGGACAAAGGACATTTATAGTTGAGTATCATCTGCATAACAATGAAAACTCGGCCTATTCCGCCTTACAGTGTCTCCCAACAGCATCATATACACCACAAACAACATAGGTGACAAACAGAGCCCTGCTGGACCCCACATGGCAGGAAGAATGCATAAGAGGAGTAAATCCCCATCACTACTGTCTGAAGCCTACCAGTGAGGAAAAAGTGGAACCATCCGAGGACTGTACCTGACAGACCGCAGATGGAACTGTAGGCATTCCAAGAACACTCCATGGTCCACAGTATCAAATGCCACAGAGAGATCAAGGAGGACCAAGATAGAATAGCTCCTCTGATCTCTTGCTATCAGGAGATCATTGAGCCCCCGAACAAGAGCAGTCTCTGTGCTATGCCTCTTCCGAAATCCTGACTGGAGAGGATCGCAGATGTCATGGATGTCAAGATGATCCTCCAGTTGCAGCACAACCGTCTTCTCAATAACCTTACCTACAAAGGGAAGGTTAGAGATAGGCCTATATTTGGCAAGACAGTCTGGGTCAAGAGAGGATTTCTTCAGGAGGTGTGTCACCACTGCCTCCTTCAGGGAGTCAGCAAACTTACCTGTCTCTAACAAACTCCAGACTATCTCAGCCAGGACCGGGCTGCTAACCTCAACAAGCCCCACCAGGAGGCGAGTTGGGCCTGGATCCCAACCACAGCAGGTTGGCTGCATACTCTGGATGATCCTCACAACATCCACAATCACCAACCTGTCAAAGTCCGACCAACCAGACCGAGGCACTGCAGCCAGCCACCCACCAACGATCGCCACACCCACTGGAACAAGCTACGCTGATCTTGGACCTGATGTCGGCAACCTTCTCTGCAAAGAAGCAGGCAAACTCATCACACTTCTCCTGTGACAATGCTCTCCGAGTCTGCAGACAGACTGGATTGCACTGCCTGTCCACAGTTCAGAAGACCTGAGCTGGCTGGTTCCGTGCAGCGGCAATCTCCCTGGACAGGAACTCTGCCTTGTTACGGGAGATAGCAGATTGATAGTCATTATAATGGGCCATCAATGTAAGTCTGTCAGCATCTAGGCCAGATTTCCGCCAGCCACATTCCATCCTTTGTCCCACTCTCCTCATCTCCCTCAAAGTCCCATCAAGCCAAGGGGACCGAGGGTGAAGGGTGAGGGGACAAACTCTGACAGGAGCTATAGAGTCCAGCGCCGCCATCACAGCCTTATTGTAGGCTGGGAGTAGGCTATCTGGACCCATGCTTGCACTTGGAAACTCTGATAGGTGCAGTACTGCCGTCAGGCCTAATGGGGTCAAACCCTGCAAAGAGTGGTACTGGACCATCTCCATAGGGGCAGTGCCTGGAAATTGAACCTTATAGAGTGATGGTCAGACCATCAGACTGGTTCCACCACCAAGCCAGAGGTCTCTATACCCAGTAGGAAGACCAGGTACAATGAGTGACCTCAATTATGGGTCGCAGAGGTAATCACCTGTGTGAAGCCCAATGAGTTCATAAGTTGGAGGAAGTCCTGATCGAATTACAAGAGTTCATCGTCAACCAGGCATTGAAGTCACCCAGAACCATCAGTCTAGGGGACTCCAATACCATGTCAACAACAATGTCTGCAACTTCCTGCAGGAATTGCTTCTCACCCCCAGGTGGATGGTATACAAGAAGAATCCTGCACCCCACACCTGAGCCCACGATATGCTCACAGGACCAGATCTCCTCAACTTACACTTCTACAAGGTCCAATTCTGTTCTAAAACATATGGCTACACCCCCACCCCTACGATCCAACCTCAGACAGTGTATCACCGAGAACCCTGCTGGAATAGCTGCCTCAAGAACTGGGCCAGCATTTTCATCCAGCCAGGTCTCGGTGATGCATGCCACATCAGATGACCCAACAAGATCAGCAGTGACTACCATCTTGTTTTTAATGGACCTGGCATTGCACAACAACACCCGAGTAGGATGAGACTCCAAGGCCGGGCGTGTCATCTGCCTGTCATGGTGGAGTCCTTGGGTATGGGTACCAGATAGGGAGGACCCCTCTCCAGCGCCCATTTCACCCCAGCGCGTCTTCTAGTCCCCACTATCCCAATCTGGCCACCCAGCTCCCCTCCCCAGGTCCAGGACCCCCCCCAACACTTCCTCCCACCAATCCCCAAAGCCTGAGATTGTCCATAGACATTAGCGGGCAGTGGTGGACAATAAAAGGGGAAGAAGCCCTGGAGCTCAGAGGGGGAGTAGCGCCTGACCAGTAGAGCCATTTGCCAGCACATAATAAGCAGCCACCTGCAACAGCAATCCCCCAACTATCACAAAACTATAAAATATAACAAAACAATTAAATAACTATAAATCAAAATTCAAATAAAACAATTCCCACTTCCCACCACAATAAACAAACCCAAAATGAACACAACCTCTCCCTTTATAAACAAATCCCAGCTCTTAGGGTGCTTCAGAAGTCCAAATTTGTAATAATGAGCAGTCAATGTCCATGCCTGGTCTAAAGCCCACGAAAGCTTCCAATGACATCAGGAGTAGATTGGGCTCTCACCCCAACCCAGTCCACAAATATCTGGTCCAAGATTGCTGCAATTTCACTGCAGCAACCAGTACAGCAGAATTATTATACAAATGAAAATCTTTGGAGGTACTCTCACCACCTCCCTAGTCCAGTCATATAGTCCTGCACAATAAACATGCCATCCAAAAGAAAAAGAAGTAAGGATCTTCACCCGCAGATGGACTGCTGTCATCAACTCCACACCATGGGCAGCAAATCTTTGCCCCCTGGGGTGACAGCACAGTGAGGGCAGCCCTCTAGGAAAAATGAGGACCCTAAGGTGAAAACCCACTGGCGCCCACCTCAGGGACCCCTCCAGACTATCAGGGGCCCCACCGCTCACTGCCCTGCATTCCCTGACATCCTCCCTGAAAGCAACCCAAACCAAATAACCACCCCGAATTGGTGCTGCAGTCCCGGGTCCAGAGCCTATCGCAAGCTCACAAGTCACCAGTCCCCAGAATTCACAGGGATACACCACACCTCCAAATCCCACTGCTTAGCCCATCAGGAAGAGACACCAGTCCAGGCTACAAAGGGAAAAGTAGCACCAGCAGCCCAGCCATCCTACAACAGCCAGTGTTAACAGTCCCACACAACTGCTGGAGATCCACGCCCTTCAGCGGGTACCCCCTGCACTGCCCCACAGGCTAAACCCAGCCCGACCCGCCACCTACCAGTCGCCACACCAGGACCCCAGTGGACTCGGCTTATTCACTTTCAGAGTTCAGGCAGATGAAACAATACTTCTTCAGTGCCAACAACAGAACCCTTTCATCACACCGGCAGACTGTAGGAAACTTCAACTGCTCCAACACTTTCCACAGGTAGGTCTCCTCAACTCCTACTCCCAATAGCAGTTTTTCTTAACAGCAGGTCTCCAGAGGTGGCTTGGTTCTTCCACTCCCGGCAACGGGTAACTCCAGGCAGCAACAGATTGTAATTAAGTGCAGGATCCACAATCTCCCCAAAAACTCGGGAAGCAATTTGTTACAGCTGCAACAGTGACACCAGCCGTATTAGCTAAAAAGACAAAAAATGAAACTGATGATCACTAAAGTAAGTGATCAAATCTACCATAAATGTGTAAACTATTTAAACTAGCAATGTTAATGCTAGTAATTTGGCGACCAGACAACAGTTTCAGCAAAACAGGATATGGGCAGAGACGCTCAAACCACAGGGTAAAAATGCCACTCAGAATCCAAAAAAAAGAGTTACCCTCTCTAGTCTACTTCACTCATAAGCCCCTAACTAATTTAACTAAAATGTATGACAAAAGTAACTAAATAAAATGAAATAAAACAACAAAATAAAAAACACTAAGCTCACGGCTCAGGCAGCTCACACACAGTTGCCATGCTGCTTCCTTTTATTAGAGAAGATAACATTTCTGTAAATGCACAGTGGCTGTGTGGGTCTGTAGGACCAGTGGATTTTCTGAGGCAATAGTCCTGCTGGCTAGTGACTGAAACACTTCTTTCAACACAGCTACGTGCCTCTATCACAAGAGAGAAAATAATTTATTAATCCCATGCCACCCACTATAAGGACTGTGATTAATAGATTGAAAGATGTTAGGTGAATGGAACTGGTAACAACTACTGACACTTTAAAGAAAACTTCAAAAAGCATTTGGTGCAATTCTGCCTGCATTCCATTTATATGTTACATATTTCTTCTCTCTATAATTTATTACTAAGGAAATTTGCATGAATATATGATCTTTATCCCTTAGAGTTCCTTTAGAGTCCATCTCCCTCTATTGCTTACTCCCTACTTCAAGTCATAATCCTCTGTTGTGACATCACAATCTGTTGCCAAGTGAGTAACTGTGAGATTCACAAGGAGTGCTCTGTGACTTAAGGTAGGGAGACATCAGGAGTAATAGATGAACTCTTCAGGGGCAAAGATCCTATTTTCATACAGATGACCGCAGTAATAAATAATGGGGAGGAGGAATACAGCACTAATGGGAAATACAAGATGGAATTGTGTCTACATATTAGGTTTTGTTAAGAGTTTTCCTGAATGTGTCGCCAGTTCTTTAACTTTCAGTAAGAGACTTTTAAAAATCTATGGATAACCCTGAACGGAATCCTAGAACTTAAGGAAGGGTGTTTACTCAAAAGGGAGGGGCTGTGACTAGAGGGCATAGCCTAAGACTGCAGGGAGAAAGATACAGAGGCAATGTGAGGGGACAGTTCTTCACAGAGAGGGCGGTGGAAGCATGGAACAGGCTTCCAGAGGAGGTACTGGAGGCTGAAACAGTGGAGGAATTCAAGAGAGTATGGGACAGGCATATGGGGCTGTGTAGCAGGGGAAGGGGGTTCTAGAGAGGGGAGGGACGAGTAAAGGAGGGTAAGGGGCAGACTAGATGGGCTGGTGTGTCCTTTTCTGCCACCAAATATCTATGATTCTATGATTTATGGACTTTTTTTTTTTTTTTTATATTTTTATTAACTTTTCCAAAGAACTACACACAAATCAATACAGTACATACAAAAAGAGGAAAAACAAAATTTTAACACCACCACACCAAAAAGGATAATAGACATCAAACTCAATAGCCACTCCCTGTCCCTGTGGGACGTGGGAGTCATACAGTCTGTCTCCCTAGGCCTTTTTTCCAGTTACTATGTAGACTACCCACACCTCACATTAATCCAGCTCCAATGAGCACAGGACATAAACAAATAATATACACCATCTCAAAGAGAAAGAAAAAGAAGAAAAAAAAATGTTCTACCTTACATTCTTCAATAACTATTTACATGTGTCCGCATCATACAGAGCCATTCCATTGTCTCTCCTTACATTAAAATCCTACGAAATCTTTCATCCAAATTCATAGGCACATTGTAGTGTCACATTTCATTTAAACTATACCAAAGCCAGGGGAATATCTCTTTAAGTTAATGAGGTTATCCAACTTACATCAAGGGTAAATGATAGTGCCCATCTGTTTACCTGCTTTACTTCAGGTGCCCCGGCTCGTAATCACTGACTCTTCCTGGGACATAGCCATCAGTAGTGGGCTCCACAGAGCTCCAAAAGCCTCACTTCTGCCTTGTAATTGATGGGCCCTTTTCTCCATTGCTAATGCAGCTGCAGTCATTGCTCTCCATTGTTCAATGGAGGGATCTTTAGCAGAGACCCAGGTGTTCAAAATGCACTATCTAGCCATTACAAGGAGCACCCTCAGCCATTTCTTATGTAGTATCCATTCATCCCCTTCCCCTACCTCAATTCCAAATAATATCTTTACTGGGTGAAGGGAGACCTTAGCCTCTGTCTTTTCATTTAAATACTGCACAACTGCATTCCAAAAACTTTGTATTCGTGAGCAGCTCCAAAAGCAGTGCATGTATGTTCCTTTTTGTGATTTGCACCTAGCGCAGGTCTCTGGAATCTCTGGTTGAAATTTATGGACCACTACTGGCGGGTAGAACAACCTGTGAATAAACTTATAGGCCGATTCCTTATATCTATTCGATAGCAATAGGCCCATATGTGTTTCAACTACCAGGTCCCAATTGGGATCTGGAATCATGATCCCAAGGTCTCTTTCCCATCGCTCCCTAACTCCGTTTCCCCTTAATCAGACCATCCCTAAAAATACGTACTGCACTGCCTATCATCCCCTTAGGGTTTCCCTAGCCTTGCAAATCATAGTCTCGATTCTTTGCTGAGCAAGGGGCTGTGCCCCAGGCCTCCCTAAGCTCCGAGCAAAATCCCTGGCCTGGAAAAATCTAAAAATGTGGGAACCCGGGATCCCTCTCTTCTCCCGAGCTCCTGAAAGGAGCAAATATTCGGTCCAGCATATAGGTCTCTCACACAGTGTATACCTCTCTCGTCCCATTCCATAAATCCGGATCCTCCAGGCCAGGTCAGAAAAAGAGGTTCCTATTTAATGGGAGAAAGCGTTTCTGCACTGTTACCCTTACCATTTCCTAATCTGTTCCCATCCTCAAAGGTCCACAGCACCAAGGGATTAGGCCTAAGTTGATTCAAGTAGGTCCTCTTACCCCCCTTGGTTAAGTAGGCCGATAGTCTACCCTTCCCTCCTTCCCCTTCCAGTTCCAACCAGCTGGCCACCTCTGATTGTGCTACCCAGTCCTTGATCACCCTCACCTGTGAGGCTAGAAAATAACTCTTTATGTCTGGGGAAACTGAGTCCTCCCTCCTTCGGGCCCAGCTTTAGTTTTTTTAAACCAATCCTGGGTCTTTTCCCTTGCCAAAGATATCGGTGAAGCCCCTTTCAAGTTTCCTCGTGTCCTTCTTGGTAAGACCCATTGGGAGCATCTGCAATAGATACAAAATTCTGGGCAGGACATTCATTTTTAAGAGGTTCAGGTGGTCCAACCAGGATACCGGCAGTGCCCTCCACCTTTTCATATCTTTCACTATTCTTTCAACCATCGGCCTGTAGTTCAGTCCATATAATTCAGTAAGGGATCTCCCAACACTAATCCCTAAATATTGAAAAGAGGTGCCAACCTCCCGCAGACCCCATCTATCTAATTCCCCAAGTTTCCCCTCACCCAAACACATTGCCTCCGACTTGTCAAGGTTGATTTTGTACCCTGAGAAGAGGGAAAATCTGTTTATCAGTTCAAGGGTAGCAGGCACAGAGCTCATAAGGCTACTTAAGAATAAAATCATATCATCGGCATATAATGATAGTTTATACTGATGTCCCCTCGGCCCCTTCACCCCCTTCACCTCCTCGCTCTGTCTTGTAGCTGTAGCCAATGGTTCCAAGGCCAAATCAAACAAGAGAGGGGGGAGGGGGCACACCTGTCTCATCCCTCTATGCAGGCTGAAAACCTGCGAGAGGCCTCCATTAAACAATACTGCGGCTTTTGGGGAGTAGTAAAGGTCCCTAGCCATATTCAAGAAACCTTCTCCCATTCCAAATCGGCTCAGGGCCTCAAACAAATAAACCCATTTGATGCGATCAAAGGCCTTCTCGGCGTCCAGTGCCAGAACAAGTGTGGCCCCCGGATGCCGAGAAGAGGCATGCACCACATTCAGTAACTTTCTCAAATTATGGTAAGAGTGTCTCCTTTTTATAAACCCAGTTTGGTCCAGGTGCACCAGGCTGGGCAACAAACCCTCCAATCTGCTGGCCAGGACCTTCACATATATTTTCGCATCAACGTTCAGCAGTGATGTAGGACAGTATGCCACACAGTCCTGAGGGTCCTTGCCCTGTTTTGGGATCACACAGATCGTCGCCATCCCCATAGTAGGGAGGCGGCTCTCCTTCCTTAGTATCCTGAAGATTTCCCAGCAAATCAGTTATATGTTGTCCCAGTGCCCTATAAAATTCAATAGGGAGCCCATCTGGCCCAGCCGCCTTGCCCGCTTTTAGCCCCGCCATGGCCTTCTTAATCTCATCTTTGGATATTTCAGCATCTAAGGCTACCTTTTGCTGTTCACTTAGCCTCTCTAGCTTGATCCCATCTAAGAATTTCCTCGCCTGTTCCTGACACCCCTCAGCCTCACTCTCATACAGAGAATGATAAAATTCTTTAAACCTGTCCCTTATAGCCTGGGGTTCTCTTAATAGAGCACCCTGCCCATTCCTTATTCCTAGTACCCTCACCAACCCTCTCCTACCCTTGATTAAACTAACTAGCATGGGCCCAGGTTTGTTCCCCCATTCATAAAATCTTTGCTTCAACAGCCACATGTGCCCTCTCGCTTGCTCGGCCAGCATATTATTAAGTGCTCCTCTGGCCTCAGCTAAGATCTGGGCGCTACCCTCATCCCCGCCACCTGCCCTTCCAATCTCTTTACCTGCTGGAATAACTCCTCATACTTCCTGTTTTGTTCCTTTTTATAGCTGGTGACATAGCCTATGATAACCCCCTTTAAATAAGCCTTGCCTGCGTCCCAGAAGACCTGTGTGGACGGGGCCGTATCCTAATTTGTCTCTACATACCTCTTTAATTGATCTATAAGGAAGGCTCTAAAATCCTCATTGCCCAACAGGTATATGGGGAATCTCCATGAGCTTGCCTCATTCTCCCCGTCTCTAACTCTAGCGTCAGTGTTACCATCGCGTGGTCTGAAATGTGGATGGGCTCGTGCTTTACTTCTACCATCTTCTGATACCAAATTCCATCGGTATATATGTGGTCTATTCTTAACCAACTTTTATGTGGGTTGGAGAAAAATGTGTACTCCTTGAGTTTAGGATTCGCTGTCCTCCACACATCAACTAAATCCAAGTCTAGGTGCCATCCCCCTCTTGTGAGAGGAGAAAGAGGGCGCATAAGAAGCCCCAACCCAGTTTCTAACCAACTTTTGATGCTCCACTGGGGTTAAATGGGTCTCCTGCAGCAGGGCCACCTGTGCACCCACTCTCTGGAGAGCTGTGATTATCGATGTCCTTTTGATGGGAGAAAACACCCCTCTTACATTCCAGGAGACCACTTTTAATCTCTCCTTTTGTGCCATTTATACCCTTATCTCTTTCTTCTTAGCCCCTCTATTCCTTCTCAACCACTGTCTCCTCTCAATGTGCCCTCTACCCCTATGATTTTTTTCTGTATGTGTGGACCTATTACTACATGTATTAACAACAAATAACCAGAAACTGTGAACTACCCCCCCCAACCTATTTACATTATACCACATGTCACTCCAACACAATGCGTAGCATATATACATGCCAGTAGGATCCCTCCCAAGTTTCATTGCAGGGTTTGATACATAGATCGGCCTCTATGATCAACCTCCCCCACTGGGCATATTGAGCTCATTCACGCCTCCACTGCACCTCCCACTTACTTAGAGTTTATCCTCTTGTTCCCTCCACCTTTCCTTGGCAGCATTCCACTTTTGCACGTGGGCCGTGCATGCCTTCTATTACCCAACCAGTCCAGGGCTTACTCCACCACCATCCCCAGGGTGAAATGCAGCCCAGATCAAACCCGCTTTTAAACCCATAGCGTTCACATTTCAGCCCCAGCCAAGCCCTGGACTGGGTCATGAACCAGTGAGGATCACCGTGGCCCATTAAAAGTCATCAAGAGCCCCCAAACCCGAGACCCCACCCCCCGTCCATCTAGTCCATCAAGCTGGTCCCTCTCAATTGAGCAGGGATCCAGCATCATGAATAGAAAATTCTCATGCGGTCCTCCAGGTTAGGCCAGGCGACTCAACAACAACCAGCAGGCCCCCTAGCAACCGTGATCTCCTGAAGCTTGCATCCGCTTCCTCTGTACACCACTGAACCTCTTCACCATCTCATGCAGTTCACTGAAAGCGAAGGCTCTCTGTTTATTCACCTGACCACAGGCCACAGGTCAACAGTTTCTTCTTTTACAGAAAAGCGAAGGCCAACGTACTAAGCTTCAGTCAGTTCAATAATCCCATTTCTCCACTCACAAAAACGAGGGGGGTGGAGGGCCCACTCCCCATGCATAAGGGCCATTAACCATCCCCTCCGCCAAAAGAAAGTCTTAATGTCTCAGCCAAAATGTATATTTGCCAGTTTTCCATGCAACGCCACTCACCCCAACCTCTTGTTTGTCTTCCAAGGTAAATCACCCGATTTTCTTTTGCAGCTCTGCCACAAACTTCTGCACCTTTTCAACTTCCCAGAAGCTGTATGTAGCTCCTTCATGTTTAATCTTCATGATGGCCGGGAATACCATGAACCACTCTACCTTCATCTGCTGACAAGCAGTAATAACTTCATTAAATTCTCTCCGTTTCCTTCCAATCCTGGGTGAGTAGTCCTGTGAGAGAAATAATCGGACCCCCTCGTGTTTAAGTTCTGGCATAGCTTTGTAGGTCCTCCACATCTCTTGTCTATCTTGATAGTTGTGAAAGCGGAATATGATCTGCCGTGGCGGTTGGCCGCCCTGAGGTCTCGGTTGCATGGCCCGGTGCGCTCTCTCCAGCTTGAGCCTCCTGCCTTTTAGCTTCATTCCCATGAGTGCAGGCAGTGTTTTGGCGCAGAAGCCAAGGATATCTGTCCCCTCTCTACCCTCCGGTAGACCTCTGAGCCTCAGGTTTGATATCCGCAAGTAGTTTTCTTGATAATCCATTGCCTCCCTCATTTCTGACCCTTGTTTCTCGAGCTCAGCAATCCTCCTGCTGAGGGGGCTCAGCGTGTCCTCCATGGCTGAGACCCGACCCTCCATCTCCTCCAGCCTTTCCTGCTGTCTTTTCGGTTTGCACTTCCACGAGGGTCAAGTGTCCCTCGATTTTGTTTTTGAGCCTCTCCAGCTTCAGCGAGAGGGCTTCCATCAACTGATCCTTCAGCTCTCATCCCAGGGCCGACATCTCCACAGCCGAGAAGGAGATGGGGCCTACACCATTCACCGGAGTCACAGCTGGCGGTTTCTTGTTGCTTTTGGCCCCTGATCTCTGCGATTTGCCCGCAGCTGAGACCATGAACTCGTCCATTATTACTTCCCGAACATATATAGTGTACTCAGACGGGAATCTATAGCAGATTTTAGTGGATTTAATTAGAAAATTATGCCCAAGGGAAGGAACTCTGAAAAGGCACGTCCTTACGCCTTCAAGTGGTCACGTGACCCTGATTTATGGACTCTTAACCGCTCAGTGAACTGTTCTAATATGTATAATTGCATAGTCAATAATGAACAACTAGTCTTGTGTACTTGTACCTGTGTTTTTTTGATCACCTGCGTGAATATTCAGCACAGATGGTTTGTGTTTGTGAACAATTTAATAAAAAGTAAAAAAAAGAAAAGAATGTAGTCAGCATGACACAGGCAGCGATGAGACGAATGCCTGCTCCTCCCCACCCATGGCTCAGAAATACAGGTTACTCACCTGTAACAGGAGTTCTAGGAATGGTATATGTTGTTCATCCACACTGTCTGGCAGGTATCCTTGCCGCTTTAATTCTCGCTGGAAGGTCTTCAAGCTGGCTCCTCCCACCCGCCCGGGTGGTAAAACTCTTGGCTCCACCCCATGACGCCAGATCTGGCCCGCTGGAAGCTCAGGTTGTGCGTCGAAGCCGAAGAGGTCGGGTGGGTCGTGTGGATGAACAACATATACCATTCCTAGAACTCCTGTTACAGGTGAGTAACCTGTATTTCTAGGGACATGGATATGTTGTTCATCCACACTGTCTGGCAGACTCCTAGCAGTTCTCCGGGAGGAGGGAGGCAAGGCACACACCCCCAATACTTACTTGGGAAAGAGAGATTGGAGAACTGAGGCCCCAAAACCAGCATCCCGGCGTGACTCGAGGTCGATGTGGTAGTGGGTAATGAAGGTATGTGCCGACTTCCAGGTAGCAGCCCTGCAGATATCCTGGATAGGGACGTCCCTGGAAGCAGCTACCAATGCAGCAGTATGGCAGGTAGAATGAGCTCTTATCCCTCTGAGAGGCTCCATGCCCGCCAACCTGTAGCAGAGCTCTATGCAGGAGGTGATCCACCTGCCTATCATCCGGCTTTGCTGCAGGTCTGCCAGGTGTGACTTCAGCGTGGGTGACAAACAGCTGGCGAACCTCTCCCCGAACTTCAGCCGTCCGCTCCTTATAGTAAGCGAGCGCTCGTCTAGGGTCCAAAGTATGGAGCCTATACTCGGCCTCCGAGGTGTGATTGGGGTAGAACACCGGCAGAGTCAACACCTGGTTAAGGTGAAACTCTGACACCACCTTCGGGAGGAACTTCGGGTGGGTGCGCAGGACAACCTTGTCCCTGTGGAAGACCAGGTAGGGAGGCTTGATGGAAAGTGCCTGGAGCTCTCCCATCCTTCTGGCAGACGTAATAGCCACCAAGAAGGCGGTCTTCCACGACAGGTGTGAGAGATCACACCTGTGCATTGGTTCGAATGGCTTGCCCATGAGCTTATTAATACCAGCAGTAGATCACGGAGGTGGAGGTTCTCGCACACGGGAGGGGAATGTGGTCAAGGCCTTTGAAAAAGCACCCGACCACCTTCTCCTGTGCCACCGACTGCTTGCTGGCCAGCGCCCGGTAAGCAGAGATGGCTGCCAGGTGCACCTTAAGGGTCGTCGACCGAAGCCCTTGCTGAGAAAGGGACCACAGGTAGTCCAGAATGCTTGCCAAGGGGCAGTCAGAAGGGTCCAAGCCCTTCCCCTGACATCAAATGGAAAACTTCTTCCATTTGAAGGCATAGCATTTTCTGGTTGGCTCCTTATGGGACGCCTCAACGACGTTGAGGACCTCGTCGGAAAGACCCAAGGCCTAGAACTCTAGCCGCTCAGGAACCAGGCCATCAGGTGCAGGGATTGAAGGTCCAGATGGAATACCTTCCACTGATTGACTGAGATCAGGTCCGGGTGGGCTGGAAGCCGCCTCGGGAGCCTGGAGCTGAGGCTGAGGAGATCTGGATACGAGAACTGGCGGAGCCAGTCTGGGGCTACCAGTATCACCTGCGCCTTGTACCTCCTCGCCTTGAGAAGTACCTTGTGGATCAAGGGAAATGGGGAAAAGGCGTAGAAGAGGCCCGGGGTCCATGGCCTTGAGAAGGCATCCCCCTGCAGTGAGCCCTGCTGAGGGGGGCGGGCATGGAACAGACTCAGCTTCGCATTCTCCCTGGAGGCAAACGGGTCCACCTGAGGCTTACCCCACTGGGAGAAGAGATCTTGTACTACCTCCGGCAGGAGAGACCACTTGTGAGACGCAGCCCCTATCTGGCTTAGGGCATCGGCCAGGGTGTTGGAGGCTCCTGCCACGTGAATGGCTAGGAGATCCACCTCCAGGCTGCGCACTAGGGACCAAATGCAGAGAGCTTCCTTGCATAACAGCAAGGAGTGCGTCCCGCCCTGGCAGTTCAGACAGTACATGGTCATGGTGTTGTCCATCTGGACCTGAACCACTTGACCCCGTAGAAATGGAGCGAAGGCGGTGAGAACTAGACGGACCGCTCGGAGCTCCAGCAGGTTGATGTGGCATCGGGACTCCCGAGGGGACCAGAGGCCGTGCGCTCGGTGTTCCCCCAGAAGGGCACCCCAACCCATCAGAGATGCATTGGTCGAGAGAGAGACCGTTGGCTCTGGGTGGACGAACGGGATACCCTCCTGCAGATGAGCTGGAACGATCCACCACTGGAGAGCATTCCACATCTCCTGGGTCACTGTCACGGGCCGGTCCAACGGATCATGGCGTTGTGACCACTGGCAGGTCAGTCCCCATTGAAGAGGACACATGTACCGACGGGCCCAACGGACCACGCTGGTGCAAGCCGTCATGAGCCCCAGGAGGCGCAGGTATTCCCGGACAGGGCGCAATTGCCCAACCAGAAATGATTGGGCAAAGGAGGAAAGAACCTCTGCCCTGTCCGCCGTGCTCTGGCTCGCAGAGAGTCGAGCTCTGCCCGGATGAACAGAATCACCTGCTTTGGCACGAGTTCCGACTTGGCCTCGTTGATGAGGAAGCCAACCTGAGAGCAAACCTGGAGGGCCAGATCTCTGGACCGCTCCACCTCCTGTCTGGAGGAGGCTGCTATCAGCCAATCATCCAGGTAAGGGTACACCCGGACCCCTCGGCGCCACAGGAATGCTGTCACCACTGCCATGCATTTGGTGAAGACCCTGGGAGCTAGGGAGAGGCCAAAGGGCATGGCTCGGAACTCGTAAAGGGATCCCTCTGCTCTGAAGCAGAGGAATCTCTGATGGGACGGACGGACGGATTGGGATGTGAAAGAACGCGTCCTGGAGATCCAGGGAGCAGAACCACATGCCTCGTTCCAAGGATGGGATTATCTGAGCCAGAATGACCATCCTGAAGGTTTGAGACCTTAGGAACTTGTTCAGGTCATGCAAGTCGAGAATGGGGCGCCAGCCCCCCGTCCGTTTTGGGACCAGGAAGTACCTGGACACAAACCCCGGGTCTGAAGGAGGATCCGCCACCTTCCTGATTACCTCTTTTCCGAGGAGCAGGGCAATGTTGGCCCAGCGGGCCAACAGCGAGGCTGTGGACCCCATGGCCCCCCGAGGGGCGACGGCTCGAAAAGGCGGACCCTGCTCGAACTCCAGAGGCAGGCCTTTTCCTACCACCTCCAACACCCAGCGGTCCGTGATGATAGCGAACCAGGCGGAAAGGAAGTGGCGGAGCTGTCCCCCCACGGGGGGATCCTGGGGGGTGTGACGAGGTTGGGGGCGGCACCCCTCAACCCGTCACTGGGCAGGCTTGGAGGAAGAACCGGCCGAGGGACCTCCTGGGCCTTTACCTCCTTGCTTCCTGTTGGAGGAAGCCGTCGGCTTGGGTTTGGGGTGCCAAGCCCGAGCCTGCTGGTCCTGTTGCTGGTGCTGCTGGGCCGGTCGAGGAGCAGGGACCGAAGGACAAAAGGACTTCTGCTGCTGGACGGGCCTTTGTCCCTCTGGGCGGAGGTGACCGAGTCCAGAGTGGCATTGGACTTTTCGGTCCGCTGGAGGTGTCCCTCCACTCCAGGGCCAAAGAGGTCTGTCCCCAAGAAGGGGACGTCCACCAACTTGTGCTGGGTATCCTCCGTGAAAGTGGATATCCTGAGCCACGCCCTGCGTCGCATGGCCACTGCAGCCACTACTGACCTGACACAGGAATCACCTATGTCCAGAGCAGTCTGGAGCCGCTGCTTCGCCACCGCCCTGCCCTGGTCCCGCACCTGGCGGACCGTGGTCTGCAGGTCAGGCGGGAGATGAGGAACAACCTCATCCAGGGAGCCCATGAGGGCGTGGGAGAAGTGTGCCATCAGCACGGCCGAGCTGACCTGTTGGAGGCTGAGGGAGGACGCAGCATACACCTTGTGCCTGGCAAAGTCCAGCTTTTTTGATTCTTTGTTGGGGGGAGGCTTGCCCACATCCCGAGCGTTACCGGAGCACTGGAAAACGCTGTCGGTGACTAACCACTCCGCAGAGGGGTGTTCCGAGAAACCGGGCAAAGAGCCGGTAGGGACCGCATACTTCCTGGCCATCCTGGCCGAAGGCACTGGACAGGAAGCAGGCCGCTGCCAAAGCTCCAAGACTGGGCCGACAATGGCCTCAGCCACCGGAAAGGCCTCCGTAGGAGAATCCCCTCGGTCCAGAATCTCCGTCAGGGGATACTTGGCCCATTTGGACACGGGCTCGAGCTGCATCCTGGTGGATTCCGAGATGAGCCGAAGCAGACCCAAGAAGGACGATGGGCTATCGTCCACTGACTGGCCCCCGGAGGACTCCAGATCGCACTGCCTGGAGAACAGGGAGGAATCGTTGTCAGATTCCGAAGAGTCTGCGAAGAGCTGCCTCAGCCCTGAGCCACCCTCCACCTGCCGAGGAAGGTCGGGAGTGAGGGTGACCGACAACCTGTGGGGCAGGCCATGACCTGACTGAGAACTCTTGGTCGGGGCCCCCGACTTAGGTTGAGGAGGGTGAGGTTCCACCACAATCGGTGGACCAGCTGGTTTCGGCTTAGCAACCAGCCCTGGGGCGGGCAACTCGACTGGAACGAGTGGTTGCTTCGGCCATTCCGGTGACAGCCACTTGATGGCCGGGGTCTTAGCCAGGGTCGGCTTAGGCCCGGATAACAGCAACTGCTGCCACATCAAATCCTCATAGCGTCGGCGCAACTTGCGTCAAAGCCTCTCCTCACCCGAGGAGGAGGATGAGGAAGAACGGCGTCGCCGCTTACTTCAGTAATGAGACCGGGACCGCCGATGTCGGCGGGAACGGCTGGACTGAGAAGAGGTCCGAGACCAAGACCGAGACCCCCGGGGGGACCGAGGGTGGGTCTGGGAAGGGGCGGGGGATACCCGCTCTTCCCTCGGCTCGGGAACTTTAACTGCGGACTGTGGTCCCGAAGCAGCAGGCAGATCCTCGGTATCCACTGGGGGAACCGGTGAAGTAGGGTTGTTGGCTTCTCCAGTCGACAGCCCATCTAACGGATCGAGAAAAATCTCGACTTCGTTGACGGGAGTCTCGGCAGGCTGGCCTGACGGTAGCTCCGTGAAGCCAGTGGCCTCGGCCGCAACCTCGACCGAAGTTGACGGTCAGCTTCCCGGGGCGGAGGACCTCTCCCGCTCCCAGGAACGTCGATGGTGGGACTTACCTTTCGACTCCCTTTTTTTGGGCCGAGAAGAATGTCCCGAAGGTCCCTCTCCCTTCGTGGAAAGGGACTGGCAAAGCTCCTTGAACGAAGCTGTGTACGAGGAACTCAGAGACAGCGGGATAAATGCCGCGGCCGAGGAAGAAGAAGATGTGGTCTGGGCCGCTTCCTTCTCGAGGGCGATCATCTGCTTGAGCTGCTCAGCCGAGCCAGCCGCCGCGGACACTGCTGAAAGAGCCTCTTTGGATTTCACCAGCGGGAAACGTTTCTCGGGGCACCTGAGCTTCAAACGGGCAGCGCGATCGTACAGAACATTGGCTGAAAAGGAACGGCACAACTCACAAGCCTGCGGGTCGTGATCTAGGCCAGCAGACGTTATCGCGGAGTGGCGGATCCGCTCTTGGACATTTTCTGACCCCAGGGCACCTCCAAAGCTGGGAACAGATTTGTCCATCGCAGCCGCGGGGGAAAAAGAAGACCGAAGTTTGGAAAACTTCAAAATCAATTTCGGGCGAACCGAAGAATTAGGATCCAGTCTCAAACGCAGAGCACTAAGGAGGGAACCTGAGCTTCCAAGCGGTAAGGAAGATCTGGCGTCATGGGGTGGAGCAGAGAGTTTTACCACTCGGGTGGGTGGGAGGAGCCAGCTTGAAGACCTTCTGGCGAGAATTAAAGCGGCAAGGATACCTGCCAGACAGTGTGGATGAACAACATATCCATGTCCCTAGAACTAGTGAAACCCTCAACCATCAGAATTAATAGCAGACCTGGCAGAGGAATCATTCCATTCCACAACAGAATATACTGCATCAGTAGTTATAGGAACAGCGTGCCTGGTCTGCCGGCCTGCCCAATGACCTGAGTTCAGAAGCGAACCCATGGAAGGGAAGGAGGAGGATCGTGGATCAGAACTGACTGCTCTCCTCTTAGGGAGAGGGTGGGCAGAACCCGGTGTTTGCCTGGCCTCTCGGGAAACTTGGGAAAAGGCAGCCCATGCATGAAACAGTACAGGATCGCTCAGGAGGGCGGATGGGGGAAGGAAGAACAAGCATTCATTGATTGCTCTCCTCCTTCGGGGAGGGGGGACAGCAGGTAAACATGGAAACATAGACATTGTCGGCAGATAAGAACCACCAGGCCCATCTAGTTTGCCCATAAGCCCTCCCCTTGTTTTGCTACTTCTCACCTTACTAGGTCAATGACTTTCTCTCCTCCTTCTCGCTTCTAGCGTTCCCCTATGTCTGACCCACGCATGTTTAAATCCCACCACTGTACCATCACTTCCCGTGGCACTGTGGCAGACTGTTTCATGTGTCCACCAGCCTCTCTGTTAAGGAGAACTTCCTCACAGTTCCACTTAACCTGCCGCCTTCCAATTTCATATCATGTCCCCTTGTTCTCGTACTTTGCCTGTATTGGAAGATGTCACTACCCTGTACCTTATTTATGCCTTTAAGGTACTTGAATGCTTCTATCATGTCACCACAATCCCTCCTGTCCTCCAGTGAGTACATATTGAGGTCCTTTGGCCTCTCCTCATATGTTTTCTGGTGCAAGCCCTGTACCATCCGTTACCCTTCTCTGGACTACCTCCACCCTGTCAATATCCTTGCCACATGCCACTACTTCGCCACTAGGTAGTGGAGACCAGGTGGTAGAGCAGCGGTCGTACACCTAGTTTGCGTGTATAGGCCCTGAGATGTGCTGCGTTTTTACACAGTGTGTGCACGCCATGGCATGCATGCTGGCCAGGGCAGGAAGAAATGGGAGGGAAAGCACCTGCAGCAGCAGGATGATGCTGGTGACCTCACAGTCTCTGCACCACCTACCAAGGCACCCACTCACTTATTTCAGTACAAGCAGATGGAGGTTAATCCCAGGCAAGGAGGGTGACGGGCTGGGACTCAAGTCGCCACCAGAAGGGGGCTGCTGGGAAGCAACTAGAGGCACAAATAAAGGACGAATGAAAGTGTGGAGTATCCTTCGGTGGGCAGAATGCTGACAATTTGAAAGAAGAAAGAAAAAGGTTTGGTTCCTATCTAATCTTTTTGTTTTCATTTTATTTTTCCATGCACCAAAACTAGAACTGCTGACGTTTCATGACTGAACACACCACTTCATCTTTCAATAAAGGCCATTGTGGCTCGATTTAAAAAAATAATTATGCTAAATCATCTAAGGTTCACCGTCTTACATAATCAACAAAATTCTTGTGCAAGTAAGAGCCAAGTAGGGCTCTTTTGGGAGGTTCCAAATGATCCTGGGAGCGGCTGCTCTCTGCTGCACAACTATATTTTAGAGTCAAGTAAGACTTATCCTGTAAATAAAAGCAACTTAACAAAGGGGGTCTTGCTTGACTCATATTTGTGCAAGGATGTTGTTACTTGCGTAACATGGTGAACCTTAAACAATTAATATACAATGAAATTGCATGTCCAGCCATGACATGTCAACAGTTCTATTTTGGGGGGATTGAAAATAATGTAAAACTAGATCTTACTTCAAGAGGGTTCCTTCAGTAGGGCATAACATATTGGACTAGCGCCATGTGGCGTCAGGACCCTACGGCAGACTTTTCCAGCAGTGCCCGATGGGGGACTGCCCACCTGACGCCACGTGACGACATCAGCATGACCCTATATAGTGGGCGGTCCCCAAGCCCACCCTCCAGTTCTTTCCTGCTGTCGCCTTGTGTAGTTACCTTTTCATAGACCTTCACAGTGATCGCTATAGTTTTCTCGAGTTTTCGCGAAATTTAGTTAAAATCCTTCAGGATTTTTGTTTGCATAGCGTTTCTATGTTGTCTACGACATCAAAAGAGAAGTGTGAGACTTGTGGCACCCAGATACTGCACAAGGACGGACACCGTAAGTGCATCATTTGCCTAGGCCCAGACCATCCCGCGACCACCTGCCCAGATTGCCAGGCGTTCAACCAGGCCACCTGGAAACGGAGGCAGCAGGCTCTGGAGGCCCACCTTTTGAAATCCCGGCTAGCCTCCTTGGAGAAGCAAATGGAGCAGATCAGGGACTCATCCTCACCTTCATCCTCATCCCCTTACAAACGTAAGAAGAAGAAAAAGCACCGGGAGTGGGAACATCAGCCAGAGGGTTCCAGGGCCGAGACATCTAGAGCGGCTTCAAGCAAGACCTCTCCCCTGCTGCCTGATATTAAGGTTTTCCAGACCACATCCGGGGACCAGAAAGGAACCATGCTGCTCCCAGTCTTGATGGCAGGTAAGTCTGCCCCCGGCTTCTCCGGGGGCTGCTCTGTTCCCACTGCTAAGTCACTCCCCAGCTTCTCTGCAGACTGCATGGCATCTGATAAGCCGGTTCTTCGCCCCACGGGGTCCCGCATGGCCATGGTCCCTAAGTCGGGAGCAGGCTCCTCCCCTTCTCACCCGGCTCCAGTGCCCAGTAAGACAATTTGCACCGGGGATTGCGCGGATGTGGCTGTCCCATCAGGGACCAACATCAGCACACCTGACGTCCGGTTGAGCCCGGGGAAGACTGCCCCTCTTCCCCCTTCTCCCTGCCGGTAGTGTTGGCTTCAGACCCCGCTACCCCAGGAGGAGACAGCGCTGGTACTCTGGATGTGGAGCACACTCCAGGGTTGCACCCGCATTCCCCTTCAGGGGTCTTGGAACAGGAGGTCCCTCCCCCTCTGCAGAAGATTCCCCAGGAGGAGCCTCCTGTTCCCAATGGAGGGAGCCCTTCCTGGCCGGTTGATGACCCAATGCCAGATCCGCCTCCCTTGTCAGACCTGGTTTGGCCCATGCCTACACTGGATCCTCCGACGATAGTCTCCTTGCCGGAACCCGTTTGTCTGCCTCCACTGCCGGATACTTCAGCAGACCCAGGTCCATTGTCAAACATCCTGTGTTGGGTCCCGTCGCCAGCCTATCCGATCCTTTTCTGATGCCGGATCTCCTGGCCCCGCCGAAGGCGATTCTGACGTCGGCTATCCTGTTGCTGGACATGCCACCTATATACACAACATCCGGTCCGGCGTGGGTTCCTCAGCGTCAGCTGCTCTGCCGTTGAGGGGTATTCTCGTCTTGCCCCCATACCCCGCGTACCCCTCGGGGTACCCGTCTGGACCATCCCCTGACTGGTCCTATGCTGGATTGGCATTTAGCGGAGCATTACTTTCCGGGAGACAACCCTTACCTACGATATACCCCTCAGGGCTACCACGGGTACTACTACTTCTCCCCCATGTCTGTCCTCCTCCTCATCTGCTGCCTCCTCCTCCTCCACCCTCTGTAGCTCCTCAACCAGACGTCAGGGCCGTGATTCAGTCCTGTTGGAGGGAGGCATGGGCCGAACTGGTGATGGACCTGGAGAGTAGGCTCTCGAATCCTCACTCCTCTCCAAGGTCCTTTTCTCCCGTGGACTCTCAATCTGATATGGTCCATGTCCAGGGCACCGACCAGGTGGAGGCTACTCTTCCGGATTTTGAAGCTGGAGATGATCCAGACTCGGGGGCAGATTTGTTGGGGGAATCGTCTAGTCCTGAATCCCCGATCCCAGGGAAGGGCTCTCCCAAATCTCCTCCGGAGGACCCTTCTTTCTCGGACCTACTGAGGTTCATCCAAAAATGTTATGAGTGGGAGTCGGAGGAACAGGAGCCAATGCGGCAAAGGCTCGCCGAACATTTGGACCTAGAGTCTTTGTTTCCCATCCCAGTTCCTCCCTGGATTGGACCTCACCAAGACCTCACCTCGACTATCTGGCAACTGCCCCACTCCATTCCGGCTGTTCCTAAAAAAGTGGGCAGGACTTACTGGGCACCTAGAGAGGCCCCTTTCTTGGCCAGGCACTCCAAGGTGGACTCTGTTGTTATTTCCTGCTGTTCAGGACTGCTCGAACGTACCCAAGCACATGAGCACTTCTCCTCCAGACAAAGAGTCAAAGCAGTTTGACCAGTTCGGGAAGAAAGTTTTTCCTCGGCTATGTGCACCTTAAGGTCCCTAAACTACGTAGCCCATATAGTGTCCCACCAAAAAGCCACCCTAGCCAGGCTAGAAGACCAAATCCAATCGATGCTGGATTCGGAACTCAAGGAGGAGCTTGCCTGGGACATTTGCCAGTCCAAGAGTTCTTGCCAGCATGCTCTTCAGGTCACCTACAACTCCGTTGACTCAGTGACATGAACCTCGGCGACCAATGTCTCCCTTCGACGACACGCTTGGCTCCGCATCTCTGGCCTCGCCAACAAGGTCCAGGTGGCCATTCAGGATGCCCCTTTTTGGGGCTCAGTGCTCTTTGGTGGGGACACCAAGGATATTATAACAGACCTCCAAGAACACGGCTAAGCTCTTAGGTCTGTGAGGTCCATGTACCGATCGGGCAACCAGCCACAGCAGCCTTTTTGGAAGTGGATCGGGAGGCAGCATAAATGCACCCAGTTTCGTCAGGGTAAGCGTAAGGCCACGGGGATGGTCTCTACCCCCCTGTCTCCAAAACTCAGTGTCTGACTGGGGGTCCTCCATTATCCTGACCCGCCCCCTCCTCAGCCTGTGAGCGAGAAGTCGGTGGGGGGACGTTTGCCTGTCACACACAGGAGTGGCAGAGCATCACCTCCAACAAGTGGGTCTTGCAGTTAGTGTCCATCAGACATACCTTGGAGTTTCTGGAACCTCCTCCAGAGTCTCCTTCTCCTCGAAGGTCAGCCTACTCCCAAGACCAGGTGCTTCTTGTAAGGGGGAAAGTTCAGGCTCTACTGTCAAAAGAGGCAATAGAGCCAGTCCCTCTTTAGCAAAGAGGCCGGGGGTTCTAATCCCACTTTTTCCAGGTTCCAAAAAAGACAGGTGACCTAAGACCCATTCTTGACCTCAGCAGGCTCAACCTGTTCATTGTGTACAAAAGGTTCAGGATGTTAACCCTCCAGAGCCTCCTACCTCTGCTGCAGAAGAATCACTGGTTGTGCGCTCTGGACATGCAGGATCATCCTGATCTTTCCAGGTCACCGTCGCTTCCTGTGATTTGTGTTCCGGGGGGAGCACTTTCAGTTTAAGGCTCTTCCCTTTGGCCTTTCCTCAGTACCCAGGGTTTTTACCAAGTGCCTAGCGGTGGTGGCTACAGCCCTGAGACAACAGGGCATAGCAGTTTTTCCTTACCTGGATGACTGGCTAATTTTGGCCCCATCCAGGGAATCCCTTTTGGAGGCCCTTTCAGTTACCCTGGACTTGTTTTCCAGACTGGGGATTACAGTCAATGTCCCAAGTCTTTTTTGACCCCATCTCAACATCTTCAGTTTATTGGAGCTATTCTGGATATGATCCAGGGCAGAGCCTTCCTCACTCCCTCCAGACTGGTGGGACACTCTGATCGAACAGACCACCCTACTGGCTTCTTCCTGATATCTTCCAGCCAGAGAAGTTCTCCATCTTCTCAGCTTGATAGTGGCTTCTATCTCCACCGTTCCCCTGGCGAGGCTCCACATGAGAATCTCTCAGTGGTCCTTGAGAGTTCAGTGGGATCAGCTCCAGGACCAATTGGACCAGCCGGTCCTCATTTCCTCTGCCTTTCAGAGAGATCTTTGGTAGTGGAGGGATCCTGCGAACCTGTCCTTGGGCCTTCCATTTCAAGGCTCAGCCCCCCTGGGAATCCTTACCATGGACATCTCCAATCTAGGCTGGGGGGCTCATCTGGGGGATCATCAGACACAGGGACTTTGGTCCTGGTCGGAGATGTCCTTGCACATCAACATTTTGGAAATGCAAGTGGTCTTGTATGCTGTCCAAGCAATTCAGACCGTTCTTCCCAAGGGATCACTGCTTATCCAGATAGACAATACCTTGGTTGTCTGGTATCTCAACAAGCAGGGAGGCACTCGCTCCTATCCCCTTTGCAGGGAAGCGATGAGAGTGTGGAACTGGGCAGTTCAGCATGACCTGTTTCTCACAGAAGTGCATGTTCCAGGAGTGGAAAACATCCTGGCAGACCATTTAAGCAGATCATTCACCCTCATGCATGAATGGGAACTAGATCAGGAAGTGACAGTCACTATTCTGGAAATGGAGGCGACCGGAACCTGACCTATTTGCCTCCCCAACTACTGCAAAGCTTCCCAGCTTTTGCTCACTCGTTCCAGAGCATGATGCTTTTTGGCACAATGCACTGTCTCTCTCCTGGACAGGGAGATTCTTATACGCCTTCCTACCCTTTCCCATTCTTCAGAGGGTGCTCCTCAAACTTCAGGCAGAGCGAGCAAGAATGATTCTATTTGCTCCTCTTTGGACCAGACAAATTTGGTTCCCACTTCTTTTACAGTTGTCCAGGGAACCCCCAGTTACGCTTCCATTGAAGCACAGCCTGCTAACCCAGGACACGGGTCGGCTGGTGCATCCGGGGCTCAGAACCCTGCATCTTCGTGCCTGGCTCCTCCAGACATAGCGATTTCTCACTTTGGAGTTTCTTCGAGAGTTGCCCAGGTTATAGTGGAGGCCTGGAAGCCTTCCACGAGATCCACTTGTGCCATGAAGTGGAAGTGTTTTTCTTTTTAGGCGGCCTCCAAGGGTTGGGACTCCTTTACTTGTTCAGCCCCACAGTTGATGGAATACTTGCTTCATCTCTCAGATTCAGGGATTTCATATTCCTCCTTGAAGGTTTATTTGTCTGCCATTTCGGCTTACCACGTGCTGGTGGATGGTAAACCCGTGGCCCAGCTGGAGATCTCAGAAACCTTTCTGAAAGGGATTCTCCATCTGAAACCCCTCATCTGCAGCCCTACACCACCTTGGGATTTAAATTTTGTGTTGCACAGGCTCACCCTCCCTCCTTTTGAACCAGCGATGGGCTGTAATATGCACTACCTTTCTTGGAAGGTGCTGTTTTTGGCTGCCATTACTTCTGCTGAAAGGATTTCCGAGCTTCAGGCTCTCGTGTACAAAAGTACAGTTACGTAAGAACTTACCGTAACAGTAGATCTTCGAGAACAGCTCTTGCAGCAGGTTACACCATAAGGACTGAAGCCTGCAGGCAGCAGGACACCACGGAAAACTTCTAACTGGCTATATATAGCGGGGGACTGCCCCCAACATCGGCCCTGCCCCAGATGTCAGATACATCATAAAAGGGGGTGGTCCCCCAGCATACCTCAGTTCTCCCGCTGGGGACTCCAAGTGTAATGATGTGATTCAGAAGGGGAGACCACTTCCAGAGGAAGACTAATAATTCTGATATGTCCTAGATGCTATGAAGTAGAACCAAACCTCCTGAGGGAAAGGTGGGAGGGAAACTACCTGCTGCAAGAGCTGTTCTCAAAGATCTACTGTTACAGTAAGTTCTTACGTAACTGTACTATCTTACTTCGATATATAGCTCTTGCAGCGCTACTCCATAAGGACCAATTCCCAAGCAGTAAGGGTGTTTCGCTAACCCAGTTGGGAGGAGGATAGAAGAGATCGAAGAAAGAGGGACCTCTCGGGACAAAAGTCCCTGGAGGACTGCCAGGCTAAAACCCGCTCTGCGCCTGGAGGTGATGTCCAAACTGTAGTGTCTAATGAAAGTGTGCACTGAACTCGAAGTAGTAGCCGCACAAATGGCGGATGTCACCACGTTCTTCAATGCAGCGAAGGAGGTAGACACCCCCCTCATAGAATGGCCTTTAACCGCTCCCGGTAAGAGCTTGTTGCATTTCTGGTAACAGAAAACAATGCAGTCTACAAGCCACTTGGCGAGGGTGTTTTGATATGGGTGCACCCATCATCCTTTCAGTGAAAGATAAAAACAGTTGGTCGGACTGTCTGGTGAATGGGTTCTGGCCAGGTAAAAACTCTAAATCCTGTGCACATCTAGAGTGTGCAAAAGGACTTCCCCTCTGTTAGTATGGTTGGGGAAGTACACCGGAAGGTCAATGTCCTGGTTTAAGGTTAAGGCTGAAACCACCTTGGAAAGAAACTTAGAATTGGTCCTTAAGGACACCCGGTCCTTATGGAAAATCAAGTAAGGCTCTTTACACATGAGTGCCTGGAGTTCGGAAATTCTCCTTGCTGAAGTAACATCAACTAAAAATAACGCCTTCCACGAGAGAAGGCAAAGCTTGCAATCTGCGGCTGGTTCAAACGGAGGCAGCGTAAGCTGCTCTAAAACAAAAAGAAGGTCCCAAGGAGGAACTGGGTCTTTTATAGGGGGCCTCAGATGCAAGACACTGCACAGAAATGCATGGGAAACCTCTAATTGGGCTAGTGAACGCTGACCAACCGGTGTGTGGTATGCCGAAATGGCACAGAGGTGTACTTTCAGAGAGGCATACGCCAATTCCAACTGGAAAAGGGATAGGAGGTAGTCCAAAATAGACTTCTCAGGGCATTGAAGTGGATCGAGGTTGTGATCCTGAGCCCAGAGACAAAACCTCTGCCATTTCAGAGCATAAGTGGCATGAGTAGATGATTTCCTAGCTGCCACCAGGATATCGGCAACCCCTTGCGAGACCCTGTGCCTAAGAATGGCTACATCTTTAGAAGTCAGGCATGCAAGTTCAGGGATTTGAGGTTCGGATGGACCAGGGAGCCGGCCTCCTGGGACAGCAAATGTGAGCTGACCGGTAAGGGTAAGGGAGGCTCCAGAGCTAGCTGGTGAAGCAGTGGGAACCAAATCTGCCTGGGCCAAAAGGGCACTACAAAGATCATTGACACTCGTTCTGATCACAGCTTGAGAAGAACCCTCTGGATCAAAGGGAAGGGTGGGAAAGCATAGAGCAACCTGCCCATCCAAGAGAGGGACAACGCATCTTGCTAGAAAACACCAGGCCCTGGATCTAGCGAGCAGAAAGTGGGCAGTTTTGCATTGTATGGGGACGTGAATAAGTCTACATCTGGTGTCCCCCATCGTAGGAACAGTTCCTCGATCACCTCTTGTAGCAATTCCCTTTCGTGAGCTCTGGCCTTTTACTGGCTCAGGAGATCTGCGACAGTGTTGTCCATACTGGGAACTTGCACTGTGGTAAGCGTGGCGCCGTGCTGTAGTACCCAGTTCCACACCTGCTTTGCCTCTCTGCAAAGGGGGCAGGAGTGAGTGCCTCCTTGTTTGTTGATGTAATACACCACCGAGGTGTTGACTGTTCAGAGTAACACGTGACCTGGTGGGATCTCTGACTGTAAGGCCTGTAAGGCATACAGGACCGCCCTCATCTCCAGAATACTGATGTGGAGGTGAGCCTCCAGGAGTGACCAGGTTCCCTGGGTCCTGTTTCTTCACGGTGAGCTCTCCAACTGGACCCCAAAGCATCGGTGGTGAAAGTCCGGGATGGGGCAGGCGCCATGAAGGGGACTCCGACGGAAAGATGTTCCGGGACAAGCCACCACTGCAAGTCCTGAATGACTGGGCCTGTGATTCTGACTAGGTGGTCTAAGTGATCCTGCCTCTGGTCCCATTGGGCTCTCAGCGTCCACTGAGTAACTCTCATGTGGAGGTGAGCAAGGGGGACCATGGCGATGGAAGCCTCCATATGTTTGAGCAGGCAAAGCATGGTCCGAGCAGGAACCAGATTTCGTGCCGTAATCATCCTTATAAGTGACCTGATGCATTCTACCCTGTCCTTGGGCAGGAAGGTTCTCCGTTGGTGGCTATCCAGAACTGTGCTGATGAACTGTAGTCTCTGCAAGGGAAAGAGATGACTTCTCCTTGTTGATGGTGATCCCTAGAGACTGGAATAGGGAGCAGGTGTCGTGAATAGCCTACCCCATCGCTTCAGAGGAGGAGAACATCAGAAGCCAATCATCCAGATGAGGGAAAACATAATGGCTTTGTCTCCTGAGGGCTGCTACTACGACTGCCATGCACTTGGTAAAGACGCATGGTGCCAAAGACAGGCCGAATGGGAGTGCTCAGAACTGGTAATGGCATCCCAAAAACTCGAAGCGCAGGAATTTCCTGTGCAACCGGGTGATAGGAAGATGAAGATATGGGTCCTACATGTCCAGAGACGCTAGCCATGTGCCTTGCTTGAGCATGGGAATGAGACCTGGTAGGGTGACCATGCAAAAGCGTTTGTACATCACAAAGATGTTTAGGTCGCTGAGGTCTAGGATCGGGCATATGTCCCTGGTTTTCTTTGGAACTAGGAAGAAGTGAGAATAGTATCCTCCTTCTCTCTGGTTCCTCAGTATGACCTCAATGGCATCCTTGGTAAGGAGTCCTGAGATCTCCTCCTGGATGAGCAGGGCATGCTGACCCAAGTAACAGGAATGCAGAGGAGGTCTTGACGGTGGGCAGTTGAGGAACTCTATAGAGTGTCCCCAACTGATGAGCTGAAGAACCCACCAGTTGGAAGTGATCCTCTGCCACCCTGACAGGTGGTAAGCCACTCGACCCCTGACCCTCTCTTCCCTTTGACCCAGAGGGGGGGCAGAGCAGGGGCCGGGAAGGAGTCGTGCTGTGGCGGTGCTGGCTCAGGCAGGTTGGATAGGCTTAGTGTGTCTCTGGCCCTGACCTCCAGAGAATCTTTGTTGGTTCTTACAGCTGAAATTGCCTGTTGGCCTGACCAAGATTGTTGATTACTCTGTCAGCCACGAAAACAGTTCTGTGTGCTGTGAAAAGAACCATACCTTGATTTATACATTGCCTGTACTGTTCTGACTGCCTCCTCAGCATCTTGAAGCCTGGTGATGACCCTCTCGGAGTCTTTACCAAACAACACTGAAGCATTATAGGGGACATCCATGATTCCTTTCTGGATGTCTGGAGTAAATCCAAAGACCCTCAACCAGGAGTGTCTCTGGAGGCAAACGCCGGTTGAGGCACCTCTCGCTGCTGAGTCCACTGAGTCATACGCGGCTCGGAGGACTTGGGTCCCAACATCAGAGCCCGTGTGAAGGAGGTTTAAGAGCTTCTCCTTTTTCTCACTGTCTGGGAAGTTCTTGCCCTTAGTCCCACAATGCATTTTGAAATTGCATCATGTGCATTAAGTAGTAGATGGACCTAATACAACATGTAGTGGCCGCATAAGTGCGATGACCCAGAGAGTCCAATTGTTTAGATTCCTGGTCAAGGGGCAGGGTGCTGAGTTGTTGGAGCTTTTGGGAGTGACCATGCAAGGCTGTAATGACTACCAAGTTGGCCACAGGTTGCTGAGTTAAATAAGGAGTGTCCAGCGGGACCCTGTAAAGCCTGTTGGCCTTCTTGAGGAGCACTGGGGTAGAATGAGAATGTTTTCATGAAGCCTTGATAGCGTCCTGGAAAGTATCCACCAGGGGTGGAACCACCACAGGCTTGGGGTCTTTTGCCTCAAGTAACGTGCCAGGCATTGCCATTCGGGGTCTAACTCTTCCGTCTCCCATCCCATGTTCTCCTGAATGTGTCTCATAATATCAGAGAATGATGGGTCATCAGGTGGTGATCTAGGGAGGTTGTGAGGATCTGGAGATGGAGGCTCAAAAGGAGAGGGTGACTGAGGGGTACCTGAGGAATCGGGACGCAAGTCATTGTCCAACGAAGAGCGGACCTTCGTCAGGGTCTCTTACTTCTGTGGTCGCTAGGGGACCCTGAGAGGGTCCTGGAGTGTCTCCTGGTCTTCGAACGTCTGTCTTTGGACCTACCCTGAGGTGGCGGTGTAGGATCTTTAGGCTCAGGTGTTATTGCCCTGGAAGGTGCCTCTGGAGGTGGGGCCTCTCTGGGGGGTTTGGTAGGTACCATGTCTTTTTTAATGGTAACCCACCAAAAAGAGAAAAGCTCTTTGACCTTTTGGATATTAAGGCTGGACGAAGGGCCTGGTGTCAGTGTCTGCCCGGTGTTGGGGTCAGGCACCGGTGGCTGGGGAGTCGTCAGGGCCGGTGTCAGGTCCTTGGGCATACTTGGCGCCTCGCAGGCCGGCATCTTCAATGTCTCCTAACATCTGGTCGTCAGTGGCGTGAGCTCTGACGTCCTCTTCTGATGTTCCCCTGCGACCAGTGTCAGGTGGTGGAGGCAGGGGTGGCGTTGGATCCATGGGACGTTTGGTGGACGATGGCTCTGGCATCCGCTTAGCTTCTGTCATCTGTTTAAGAGACGTGAGCTCTGAAGTCTTTCTCTGAGGGACATCTGAGCTCCTCGGAGGTTGGGAGACTGAACGATTGGTGTCCCGGTGTCGGTCCTTGGCGTCAGCGTTAGGCCTAGTCGCTGACTTGGACTGAGGCCTGTGGCAGTTGGAAGCCTCTGACCTGACAGCTGACCCAGAAAGGTGGCTGTCTTTAGACTTGGTTTTCAGTGGTTGCAAAGACACTAAGCTAGTGCCCCCTGAGGCCCTAGCCTTAACCGGCGGGAGGGCTGAGACCTAGCCCGGGATGGAGAGCGGTCCGACCAAGCGGAGCTGGAGCTGGCCCGTGAGTCTGAGGCCCGACTCAGGGATCTATTCCTATCCTTGTCCCAGTGCTTGTCCTTGTGCTTCCCCGATTTGTGTGAAGGTTCCCCTCAAGAGGATGGATCTTTCTCCATGACTTTAAGTTTTTTCCTCCAATAGAAAACTCTTGAGTGCTTTCTGGCAGCAGATCCTGGTTCTGCTATTAAACTGCTGGCAGATGGAGTAGGCCTGGATATCGTGGTCCAGGTCTGGGCACCTCATGCAGGCCGAGTGCCTATCCTTAAAGGGGATCTGTTTGCCTCAAGCGCACTTTGAGGGGTGTCCTTCTGTGGCAGGAGTCTGGGAAGAAGACATGTGCTTGTTGGATGTTTGGTGAAAATCGAAGAAAACAGGAAAAATTCTTTCTGGCGTCGTTTGTCTGCTGAAGGCATCCATGGAGCTGAAGCGCGCAAGTCGACGGTGGGAAAAGAACTGGGGTATGCTGGGGATCACCCCCTTTTATGATGTATCAGACATCAGGGGTGGGGCTGATGTCCGTGGCTGTCCCCCGCTATATATAGCTAGCTAGAAGTTTTTCATGGGGTCCAGCTGTCTTCAGTCCTTATGGTGTAACCTGCTGCAAGAGCTGTATCTCGAAGTAAGATGAACCGTATCTTATTTTCCACAAGGACCGGGTAGTCCTTTAAACTCATTCTCGGTTCCTTCCTAAGGTGGTATTGGAGCTCACCCTGAACCAGTCAGTCGAGCTCCTGATGTATTATCTGGCCCCAGCAAATAGAGGTGAGACTCTGTTGCATTCTTTGGACATGTACCATATCCTTCGGTGCTGTACCTTCTGTACCAAAGACACGCGTAAGGATGACCAGCTCGTTGTTTCCTTTGCTCCCAAGTCCTTGGGAAAAGCCATTTCTAAGCAGAGCCTTTCTAAGTGGCTAGCCAACTGCATTCACTTCTGTTATCAGAAGTATCAAAAACCCTTACCAGGGTCTGTCAAGGCTCATTCCACTGGGGGCGTGGCTGCATCTGCAGCCTTTTTCCGTAATGTTTCTGCAGGGGAGATCTGTGCGGCAGCAACCTAGAGTTCTGTCCATACCTTTACCAAGCATTACAGTCTGGACATTGCTTCTAGGTGAAGGACTAGGTTTGGCCTAGCTGTTCTGCAGGGCCTTTTGTCCTAGGCTAGTTCCATTCTGGCCTTTAGTTTGTTCCTCATCCAGTGTTTCTCTCCGTCTCTCTTTAGAGGGACTGCTTGGGACTCAGTCCAATATTTTATGACCTACTGAAGGAACCCTCTCGAAGTAAGATAGTACAGTTACATAAGAACTTACTGTAACAGTTGATCTTTGAGAGAGGTTCCTTCAGTTGGTCATGTTTTTTCCCCTCCCTCCTTCCCCTCAATTTTTTGTTTGGTTTGATTTGGGTCTACAGGCCAAGCTTTCTTTCCTTCCGGGCTCCGGCAGGAGAACTGGAGGGTGGGCATAGGGACCGCCTACTATGTAGAGTCACGCTGACATCGTCATGTGACGTCAGGTGGGCAGTCCCCTGTCAGGCATTGCTGGAAAAGTCTGCTGTTGGGTCCTGACGCCAGGTGGCACTAGTCCAATATGTTATGACTTACTGAAGGAACTTCTCTCGAAGATCTACTGTTACGGTAAGTTCTTATGTAACTGTACTTTATTTTCATGCAAGGTAAATTTGGAGCAAACACACATGCAACCATAATTGCATAAATTTATTTAAAAACAAAATTCATTATCACCACATTCATTATAATGCAAACAAATGGCGAACGCACTAATTAGCAAAAATTTATTTTTACGCAAATCAGTGCTTCAATGAAAATAGCAAATATCTGAAAGTGAAAATGTCAAGTTCTACAGAATGAATGAAACACAAAGATTAAATAGGGGTTGAACCGTCTTCATTCTTTCAAGGAAAAATAGACATTTTATATTTATACCCTGACAGCAAGTACAGTAAGAGGTTTTTTTTCAATAAATACTGCTAGAGCAGCTGACACCCTTGTGTCAGGCAGCTCATGACAAGAAATTGTCTGCCCGAGGATTTAAATCAGCCATAATTGTTTTTCTGCAGGCAATATTATGATATTTACTTTACTTTAAGCTTGATCGTGCTTCCTGATAGGCTCTTAGCCACCAAGCACCCACCACAGCCTCACCCACAAAACCATTGTTTTAATGACATTGATGTAGGGAAGGGGCTGTAGTGCTATAGATAGGTTTACAATGCAATCAAGGACAGTGGTGACTTTTAAATACTATTTGTTTTAATTTTTTATTTTTTTGCTGCCATCACAGTCTGGCTGGCCCCCATAACCAGCATCCCCCTGTCACCCACCATCTCTGGGACTTACTGTACCTGTCATGTAGTGCCCCACAATTTACCCTGGGGTGGAGCCCCGAGGGCTTCTCCAAGCCCTGAGGGGAGTTTAGCCCGGCTGTTGATAGGCAGCCCAGCAGGCAGTGCAGAGCCCATGGGAGGAATACTATTTATTTATTTTGCAGGCAGCTGCACACGTTAAGGAGGGTAGTATTACATGCATATGCCCCCTTAACATGTACAGCTACCACAAAGTAATCAAAAGCATCTAAAACCCATCACCCCCCTCAGACAGAGCCTGCCTATAGGCTATAGCACTGTAGCCTCTTCCGTGGTTCTTGTTATCAAAATGTGGTTTTGTGGGCGGGTCACTTGGTGGCTGAGAAGCTATCAGGAAGTACGATCAAGCTTAAAATAAAATAAATATCTAAAGATTGCCTGCACAAAAAATGTAATTTATGTCTGATTTCAGTCCTCAAACAGACAGCTGCTTCTTGCCATGGGCTACATACCCTGAAATAACTTATTGTGTCAGCTGCTTTTTAAAGGGACACTGTCAACCCCCTTAGGCCTCAAATTTTCCCAAGTTTAAAAAAACACGTTATGGCTGCTCACATTCTGTACAGATTGCTGATGTAGCTGGTTGTTTGATTCTGATTCCTTTTTTTTTTTTTTTAAAGTAAAAAACTGACTGCCTACTGTACTAATGTTACATCACTAAAACATGTTTGTTTACATTTCCTGATCAACTCCCACTGCATCTCTCCTGGACTTGGGAACACCCCCAACACAGACTATTAGACACTCAAGATGCAGTGGGAGGAGAGAAGACTATCTCATCCTGAGAAATTGTACTGTTTTGGGGTATTCTTCATGTTCAGGAAGTATGCAATAAGAGTAGATGGAGACCTCCGATGTGGCTGTGGAGCCAGTCGGATGGTCTGACCATCACACTGTAAGGTTCAAATTTCAGGCTCTCCCTATAAGTCTGCCCCTACGGAGATGGTCCGGTACCACGCTTTAAGGGGTTTGACTCCAGATGGTCTGGTAGCGGTACTGGACCTATTGGGTCTATGGAGTGCAAGCAGTGACCTGGATACTCTGGTACAGGTCTATAATGGGGCTGTGGTGGAGGCTCTGGATTCTGCTGCTCCTGTCCGGGTTTGCCCCCTTACCCTGCACCCTCGGTCCCCTTGGTTTGATGGGATTTTGAGGGAACTGAGGTGAGTGGATCGAAGGATACAGCGTCACTGGCAGAAATCAGGCCTTGATGCCGATAGACTTAGATTGATGGCCCATTATAAGGACTATCAATTGGCTATTTCCCATAAGAAGGCAGAGTTCCTGTCCAGGGAAATTACCACTGCACAGAACCGACCAGCTCCACTCTTTTGAACTGTGTACAGACTGTGCAAGCTAGCCTGTCTGCAGACTCTGGGAGCATTGTCACAAGAGAAATGTGACGAGTTTGCTCAATTCTTTGCAGATAAGGTTGCTGACATCGGGTCCGAAATCTTTGCAGCGCGATCCAATGGGGATGGTGGTGGTCAGTGGGAGGTTGCAGTTCCCTGGTTGGTCTGGGCTGACTTCAACAAGCTGGTGTTCAGGGATGTCGTAAGGGTTATCCAGAGTATGCGACCAACCTGCTGTAGTTTGGACCTGGGCCCAGCTCGCCTCCTTGTGGGGTGCGTTGAGGTCATTGGCCTGGACGTAGCTGAGATTGTCTGGTGTTTGTTAGAGTCAGGTGTGTTTCCGGACACCCTAAAGGAGGTGGTGATGACACATCTCCTTAAGAAACCCTCTATCGACCCAGATTGTCTTGCTAACTACAGACTCATCTCTAACCTTCCCTTCGTGGACCCGGCCCAGTGGCGCTGAGGGTTGAGGAACTGGACGCCACACCTCGCTCCACACCGGTGACCCAAGTTCGGGAATGAGCTCGGGTGCCGGGGGTTGGCAGGGGAGACAGCAGATTGAATGTCCGATGGACTGCTCTCCTCTGGATCCAGGGTATCCTGTTTAGCCGATCACTGGAATCAGGGGAGGTACCCAAAGACTGGAGGATAGCAGATGTAGTCCCCTTATACAAAAGGGGGGAACTACAGACCAGTCAGCCTCACCTCGGTAGTGGGGAAGATCATGGAAGCACTACTGAAGGAGAGACTGGTGGAACATCTGGTTGTCAATGGACTACAGGACCCAAGGCAGCATGGTTTCACCAGGGGGAGGTCATGTCAGACCAACCTCATTTAATTTTTTGACTGGGTGACTGGGGAGGTGGATCAGGGGAGGGCAATGGATATGGCCTATCTGGACTTCAGCAAGGCCTTTGACACTGTGCCACATAGAAGACTATTGCACAAACTGGGGAATATGGGTGTGGCAGGACAGTAGTGTGGTGGGTAGGTAACTGGCTGGGTGACAGGACACAGAGGGTGGTGGTAAATGGCTGTCACTCCACAGAGGGAAGACTGACCAGTGGGTCCACAGGATCAGTGCTGGGACTGGTCCTATTCAATATCTTCATCAGTGACATTCATGGGACCTAGAAAGCAGAATTTCACTGTTCGCTGATTACACAAAGCTCTGTAATAGAGTAGACACACCAGAGGGTGTAGACAGAATGAGAAGGACCTGCAGAAACTTGAAGAATGGTCAGGGGTTTGGCAGTTGAAATTCAATGCAAGGAAGTGCAAGATAATGCATGTGGGGCACAAAAACCCTGGCATAATATATCAGTTGGGGGGTGAGGATATAGCATGCACCAAGCAGGAAAGGGATCTTGGGGTTATCATCTCTGATGACCTCAAGGCAAGGAAACAGTACGATAAGGCAGCAGGTAAAGAAAATAGGATGCTGGGATGCATATGCAGGGGCATCACCAGCAGGAAAAGGGAGGTCATAATTCCACTATACAAGACACTAGTGAGGCCCCACCTGGAGTACACTGTACAGTTCTGGAGACCTTACCTATGTAAAGACATGGACAGGATAGAGAAGGTTCAGAGGAGGGCAACAAAGATGGTGCATGGATTGCATCACAAGTCCTATGAGGACAGGTTGAAGGAACTGAACATGTACTCCCTGGAGGAAAGGAAGGAGAGATGGGATATGATAGAGACGTACAAGTATCTTACAGGGAGGAACAGGGTGCAGGAATACACTATTTTTAAGCGAAAAAGATGTTCTAGGACTAGAGGGCATGGGATGAAGTTGGAGGGAGGACGATTCAGAGGAAATGTGAGGAAGAATTTCTTCACAGAACGGGTGGTGGACAAGTGGAACACTCTGCCAGAGGAAGTGGTGGGGGCTGAAACAATCATGGGATTTAAGAATGCATGGGATAGACATAAAGGAATTCTGGAGGTCAGGGGTAAGGAGCAACAGAATTCTTGGAAAACATAAACTGAACTTACAAGCTCAAATGGGCAGACTGGGTGGGCCATAGGCCCTTATCTGCTGACACTGTCTATGTATCTATGTATTTCTGGTGCAGTAGGTACTTCTGGTGGAGACCAGAGGAACAGCTAGCATGAGGAGCAGCTTAGGGGAGGAGCGCACCGGGCACCTATGGCAACAGCTGTGCTGGTATCACTGCACGCCCGCGCTCCTTGGGGAAACCTCACACAGCAAATATCCCCGGTCTCAGGGATAGGCGAAGGCTCCTCCTGTGCCATGGCCACACTCCCCCAGTCAGGCTTGCTCCACCAGGGCCCCTCTTAGACACCAGCCCAGTGCATTAGATTGTATATGGGGAGCCACGGCGAAGGCGGCCCGACCTTGGAGGGTTCAGAGCCAGGGGATCTGCTGGGCTAGGGCGGATCTGAAAGGAGAAGGCTTCAGACGGAAGGTAGAATCGCTGGTGCTCAGGGAAGCTGGAGCGAGTTCCCCGAGCATGGAGCAGAAACAAAGTCTTAAAAAAAAAAAAAAAAATCAAAAAAATTTCCCTTTGTGGGTAAAGTTATTGAAAAGTTGGTCGCGTTGCAGCTGGAGGATTATCTCACCATCCACGACATTTACAATCCTCTCCAGTCTGGATTTCGGAATAGGCACAGCAATGAGACGGCCCTCGTTCGGGTCCTCAGTGATCTGATAGCGAGAGATCGGAGGAACCGTTCCATCTTGGTTCTTCTTGACCGCTGTGGCATTTGACACCATGGACCATGGTGTGTTGCTAGAGCATCTGCTGTTGATCTGTGAACTATCTGGTATGGTCCTCGGATAGTTTCAATCTTTCCTCATTGGCAGGTTTCAGAGGGTTGTCTTTGGGATTTATTCTTTTGACAAATTCTCCCTGTCATGTGGCGCCGCAGGGTTCTGTGCTTTCACCCATGTTGTTCGTGGTGTACAGTCATGGCCAAAAATATTGGAGCCCTTGCACTTTTTCAAATAACTCACAATTTCCCTAAACATAAGTTGAAATTAACAACAGTACAGTATTTGGTCTCCACAATTCTTTATTTCTCTGTTAATATTACAGAACCTTTGTTTTTGATTCAGAATTTAATATATCCTTTTAAATCAGAAAATGAAAAGAAATGGCATTGACAAAATTATTAACACCCTAGACTTAATATTTGGTAGCACAGCCTTTTGTCAAAATAACTGCAATCAACCGCTTCCTATAGCCACGGATGAGCTTCCCACCTCTCTACTGGCAGTTTGGCCCACTCTTCTTGTGCAACTGCTCCAGTTCTCCCAGATTTGAAGGTGCCTTCCCAACTGCTGTTTTCAGATCTCCACAAGTTTTCAATGGGATTTAGATCTGACTCATTGCTGGCCACTTCAGAACAGTCCAGCGGCCTTGTCTTGAACCATTCCTGGGTGCTTTTTGAAGTGTGTTTGGGGTCATTGTCCTGCTGGAAGACCCATGACCTTCGGACGGAGACCCAGCTTTCTGACACTGGGTTCAACATTGCCCAAAATGGCCTGGTAATCTCCAGATTTCATGATGCCATGCACATGTTCAAGGCACCCAGTGCCAGAGGCAACGCAACCCCAAAACATCACTGAACCTTCTCAATGTTTGACTGTAGGGAAGGTGTTCTTTTCTTTGAAGGCTTCATTTTGTTTTCTGTAAACATAGAGATGATGTGTTTACCAAAAAGCTCTAATTTGGTCTCATCTGTCCACAGGACATTCTCCCAGAAGGATTTTGGCTCGTTCAGGTGTATTTTGGCAAACCCCAGTCGGGCTTTATGTCTCTCTCTCAGCAGTGGGGTCCTCCTGGACCTCCTACCATATAACCCTCTTTCACTGAGTTGGCGACAGATGGTGCGAGTTGAAACTGTCGTACCTTGTGTCTGAAGGTCAGCTTGAATCTGTTTGGCAGTTGATCGAGGTGCTTTCTCCACCATTCAAACAATCCTGCGCTGCAATCTTCGATGAAGTTTTCTCTTGCGGCCACGTCCAGGGAGGTTGGCTACACTGCCATGGGCCTTAAACATCCTGATAACATTACGTACGGTGAAAACAGGAACATCAAGGTCTCTGGAGATTGATTTGTAGCCTTGAGATTGTCCATGCTTGGCTACAATCTTCTGTCTGACCTCCTCAGACAATTCTCTGGCTGTCTTTCTTTTCTCCATGCTCATTGCGGTACACACAGTGACACAAAACCGGAGAATGAGTCCTTTTCTCTATTCAAACTGGTTGAATGAGTGATTTTTATATTGCAGGCACCTGCAACTCACCTAGGTGAGTTCAAGTCCAAAGTGAAGGAGAATCACCTGCTTGAAATCTAATTATTTCTAACTACTTCTAAAAGGTGCCAAAAATTTTTTCCGGACCATTTAAGGATTACTGTGTGGAATAAGCTAAGACTTAGTAAATTTTTCTGCTTTTTGTGTTTTATTCCACTGCAAACCAAAGAAATACATATGTGGATACCAAAATATTTTTTAATTTCAACAATTTTCTGGAAGGAATGGTGCATTATTAGAAAAAATTGCAAGGGTGCCAATATTTTTGGCCACGACTGTATATGTTGCCGTCCGGAGACATTGTAAGGTGGTATGGGCTGAGGTTTCACTGCTATGTAAATGACACTCAGCTCCACATGTCCTTTGTGTTTGAATAGGCGGGAGCTGTCTCAGACTTTAACAACTACCTCTCAGATTCATGACTGGATGAGTGCTAACAGGTTGAGGTTAAACCTGGACAAGACTGAGGTTCTGGTAGTGGACCCAGGTCGTCAGGTAGAGGGGCCATCAGCTGGATGGCCATCTGGGCTTTGGCTAGGAGGCTGCTCGCTGATGACCTGGGAGTGTGAGTGTGAGCGTGTGTGTGTGAAATCTGGGCATTATTCTTGATGAGGGGTTGACCCTAAAATTTTAGGTGTCGTCCGTTGTCAAGACTGTCTTTCACTATCTGAGGAATATCGCTTGGATTAAGCACCTTGTTCCGCCCGATGACCTTCCAACTTTGGTCCACGCCGTTGTGACCTCCCACCTTGACTACTGTAATTCCTGTACCTCTAGGGCTAGGGGTTGATATCTGCCGCTTGCAGCTGGTGCAGAATGCGACAGCCATGCTGTTGACCAGGCTCCCTCAAATCTGTCGTGTCACACCTGTGCTACGCAGCCTGCACTGGCTGCCTGTTCAGTGGCGGATCACCTTTAAGGTCAGCTTGCTGACCTATAAAGCCCTGCATGGACAGGGACCATACTATTTGCAAGAACTTCTTTGTCCCTACCGTCACCTCTGCTCTGCCGATGAGGGATTGCTAGAGACTTCCGGGTTCATTTAAAAACCTCTGGGGCCCGAGCATTTGAGTTTGCGGCCTCCACCCTGTGGAATTCTCTACCTCATTTGCTAAGAGAGTGCCTGATGGTGGAGAGCTTTAAAACGGCATTTTTTTTTAATTCTATTTTAAACTCCCACACCACTGGGCATCCTTCAGGAGTGCCCACACGGAATCCACCCTAACTCCCAGCCTGAACCCCCCGCCTCTCCCAGGATCTCCTCTCCCGAATGACCCCAGGCAGGCCCAACCTCCGGTATCACCGGTATCAGCCTTTCAGGCTGACAGGTTGGCCATGGAGAGAGATCCGGGCGCGTCTGAGCTGGCGATTGGGATGTGGGTGATTCCCTTGGGGCCACCGTCATGTCACTGTCGGTTGGGAGGCTTTTTCCTTACTTTTCCCCCACGAGCGCAGATGTGCAATGGCGTCAACACGCAGGCTACCCTCGTAGACACCTGCCGCGCTCATCCCCGATACTTGTTCCCACACAGGTAGTACCCCTGGTCTTCACCAGGGGTATTACTGCACCGGGAAGACCCCTGGATCCCTCCCTGGGATAAGAGAGCAGTCCTATGGATGCTCAATCCAACTCCTTCCCCTGCCGACCCCCAGTGCCTGGGCTCACTCCCGAACCCGGGTCGCCGGTTTAGCGTGAGGTGTGGTGTCCAGTGCCTCAACCCTCAGCTCCACCAGGCCTAAAACTGCATTTAAAGCATTTTTTTTTGAATTTTTTATTTATAGCATTTTGCACTTAAGCATACAAATACTTTCATTCTGAACAGGTATAACTACTTGATCGTCTAGAAAGACATGACAAAGGATAGGGACTATCTATTCGGTTGGTACATCATTGGGGGTAACCAAGATTACTGTACATATTTTCCTTTAATACATTAATTTTCAGTTCAGGAGCAATAGGCAACCAATGCCCTAACTTTTCAGTATAGAAATACTAGAAAAAGAAACATTTTCAGTCTGACCTTAGAAGGCCTATGTTAACAATACACAATGATACTATAGAAGAGCTCCATTCTAGAGCTCCCACAGGCTTGGTGAGGATATACAGTATATAGAGCTATCTTTATATTCTCAGGGAGATTGGCCCTAAAAAAAAAAAAAAATCACACCTAATTGTCTGGTGTCCTTCAGTGATTAATAAATTTAAACTACACCAAGACCTGTTTATTCCTCTAATAGAAGTGTATTAAGGCACTCCAAAAACAAGAAAGAGCAGTTCAAGTCTCCAGGGCTTCCTGAGAATTACTCAATAGCTAAAACAAACTAATCTACAGCTAAACAGGTTACACTCTTATTTTACCCCATCTTAAACATCACCATAACTAGTTACACATTTCTGGAATATATAACTATAATGGGGAATTCCCAAATGTTTAAAAAACTGAATAAGCAATTGTTTTACATCTGCAGGTTGTTTTTACGAGGAAAATCCGCCTAAATGAAAAAGCAGTGAAAAAAGGAAAAAACACCAAAAGAAGGTATTTTAGAGTCCCAGTTCTCCAGAACAGCCAGTCTATTAAGAGGGTCCTCACTGATTAAAGTTTTAATTTACTATTTAGGGCTACATCGGAAAGTCAAGAGTCCCTCTACAATAGTGGACTACTGGCCCATTAAAACCACTTCTTAAAGAGCTTTATTCTTATGAGTGAAAGCGCTTTCAGTCTCCATCCAGATCTTCGTTGTCCGAGAAGCATCTCTCTTGTTGTCTTTTGGCCGCAATTTTCTACACACAGGATTCGGCTTCTTTCGGGTCCATGAAATGGTATTGTCTGCGGCCCTCCACAAAACAAAGTCGAGCCGGAAAAGCCAAAGTAAATGAGATTCTCACTTCTCGGAGTCTATTTTTAACTCCATCGAATGCCTTTCTTCGCATGCGTGTAGCATATGCGACATCTGGGAAGAACAGAATACGAGCCTCTTGAACATATATGGGACCCCTATTTCTTATTGCACCGAGAAGCATATCTCATTCTCCTGAGGACTGGAGGGTAAAAAGGACTGTACGGGGATTGTCCATGCTATTCTGTGCTCTCCTAGGAGTGATCCTATAGGCTTTTGTTACTCGAAAATCCGAAAGTCTATATAAGTTTTTCCAGCCAGGTTTGAAGGTAGGAAAGAAGTGCTTCTTCCTCCGATTACTCAGGAAGGCCAAGTACCCTTACATTTGCAGCTCTAACTGTATTCTCCAGCTGTTCTATTCGACTTTATAAAATGGGCATGAAAAAATAAGCTCAGTGATTGGCTAGAAAACTAGTGTAATATCTGTATTGCACATAGAATAAAAAAAGCACAGGCAAAGGTATCAATGCCCCTAAATGGAATGTTCATAGCTAGGCATGGAACGTTTGCTTTTCAAAGCTCAGCCATTGTTTTTAGTTTCAGTGCTTAGGAGTGATCGTTCGAAGTTGACCGACTGATGCCAAGAACTCGGCTACTCTGCCAATCACTGAGCTTTTTTTTTTTTTTAATGCCCATTTTATATATTTGTTTACTGACTGAAAGGTCAGAGATGAATAAATCAGTCCTGTAAAAAGTGACACGCTGCAGCAACTCCCCCTCCCCAATGAGCTTCTTTCTCTGCCAAAAGCGTCGGCTACTCACCAGCATTGTGAATGATGTCATTACCTAGTAGGTGGAAGGACTATTTTATCTCAAATTAACACAATGATTTCAGTTTTTTTCAGCTTAGTAATATTTTTTAAGATGACAAAAATATATTAAAAAAAAAAGAGAGAACAATTTTATAAGTGCAATAAAACACTCCAGGGTGTGTGTTGAATAGATATTACCGCACTTCCAGGGGCTGAAGACACTCAGCCGGTGGCCTTGTGCCTTACTACACCCCTGGGCATGCGGTAATATCTGTTCAACACACACCCTGTCATGTCTTATTGCTTACGCGTAAAGCGGCCTCTTCTATTTAAGATGTAGCAGTTGCAGCTAGTGCCTTTCCTGCTGTGGCTTCTGCCATCTTTGTGGACTCACCCATGGCATCTAATCTATGTTCCATAGAAAGAAATTTTTCAGAAAAGCCATCCAGTTTTTGATCCATTTGTTGCACCGTTTTGGTCAAGGCATTTACTGCGATCTGCAGAGTTTTTAGCGTAGCGTCTTCCGAGTCGGAACTCATAGCTTGCCTGGGGCCTGCTGCTTCAGCTGGAGGTTCTGAGCTGGAAGCGCGTGGCAGAAAGAAATCTTGCTTAGCAGTTTTATTTCGACTGGTCTTCATTTGACTTTTGGTTCTCTGGATGCAGCAAATCTTCCTCTACCGAAATATATCAGTAGCCAAGTATTTTTTTTGTAAAACAGAGCTTTTATTTAAAGTATTAAGCCTTAGATTGGGAGCTCCAGAAAGTTGCTGTTGCTGGCTAGGCTGCTGGCTCTGCCCCCCCCTCCCCCATTTAAAGCATATTTGTTTAATCTTGTTTTTTCTGATCCTGTATAATCTTTTTTTTTTTTTTACTTATTGTTTGTCCTCCTACAACCCCTTATCCTCCTTTTTCTCTCAGATCCCCAAATCTGCCACTCTCCATTCCACCGAGGAGTCTGCCCCTAGTGCACGCCTGCCTCTAATTACTTTCAACCCCCCCCCGGTTAACCCTCCGGGCAGGGCAAGGAAGGCCCCCTCTTACCTCTCCTTGGACATCAGGGAAGTGTTCGTACACAGCGGAGTCTGCCCCTCTGCATCTTGGAAGCAGAGCGGGGATCGTCTCTTAGGACTGTCTGGGGAAGTTTTCCTCCATTTCTTAATTCCCCTCAACGTCGGTGTGCAATGAGGACCAACGAGTCCATCGCATGCTGAGACATGCGTCCGCTCCTGTCTTCCACCAGCATCAATCCCTGTGTTGTCTCCAACCGTGCCGGCACCACCTGAGATCCTCAGGTGGTGGCAGTAAACGGCGAGACTAACTCCCCATCCCTCCCCGGAGAAGGAGAGCAGGCCATTGGCGCTCAATCCTCCCCCAACCCCCGGTGGCCCAAGTCCATTCCCAAACCCGGGTCGCTGGCATGGAGCAAGGTGTGGCATCCATCGCCTCAACCCTCAGTGCCACTGGGCTGGCCCCTGTATAATCTTTTGATGCTGATATTTATTAATTTTATTTATGGTTTTTAGCTGTGATTTTATGATTTATTGTGCCATTTGCTACGGTCTTTTGTGAATAGCGCTATTTTATAAATAAAGTTTGCTTGCTTGCTAAATCGAGCATTCAAAACAAAACAAGGCTGGGCATAATTATACCATTTGCATGCATTTCAGTTCTAGTAAAAAAGGAAGCAGATTTTTTTTTATTTATTTTTTGGTAACCGGGTAGGTGCACTAGACACAAAAGTGACTATTTTCAGGCACGACCTGGGAGGTTAACAATACAGAGAGATACAAATTACATAGCATACAGTGTCAGGAGATATGCAATACATCACACCAAGAGAGTAAGACAAGATTTAGACAAATATTGGTACCAGGCACGTAAAGGTATATGTAACCCCTAGATGGCGCTATCCCAGGGGCTACTACCCCTGCCTGATTTGCCACTAACAGGTTGAGGGGCCTGGATCCAATGGCGGGTGCCTCCACCCAGAGGTCAGAGTTTGCAATAGTTAAACTAACTTGGTCACAGCCCTCTGGGACACTGCAACCCTTCTCTTCCCACTAGTGGCCCACACAATATATCAGAATTACCTTCACAGTATACACTTACCCCAGGTCTGGTTCCGCACTGGGACCTCCTGTGAAATGAGATACAGTGCAACAATCACAGTACAGCATTTTAACATAGACAAATACCTCAGGCAGTATAACTTTTGCTGAAACAAGCAGCTCTGATTTATTTAGGGGATATAACAAGGACAGGGGAAATCAGGTTAATTAGCTTATCACTCTAATAATCTACCTTATGGCTCTGTGCACAGGCCTATCCCTATCAGTTACTGTCCCTGGGTACCCAAGCCCTAGTGGCTAGTCCAAACCGTGGCAGCTGGTAGGGCCCTTTCACACAGAGAAAAGGAGAATTAAACAGTCAGCAGTACAGTAATTCCATTTGGATTTAATGTGGCAATTCAACAGGAGCGACCCTGAATTAGTACTCGACCTCCAAATAAGATAGGGTCCTTCAATGTCAGCAGGGCTCACTTGAGGTACACAAACCTCTTCACACATCCATATAAAAGAAAGCACTATACCAGGGCAGGCTGCATCTGTATCCTGATCGCAATTACTGCACAATACCCGGGAGAACACACAGCAGATTCAGTTCCTGACAGACCGAGTGCAATTTTCAGCAATTTCTCCAGTCTTCTACAGGGTGAGCCTGGTTTCTACTCTTCAGAGATCCTTTGATTCTTTTCACAGGACGGATTCAGTCCTAACAAGCTGCAGACCGAACTCTGGGCCATACACGTTTTTGACTAAAACTGCACACTGAAAAAGACAGGCTCCTTCCTTCTTCACTGCCAAAGCTCAACTGAAGCTCCAACCGACAAAACCGGCACTTCCTTGAGTTCCTCCCAGTTCTTGACTGGATTGGCTGTCACCACAATAGACTGCTGCTGTTGGTCCAAAAGGCACTGAAGTCTAAACTACATCTCCCAGAGTCACTGCCCATACAATCCTCTTGTGGCTGGCTCAGATTATGAGTCCAAGTTCTGATTCGTCCAAGGCACCATTTTAGAGCTAGCTTACCCCACACTGATTGGTCCAGTTCAGCAGTTCAAAACTAGAATGGGAACTAGCAGACACAGTTCTGGCTGCAAAGAAAGCAGGTTAGACAAACTGTAATTTCATTATTACTCTAAATAATTTCTGGCAAACAGTTACATCTTTCAGATAGGTTCCTTTGCACTCCTAGTGACTGCAAAAATGAAGTGAATTGGCAGCAGCTCGAGTGGTACTCAGAGAAGCACACAGTCTCCCCATACAAACTAATTATGTCTGCAAGCAGACAGCTCTTAAAGAGACAGTACCAGAGGCTCTAAAAACACTCACTGATAAATGGCTTAAATGCCAAACACCATTCAGGCTTGGAGCATTCAAGCAAGCTCCTGGAAGTCTTTTGGGAACCCCCATTTGCAGGGGGGTTACATATAAATTATACAAAATGGGGATAAGTGCTCATATGAAGATTGACATAGTAATTTCACAATATTTGATGCATACAAGGAAGCAAATATAACAACAGGGTAAGGTTACATTCAGCTAAATCTGAAGGATGTTTAAAGGTAGGAGGCAGGGAGAGAGGTAAAGGGAGGCTGAAAGTGTCAGGGTGCTAGATAACAGGGGCAGTCAGGATGGAGGGAGTAAGATCTATGGAGGGTTGAAGCAGGTACAAAGAGAGCAAGCAGTGAAGAGGGAGTGGTGCCTCTTCTTAAAGGTGGCATGATTAGGGGCAAGGCGTACATCTAGGGGCAATGAGTTCCAGTAGGAGGGGCCTACATGCGAGAAGCCTAATTTCCCTTTGGTTGTTCTACATCTGGGGATGCAAACCAAGGAAAAGTCAGTAGATTGGAGACCGTAGGAGATGGGCTGAGGGGTCAGCAGGGAGGCTAGGTAGGTGGGCATACTTGATCGCAGTACACTATCCAGAAGGTTCCCAAGGGAGAGGAGACGGTGTGCAGTGGGGGATGGCCACTTTAGGTCAGAGTACAGCAGGCAGTGATGTTTTAGCCTAGAGGATGCGGAGGCATAACGGCATATGTTGTTGTAAGTTGTGTCCCACCTATGAAGAGTAGCCTTAGAGGCGTTAGTATAGATTGCGGACCCATAAGAAAGTGAGGGAAGAAGGATTCCTTGAGCAATGGCTGTCCTAGTGGTGGGGGTAAGAATATGGCTAGTTTTGTAGGCTAAGCCGAGTTTTGCATTTACAGCCTTACAACTGGATGTAATATGGGCGTCAAAGGTGAGGGATTGATCAAGTAAGACACCAAGATATTTAAAAGAAGTTTCCATCTCCAATGGGGAACCATCAGCCCAGGTGACCTGGAAAAATTTATGGCACAGCTTTAGTTTAATAGGGGATCCAAAGAGCATGGCCTTGGTCTTTCCAGTGTTAATGACAAGCTTGTATTTGGTGATCCAGGATTGAATATTTTGTAGATCCATTGAGAGTTTATGATTAATAGAATGAATATTGTCTGAGCTAGTGTAGAGTACAAGGTCATCAGCATACAGCAATGATGAACAGGAGGATATGCTATGAGGAATGTTGTTAATGAAAATCGAGACGAGGAGAGGACCGAGGATAGAACCTTGAGGTACACTGACATTGATGACTGCTTTTTCTGAGGTGGCCGAGTTGAATTTCACGGTTTGGTGTCTGCTTGACAGGTAGCTATGGAACTAGTTTACTAACTCAGTCGAGAAACCCAGGGAGTGGAGATTGGTAAGCAGAAGAGGGTGGTTAACAAGATCAAACGCTTTCGTCAGATCGATAAATACTGCACCAGTTTGTTTACCTTGGTCCATGGCTTGAATAGCGTCATTTGTCAGCTGTAGTAGAGCGGTTTGAGTACTATGGCCTTTTCTAAAGCCGTGTTGATTTGAGTGGAGAAGGTTATACTTAGTAAAGTGTTCAGAGATCTGTGCTGAGATGAGCTTCTCTAGGATTTTATTTAATACTGACAGGATAGCTATTGGTCTGTAGTTGGCTATATCTTTTTTGTCACCTTTTTTATACACTGGCGTGACTCTAGCCAGTTTCCATACCTCAGGCACCATGCCTTCACTTAGGGACAAATTTAGTATACTGGTCAGAGGTCCTGCGATGAAAGGTGCTGCAAGCTTTAAGAGTTTAGGTTCGAGGCAGTCTGATCCAACAGCGGTACCTGTCTGATATGGAGTTTAGATGCTTAAGGACATCATTCTTCGATATAGCTTTTAAAATAGAATGTGGGTGTCCTTGAGATGTCATTTGGGTTAGGGGAACCAGGCATTAAGTTATTTGGAGGGAAGGTATTTGTGTAGCTCGAGAGGTGAGAATTAAATGCGTTTGCAATTGTGCCCGGGTCATTACAATGGACACCATTCAGTATCACGTCATTATTTAGTAGGGTTTGCTTTGAGCCGAGGAAAGTCTTGATATGAGACCAAAACTTTTTGGGTGGCCGGCAGCATCCATCAGAAGGCCTTTACAGTATTGACTTTTTGCAAGTCTTATTCGTGTTTTGCATATGGACCGCTGTTCTTTATAGTTATTAAAATCTGTAGAGACCAGATTTTTTAAACTTTTCCCAGCGTTTGTCTCTATTTTAGAGGGCTGTGAGGAGGTCTTTATGCAGCCATCTGGTTTGTCTAGCACGAACGCGCGAGTGACGACTGGGGTGTGTTTATCTTGCAGGAGTAAAAACCTGCATAAGAAGGCATGCAGGGCAGCATCAGTACTTGTGGATTGGAAGACAGGGGACCAGTCAGTGTGAGACACATCATATAGGAAATGAGCCTGATTTAAGTTTGCATAGTTTCTGAAGCATATATAGTTTTGGGGGGATGTGGAGGTTTTGGATGTGCTCCAAATGCAAAAATTGGGGGAGTGATCACTGATATTATCTGGTAGCGTACCTGTTTTAGCAATTCTGTCCACGCGATTTGTTAGGATCCAATCAATAAGGGTGCTGGTGTCAGTACTGACAGACAGTCTTGTATAATCAGTGATAATTTGGTGCAGGTTGTAACTCTGAACCAGAGATAGAAGGTTATCTTGAGATTTTCCAAGCCAGTTTAAATTCAGGTCTCCAAGAATGATGAGTTCATTCTTCCCTGCATGTGCAGCTGTATGATCCAGCAAATCCGCTAGGCCTTTTATTCCACTGTTGGGTGGATTGTAGGAGCATACAATATGGAGTTTTTTGTCTCCCAGCCTGAGTATGGCATGGATGTATTCACACAAGGAGTGATTCTTGTCAGTTAATACGGTCATGTTTAGATTGTTTTTGTAATAGATTGTGACACCCCCACCACGCTTAGGAGGTGGTCTGTCACACCTGAGAAGGTTGTAGTTAGGGAGCAGGCAAACTGTGTCTGGGATAGAAGGTTTTAGCCATGTCTTGGATAGACATAGCACATCAGGGTGGTGGTTAACCACCCAAGCTTCCAGGTCTGCATAATTTCGGAGAAGACTCCTAGCATTTAGATGGAGTATGTGAAGTCCTTTCGTATCATATCCAGAGCAGTTTAAAGGTGATGTACCTGTAGCAGGACCAGGGTTCGGCTCTATATCCCCGGACAGCATAAGAGCCAGCAATATGAAATACTTTAGCTTATACCGGACAAATTTGTGACTAGTACAGTAGTAGGTACGTCACCGTTTTGCAGTAAATGCAGTAGCAAGGTATAAGAGTAGTTTAGGGAGGAGGGCAGGGGTAGTGTCAATGCCACATTCGGTTAGTATCAGCATGTTAGAGTATGTGAAATCGTTTAGATTCATGTCTCTGTTATGGATGTGATTCTTGTGGTTAGGCACATTAGGGATACTTAGTAGGACTAGAAATAGGATAAGAGAGGTTGCAACTAGAGGTAACCAGACCATTCTGTAAGATTTAGAAATAAGCATGTTTGTAGGGCTAATAGCAGGGAATTGAGGGGTGATAGATGGGGCAAAAGGAACAGCTGTAAGAAACTATTTACTTGCCTCCTAGTTTAAGCGATTTAAGATTATCAGAGTGTGTATGAGAGCAAATTGCAGAATTAGTAGATAAAATGTAAAATTTTTAAAACTTTTAAAACTGCAGCCTGGGAAGCAACAGGATATGAAGAGAAGCTGCAGTATAGATTGGGAGTACCAGTAAAACAGGATTGTATGGAGAGAGGAATGAAATAGCTACAACCTAAAAAGGCTAACAGATGTAGAAGAGAAGGGCAGATTTGAGTTAGAAACAAAGCATGTCAGCATCAGTGATTGGCAAAATCATTTGGTTGAGGAGAATTAAGAGAAGGAATGTTTGAAGCGCCCCTTGTGGCTTGTTTGTATAACGAGCCAATGGGAAAGTGGGGAGATGGAATAAATTCCCTGATAGGTCACATTACTCTTAAGGTAAATGTTGAGATAGGGAGGGCAGGTGGGGTGGGTGGGAGGCGCCGAGAGTCGGGGCTAGACCTCTGTGAACAGAGAGGAGCAAGCCTGGACCATGCGGCTCAGCCGCGCGGCAAACACCGATACTTAGTGAAGCCCGAGGTGGGAGAGCCCTTGTTTCAAATCTTTTCGGTTCAGTCTGCAGCTTGGCTGCAAAAACAGTGTTTATGTAGTGCTCCACACTCAGCCCGAAGACCGTGAGAGACTGTCTGCTATGGCTCCGAAAAGGCGCCAAGTTCAAATCAGTAGTGAAAGTACTCGCAGGGCAGAGGTGCAACCGGTTTCAAGCGTTTTGTTCCTTCTTTCTTGTACCTTTCTGTTTAGTGGATGAATTCCAGGAGCAGCTCCATGCAGGCAAAGCCTGGGCGACTGGAGTGGCTGGTGGCTAAGGAAGAAATAAGAGGAGAAGGATTAGTGGGAGGGAGGGGACAGTGGACAAAGAGAAAACCAGAGGACAGTTTAGATTTGTTGAGGGAGAACAAAAGAGGGATTAGAGCAAACTGCAGATTGCCTTATGACTGTGGGTTGCCGAGATGGGGAAGGGAGATACAGGAATCAGAGTAGTTTAGGCAGGGGGGATAGATCGCTGAGAGGGAAATAAATGGGGCACAAGGTAAGAGAAGCAAATTGGTTGCACAGCACAAAATTCTAGACACACTACAGTTATAGGTCTACATTGATGAAAATGTACCAATCATCAGATACAGGAGGATTTAACTTCTACTGACTTAATTTAAAGTAGTCGCTGAAACAAAAAAAAGATTACAGCTATCAAACAGTGGAAACAAGTACTACCAAATGCCCTTACATGCACTGCACAGTGCCGCAAGAGTCCTGTGCAGTCTACCACCCTGCCATCTCCGTGAACAGAGAGTGCTGGCCTGGACCTCATGGCGCTCAGCCGCTTGCAAACACCGGTACTTAGTGAAGCCCGAGGTGGGAGAGCCCTTGTTTCAAATCTTTTAGGTTCAGTCTGCAGCTTGGCTGCAAAAACACTGTTTATGTAGTGCTCCACACAAGACCATGAGAGACTGTCTGCTACGGCTCCGAAAAGGCGCCTAGTTCAAATCAGTAGTGAAAGTACTCGCAGGGCAGAGGTGCAACTGGTTTCAAGCGTTTTGTTCCTTCTTGCTCGACTTTACTGTTTCAGCGGGCGTAAACCTGAGGAGCTCCCAAGCGGGCAGCCCGGGCGACTGGAGGGCTGGTGGCCTGCTTGGTGGCGAAACGGGAGCAGCTCCAAGCGGGCAGAAGCCCGGGGCAACTGGAGTGGCTGGTGGCTTACTGTTTGAGCGGGCGAAATCCAGGAGCAGCTCCAAGCGGGCAGAAGCCTGGGGCGACTGGAGTGGCTGGTGGATGCACTGCACAGTGCCGCAAGAGTCCTGTGCAGGCTACCGCCCTGGCACCTCCGTGAACAGAGAGCGCGAGCGAGGGCCTGGACCTGCAGGCTCAGCCGCGCGGCAAACACTGGTACTTAGTGAAGCCCGAGGTGGGAGAGCCCTTGTTTCAAATCTTTTTGGTTCAGTCTGCAGCTTGGCTGCAAAAACACTGTTTATGTAGTGCTCCACACTCAGCCCGAAAACCGTGAGAGACTGTCTGCTACGGCTCCGAAAAGACGCCAAGTTCAAATCAGTAGTGAAAGTACTGGCAGGGCAGAGGTGCAACCGGTTTCAAGCGCTTTGTTCCTTCTGCTCTCACTCTTACTGTTTCGTCGGGCTTGAAATCTGGGAGCAGCTCCAAGCGGGCAGAAGCCCGGTTTTAGAGCAGGTAAGCAATCATAAAAAGTGTTTTTTTTTTCAGCTGGAAATACTATGAAGCAAAATGGGCTGTCTGTGTCCCTTTAAGGCCTGGAATGTTTCTTCCCCCACTTCACTGGATTCTGACTTTATGTATGCATGGGCACAAACTAGCAGCCCTCCTGCAAAGTATAATTACTGTATTTAAAACTTAGGCTTGAACCTGGGTAGAACATGTTACCTTGCTTTTTAAATCATTTAAAGGAGAGATGTGACCTTCTCCAAGTAACTGTGGCTTCGCAATTGGCAGCACAGGTGTTTATATTTTTTGGAGGTACATACATTCAGTAAGCAATAACCCACAACAAGATGTGCAGTTATTGGGGATTAGCACAACAGGTGTACTTGTAGTACGAGCCACAGGCCAAGGGCCCCTCCACAGCACCGGATTACGTTATCCCCATCACCACACCCTGGAGTGGGTTATTGCACTTATAACATGGGGTTACCCCCATGTTAATAACCCACAAGAAACTCATGGAAAATGAAAAAATGGAAATTACGTACCTACCGTAATTCTTGATCTTCTTGGCCGAAGTCTCCACTACTCATTCACACTAATGGGAGTACGCCGGAGGTGCTAGGACCCAGCAGGAGCCAAACCTTTTCAGGAGGGCCTTCGCCGAGATGGAGCTGCGAGGAAGCAGCACTGCAAGCCAGGCTTATGCGGTATCGACTATCTCAACGTTGATTCACCAACCGCCTCAGTACCCTTTTCTCTGAGGAGGGTTGTGGATACACAGAGAAGGTTTTGGATGCATGGAACAGCCTTCTGGAGGAGGTTGTGGAATCAAAAACAGTGGTGGAATTCAAGAATGCATTAGACAGTCATAAGGCAGTTCTAGGGGGTGGGGGTAGGAAGAAGTAGGCTGTTGGTTAACTAAGATCTGCAGCTTATCCATTAGGTAGAGAAATGGGCAGGCTGGGTTGGCCAAGCGTTCTTTATCTGTCGTCAAATTGTAGGTGCAGTGTAACTAACCTAGAGAGGAGTAGCCTAAAAAACGGACATGAGATGGTCCTAATGACCCATATAAGAAGGGTCAAAAACAGTCTTCACAGTCCAACCATTGAGGGAGTGAAGACCAGAAATAGAGACGTGAGCTTGGGGGATGGTGGGTGGGCATGTGAATGAGTGGTGGAGACTTTGTCCAAGAAGATCAAGAATTACGGTGGGTACGTAATTTCCATATCTTCCCGGACACAGTCTCCACCACTCATTCACACTAATGGGAGAGTACCGAGCTAAATAGTCCCCCGAGATGAGCGGCAGGCGAGAGAGGAGCTCACTTTTCAGGACAGAAGTCCATTAAGAATTGTCCTGTCAAAGGACTGATGTCGTCTGGCATGGACATCCAAGGCATAGTGCTTAACAAAAGTATGCATGGAGCTCCAGGTAGCCGCATTGCAAATGTCTGCAGTGGGGACATTACGAATTTCTGCCAGAGATGCCGCGACTGCTCTGGTAGAGTGAGTGTACACTCTGCCTTCCAGCTTGACCTGTGCCATGGAATAGCAATGGCGAAGGCATGCCACCAGCCACGCTGAAATGCACCTGATAGCAACAGGTTGACCCAGCCGGGTCGTGCTGAAGGAAACAAACAGTTGTTGAGCCTTGTGGATTTCCTTCATTTTATCCAGATAGAACCGCAAGGTTCTTTTTTACATCTAGGAAATGAAGGGTATGCTCTCCCTCATTCTGGAAGCTGGCAAAGTAGGTAGGAAGGACTAAAGGCTAATTCAGATAGAATTCTGAGACAACCTTAGGCAATAACTTAGGATGAGGCCTAAGAACTACTTTGTTCTTGTGAAATACAGTATACAGGGGGGTCTGTGACCAAGGCGTGTATTTCAGATACCCTAAGAGCAGAAGTAATGGCCACCAGGAAGCCCATCTTCCAAATGAGGAATTTCAACTCGCAAGTAGCCAGAGGCTCGAAAGGTTTACGAGTGAGCATGTCTAGCACGAGGTTAATGTCCCAGGCTGCAACTGGACATCTGTTAGGAGGTCTGGTATGCAGAATTCCCTCAATAAACCTTTTAACTACAAGCAGCTGAGCCAGCAACAAGGAGAGTACTGGCTCATGATATGCCAAAATTGCACAAAGATGAACTTTGACTGTGGAGTACTGCAGACCTGTGTTTGAGAGGTCTAAGAGATACTCCAAGACTTTATTTAGTGGACAGGAAAAAGGCTTCCAAGAGGATTTTGCACACCAGATAGAGAAACGCTTCCATTTAGCTGTATAGGTTTTTCTGGTGGCTGGCTTGCATGCAGCCAAAAGAATATCCGAAACCCTATGAAAAACATTAAACCTCTTCACCTCTATCTCCTCAGAAGCCAAGCGTGGAGGTGAAGGGACCTCAGGTTGGGATGGACTACAGGGCCCTGGGTTAGAAGGTTCGTCTGAAGGGGAAGTGGTTTCGGAGAGGTTTCCGATAGTCTGTTGATAAGGGGAAACCAGATCTGATGAGGCCAGACCGGGGCAATGAGAATCATTCTGCCCCCCTGTGCCTCCAGTTTCAGCAGTACCCTCTGAATTAGGGGGAGAGGAGGAAATGTGTATAGAAAGCATTTTGTCCACTGCAGCCTGAATGCATCCTGACAAAAAATGCCCAGGTCCTGGATTTCTGGAGCAGAAGAGAGGCAGTTTTCCATTGAGTTGGGATGCAAAAAGTTCCAGGTCTGGAGTTCCCCACTCTTCGAAGAGTGACTGAACAAAGGTTAAGTTGAGAGACCACTTGTGAGGCTCTGTCTCTGTTCTGCTGTGATGATCTGCCAGCTCGTTTTGTACTCCTGGCAGGTAAACCACCTGAATCAGCGCCTTGTGCTCCAGGCACCATTCCTACACTCTCATTGCTTCTCTGCATAATGGGTAAGAGTGTGCACTGCCCTGTTTGTTGCTGTAATACATCACTGTCTTGTCCCTTTGAAGGAGAATGTTCTTCTGGCAGAGTATGTCCTTCAAAGCTCAGACTGCATACAGGATGGCTCTCATTTCCAGGATGTTTATATGAAGTTGAGACTCGTCCTGAGTCCAAGTACCCTGGGTATGGAGATCCCGGCAGTGAGCTCCCCAACCCATCAGGGACACGTCCATGGTAATGAAGATGTGAAGATCCAGAGGAGTGAAGGGATATCCTTCCAGAAGGTTGTCCTCCTGAGACCACCAGGTGAGTGACCTCTTCAGAGGTTCCGTCACCTTGATGAGAAAGGACCGAGTGTGAGTGGTTGGGGGCCACTGAGTACTGAGCATCCATTGAGAGGTTCTCATGTGGAGATGAGCCAAAGGTACAGTGAATACAGAGGATGCCATGAGACCCAGCATCTGTTGCATTGAGAGGGCTCGCACTGAGCTGTTTTCTCTGATGAAGTGGGCCATCTGTAAGATATCGCTCCTTCTGTTCTCCAGAAGAAAAGCTTTGACACAGGAAGTGTTCAGAAGGGTTCCTATGAAAAGGAGCTTCTGGGAGGGCTGCAACTGTGACTTTTTGAGGTTCAGCAGGATTCCCATGGACGTGAGGAGGTCTGAGGCTCTGGCCATGGCCTCCAGAGTCTCTTGCCTGGAGGGGCTTGCTAGAAGCCAGTCGTCCAGATATGGGAACACTTGGATTCTGATTTTCTTTAGATGTGTTGTGAGAACTGCACAGCACTTTGTAAAAACTCGAGGCGCCAAGGATAGCCCAAAGGGCAGGACTCTGAATTGATAGTGTTGACCCAACACCACGAACCTTAGGTACTTGTGGTGATTTGGGTGTATGAGAATGTACTGGTAGGCATCCTGCATGTCCAGGGAGGCTAGCAAATCATGTTGATGAATCAAAGGTAGCAGGGTACCGAGTGATATCATCTTAAACTTTTCCTTGTGCAGGAATTTGTTTAACTTTCTGAGATCCAGAATAGGGTGCATGCCGCCAGTTTCCTTTGGAACCAGAAAGTAATGGGAGTAGAAACCTGTGTTTTGTTGATCCAGCGGAACTACTTCTACTGCTCTGTTTTTCAGAAGGCCTTGTACCTCGGAAGCAAGAAGGTCTGACTGTGCCGCAGACAGCCTGGGCCATGGCTTGGGAGGATGATCCAGAGGGGTTTCCAACAGACTGAGAGAGTACCCCTCGTGGATTATCCTGAGGACCCATTTGTCTGATGTTATAGATTCCCACTGGTCATAGAACTGAGTCAGACATCTCCTCACTGTCGAGGTAGAGTCCTCCTCGGGCAGCTGAGGTGGGACCTGGGTTGGAAACTCAGAAGGTGGCACTGGGCACTTTTGGGCCTTGTGTCTTCTGCTGCATTTTCTTTTGCAGCTGAGGGGTTTGGTTTCTGTTAAAGCCTCCTCTGCCTTTGCCATGAAAGGACTGATGGTTATGAAACTTATGCTTGTTCCCACCTCCTCGAGAGGAGTGGGCGAAGATCTAGCTGTCTTAATGGCAGACCTAGCCTTCTGTGTGGCCTCTAGTGCTTGTTCCATTTAAGTCCCAAACAGATACCTACCGTCAAAAAGGTAAGGCCATGACTTTCTGCTGGGCGTCATTTGTAAAGCCCGAAGTACGCAGCCAGGAATGGCGACGGGTGCAAATGCCAGCCGCCGCCCAGGAAGCAGTATCGAAAGCATCCATTGCAGCTTTAATTTGTTGATTATTGGACTTGATACCTCTAGTTATGGTTTGTAGTAGCTCTGAGTTAACCTCCGACTTGGGCAGAGCTTCTACCATTGCTCTGAGTGAATGCCAAAGAACATACTCGTATTGAGAAAAATAGCCCTGGTAGCTGGCAATGTGCATGCCCAGGGTTGAGGCAGCAAAGACTCTCTTACCCAAGGTGTCTATCATGCGAGATTCCTTGTTTATAGGATGGGCTGTAGATTCTTGAGGGAAGACAGCCTTATCATTCTCTGCCAGGACCACTATGGCAGCAGCAAAAGCTTGTGAGGCCAAGATGGGGCAGTCCTTGGAAGGGGCATATTTCCTATCTGTGGACTTGGCCACAGAAGGAATAAGAGCTGGATTCTTCCACACCATCTGGGAAAGCGTCTCAAAAGAGGGCTGTACCTGAGGGGTTAAATCCATAGGGATTTCCAGAACATGTAGATTTTGGAGATGCAGAAGCTTCCTAGGATCGATTTCCATGGTCTGGAGAGAAACAGTAGAATTTAAATTCTTTAACAGAGACTTAAAGGAAAGGTCTTCAACAACAGGCTCTGCAGGAGGATTGATCCCTGCCCCAGGGCAGAATCGGCATCAACATCATCACCCGGCCGAAGATCCGGATCGGACTCAAAATCATCTCCTGACAGTCCAGGGGAGACTGTATACACAGGAACAGAATGAAAATCAGGAGGAAGAAGAAAAGGGGAAAGAATCTGAGTCGAAAACCTCTGGAAAGTAGATGGCGCCATACACATCCTCGGCACCGTCGAACAGAATGGTGCCGAGTACAGAGACAGTGCCGACACAGAAGACGGCATCACACATGGTGCCGACAGGGAGCGCGACACTGCACACAGTGCCGATGCCACCCCTAGCACCAAAGAGGGCACCGACGGGTAGTGTAGCACCGCACACGATGCCAGCACCAACCCCGGCACTGAGGACGGCGCCGACAGGGTATGTGGTGCCACAGATGGCGCCAACATCACCCACGGCACCGAAAAGGACCTCGGCGCCGGAGACATCAGCATTGCAGTCAACAGCACCATGGCAGAAGTCTAAGAACTGCAGTTTGAAGGTAAAGGATGAAAAATGGCAGGAGATAAAGGCATCGGCGTGGACCCCTGCACCATAGCCACGTGAGAGGGATAGACACCGGAGTGCGGAGTTGACGGCACCAAAGAAGGCACCGCGTGACTAGGAAGTCCTAACCACCCTGCCTGCTGATCCAAAACCGACAGGCCCAAAGGCCCTTGCAACAGACTGGTCAGTTCAGGCAGTCGGGACAACCTCCGAGTCCACTGCTTCATAAAAGCAGCCCAATGGTGAAACTGCTCATCGGAAGCCCCTCCAGTAGGTGGAGAGGTGCTCCGATGTTGAAGAGGCTGGCTATCAGAGACAGAAACCGGTGACTCTGAAAGAAGCAGAGACCGGCTCCTGACACTAATAACTGACCATCTACGCACAGACGTACCAGAGGGCGAGCTCGTATGATGTAATTTCTTCTTCGATCGGTGGGTCAAGAAGAACTCAGGCCTAACGGTGCCATGAATGAGACCATTTCTTTTTATGCTTTTGAGTGGACTACCCATCCCCCCAAGCACTGGACCGTCCATTGTCAGACCCCACCTCCGGAGAGGGCGGTGGACCAGACCCGGTCCGGCTGACTGAACAGCTTTCATACGAAATCTCCCTACCATCACCTGCCCCACTCATGGTCGACTCCGTCAATGGAGGGCTGAAGACTTCTTTCTTGTACAAGTAAGAATTTATTAAAATATAATCTGTACTTTTCATGATAAAATACAAAATAATAAAAACTGAAAACTAAGCTGCTGTTTGAAGTTCGACTCCCAGCAGGTGGGTGACATCGTCACTGAAGCGCACTCAACGGCGGGAAAAAAAGGAACTGAGGCGGTTGGAGGGTTGACGGTGAGACAGTCTATACCGCATGAGCCTGGCTCATGGTGCCACTTCCTCGCAGCTCAATCTCGGCACCAGCCCTCCTGAAAAAGTTTGTCTCCCGCTGGGTCCTAGTGCCTCCGGTGTACTCCCATTAGTGTGAATGAGTGGTGGAGACTTTATGTCCGGGAAGATCGTGGATTTTGGGAAGTATCCTTCCCCCTCACAAAGTAGTTCCTGCACAGTCACGAATGGCAACAATAGCTAAGCAGTCAGGGCAGGCTGACATTCCACACTACAGTAAAGAAAGAAGAGCTCCAATTCAGGACACACACAGGACAGTGCACAGTGGGGGGAAATAAACAGGACAGTGCAGCATTTCAAATGAAGTTTCATTTCATGGTGTGTCTGCTGCTCGCTCTCTACCCCCTGAACACAGCAGCACCTGAGCAGAAGTGTCAGCGTGCCATCCCAGCAACAGTACCCTCAAGTTCACAAGCACGCTGTGCTGTGATGGCACACAGAGGTGTGCGATAAGTGAGAGTGTGGTTGTGAGCAAAAGACGTGTCTGCTACCGTACCAGCCTGCCCTCCCAAAGCCCAAACACCGTCAGTCCTCCCGTGCGTTGTCTGTGCCATTCATCCACCCCGTGAATGTCAGCCCTCCTGAGGCTTGTCTTTCCCACCCACCTGCTCAGTGGAACTCTGCCTTCTCGTGGCTTCCATGTCACTGCTGTCTATTTCTGGGCTCCCGGTGCCGTGCATTGAAGAAGCAGCTCAGTCACTCTTTTTTTTTTTGAAATTTCTTTTTATCCCCTCCTGAACGCCCTTGTCGCTCCACTCCTTCGGGCTTGCTCAATGCCCACCAGTCCCCCATTGAGTCTGCCCCTAGAGTGCATCTCAGGTGTCTCCTACCTGCCTCCTTACTCCCTCGGAGCACCTTGCACAGCGGGGTCTGCCCATGTTTTTGCAGACTGGGTGGCTGGAGCGGCCGTCATCCGGAGCGACGAGGGTTGTTTTCAGGTTTTCTGTCCTCCCCTCCCACCGCTGAGGACGCCAGCTCGGCGGAGCGTGCTGCCACGCCCGCCAAGTGCCAATGGCATCCTCCCTCCTCGACTCCCCAACCCAAGGAGCCGCCGCTGCCCCGAGAGTTGGTGCTTCCACCGCTCTCCGGCGTCAGTGTATTAA